>CAWUFW010001310.1:0-1478016 GCA_963921515.1 Calotriton arnoldi
CCATGCACTCTGCCTTTAGGATTGATAAGGCCTGCCTTAGGAGTGACTTATAGGTTTATATGTGTGTATGTATTTAGTGATATAGGTAACCTATATCACAGTAAGGGGTGCATGCACCACCCTACCCAGGCTGCAGTAGCAGACCTGTGGTGTCAGTTTGGATGGCCTTCCAGGGGTGGCATAATACATGCTGCAGCCCCTGGCAGGCCTCTGAGGTACCTATGCCCTTGGTACATAGTATACCATATACTAGGGACTTATAAGGGCACTCCAGATCCCAATCAGTGATGTGCCCAAGGCACATGGAAACCATTTTAGAGAGGAAGCAGCTAGGCTGGGGTTCTGATTAGCAGGGCCCCAGCCAGACTAATGTCGAAAAACAGTGAAGCATCAGCAAAAGTGGGGGTACCCATGTGAAGCAGATCCTACTCTCCTACATAGGGGGTCGGCTGGGGGTGTTTCAGGGTTTAGGGCAGTGCAGTGGTGTTCGGGTAGTGTAGGGGTCGTGCTGGGGGTAGTGTTTCAGGGTTTAGGGCAGTGCAGTGGTGTTCGGGCAGTGTAGGGGTCGTGGCTGGGGGTAGTGTTTCAGGGTTTAGGGCAGTGCAGTGGTGTTCGGGCAGTGTAGGGGGTCGTGCTGGGGGTGGTGTTTCAGGGTTTAGGGCAGTGCAGTGGTGTTCGGGCAGTGTAGGGGTCTGCTGGGGGTGGTGTTTCAGGGTTTAGGGCAGTGCAGTGGTGTTCGGGCAGTGTAGGGGGTCGTGCTGGGGGTGAGTGTTTCAGGGTTTAGGGCAGTGCAGTGGTGTTCGGGCAGTGTAGGGGGTCATGTGCTGGGGTGGTGTTTCAGGGTTTAGGGCAGTGCAGTGGTGTTCGGGCAGTGTAGGGGGTCGTGCTGGGGGTGGTGTTTCAGGGTTTAGGGCAGTGCAGTGGTGTTCGGGCAGTGTAGGGGTCTATGCTGGGGCTGGTGTTTCAGGGTTTAGGGCAGTGCAGTGGTGTTCGGGCAGTGTAGGGGGTCGTGCTGGGGCTGGTGTTTCAGGGTTTAGGGCAGTGCAGTGGTGTTCGGGCAGTGTAGGGGTCGTGCTAGGGGTGGTGTTTCAGGGCTTAGGGCAGTGCAGTGGTGTTCGGGCAGTGTAGAGGGTCGTGGCTGGGGCTGGTGTTTCAGGGTTTAGGGCAGTGCAGTGGATGTTCGGGCAGTGTAGGGGGTCGTGCTGGGGGTGGTGTTTCAGGGTTTAGGCAGTGCAGTGGTGTTCGGGCAGTGTAGGGTGTCGTGCTGGGGCTGGTGTTTCAGGGTTTAGGGCAGTGCAGTGTTCGGGCAGTGTAGGGGGTCGTGCTGGGGGCTGATGTTTCAGGGTTTAGGGCAGTGCAGTGGTGTTCGGGCAGTGTAGGAGGTCTTGCTGGGGGTAGTGTTTCAGGGTTTAGGGCAGTGCAGTGGTGTTCGGGCAGTGTAGGGGGCGTGCTGGGGGTGGTGTTTCAGGGTTTAGGGCAGTGCAGTGGTGTTCGGGCAGTGTAGGGGGTCGTGAAGGGGTGGTGTTTCAGGGTTTAGGGCAGTGCAGTGGTGTTCGGGCAGTGTAGGGGGTCATGCTAGGGTTGGTGTTTCAGGGTTTAGGGCAGTGCAGTGGTGTTCAGGCAGTGTAGGGGTCGTGCAGGGGCTGGTGTTTCAGGGTTTAGGGCAGTGCAGTGGTGTTCGGGCAGTGTAGGGGGTCGTGATGGGGGTAGTGTTTTAGGGTAGTGCAGTGGTGCTTGTGTAGTGTAGGGGGTCGTGCTGGGGGTAGTGTTTTAGGATTTAGGTTAGTGCAGTGGTGTTTGGGTAGTGTAGGGGTCTTGCTGGGGGTAGTGTTTTAGGGTTTAAGGTAGTGCAGTGGTGTTTGTGTAGTGTAGGGGGTCGTGCTGGGGGTAGTGTTTTAGGGTTTAGGGTAGTGCAGTGTTGCTTGTGTAGTGTAGGGGGTCATGCTGGGGGTAGTGTTTTAGGGTTTAGTGTAGTGCAGTGGTGTTTGTGTAGTGTAGGGGGTCATGTTTTAGGGTAGTGCAGTGGTGTTTGGGTAGTGTAGGGGGTCGTGCTGGGGGTAGTGTTTTAGGATTTAGGTTAGTGCAGTGGTGTTGGGGTAGTGTTTTAGGGTTTAGGATAGTGCAGTGGTGCTTGTGTAGTGTAGGGGGTCGTGCTGGGGGTAGTGTTTTAGGGTTTAGGGTAGTGCAGTGGTGTTTTTGTAGTGTAGGGGGTCATGTTTTAAGATGCAACGCTCCAATACCTAACCAGTCTGCACTACATAAAACTGCAAAAAATCTAAAAATAAAAAGTGTTTTTCACACTTTTGTCATTGGGCTATATGTGGGCTACATCTGGGTAATATTTGTGCTACATTTGGGCTCTTTTTTTCACTGGTGGCCATCTTGGAAGACTTCTTTGTTATGAAGTTTCCTAATTTCCTCATTTACTGCAGTCTCCTCAGTAGGAAATGCTTTCAGTTTTTTACTTTGATTCCATCAAGAAGGCATTCAGATGTGTCACACATTTGCCATAAATTCAGAATGTTAGCACTCTAGTTGTTCATTAGATCACTGTAGTAAAGCTACTGCTCACCAAGGAGTTAACTGGAAGTCTACTGCTGGTATTGAAAGTGATTGTTTCAGTCTGCATGTCAGAATTTTCTAATGAAATAGAAGAGGATTTGAGATCTCACTTAAAACATGCACTAAATGTTCTTTTTGCAGCACTAACCATAATTTCTATGGCAAAATGAACCCCCTCATTTTGTTCCTTTTTAAATTAAATGTTTTAAGTGTTACCAGTTTATTCCAATCAAGATGGCTTCAGGTGTGCCATACTTTTGTCATAAGTAAGGCTGTTAGCACTCTAGTTGTTCTTTAGAACACTCTGGGAAGCTGCAGTATAACACAAAGGCATCAACTGACAGGCTGCTCCTGTTGAAATATAACAGGAAGATATTTGAGATCACACTTGAAACATGTCCTAATTTTTCTTTCTACAGCACTAACCATAATTTCTATGACAAAATGAACCCCATCATTTTGTTCCTTTTTAAATTAAATGTTTCAAGTGTTACCAGTTTATTCCAATCAAGATGGCTTCAGGTGTGCCATACTTTTGTCATAAGTAAGGCTGTTAGCACTCTAGTTGTTCTTTAGAACACTCTGGGAAGCTGCAGTAGAACACAAAGGCATCAACTGACAGGCTGCTCCTGTTGAAATATAACAGGAAGATATTTGAGATCACACTTGAAACATGTCCTAATTTTTCTTTCCAGAGCACTAACCATAATTTCTATGACAAGATGAACCCCATCATTTTGTTCCTTTTTAAATTAAATGTTTTAAGTGTTACCAGTTTATTCCAATCAAGATGGCTTCAGGTGTGCCATACTTTTGTCATAAGTAAGGCTGTTAGCACTCTAGTTGTTCTTTAGAACACTCTGGGAAGCTGCAGTAGAACACAAAGGAATCAACTGACAGTCTCTGCCCTTGTTGGATGTACATGTTTTACTGAGAATGTCAGACTTCATTCTCACATGACTGAGAAAGATAATGTGAATTTACAGAAAATATGCTCTCATTTTAGCTTCTGGAGCACCTTCCAAAACTGTATGGGACAAGCATGTGAAAATAGTTTTCTCTCAAACATGATTCATGATATCCCAGCAGAAGGTTTTTCACAGGGTAAAATCACCTTAGAACACACCACAATTCCTGAAATTAGTATGGTACCATCAACAAATGAATTCTAATGTAACTAAAGTCTGTTATCACCCTTTATAGTTCTCCTTTTGGTAACCCTCAAAATCTTTGATTCACTACAATGCATTTCAATAGGGGACTATCATTTATATTGGTCCCAAAATGGCTGCCAGCAATTCCAGGATGAAGTGCTGACAGCCAATCAGATCTCACGATGACGTGTGGTTAGGCTCCGCCCAGTTATATATGTGTTTTTACTTTTGATTTTCTCAGCAACTACTGAACGGATTTACACCATTTAACAAAAAGGGTTCTTTCTGAACCAAGAACTACCTCTTTGCCAAATTTGGTGTAATTCCGTTCAGCAGTTCGGGCTGTAGCCGTGTCTAAAGTTTCCTATGGGAAAATGAATTGGGAAAACACGTTTTGGGACCCCCCTTTTTTCTTGGCCCCCGCTTGACGAATCACCCCGAAACTTTCAGGGTAGGAGCGGACCGGAGCGGGCCATAAAGTTTGAAAATTTCGCGAAGATTCGTCAACCGACGCAAGAGCTATTTCAAATAGAATGTCGCGGATTTCCTATGGAAAATAGGTCCTAACTATAACTATCTACTGGCGACCGCCAGTAGATAATATATATATATACACACACACTCACTTGAGGAGGGAAATACCCGGCTGTAAGAGACATTCGTCCAGATTGCGAACCAACTGCATGATGGGATCTGCAGTCCATAACTATGAAATGGCCGAGTGTTCTCTGATGAGATATGGTGCAGGTGTGCCCCACGCTACTTTAGGAGGAGGGGCTTAATAAATAAAAGGAAACTTTGAAATTTGTAACACCAGAGGCATCTGAAGAGGCTACTGCCGAAACGCGTCATGCCAGAGAACTCGAACAAATGATTCCTTGAAGCCCTGCCGTGTCCCCTTGTCTTTTTCAAAGGAGGAGGATATTTTTGCATATTAGCGTGTAGCCAGTGTCACGCAAAGGGGACCCTTCCAAAAGTGTTCAGGGTGCAGTGGCTTAACCCGGACCGCCCCACGTCCGATGGAGGCAGAAGTCTTTGCTGCCAGTTGACAGTCCTTGACTCACACGGAGAGACGGAGTTACTTTACCATCGTCTCCAAGCTTTGCCAACACCGGGACTGTGAGGTTGGAAGCACAGGGCTCAGGAATCGTTTGTTGCCCAGCACAGTGCTACAATCTCAAGCTAACCATTCTTCAGCCACTCACTTTGAGGAGGGAAATACCCGGCTGTAAGAGACATTCGTCCAGATTGCGAACCAACTGCATGATGGGATCTGCAGTCCATAACTATGAAATGGCCGAGTGTTCTCTGATGAGATATGGTGCAGGTGTGCCCCACGCTACTTTAGAAGGAGGGGCTTAATAAATAAAAGGAAACTTTGAAATTTGTAACACCGGAGGCATCTGAAGAGGCAACCGCCGAAACGCGTCATGCCAGAGAATTCAAACAAATGATTCCTTGAAGCCCTGCCGTGTCCCCTTGTCTTTTTCAAAGGAGGAGGATATTTTTGCATATATATATATATATATATAATATACTTATAGGGGCTTTCAGCCAGGATACATTAATCATTACAAAACAAGCAATGACAAGGTCAAAAGACTGGCAGACAAAGCCAGACCAATTGGCTTTGTCAATATTTGTTTACCATGTGCATTTCATGCAAGAGATAGAAGTTAAACTTCGAAAGCAGTGTACAAATAGTGCAGTCCAAACACCAAAGTGGTAAAAGTCCAGCGTTAATCCTGCAAGGTATTCTACCAGCGGTGGTTGCGCCATAAGGGCGGGGGAATGTCGCCCCCCCCCCCGCCCACTGCAAGCCGTGCTAATGCAATGTGAACAATAAAATGGCAATGAAATGATTTCATTGCCATTTTATTATTCACAAAGTGTGCAGCAGCTGTCATCCTGCCCAGGAGCCGGAATGAAGGAGGGGCGTGTCCTCTGCTGCACAGAGGACTGGTGACGTGTCTGACCTGATACTGAAGAAGTGCGAAAGTCAGTTTGGCCGGTTCTCTTGAGCCGGCCATAGTGACATGCATTCATTGCAGGTCTCCACCTAGCTGTCTTAGACCGCTGGGTAGAGACCAAGCACCGGCCTAAAGGGCCGAAAGAAGTGTCCAGCTAGGACGCTCCATCCAATCCAGGTGCTGCTCTCATGCAGCATGAGAGCAGTGCCTGGATTGGTTAGAGAAGTTTCTGCTTCCACTGGTGCCCTTCGGAGCCACGGACTGCAAGGACACAGAGGACGCAGCCCAGGTAAGTGAATTAATTTTATTTTTAATATAATTTTAATGCAGGCCAGTGTTTTTAATTAGTATTCCCGTTTAATGTAAATATGTTTTGATATGTGGTGGGGCACTTCGCTCGCTCCACCGTTTTTATATGTTTCCAGTCGCTCATATATTTTACAGTATATAAACTGTACAATACATTGCATGGTTTTCTTTTGATTGTAATTACTGGCACTACCTTTCCACTAGGCCTAGACGTGAAATTGCAATCCGCACATGCAGTTTGCAGAGTTTTTCCCACTCAGCGCTCTGCGTGGCACGCGGAGTTCCTTAAAACTTGTGCATAGTTTTTACCTCGCTCACCAATGTTAAGTTGGCAAGCGCGAGTAAGGAAAATCTTACTACAGATCACCTCCTGGCGAGATTTCTCAACATGGGTGGTCACGGATGGCTGCTACCACTCCCGTTATGAAACCTTCTGTTCGCATTGAGGAAGCTGCCGCTCAAGTAGAACATCTACTTGTGTGGCAGAAAGAAGCAGTGCCCTCCTGCGCTGCGCATGGTGCCTTCCGCTCTGCTTTTCCAGCACAAGACAAACTCCCGGCACTAAAACTCAGTATGAACTGCGCGACCTAACACACACTGCTGCTTGCGGAACTCCGCATAGCACGGCGGAGTTTTTGGGTCCGTTAGAGGAGTTCCGCTTTGCGGAACTCCGCAAACTCCGCCCAGGCCTACTTTCCACCAGCAGCATCTAGCCCTGTTTGCAGATTCCGGCTCCCTCAGCTGGTCAGAGGACACAGAGCTTTTCTTGTCATCACTAACAGCTCCACCTCTTCTACCAGGGAATGGATTCAAAGTTCCTCCTCAGCAGGCACCTCTGCTTCAAATAGAAGGGCCTGGGGATTCAAAGGAGCGCTACATGGAGAAAGTTAGCTTGGCTCTTAGACAGCAAGATTTGTTTTCTGTCCCTCATGTTTTGTCTGTGATCTGTTAACACCAGAGTCTCAAGGTCAGCATCTGGTGCAGCAAAAGAAAGCCTGGGGTAACTCGGAATGGGAAGCAACTACTTATAGCCTGAATCACCAAGGCACTTTTAGAGAATTCTTTTAATTTAGCATTGTGTTTAGCACAAGTTTTGTCTAATATATATATATATATATATATATATATATATATTATCTACTAGCGGTCGCCAGTAGATAGTTATAGTTACAACCTATTATCCATAGGAAATCCACGACATTCTATTTGAAATAACGTTGGCGCCGGTTGACGAATCTTCGTGAAAGTTTCCAACTTGTTGGGGCGCTCCGCTCCGCTCCTACCCTGAAAGTCTCGGGGTGATACGTGAAGCGGGGGCCGATAAAAAGGGGGTCCCAAAACGCGTTTTCCCCATTCATTTTTCCATAGGAACCTTTAGTCGCAGCTACAGCCCGAACTGCTGAACGGAATTACACCAAATTTGGCAAAGAGGTAGTCCTTGGTTCAGACTGGTGCCTTTTGCTTAAATGGTGTAAATCCGTTCAGTAGTTCCTGAGAAAATCAAAAGTAAAAGTACATATATATCTATGGGCGCGTTGGATACGCGTACCCTCAGCGCACCCTGCGCGCACCGTCCCGATCACGAGCTGCATGCTAATTGGCTGTCAGCTGGCTGTCAACATTCCGATTCAGGAAGTGTTGGCAGCCATTTTGTCCCTCGGTAGAACCGAGGGACAGAAACAAGTGCGCAAAGCGCAAAAGGGGGCAGGGTAGAAACACCCTGACCCCTAGGTCTGCTCAGGGGGTCCCACAAGGACCCCCTGGGCAGAAAAGTTTTGTTTTTTTAAAAATCGGCGGGATGCGCTTAGGGTGCGCGTATCCCGCCGAGAAAAAAAAGAAACAAGTGTCCAAAACGCACAAAGGGGGCAGGGTAGAAACACCCTAACCCCCTAGGCCTGCTCAGGGGGTCCCACAAGGACCCCCTGGGCAAAAAAAGCATTTTTTTTAAAAAAATCGGCAGGATGCGCTCAGGGTGCGCGAATCCTGCCGAAAAAAAAATCGAAGCGCGGTCTCCCGCGCTTCGATGTATTTGCCCCGGGTGGCCCAAGTCCCGGGGGCATGCTGGGGGGTTTATTTTATGTATGGGGGGCCTCAAAGGGCTCCCCAAGCCCCGGGGACTGCCACCCCCGGGGCTTTCTTTTAAAAATGGTGCGGGAGGGCTCTGAGCCCTCCCGCAGCCCCGGGGACCACCACCTCCCCGGGGCTTTTTAAAAAAAATTAAACAACCTGTGTGTGGGGGCTCCAGCCCCCCACACGCCCGGGGACCGCCACCTCCCCGGGCACTAACAAATTAAAATGGGGGTCCGTTTGGACCCCCGAAGCCCGGGGACCACCACCTCCCCGGGGCTGTGCTGATGTAGGGAGGGGGCCGCGCGGCCCCCTCCTGGAGCCCTTGATGGCCCTGGGGACCACCACCCCCCAGGGCCGGCTCCCTGCAGTGTCCCGGGTTGCCTACCCCGGGACACTGTAGTTTGCTATGGCAGGACGGGAGCCTCGCGGCTCCCGTCCTGCCATAGCAAACTGCTTTGGATATTGGAAGAGAGAGCAGGGAAACCTGCTCTCTCTTCCAATATCCAAAGCGATTGCTTTTCCACATGGGGAGCAGCATGTCAGCTGCTCCCCATGTGGAACAGCAATGCCGGCTCCCAAGGGACGTGGGGAGCCGGCGGGACTGTGGGGGATTGGGGACCCCCCACAGTCCCCAACGGAGAGGGCCAGCCCCGGGGGATGGGGTCCCCGGGGCAAGTAGTGGCCCGGGAGGGGGGCCACGCGGCCACCCTCCCCAAAAAAGAGCAAAAAAATTTTTTGAAAAAAAGGAAAGGCCGGCCCCGGGGGATGGGGTCCCCGGGGCCTTAAAATGGCCAGAGGAGGGGGGCCACGCTGCCCCCCTCAAAAAAAAAAATATAGAGGCCATGCCCCGGGGGATGGGGTCCCCGGGGCCAATACAGGCCAAGGGAAGGGGGGCCACGCGGCCCCCTTCCCGTTTTTTTTTTTTAAAGGTAATTTTAAAAAAGGGGTAAGGCCCTGGGGGATGGGGTCCCCAGGGCCCAAAAAAAGAAAAAAGGAAGGGGGGCCACACAGCCCCCCTTCAGGGGAGAATTTTTTTTTTTTTTTTTTTTTAAACGATCGGGCCCGCAGGCCCCGCCCCCTTCCTTCACCACTCTGCAAACGCGCCCCCTGGCGCGTTTGCAGAGGGGGAACGAATTCCCCTTGAATAATGGGGGTCCCTGGGGGCCAACTAGCCCACCAGGTACCTCCAGTATGCGCCAGGGGGCTGCCTTGCAGAGAGGTGTACAGAGGCCACACCCCTTTTTACACCTCTCTGCAACGCAGCTCTGTGGCGCTTTTTGGAGGTATATGGTGGGCTAGTTGGACTCCGGGGACCCTCAGGATTCAAGGGGACTTAATCCCCAACTTAAAACGCGCCACGGGGCGCGTTTGCACAGTGGTGAAGGGAGGGGGCGGGGCTTCAGGTGACATGTGTGCAAACAGGCCCCGTGGCGCGTTTTAAGATGGGGAATTAAATCCCTTCAATCCTGAGGGTCCCTGGGGCCAACTAGCCCAACAGGTACATCCAGAAAGCGCCACAGAGCTGCGTTGCAGAGAGGTGTAAAAGGGGTGTGGCCTCTCTACACGTCTCTGCAACGCAGCCCCTGGCGCATATTGGAGGTTCCTGGTGGGCTAGTTGGCCCCTAGGGATCCTCAGGATTCAAGGGGACTTAATCCCCAACTTAAAACGCGCAACGGGGCGCGTTTGCACAGATGTCACCTGAGGCCCCGCCCCTCCCTTCACCATTGTGCAAATATTCCTCTAAAATCAGCCGAAATACGAATTCCGATTTACTCACCTGTTATCAGGAGAGACCTCAGTGCTGCATCTTTCAGCCCAGTACTAATCCTCAAAAGTAATTTTAGCCGTACTTACCAGTAACTTGAATTTCCTTGCATAGGATATCATTGCCTGCTTTTTGCTGAAAAAGTTTCTAAGTGTTGATTTTTGGAACTTTAAAATATTCCTCTAAAATCAGCCGAAATCCGAATTCTGATTTACTCACCTGTTATCAGGAGAGACCTCAGTGCTGCATCTTTCAGCCCAGTACTGGTCCTGAAAAGTAATTTTAACCGTACTTACCGGTAACTTGAATTTCCTTCATAGGCTAACATTGACTGGTTTCACTTGGAAATTCTTCTAAGTGTGGAGTTTTGGAACTTTATAATATTCCTCTAAAATCAACCAAAGTACGAATTCCAATTTACTCACCTGTTATCAGGAGAGAACCCAGTGCTGCATCTTTTAGCCCAGCACTGACCCTGAAAAGTAATTTTAACCGTACTTACCAGTAACTTATATTTTCTAACATAGGAATCCATTGTCTGGTTTTAGCAGAAAACTTTCAAAGTGTCGATTTTCACAAACTACAAATATTCCTTAAAAATCGCCTGTATGACTTAAACGCATTCATTCAACTGTTTACAGGAGATGCACCAGTGCTGGATCCAGGATCCAAAACTGAGTAAGAAAAAGTAACGATAACAGTTTTTACCTGCTAAGTGAATTTCCTTCCATAGGATAACATTGGTGATTCTATGAGAAAAAGTTTCTAAGTGTCAACTTTTAAAGTACAATAATATTCCTTAAAAATCACGACTGTAACCAAAACGCTTTTACTCAACTGTTTACAGGAGATGTAGCCAGGACTGAATCTAGGATCCAGTCAGGTGGTTAGAAAAGTAATCCATAAAGTAACTAATTGCATTTAACTAGAAATTCACATTGAGCTGAATGTTGCATTGTGTTTGAAAATGTGTTGCACATTGCAACAACTGTACTTAAAAGTCTATTGCCTATGTGCAAAGTATTTAAACTAAAGTAATTCATTCTGAGAAAGTATTTTTTGTAATGTAATGTATAATGTAATTACAATGTAATTTAAATAATAAAATATGTAAAAAAAAATTGTTTCTAAAAATGTAGTAAATCAGTATTTTAAAAATTTATATAACAATTAATACATTTAAAAATTGTCATTTACAAAACCTTTGAAATTCACTGAAAAAACCGTAGGTTTCAGACATGTTATAGTTACAAATTAGCATTTAAAAAACCTTTGAAATTCACTGAAAAAACCATAGGTTTCAGGGACGTTATAGTTACAAATTAGCATTTAAAAAACCTTTGAAATTCACTGAAAAAACCATAGGTTTTAGGGACAGTTATAGTTAGTTGGACATTGCACTCGTACAAAACCCGTGAAATTCCCCCGTTATAGTTAGTCCAGCTAACTATAACTCACGCCCCCGCAATGCACTGCTGATGACGTCACATATTACATCACTCATGACATGGTCAGTGACATCACTGATGACATCACTGATGACATCTCAAATGACATCACTGATGACATCAGATGACATCACTGATGACATCATCCATGTGATAATTTCATGCATCTTCTCACACCCTAATATAACCTTTGATACACCCACTTTAAATTACAGACTGCCATTCTCAAAACCATAGACACTCCAACACCAATAACTACATACCCACTCACTGATTCTTAGGTCTACACACACACATCCACTCACTCACCCGAACAGTCACTCATATTTACGGTCACTCAGTACAGGACTATCATATGCACTCATACTCCTATATAGACACTCAAACACCGCCACTCATCCATAGAGGTACTCACACACCTAGTCAGTCATGCAAATAATTAAACACACTACCATTTACTCACCTATACAGTTATACACACACCAGCTCACTTAATCATACAAATACTAGCACATTCTTACGCTCTTATACAATCACTGATACAAGCACACACTCATCCATACAGCCACTATCACAATCAGTCACTCTTGCTTATAGCTATTTATATACTCCAACACACATATATACTGCCTTTCACATATGTAGTTACTCACACATGTACCACTGGGACATACATTCACTCACTAACACACTCTTACACACACTTACCCACCCATACAGTCTATCACAGATGCACTCTTGAAACCATCCACCCAGTGAATCACCCACTCACACATCTATGCACAGAGTCGCACACACCCCTCCCACACAAACACTCAGGCACCCATACAGATACTCACACAAGCATTCAATAACTCATATAGACACTCATGTAGCTATTCTCAAACACATGCAGCCACTTACAAAGCAACAGACAGACGGATACAGACATTCACCCAGTTTAGTCACTAACCCATGCATTCAGTAAGATACGTTAAATCACTCACTTATACAGTCAGTCACGCACCTACTAAATCATCCATACAGACACTTACACACCCACTCATTCTTCAATACGTCTTTTCCTATATATATTAAAAATATTTAAACTTTACAGAAACACACAGTCACTGGATGATGTCATCAGTGATGTCATCAGTGATGTCATTTGAGATGTCATCAGTGATGTCATGAGTGATGTCACTGACCATGTCATGAGTGATGTAATATGTGACGTCATCAGCAGTGCATTGCGGGCGTGAGTTATAGTTAGCTGGACTAACTATAACGGGGGAATTTCACGGGTTTTGTACGAGTGCAATGTCCAACTAACTATAACTGTCCCTAAAACCTATGGTTTTTTCAGTGAATATATATATATATATATATATATATATATATATATATATATATATATATATATATATATATATATATATATATATATATATATATATATATATAGAGTTCTTTATTGCAGCTCAGGGTCACATTTTAGAGGCACCCAATAGTTTACAGAGCACAGATTCGTCCATTCTGTCAGGAGTCAAAGGGTGTAAGTGGTGTGGTCTGTGTAATTAAGGGTATTACAAACATTCGACCTAAATTGCTATAATTTCCATAGTGGGCCACCCAACCTGTATTTCTTTTATATATATTTTTATTTTGATTTGTAACAATTGCATTCTTGTCATATCAAAAATCAAACCAAAAGAGTAGGGTCAGAACAGTGCTCCAAGCCTGCCAGCATTGACAACCACTCTTAAAGGAAGTACATATAGCATTGAAAATACAACACATGATTCACATAGAATCTGTAGTGCCCCATTATGAAAATAACAATAAACAGGTCCTGAGCCATCCCCACTAGGGTGCCGGGAGTCCTGTGCCGTGGGCGGGACCCTGAACATCATCCATCAAACCCAACCCATAGCACACAATCCAATGCCCCCAGATCTTCTCACCGACCTCTATTTTGGTTCCTCACTGAGTTTTCTGTTATTGCATACAGATACATAACACCACAACTGATATACACCTAAATCCAGCCAGCACTATTGGCTTTGTCAGTGGTTGTTAGTTGTTTAAGATAAATGAGTAACAATAATGATTTTGTTGTGATAATTATTGTTAAATGTTTCAATCCTGAAATTGTGCAACTGTGAATTAAACCTTACTGATGGCTGTGAAAGGGGTCGTGGTCTTCAGACTGTCTCAATCATTCCTGTTCTGTTCACTCTAAGTGAGACATGTACGCCCTTTTTTCTCCACATCTCGTCCATCTGAATATCTTAATTACATCTCATCATTCTCTTCATCACCCTCTTCACTCTTTCCTGAACGCACTTCCTTGCATCTCCTTCACTTCACCACCCCATAAACACGCAATGCACACTCACTCACCTGTAAGCACTGCATTTTCTTTTACTTTCACCATGTCAATATTTAGAAAACAGTGTACCTCCTTCAAACACATCTGCACAGAATCACAATTGCAAATGGAATAAGTGACCCGCAGCTCTGTGTAGATAAGAGTTGGATGACCATGCATTCTGAACACCTTTCTGACTCACTGACTGGCACTGTGAAAAACTCACACAACCTTCACCGCCAGCTCTTTCAATCGTGGCCCACTATAAACAGGAAACAAATACAGAAACACAATCATCCTGGAAGTAGCTAGCACTGTTAGGGAATGTAAGAAAGTGAAACCTTTGAAATATAAACAGGAACTAAATGGCTCACATGGATTACCTTAGCGTTTTTACATTCGTTTTTCAGAAATTGATCAGTGTTTTTGCCATTGTTGTTAAGGACATGAGTATAGGACAATGTCGGTTTTAAATTACTATGGGGTCTGAGATCCAGAGGGACCCGGCCCTGAGAATTGGATGTTTTGGAAACGGGCTCCAAGCCGATCTCATTTTTACATAATGGGTTAGGGCATGTTGAGGTGTCATGTCTTCTCTGTAGTCCACAGACCTGTTTTTGGTGAGATCTAGCGCATATCAAAGTTCCATGTAAGTTCATTTCCATTGGGGTTCCTAAGGTGGGCAGCAGCTAGCAAGTTGGTCCCGTAGCCTTGTGCTGGTTCAGTTTGGCCCGTTCATCCCAAAATGTTTTTTGCAGCTGGTTGAGTTTGGTGCAGGGCAGGTGTGTAGGAGACGGCATACTGCAGGGCTGGTTTTAGGGCGGTGCGACTGGTGCAGCCACACCAGGCACGAAGGTCGGGGGGTTGCTTTGTTTAGAAATAACTTATAGGTTTAAAAAGATTTCCCACAGAGCTCCTTGTGTGTCCAGCACCTTTCAGGCAATAATACAAATGTCAAGATAACTCTGGTGATTAAAGTTCCTGTTGAAAAGAGAGCGAGATCAGAGTTCGTCTAGGGGCACTTTTGGATCATCATAAAGTAGGGCAGAGGGCGGATATGCCTGCTGCAAAGAACGTGTACCATGCAGTTAATAGAACTGTATTTTATGTGGATAGCTCAGTGGGTGACTGCTTTTGTAACAGAGATCCTTTTGTTAGCTGCAGTCCATAAGGTACAATCCTGACATAGCACAGTGACCTATGAACTGTCAAAGAGCTGAATGAGACTGCATGATATAGGTTAGAACGCTATTTTACCTAGTCTTTCATTAACCTAATGTTTCTTAAAAGGGTTAGTTTGGGTAGAAATATATTCTTACTTTTAAAGCCAACCCCAACCACGGTGCTATGCTTTAAATCCTGAGTTTGGGCTTCTGCAGACCAAACACCCTTAAAATATATTGCCTACTAGTAGGAAGGAACAGGGACATCTTAAGGAGTTGGAGGCTCTGGAAGAGATCCATTTTGGGACCGCTGTCAGAACAACTTTGAATTTTATTACCTGTTTTCTGCTAAATCAAGCCCAACTGATACCAAACAATACTTAATCATATGCTAAACGTTCAGTATAAGGGGCATACAAAAACCGTTAAAATAGGTCTTGCCCAGTGTTATATTCCATATAGGTACCATAATATAGGCCTCGGTAACTTCATTACCCTTCACCTATATTCTTCCCTACATTACACTTGTTACGGTTTACAGGGACTGACCTTTTGCCTAGATACGACACTGCATTCAGAACGCGGGTTTTCCCTAGTTCGAAATCTCATACATTATACATGAGGATTCTTGGAAGCACAGCAGGACTACCATCTCCTGTATAAAATCTATGTACAAAGTTCATGCCCGACGTCATCCTTAGACCGACACAGTAATACAGCGAGGTAGGACCCCTGGGGAGACCTATGGGTATATATACATCACATCTTGCTAAGATAGAGCAGAGGAGTCCGAGACTTCCCGGCCGACACACTGACCAGAGACGCTGAGGTTCCTGCATGCAGACACTCCAGCTCGCAGTGGTCTAACATCCCTCGCAGGGTGTCCAACTCGAGACCAGGACGGGGTCCCACAGTCTCTCACTTCAGGTGATGGGGTTGACTAAATCCTAGAGGGATTCTTGGCTTAACACCTACATACATGCTAGGTACACTTAGGTACGTCTAGCTAGGGAGGCATAGTAGGAGTACGCATCCTTTTATCATGTGTTTTATATACTATAATGTATTCATGATTATTGCAAGATGGTAGAGCTATACCATCCATTCACCTTCATAGTACTGCTAATCATGTATATCTTATACTGTCTAGCGGTTGTTGCAGCTCATTTATTTTACACCAGAATAACAACTGTTCAATAAATGCTTATTGAAAAACACCCAGCCTGTTTATTCGGTGTATCTCTCTGAGACAGACTAAGTAAGCACGAGTGACTGAGCGAAAGGTAGTATATTGTTTCCACGGTCCTGAGGGATTAGGGTTGTCATGTTCGATGGTTGCCAGGAACTATTCTCTCCTTGGTAAGAGGAGATTCTAGTGGCACTGTGAGCTAGTTGGTACAAAAGGGCCAACATACGACGGTGGGGGTGTACAGAATCAGTCTAACACCAATCCTACAGTGTATGTTGTCTAAACGTGCAGATCCTGAATAATTTCTATTGGAACTACACGACATGGCGCGGCCAACGTTGGTTGGGTACTTATTTAACAGTAGAATCTGAGTAGTTCAGTCGTGCTATTCTCAGAGACCCCTACTCACAAATCCCCAGAGACTTCTGGAATGGGAGGGCACAAACTCCGCCACAGATGAGTAGGCGAAAAATACTATTTAGTAGCTGTTGGTTAATCAAGCTTGAAGGACACAGTGTTCCTAAAAATTGTGCAAAACACCTTATCTTAGTTCCCTTGAAAAGGTATTTCGTGTTCTAAACACAAGGACTACCGAGGTCTTAGACCCACTAAACCAGCCATTGCCGCTCTCGGAAGACGAGGAAGATGCAACCGCAATACATATTGCGGCAAACATTAGAAACGCAGTCACCCTGAAACTGCTTGCGCATGGTTTAACACCTAGGGGTGGCATAGTAGCTCTCGTGATTGAGGAACACGAACTATACAGAACGGAGGTATTCTATTCGTGGGTTACATTCCCAGCAGCGAATGCAAGAACAAAACAAATTTCATTATTACACAGAAGATGAACCACCAGCGGAATATTGTCCGTATGAGGACATTGAGGTTCCGCTCACATACCAGGAACATTTATACTGGTTTAAAGGCGCCCTAACCCATACAAGAAGAAGAGCAAGACTCGGCCCGCTCGGAAGAGAGGGAGCCATGGCCAATATTAGCAGCCTACACACCACATCCTGACATCGAAACAATGCCCAGACCAAACTTACTCATACTTCACAAAGAATTAATAAAACTTTACAGAAACATGACGCAATTCGTCATGAGGACACTTACAGTCCAGCCAGCGATGGTAACAACAAATACAGCTCACGTTCAAAACACAGCAACTAAGATTACACCACAAACGTTACACGCAGTAATGGGTAAAATGCCCGCAAAATGTGAACAAATGCCATTCTGGGTAGCTCAGAAAATAACAGTTAGAAGCAGTATTCTCAAAAACGAGCGCTTATGAAAAACACAGAATGCTGACAATCTGCTTGCCCATGGGAATAAAACCACAGATAGAGGATTGTACCTCTTGGGGTACAGTTTTCGCTGCCATATATACCAGAACTCATGGTATACCGTCCTTAGCTGTAATACCAGATGTATTAAGACAAATACAAAATGAGTACGGAGCAGAGCCTGATCTGAACTTAGGGATGAAGTTACTAGGTAACTATGCCCAGGTATCAGCCATAATATTAGCAAATATTGAAGGGGAGGCAGCATCAGTGGCTATCCGCCAACGCCTAAGGGAGTTCAGTCCTTTACAACAGGAGCACGAACTACCAAAAATAATAGAAACTGCGTATGCAGAATTAGGCAGGGGCAGTTTGGGTGGAAAAGCATTAAAACCACAACTGATGGGTAGTCCCGAGAAGGAGACCTTCAAGCAGACACCTGCTTCCTCTAAAAAGAAGTGGGACAATAACAAAAAACAAAAAGTTAAAGAAAACAGATCTCAATCCAGAGGTGGATCTCCTCCACAGGAGTCCTCCGAAAGGAGGTACAACCTTAGGAATAGGGATAATATTAAGAAACTGGACAGGTATCAGGATACTGATACACGTTCCTCTCGTTCCTTTCAGGGTTCAACAAAAAACTGCGAGAGAGAGAAGGATGGTCAGACAGACAAGAAGAGCGTACAAAGTCCAGAGACAAGCAACACGCTCAAGAATATACTTCCAAAAAAGAAGATAAAACAAAAGCCACAGTTCAAAAAGAAGAAAGTTGCAGGTCTAAAGATTAGACTTGCCCAGAATTCTGAGGACTCGACTACTGAATGGGGAATGGGCTCCGACGAAGCTAGACAGTGCGGCAGAAGTAACAATAGCTCGCCAGAACCTGATGGAATTTCTGGTGACAGCAGACTTGAATGATTATATCACGGTGGAAACACCTGATACTAGGGTAAGTGTCCCACATCAATTGTATGAAATAACACTCCAAATGGAGGGGGACAAATGTAGGACAGTTAGAGGTCTCTTTTGGGAGAACCTAACGTTTGGCTATGACATTTTGTTAGCTGAACAAGATTGGCCGCCAGCATTCGTCATGGATTGCCCTAAGGGAGAAACAGTAATTTTACCAGCATTCTCTGACCATGTTCCCAAACATTTAAAATATACATATGTGCAGGAGTGGGCGGTAGCCCAAGCTCTGGCATTGTACAAAAACCATGTTGGATGGGATGAGGATTCAACCCACCACATAATTCCATTGAAAAACACTCCGACTGCACAAAGGCAGTATCCAATAAAGCAAGAAGCTAAAAAACAGGTCAGGGAGATCTTAGATCAACTTGAATACCAAAGAGTGATTGAAACATGCACCTCTCAAATGAATAACCCTTTGTTTCCCGTATCAAAACCGGACAACACATACCGCCTAGTGTTGGATTAGACATTTAAACACTTGCACTAAAACATTTGCAGTACAGAATGCACACAGTTCCGCATTAATGAATAACATTGTGCGGAAAAAATACAAAACGACACTAGATATTTCCAATGGAATTTTTTGACAAAATATAGCGCCTGAGAGCAGATATTTGACAGCATTCTCGGCGCTAGGGTCCCAGCGTCAATTTTGTCGACTCCCCCAGGAGTATAAGAACAGCCCGGGGTTATTTTCGGCTAGGGTAACTGAATTACTTCAAAATCTGGATGAAGAGGCATTGTCCTACATAGATGATATTTATCTGACGGATGAGGACCTGGAGGAACACTTGAACAGAGTAAACACCATAATTTTGGGGTTTGCCTCTGAGGGTTACAAATTCAACTTCAAAAAAGCGAAGATTGCCCACCTTAATGTCCTTTGTCTAGGATATGAGCTTTCAAGTGAAGGGAAAAGTCTAGCAGCAAACTTTTTAGAAGAATGCTCGCTGCTCCAACCTCCAAAAACATAAAAAAATTTACAATCAATCCTGGGATTCCTGAATTTTGGCAGAACATACATTTTAGATTACGCAGAAAGAGTAAAACCTTTCTATGATTTAATAAAACCTGACTTTTCAGTCAGACAATGGACACAGGAACACACAGATACTCTTCGTTCCTTACAAGCTGACATGATAGCTTCAAAACACTTACAAACACGTGTAAATGTACGCAACCTGGTGATCCGTACAATTGCGGGTACACCTATCTAACATATAATGAAGGTGAGACAGTGCCAATAGCTTACAAATCACATTTGTACACAAATGCTGAGATGCGTTTTGCATCAACTGAAAAAATTCTAACAGCAGTACAGACTGCTGTAATCAGACAAAGAGCCCTGGCTCAAGGGAAGCCTATAATAGTCGTCACCCCAGTTCCAGCCTTAGAGGCTGCGACAAAGGCAAGCGTTCCCAACGCTAAAGCATTACATTCAAGATGGATACAATGGGCTAATTCTCTCACTGCAACAGATGTAGAACACAGGTACGACCCAAATCTAAAAACACAAGCATTTCTGCAATACGAACAAGAATATCCTCTACAAAATGAAATAATGCCTCTAGATCAGTATGAATATATAATTTACACTGCCGGTTCAGCTCAAATGGCCATAGGGAGTAAACAGCAATACAGCGCAGTGTGTGCTATCGTTAAAGGTCGCATGCAGGATGGAAAGTTTCATCCGAGTTGTACAAAAACACAGTCACTAGGAGACTGCACGGCACAGCTTGCAGAACTAAAAGCACTAATACTGGCACTGGTAAATACGGATTGAGAATTCCCCACACTAATAGTGTGTGATTCCTTTTACTGTGTACAGCCATATAATGAATATTTACATCACTGGGGACAAAATGGGTTTAAGGATGTAAAAGGTGGCACAATTAAGCACAAAACGCTATGAGAACAGGTAGTAGAGTTGAAAAACGAACTACCAAGGGCTCACGTGATACATACACTGAGTCATCAACGTGATGGCGTTCACGTTGAAGGGAATTCATTGGCTGACGAAGCCGCAAAGGGGGCTGTACGTACGGCCTCCGTAGCTGCAATCACTCGTTCCAAAACGCGAATAAACTGTGAGATAATGGTTGCGATTATTGCCACACGCAATAATTCAGCAGTATCGAAAAGGTTTCCACTCAAATACTCCTACAAGTTAGATGCAAACAAAGTTCCATTTGCTCAAATTCCAGGAGTGAGGGATAGAGTAATACCAAATATGGATCGTAGGTTAGGATTAATTCTAGCAGCACACAAGGGTAAAGGCTCTGTGCATGCAGGTGTTACAGCGACTGTTTCTCTACTAAAACAGCGCTATTGGTGGCCAGGACTAAGAAAGCAGACTAAAGACTACGTCTTGAAATGCGACATCTGCCAGCAGATGAAAGGCTCCACCGTAACACGTTCAGTGCAGATACCATTACTAATATCAGACAAACCACTGGCGTGTGTTTATTTGGACCATTGCGGCCCCTTACTTTTCTTTCTTTTCTGGATAGGCCTAGTAATAGTCTTTAGTATGCCTGTTAATGGAACTTATCTTCGAGAAAGCTCTGCAGCACAAAAAGTGAATGTGATTCTGAAACCACATCTGTCATCACATCGTGAAAAAAGAGACCTATCATCGGTGAACATTACAGCAGTTCCTATACCTGACGGTATAGTGTGGGACAAGGTTGATTACAATATATTTGAACTTTTAAAAATACCACATTTATTTAAGATTTCATTAAGTGATATCATTACCTCCAGTACATTTTCCGATGATTGGGATTATGAAACTGTAAATAATAGGTTGTCTGATTTAGAAGAATCTGCTGCTTTTTCTAATAATGAAATGTTGGAGGGCACATCAGACTTTGAAACAATGTGTTGCTATCAACATTATGGTCATCACTTTCTGCATAAATCGGCTAATCCCAGAAATGTTTTCACATACCACCAATGGGAACATTGCCCGACACCGCCGAAAAGCAGTTCAAAAACATTTGTACAAAAGTTTCCATATTTTTCAGGGTTTAACAAATCAGACCCAGCCTCATATTATACGGCTGCACCAACACCAGCACAGAAAAATAGGTTGACAAACACCAAACAGATTTATTCTGCTTCATTTATTACCCAGTTGTCTGAACAAGGTTTCGACTTATGGAAAGACACCATAGACTTAAAATCTGTCTGGGGTACTTAAGACTGGCAGGTCCAGGGAACAGAGGCACTATTTAGAGAATGCCTTATTCCTCAGCAAATAATGTTTTTGAATGAAACTGTGCAACAAACGACCTGTCTTGGATTAGCCAAGAATAAAGATTTGAATACACCTCAGATGCCCACACCATCGCACACTGAGGGTAATATAACACCGCAAGAAGAGATTACACTAGATGACATCATGCAATACAATAGATCAGACCCCGATTGTAAGGGATGGTTGATTTGGCCCACAGACACCAATACCGGTCAGGACAGATTCTTGGGTAAAACTATAGGATTTAGTATCAATAGGCCTGATCCACTTTATGTACAGAGACAACATCCAGGGGTAGTGACATCCTACAGTGTTGGGAAGTTGTGCCTTGATTGGCTAAAAACCTCAACACTCACACAGGTGAAACACAAACTTACTTTCAGAGGATGTGGACCTACGGGACTTTTTATTAGGTCCTAGGAAGCCACGTCACAAACGTTTCTATTATGCTGTCTACAATGAGATTTGGAAAATATCACAGCAAGAGGCCGCGGAAAGATTACGAGAAATGGATTGTATAAATCTAGAGAAAGCTCTAGCAGTGGTCGACAATGGGTTAACGACACTAACCTCCAGGATATATTCTCTAGGCAACATTGTATCTTCTGCTATTGATGTACTAGAACAGGATCTGTCCATATTACAACACGGGCAATCACAATTGCGTTCTATTATGCTATTGAGCTGGACTCTGCAATTTTTGCGCGCAGGCTATGTGCCTTGGCGTTTTATCAACAGTACGTCTCGGTTTTCTTCATACAATCTGACAGGAAAACAGATAGAAATTGCACAAAGGGGAGCAAAATATACAATGCTGCGTATTGAAAAACTGGATAGATTAGCCTTTACAGTGGCAGAATCACCGTCAATGAAATGGTTAATCCATGGCCACATAACTCTTCCGGTCACTACCTTTCAATTCCAATATTGCCTTGAACAAATGCAGGCAGGCAGATATGAAGAAATGGATAGGGAATTCATTAAGGAATCCTGGGAATTACCGTACAGATTTCGATGCCTGAGTGGGGAAAAAAGAAGAGTTTCTAAGCGGTACAAACTGCGAGAACACTTTAAGTGGATCACTTATATGCCAGGATATAATGCTTCATGGGGCCTGTAACGGTTCAGAAGCAAATTTATCCTGTCACTTAAGGGGTGCCCCAGCTGCAGTGATCACTCCAGTGTTCAGGCTACTTTCGAATGGGAGTTACTTGATGGTGAACAATCAAGGTTGCTGTGGGATGCTTCCGGGCATCGCATATCTGGTAACCGTGAGCTCCAGGGTTACTTCCTGTATGCAAGTATTGTTTCCACCAACACATACAGTCAGGGAGGCGCCGATATGGCCTTCACTAAATGTTTCATTAATACGGTTTGATACTTTGAGCAGAATGAAAGCCATGCTTATACAGAAATCCGTGCCCTTAAACTCCGCTCGAGAGACTTTTGATCTTCAATTAGCAAGGTCTTCGGCAGAGATACAGGCACT
This sequence comes from Calotriton arnoldi, assembly GCA_963921515.1. Classification (NCBI taxonomy): domain Eukaryota; kingdom Metazoa; phylum Chordata; class Amphibia; order Caudata; family Salamandridae; genus Calotriton; species Calotriton arnoldi. The sequence continues at coordinate 22,997 of CAWUFW010001310.1, forward strand.
CATACGTACCAATTGCCCCTTCCATTTCACATAAATGGTAAATCGTATCTTTATCATGTCTGATACGACAGGCATCGTCCACCTATTTAAGACCATAGGTTCTGGACTATTAAGCACCTTTCAGACAGTCCTCTGAGTTATACCAAACTTTATAAAATATGGAAGCATATTTGGAGGGCTGCCGCTGATTCTGTTTCTAATAGCAGGTATCCTGATTGTCGCTTTTCTATTACGCAATGGACGTCCCAGTCATCAAGGAGATGGAAACAGTACTCCTGGATCGAAAATACCGTGATCGCATGGTACAACTTCTAGGCACACCTCGCCTAAGGGAACTAAGTGCTTCTTGGTTCTTGTCATTTAGACCAGTCTGGATGGACTGCATCTTACCTGTCCTCCGATGCCTGTTTTGCGGAGAAGAATGCGTGCTGAATCTCTGTCCGACACTCCCATCATGTGCGCAACCGGACGTTGATGCTTTGCTGGACCCGATAACGGCCCATGTTCTGCAGTGTCCCCAGCGTATTCCCATGTTGATGGCGGCATTCATAGAGCCACCACAGGTAGTATCTGCTCCTGTTGGTATGGACACCGGCTCCTCCTCTGACACCCAGGCCTTGGATGGCACACATGCTGCGCCAGCACCGGTTGTGGATAGTACGGAAGATCATCTGTGCTCAATTGACATAATATGCGAGGTGTTACAGGGACCGTCGACTGCAGAGGCAAGCAACGGAAATGTTGCGTCTACCAGCCAGGACATATAAACATTTGACTCATTTGGCTCGTCGTGTGCTGGGAAAAAATTCGACTTTTGGAAAACAAACGGAAAATTAGAACTCCGTATCAAAATTGACATTCCTTTTGAGCAAGTATGGCTTTCAAATGCTTGTAGTAGTTCGGACTCTACCTACGGACATATTAGAGCTGTAGCTTAAGTGTCAATTTCTAATATTTTTCTTTTTAGCACTTTTTAGAACCCCTTTTTAACAATTTTTACAAAGTTCATGCCCAACGTCATCCTTAGGCCGACACAGTAATACAGCGAGGTAGGACCCCCTAGGGAGACCTATGGGTATATACATCACATCTTGCTAAGATAGAGCAGAGGAGACCGAGACTTCCCGGCCGACACACTGACCAGAGACACTGAGGTTCCTGCATGCAGACACTCCAGCTCGCAGTGGTCTAACATCCCTCGCGGGGTGTCCAACTCGAGACCAGGACGGGGTCCCACAGTCTCTCACTTCAGGTGATGGGGTTGACTAAATCCTAGAGGGATTCTTGGCTTAACACCTACATACATGCTAGGTACACTTAGGTACGTCTAGTTAGGGAGGCATAGTAGGAGTATGCATCCTTTTATCATGCGTTTTATATACTATAATGTATTCATGATTATTGCAAGATGGTAGAGCTATACCATCCATTCACCTTTATAGTACTGCTAATCATTTATATCTTATACTGTCTAGCGGTTGTTGCAGCTCATTTATTTTACACCAGAATAACAATTGTTCAGTAAATGCGTATTGAAAAACGCCCAGCCTGTTTATTCGGTGTATCTCTCTGAGACAGACTAAGTAAGCACGAGTGACTGCGCGAAAGGTAGTATATTGTTTCCACAGTCCTGAAGGATCAGTGTTGTCATGTTCGATGGTTGCCAGGAACTATTCTCTCCTGGGTAAAAGGAGATTCTAGTGGCACTGTGAGCTAGTTGGTACAAAAGGGCCAACATACGATGGTGGGGGTGTACAGAATCAGTCTAACACCAATCCTACAGTGTATGTTGTCTAAACGCACAGATCCTGTATATTTTCTATAGGAACTACACGACACCAGGGCACAAAAATCCTTAAAATGACACTGGGTAGCAAAAGAGGTAGAGGAAGGCAGAGAAGAGTGAGAGACATTAAGATAAAGATAAACTTGAAAAAGAGATAAAGGTAAATTTCCCTCCGGGCCTCTTGGAAGGTGGTGGCCCTGGGCAATTGCTCACTTTGCCCATTCTCTTAAAAAGTCTCCGTGGATGAAATGTGATTCCAACACCTTGTAATCCTCATTTCTTATGTAACATTTCCTATAGACTGATTTACAAATGTATGGTTCATTGCCTCTGTATAATTTGTGTATGTGAGGTACACTGGTATGAGTTGGGCTATAAATCAAATTAAATGTATGTGAGAGAGGGGGGTATGGAGAGATGAGGGCCTCTGTTGGAGGGTGGTAGTGATGGAATCCGTAGAGAAGAAGGTCATTGGGGGTAGGGGTGGCGCCAAGAGAGTTTGTCTCACTGGGCAACACCAGCACTAAAGCCAACCCTGGCTTATCGCATCCATTCTTGTGTTTCTTTTCTTCAAACCCCAACAGGTACTTGGGGCTGCCTGTCACGGATTAGGATAACTCAGCTGTATGATTAGGGTGACCAGACATCCCGGTTTTCCCCGGACGGTCCCCGTTTTCGGATAAGTGTCCCGACACTTTTCTCCAAGTGACTCAAATGTCCCGGTTTTCAAACAGTGTCCTGGTTAAACACAGAAATGTCCCGGTTTTTTATTGTTCTGGTTGAGCATGCGCACGCATGCTCTCTTTGCACTGTTTACGGCGTGTGACGTCACTGAGGTGAGCGCTGTAGCAGGAAGGGAAATCCTTTGAAGAGAGACATTTTCTCTCGGGATTTCCCTTCTCTTTTTACACGCAGCGCCACCTACGTCATCGTGCCAGCCATATTTGAACAATTGCATATAATCAAAACTGAATCTTCGCTAGAGGAGGAAATAGTGATATTAAGAAGCAACTCCAGTTTATGAACTTTCTGAACTTCTGTGATCTCTAGAGGCTGTGTGTTTGCTGCTCCCCCAGATATCCCACCTAGAAGTACACGAAACAGAAACTTTAAAGTATTTCTGAATGTTAGGATGAGTGTCCAATAACATGTGGTGATGACGTCCCCAATGTCCTTCTCAAGCTCCAACCATTAATTTCTACCAGTTCCAAGATCAGAACAGAAATCCTGGGAAACGGAACACTGGTGATCAGGTAAAAGGCTGAGTCGCTATTTGAGGCCTTCATTCAGTGGCTTCAGGTTAAACCTGCCTTGGCTATTAAATCTGCTCATTGTTTCCAACATGTTTTTCAGATTGTAAAAAATGTCCCCTATTGTTGCATTATTTAAACATATTTACTAAAAGTGGATATGTGGCAATAGCTCATCTGTTTCATATACCAAGAACATATAGATTGCACATTGCACATTCCCATATCATGCCCTTTGCTTGCATTAGTGGTCTTTTAGTTGTATCAGTAGCCTAGATATTGCACATTCCCAAAGCCATTAAATTGCACTTAGCCAAAGATCTGTAATTAATAGCTCGTCAGTTGCACATGGAAGTTGTGCATCTATTGCTTGCATCAGCAGTTTATCAATTTCACGAGCAAGCATACTGTCCAGGTGGCAATCCAGAAGATCTTCAATTGCCTAGCCCATGTCTCTTACCAAAAGTTTCTACTTTGGATAAAACAATATTTCTTCGTCCTGTAGCTTGTATTCATAGCCATACAAACTTTTCAGTAGCCCTTATGCATACCGTGCAAGGATTAATGTATTGCTCATTGCATGTTTTATTCATAACCAATTGATGCATGCTCTGTGTTCTCCATATCAAAGCTATGACTTGACCTTTTGACTGACCTTTCAGATCACGGCAAACTGTTTAGCTGGAAAGGACATAAAGGAGCAGGGTTAACGTCTGTGGGAGAGGCGAGCAGCGCTGCTCGAGCTTTTTGCTCAGGTCTTCACACTATTGCGCTATGAGATGATACCAATGGCTAGAGTGCACTATACATACCCCAGTAAGGTAACATGACATCCCAGCAGTGACCACGCAAATGTGGGAGGACTGTGTGGTCGGCCAGCCTTTGCGACCCTTAAGACCCTAAGGCAGTAATACCTGGAGAGAAGTGTTTTTCTTACATTGGTCCATGGCTGCCCTTTGGCAATTTAGCATTCCGCAGTTTACCTCCCATGCTTTTCTGTCATGAGCAACTAAGCAACATGAGTGAGTTGTACTTTACGTGGTGCTGACGCGCACCTATAGAAACGAGCATTGATAAAGCTAGTAAATCTGGCGTTTGCTAGCCTGTGGTGTTTTATTGATTTTTGGCAAATATATGCTATAGTCCTTAAAAGTGTAAATGTAATAAAAAGTACTAATGCTGCTGCGTAAAGGAGAGGGGTGCCAATAAAAGACCTCGGATTTGTTGTCTGTAATGCTTCATCTCGGTCTGTGGAGGGAGCTGTCATTGTAGTCCTTTTTCTATGTCCATGACAGCTGTCAAATAGTCCTACTTTTATGTCGATGGTTACTGCAAACCGTAGTCCTACTTCTATGTCTATGACCTGTCCCCGTTTTTTGTTTTGAGAATCTGGTCACCCTATGTATGGTGCTACAACAGGACAGCTGGCCTTTTCTTATATGAAAACGCCTCGGGGAGGGAGGGAGAACAGTGTAGCGTTGGGGTACTCGGGCGTTTTCACATGGGCATCTTTGCATTTCTCCTTGTTAACAGAGAGCAGCATCTGGTTCTTTTTCCTCGCTAAGAACAAACATCGAACCTTCTTCCCATCTCCTGTAGGAGGCGCCATTCCTCCTCCAGCACAAGGGCTCCGGGCAGTACTTTTCGCGAAAGTCACTAGGCCAGGCCATTGGTCCGTCCACGCGTTTAACAAACATTTCTTCTTCAGCAGCTTTTCGTCAATATATCCTATTTCTACAGTTTTGCATTAATTAATATGCATTGTCTGGCCTTCCAGTCACTAACGCTTTTGGGTGGCACAAGGGCACAGTTTGCTCAGCAGGCATAACGTGGCAGAATTAAGGCTTAATCTAATTTTGATACGGCCCAGTACCACTTTTTGTTTTTCTTAGAGAAGGTATTAGGCGAACCATGACGAGGCATGAATTATGGAAAGGACGTCGCCATGCCATCTCACTTCAGTTGAGGACATTTCTGTGAGCTGGGTGGCCCTATAATATTTTGGTATACCGCCGTGCAGCCTTGCAATTATTTATATTAAAAAAAGGGATCTTGTGCACATTTTCATTGCATTTTACTCATTACAGACTAATAGGGTAACCCAATCAACGTCCAAGGACCTGGGTAAAGTGTAATAGGAATAACAAGTGGTCCCAAACGTTTTTCCCGGACAAGCCAAGGACAAAATATATTTTAAACTTCACTAATTAAATACGCTTGGTTGCTTAAATGCTCAGCACAGGGTAATTAATACATGAGAAAAATATATACTCTTAAGTACGCACCAGGGAGAAAGAAGAAACAACCTCATTGTTTTCAGTAAAGAACTTCATTTTATGTACTCTCTTGTTAACAAAGCGGTAAAAGCAATACCATATATAACAATACATCAGAATTGGAGGTTGCTGATCAAATAAAAGATAAGGGAGGCAGGTGGGTGGCAGTACATCATGATCTAATCAGTCAGCCACTAACTGTGGCATTAGTTTATGCCCCTAAAGAAAGGTTAGGAGCCCTTCTTGAGGGACGATTTGAATACACTTACAGCTTGGTAGTCTGACCTACTAGTAATTGAGAAGGAGCAGGGGGGGGGGGGGGTTGTAAATCTCACAGACCTGATATGGAGGAACCGTAGTGCTTTAAACCTCTGGGAGGTGCTGGTTGGAAGACATGGGGCAGTGTATTAAAAGAGTTGCTTTTCTTCTATGGATTATAGGAGGATTTTTTTAATGAAAGCAACATTCTATACACCAAATAATTCGTACCTTAGAGAAATATAATGCAGTATGGAACAAATAAAATAAAGATGCCTATTGAAATAGAGAAAAATAAGAGTAAATATTTCTTCCACCTACCCAAACAAAAATTGAAATCCCACAAGCGGTGGGCAGGTTGTGAATCAGCAGAAGAGCTAGTCACAAAAAAAGATTAACTGGAGGGGTTCCAAGAAAGGCCTTGAGGCACGCAACCACTGAGCAGAGTCCGACTAGGACAGAAAATAGAGGTGGGCACCAAAAATAAAAGTGACCCTCTTTAGCAAATCAAACAGCTAAAAAAAGCCCACATTTTCAAATTGAGGCCCTTTAGCTTGTAAATACAAGCTACATGGGTGTTTTGCAAGGTATGCAGGAACACATGCATTAGTTCTAGCTGCAGACTATGTTTGTGGTAATATCAGGGAAATCAACATTAAAAACCGGCCCACAATGCAGTCAAAGTGGCATAGCCAGCTAAAAACAGGCCATTTACTGGCCTTTTAGATCAGCCCTTTAGGCACTGTCACATTGTTTTATAATCCAGCCCAACCCTGTCCCTGAGCAGATTGGAAGGCAATCAATATTCATTAAGAAACGTCTGAACCTGTCCACGCCCGACCGTCGCCAGCCGCCAGAACCCCTGCCAGTTTCACCCCAGAGAGACATGCAAGACTGTCTTATTCACGGGAAGCTCTTCTAACACTGGGCACAAACCAGTCTCCACCAAATGTGTGTTAGTGGCACCAGTGCACATAGAGGGCCCTTTCTCTTTGCATTAATTGTAGCTGGGAAGGCGGACCTAACAAGGAGCCTCCCATCAACAATGTGAATCCGGAAATTTTAAGCCTGTAATGCTTGTACTTCAACATTAGGTCCCTCCCCAAACATTGTACAGATTTGGGATTTAATTAACAACGCCAACACAGATCTAGTATTCATCTCCAAATGTTGGCCCAGTAGCTGCTATCTAGCGGAGATTACTATAGCAATACCTATCGGATACAAAATCTTGGAAATCAACAGTCAACCGAGAGGGAGGGGGCATTGGTATTATTTTTAAAGACACATTCATGCTCTACAATGTTGGACTGCGAAATCTTAGCCTTCCAGCTGTCTTGTAACTCACGAGTACTGTTCGGCAGAGTTGTTCTCTACAGGCCGCCCGGTTACAAATCCCAAGTGGCTTCCGATCTCTTCACTTGGCTATCCCCACTGATCTTAAAATATGATCAGTGTTTAGTGGGATTTTAATGTACACTATGAAAATTTGGAGGACCCCCTATGTAAAAGGTTGGCGAGCGAAATGCAAATTCTTCACCTGAAACAATGGATCATAGGCCCCACCCATGAAGCAGGGCACATGCTTGATCTGATATTCTCATATATTGAAATGATTAAATTACATGGCATTAACCCATTACTTTGGTCAGACCATTTTCTAATTAATTTCTCGTTCACTGTACCAGAAATTCTGAAAATAAACCGGACCTTTACCCAACCCTAAAAAGATCCTGGAATAAAATTAATGCAGACTCTTTTTTAAGTCACTTTGGGCATCCAGGCCTTGGAGAAGATGTGTCCCTAGGTAGTTACCTAGATAAATGTAACTCTGCCATCACCAACACCTTGGATAGCTGTGCACCTTGGAAGTTGAGCAACTCATCCAGACGTTGTCCATCGGAGAAATGGTATTCCACGGAATTAAGGTCAGGGAAGAGAAAATGTAAATTGCTGGAGCAAACATGGCGGGGCTCAAAGCACACCGAAGATTGTCAGGTCTACAAAACATAACTGAATAATTACAATAAAGCGCTCAAAAGAGCAAAGAAAGACTATTTCATTAAAAGACTAGAAGAAAATAGTGGCTGTCCCAAAAATTATTTAAAATAGTAAAAACTGTCAAACCCCTCCAGCCTGACTCAGACTATCAATCCCTCAGCCGTCCACTGCAAAGAAATGGCCAATTGTTTTATTGGTAAAATAGAAAAAATGTATTCGACATTTGAAACACAACCCTCCCTAGAAGAGCTCCGTTGGGAACATTTAGGCCCACACAAGAGAGCATCAGCCCACATAGGTAACTTCGTGAGCCTCTAAGTTGAGCAGGTGGAAAAAATCATGGCAGAGGTCAAGTCTGGTTCCCCTCTCGACCCTTGTCTCCATTTTATCTATTCTTGTCTGGTCCCTACTTTAAGTCCCTACCGGACCCAAATTTTTAACCTATCCCTGACTAACGCTGAATACACTGACATATGGAAGCAGGCCCCAATTGTTCTCTTAGTCAAGAAAGAAGGGATTGAGGTTTCGGTTTTATTCAACTATCGCCCAATAGCCCTGCTCCCATATATGTCCGAAGTAATTGAAAGATTAGTCAATATTCAATTGACATTGTTTCTTGAAGACAACAATCTGCTCGATGTGTTGCAGACTGGCTTCAGAGCCAGAAACAGTATGGAATCCACCCTACTTGCCGTACTTGATAGTATTAGAGTAGATGTAGATCAAGGTAGGGCTGCGGTCCTGATCTTGCTAGATCTGTCCGCAGCTTTTGACATGGTCTGTCACAGCCTACTGATAAAAAGATTAAATGAGACCAGCCTACATTCAAAAGTCCTACAATGGTACAAAGATTTGACTCCTTTCTCAACAAAAGAACCCAGTCAGTTCAGCTGAACACATTCAGATCGACCCTTCATGTATCGAAATGTGGGGTCCCGCAGGGTTCTTCCCTCAGCCCGACACTATTTAATGTTTATGTCTCTTCCCTGGCTAACATCGCCAGAACCTGGGGCTTTGAGATATATTGTTACACCGACGACACCAAGCCGGTCATCTTCATTGGTGAGAGACAAAGTGAGACTAGAAAAAATCTTAATGGTTGCCTGTCAGAGGTAACAACCTGGATGAAAGGACACTGCTTAAAGTTGAATGCCGATAAAACAGAGATTCTACTCTTCGGCCGTGCCCACTACATCTAGGAGGCATCTTGGTGGCCATCGTCCCTCGGCCCCACTCCAGAGCCTAAAACTGGCAAAGAACATTGGCTTCTTGGTAAACGACTCTCTCTCCATTCAGGAGCAGGTCAACATGACCTGTTGCAAATGCTTTGGCCTACTTAGGCTCCTACGGAAACTTGGCCCAGCATCATGTACCAGGGATGAGGAGGACAGGAAAATGTGTGGTGGTTATAAAATGCTTTATTGAAAGACCCTGTAGTCCTAAACAATATACGTCGGCAGGTTGTATGATGGAACAACGAATTCCCAAATAACACATGACTAAACCGCGCAAGCGGAACAATGACTATGCCAGAACATCGTGGATTTCTACCACGCATCTCTGAACCACGTATTTTTAGTAAATTCATTATACGCGTCGTAAGCACGCACATCAATACCATGCATGCCTTAACAACATTATTTTTTTATGGGCACATACTTTTGCTAATAATAAACAATAAATTCAAAAAAATCATATGATTGAAAAAAAATGCACCACATTTTGCTTACAATGGTCTTTAAAAAAAAAATTTTAAAGTAAGAAGTATCTAAATTTTCCAGCATACACTTTGATAAAATCAATATACCAATTAGATCATATAGACGACAATCTGAGGTGAAGTCAAGAAAGTATAGTCCTTCACCTATTTTTACATATATCAGCAAGTAGAAATATGTAAAATGGCGGCCAATCCGCTACTAGACCGCTGCAAAAAGCATTTTTTTTAAACAGAAAAATAAAAAGCACTTTCTCACATAAACATACAAATTTAACGCTTTTCATAACATTTTTTTTAAAAAAAACAACAGAGCACATAACACATAAAAACAGCCGACCACCATTTTGCTGTCAGTGGTACCAGTGGCGGCTCCTCCGCTATGGCAGAGGAGCGTCGCCCCCACAGCTTATAAGCAGTGCTAAGTAGAAACATAAAATGATAATAACTTTGAGTTATCATTTTATGCTTGTGCTGCTTTGCAGGCAGGCGGGTGGGCGGGGCTGCTCTGCCCTCGGAGCAGGGCAGGGGAGGAGTAGTTTGCCCACTCCTAAGTGCACATGACTGTTTGGCTGGCCCTCTCGGGCCGCCCAAAAGAGTCATGCGCACTTTCCCTGTTCTCCATGCAGGATGCATTAAAGTCTGCGTGGAGAACATACCCAGGCCCCCATTCCTTGGCTGAGCGTCGAACCTGGACGCTCAGACCAATCACAACGCTGTATTGCAGCGTTGTGATTGGTCAGGGGAGCCTGGATGCTTACCAATTACAAGGCTGCATTGCAGCCTTGTGATTGGTCAGTGGGGCCTGGCTGTGCTTCCTGTTCCTAGAGTTTGACGAGGAGAGCAGGAGCAGAGACGCGGGACTCAGCGGGAAGGTAAGATTTTTTTTTTTTTATAATGCGCAACCCCGTCTTCCCCCATGGCCGCCCCTGCACCCGCCACCCGTGAGCCATGCCTGCCGCCACCGAGTGGTACGCAGGACATCTTATGGACCACACGCTTCGTTTGTAGCTGCGCTTCACAACCCAGATATCTTAGCGAACACTGCCATCTAGCATCTTCAAAAGGTAAATTTGAAATGAATATTATTTTAAAAGCAACACTCCAATCCATCCACAATATATAAAGTATAATATATATTTTTATTTCAGATTGTGAGAAGTACTCTCAACATAATCAATCTCAACCTTACATTTGATATTACTAGAATGTGAGTAACTTAATTTTCTATAAATTAGAAAACCTTTTAACCATAATTCTCAGATCGGTTTTAAATTCACTAAAGAAAACAACCCCATAACGAGAAAAGTGTTAAACACTTCTGTATATTACATCTGCCAAATGCTGTAGTGTCAGGGCCTTAATTAATAATATCAATCCCTAATAAACTTGCCAGGATCATCGTTAGGAAAAATTATAATTAATCTATTGTTATAAATACAGATGATTATCTGTACTAATTTTTTATTTTACATTTCAGTCTTTCCATTTTTATACCGAAGGAATCAATTTGACTACTTCACAACAATTCTATAAAAGACATATGCAAGTTCTCCAAACTAACTTCATAGAACATGTTTGACCTAAACAAAAGAAAACATAGACAAACATAGTTATGTTCTTACCTCAGAGCAGGTGCTGGACAGTGACTTCGGGTTCCAAATCACTATTCCAACTCCACCGGGTTCTTACCTCAAGGAAGGTGCTGGACAGTGACTTGGGGTCAAAATCACTATTCCTACTCCACCGGGTACTTACCTCAGGGCAGATGATGGACAGTGACTGGAGGGTCTAATACACTATTCCAACTCTACCGGGTACTTACCTCAGGGCAGGTACTGGACAGTGACTTGGGGGTCCAATTTAATATTCCAACTCCACCAGGTACTTAGCTAAGGGCAGGTGCTGGACAGGGATTTGGGGGTCCAAATTACTATTCCTACTCCACCGGGTACTTACCTAAGGGCAGGTGCTAGACAGGGATTTGGGGGTCCAAATTACTATTCCTACTCCACTGGGTACTTACCTCAGGACTGGTGCTGGACAGAAACTTGGTGGTCAAAATTACTATTCCTACTCCACCAGGTACTTACCTCTGGGCAATTAATCTTGTTTTACAAATTTCAAATGTTTCAGTGTACTAATTGTTTTTTTTTGCGTTTCAGTCTTTCAGATTTTAAACCAAACAATCGCTTGGATTCCTTCACAAAAATCCTGTAAAAGACCCTTGTCAATCTACTAATATACAAAGTAAGTACTCAAAAATCATCATATGACATGTTTTAAATTTAAAAAATAAAATAAAATACATAGGCAAACAAACTTATATACTTAGCTCAGGCCTGGTGCTGGACAGTGATTTGGGGCTGAAAAATACTATTCCTACTGCACTGCTGGTGCTGGACAGTGACTTGGGGTCAAATACACTATTCCAACTCCACCAGGTACGTACCTCAGGGCAGGTGCTGGACAGTGACTTGGGAAAGAGCAATAAAATGCAGGACGATAAGAACAATAAATCCCAAACAAATAAAGTAATAATGATAACAAATTTTCTTAATTATTCTAACTCTCCAAATAGATTGTGAATTTTATGCAACAAGAAATAGGATTTCTTTAAACACAGCCACTATAAAGTCCATTAAAAAATAAAAGCACCCCATAATACTATACATTCACAAGAATTAACATACCATTTTTTTTCATGCAAAAATAAAGCACAAGTATAAATCCGGAAACCATCAACCAGAAAGCAAATGTTCTTCAACTGAAATCCAACTCAACCCTTATCCAGCAACCAAAAAACGAATTAACCTCAGGAAATTAACACATTTGTTTTGTCATTCGAAAACCCTACACCAATGTGACAATAACAATAAAACTAAACTACTGTACATTACATTTTTTTCTCCAGCAAATTTGTAAATGTTTCTTTCGCCAGAGAAGATGGCAAATAACTACATCTGTTTTTCTTCATTAGCCAAGCACCAAAAAAAAGTCAAAGTATAAAATTGCCAAAATATAAATACTCTAACATAATTCTTTTTTCTTTCTTCCACAGAATAAACAACAGTGGCATCTTTTAAAATATGGTGGCTAGCTCTATTGCAAAGACAGATTGACGGAACCCAGGAGTCATTGGAGGCGTGTGCAATATTTCTCTTCCCATTGCACAGGCAGAGCGGTTACTCTGGAAGATACCGTTGTTAGGACAACAGAACATAACCACTCTGCCTCTGCAATGGAAATAGAAGTGAGAGAAAATGTTCAACAAATAAAGTTTCTCGCACACACCTCCAATGAATCCTGTGGTACCATTTTAATTTTACGAGAGGTTGCCCAAAGCATTCCAATGCATGTTGCCAGTAGCATGCCCTCCATCCCAACCTTAGGAGGATGGCTAAAAGGCAAAAACTGACAAGTAATCCCCACCATGTAACACCCCGTACCTTTGAAGACATTAGCATTCCCCCTCAACTAACTATAAGCTTTCTCCAATGAGCCTTTCCTCCTGCATGACTATGAAAACCCTCTAAAAAGAATTTAAATTTTTAGCACTAATCATAACCTTGTAACCTTGGAGATTAGTCCAATTCGGATGATGGATGGGACATTTAAATCAACACCCCATCCATTTTCACAAATGTACTATTCATGCTAACAGGAATAACACGACCGTTCATTTACTGTATGCTTTGCTCCCTGATCAATATTCTTCAACATACACTGAATTTGTAACAGTGATTAAAACCAAAATATGAATAAAAGTCCTGGAAAAGTAATTATTGATTCTGAATTGTCAATGACTAACACTTTAACCAAATTATACCCCTATACTTAAATTCAAGGATGTGTTTTCCACTTTTCACAGGCATATTGGCGAAAGATACAAAACTCATCCTTGGTTGAGGACGATTTGTCAAGCACCAAACTACAATTCAAATTGTGCAAACTAACTGCGTTATGTTTCGTAACACCAGAGAGTGTAGATGAGTTCTACACTTCCATTACCGAATCTGACTATTTTACCCAAAATGAAGAGAGAGAATGAAGGATTGGCCATCTAAGCAGGTCGGGTCGCAGGAGGAAGCCAAAGTATCCCATTGAATAGTGGAACTGCTATTCAACCTGCTTAGAAGGTGGTGCGAAAACTAAATGCCGTAGAGGGACGGCAAAATTCCTTCGACAAATCAATATCTAAGCATCACCCAAATCTTTATAATTTCCTGGAAATTTTGAAGAAGGAACAAAGTTTCCAGGAATTGAGACTTGCACAATTACTGTCAGGTAGCCTGAATCCACGAATCTCTAAATAAAGTAAAACAAATGTCTGAAAGACTATTGGAAAAACTTCAACAATTTTCATTGATGGTGGCTTCAGACTACCTTGACAATATTGCATACATATTACATTTCTAACACTGTCTAACACTTTAACCACATTTCTTGTCAGTTTTTAAACTCTAATGAATTAATTTGGAATTTTTGCAATTTTTTTGTTATCAAAATTTATGGAAACTTGGGGTTCCTACCTGTTGTAGTCTTCTTTTTTCAACTTATGGTAACTTTTTCTGATCCATTTGTCACCATGAGTTTCCGATTCTTCCAAGAACCATTACTCCAGTAGTCCATCCATTTTTTATTAGTTCTGTGAAAATCCAACAACAATTGAAAGCATCCAAAACCCTCTTTTACATAAAAAAAGATTTTTAAAAGGCAACTATATTAGCCTTAATCCACCAAAAGGAATGTTGTTTTCAGTGAAAGTTACCAAGTTCATCTTTTTCTTTTTAAATCACTTCTTCAGGCAACTACATTAGCCTTAATTCCAAACAGTTACATAGTCTTCCACCAAAAATAAATTGTCTTCACCAAGATTACCAATTTTTGTAAAGGCAACTGCATTAGCCATATTCCCCCAATGCGACATTTCCATCCTTTAAGTTACAGTGTTCTCTATTCCATGCAGCAGTCCATTTTTATAGGCAACTATATTAGCCTAAATCCACTTATGCCGCTTACTCTTCGGATCCACGTTCGGAGTCCTCCTATGGATAAAATCCCAATTTTCTTTGGCAACTATGTTAGCCACAATTTCCAAAACGAAAGAACACTGTCCCAAAACTGCCACGTGTCCATGTTTGCAGGTTTCCGTTGACTCCTAAAAACGGAGACGCAAAAAATGAAAACATGGTTTCCTTTTTAAAACAGATTGGAAAAAGTAGTATTTCCAATCAAGCATTCTGAAAATGTTAACCCTTTTTTGACCAAGAGAAACCATCCAGATGGAGGGACGTGAAAGTGACCTGCACTTGGATGAATAATCGTTTAAAAAACAACATTCACATCTTACAATACAGTATAACCGCCTACAAACCTCTCCCTTCTTTCTTTGCACTAGAGATAGACACCATACTACTAACTTTAAAAAGTAAAAACATTCTTACCTGGACTCAGTTCTTCCTCCTTCCTACATTGACCATGGCACTCCAACGATTGACAAAAGAGATGTCCAACCGTGTGCCTCATCTAAAACCATTAAAATAGAAAAAAGGACTATTCCCCTCATTGAAATGAATGAGAAAATCTGGGAAACTGGTTATTCTTTATTTTTTTTACGATGTTTTTAATTAAAAAATATTTTTATGAAAATGTGCACGTTTACTATGTTTTTTTAAACTATATACAAATGTATTACTATGGCAAGAATAAAAATATATTTTTTAAATGGTTTAGCAAATAAAAAAATACTTTGGTGAAAAAGTTAGTTATTTTTATTAAATTATTTTATTAAATGTCTAAAAATCTAATAATATCATTTTTATGAAAGGTTTTACTATTTTCTTTTATTACTTTCTTTACATCTAATTAAGCTTTAAATTTTAAAATAATTAAGACTCAAATATTAAAAAAATATCAGAATTTTATATCACTTCCCAACTCACAGTCCCTTTATCCCTGATATCCCGTCCCTAATGTTGTATCTCACAATTTTTAAAAATATTTAATACATTTTAAATATGACATTAAATTAAATGTAAATGTTCAAACAATAATAAATACTCTGGTATTAAAATTAATACCGGTGTGTTAAAAAACATCCCCACCCATAGCCCCTATAACCCCTGCATCCCGTCCCTAATGGTAAATATTACTAGTTTTTTTTAAATGTATACTTTCAATAAATAAACTAACTTAATGTTAAATACTCATAATATTTAATACCTATGCATTAAAATTAATACCTAGGTATTAAAACACTTCCCCGCACATAGCCCCCATTACCCCTGCATCCTGTGCCTAATAGTAACTATTACAAGATTGATAAAATTGATAGTTTTATACATTAAATAAATGTACTTAATGTTAAAAACTCATAATATTTAATACCTAGGTATTAAAATTAATACCTGGGTATTAAACCACTTACCACCCATAGCCCCTATTACCCCTGCATCCCATCCCTAATAGTATGTATTACAAGATTGATAAATATTTATAGTTTTATAGATTAAATAAATTAACAATGTTAAAAACCCATAATATTTAATAATCAGGTATTAAAATTAATACCTGGGTATTTAAACACTTCCCCACCCATAGCGCCTGTAACCCCAGCATCCCGTTCCTAATGGTAAGTATTACAATATTTATAAATATTGATAGTTTTATAAATTAAATACATTTCGTTAATGTTAAAAAAAGTTCAAAAGAGTGTTATGAAAGAAATCTCTACTTACCCAATATGCTTAGTTCAGACATGACGTACTTCAGGTTATAACGTTATGGTATGTGTGGTTCAGGCATGGCACCAGCAATCACGTGGTTAAGCCTGCGTGGTAGAGGTAATGCGTGCTAAAGGCTGTTTCCCATGTCGGCAGTTACTTCTAAACTACCTATCCATTAACGACAACAGGGAGGTGAGTACAGTCATGCTGTGGGATGTCCTTAAGATGTTCCTATGGGGAGGACCTCCTTGCTGAGGCTGTCTACCCAATGGCAATGAAGAAGGCTGTACTGTAAAAGTTGAGGCATGATTTACTTGATGCAAAAAAACTCAATACGCATTTTCAGTCAACGCTTATGGAGGAAAGTGATATGATATACAACTGTCACCCACCAACAAGAACATGGTTTCTCTTACTCTTTAGTGGGTGAAACTGCCCATAGAGATTGTCTTCTATAGATCTATGTCATTACTCAATGTTGCAACAAAATTCTGACAAAGGTTTTTGTTACCCCACTGTAGGCAATGATACCCTCACTGGTAGGTCCGGTACATGCAGGGTTCATTAATGGAAAACAAAACAAAAGCAAGCATTATACCTCGTTGATGTAGGGCACCAGCAACCCGAAATAGTTATTCCTATCAGAAAACTAAGAAAGCATTCAACAGAATAGATGAAACTTTATGAAATTTGTACTGAACATAATAGGCATTGGAGGGTCTTTTTGAGTTGGGTAGTGGCCTGCTACAGAGCACCCAAAGACTTGCATACACCTGAATAGCCAGTTATCAGACTAGAACAGGTCTAAGAGAGGAAGAGGCAGGGATACCCACTTCCCATTCTGCCTTGATGCTAGATCACAGTGACTGCAGTAAGGGGTATTAAACTGGGGGAATGAGTTCAAACGAATGACGTTCACTGGTGACTTTCTACTCTAAATAACAGACCCCTCGCTATGAATCTTGTTAGAGTAGAGAAGGATAACAACGAGCATCTGATTTAAGATTAACCTCAGCTAATCAGAGGGACCAATCACATAACATTACTGTCCCCAGTGCACTGTACACTTTGCTTTTTTTGCTAAATACAAGCAGGAAACAATTTGACCTAAACGAGAATTGATAAAGGAAGCAGCGCTCACCAGTATCACGGACTCAAAATCCGTAAAATTGAACAAGACATCCACTTTGTTTTAAGCATTACTGAAGAGGGAATGGCATTGGCCTGGTTACATCGGTTGGTTTTGGCCCCCAATATGCTCTGGCCAGATAAGATAGTCCCCACTGACACTTTACCCAGAGAGGGCATATCTTGCCCAGACACTGCAAAAACAAGAGAACAATTGCAACTCTATGTATATATGGTGAAACTTGCAGCAATAGCCTTATAGGATGCCCCCATGAGAGATGCAGTGTGGTTTTAATCATTTCCTGACTGCAGATAAGAGATCCATCAAAGCATTGAGAGGATAAAATACAGATTTTTTTATATGTTGTACCTTGTGGTCTATATTTAGTATGCTAGGGTGATGGAAGATATAATGGATTAAGGGCCAGAAGAAGGTAGAGTAGTAAAATTTAACTGACCGAAACAAGTTGAAATTTGTTGGTCCTCAATCTGCGTACACTGAACGATCGTACTTGAAATATTTATTCATAATTGAACAGTAACAATTTTGGCAAGGCGGAGTCAGTCTTAAAGACTGATTAACGTTGTCTTGTTCAAATCTTCCAGTTTTTATGTAATGTAAAAGAAATATGTTTAGACTGACTTTTTTTTTTTTTTTTTTTTTTTTTTAAATCGAGAATCAATTTTTATTTAGGAAAAACTCCTTTAATTTTAAATCAAATACCTGGGTGAGTTTGTTGGATTCTTGGTGCACTGTTCTTTATTTACATTCCTATCCATTTGTAATAGTTACCGGAGGTTCAACCTCGCTACTTCCCTATAAAAAACATGAATGTCTTGGTTTTGCAGAAGATGGTTCAGACGGGCCTAACAAACTGGAAGCAAAATCCCGTTATGGCTAGCGTTAATTTGCAGCACTCAAGATTTCCTTAATACCCCAGATGCTGTTTTCCTGGGAGGAGATGATGGACGGAGCACTGAAACATTTCAGACACTCACCCCCAGGTCTGGGTTGAATCCATCATCATTCTTTAGCTCACTTCGCCACCCCAGTTCGGACCCAGCCATATGCAAATCAGTCTTGACCCTGTTCCGCATGGGAACAGTCCAGACCGAACTGTCAAGCCATGTCTTCCATAGACTGGAAACAAGCATCCTGGGACCGGTTTCGGGAAAAGTGAGCAAGGGACCCACGTCTGGGCATACCCTGCCAACTTAAGGCGAACAAAGCAACCACAAGGAGATGATGGACGGAGCACTGAAACGTTTCAAACACTCACCCCCAGTCAGCTAAAGAACGATGATGGATTCAACCCAGATCTGTGACTGGGGTGAATGCCTGAAAAGTTTCAGCACTCCGTCCATCATCTCCTTGTGTTTGCTTTGTAGAGATACAGCTCTCATTTCTTTTAGCAGAGGATGAAAGCTACGATAGGAAGTATGCAACACAACACTAACTGGGGACGACAGTGAGGGTGTCCTTGACTTTACCAAATACTACTGATCTGCACATCTAGGTTACCTCCTAGGTTGTACACAAAGGGAGGCATAAAGGAATGGTGCATGATCGGTTATACACTTAGGGCCTTCTTACGACCTTACAGCAGAGCGGTGGCATGGCGGTGCAAACAGCCACGCCACCGCTCCGCCAAAGGACACCGGCGGGTGGCGTGGCGGTTCCCCCTGCGGTGCCCTTTAAAAGGTGGTGGTGCCTTTTAAAAAAGGTACCACAATGGGAATGCCTCACATGGTTCCTGCACATCATGGACTCGTAAGTCCATGCCGTGCAGGAATCTATGTGCATGCACACAAGGGGGCACATGTTATGCCCCCCTGTGTACATACACATATGTCTAAGGCACAGGGGGGCCCTGAAGGGCCCCCTTTGTTTGGTGGAACCGCCATGAAAAGCCTGGCGGAGAGGAAACTTGTAATATGCTTGGTGGGACCGTGGCGGTCCCGCCAAGCATATTGCAGCCTCTGACCACCGCTCCTACGCCAGGGAACTGCAATTCCCTGGTGGAGCTGGTGGTCCTAGTGTGGTCCGACTGCCTGCGTTGTAATCGGGCGGTCAGACCGCCGGTGCGGTGGTGACTGGATCTGCCACCGCTGCACCACCCGAGTCTGGCGATCCGAGGACCACCAGACTTGTAATCTGGCACTAAGTGTGAGACAATTATAGCAAGTACTACGGTCTCCTTAGCCCTATAGAGCCCCCAGCTTTACATCTCACCAGTCATGAGAGCAACTCTGCAAATATGGGATTGCACAGGCCAATGCAACTGATAGACATTTCCCTCCCCATTAACCCAGCAGTGGGAAAATACAAACTTCATCCGTGAGGTGGAGCCTTTGAAGATTGGAGAGAGAAGTGGCTGTTTGAGTGTCAGGGGCTTGTTCAGTAGGTGGATTTTCGGTACAGGGTAAGGCAGAGTTTGGGCTACTGGACTGTATCTCGAGCTCAGGGATGAAGTTTAGAGGGGGGCAGATCGACCCACACCACTGGAGAAACATATTCTTCATTATACTGATGGGGGCATGCTATCTCTGGTATATGAACAAATAATTTTTGTAGACAATCTTACTGAGTAGAGGGAACCGCTCTATAGGGTATTGCTTGTATTATATACCTGCAAGGCTCCATGGCGTCGGCAGATCATGGGCTGAGAAGTGCATGAAAGTTAGTGTGAAAGTCAGTAAAACAACAGGTACTCCAGTTGCGCCACTGCCGGACATATTTTTAGGAAGAGGTTTTGGGAGAGATGATGAAAACTACAGCTTCTCGGCTGGTGGAGTACCCAGAGGTCATACTGTTGAGCTGCCCATCCAAAGTCGCCTATGTACTTCATTCCAGAAAGGAAAAATCATCTCATACAGGCTACTGGCCACAAAATAATCAATCTTGCCCCATTCAGCATCTCCAACGGATCCCACAGCTACAGCTACAGAGGACATAGGGTGGTGGGCCCTCCATTAGGGCAGAGGAGTGCCGCCCCCCTTGCCACCAACCTCAAATAAAATGGGTTTTAAACCAGTTTTCTTATGTTATTTCAATCCCCCTGGACCCGCCCCCAGGACTCTGACGAGTCTTGGGAGCGGGTCCTGGGGGATGACACTGCTGGTGGGGGCAGTGGTGGGCACTGTTACAGTGCACATGATGGTTTGGCTGGCCGTCTCATGCCTGCCAAACTCTCATGCACACTGAAGGTCTCTCCAGCCCCAGCTGCGTTGCTGGGGCTGGAGAGAGCAGGCTCAGGCTCCCAGTCTGCCTGGGAGTGCAAGTTGACAGTGCTTAGGCCAATCCTGATTCTGCTTTCATGCAGTATCAGGATTGGCTGCAGTGCAGTCTAAGAACCTGTGCCCAGAAGAGAAGGAAGAGCGCAATACGGCGGGCAGCGGCGGCGTTCAGGTAAGTTATTTTTCATATTTTTTGGGGGGGTTCCCGACCCCCCCCACCTCCCTCCTCCGGCCCACCCTGCCACTTTGGCAGGGGACGGGCTGCAACTGATAGGGCCTCATTTATGAGAGGGTTGCATCACATTTGCACCACGCAGGGTGATACATGCATGACACAAACTAAGTCAGATTTTTGAGTAAAGCAAGGCAGCACAAATCACTGCTTTGCGTTACTCTGCCCTGGGTAGGCATTACATGGGCATTGCAAGGGTGTTCCTACGCAACTTCCATGGATTTTGACGCATCCCCACATTTACAAGAACTTGTAAACCTGGGGATGCACAAAAATCGTACACCTTCTCAGGGGAGGCGTAACAAGGAGAAATATCTCCATTTCTCCTGGTTTCTTCATCTTTCTGTGTGTGCTGCATTCTGCAGCACACAAGAGGAATATGCCTCCCAGGATTGGTTGCCCCTTCCTGCACAAAAATCAATCCTACATGCAACACAGGCGCGACCCTGTAACTGTGGTGAAAGGGTGCCTGTGTTGGCGCTAGGCTGCCAAAAGGGCGCTAGCGCAAGGACACAAATGCACTGTATTGATTTAAATAAATACAGTGCATTCCTGCCCTTTCCCTGTCACACAGTGCAACGCAGCAAAGTGACTTGCTGCACTGCATGAGTTATTCATAACTGAGGCCCATAGTGGGTGCTGGAAATGGAAAAAAGCAGTATAACAATTCAGCGGAGGGAAGAGACTGTATGAAACAGTGAGGCATTTGGATTTAGTACCTGGATAGGAGATGGATTTTAAAGGAAACTAACTCAGTTTAGATGACTTGAGGTACGGCATCGAGTGATGGGGGTCGATTCATGCAATAGCAAATTTACTCTACGCGAAGAAGTGGAGGGAGCAGGCCTGGGGAGGGGATGGACCCTGGGAGCTAAGATTTGTTGGTAATAAAACAGCATGTTGGATTTTGTTAGGGATGGTAATATTAATGTATTTGTTGATGAAAAGTAATAAATATTGAGATTAATATTATCACATTTGTTTTTTGTTCGTCTTTAGCAGCACATGAATTGAGAGTCAACGTAATGCATAAGTAAGAGGCTTTATACAGATATTTGCCTCAGCACTCATGCTTGTGCCATACTAGTCTGCATGAATTTGTGAATGCGTTCGTGCTTAATAAAAAATTGAGAAAAGTAGAAATACAGGTAGTTTTTAATGGGATATTGGGTCACGTGTCTATTTGGCAAAGACCACTCATTTTAGCTTGGGGGACCACTCCATTCAGGAGGCACCACTCATTTTTTGCTTGGATGAGGGATCATTTCCCCCATAGTCATTATTATAATTTGATCTGTGAGCATGGTTCATATCACTACCTGGTACAACACTACTGCATTTAGAGACTACTACAGGTTGGATCGATTAATACCTTTGTGTGAGAAATTGAGTTGCTGGTTGTGGAGGTATGAGCCCTTCTCAAGCAACAGCCACAATCCCCGTCAGCGTAACCCAACTCAAGTCACTAAATTAACCTGTGCTTGACCCTCTGGTAGCTTGACACAAATGTAGTCAGGCTCATCTTAGAGGCAATGTGTAAAGTATTTATGCAGCACACAAACAGTAACGAGGTGAAAACACAACATAAGATAAATCACACACCAATTTAGAAACAGAGTACATTTTAATCAATTATTTGAAACCAAAATGAGTTTTGAACCGGAAATATAAAATATGAAAGGGTTAGGTAAAAATAGTGCTTAAAAGCACAAAGCTGTGGTTATCTGGTCACTGCAGAATGGGACTGATGAAACAGATAAACCGCTGAATCCTTTAGTTGACATAAAACCAATTTTGACAACTTTGAGAGAAAATGACAACCATACACAATTGGTGCTCACTATACTTTAGAGAATCTTGAGAAATAGATCATAAAATGACATAGTTGCTGCATCGTAACAGCATGCAGAAGAGTGTAGACTAGACGAAAATGCTTGTCTGAATAACATAGGTTTATGTTTTACTAAATTATACTGGTGTAATCTTTTAACGTGTAGTAGAAATGTGAACGTGATGACTCACGAGTTACAGGGATTGCATTAGCAATTTTCTCTTAAATAATAGTGTATGTGAAGAAGTAATTAAACTAAATGCTAATTAGTTAATATTATGAATGCTTCTTGAAGAGTTTTGATTTTAATTCTATCTTTGCTCATGTTGAAGTGTACACCAACAGAGAGTAAGAGAAATGGTGCTACAAGTCTATAGTAATTCCAATTTCTCTGAAACGTCTACAGAATAATCTTCATACATGTACTAATGAGAATTACTAGAAACGGTATTGCCTTCTTATAATTTGAAATGATTTTATTTGTTGGTACTTTTGAAATGTAGTAATGTGCTATAGTTACACGTGCAAATTTCAATGAAACTAAAAATGCTTTGTGAGTGCAATGGCTTGAAAGTAATTTGTAAAGGTTCTCATGAAGCTAAATGTAATGCATTGTTCCATTATTCTATATTCTGTATTTCATTAACTGAATTCAATTTAGGCCTGCATTTTCTTTCTCTTGCCTGATTCCGTTCTCATGGAAAGGCTTCACAAACTTGAAATGAGAGAGGAAACTATGTTTCATAAAAAGAGTTCCCGTGTACATACCATGACTACTGGCTATTAATTTGCTACTTTAGTAACATCTGCCCTGGGAAACTGGACTCTTGAACTCACTCATGTGCCTTTGCTAAAGGACCATTGTTCATAACTTGCATTTTGAATGGTTTGATAGCTTACGTGAATACCACCACCTCTTTGCTATAATATGTGTCTTCTTTATGCTGCATGACAATTACCCTATACGAACTGACCAATGGACTGAGTGGTCTGGTTAAATGAGGTGATCCAGGAGGTGTCACCCAGGAACTTGGGAATTATAAAATATATCGTGTGACGGAGCATTACGGAAAAGACAGCATTATGAGGAAAGCATTACAGAACATTGCCGTTGATTTCGCCATCTTGCTTCTTTGCGGACTGAGAGACAGTTTTTGCAGACTCTACTGGCTTTCCTTGAGCTGACGCATACACTGTGTGCTCTATTCCTGGACTCCTTTTCCCCATGGGAGATAACTTTTGAGCTGATATGGTTCATGTCCCTTCCTGAACTCTTCCTCTTGAACTTTGGTAATTAATGGCTCAAAAGGGATTATTTTGATTATTCTGAACTTCTAACTAAAATGCCTGATATGGATGTATTCACTCTTCTTTATTCACTGATAAAAATCTAACCATCTTCAAATCCTGTTTCGGGTTTTCCATGACTTCTCTCCAGTAAATGATTGTGCATTTCAATCTGAATATTAATGAGGGATGGGAATTCTAATAAAGAGGTTCTAGTCAACAGATTCTAAAGTTAATAATTTGCATAGCTGTAAATGAATTAATGGTTTGTATGATTCTAGTCGAACTGAATTTCTTCAGGAGATTTTATCTAGCTGTAATAATTCTGTATTTGTATAGCATAGTCTTGAGAGTTATATCTATGTGAATCCTATCATGGGTTTGTAGGTCAGTTGCCCAATTCCTGGTCCTAATTGGATAACTGGATGGGATCCCCCATATCCAACCCCTCTCTCCATGGTTCAAGGTCCATCGGAGGACCAATTTAAATGAACCTAAGGTGTAGTGGCAAGAGTTAAAGAAAGACAAAGTAAATGGGTTCAGTAAATGGCTACAGCAGGTCCAAGTCACAAGTTCAGGCCAATGGTGATGTAATGCAGGCCAGGTAGAGGGACCAGGTTAGGCCCGCTGGAATTGTACCTTATGTCTTTGATGCGGGTGTTGTGCGCGCAGCGGCGTTTTCTATGTGTTATTTGAGGTCCTGCGTCGAGTGTGCTGGTTCTGATGAGTAACGCAGGGTCTTGCACTGGGTTCCGTCTCACTGCATCGGATCCAATGAGGAGCTGCGAGGGCTGCGAGGCGAGGTCCGCATCGAGGCGTGTCATGCTTGTTCCGATGTGGAGCTGCGAGGGCCACAATGTGAGGTCCTGCATCAGTTCCAATGAGAAGCTGCGAGGGCCTCAATGTGAGGTCCTGCGTCAGTTCCAATGAGAAGCTGCGAGGGCCGCAATGTGAGGTCCTGCATTGGGTTGCTTCGCACTGCATTAGTTCTGATGGGGACCATAGCTGGATTGGCGGAGCACCTTTTATCCCGCTTCCAAGGGTCCAACACTGGCGAAAGAACTCTTGGGGGGGGGGGGGGCAGGACTCACAGCAGGCAGAGTCCAGGTGCAGGGTTCAAGATGGTTGGAGCCTTTTCTGTCCCTGAGGCTCTGATCAGGAGGTCTGTAGAGCAGCTTGCTGTCCTCACAGCAGAGCAGCAGAACAGTCCTTATGAGTCTTCCATTAGTCCAGAAGTGATCTGAAGAGTGGGTCTGAAGGTCCAATATTTATACCTGGTGCCCACTTTGAAGTGGGAGAAGCTTCTGGAGTTTCCCTTACATAGGTGTCTGGAATTTTCTGCCTTCCTGCCCAGGGCCCAGTCTGCCTGGGGGCACAATAAACTAGTTTGAAGTCCTTTGTGTATGAGCTGAGCCAGTGACTTTAAAGTGCAAATAGGGTAGGTGACAGCTCCGCCACCCTATCAAGTCAGAGATGGCCCATCCTGCCAACACCCACACCCTCTATTGTGATGCTATCTGGGAGGAATACACAAAGGCCTACTGCCAACTACACCTAGTCATGTGACCCAGGAGCAGATTGCAGGGGCCAAATGGTTAGGACAAGAAAATGCTAACTTTCTAAAAGTAGCATTTTCAGGATTGGGACTTAAAATCAAACTTTCCATTAATGAGTATTTTAAATTACAACTCCTCAGATACCAGACTTGACATTTGTACATGATCCCAATTAAAAGTAAGCACTTTTTAAATGTAATAAGGTAACATGTTATCCTAGGGGAGATGTAGGTGCCACAGTAGTTAAAACGAATGTAAGAGTTTTTCACTACCAAGACATGTAAGACTTAAAAGTATGTGTCCAACTTTTTAATTACAATTTCCTGTGGGCCGTCTAGGGCCTATTTTAAGGGTCACTTATATGTAATGAAAAGGGAGCATATGGCTTTCAAATGGGTTATTATGCCAAGTCGATTTGGCAGTATAAAACTGCTAACAGGCTGCAATAGCAGACCTGAGACATGTTTTAGGGACTACTTAAGTAGGTTGCACAATAAGTGCTGCAGGCCCGCTAGTAGAATTTTGTTAGACCTGTCAGCCTTAGGGTGTCTTCCCCCAGTCTTGTTACTTCCAATTTTCACTCAATTTGGTTTTTTTGGCCTTAAGACTCTGTCCACTTTACCAGTGCTAAAGTGTGTGCGCTCTCCTTAAAACATGGTGGAATTGGCTTATACCCAATTGGCATATTTAATTTACTTATAAGTTCCGGGTAAAGTGGTACTACATGTGCCCAAGGTATGTAAATTAAATGCTACTAGTGGGTATACAGCACTGGTTGTGCCACCCACTTAAGTAACCCTTTACAAATGTTGTAGGCCTGCCATTGCAGAGCCTGCATGTGCAGTTTTAAACTGCCATGTCGACCTGGGAATATAAACCCTTTGCCAGGCTCAAGCCTTCCTTTAAATGTTTTAGATACATATAAGTCACCCGTAGGGTAGTCCCTGGATGGCCCAGAGGGCAGGGTGCAATGTATTTAAAAAGTTGGACATGTACTTTTAACTTCTACATGTCCTGGTATACTCTTAATTTCATTTTTTACTACTGCATGGCCTATCTCTCCTATAGGATAACATTGGAGTTGCCTTATAGCTTTTTATATGTGTAAATTTCAAATGGGAAGAGTAAACCAGTTCATGTTCGGTGTCTCAGGAATCAAAATTGAAAATCCTAACTTATGGTGAAGTTGAGTTTTATATTGCAATTCTGAAAATGCCACTTTTAGAAAGTTGGCATTTTCTTACCTTAGCCGTTTGTTGTCTGCAGCCTGTCTCTAGCCACATGACTGGGTGTAGTTGGATTTGGGCTTTGTGTATTCCTCCTAGACAGCCACACACAATGGCAGCTTAGGTATGACTGGTTTGGCCATCGCTGGCCAGATCGGAGGGAGGAGCTCGGCACAGCCTCACTTACATCCTGAATAGGCTATGTCCGGTCTCTAGCCAAAGGGCCTAACAATCCTGCATTGTCACGTCAGCCAGCTTGGAGCCAGGGCATGGGAGGCACGGGAATTCCATGCACTTCAAAGACACTGTCTGAAATCTTCTCCCACCTTCTAGAACCAGGCACAATCAATCAATCAATCAATCAGGGTTTTGTAAAGCGTGCTACTCACCCGTGAGGGTCTCAAGGCGCTGGGGAGGGTGCAGCTCCAGTTCAGTCGAAGAGCCAGGTCTTGAGGTTCTTGCTGAAGGTGTGCAGGGTGGGGGAGCGTCTGATGTTGACAGGGAGCTCGTTCCAGGCCTTGGCTGCGACGTAGGAGAAGGCTCTTCCACCTGCTCTGTTTCTGCGGATGCGTGGGGTTTCTGCCAGGGCGAGGTCAGCGGAGCGGAGGTTCCTTTTGGGCACGTGGAAGGAGACTCTCTCGTTGAGGTATTTGGGTCCGATGTTGTGGAGGCACCAGGGTATAAAAGAAGGGCCTCAGACCCAAACTCTTCAATACACTTTTGGACCCGTGGATACTCTGCCAGGAAGAAGTACTGCTCTGCTGCTACAAGGAATGCCGCTCTGCTGGACTGCTGCTCTGAAGGAACTGCTGCCCTGCTGTGCTGACCTACTGCCCTCTTGCCTGGGGAGGAAGAACTATACCTGCAACTCATCTTGACCCCAGAGTGACTCAAAGAGCTAGTTGCTGGCCTCTTGATCCAAGCCTCAGGGACCTAAAAGACTCCCCAGCAGCTCCTGGACCCGTCTTCAGCAAGTCCCTTGCCTCCAAGTGGTGCCTCTCAGGTCCTGGACCCTTGGTGTGGCTCTCAAGCTCTAGAAAGTAAGCTTTTGGGCTCTTCGTGGCTCAGAACAGGCCTGTTTGCACAGAACTGAGCCACTTGCACCAAAAGTCAGTGCGAGTCGCCACCTGCCCGTCACTTCACACAACAGCTCTCCCTCTCTCCAACGCGAACAGGACTCTTGGCACAAAGTTCGAGAAGGTAAAACTTCAGTGGGACTAATCTGGGACTGTATCCGACCACAACCTCCCACACTTTCAAAGTAGAGTTTCTGAATTTGGACAATACAATTGAAACTAGTGAGCTTTTTTTTTTTTTTTTTTAAAGTAACATTTCAATTTCAATTATTTATGGTCATATCTTTTTTAATATGCTTTTTAGATATGTATTTTGTTCTGTGCGCATACATTAGCATTTGTCGAAATTAAGAATTGAATTTCCATTCTGTATTTTCACTTTTTATCAGGTCATTGGCCATGTCTACACTCCTTATCAAGAAGAGAGAAACAAATGTCTATTTCTGCAGAATTCTATTTGCAACTTATTTACTTCTTCCACCTCGATATGGATATTAGAGGGAGCTCCTCCAAGGCCCTTTGAGGCAATGGTCAAGCACTAGATGCCATTCTCTGGCAAGACTTGTTACCTAGTTTTTATTCCTTTCAATGCACCTACAAAGTCAGTTCTGCTCATTTACTATAAAGAACAATGTGCTATCATTCATTTCGTGATGTTCTTTTCAGCAATGTCTTTCAATCAAGTCTTTGAGAAGGAGAGAGAGATCTTTGGTCCAGGCTTGCTGTAATAGGTCAGTGACTCTAAACAGCGTGTGATGCAAGAACCCATTTCCAGGTTACATTTGTGTAGGAACATTAGACGTCCCTGAAACTCACAATCCCGTCTTCTTACAGCAGACTACACTGACTCCTTCAGCTTTGGGTCTCTTTCTTCTAGCACAGGATGAAGTCGTTTGTCTCAGTAGGAATACAATGGAGACTGTGTTCTATTGATGGCAAAGTTTAACATCTGAAAGGTTCAGGAGCATGTCGAATTCTAAAATCATTAGTCCTGCCCGCGGCACAGCAACTGTCAACTAGATTGGATAGATTTTTAACTTCTGGCTGATGTAGACCCTACCATCACTTCAGCCAGCAAAGTCTTTCAGGTTAGATCAACCTACTTACATCACTTTGGCCTGCAGTCTATTTAAACATCAAGGTATCCAGATAAGAGCCACAGATTGATCAGATTCACCTGGGATTTGACCAGGTCAATAGTAGTGTAGAGGCGTTTTTAATAATATCAAAAAATAAAATAGTTTATAACAAATGTGCAGTAGCAATTTGGAGGCTTAAATGAAAAATAGATGTTTAAATGCAGAAATTGCAATAGGCAATCATATTTTCTCGTACTAGGCCTCAAATGGTTAAAGCAACACTGCCTGACTAGCTGACTTGGCTAGAAACGATTAATGCGCATAAAATGTCTATATCTTAGCCTTCCTATAATAAATAATAGTTGCATAAATGCTTTTATATATTTCTGCAGAATGTTTCTACATGCACAAAGATCACTGTTAACAATGATTAGAAACTAGTCTTTTAAATCAGGTAATGAAGAGTTCATGTATGGAGATGCAGCATTTTTAAAGAATATGAATGATTATCGTAAAAAATGTTTTCCTTTCATTACATTGATGTTTCAACTTCTACATAGACCATGGTTAGGAAACTTGATCTATTAGGAGGTTAGAAATGTGGTTTATACGTGGGACAGTAGACCTGAATGGGAGAAGGACCCACATGAACGTAGAAATTACACAACTTGGGGGCGTGGCCTGCAGCTGACGAAGATGGCCGCACACTGAACAAGCTCTCCTAGCCATCAGTGAATAGCCCCTAAAATATCCGGCATCATTTGTGGGTCTTTATTCCACCGACCACAGAAACTTGTGCGGTGCACGGGAGTGCACATAGGAGATTCGAAAATCGGCTAGAGAAAGCAGCGGAGGCGATCCGGGACCTAGAAGCTAGTCGCAGCAGCGACTCAAGATGTCGGTGTCCGTGGCCGGGCCTCAGGGATATGCAGGCAGAGGCAAACATGGTGGTGACGGCTGGAGTTCTCCTGGCTTCCATTTAACATGAAAGAGCAATCGGTGCACCACCGGATAAACAGTATAACAAATAACAAATTACAAGGTCTGTGTCCAAAGTTGTTCTTCAAATCCTCTTTTTAATTTGATCACAGTTTGATTTGAACGTAACATGCAACATGTAGAGTAGACCAGCCAACGCGCTTTGTCCAATACAATGGACTTCTTCAGGGCATATGCAAAGTCATCATACATATGGAGCCATTGTATCTGTGGCAAATGCAAATGATCAACGTATAGTCCTGTAACTGGAAACGGGACAGATGGACCACTCGGTCTATAATATAAAACAATTTTAATAAGCTATGTCCTAATATCAGATGCCGGTATTGTGCGGTACATCAAGAGTCAGTAAAGTGCCGGGTCATACACAGGTAAGGTGGCCCAAAGCAGATAGATTACATACCGAAAGGAGAATCCCTCTTGCACTCTGTTTCAGGGCGTATTATGGTGCTGAGCTGATGGTTCTATCTGCTTTGGGCCACCTTACCTGTGTGTGACCCGGCGGTTTACGGACTCTTGATGTGCCCCACAATAGCGGTAAAAAAAAAAAAAAAAAAAAAAGAGGATTTGAAGAACAACTTTGGGCACAGACCTTGTAATTTGTTATACTGTTTATGCGGTGGTGCACCGATTGCGCTTTCATGTTAAACATTGTGAAGTCCAGTTGAGGACCGCACCTTGACAGTGGGTGCTTAGACTGTGTGCACACAGATTTGGAGTATTTCCCACTCTTATAATTTTGGGGATAGCAGGTTAGGTGCTAGATGCTGCAGGGTTTTCACTGTCAATTATTGCATTGTCTTCTCCTGGCTTCCGCCCTTAGCTCGGTCAGGGTATCGCCCGGTTGTGTGGACTACGGGACCAGCGCGGCCTCCCCGTCGGTCCAGAGACGTGAGGCAGGCCGGGCAAGATGGCAGAGAGCAGGCACGGCTGGGAACATGCCCGACTGGGAGTGGCGATACCAACTGGGAGTGGAGCTGTCAGACGGGATCGGGGCCGGTTCCAGCTGCTGGGGACCTGCGGACGCCAAGACCATCGGAGAAGAGATGTAGCGGCCGCGCTCGCATACACGGCCCCGCGACCTGCCCTGGTTGCAGAGGAGGGAACAAAGGGCCCGTGAAGGCCTAGGTGGTGGAGGGCATTGTCACCCGTGTGGAACTGACAGAGGAGCAGAAGCCGGGTGGCTGAGACTGTGGCATAGTGCCCCTCCGGGGGCTGGGAATGCTGGAGAGGCCCCCCGTGCTGCATTTCGCATAGAGGGCCTGTCTGGGCTGGGGCCAAGGTACACTGCCCCGGTGTGAAGTGTAGAGCTGTGAAGGCACCCGGCAGTGGCTTGTTTCTTCAATCTAGTGTGAGCCCTCCCGCCCTTATTTTTGCCGCTGAGCCGTGCTGTAAGTTTACATAGTGGGTTCAGGCCTACACAGAGGGGCAGGAGATACTTTGCCTGAAGTGAGAGAAGAGCTAGGCCTGCATAGAAGTTTTGTGGCCCAAGACCGCGGGAGACGGGTGTTGGAGCTATTCGGGGCTTCCTTAGCTGGCGGCCTGGAGAACCAGGCAGTGAGGGTGCCTTCTGGGCAATCAAAGTCCTGGCACTGGATCTCCTGCTGCCAGCTTTAGTGCCGGACAGAGATGGTTCGGACCAAGGGCCCCCACCCTGGTCAGTCCAATCAGATAGATAAGTACATGATTGCAATGGGACCGGCGGGAGACGCAGGCGGAGCGGCAAAAGACCCCGTGACGGCGCACTGGGAAGGCCTCGCACCAGAACCCTCTTTGAAAGATATCATGAAGGCAATAAGGGATCTCCGTGGCACCCTTGAACCTAAACTCGATACAGTAACTGAAGAAGTGAACCTGCTACGAGCGGACTGCCACAAAATGGCGGATAAGGTGTCTACAGCTGAAACGAATATAGGGAGCCTGCAATTGAAAACGAAATGCCTGGAGGTATGCCCAACTCACAAAACAACAGACCGAAACAATGGCCTGTCTTGAGGACCCGGAGGGCAGGGCCAGGTGTAACAATACCCGAGTGGTAGGGGCCCCCCGAGGAAGCGGAGGGGCAATCTGCAGATCTTTTTCTTGAACACCTTATTCTTAATACCCTTCGGCCCAAAAGACTGTCTAACTACTTCTCAGTTGAACGGGCGCACCGGGCATTCGGACCGCCGCCATGCCCGGTCACCCCCAGCACACTCATAGCCCGCATATTCAACTACAGGGACTGAGACATAATCCTACAAGTGGCCCGCTCCCATGGTGGTCTGCAGTACGAAAATACAAGTATCCGTTTTTTCCCAGATTTTACCCTCAAGGTGCAGCGCCAGAAGTGGACTTTCGACGGAGTTAAGAAAGCTCTTAAAGAATTTTTTTTAAATACATGATGCTATACCCTGCCAAGCTCAGAGTTGTTGTGGATGGGAAATCATTTTATTTCATGATGCCGGAGGAGGCCTAGGACTGGTTTGAGGGTTGGAGTGGCTGGGCAAGGGAGGAACCGAGGTAGAGCTGTACCCTGAGAGGCAGGCATTCTGAGTCACGCAGCCCTGCACCCTCAGCCAGCCCACCCGGCGGGACGACTGACCGACACGGGATGAAAGTCCATTGAAACAGCAGAATTCCGGTATTCTCCCCTCTTTGTTTTACTGGGGAATGGGTGGGGGAGGAGATAGGTGGGTATGAATGGAGTTGGGTCTCTGCAGTTTACATCGGACTTAACCCTCTACTTGACATGCCCGAGGAAACGCCCAGGCCTCATGAGACTATTTGACCTGCTTCTTATTTTTTGGGAGAGGGCACGAACTACAAGAGATAACTATCCGCCTAGTTCACATTGGCGGTGGGAATGCCTTCCCATTGTTTCATGCATGCATTTGGGCAACAGGCACTCTACAGGTTGGGGAAGTGGGAGTTATGTAGGGGTGCAGTGAGGGGGGAGTTCAGGGGATTGTTTGACTGTGTTGACATGTTGAATTATTTTGCTCATCAATGTAATGGACTACGTGCAGTGCAAGCGCACACAATATCTTGTGTTAGGAGATGGAGGTCATTCAAAAGATCTCTATGCACCATTGGCAGGGACACGACATACACACATGCATATATGGACGTGGAATGTGAATGGGCTAGGCAACAAAATTAAACGTACCCTGGTCCTGCAACACATTAAACGCCACTCCCCTGATATTATACTATTTCAGGAGACGCCCCTTAAAGGAAATCGCTATAAAGCCCTATACCGATTTGGGTATATGCTTGCGGCCCACTCGGTATTCCACAGACTCCTGGGGTGTAGGCATTCTGATTAGAAGTTCACTAACCTTTATGGTAACTAGGGTGTGGTGGGACACCCTGGGGTGCTAAGCTGACGGGCACCTGGGAGGGCCGATCTATTAATCTGTGTTCCCTATACGTCCCACCCAAACTCCATACTACAATCCTGCCGAAGCTTAGTGCTCTTCTCCTGGAAGTACCCAATGGGATGCTCCTCCTGGGAGGGGATATGAATGCGGTGATGGACCCTGCTTTGGAATGGCTGGGTGCACCAAGGGGACACGCGTGCATGGAGGCCCTCCTTGACTTTATATCTGCAATGGGTATGGTCGATTTATGGAGAACGACCAACACTCACCTGAAACAATACACATTACTCAGCCACACATGGGCCTTTTTCACACCTCGACTTACACATCACGCCCAAGTGGGGAACTTGAGGAACCTGAGCATTTTGCGCTGGTTATTTCGGACCACTCCCCAGTGGGTATTTGACTTTGGGGCCCTGTTGTGAACGCCGCCATCTTCTCCAGGCTAGACAAATGGCACCTGTGGGACGTAGAACTTGGGGACAAATTGAACTAAGGGCCTGATATATATTTTAGAGAAAACAAAGGGTCAGTGTCGTCCCTATGCACCCTGTAGGAGGCATTCAAGGCAGCAATCCGTGGCTAGGCTCAAGCACTGATCGGTGGTAAGGAGGAGACAATGGTGGAAAGTAATACCATAGAGCAGGAAATTCTTGCCCTGGAGAAGAGAGTTGTCAAGGAAGGGAGGGGGTGGACCTTCACCACAGGCTATCATTGCGACAACATGATCTACAAACCTTGGCCGACAATGCTGCTCGATCGTTCGCACTGTATGACGTTGAGGAGAAGGCCTCCAAACTACTTGCCTAGCTCGACAAGGGAGATAGGGACAGATCATGGGTAGTAGGGGTCAAAGAAGGGAAGGGAGTCCTACAGACGAACTCTGCAGATGCATTTGCCTCCTACTATGTGGATCTTTATACACCTGTTAGTACTAGATTGGGAGCTGATTGCAAAGAGCTGCTGCAGGATTTTTCCCTCCTGATGCTCACTAGCGAAAGGAGGCACCCTTGACGCTGACCTTACAAAGGAAGAAATAGTTATGGGCCTCAAAACCCTACAGGCCGGGAAGGTGGCGGGACCCAATGGGCTGCGGGTAGAGTTATTTAAGGGTATGTCTAGCAAGATAGCGCATCCAATGCTAGAGATGTTCCAAGCGGCAAGGGAGTCCGGATGCTTGCCAGAAGATCAACGAACAGCCACAATAGTGGTTATACATGAGGCAGGCAAGCCCCCGGAGGAATGTAGTTCCTATAGACCGATCTCTCTCCTGAATGTTGAGGCGAAGGTACTGGCCAAGGCCATTGTGACTAGGCTTCCGGCTGTCCTCCCCTCGATCATTCACATAGACCAGTCCGGCTTTATGCTGCGTAGGAGTACTCGGCTCAATCTGCCGAGATTGTATGGGGTCCTACACATGACGGATAAGTAGCAGACCTCACATACAGCATTGATGGCGCTAGACGTCTCAATGACGTTTGACAGCATAGAATGGCCCTATCTGTTTGCCGTACTACCCAGATTGGGGTTCGGCCCAAAATTCTGTAACTGGAGTAAGCTATTAAATCAAGCCCCGATGGCTAGGTTAAGGGTCAATGGAGTGATATCTAGGATCTTCCCACTGCCCAGGGGTGCCCACTATCACACTTTCTGTTCGTCCTGGCACTGGAGCCGCTGGCGATCTGGATTCGGGGCGATCCGCTGATATGGGGCATTCCATCGTCAGGCAGGTGGGAGGAGCGTGTCTCCCTATACGCTGACGACATAGTCCTGTACATATCCAGACCGTACTTTTCTATAGCAAGAATCCTTCACATCTTCGAGCTCTTTGGGAGTTGCTCTGGTTACAATATAAAATGGGCCAAATCAGTGGTGTTTCCCCTGTCGGGACCTCCTCCAAGACTTCAGACGGGTTGTGTGGCCCCTATTGAAACTGAAGGATTCAAATATCTCGGAATCTTTATGACCCGAGACCAACAGCTGTTTATACAGTGGAACCTCCCCCCACAGCTAGACCGACTCCATACAGATGCAACGCAATGGCGCACCCTTCTGCTCTCTGTAATGGGCGGAGCGGCTCTATATCATATGATGGCCCTTCCACGCCTTCTATATGTCCTTCAAAATACATCCTACCCTGTCCCACTCACCTTGTTCAAACAAATTGGTCAGGAGCTCTGAACATTACTGTGGCAGGGGAGCGCACCACGTATTGCCTTGGGAAAACTGCAGAGGGGGGGGGGGGGAATCTTTGACGGTAGGTTGGCAATCCCGGACATTAAAAAATACTATTGGGTCTCGCAGCTCCTAGTGATCAACGACTGGGTATACTCAGACTGGGGAGAGCCGGCCTACAGGGTCAACAGAGCAGAAATGCCAGCTAGTAATTTTGAGACTGATCCAGCGGTGTACTAACAACAGATGCTCTACTACCATATACTCACCTGGGCCCATAAACACTTACACAAATCCAAGTAGACCGCTGGGTTTTAGTTTATAATTTTCATATTTCAGGATTAGTTATTTCTTATTCCTAAACTACCCTTTCACTGATCAAAAAGTTCTTTCCTCTGGTCGATGGACCATTAGTTGAACTAGTTGATGGTGATAATTAACATAACTTATTAACTATTCTTTAATTAAAGTAAATAATCACAGACTCCGGAAGTTTTAAAATCTTTATCTAAATTAAATGAATGTGAACCATCTCAAAGTTTCAGTACAAACACCCTTTGTTCGTAAGAGTGTAAATTCAATCAAATAATCATTAACAAAATACTTCAGACTCATACAATAACTATGCTCAGAAAGGAGAGGACAGAGAGAAAAGAACATCTACAAATACCATGAATTTATAGTTACCAAGGATGGTGTGAAGACCAACCCCCTGGCCAAAGGGCTGGTAAGGGTCCCCCGGGATAGATCAGGAGACAAAGACTTCAGGACAGGAATCAGGACAGGATACTTAACCTCTCTAAATACCGACGATTGCGTAGCACCACTCTCTGACACCCTCTTCCTCCTCGAGATTCTTCCGCAATCTTCTTACCTAACCCAATTAAATTAGAATGGAGGTTTCTGCATTTGGCCTCTTCATCAGCATCTCACAGCGTCTCTCCCAGCATCAGCATCACTCACAGCACCGACAGCATCTCGAGCTCTCGTCTTTCAGCATCGACGTCTAACTAACTAACTAAAGCTACCTCAGTTATACCTTTCGTTTACCATGTACCACCCACTAAAGTTTCAATATCGCAAAAATACGAAATCTAATTGGTCAGGCAAGGGGGGATGATCATCACACCTTGCTTACATATTACTTTTTCCATTGAACTATTGTTCGCAAAACCCATCCCCTTAAACTTTATTCTTTTCTTCCGTTGCCATACATGTCCAAACTTTATTAGATACATTTATTTCAATATTATGAATACAAGTCTTCTTTAGTGAACTCTTCACCCTCTGTTCACAGGGCACATCATTCTCGTCCTTGGACGGCTGTCAAAAACGTGGTCATTCTTCCGGGTTAACTCTCGTGTAGGCATGCGCAAACTTGAATCAGTTGGCTCAATTTCAGATAAACGTAATAGGCCCAAATGCGCACTAATAATAAAGTCAAAAGAAGAAATGTTACTTTCACAAATAAATGGTTTCACTGTATACCACCCATCTCTACTCTAACCCTCCTTACTTATTAATACTTTCCCCGCATTAGCATTAGTAAAATAGCAGGTTTTCATTTCAGCTAAGCAGATGCCATGAACGCGAGTCTTAAAGACTCCATTTTAGTGCCTTCTGCACATGCGCTAGGATTTCCCTCCAAGCGTTAGTACCGTCATACTGCGTAGATGCAGTTGACGCATGCGCGGTAAAGATTTCCCAGTTAAAGCTGGATTAGTCCGTTTTCATTGTTATCTATATTAGTACACACATACGCAAGCTTCACTAACCCGTGTGTTTCTGTAGTGCATGTTATTTACAAGACGTTGTTAGTAATTCGTTAGCGAGTTAAATGAGAGTATTGCTTCCGAGCAAGTATCTTTTACGAGTCCTTGCTCCATCAAGACCATTCTGTACGCCCGCCGGGGGAGGGAGGGTTTGCCGCTACATACGGCAACCGTCGTGGGGTGTTGGACTAAGGCTAATCGCTATCTGGGATGGCACTCTAGGTTGACGACCATGACCCCCCTGTGACACAGCAATCAGCTAAGCGAGATGTCCAGTCTATGGGGCTTCTCACAGTGGGCAAAGATAGGTACTGAGCACCTGTGTATGGGGCATTACTAGCCTTTGAAACCCTTGGTCAGGAATTCGAGTTGTCGGCCACCCAGAGGCTCCATTCCCTTCAGCTTGGACATGCCCTCCGGGGCCATATTCAGGAGGGAGAGGATCCCCCTACTCCTCCCCTTTAGAGGACCGTTTGCTTGCCAACCCCATTTGGGACAAGGAAATATAAGTAATCTATCGAAAATTGATGAATAATTCCCCTGACCCCTTTAGCTCCCTGAGGACCGCCTGGATGACATTGATGATGATGACGAATGGGTAGAAGCCCTACAAAGTCCCCAAGATACAGCGATTCAAGCCAGATTCTGGCTGATACAACTTAAAGTCTTACATCGCGCTTATTATCCACGCACTTTGCTACATAAACTGGGGGCAGTAGAGACATCACACTGTGTGAGGGGCTGTGCACAGGAGGGCTCCTTCTTTTATATCCTTTGGAAGTGCCCTGTGATTCACAAGTATTGGCAGGAGGTGACGACTGATGTCTAGAGTCCTAGCGGTAAGAGTGCGAATGGACGTTAAATAGCTGCTTTTGATGATCCAAGGTGAAGAGGGCTGGCCCAGTCAAAATAGGCTTTGGTTGGCGTTGGTGGCAGGAGTGGCGAAACGCAACATAGCAAGGTGGTGAGGGGCTCCTCTCCTTCCATCGGTGGCAGAATGGGAGGCGGATCAAGACTGGTGCTGGAGGGCGGAAGAAGTGGACTACAATAGCAGAGGGTGCCCTAGAAAGTGGTAGGAGATATGGGCCCCCTGGCGGGAGTACAGGGGTGTATCGTTGGAGACATGATTTAACTGTGCGCAGTGTGCTGGCACCATGTACTGGAATGGCGAAGAAAGTGGGAGGCCCACGCCCAACACCAAACTGTGTATTATCTTGTTGTCCCTGAGCCAGTCAGAGGTTGTGTTTAGACTGCTTCATAACATAATACTCACGCTGTACAGTATCTGTGTAATCACAATCAGTTTTCAGACTTTGTATAGTATGATGGGCTTGTCTAATAAAAAAGATTCCCAAAAAAATAAAAAATTATAGGACTTAGTTGCTAATTTAACATTGCTGTCGGTGGGCTGTAGTGTGCCTGTGAGACAGCGAGGAGTGTTCCCATTTCCATGAGAGCATGGAAAGCTGATTGGAGACAGAAGAAGCAACATGTTGCAAAACTTCATGAATTGTGTAGTCTACAATAGTGTGTGTTCCTAGAGTAGGTTACCACTTTCCAGATCACTTGCCATTACGATTTTTCCATGTATCTTTATTCCACGCTGCTCTGAGACTCTAATGAATTTTTTTGAACCTCTTCATGGGAAGATCTGCTTTGAATTATTTTTGAACTATTGAGCTGACTTTAATGCTGAAGCTTCAAGCTTTTCTATCACTCTCTCGAACTAGAACTCTTTATGGGTGCTGACCGACACCATTTTTCCT
The DNA here is from genome assembly GCA_963921515.1 of Calotriton arnoldi. Taxonomy (NCBI): domain Eukaryota; kingdom Metazoa; phylum Chordata; class Amphibia; order Caudata; family Salamandridae; genus Calotriton; species Calotriton arnoldi. Next base: position 61,739 of record CAWUFW010001310.1, read on the forward strand.
AGATTCTTAAAATAGGGATTCTTTTCCTTATTGAACGCACGTAATTCGTTTTATTATTTTATTGACTAATAGATCATTGATTTATGTTCATGAGATGATCATTGAGATATGAATTATGAATATTGAGATCATTGAGATATGAATTAACTTGAGATCTTAATAAAGATGATTTACTAAATATGTGATTCATAAAACCCTTTAACTCATACCAAAGTCTCTTTATTGACTGAAAATAGATCAGTGATTGTGATTATAATTTATGTCATGCATAGCTCCTAATCTTCTCTAATACAACAGCAAAGACCCATACTACTCCAGTAAAACAGATCAGGAATTAGCCTGGATGATGGTAAACCGACAAATCTTACATTGAGAACTGATACCCGCTCCAGCAGTAGTACCAGAGGTTTGCACTGGCTATCAATTACAGCTATACAAAAGGTACATACATTTCTGCAATTTGTAGGTCTCCTAGTTCTCTGACTCCCAGGGCATCTCCCTATGTTTAGACTGAAGACAAGGACAGCAGAACTTTCTATGTAGTGGAAGCTCTGTCGTGCACCAGCTGTGGTCCTTTTATCTGCTCCATAACAGCTAGTTCATTCAATTTCTTCCCATTATGCAGATTATTCTAGAGCCCCTCGAGAACAATATTCTTTCATTAATGTTCTAGAGGTTAGTTCTTTTCATGTATGTATGTATGTATTTTGGTATTTGTTAAGCGCGTGTATCACCCGTAGGTCTCGCAGCGCCAGCAGATACTCAAGAACCAGGTAGATGTCTCATCAGAGCTGGAAAAGCCAGGTTTTAAGAGTTTTGCGGAACCTCTTATGATCTTGTTCCAATCGGAGATAGAGAGGTCGGGCATTCCAGGTTTCAGGGCCAATTTTGGAGAAAGCTCTGCCTCCGTTCCTTACTGTACGCACTTTTGGTACTGCTAGGAGTTGTTTACTGGTGGAGCGCAGGACTCTAGTTGGTTGGTATTTTATTAGTTTTTTGTCTAGATATTTTGTCCCTTTGCCGTTCAGTGTCTTGTGGACCAAGCAGCATAGTTTGAAGTTGATCCTCTTTTTTATAGGGAGCCAGTGGAGGGTCTTCAGACTGGACGCAGAAGGGGTGCGGGGAGGGAGATTTAGGACCAATCTGGCCGCAGTGTTTTGTAGAACCTGAAGTTTTGACAACTGTTCTTCATTAATGGAGGCCAACAACGCATTTCTGTAATCCAGAAGGCTAATGATTAGTCCCTGTACTAGGGGTATGCGGGACGATAGGGGAATCCACTTAAAGATTTTTCTGAGGGTTCGCATTAGACCGTAGCTGGTACGTACCACATTGTTTATGTGGTCAGCCATAGAGAGTTTATCATCCATTATTACGCCCAGATTTCGCGCTATAGATTTGGGTGGGGGGCAGGGTCCCAGAGACGGCGGCCACCAGTCATCTGTCCATATTTTCTGAGCGTCGCCAAAGAGCAAGATTTCAGTTTTGCTTGCGTTGAGTAATAGGTGGTTGCTCGCCATCCAGTCGTTAATGGACAACATGCACTGCTTAAATCTGGATTTGGTGTCAGTGGGATCTGATCCAAGGGTGATTAGTAACTGCGTGTCATCGGCGTATGACACTGTGTCGAACCCATGTGTTTGGATTATCTTTGTCAATGATGACACATACAAGTTAAAGAGCGTGGGGCTCAATATGGATCCCTGGGAGACTCCCTTGTCAATTATCTGATTTTTAGAGGAGAAGACACCTATTTGAACCTTGGAGGACCTGTCTGTCAGGTAGCTCTTGATCCAGCTTAATGCTGGGCCCTCGACACCAAACTCCAATAGGCGTTCCAGGAGGACGTCATGTGAGATGGTGTCGAAGGCCGCTGACAGATCAAGTAAGATCAAAATGGCAGATTGTCTTGCGTCGAGAGAGAGCCTGATGTTGTCGACTATCTCGAGCAGGGCAGTTTCGGTGCTGTGAAACGCCCGAAACCCCGACTGGCATGGGTCCAGCAGATTGTTGCTTTCCAGATGTTTATATAGCGGACCGTTGACCAGTGATTCCATGACTTTGCCAAATAGGGGCAGGAGGGAGATTGGTCGGTAATTGGCAAGCTGTTTAGGGTCGGCTGTTGGTTTTTTCAGGATTGGTCTGATTATGGCCTCCTTCCAGTGTGTGGGAACGATAGATTGTGATAGAGAGAGGTTGAAAATTCTAGTTAGGTTAGGGATGAGAGCTGGTGCGATTTTGGATAAGATCTGGGAGGAAGCCGGGTCGGCTGGAGATCCTGATTTGATTTTGTTTAGGGTGAGGGCTACTTCTTCCTCTGTAACAGTGCAAAATTCTTTGAGGAAAGTAGTGTGTGAGGGAGGAACTTTATTGCATGCCTGTTTGGACGGTGTGCCAACCGGAAATCGTTTGTAGATGTCATTTATTTTATCTACAAAGAAAGATGAAAGGGAGTCGACCCACTCTTGGGAAGCAGTAAACGGTTGTTGGCACGAGGAGGGATTGGTAAATTCTTTAACTATTTTGTACAGTTCTTTATGGGAATTGGAGGCCTGATTTATTCTGTTTCCCAAGTATATTTTTTGGGCCGTAGCTATATGGTCCATATAGAGCCGATGCATTGTTTTAAAATGTTGTTTGTTTGTCTATTTTGTTTTTTGTGTGTCGCCATTTACGTTCCGCTTTCCTGACGATGAGTGTGTCAGTTATTAAGTCTGGAGTGGACCAGGGGGAGAGTTTATCCGGGCACTTAGTAGCCTTTTTCGGAGCGATTGTGTCTAAGGTCTTGCTGATGGCGAGTTCCAGATCTCTAGCTGCCTTGTTAGTGTGGGTTATCTCCGACGGCGAGAGGGGAGTGAAGTGAGTGGAGAAAGATTCTATATTTATCTTGTTCCAAGATCTACTTAGCTTTATTTCTTTCCTGGGATGAGGTTTAGTCGGCTTCCCGTGTATTAAAAACGTTATTACATGGTGGTCAGGCCATAGAACTGGGAGTAGCTGGTAGATCACTACATTGGGAGAGTTTGTAAATAAAAGGTCTAAGGAGTGGACGGCGATTGGGTGGGGCCCTTCACCAGTTGCTTTAGGCCCAATGTGCTCAGACTGGTGATGAGGTCTATTGTGTGGGGATCCGATGGGAGTTCAGCATGGTAGTTAAAATCCCCTAGTAGGAGAAAATTATCTGTAGCCAGAACGTGTGGCGCGATCATTTCTGTTAGATTATTAGTGAAGTAGGCTTTGTTACCGGGTGGTCTGTAGAGGAGGGCATCTTTCCAGGATTCCTTGTTGACATGCTCGGTTTTGAAGATACATATTTCGCCCCATTCTGCCAAATGGGATTCTACAGTATGTATTTTAGTGTTTTCCCTGAAGGCAATCGCTATTCCGCCGCCTCTTTTGTCTTTCCTGTCTAGTCTTATTAGCTGATAGTCAAGGGGAAGTGCTATAGCTAGGTCAGGTAAAGATGAATGTTGAAGCCAGGTTTCTGTGATAAAGAATAGATCAGGTTTTTCGGAGTCCAATAAGGACCAGATTTCTAGTGCGTGTTTTGGGAGGGAGCGCGCATTGCAGTATAGACTGGTCAGGTGCTTGGGCTTTGAAGTAGTGGAATTGGTTAGGGGGCATTTTTCATGTGGATCTCTTCACTGAAGGACCTTACTCAGAACTTTGTCATGAATAAGGCTGGCACCTTCACACCATTGGATTCTGAATAAACACAACTCCATTAATATTAGACAAAGTAGCAAAATCCTTCTCAATTAATTGGCAAACCACAGAGAAAGCATGTATAGGTGTTTTTGAAAGTATGGGAGACTGAATGCATGTGTGCTTGCTGTAGGCAATGTTTGTGGTAATACCGGAGAAATCAGCAGTAAAAACTAGACTGTAAAACAGGCCAACAAACAGCCAAAATGGCAGCCACACTCTGATCTTTCAAACCAGCCCCTCGGGCACTGCCTTATTGCCCTATAGGCCCATCCATCTCAGTTTTCAAACAAGAAAGCACATACCCAAGTCCGCGTGCTGGTATACTATAAGGACAGATCACATTTTGTACAAAAATAAATCAATTACTCTTTTTTTTTTTTTATTGCCAGCCCAGAAAACCCTCATTATGCATCTCCCGACACTCAGAATCTGACTTTCCGGACACCATAAGAAAACTTAGTTACAGCCCCAGATGCAGTAGGGCTAAATGTAAAAATACAAGTAAACAAACAGATTCTACCTATTTTTAGAAAAAAATATATACCCTTCCTAATCTAGGAATTCTATATTGATTGTGGGAGAGAGTGTTAACCCAAAGAATTGACCTTGGAAACACTATGTGTTTTCAAATAACCCTCACACACCAAATGTTTATTTGGTGTCATGCTTCATCATAGGGTCCTTCCTGTCCCGCTGCGGGACAGGGCGTGCTGCGACCTACGGAGACGCGGGAGCACTTACTCGGGTTCCACGGAGCCACGGCAAGGTATTTATCCGGCGAGCGTGCAGCCTTGATGATTGTTTGACTACAGGCGCTAACCTTCCGTGCTAAGCTCATGGAGCTATAGTTTTACAAGAGTAATAGTATTTTGGAAACAGATACCAATTAGGTATGGTTTGCATGCTTATCTAAATAGCATAAATTGGGGCTTACATTGACAGGCCCATGATATTAATCAATTAATGCATGAGTGGACTAGGGATCACACACGGTCCTTACGAGAAAGCCAGGGGGATGGCTTTTGAAACATGTTGACCCGTGAGCTGGTATCTCATTAAAAGAACACCGCCTCCGTTCCCCTTTTTAATATTACCAGCTAGGGAGAGTAATAAAATATTTATTTTTTTCCACTAGCCAGGTAACCTTTTAACTTGCACCACTAATCCCTCTTGACCCTACCACTCCCACATCTGCACCACACATAGTTTTTCCACAAAGTAAGTGCTCCCGCGTCTCCGAAGGTCGCAGCACGCCCAGTCCCGCAGTGGGACAGGAAGAACCCTATGATGAAGCATGACACCAAATAAACATTTGGTGTGTGAGGGTTATTTGAAAACACATAGTGTTTCCCAGGTCAATTCTTTGGGTTAACACTCTCTCCCACCATCAATATAGAATTCCTAGATTAGGAAGGATATATATTTTTTTCTAAAAATAGGTAGAATCTGTTTGTTTACTTGTATGATTTAGGGGAGAATGATTCTACCTTTTTCCTCTTCACTCCCGCTTTTGTTTTTGGTTAAATGTAAAAATAACCATGACTCTTTGGAAAGACGAGTAGAACATAGACTTATGGTACACATGCATTCATTGTGTTCCTCACTTTCACAAGCCCTAGGCCCCCTCTTTCAACACCTTATTAGACAGGAGCACCTCACCTCTCCCAGATGTATTCTGAGCCTTCTCAGAGCAGTGGGTCAGTGAGGCAAGAACTAATCTTGCAAGCAGGTGTGTGGATTCTTCCCCTATAGAGCACTATTGGGTCTACCTCAGAAATATGCTCGGTAAAAGCTCCCTAGCTGCAGGGGAGTGCAGGGCCGACTGGGAACACAAACCAGCCCTGGCAATTAAGTCGGACCTGCCGCGGGGGGTGGGTGGGCAGGTGCTTGTGGGAAACACTGCTGCTGCTTTTGGTACGGGGGGCGATATTGCAGCACTGCTGCAAAACCGGCCCCCCTCTATCAAAAACGGCCCCCATGGTCCAAAACCGGCCCTTACCCTTCCGGCCACCGGGAAAACGCCTGGTGGCCGCTACGGCCAGTGCGGCCCTGGGGGAGTGTGAGGCAGCAGACAATGGCCGTGGGTCCACATCTGTGGGAAGGAACCCACTCACATCGGAGCTGCTCCCCCGGCGAAAATTCACCAAGAAAGGTTGGCAGGCATTAGTGGCAACTCACTACACTTTGCCACAAGGTAACGCAGGTTCAAATCAAGCTACTCCACTCCATCCTGTGCGCCTTCATGCACCTCATGAAGACACCCAGCTCAGCATTCAATATATCAGGCAATCGCTTCACGAGTGGATCAAATCAGACATAGTACCTGGCTACCCAGCCCTTGGGATCCCTTCTGGTCAGCATCTTCTGCTTAGGGTGGGGGTAGTAGAATATCGGGAATCCTACTTTACGGGATGACAGGTCCCTGCCACCCATGCCTTGCTTGACTCAAATAGAGCGGTTCCTTGAGCAGTGCCCGTGGGCGCCATTGGACCCCTCTTTTAAACCAGCACTCGACTGAACTAATTCCAAATAGGAAGTTCCACTCATACATGTTCATACACACTGGGGGTAGATCTGTCAACTGCTTGTCTGGCCCAGTCACACAAATAAGTTATATCAGCTCTTATCACCAAGAGAAGATAGTGGAGAGATTTCTCCCATGCCTCTAAACATGTGATTTGCCTGGCCCTCAGCAAACTAGGCATGGCCAACACAAGTCTTTTATTCCCCCACCCCGTGGACTAGAGCCCTTAGAGGCCAGTTCTGAAAGCCCAGGTCACCTGGTGCCTTGGTCACTTTCCCCAGTTCCCTCAGGAAATTTGCAGCAGTGACATGAGGCTTCAAGAGAGGAAGGGATGGAAGCTGAAGGTAGAGAGAAAGCGATCAGAGAAGGAGAAGTGACAAGATGGAGAGAAGGGGAGAATGGACTGTGCAATGAGACAAAGGAAGTGGGGCTGGTTTGATCATTGTTGTAAAGGCTGCTTTTGGTTCCCTAGTCCAGCCCAGACCAAGGCACCTCTTGCAGCCCTCACATTCCCATGTGCATCATCACACATACCTGAAGAAAAGGTTAGCCTACTGCTGGAACCCAACACTGCTATTTATTTTCCAGGGGTGGCGCCCTGTCACTATTTCATGCCTTGCATGCCATACACTAATCTGCACTACATCTTTACTTAGAAACTGTGATGTTCATGTTAAGTTAGCCAAAGTTAATGTAGGCCTAAGTTTGAGTAACTCACGTAAGAAAAATGTTCTGTGTTACCTGTGTATTTTTACTTTCTCTTATTTCAGGAGCCAAGTAGTTTACATTAATTAGAATGTTACAGAATGATTTGATTTCTGTGAGAATTGTTTATCAGTATGCGTACTATTGAGTGAATAATGGATTTCCACAACTGTGCTGTGGACAGACTGACTGCGATGTATCATCCTGCTACAAGATATCTCTTAAAGGCAGCGCAGAAGAAAACCTCCATTGTGTGTTGGCTGGAAAGCGGTTTTACTCTCTCGATATTGTGAAATATTCAATCCCGATTGGTCTCCTCTCCTTGTGAACCATGGGGAGTGTTGCACAAATAAAACACATTTCTCAACAGTATGCATCTCTGAGCTAGTTAGATTCAGATGCCCTTTTCCACTCTCTGGAGACTTGAGACTTCTCTGCTCCTGCTCAAAGAGTTAGACTACTGAGCAAAGCTATTCTCACATACTTTACTAAATCTTTAAAACTGCCTTTCTTAGTCTTTATTTTCTGACCCCTCATGCTCGACTTCTCTCAATTTTTTCCTGATTTTCTTTAGCTTAGCATATTAGGGAATTTTTCCTTTATGAGAAACTGAATTTGCTCAATTTTGCTCTATGACAACTGTCAACATTTGCTGTATTTGCTAATTGTGAATTGATTTGATTTGCATTATGGAGACATTTATATAACTGACCGTTTCTCTTTGAGAGCTTTGAATGATTTGAGTTTGTAACTTTGCTAATCAGTTATTAAACCTTCATGGTTTGCAAATCTACTATCCTTGATCATCCTTGTGGGGGCTTAATGTGCTTCGTTGTCATTGATATATTGTTAATTTGTTGATGTTAAGCCTCAGTCAGGGTCCATCTGCCCAAGTGCAGCCTATACTTGAATTTGCACCAACAATCTACATGGTGCAAATCCCATTCGCCCTGCAACAATCTGGTAGCAGAAGATGGTTGCCTCTGAGGTTTAGAGTGTTAGAATTTGCCCCAGAGAAAGTTAGGCTCTTTCGCAGCCCAGTCCACATCCCTGAGGTGCCATGTTCCAGATCAGATAGGGACTTCTTAAATCTCTATTGTGAGGATGCACTAACTGAGTTGGTCTTTGGTGAATCCTTTTGCACAGAGTGTAGCAAGGTGGAGTATTATGTGGTAATATATACTATCACTATACTATCACTATACCCAAAAGATGGTCCTTGAATTCACACTAATAATTCCTTAGCTCAGTCCTGGTAGTGTGGCAAAGACTTTACTAGAGGAACATGTGTTAAGCATTTCAGAGTACCAACATGGACAATGAGTAGTTGACATGACTAGAGGAAAATCTGATACCAATTTATAAACTGAGTGTATTTTTATCTTAATTTAGACACCAAAACAAATGGAAAAGCATATTTATAACCGGAGTTATAGATTTTTGAAGCATTATAAACTCAGTGCAAAATAATACAGTGAAAATTTAACATTGCAGTCAATGGGAAAAACCACTTCTGACAATCGGTCACTTGCAGGTCAAGTTGTGTTGTACCCTGTAGGGTAAAGGTGATGTAGGTCCTAGGATCAAGCCACAACAGTCAGTTAAATTTTACCTGGCCCGTGGAGCCCAGGTGCAGAGTTGTCCTGGCTGTCCCTGGTGCTGAACGGGAGCCGCGGGAGTGCTGCTTTTACTGCTGAAAGGGTGCAGAGGGAAAAAAAAGATGCAAAAACACAACAGGGCAGCTGCTGATGTCAGATGAACGTCATATGGGGTCCCCTCTAGGTGCAGCACGGAATGCAGGGTTCGGGTGCCAGACTGACGACCAACAAGCCTTGGCAGCAGTAAATGGAGCAGAAAGTATCTGAGACGTCCGGTGGTCCCGGGAAACGTGGTAGCTGCCAGTAACTTCATGGACCGCAGAACTACAGTTCCTACAATGCACGAGACCATCTGGATTTGGGCAATCTCTCGGAGGGTCCGATGTCCTGTGATTCTTCGTATCTGAAGCGTTGTTTAGCCTGCAGTTCCAAAGGGACTAGTGTCACTAGTCCATGGCAGTCTGAGGGTGCTTCAGGCTTTCACAGGGGTCCCTCTGTCTGAAGGAACCGAAAGATAGCCTAGGACAAGTCTCGATCAGGCAGTTCCAGGAGGGTTGCCTCAGGTGCAGGATATCCCTCTTTTGCTTGGGGCAAGTCCTGTTGTCGCTGACACAGGTCTCTTCTTCTGTCCTCTTTGATGCAGGTTAAGATTGGAGGTTCTGGTGCCAAAATCCTAGATTTAGGGGAGTTAGGGGTGTGGGAGCAAGTAGCCAATGGGCTGCTAGTCCCTGCAGCTAATCCGTCCCGGAAGTGACCACATCCGGGGGTGTAGGTCACCTTTTCTACCTGGAACCCTCTGTTCTGCCACTCCTAAAGATGGCAGACATCTAATTTTAGTATACAGACCAGGCTGCTCACCCTGCAGGTGTACACCTCCTTGACTAACTAATATCCCACCTGTCCGGGTGCAAATGTGCCTGGGGCAGGGCTATTTCCTCCTCTGGCAGTCAGCCCTGATGCATATCAGAGGTGGTGCAGCCTTTGAAGCTCACCACCTTGATGTGCCACTTCATTAGCCTGCTTGGGAGAAGGGAGGTGTAACCTTCCTGCCCAAACCTTTTTTCCTGACTCCTGGGAGTGATCACACTGCCTGGCAGGAGGTCAGAATCCTGCCTTGGTGGCAGGAAACGCGAGAAACGTGTGCTTGCCAGCCAGAGCACAGGGAAGCTAGGGCAATCAGGAAGGTAACCCCTACGGTAGTCACATGGGTGCCTGCCACATCGTCCTTGACACAACATTCATGTCAGGGGTTAGAAGGCATATTGTCTGATATCAAACATGACATTTAGGTGGTACAATAATGGAGTTGCCAACCTTGGATTTGGCCATGTGCCAGCCTATGTTATCCTATGGACCCTTTATCACTTATAAAGTCTATAAATAGTTAGCCCTCTACAAAGGTAATTTCCTGGGCATCATGAGTACTCGCCACGCAGTACGTTCAGTGAAATGAGAAAATTACCTTTTCTACCCCACTACCTTTTCTATCCATGAGACTTGATCAGCCTACCAGATTCAACATGCATGGTCCAATCCAATTAGGTCCTGACGAGGCCGGGAAGAGTCAGGCTGAAACTAGTTTTTTCTTTCAAGGGGTTCATCTAAAGTTATACAAATGGATAAAAGATTGATTAGCATAATCAAATGAAGTTCGGATGAAAGAATGGATGAGACCTTTGGACCAGTACAAATGATTAAGATAAAGAAATGTGATTTGCATTTTTGCCAATAATTGATGCTTTATTGGGCTAAACTGCGGAATGGCTTAATCAGTCCCAAAGGGAGCTATTTCTGTAAATAGATCTGCCTTCGCAGTCACAGGTGGCCACCTGCGACATGTCCGAAGCTGTTTTCTGGCAAGACTTTGAGGTACTTTCTTGGTCAAGTCCCATTTAAAAAAAAAACAACAACAAAAAACACGTGTAGCAACTTATTCCCACATCCTCCCTAAACAAACCCACACATTGTTTACACATGTTCAGCCTGTATCCTGTCACACAGGAAGGCCTTCCACTATACGATCACAAAGGCGTCCCCGCTCCTTTATTGTGACATCTGACCAGTGCTTTAAATGGAAATATAGGTGTGCTGGTACTCACTAGCTCGAGTACCTTTTTGGTCCCGAGAAGGGCCGTTACTCTCCCATTAAATGTACTGCAGGAGCGCTGAGAAGTGCATGTACTTCCAGTGTCAAATTAGAGAAGGGCAGGTACTCAGTACCAGACAGTACCTGCCCACTTAAAGCCCTGCACCGGACTTCTCACTTGTTTAACCACCAGCGCCTCACTCTCTCTTCGTGGGCGCCTGTCTTGAGGGTTCCAGGCTTGATTTGCTTCTAGCAGCCGAAAACGCAGTTTCCTAGTTTTATTTTATTGTTTGTGGGCTTTTAGTTCATTCTCTCACTCGCCTAACAAAGATTCAGATTAATGACCCCTCATTCCTAATTGTCAAATTTCTTTTACTTCATCCTGTGTCTAATCACCAGTGACAGAAACCATTACACAAATGAGAGCAGACGACTTGCCCCAACTGTTCTGTTTGGTAAAAACCTTGTAATTTAAAGCTCCGATTTGTAAAAGGAAAGCCGCGTTTCCCCAAGGCGTGCGGGCATCTGTTCCCTTTGTGCGGCGACAGGAGCCACTTCCGCTCCCCTCCCTCCGCCCCCATTGCCAATTAATCCTCTGCCTGCAACAAATATTTGACTTTGCAAAGAGGTAATTAGAACTTACTTGGCATGTGTTCATCATGATACGATCAGCTGGGTCTTGATGTCTTTCTTCTCTCAGTCTATGCACGCCAAGGTGGAAGAAAACCATGCAGAGTGTATAATCTACCTCAGTCTAACATGGCACCTTGGGATTCTGCGTTCCCTTGCCAGCACCTTCTCTTAATATCCATCAAGCCTATTGACAGGCTGGCATCCCTGCCAACTCTTCGGTGTTCCTCAAAGGTGCCCTCCTGATCTGGTCCCGTGAGGATTGCTAAAGGCACCGGGTACAACGCGTCAATAAATTAAACAAGAACCTGAGAAAAATGCAATATGCAATCCCAAGGTTAACTGAGGGGTGTAAAGTCCCATCCAATGGCGTTTAATGCTCATGATGTGTCAATGGCAGATAAGCGGAGCATACCCTACAATGGATCAGCGGTGGCGTAAATTCCAATGGTGTAAGAAACTAGGTGATCAGGTGTACACCAAAAAAGTAGATCATGTCAAAGAAGACAAAACTATGCAATAGAAGCCCTTACCAACTTGAAAAGTACATAACAGGTATACAACACACTCGCCAGTAAGGGGTCGCATTAGGTTGTAGATACTGTTGCCTACAATGAGTATGGAAGGGATGAAGATAAAAGATAACTTAACAATCTTGAAAAATTGGATCCTGCTGCATATGTTCCAGTAAAGCAATTCACAGGCCGATAGGTTGATCAGAAAAGCTCCTCAACTACAATGAGTAGCAGAAGTCAAGGTGTGCAAGTAGGCTCTCAGACCATCTGAATATTTGTTTTCTAATGGCAGAACATTTTGTGCTTCAATTATTCTCATGAAGTAACAAAGCCATACATGTGCCAAAGATAAATATTTTAATTTAATTTAAAAAGTGAAGCCGTAAAGCTATTCCTACTCCTGCGTTCGAGCTTGGGAATCAACAATTTCATCATCTCCCAAATATTATGAATTGCAGTAAACCAAGCTTGAGTGACAGTTCATATGATCAATAATTTAAAAACAGCCAAGATACCATTGCACACCCTCTTTCGCTCAGATACAAAAATGGTGTTTCGGAGATCTAAAGTAACTTTTAGCGTTAGCCAATTACACAAAATGATCAGATTTGCAAGAAAATGGCAAATCCTCTCTTATTGCTTCACAGAGTAGGGAGTGCAGCTGTTGATTTAACTCCAACATAGGTATAGTACTTCAGGTTAGATTCTGCACTCTCCACCAGTAGAGATTCCTCAGATGATTTACCATTTATTACACAAATCTGAATAAGTATGTTTATTTGCTGCCAACTGCTACATCAGATCCATAGTCAACTTGGGGTTGTCATGTAGGAGAGGTTTTCGTCCCAAAAGTTTACTAGCCTTTTTTTTTTTAAACTTGTGCACTTGGTGAAACTCCTGGTTGATGAAAGGGACATTGGCATATTCAGGATTGTGTTTTTAAACTATCACATTACTTCAAAAACATATACCCTTCAATTTTTCCAATTCAGTGGAAACCAGCTCAGAGGAATACCTGGGCAGTCAGAGGTCTCTGGATTGGCCTTTTATTCTGCAGGGCATTTCCACAGTGGGCTGGGGCCCTTGGAGGCTGGTTATGAAAGCCCAGGGCCATTCTTGGTGCCTTTGATGCAATTAACTTCGGGGAGCTGGGGAAAGTGACAGTCACAGGGAGGCTTCAAGAGAGAAAGAGAAGGAGGTAGAGAGAAAGCGATCAGAGTGAGAAGGAAGAGGAGGAGAGAGAAACTGGATGGATGATAGAAAGCTGGCATGAGGAGACGAAGGAAGCATTATTTGCCTGAGCTGCTTTTGGTCACCCAATCTAGCCCTGTCTGCGGATGCTATCCTGTGTGGGTACTTACATCTAGCACGGATGTCCCACGACCACAACACTGGTGCACTCCCATGGAAGTTACTCCATTTTGGACACTTCTGTTTCCAACAGGGTGGCAAAGTCGAGCAGAAATGACCTACTCCAGGAGGTGGAAGGGGTGGGGGGTGTTTAAACCAAGATACAGCATATTTCCACCTAAAGTATCGAAGGAAGTAAGAAACCTAGGAATGACCATGGACTCCAAGCTGTCGATGAATGCCCAAGTGGACAAACTAGCAAGATCAAGCTTTGTCACTATAAAAACGCTGCGACGAATTTTCCCTCATTTGGGATTTCCGCACAAGGTCCAAGCTACCATCTCCCTTGTCCTGTCCAAACTCGATTACGCCAATAGCCTCTACCACGGATCACCTTTGACGACCATGAAAAGACTACAACGGATTCAGAACTCGGCTGCCAGACTACTCTTACATATCAAACCGCGAGACCATATATCCCCTGCCTTGAAAGCCCTGCATTGGTTACCGGTTGCCAGAAGATCCACGTTCAAGCTGCTTTGTATCACCCACAAAGCAATACATGGAATGGGACCGCTCATCATCAGGAATAAAATCACCAAACACATTCAACAGAGGAACCTCCGCTCTAAAGGAACATCTCGCCTCAAAATCCCAAGATACAAGAAAAAAACCATGGGTGGCACATCCTTCTCTGTTCAAGCAGCCAAACTATGGAACTCTTTACCCCCCAACATAAGATCCACCGACAGCCACCTTATCTTCAGAAAACTACTCAAGAATTGGCTTTTCCCCACATAAGCACCATACGCAAACAGAAATTTACAGCATATCCCTCTGTATATAAGCATTTGTTTTCACTATAGACATGTACCTATCTTTGTGTATTGCTTTGTATAAACATGTACAATAATTATGTTGTTGAGAGAAAAAATAATAATAATAAATATCATCTTTGGTCTACATGTACTAACTTCCATTGTGCATCTATGTACCTTCCATGTACTTGGAACTGTGTGTCTCTGTAACTTTTCTCCTGAAAAAGCATATCCAATGCACTACCCTATTTCTCATCCTGTGCCTCTATCCATATCTTTAATCTGCATATACTTACCTCCTTTATGTATCTATATACTTTCAATGTATTTATGGATCTATATATTTATCACTTTCTTCTAATTTAGCATTTCCAAGGCACTACCCTAGTTCTCAGCCTATACTTATCTCAATATATCTTCTAGCCCAACCTTCTGACTCATCTCAAACTTCTTTCTACTACTCTTTTCAAAGCACTACCCTATCTCTCATCCTATACATCTATCAATATATCCTCTACATCCACACTCATTTATCCCAAACCCCATATCACTACTATGACCACCAAAATAACCCTTTCTAGACTCTCGCCTACTCTACCCTCCTTGCATCATCGGACACCTCTTTTACTATACCGATGCCCTAAAACAAACCTTTCTAAACTCTTCCTGACTCCTCCCCTCAAACCCCCTTCTCCCCCTCCTACTGCTAAGACCTATAAAAAAAAAAAAATCCTTCACTCTTTTATCCCTCCACTATCCTTTTCAATCAGAATTAACAGTCTAACATATTCAATTTTCAACTATACTAATTCACCACTAATCCTTTATGGGTTCCAGAGTAGCGTGCTACTCGCCAATAAAGCGTCTCAACACCCCATCAGGGTTACAAGCGCTATATAAATGCAAACCTTTTTCCCTTTCTACCCTCCCCAACCCTTCTCAATCCAAATAACTGACTAACATATCCACCACTAAAATTACTTTCATGTTTCACCATAATAATTCAACACTAATACTTCTGGGTTCCAGAGTAGCGTGCTACTTGCGCTTCAAAACCCCATCAGGGGTAGCAAGCGCTATATAAATACAAACCTCTTTCCCTCTTCTATCCCGCCACCTACCCTTCCCTACCCAAATAACTGAATAACATGTCCACAAATCAAAGTTACTTCATTTTTTACTAGACTAATGTTCAACACTAATCCTTAATGGGTTCCGGAGTGGCGTGCTACTCGCCAGAAAAGCGCTTCAACACTCATCAGGGGTAACAAGTGCTATATGAATGCAAACCTTTCTTCCCTTTTATCCCTCCGCTATCCTTCTCACTCCAAATAACTGACTAATATCCACCACTGAAACTACTTTCATATTTTCACCATATTAATTCACCACTAATCCTTGATGGGCTTCCAGAGTAGCATGCTTCAACACCCCATCAGGGGTAACCAGCGCTATATAAATACAAACCTTTTTTTCCTCCTCTATCCTTCTGCTATCATTCCAAATCCAAATAACTGCCTAACCTATCCATCACTTAAAATGTACTTGCATGTTTCACTATACTAATTCAACACTAATCCTCTATGGGTCCCGGAGTAGCGTGCTACTCGCCGAAAAAGCGCTTCGACGCCTCGTCAGGGGTAGTAAGCGCTATATAAATGCAATTACAATACAATTACAATATTTCAGTAAGATACAGTATATCACAGCAAATAACTAATAGAATTAGCACCCATTTAGTTCTTCACTCTACAAGAAGAAAATTACTCCATTGAACAGTAAAAAAAAAATTAGAAAGTATTAGTACCTTCTGCCACCAAAATAAACGTTATAATGGCATCTTAGCACTACACGCCAGATTTTTTATAACATTGGCCAATGATATCTTGTTTGGGCATGGGGCATGGGTCAGGTCAGATCACAGACCTTCAGAAGCTCTCACGTCTGGGGGTTTTAGCCAGAGCTAAATCTTTTAAATTGGATCTTAAAGCTGGCCAAGGGAAGCATGCGGCATCTGCTGACTGAGTGCACCCATCCACTCAAGGAAGCAATGTTTACCCTTACGGTCACAGGTTTCACTCCCAACAGGTCCACCCAGCCTTTCTTCGTTTCAGGGTCGATAAAAGGAGTACTATCGAGGCATTGAAAACTCAATTTATATCTTCTGTAATAAAATGTGAGAAATAGTTTTATATCTTCTTAATATACTACCAAAGAAAGTATACCATTTCATTCTTGCACATTTTAAATGTGCTTCCATTTCGTATTTCAGTGTTATACATTGCACATTTAGCCTAGCTTTTCAAGTAAGCATAGCCTCATGTTTAGATTGGCACAGATAATCGAGAAACCGCAGATTTAGTGGTCTTCTTTCTACTGTACCCTAAAGTATATCCTTCAAGACTTTTCACATTCTCCCCACGAGAAGAGCTGGGCACCTGCTAGCTAGAGGCAACCTGGAGTTGCTGTTTAATAGTACGTTCTATCCTCCACTTACTGCGTTATGGAAATTGTATAAAGTGGATGAAAACTTCAGCGAACTTTGCACTGTAAACATCAACTGCTCAGACAGCGAAGTGCTGGTCCATTCCTTTGCGAATTCGCACTTAGAATATTTTTGCTGCTTGCAATAGTTTTGGCAATAAACTTGTCCTAAACTTCAATGGGCTTCTTCAGAGTGTGTTTTCTTTCACAGAACCTGGTGCCTTGTGTGTCAGGAAACATAACTTAGGAAACCATAGGTGACAAGTGCTGGACCAGAGTCCTCCTGAGTACCCCGGACACAAGGGTAAGGGAGCGATTTCTCCTGGGGGACTAGGGTGGAGCACAGCACAGCCCAGTGCTGGACGGGTAACTTGGCTCTACAGTGAACTTAAAGTGAAGTCTGAGCAGGTTTACCCTTTGTTGCTTTGCCCTTTGCATGGAAGGTTTCATGAGATGTTAAAAAGTGCACCAAAGGTCGTCTCGGTAGGGTACCATGGGATAATACACTTGTTGGGTAGGTAGGAATGGGAAGAGTCCCACAGGGAAAAGGGTATGTGTAATCAGGGTCTAGATTGAACAGGCGCTAGCAAATAGTGTGGCTATGAGGGAGACAGAAGCACCAGGACCGAAAGCACAGGCCCAGATTTACTGGATTTTTTAAGCTTCCCCATGCTGACTGGTGATGCACCCTGAAGTGAGACCGCGCCAGTGGGACCGCCGGCAGAAGGAGCACAAAGATTTAACATGCAATTGAGCGCTGCAATCACTGACAGTACACTGGAGGGAGGAGGCGGGCGATTAGCAAGATGAGGTTCAGAATCTAATACTGTGGAGCTGTCTAGAGTGAGATTGTTAAGTTATGTTAGGCAGATTTATAAAGCGCATGGCTGCCCCAACATCGGGGCGTCCCAGCGCTAGCAGACGGGGGGGCTAGGAAGGATGAACTAAAGGGACGAGAAAAGTCATGTTTTAATCAGTTTCCTGAGAGCCCAGTAATCTAGTGTGCTCAGAGCAGCAAGCGGCGCAGCATTCCACAGGGCAGGGGCCAGTGCCTCAAAGGAGCGTCCTCCCGCTCTCTGCCTACGCACTCTTGGAGTACTAGCCAGGTTCAAATAGGCAGAGCCCACGCCGGAACGTATGAAGAACAGAGCCCTTGCAGGATTTGGGGGGCTTGGCCATGTAAGAGCTTATGAGTAGAGCAAAGAGTCTTAAACTTGGGCGCAGTGGCATAACGAAACTTGAGGGCACCTGTGCAAAGTACATGCAGCACCCTACCTAGTCAGAAAGGAGCTCTCAGGCCAAGGTACTGTGCGGAGGGTATCCCCTGGAGCTGGGGTCCCCCGCACTGCAGGGGCCTCTGTTGCACCACTGCCTGGGCGTAGGGATCTCCATAAGCACAGTCTCACAATTTCCAGAGACTAGCTAGGAGTAGAATTCAAAGATTTAACCTAAAAAAACTAAATTCATATTCTGAATACTAGGACAGCCAGAGAAATGCAACCGTACCCAGATTCCCTTAGATCAAAAAGGTGCGGATGTCAATTGCATGATAAGAGGAAAACCTCCCAATTACCTTATTGATACTGGAGCAAGCTGCTCTGAAAACATTTTCAAATTCGCTTCACTACTGCTCTCCGGCTTGTCCATAGACAGCATTTCGAATCAATGAGTTCCACACCATATTTCCTATCCCGTTTCTATATTGCTTGGCCCCATCACAGACAAGCATGTTCTCCTAAGCCCTTCCTCTACGGTTCACCTACTAAGGTGGGATATTTTGTATAAATTGAATTGCACTGTTTCTGTACAACCAACGGAATCTACTTCCATGTGCTACAGAGTGTTGTGAGGGGAGGACCACACTTCACAAGTAAGGAAAACCTTCTTTATTTGAAGACGGAGATACAAGTACGTACGGACACTTCCCAGCTGGTCAGGAGATAACTGACAATCCAGGGAATGTTTGCTTCAAACGAATACATGGAATCTCACAACCTTCAGAATGCAAGTGAAGGAACACTAGCATGGCATCAAGAGAATATAACATCTCCTTCCTTTCTACACATGAATTAAAGATATGCTAGTAAGAAACAAATTTGAGAAACTAAATAAAGGCGGTACCAAACAAGAAAAACAAAACAAAATAAAGAAGAAAAATGGCTGTAGTAAACGTCTTAGTGTACCCAGTCTTTCAATGACTGTAGCAAACACATTAGTGTACAAAGTCTTTCAAGTATTCAGGTGGCCTGTGATACCTAGTACTCCTTGTACCCTGGGAATCTTCTCCACTGCGACCCTGAGGAACACCAACGTTCACAGTTTGAGATGGTCCAGGACCACTACCACATCCCACAGCAGAATCATTACTCACAGACAGACCAACATCTCCCAGATCTTGTGCCAACAAATACCTACTACCACTCTCCAACTCTTCTTCGCTAGTCTCACCACCCCTCTGGTAAAGGGCCACACAAAGATTCAATTTTTCACCATTCTGCAACATCACATAATAGCGAAAAACACTCTTGACTTTAAAGGGCCCTTTGAATTTAGAGAGACCTCTGCTGATCCTCCCTGTTTTGACCTTCACCAAAATCGCCCACAATGATACCACCACCAACAACTGGTGCATCACTCACCTGACACATACTACTCTTTCCACCATTTGACACCCACTCCTTTTTCCATGCTGGTACGAATTTGGTCCCTGGAGCTCTACCACGCATCAATTCAAAAGGAGTCTTTACACTCTGACCCTGCCTAGTGGTGCGGTACGCCTACACCATTTCATCCACGATTTTCTGCACAAAATGACCATTGACACACGCCATCTGTATTATACCCTTCACTAACGTGTTGGCTCTCTCACACAGACCATTTCCTTGAGGATTATGCAACGAGGTGCGATGATGGGTGACGCCACACCCCTTCAAAAATGTTTGCATATTACTCGACATGAACTGTGTCCCATTATCTGTAATAAGAACAGACGGAACACCTTCACAAAACAAACTGCTCAAAAATCTGATGGTGTTCTCCATATTAATCTCCTTCACAAATTTAACACACAACCACTTAGAAAACACATCTATCACCACAATGACAAACTTGTTGACCAACAGTAATTCATCAATAGAGCTTATAAAGTCCAAATAAATGCTATGCCAGGGTTTACCCGGACCATCTATGTGTCCCATGTTGGTTTTGGGACCCAGCTTCAATCTCTTTTCCCCTTTCTTACACACCACACACTTCTCACCCTATGACACCACTTGCTCATCCATCCCTGGCCACCAAAAATGTGTTTTAAGACGTTGTTGAGTCAACGTTTTCTCCAAATGAACTTCATGCGCAAGCGCTAACAATTTCCTCTTCAACCCAAATGACAGGACAAATCTATCCCCCCCCTCATCAAAACATATCAGCCACAAAGAGAAATCTCCTCCAAGACCTTAACAAACGGATGCACTGAAACACTCTCTCCTACATCCTTGATTAACCAAAGGCACCACATCCTTAAGGACATCATCCACCTCCATATCCTGACACCACTCTTCAGCTGTGAATGCTCCTTCACCAACCATGACCACATCCTCCACGGAAGCAACAGCACCATCAGTTTCAGAATTGAACACAGAAGGCCCATGTGACAGGGCGCACTCGGAGGATGACTACCGGTGCCCCGGGGGTACCGCAAAGGTGTGTTTGGTGTCCATGGAGGGGCAGAAACCAGTACCTCAGCCAGCCCCGGAAGGGACTTCAAGTACACCAGGTGAGGGGAAGAAGGCTTTCAGCGGCGAAGGAGACGAAGCACGACGAACATCGGGAGCCAGCGGAACCGAGGGTGGAGGTCGCAGACGAGGAAGCGAGGAGCGGACCAGTGGCAGACGATTTCCCAGGGGAAGGCGCTTCGGATGAGGTGTTGCGGGGATTCTGCTCATACACAGAACTATGCACAAGAAAACAGGACCTCAGTAAACAGGGGTGTACCGCCTATCACTTTAGTACCCAAAATCCCAACCGACTAGCAATAGTGTCTCATTCGGTCTCCTACAAATATCAAGAAGCTACGAAGGTTTAGACAACCCAGAACACGAGCACTCCCAACTCACCTCAGAGTCGCGGGAACAAGACACTCTTTCGCCCTCACGTACTTGTCCACAATAAAAATAAACCGAGTCACTAAATGAGTTCAAAATGTTTATTTTAACTATAGTGATTCATAAAATAGTATGCGAACCACAACTAGCAGCAAAATGCATAATGCAAGAATCGTTAGCATTGTTACAATACCATAGAATATAAAAGGAGTCGTCATTTTATAAAGACTGTGAAAAAGGCAAAATAACTGGGCCTAATCACCCTCCCCAAGGCAGTAAGAAGTTATTTTATATAACAGAAGATCTCTAGGCGTTATTAGCAGACCCCTACCTCAAAGCTGAGTCGCAAAGGTTCACATCATCTGAACAGCAGAGCTCAGCTCCATGGAACGGCTTTCTTCGAGTGTGTTTCAAAAACATGCAACAACGTTATATCAAAGCACGATTCTTCCACATTGCAGCTGTTGGTAACATGTTTTGTCTAGGTAATAGGGACTGACCAGAACAGAATAACAAGAGACACATTGTTGACCGACCTTGCACATTATGTTCAGACAGAATTGAAGGGAAGGCTGAGAACGTGAAAAACAATCTGTTATCATGTACAGGGCAGAGGCAAAGTGTCGCGAAAACAAACTCCTAGCAGAGGCGTGCGCAAAAGCAGCAGCATAGGGCAAGCAAAACTCATGCTAACTTAGCAATGTCGACAATGTGTCTTGGGACCACATTACCCCATATAACACCCTCCCCCTGGTAAGTCAATAGGACATAGACAGAAGAATGAATACAGAGTTCAAAAAGTCAGGCATCGTGTAAATTATTGGTGAGGAACTTTCTTAAACAAGCATTGGCATAGCCAATAGGTCTCGCCTTTGGGACCTTATAAGTGTTTAGCCATGCAACAGTTGATGTTGTTGCACCAAGGATAATGCGCTGCATAACTAAATACTTATAAGGTCCCAAAAGCGAGACCTATTGGCTATGCCAATGCTTTTTTTTGTTCTTTGAAGAGCTTGTGGAAGGAGGAATAACTTATTCTTTACTTCGAGGAGCTGCCTCACGGGTATGCCTATATTTTTTCCCTTTGGAACCCGGAAATTAATCTTAATTAAATAATTAAATATATGTACTTCTGCTGAAGAAAGACTGAATCGTCGTGCCAGGACGCTAACTCATGAACCACTGATCATCACTCTTTTTTTATGTCACTATCAGTGTTAAAACTGTCTCTGCCACAGAGTCACATCAAAAGCGGATGGCGCACACACAAATTTAAAGTTTCCAGTATAAACCGCCAGCGTGGTGTCTGGCTAACACACAAGACATTCAAGCTTCCATAAATAGCTGGGAAGAGGATAATGTGCGGTGAAACTGGGTTTACAAGATCCGGTATTTCACCGCACATTAACCCATTTTAAGTACAAAGGGAACTATTTTAGCGCAACAGCGGGCAGGGTATAAATAGGAAAAATGCTAATGCTATTCGCGTTTCTTCGTCATAATCACTGCGTGATTTGCGCAAAAAAAAAAAGTATAAAACTCAAATATGGAACTTTGTCCACTTGTTGCAGACTCCCTTTTTTATGAAAAACATTTTAATTGACTTCGAATTTTAATAAACAAGCGCCTGGAAATGTTGGCAAAAACTAATTGTAGATTGGTATAACAACTAGATACAAGCGCCTTAAAAAAACGAAGGTAAAAGTACAATCCATGTTTAAAAGTGTTGAACGCTCCCTCTCACGTGTCTGTGGCGGGACTGCCAGACATTGCTCAACTATCAATAAACACTAACCACGTATACAAGAAACGGGTTTGCAATTTGGATTCGAAACATGGTTAGAGTTTAATTATGTAATTAAACATTGCCACTCAGGAATTGTCAATGTTTTACAGAATTTAAGTATTAGAAGCCAGGGCCAACAAACAAAAAAATAACAGCACCCTTACGTTTAATTCTGAAAGGTTTCCGATTGGTACATTAACTGTTAAAGTCTCTTGTTTGGTATTAGTAATTCTTCGGGATGTTTTGGGAATTACTTGGGTGGAGATTGGTTTAGTGGTAGAATTGAACAAGTCAGGACTGAGGACCACGGTTTTAATCACAGCTTCCCCATTTTATCAATTTCTGTGATCTTGTACAGAACATGTGCATCCCTCGGCTCACTTTCCGAGTCTTTAAACATTTTGGGAATGCTTAGAAGTGTTTCCCCAGCAGCATGCCCAGTAAAACAAAACAGTATTGATCGCATCTACCAATGTAAAGCCTGCTGACACTCCTGATACAAGGGGGTCAATCAATCAATAAGTATTTGTTAAGCGGGACTACTCATCGGCTAGGGCCTCAAGGTGCTGGGGGGCTGCAGGTCCTACTGGGCGCTGCTGAGGTTCAGTGGAAGAGCCAGGTCTTGAGTGAGTAGTCTCACTGAATAACTCTCTTCCTCCAAGATATACCATGAGACCTCTCGCACTCCAAAATGGCACTAGCAAAGGAGATCGATTTGTGCTGGTTGCTTATATTCTTTGTCGGTACTTTGGAGGATGGGTATATGAATACTCATTTGGGGGTGACTATCATGTACCAATGTACACGCCAATCCCACTTTATGCCGAATCAAACCAGGGGGCATATTATGGCTGTGTGTGGGTTGGTTTTATGGCTGTGTGTGGGTTGGTTTTATGGCTGTGTGTGGGTTGGTTTTATGTCTGCTGTGCGCATTTTACTGTTGACTTCCCTGGTATCAAACTGCCTGCAGAAAGCTCAGATGCATACAGTCTAACTTAATACTTTGGTCAACACTTATACAGCGTGTCTTTGCAAGTTATAAACTGCCCCAATTTGCCAAGTTGGGCTACTTTTTTGTCATCTAATTTACAAATGGGAGGGCTCTTTTACTTTGGTGTGCGAACCTATTTTCTGACCCGTCCAACCCTTGATTCTGATGTTAAACTTCGATCTGTGTAAAGGAAAAAAAAGCTATCATCCTTGCTCTAGCTAGTATCATATACCCCTTGATGTTGAACATTCCAGGCAATATATGTACTTCATCCTCAAAGTACTGCTGTCGACTCAAATAAAGAAACCCCTTCCAGAACATTCTACAGGCGTTTACGCGAGCTGCATAAAGCCCACGTCTAATGCTAAAGTCCAGATAGAATGGCGCTGACCTAAATGAAATAACATTAAGTAAAAGAACACGTTTAAGTACCCTCAGGTTTCCCTTTGCAAAATGTTTTACATGGAGCCTAAATAAATAAATACAATGAATACCTGAAACCGGATCCACGGACGCCAGTCAAATGTAGTTAGTGGGAAAGGCAACAAAAAAGGGACGCCGTTTTTTCCCATTACTTGAAACCATAGCAACGAATAGAAGTGCACTCACTCAGAGGGGGCTGTGGGTGGCACATTAGTATGTCTGGCAGCCGGCAGGGGACTACTGATACAGGATTCTCAAGCACTGGATTCTCCGTGCCATCCTCTGTAGTTTAGAAGCTGCAGAGGTGGCGCTGGTTCTCTGCATGGTACACCCTTGTTATTTCCAGGACTCTCTGGAACTCAAAAATCTACTCTGCAAGAGACCGCGTCAGACAGAAATTGCTCCCTGTAGGCTCCACTATTAAGCAAGTTTTTTCAACGCCAATAGGTCTCTCCTATGAGACCTATTGGCTTTTTTAGCCATGGTGTAACACTACACCATCGTAGTGGCTGTGCAGCATGGCTATGTATAAAAAAAAATGTTTTTAAAAACGCCCAATGACGCAGCTGTAGTCACTTTGTAGGTTTGCACTTGCATTCATCTTTTTTTCCTTTTAATTGACCCGATCCGAGATAGATCGGTTACAAAACAAAAAAACGCAATGCAAACGTGCATTAAAAGATTAAAAAGGATGTGCACGTTGGCGGTGAAGCAACACAGAGGTCAAGGGGAGAGGCAACACGAGAGAGAGAAAATGGGGACAAAGGAAGAAACACAGGTTAAAAAGCTATGTGGAGTGTGGGGAAGACGCACACAGGCGAGAGAGATACACAAGTGAGGGTGGGATGGGGGTGGAGCAATCCAGGGCGACAGGAGGAAAACATGCACTCTCATGCAGTGATTAAACAAAACAAGCAGCAGCTGTTTTCGGGAGTGGTGCATGCGCGCAGTGTTCACTTTTCAAGCACTGCACTCGTGCTTGTGGCGTGCCGCTGCTCGCACCCGCAAGGTGGATGCCGCCACAAGCACGAGTGCAGTGCTTGAAAAGTGAAGAGCCACGGCTAAAGGCCCTCCTATGCAGCGCATGCACGCTGCGTAGGCGAGACCTAAAACCCAGATCGGTGGGGAAAAAAAAAGGGGAAAGTTCGATGAAAAGCTAAAAATACTTTGAGCTTGAAAAAAGAGTCTGTATTTCAGACAGTGAAGTAGGGACGACCCAAGCAGTCAATCCATGAAGGTTTGGGTGCAAAGGAATGCAATTCCCTCCAATAAGTCATCTTTGTTATTGGTAGAAAAAAGCGATGACATCCAATTAAGCAAATCGAAGTAACATTCATGTTCCGCACAAGCAGGAGCTTCCAGAAGTAGAAACGGCAAACTTGTGTCATATTCCAGAAAACTACGTTGTAGGAAGGTCTGTGCAGCCGCACAGATATCCCATTGATCCAAGATTCCAAGTAAAGCTGCACGCGCCATTTGACCATCCACTGAACATGCCTCGTCATGTGTCTCTAAGGGACCCATCAACCGGCTGAAATCAGGGATTGGACACCACGTGTTCGATAAGCAAAGTTCCATCGCCCAGGAGAAATGACATCTTTTGCAATGAAGCACTGGCTGAACGCAAGTAAAATAGGCAAAGCGGAAAGTCAAGTCGTAACTCACGCCAAGCGTTGCTAAAGGCAAGCATCCAAAAGCCTCATACAGGCGATTACGGTACAGTTGAAGCTGGTCCGGCCTGTGCAGAGCCACAAAGTGAGCAGCCATTGCGAAGCACAAGGAGAAGCAGGACACCAGCTGCCAGCGCCAATTTTCAGGGGAACCCTCCGAAGACGCTGCAAAATATAGAATGAATAAAAGTCGGTATTACCCCGAATATAGTTTGAAAGGAAGAGACCAGACCAGATCCCACACATTTAAAAAAATGGGCAAGGCCTGTCGTATCAGATGCATTAAATACTTGGTGAATTAGTTCCCCAAAATGAAGTGGGAGGTTAGTGTTAAGAAGCGACTGTATCTCACTCCTGGTCCGAGCCACCTGCAATCTGAATGTCTCACGGGCGGAAGTGAGGGCCACCTCCTGTTGGAATAAAAGGGCTTTGAGCCTGCTCAACTTGTTGAACTCTGTTTTCAAAGACGGAATGGAAGGCCAAAGCGAAGAATCTAAACTCCCTTGCCGGGGCGGGAAAAGGACATTGCTACAGCAAGTTATGTGCTGGGAAACAGTTACCAAATATGGGACACCCGCCCGCAAACCACAGCAGTCTTGATTGTTTAAAATGAGATAGCTGCCATTAGTCAGCAATGTAAAGACGGGCGTGATGGATGGTACTGGGGTCCCTTTTAAAAAGCAAGCTAGATTTGGCACTGACACATTACATTCGCCGTGCAACTTAATGTGTTTGTACACAAGAGAGTGAACCACTACTGAATCACACTCCTCCCCTGTGAGGAAAACTTCTTTATCCTCCCTCAAACACCAATAAGCAAAGGGCAGGACCCATAATTCATGCAGAAAAGCAGTGCCAAGCGGTTCAAAGCGGCCAACAGGAAAATATTGCATACATGATTTAAATTGAAAAAGCAAAAAGGGCAAAGTGATAACGCCATGAATTAACCAAACAGCAGAGTCCGTTTCCGCTACGGAGAACGGCAAAGGCTCCAATTGTTCAATATGTAAGAGCGTGTATACAGCATCTTTCATGGACATAAACCTCTGTTTATCAGTCAGGTTAAAAGGCAAAAATAAAGCAGTGGCATTCAAATAATCCCAAGGCACTTTACCCATTTTAAGTGTCTGCAACGTCCAAGCAAATTGCATGACCGACCTTAACTGATTCTGACCATGATATAACACAGAAACATCACTTTGCACAATATCTATTACAGAAGAAACAATATTATCTAAGGTGTAAATGCGTGAAGAAAGTGTGTTAATGCGGTTATCCACTACAGCAAGTACTTTTTCCAAGTTTGCCTGGTCAATTTGACGCAGACGGAAGGCGGCTTCCATCTGTGAAAGTTTCCAAATTTCATTATAAGAGGGATAAAGAAATCTCTTGGCCCTTTGATTACGCGGGCCTAGGAGAAAATCAGCCAAATCTATATCATTGGATAGGACCGAAAGGTTCTGTTTGATAGATGCAAGGGTACAGTGTTCTAGCCACTGCTGGCACAATTTACCTACCGAGTATGTAGTCACAGAATGATGAGGTGAATAACGAGGGTCAGGCTTAGTCAGAATGAAACCAGGTGTAACATTATAGGAATGCAATTGGCATGCATTTGCATTAGTTTGCCATAACAACCATCCTAATGAATCAACTTCAGAAACATTAAAGGAGGCATTTTGAAGGAGAGCCTGCAAAGCCTCAATGGTTTAGTTATAATGTAACTGCCAATTGTCATATTCAGCTAATGATGGAATGGAGGGGGTATTGAGGTTTTTGACAGTTGCAAGGCCATAACAGGATGTTTGGTAAATTGTTCCATTTAAAAACAGCAATTGAGTCGGGATCAGGCAGGCACGATGTAATGCCTCAGTGCCCTGGACCTGCCATGGCTTTGTGCCCCAGATTGATTTTAAATCTGTAGTCCGTTTCCAATGGTCATAACCATGTGTGGCCAACTGTGTTCTGAACGAATTGGCGTCAATTAATTTAGTGTGTGATAACAGGTATTTAGATGTAGGGGATTTCTGAAGCCGAAAAAAATAGGATTCAGGATTGGTCAAATCATAATCTGAGAAATAGGTGAACTTATTTCTAAGAGTTTTAGAACTCCCTTCTAAGGGAGTCGGACAATGTTCCCATTGGGTGAAATTAAAAACCGGTCTCATCGTGTTTGTTTTGTGTAAAAAATGATGCCCATAATGTTGATAACAAAAGAGATCACCATAATTAGCAGAATTTAAATACAAATCTTCAGCATCAAAGGCAGCATAATATTTTAAATCTGAAAATAATGCATGAACTGCCTGTACATCCCAATCATACGAATGTATGTCCCGTGTCACCACATCTCCTAATGAGACGCGAAATACGTGGGGGCGTGGCCAACCAGCCAAGATGGTGGACGCGCTCCAACGAGGCTCCGTCTCTCGGCCCGAGAATCTGCCAATTATCCTGCGCAACGCTGCACTTACCACTGCTGTTCTCGGCCCCCTGGGTCGGCGATATCCCAGAGGCTGTGCACGGTGAGGTTGGTGACGTCGGGAGCTGGCCTGGCTGAGTGTTGACCATCTGTGCCGCGAGGCCGCCGAGCAGCAGCGTTTGGGACGGAACGGCGCTGGGCGGCACGCGCCCGCTGAGTCCGCGGCTGCACAGAAGGTCGGGCGGGCGGCTGGCGCGGCCTCCGAGCTGTGGGCTGTGCAGCGGAGCTTGACCCGTGTGACACTGTGATCACTTATACGGGGAAAACAGACGGAGCAGAGTGCCGAATGGGCCCGGCTGCTTGGCGGCAGCAGAGACGGCCGGGCATTGTGACGTACTTGGCCCTGGGGCGCGCTTGCCTGCGGCGCCGCTTCACCTTGGAGTGACGTAACTCTGGGGTAGCGAAGCGCCTCCTGTGGTGGAGCGGACGTGGCTGTGTCCCCGCTCCTGCACCCCTACAGTATCGGCGCAAGGAGAGGAGCTGCGCTGTAAAGGCCAGTCCAGGAGGGTGCACTGAGGCCCGTTACAAGTGATCAGAAAGGAGGTGCTAGGCGGTCGGGTTGGCTTGCTGGAGTCTGTGCAGGCCTACTTGCAGTCGAGGTCCGAGGAGCACTGCAGTTGGAAGGTTAGAAAGCGGTGAGATACAGCTGGTGAGTGACTTGGAGCAACGCCTGTGGCAGGAAGCAGTAACTCCCGCTCCACTGCCTGGGGAAAACTTTGCAGCGACTGGGTCTCCACGCACACCGGGGACGTTGGAGCACGGGCCCGGACAGCCTATGTTGGTGGGCAACGGCCATTTGCGCTGTAGGGCACACCCACATCAGCATGGCAGAATAGGAGTGCTGAGAAGTGGCCCCTGTGCCCACCGGCTGGGACAACAGACACCAATTATGGACTTTCATATTGTCTGCACCAACAGTGACCTCTACTTCCTGGCGAAATGGGCAAATCACGCATGGGCACGAGTGTGCCCGCCACGAGATCAACGTCTGGACCTGCGCATTCTGATCAAGAGTCCGAAGTATCGGATGCACCGGGGCGCACCAGCCTGGAGTTGAAGATAGACTCTGTGTTACAAGCGGTGACGCAAATTGGCGAAGCACTGACGCAGACGCGTACCTCCTTGGAAAGCCGCATTGATAAGGTTGTGTCGGATTTCACGCTCCTACATGCCGATCATCGCAAGTTGACAGGGAGAGTCGCCGACATGGAAAAAGAAATGCAGGAGATCGCCCCGACGGCCAGGGAGACCACTTCGGAGCTCAGGGTCCTCACAGCCCGGCTTCACTCATTGGAGCGTAGGGTGGATGATGCGGAAGGCCGATCCAGGCGAAATAATGTACGCGTCGTGGGTCTGCCGGAGGGCACGGAGGGAGAGGATGCAGTGGCCTACACTGAAACCTGGATACAGACTCTGTTACCAGCAGGAGTACTTTCTGCTTTCTTCACAGTGGAGAGGGCGCACAGAGTGCCATCGGGCCGCCCGCCGCCGGGGGCTGGGCCGCATCCGTTCCTGTTTCGCCTTATGAACTTTAAGGACAGAGACGCTGTACTCTGGGAAATCAGGAAGCTGGGCCCGGTTAAAGTGGATAATGCACAGGTACTTTTTTTCCGGATTATGCCCTGGGAGTGCAGCGACAACGGAGCACCTTCCTTGCAGCTAAACGCCGGCTCCGGGATTTGAACCTGCAGTATTCCCTCCTCTTCCCAGCCCGACAGAGTAGTGGCGGATGGTACCGCACACTTTTTCAACAAGGCTGAAGACATCTGGGACTGGCTGGAAGCCAAGGGACACCACACTTCACCGGTTGACCGGCAAAGCACTATGGGACGACGGAGAGGTGCTCGAGGGGGCTGACGCACCAGACGCCAGAGACGTGCTACGGCAACGCGGGTGCAGCCGGCGGCTGCCCCTGATCGAGAGCAGGTGCTGCGGGAGCGGCGAAATGTATTGCAGGCAGTATCTGACATGGGAGAGTGGCGCAACAATGCAGACGCTGATGCCTCTTCTGACCACTCGCTGAGTGACGACAACTCACAAACTGTGTGGCCGATTCATGAGGACTTGCTGTCACTTCAAAATGTAACACCACAGACTGCGGATGAACTGGTGTAGCGGCAAAGCGTGAGCCATGGACATGCAAGTATACGACTACAGGAACAGTAATTTCTTATTAGGTTATACAGGTGGTCCCTGCACACAGGTTGCGCTTATTTCTCATTAATATGCTACAAGCCACGTGACATATGCTCCAGCAGGCGCAAACACCAGCGCGATCTGCGTTACACCACGCTGCAGCGTTGCGCACAGTACACACGTTCACACATCGGGCCCGAGTCTGCCCACCCCCCTCCACTGTAGGATCTAGCCCGGCCCCCTCCCCCTCTCTCTTTTTAGTAAGATGCACACGGCGACCACGGCCGTGAGTTGCCGTAAGGCACTGTTGTTGGTTTGGGCAGATGCATGTTGTTGCTCCGCTCTCTCCCAGTTGAGCCGTCAGAAGCTCTTTCCCGTACACCATTTCCGAGTTAAAATACCCACATACTTACAGACTCTGCCGACACCTCTGGCAAATGCCAGAGTCTTGGCGTCCACACTTCTTACTGGCAATGACATGCTCTGGTGTCCTTGGATCGTTCTCTCCTGCCCTGCTGCCATACGGTATTTACCACGCCACCACTACACACCACCTGCGACACACAGTCCATATGTCGCATCATTCCTGCAATACGCCCCATGCCACACACTAACGTAATAACCTGGAATGTCAGGGGAATCCACACGCCAGCGCGCAGATATGCGATATATGCCTATTTGAAGCGTCATGCTGCACACATTGCATTTCTGCAGGAAACACACATTTATCAGCCGGAAATCTGTAAATTACAGCAAAGGTGGAGGGGCCAAATATTCACCACAGGGTATTCAGCTTATGCGAGAGGGGCTCTGATATGGGTGCGCCCTTGGACTCATTTCGATCCCGAGGAGACGTTAATAGACGCATGCGGCAGGTATGTCTTTGCTCAGGGTCAGCTCAATGGTCAGAGGGTGGTGCTAGGTTCCATATATGCTTCTAATATGGAACAGGCCCCTTTCTGGTGTACTCTCACAGGTATACTGTCCCGCTGGTGCGATATCCCTTGGCTAGTGGGCGGCGATTTTAATTCAGTCCTTGACACGATGCAAGATAGATCATTCCCTCCACTCCCACAAACAGCAGCTACCTCTAATGCTAGGCACCTGGGAGACTGGTTAGTCTGTTGGGACTTAAAAGATGTGTGGAGAACCCTCCACCCACGGGAGCGACTATATTCATATTACTCGCATCCACATGGGTTGCATGTCCGTATCGACCGGTTTGTTGCAAGCGCTGCGCTTCTGGAGCAATGCACTATGGCAAATTATTTAGGTAAAACACACTCCGACCATAATCCACATATCATGACACTGCGGGGGGATGGTGACGGGCCTCCAAGTCGTGTTTGGCGACTACAGCCTCTCGCGCTGGAAGATCCCCCATTCAGAGAGGCGGTGGCCACCGCGCTGGATGATTACTTTGGGCACAATGAGGGATCGGTCGCGGATGTTGGAATCCTGTGGGATGCTGGGAAGGCAGTGGTCAGGGGACACTGCATGGGAATGAGTTGGTGCCTTCGAAAACAGTTAGACGATGAAGTTAAGAGTATAGAGGATGCCCTAACACACCTTGAGGCTAGACTTACGCAAGATGCTACTGTTCAGCCTGCTATAGATGAACATCGGCTACAGCACACTATAGTGCTAGAGCGGCTGCGATGCCTCAATTACACATCTCACGCTGTGCGCGCTCATTCGGCAGCGGATAGGGCGGGTAGGCTACTGGCGTGCATGATTCAACAAGAACACGCCCACACATCAATCTTGCGGCTCCGCTCTGCGACTGGACAGCTACTCACTACACAGCGGGACATTCACGACGAGTTTACCGCACATTACGCCAGGGTCTATCAGTCCATGCACTATGCAACACCTGCAGATATGGAGTCCTTTCTTGCACCCATGCAGTTGCACGGCCTCATGGATGAGCAACGTGCTGAACTGAATGAGCCGCTTACATTGTTGGAAGTGCGGGCTTCCATCTCCTTACTTGCTACCGGTAAAGCGCCGGGACCGGATGGATATCCGGCTGAGTACTATAAAGCGTATAGCCAAATATTGGCACCGCGACTGCTAGCGGTATATCAGAATGCACAGGAGACTGGCAGGTTACCGGACACCTTGAGTGAATCTCTACTGGTATCCCTCCCTAAACCCCACAAAGATACAGAATTGATTGGCTCCTATCGGCCACTAGCGCTCCGCAATGTTGATTACAAAGTATTGGCGAAAGTGCTGGCGACCAGATTAGCCCCGTTGGTGCCTCAGTTAGTACACGTAGATCAGAACGGGTTTGTGCCGGCTCGCAACCCTTCGCTGAACTTGCGCCGTTTTTTTAGAGTGGCGTACTACTCGAAAGTCGATTGGCCTCGCGCTGTATGTCTGGTCTTAGATCTAGAGAAGGCCTTTGACACCCTAGAATGGGGATTCTTATTTGCGGTGTTGCAGAGGTATGACCTTGGTGCTGAGTTTATAAGCCTAGTCAAGCTGTTATACACGAAACCGACAGCCAAAGTTAGGACGGGGCGATATGTCTCGCAGCAAATACACGGGGGCGTGGTACGCGGCAGGGTTGCCCACTCTCTCCCCTGTTTGCCCTAGCGGTCGAACCGCTAGCGGAGGCGCTCCGTGATACTCAAGCCGAATGGGGGAATCCCTTTAGGAGATGGCATACATGCGGTCTCACTGTATGCTGACGACCTACTCATCTATCTTCGAGATGTTGGGCAGTCTTGCGCGTCGGTCGAGCGTACACTAGACCGCTATGCCTTAGTGTCCGGGCTGAAAGTGAATTGGGATAAGTCCTGTCTATATTCATTTGCAGACACCACGCCAGACCCACACTTCATTATCAGTGGTAAACCAGTGCACTGGCAGACGTCGGCGTTCCGATATCTTGGAGTCCATATATACCGTGAACAGCCAGATCTCCTGGAGGGTAACCTGACGTGTGCCATTACAGCAGTGCGGGCACAGATGACCTTCTGGAAAACCCTGCCGCTGGCAGTCATGGGCCGGATTGCGTTAATAAAAATGGTGGTCTTACCACGTTTACCATACCACTTCACGAATTTACCACTCCATCCTAGATCATCACTGTTTAGGGACCTAGAGTTGGACATACGGCGATTTATCTGGCATGGTTCACGTAGTAGGGTAGCAATAGTTAAAATGCACCCCCGACCGCTCAGGGAGGCCTATCACTGCCCAATATGGAACATTACTATCTGGTGGCACAGCTCCAGTGGGTGGCGCGCTGGATCAGTGCATGGAACCTTGATGACACGGCAACACAGACGCCCGGATATACCCAGCCCCAGGTGGTGGCGCTCTTCCACCCTAGCAGGAAGGGAGGCCCGCCTATGCAGCTACTGTTAAAAGTGGCTTATCAGTGCTATCGCCGCTGCCTCCGCCTCACACACCAGCACATACCATATGCACCATCTCTACCTATATTAGGCACCCACAGAAGGCATCGGGCGATATCCAGTGCGGAACTCACACAGTGGGAAGAGGTGGGCATATTAACAGTAGGAGACTTATACAATGACGGATTACTTGTCCCCTTCGCAGAATTAGCAGAGAGTTCGGGCCTATCACGGGGCCAGTTCCTCCTTCACGCAGCAGTGACTCGTACACTGGGCATGCACTGGGGAGATGTGACGCGGGAACCTGCTGCGCATCTTACCATACAATATTTGCATGAGCTGGGGACTGGTCGACACCTCACCAAATGGTTTGCGGAATCGCTCAGGACTCACACGGTGCCACCACTGCTCTCTTTACGCGCCCATTGGGATGCGGACCTCCAACGACCCGCCACGGACCCTGAATGGGGTTACATGCTCGAGAGCCCCATACGAATTCCCCGTAATGTGCGATTCCGACTCATTCAGTATTATATATTGCACAGGGCCAACCTCACGCCGGTAAAAATCAACAAATATTTTAATCGCACAGACGCCAAATGTGCCAGATGTAACGAAATAGGGGCGGACCTCCTACATATGTTGTGGCGCTGCACGGCTATACAGCTGTATTGGGGTGAAGTCACTAGGAGACTAGCTCAATGCACAGAGCGAACACTGGATTGGGAATGGGAGGTGTGTATCCTGGGGCTTTATCACAGGTCTAAGAAGCATAAGGTGACGTCCAGATATATAGACTTAGGCCTTATAGTGGCTAAGCGATTGCTCACGCGCCGCTGGAAATCGCCCGATCCCCCAGTAGCTAAGGCCTGGTATCGCTCTCTTCTGTGTTGGGTGCAGGTGGAGAGTGTCGCACTCCACCGCGAGGACGCGATTGGGCTACGTAAGCAGCCGTTAGCACCAGAGTGAGATCAAATATTGCTGGATTTTCGGAGGGCAGAGCAAGATCCAGTTAATACTGACGCTGCAACAAGCGAGGATGAACACATAGCACCGCAACTGGCACCCCATTAGGCCCCCTAGGGCGCAAACACAGCGCACCTGGCTGCCAATAACCCCAGACACTTGAAAACTGCACATCAGCTGTACGGACAAGGGCGCGTACAACTGCTTCTTATTATGTAGATAGGTTGGCCGATCCAATGCCTGGGCAGATATGACCCTTAATTTGTGTGGACGTGATGAACGAAGAGTATTGTCGCCCAGTACAATTGTATACTATAAATGACGGCAGAGATTTTCTTTTTGTCTTCCACTAGATCGTCCCCCTCCCCTCTTTCTCGTACGCTCTTTGTGTGCTCATGGGCCAGACCATCGCCTGAACATGCATTGGAATTGCAAACTAGCGACGACAATGAGAGTGTACAATGTTGATACATACACTGTAATATGCAAAGATCTTTGGTGATGGGGGATGCATAATATGTATACGGGCTATTATGTTATGTTATAAAAATCTTTACAAAATAATAATAAACAAATTTAAACAACAAAAAAAAAATGAGACGCGAAATACGTACGGAACTCTAAGGACCTCAGTCGGGCCATGGATTTCGTAAGCTACTTTGTCCCAAACAATGCCATCATGAACAGGAAAAGCTGACATATTCACAAAAGACTTGTCACGTTTCATGATATGGGACGAGGTGTGAGGAGCCAAAGTTCTATCGACCATTTTTACTGCAGAGCGTTCTGGGAGATAATGGCCAATTATAAGTAAAAAGAATACTGTCACAAATCCAATTGACATGAAGAGAAATAACAAAATAAGCACCAACCAAATGTAGGTCCATGGGGGAACGAAGTATGTCTTTTTGAACCAGGAGTAAAAAATACGCAACTTAGACTTAGGTGCACCAGACAAACTTGATGAGGAGG
Organism: Calotriton arnoldi; assembly: GCA_963921515.1. Taxonomy (NCBI): domain Eukaryota; kingdom Metazoa; phylum Chordata; class Amphibia; order Caudata; family Salamandridae; genus Calotriton; species Calotriton arnoldi. The sequence goes on from CAWUFW010001310.1 coordinate 97,051, forward strand.
ACGAGGCAGAAGAAAGGTGTGCCGGTTCCCCATCACAGGCACTCACTGGATTCGCAAGCAAAGGTGAAAGCGTCGAATTGTCCATCCGTACTCGTGGGCTAGATGGTATTTCACTCACGGAATCAATCCCCGGAAAAGGGCACACAATATCCATTGCAGAAGAGGCTTGTCACAAAGGCTGAAGATCAATTAAAGTGTCCATCATATGAGCAGACATTCTTGTGGCAGGAGGCGACAAAGTTAATGGTGCTAAAGATATTGTGTTGCACGAAACTGCAGGTGTCACACTATTCAGAATCGGCCACACGGTGTAACTTGACATTGTCCACGGAGATGTATCTGTTGTCTTTGCGACCTGGCAATGGTGGTAGAATGACAGTAAGAGTACCCTTTAGTCCAAGCACAGAAACCGGAGCACGGTAAGAGGGACCAAATTCTTTTTTGTTTTCAATCTTCTCCGGTACCAGATGTCCAACTTTAGGAAGCCAACCGGTAACAGGAATCAGTTGTGCATCAGCAGGCGAAGACGGCAAATGCTCAGTTGCCAGAGTATCACGAGACTTTTGTAGATCCTGTAACATAGCAGAATGATTATCTACGTCAAACTTAGAGGCAGCCGCCACAATGTCCAGACCATCAAGGTCAGGAACAAACATGTGAAAGCCAAAGAGCATTTCGTAAGGAGTCCGCCCACCCAGAGATCTTCTAGAGAGATTAGTTAGCGCACGTTGGACCCCATACAAGTGGGACAGCCAGTCCCTGCCAGTACCCAAGACTCTAGCTGTCAAGGATTGCTTTAAGTCACGGTTCATTCGCTCCACAACTGAATTGCCCTCAGGCCTGTATGGAGACGAAAACTGCACCTGTACCCCCAACGACTTCATCGCATCCTTGTAAGCCTTAGAGGCAAACGCCGGACCTTGGTCATAATGGAAGGTACCACAGGCAAACATCCCGATAAAGACACGCAAATCCCTGATGACATTTCGAGCGTCAGCACTACGTTGTGGCCATACCCACAGGAATCGAGTGCACGAATCAACCGCAACCAAGATATACTTGTATGCAGTATCAGAAGAAAGAGGACCGCAGTGATCAAGATAGACACAGCCAAAGGGTCTATTAGAAATACACAGCTGTGTTTGTGGCGGTCGTGTGACTGTAGAAGGCTTGATTTGTTGACAAACATCACAGCAAAGAACATAGTTACGAGTCTTGTAGTGTAGCTCCTATTTCCCTAATAGGCTCTGCGCATTGGAATAATATATCCTATAGGTTTGACATAGGACTAAGGTCAGTATGTCCCTATCGAGTATATTAAACTTAATTACTTGTGCCAGCTAGCTCAGAGGCCACTAGAAACTCCTTGGATAACAAGAAGGGAGTAGTTTCTGGCAGCCGCAAAACATGACCACTTTGTTTCCCTTTAGAATCAGAACGTGTCCCAGAGTCGTGGAAACAATAGATAACTATTTCACTCAGCTCAGTCGTGCATGCTTAGTTTTCTCCAAGTTACACAGAAAGAACAGACGGGCGTTTCAATAAAAGATTTATTGAACAGTCTTGTTTCTGGTGTAAGTAAAATGTGCTGTTACGATCACAAGACAGTATGCGAGATAAATAATGTACAGTGTGAGCAGTAGAAATAAATAATACTGCGAGAGCATTATCGTTTAGTACATATGCTTTTACATAAACAGACTAAAAATGCGAGTACTCATACGATGCGTTTCTAATCTAGTTCTACCCCAATGTACCCAACCTAACCTAGGTATAGGACGAGGTATGAAGTAGGTGAAGTATTCCTTACTATGGTATACTAAGAGTACGCCAACCCCAGTATGCCTAGTATGCCAAGAGTCCCTCTAGGTTCTAGTCTGCTCCATACCTGAAGAATGAGAGAGGTAGGAATCTCTTTGCCAGACTCGAACTCCAACACCCCGCAAGGGAAGTCAGATCACTGGACTCTCTGCGTGCAGGGATGACAGCGTCTTCTCAGTGCGTCAGGCCGGGAAACGGGCTCCTATGAAGTCGAGGTCTCCTCTGATTTACAGGGGCTAGGGAAGGTATATTTATACCTGAGAAGTACCTAAGAATGTTAGTATTGACGTGAGTCGGACAGCGGAAGACGTCATGAATGAACCCCTAAGGAATAATGGTTCATGCATAATATAGGAGTCCTTGAAGAAATCAATAGTCCTGGGCTAGGGAAACTCCCGCAGCCTAAGGGTCTGTTCTTCATGAACTCGATGTAGACGTTAGGGTGGACGGATGTCAGAAACCATGCCTGTATTTGGAGTGCACGGTTTAATGCCTAAATAAGGGCTGGGATTTTATGCCTATATAAGGGCAGGGCGAATTGTGCCTATATAAGGACATGATACTGGAAAGCCCGTTTATGGACACCCTAAGAGGAATACAACACCCACTCCACTTTCGTGTGTACGATAATACTAAAATGCTAAACATTTAAAATGCTAAACATTAAACGGAGTACCGCGTATTTAAAAAGATTTCTTAAAAGTATTAAAAAACATAGTAAAAAATGCAAAAGGTACTGTACATCTGAAGCAAATGCTTTTCATTTCAGGCATAAAGTTCGAAAATAAATGCAATTGGAATGAAATAAGCAGTAATATTTACATGTGACAGAAAATGATCGATAAGTTGTTGAAAAATCAAAGTCATTTCATGTCATGAAAATTAATGAACAGTTTTAGACACACAAGATGACTAAGTGTCCGTGGAAGTACCTTGAAGTCTGTATTATAAGGCTAGTTCTACTTTAAGCAGATTGAAGTGCCATTTTCGCTCGAAAAATGGGAAAAAGTTCAATTTTGGTAGAGTTCCAAGTTTTTTTGAAAATGAAGGCCAAATTGTTACTGCATCTCTGGAACACTATGCTGAATCAGAGTCAGTTTACGGGTCTGGTGTAAACATGAGATCATCTATTTCTATAGACAAAACATCATCCACCGAAGTTGGTGTCAGTTGGAACACCTCGTGTAGTAGATTAATTGCACAGAGATGAGAAGCATCGCTTCCAGCATAGGTTGCCGCAGCAATGTTCGCGTCCGTTGTTACCTGTGTGCCTGTAGATCTTTCTCGTACCTCAGCAGGAGCCGGAAGCATCTGTGAGATCTCAATGAATGCTGACATCAGGATTGGTAGCCTCTGGGGACAACACAGAGCATGGGCCGTTATCGGGACCAGCAGAGTATCGACATCCGTTGGCGTAGCGGATGGAAATGTGAGACAAGTGTCTAACACTCATTCTTCACCGCATAGCAGGCATCGTAGAACAGGTAAGATGCAATCTTGCCAGATTGGTCTGAATGACAGGAACCACGTGGTATTCAAGTAGACGAGTCATGCCCAATAGCTGTACTATTCGCTCACGGCACTTTCGTTCAAGGAGAGCTTTCTCCATTTCGCTCGGAGTGATGTCTGCGAATAGGCTGGCCATAGCGCAATAGCAGGAAGAGAAATAGAATTCCGGCAACAAGTGCTAGAATTAATGGTATGCCACCAAACACCGAATGTGCAAAGTTCGGGATGAATCCGAGTATTGCCTGGAAAGGTGCTAACAGACCGGAGCAGATGCTCTTAAATACATGTACAATTCCGGTTGTATCAGACATATTGAAGATACGTCCTATCATTTCTACGAAATGTATAGGGCAGTTTGTACGTATTAAAGTCTGTATCTCAGCCGAAATCCTTGCTACTTGTAGATCATAGGTTTCTTTGGCCGAGGTCAAAGGCACTGTTTGTTGTAAAAGCATGGCTTTCATTCTGCTCAAAGTATCAAATCTTATAAAAGAGTCGTTCAGCGAAGGCCATAGAGGCGACTCCCTGACTGTGTCTATTGGGGCAAACAATATTTGCATATAGCAAGTGACCCTGGAGTTGACCGTTACTAGATATGGGATGCCTGGCAGCATGCCGCAGCAACTCTGATCATTCAACATGAGGTAACTCCCATTAGAAAGTTGTCCAAACGTTGGATTAATCACAGCAGCTGGTGTACCCTGCTGATGGCAAGACAAATTTGCCACAGAACCATTACAAGCCCCGTGTAAAGAAATGTCCTGACATACAAGTGAACCGCTTAGTGCACGTTTACAGTGTGTACCGCTCAAAAACACTTCACGATCCCCACTCCAACATCTATACGGTAAATCCCAAGATGTCTTAATGTATTCCTTACCCAACCTTTCATATTTGCCTGCTTGCATTTGTCTGAGGCAATACTGAAACTGAAAAGTAGTCACAGGTAATGTTATTTTGCCATGAATAAGCCATTCTGTAGCTGTTTTTTCTGCCACTGTGAATGGTAATTTTTCCAGTTTTTCAATGCTCAGCACTGTATACCTTGCTCCTCTTTGTGCCAATTCGATCTGTTTATCAGTCAGATTGTATTCTGCAAACAGAGCTGACGTGTTGATAAACGCCAAGGCACATAGCCCGCTCGCAAAGATTGCAGCGTCAAGCTTAATAACACAATAGAACGTAATTGAGACTGACCGTGTTGTAACATCGCCAAATCTTGTTCTAGTATGTCGATAGCAGAGGATACAATGCCATCCAATGAATATATTCTGGAGGACAAAGTTGTTAACCCATTGTCGACCACAGAGAGTGTTTTCTCTAAATTAATACGATCAAGTTCACGTATTCGTTCTGCGGCCTCCATCTGTGATACTTTCCATGCTTCATTATAGGCAGCATAAATGCCGGCATATATGAAACGTTTTTGACGCGGTTTTGTTGGTCCAAGCAAGAATTCTTTAAGGTCTGCGTCCTTTTTAAGTAAGGTTAAGTGTTGTTTCACATCCTGTAGTGTAGACTTATGCAGCCAATCGAGGCATAATTTTCCTACACTGTATGTTGTTACTACCCCCGGATGTTGTCTTTGGACGTATCTTGGGTCTGGCCTATTAATAGTAAAGCCCTGAGTTTTATTCAGGAATCTTTCCTGACAGTTATTCGTGTCTGTGGGCCAGATCAACCATTTTTTCCAATCAGGATTAGATCTGTTGAGTTGTAGTATATTGTCAACTTTCACCACTGCCTGTGTATCCTTATCACTTGCAGGTGCTGGTACAGAAGGTGTGTTCATCTCCTTGATCTTGGCTAATCCAAGACAAGATGTTTGTTGGATGGTTTCATTCAAAAACATTATTTGTTCAGGGATGATACAGGCTCTAAATAAAGCTTCTATCCCCTGCACTTGCCAATCTTTAGTACCCCAGACAGTTTTTGTGTCTATTGTATCTTTCCATAAGTCGAAATCCTGTCTAGACAGTTGGGCAATAAAGGCTGCAGAGTAAATCTGTTTTGTATTAGTGAACATAATTTTCAGTCCTGTATTGTTTACATTTCTAAAGTAAAATGTTTCTGGGTCAGATGTATTGTAACCTGAAAAATATGGAAATTTACTAGCAAATGTATTTGAACTACCTTTAGGTGGTGTAGGACAATGTTCCCATTGGTTAAACAAACACATTTCTTGGATATGCAGATTTATGCAAATAATGATGACCATAGTGGTTATAACAATATAGTTGTTCATAGTCTGATGAACCCTCTAAATATTCATTTTTAGAAAATGCAGCAGATTTTTCTAGGTCATACATTATGTCGTTAACAGTCTCAAAGTCCCAATCATCAGAATAGGTACTGGACGAAATTAGATCACTTAGTGAAATTTTAAACAAATGTGGAATGTTCAATTGTTCAGTCGGGCCGAAGATGTCAAAATCTGTTTTGTCCCACACTATACCATCCTGTATAGGAACAGCTGTGATGTTCACTGATGACAAGTCTCTTGCTTCACGATGGGAAGATTTATGAGGTTTCAAAAGTACGTTCACGCCTTTTCTTTCAGTATTCACATGGATGTATCTGCCACTTATAAGCACGATCACAGTTGTAACCAAAGCTAGCCAGAGCAGGAAAACAAAAAGTCCAGATATAATCCAGAGTTCAATCCATGGAGAAACCAAATAAGTCTTTCAGAAAGTGAAGAAAGTCTTGTACTTGCTGCTTGAATTTGAATGATGTTGGCGTTGTTTCAGGTTCACTCGGATCTTCTGAGAACGTATCAAAGTTAATGAAATAGCCAGAAGCAGTTCTATCAATTGTTGGAATAGCATCAGGATTTGTAGAAATCACTGGAACCAGTTCATCACTTGCTACATTGGTGTAGACAGGTGTATTTGGACGAACTGTTACTTGGTGTTCAAGAGGGAGAAGTTCCATAGCGTTATTGCTTAGTCCTCCATCTGTTACAGCTGAATTCTCGATTGTTATCGGTCTTTCAGTCTGAACCTCTTGGATAGTAGCGAGAGGAGTGCGTCTGCTACTAGGTCGGAGTCCACGAGGCCTACTATTTAGTATTGGCCACATACTGTGGTTTGATCAGGTCGATGGACACAAATCTTTTCTCCTTTCTTCCAGCAAGGGGCGGCAGAAGTACTGTTCTTGTTCCTTGAACTGCTAGGACAGGTACTGGTTGTCTGTAAGAAGGTCCAAATTCCTTCTTGTCCGCAATCTTTTCTCTGACTAGATCCCCAACTTTCGGAATCCAGACAGGCCTTGCTGGGACCGCCGATTTTTCCCCAGTGGTGGTTGGGTGTAGGAATACGTTGCTTTGTTTCGTTCTTAACTCATTCAGTTCCTGTAAAACAGCCAAACGATCTTTGATATCAAACCGTTTATTTTCCACCACTGTGCCTACGTGTTCAAGGTCTGGTACCCACATTCTTGTCCCAAATAGGACCGCATATGGAGTGACCCCCTAGAGAACTTCTTGGCAGATTATTCAATGAGCGTTGGACCCCATTAAGGTGTTTGACCCACCCATCACCCGAACCTAATACCCTAGCTGTTATAGACTGCTTTATGTCCCGGTTTTTCCTTTCCACAACCGAATTTCCCTCACGATGGAATGGAGAGGAGTACCGCAATGCAACGCCCAGACTGGCCATGGCTTCTTTGTAAGCCCGAGAGCTAAACGCAGGACCCTGGTCAGAATGTAGCGTGCCTATTGCGTATGTGCCGATAAAGACTCGCAAATCTTTTATAACAGTTCGAGCGTCAGCCGAGCGCTGAAGCCATATCCATAGGAACCTAGACTCATTATTTGTGGGAATGCCTTTGTCCAGTAGGTCGCAGGCATGTAGATAGTCTAATGCTGTCTAACAATGGTGTCTGTACTGGGTTGCCGCATTCGCAGCATGGTGTCTGGTGGCTCTCTCGCTGTAATTTACAGTATAAGCAGTTATTGATGAATATGTGAATTTCTGTATTCATTCCAGGCCACCAGTACATCTCTTTTAACGTCAAAATTGTGTTAGAGATCCCTTGATGTGACAGACCCTCCCCCAAATGGGTTTCATAAATCAAAGTTGCTCTACGTTCCATGTTTGGAATTACCCTATCCCCCACTCCAGGGATTCGAGCAAAAGGAACGTTGTTCGCATCAATTACATAAGAGTACTTGAGTGGAAACTTTTTTGGTAACGCTGCACTGCTGCCTTTGCTTGAAGCATTGACAGCCAACATTATCTCACCGTCTATTTTTGTTTTTTGAACAAGTGATCGCAGCTACAGAAGCCGTCTGCACAGCCCCCTTTGCGGCTTCATCAGCCAATGAATTCCCTGCAACGTGAACGCCATCACGTTGACTCAGTGTGTGGATCACGTGAGCCTTTGGTAGTTCGTTTTTCAACTGAACTACTTGTTCCCAAAGCGTTTTGTGCTTTATTGTGCCACCTTTCGCATCTTTGAAACCATTTTCAAGCCAGTTTTGTATATATTCATTATACGACTGAACACAGTAAAAGGAATCGCACACTATCAGTGTGAGGAATTCTCGATCTGTATTTTCAAGTGCCAGTTTGAATGCTTGTAGTTCAGCTCGCTGAGCTGTACAATCTCCTAGAGACTGAGTTTTTGTGACCATAGGTCTGAAGATGCCATTTCGCATGCGACCTTTAACGATAGCACACGCTGCACTGTAAGCTTGCTTACTCCCTGTTGCGGGTTGTGCCGATCCGTCAGTGTAAATTATGAATTCGTACTGATCGAGAGGCAGAATTTCAGTAGGCAGAGGACATTCTTGTTCATATTGCAGGAATGCTTGTGTTATTAAATCTGGATCAAAAACATATTCAACATCTGTTGCAGCAAGAGAATTAACCCATTGTATCCGTCTTGGATGTAATGCTTTAGCATTTGGAATGCTTGCTTTTGTGACCGCTTCTAAAGCCGGTACTGGGGTTACGACAATAATGCGTTTCCCTTGGGCTAAGGCTCTTTCTTTTGCTACAGCGGTTTGAACTGCTGTCAGAATTTTTTCAGTTGAACTGAAGCGCATTTCCGCGTGTGTGTACAAATGAGATTTGTACGCGATTGGTATCTTCTCACCCTCATTGAAGGTTAAGTAGGTGAATCCGCATTGACCCGAAATTATTCGGATCACCAGGTTTCGTTGACTTACGCGTGTTTGTAAGTGATTTGTTGCTAACATGTTAGCCAGTAGTGAACGCAAGATTTCTGTGTGTTCCTGTGTCCAGTTTTTGATTGAAAAATCAGGTTTGATTAATGCGTAGAGAGGTTTAACCCTTTCTGCGTAATTTAGAATGTATGTTCTTCCAAAGTTTAGGAAACCCAGGATGGATTGTAAGTTTTTAGCGTTTTTGGAGGTTGGAGCAGCGCACACTTTTCTAAAAGTTAGCTGCCAAGCTCTTGCCTTCACTTGAGAGCTCATATCCTAGAAATAGGACATTGAGATGGGCAATTCTGGACTTTTTAAAGTTGAACTTGTAGCCCTCAGAGGCGAAACCCAGTATAATGGTGCTCACCCTGTTCAAGTGTTTTCCCAGGTCATCGTCTGTCAGATAGATGTCATCGACATAGGACAATGCCTCATTGTCATAAATTTGTAGTAACTCCGTTACCCTCGCTGAGAATAAACCTGGGCTGTTCTTGAACCCTTGTGGGAGTCGACAAAAGTGACGCTGGGTCCCCATTATGGAGAATGCTGTTAAGTACCTGCTTTCAGATGCTATGTTTTGACAAAAGAAACCATTTGAGATGTCTAATGTTGTTTTATATTTTTTATGCACAATGTTATTAATTAATGCTGTGCTATGTGCATTTTGCACTGCAAAAGTTTTAGAACAAGTGTTTAGGTGTCTGTAGTTCAAAAACTAGACGATATGTATTGTCTGGTTTGGAGACAGGAAACAAAGGATTGTTCATTGAGGAGGTGCATGTTTCAATCACCCCTTGATATTCAAGTTGATCTAAGATCTCCCTGACCGGTTTTTTAGCTTCTTGCTTTATTGGGTACTGCCGTTGTGCAGTTGGTTCATGTTTCAGATGTATTTTATGGTGAGGTGAGTCCTCATCCCATCCTACATGATTTTTATATAATGCTGGGGCCTGGGCCACTGCCCATTTCCTGGCATATGTATATCTTAGGTGAATTGGATTATGGTTGGAGAAGGCAGGCATAATAATGTCCTCGCCATGTGGGCCCTCCCTGACAAATTGTGGTGGCCAGTCCTTTTCTGCTAGAAGTATGTCATAGCCCTTTGATAGTCTTTCCCAAAAAAGTGCTTTCACCCGTCTAGGTTTGTCTCCCTCCATCCGGAGAGTTATTTCATATAACTTTTGTGGAGTACTAACCCTGGTGTCTACAGTCTCTACTTTAATGTACTCATTCAAGTCCACTATCTCCAGAAGTTCCTTCAGGTTCTGGCGAGCTATTGTGACTTCTGCTGCACTGTCCAGCATTGTCTGAGCCCATTCTTCGTTCTTGAGTTGTGTTCTCAGTATTCTCGGCATGTCTGATTTTCAGGCCTGCTACTTTCTTTTTGGAAAATTGAGGTTTTGCTTTAGTTTTTGGAGCGTGTTTGTCGTCTTTCGATTTCACGCGTTCTTCTCTATGTTCCGATCGTCCTCTTCTTTCCGAAGTCTGTGATGAGATCTGAAAGGGACGAGAGGAACGTGTATCAGTATCTTGATACCTGTCAGGCTTTCTCAAATTATCCCTATTCCTGAGGTTATACCTCCTTTCAGAGGGCTCCTTTTGAGGAGACCTACCCCGGGATTGAGAACGTTTCTCATTTGAATTTTGTTTATTAGTCTCCCACTTCTTTTTAGAAGATGTAGGAGTTTGTTTAATTGAGTCCTTCTCAGGACTTTCAGATAGCTTCGGCTTCACTGGTCTTCCACCCAAACTATCTCTGCCTAATTCTGCATAAGATTGTTCAATTATTCTGGGTAGCTCAGTTTGATGTTCTGTAACATCAAATTCCCTTAATTTTTGGCGGATCGCCACTGCTGCTGCCTCCCCTTTAATATTAGATAATATTATTGTTGAGACCTGGTCGAAATTTTTCAGTAACTTCATACCTAAATTTAGAGCAGGCTCTGCCCCGTATTCGTTTTGAATTTGTTTTAGGACATCAGGTATTACCGCAATTGTTGGAATACCGTGTGTTTTAGTATAGATGGCAGCAAAGACTGAGCCCCAAGTGGTACAGTCTTCCAGTTGTGGTGTGATCCCCATTGGTAAACTGATTGTTAGTATTCTGTGTTTCTCATACGGGCTAGTATTTGGAAATACTGCTTCGATTTGAGTAATTTTTTGAGCTATCCAGAATGGAATTTGCTCACGTTTTGTGGGCATTTTACCCATGACTGCGTATAGAGTCTGTGGTGTAATTTTTAGTGTATTCCCCTGTTGGGGAGTTTGATTTGGAATTGTTAATGGTTGCTGGACTGTAAAAGTCCGCATGACATATTGGACCAATTGTCTGTAAATTTTTATTAACTCTGTGATTTGAGTAAGCAGTTCCTCGTTTGACATTTCTTCAATGTCAGGATGAAGTGTGTAGCCGGCTAGAATCGGCCATGTTGCTCCTGGTCTACCTAGTGGACCGCGCCTGGTAATGTTTTTGTGATGTTTTAGGGCGCCTTTAAACCAGAGCTGATGCTCCTGGTATGTTAATGGAATTTCAATATCCTCGAAAGGAATGTATTCCTCTGGTGGATCATCTTCTTTGTAGAAGTGAAACATGTGTGTTACTGGATTGGATTCAGGAAATGTTACCCATGAATAGAATACCTCTGTCTGAGAGGATTCATGTGCCTCTATCATGAAAACTGCTCTACCTCCTCTTGGTGGTAGGCCATGTTTTATGAGTTTTAGAGTGATGGCTCTTCTTAAGTTTGGATGGATGTCTAGAACACCCTCCTCGGTTTCATTTAAACCTGTAATGTTAAAAGCTGCTGCTTGGGCTGGATCAGCCGCAGCTCCACCGTTTCCGGTCTCAGTGTCGGAGCCAGGCATTTTGTTGTTTGAAAAATGTAGAACAAGTTTCAAGGAAACAAAGATAAGGTGCACAATATTTTGGAACACTGTATCCTTCAACGTTGAGCAAACCAAACAGCTAATATATAGGGTGTTTCCCTATGTAGCCGTGGTGGATACTTAACCCTGCCCACTCCAGACGTCTTTTGGAGTATATGGGTAGGGGTCTCTGAGAGAAAAAGCACGGCTGAGTTACTCAGTATCTAACGTTGAATTACCGCCTTACCAAACGTTGGGCGCCATGTAGTGTAGCTCCTATTTCCCCAATAGGCTCTGCGCATTGGAATAATATATCCTACAGGTTTGACATAGGACTAAGGTCAGTATGTCCCTATCGAGTATATTAAACTTAATTACTTGTGCCAGCTAGCTCAGAGGCCACTAGAAACTCCTTGGATAACAAGGGAGTAGTTTCTGGCAGCCGCAAAACATGACCTCTTTGTTTCCCTTTAGAATCAGAACGTGTCCCAGAGTCGTGGAAACAATACATAACTATTTCACTCAGCTCAATCGTGCATGCTTAGTTTTCTCCAAGTTACACAGAAAGAAATAGACGGGCGTTTCAATAAAAAGATTTATTGAACAGTCTTGTTTCTGGTGTAAGTAAAATGTGCTGTTACGATCACAAGACCGTATGCGAGATAAATAATGTAAAGTGTGAGCAGTAGAAATAAATAATACTGCGATAGCATTATCTTTTAGTACATATGCCTTTACATAAATAACAGACTAAAAATGCGAGTACTCATACGATGCGTTTCTAATCTAGTTCTACCCCAATGTACCTAACCTAACCTAGGTGTAGGGAGAGGTATGAAGTAGGTGAAGTATTCTTTACTATGGTATACTAAGAGTATGTTAAGCCTAGTATGCCTAGTATGCCAAGAGTCTCTCTAGGTTCTTGTCAGCTCCATACCTGAAGAATGAGAGAGGTAGGAATCTTTGCCAGACTCGAACTCCAACACCCCGCAAGGGAAGTCAGATCGCTGGACTCTCTGCGTGCAGGGATGACAGCGTCTTCTCAGTGAGTCAGGCCGGGAAACGGGCTCCTCTGAAGTCGAGGTCTCCTCTGATTTACAGGGGCTAGGGAAGGTATATTTATACCTGAGAAGTACCTAAGAATGTTAGTATTGACGTGAGTCGGACAGCGGAAGACGTCATGAATGAACCCCTAAGGAATAATGGTTCATGCATAATATATGAGTCCTTGAAGAAATCAATAGTCCTGGGCTAGGGAAACTCCCGCAGCCTAAGGGTCTGTTCTTCATGAACTCGTTGTGACGTTAGGGTGGACGGATGTCAGAAACCATGCCTGTATTTGGAGTGCACGGTTTAATGCCTAAATAAGGGCTGGGATTTTATGCCTATATAAGGGCAGGGCGAATTGTGCCTATATAAGGACATGATACTGGAAAGCCCGTTTATGGACACCCTAAGAGGAATACAACAGTCTGTTTATATAAACCACGCCACCAGTAACGTTGCTGAAGAATAGTGACTGTTGCCGACACACCAGCATGTGCCGAAGCAATGCCTTCGTGTGCGGCTTTGATCAAAGCTTGTCTGCGGTCAGAGTTGGGAATCAGCCGATCCCCAACCGAAGGAATGGTAGCATAAGGAACCTGTTCTGGAGTTACATGTTAAGAGTATTTAGAAGGGAAACACGCAGGATAATTACATCCCTCCCTATTTGCAGCGACCGCTGCCAGAATATCATTATCAACCTTAGACTTTGATCTTGTAACTGCTGCTATGGAACACGTGGCTACTGCAGACTTGGCTGCTTCATCAGCCAGATAATTACCAACAGCGTGTGTTCCGACACGTTGGTGGCCAAGAGTGTGAATAACATGTGTGAGAGGCAGACATTGTTTAAGATCTGCGACTCGAACCCAAAGCGTTTTATGCTTAATTGCGCTGCCTTTGGAATTGTGGTAATCATTTTGAGACCAAAAGAATAAGTTGTCATTGAACGACTGGACACAATAGTAAGAATCGCACACAATAAAAGTATTCACAAGAGGATCAGCAAGCTCTAGAGCTAGAACAAGAGCACGCAGCTCGGCCAATTGCGCCGTACAGTCTACTAGTGCCTGTGTGTGCACAATGGATGACTTAAACTCTCCATCTACAATGGAGCCAGCTACAATAGCGCAAGCCGCTGAATAAGCATGTTTGGAACCCGTGGCCGGTTGAGACGAGCCATCGGTATAAATGATGCATTTGTATTCACTCAGAGGAAGAAGCGACAAAGGAGGAGGATGAACAAATTCATACTGTTAAAACTCCTGAGTCTGAAGAGATGGATCAAAGACAAATGTGACATCCGAAGAAGTCAAAGAAGTAGCCCACTGAATCCAATATGGGTGCAATGCTTTAGATTTTGGCACACTAGCCTTAGTCACCGCTTCCAAAGCAGGAAAGGGTGTGACCATAAGAATGCGTTTGCCCTGTGCCAGCGAGCGTTCCTTTAGAATCGCCATCTGCACCGCTGTTAAGATTTTCTCGACAGAGGAAAAACGCATTTCAGCCGCAGCGTACAAGTGTGATTTGTATGCAATAGGTATTGTGTCTCCTTCATTGAATGTTAAGTACGTGAAACCCACTGCCCCAGAAACGATACGTATTACCAGGTTGGTGGTGTTGTCATGAGTCATTAAGAAGTTAGTCACAAGCAAATCCGCCTGCAAAGACTGCAGGATGGAGGTATGTTCCGGAAGCCAGCTGGAAGAAGAAAACTTAGGTTGTATCAACGCATAAAGCGGTTTGATACGCTGGGCATAATCGGGAATGTAAGTCCTCCCGAAGTTTAAAAAACCCAGTAGCGATTGTAACTTTTTCAAAGAAGGCGGCTGCAAACGTGCACATTTCTCTAGGAAGTGAGGTGCCAGACCTTTTCCCTGATTGTTGAGTTCATTGCCCAAAAAGAGCACTGCCAAATGGGCAATGTGTGCCTTTGCAAAATTAAATTTATAACCGTAGTCGGCAAACGACAATATTATGTGGTCTACTCGGTCAAGATGCGGCGCGAGGTAGTCGTCAGTCAAATAGATGTAATCAACATACGACAAGGCCTCAGGGTCAATGTCATGCAACAAAGACAATGCGTGCCGCAAAAGCCCCCGGGCTATTCTTGTAGCCCATTGGCAATCTTGTGAATTTTTTCTGATTTCCGACGGCACTGAATGCTGTCAGGTCACCACTCGCACGGTCTAGATTGTGACTGTAGAAACCATTGGAAATGTCAAGTGTCGTTTTGTATTTTTTACGAACAATATTATTCACCAGCGCTGAACTGTGTGTTTTGTACCGCAAAGGTGCGGCAATGGCTGTTCAAATTTCTATAATCCAATACAATCCGAAAAGAACCATCAGGTTTTGGGACAGTAAAAAGAGGATTATTCATAGGTGATACACATGACTCAATGACCCCCTGATACTCCAATTGTCTCAGAATGTCACAAACCAAAGCTTTCGCTTCACGTTTGATGGGATATTGAGGTTGAGGTTGTGGCATGGAACGCAATGGTATTTCATGAGCTGGCGATTCAACGTCCCAACCCACCTGATTGCGATACACCGCTGGGGCCAAAGCCAAAGCCCGTTCCTCCGCTAGAGCCTGCGCTTTTTCCTCAGGGACACAACGTGAAAAACTTGGAAGTATCACATCTTCCCCTCTAGAAGAGGCTAATACAAAGGGTGGCGGCCAATCTTTCTCCGCCAATAAAATGTCATATGTAGCGGTTAGATTCTCCCAGAAAACAACCTTAATGGGTCGCAGTATATCACCTTCAATTTAGAAAAAGACTTCGTATAGTCTATCCGGGGGGGGGGCAACCCGGGTATCTGCAGTCTCAATTGTAACAAATGTGTCAGTTGCTGTCACATCCAGACGGGGACGTAGAGCTTCCCGGACTATGGTAACCTCCGCCGCTCTGTCGAGCAGAGTCACTGCCCAAGTCCAATCCAGGAGTCGCGTCCTCACCGTCTGTGGCATATCTCGCTGTTAAAGCGGCAACTTTTTTCTTTTGAAAAGGCGGTCGGGTACGTGCAGAATAACCCTGCTTGTCCTTGACTTCAAACTGCCGAGGCTGTTCACGAAGTTGTGACGCAGGTTGACTTCTACCCCGATCCTGGCAATCCCCTCCACCGGCTTGTGAGCCTGATGTTTCCTGTAAAGAACGAGGAGAACGCTGGTCAGGAACCTGAAATCTTTCTGGAGACTTAATCTTAGCGCGAACGCGCAAGTCATAAGTACGTTCAGAAGCGTCAGGGGTCGGCGAACTGGCACGAGAACCCTACTTCTGCTGTTGTGAACCCTGTTTTTTTATTTCTTTGCCAATTCTTTTTAGGAAAGAAAGGGCGCCCATCCTTGTCAGGTTGGGCTTTTTGTGGAGTTTGAGACTGCGTTGGTGTTTGAATTGTAGCCTTATTTCCCAGACTATTGCGGCCTATGGTTTTATAAGCCTTTGCAATAATCTTTGGTAATTCTCGTGGTCTGTCAGCCTCCGCTACCGCTTCTAAGTGGTTTGCTACTTGAAAGCTGACTGCATCGCCCTTGACATTCGCAAGGATCATATCAGCAACCACGTCGAATACTCCCACCAGCCGCATCCCCAGCTCAACAGCCGCTTCTGCTCTGTGTTCATCTTGAATGCGTTTAATCACAGAGGGGAGTACGGTCATGGAGGGGGTGCTGAAACACATAGAATATACCGCTGCAAACACCCTGCCCCAGGTGTTACAATCAGCCAATTCGGGAATTAAGTCTTTTGGTAAACTAATAGTTAAGATCCTCTGTTTATCCACAGGAGTGGTATTAGGAAAGACAGCTTCTATCTGTCCAAATTTTTCGGCAAGCCAATACGGAAATTCATCTTTATTTTGTGGTTGCTTGCCCATTACAGCATTAACCATAAGGGGACTGATGGTGACGCCACCAGGACCAGCAGGTTGTGCAGCAGCGCCAGGTGGTCCCACCTGGACGGTGCGTGATACGTACTGTATTACAGCTCTATATACGCGTACCAACGAATTATATAAGACGCGGAGCTCTGCCAAAGTTGCAGTTGTAAAAGCACGTGGGTGTGGGGTAAACCGAGCCAAAACGGGCCATGTGGCCCCATCAATAGATAAAGGGCCTAAACGGACAGCCGTCAATGGGTGAGGAAGGGCGCCATTAAACCAAATACGGTATTGCCAAGCTGTAAGCGGAATCTCAAGAGCTCTATAAGGCTGATACTGCTGAGGAACGGCAGTGGCAGTATATGGGTGAAACATATCATCATTCCCATCCACCGCCGGAAAGGTGACACAAGAGTAAAAAACTTCAAACTGGTGTGCCGGATCGGCTTCCACCACAAAAATAAGCGCAGCCCCAGCATCAGGGACTGCATAATGAGTCAAGTGCGCCCTCAGCGCGGCTCTGCTATGAGCCGGAATATCAACTGCAGCCATTATAGAGAAGATATAGCAGAACAACTCAAAGAGAGGCAGCGCAAACTCGGGTTATATGAAAAGAAAGACCTTTTAAAACTTCAAGCTTGAATAAACCTATAAAAATGTCAATATAGGAGGTTACTCCGTCACAGCTGTCTCCGGAAACAGAAGTGAGGGTATTGTGGACCAGCACGATCACTACTCAAGCGTCTCGCAGATAAGAACCAGACCAAACGTTGGCGGCGCCATGTTGCGAGGATTCTGCTCATACACAGAACTATGCACAAGAAAACAGGACCTCAGTAAACAGGGTGTACCTCCTATCACCTTAGTACCCAAAATCCCAACCGACTAGCAATAGTGTCTCATTCGGTCTCCTACAAATATCAAGAAGCTACGAATGTTTAGACAACCCAGAACACGAGCACTCCCGACTCACCTCAGAGTCGCGGGAACAAGACACTCTTTCGCTCTCATGTACTTGTCCACAATAAAAATAAACCGAGTCACTAAATGAGTTCAAAATGTTTATTTTGACTATAGTGATTCATAAAATAGTAGGCGAACCACAACTAGCAGCAAAATGCATAATGCAAGAATCGTTAGCATTGTTACAATACCATAGAATATAAAAGGAGTCGTCATTTTATAAAGACTGTGAAAAAGGCAAAATAACTGGGCCTAATCACCCTCCCCAAGGCAGTAAGAAGTTATTTTATATAACAGAAGATCTCTAGGCGTTATTAGCAGACCCCTACCTCAAAGCTTAGTCGCAAAGGTTCACATCATATGAACAGCAGAGCTCAGCTCCATGGAACGGCTTTCTTCGAGTGTGTTTCAAAAACATGCAACAACGTTATATCAAAGCACAATTCTTCCACATTGCAGCTGTTGGTAACATGTTTTGTCTAGGTAATAGGGACTGACCAGAACAGAATAACAAGAGACACATTGTTGACCGACCTTGCACATTATGTTCAGACAGAATTGAAGGGAAGGCTGAGAACGTGAAAAACAATCTGTTATCATGTACAGGGCAGAGGCAAAGTGTCGCGAAAACAAACTCCTAGCAGAGGCGTGCGCAAAAGCAGCAGCATAGGGCAAGCAAAACTCATGCTAACTTAGCAATGTCGACAATGTGTCTTGGGACCACATAACCCCATATAACAGAGGCAGCCATGGCTCTGTCAGCGAGCCACAGCCTCAGGCAAGTGGCCCGAACAAGCGGGAGTTTGATGGGCGGGTAGGTATTCACCCATGCATACTTCACGGGCCTATAGAAGGGTCCATACAGCACACCGAAGGGGGGACAGAGATACCCTTTTCGTTTAGAGGGCAGAACCTGGGTGTCACGTTAGGTTCAGGACATAAGTCCAGGTGATGGTAGGAACCCGGGGCTGAGTGTGAATAGAGTCATAGGGGTCACGTGAAGAGTAACGGTCCCCGCTTTTCCCTCACGCCCACTGTTTATTTTCTATTTTGTTTTCTGCCTACAACCCCTTATTTTCTCCACCTTATGAAGCGACGCATTGGGTCCCTGCCTAGTTATATCCCTATCATCCGGGGAATGTTACTGTGGTATCCAGCGTAGTGGAGGACGACAGGGCAACTGATTGCCTCTCCCTTTCTTTTTCTCCCCGACGGAAACCCGACGCCAGAGAGGTCCACCGAAGAGGAAAAGCACAAGTACGGAAAAGCGAGATCCTGTGGGAAAGGAGAAACGACCCGAGACGGACTTAGGAACCATCTCCTTCAGTTTAGCCAGTAGCAGTGGGCGAGCCATCAATAAAAACACCTTGGCTTCACACCTACCGCCTCTCTTCGTGGTTTGTCCTGGGATGGCCATCAACCACTCTCCAATCCACAGACAGCATAGATAAACAATCAGCTTGCGAATTTTTCCAACCATGGATATGTTTGATCTCATACTGATACTCCTGGAGCTTTGCCGCCAACCTTGCCAAACCCTTACCAGTACTGCCAGGCAATAGAATCTTTACCAGGGGTTTATTATCGGTCCTTAGCAATACATTTTGTACCCCACACATACCATAGGAAAGTATTCCACCGCCCCCAAGCAGCAGCCAAAGCTTCCCTTCCTAGAACAGAATCATTTTGTTCAGAAGATGTGAGAGTCCTGGACACATAAGCCACAGTCCTCTTAGTCCCTCGATGTTTCTGAGAAAGGATAGCACCTAACCCCATGGCACTGGCATCAACTATGATAATAGATAGGAGCTTAATATCAAAAGTAGCTAACACATTTGCCTCACACATCTTTTTTTTTTTATGTTGGCAAAGCACTCTTCCTGTTGTTTCCCCTATACAAAGCTCATGCCCTTCTTGAGCAATCCTCTTAAACATACCATTTTTCCCGAGAATTTTTCCACAAACTTTGAATAGTATTCAATTAACCCCATGAAGGATCTCAATTGTTCTTTATCTGCAGGAGCAGGTGCCATCTTCATAGCACTGAGCAAGTTTTTCTTGGTTTAATGCCCAACGCAGATATGGTGCATCTCAAGTATTCAATTTGTTCTACCAGGAATAAACATTTTTCCTTTTGCAGAGTCAGACCCACCTCAGCAATCCTGCGTAAAACTAGTTTCAATACATTGTTGTGTTCCTCTACAGATTTTTCAAAAACTAAGATGTCATCTTGGAAATATACTGCCTTGTCAAAACCTTTACAAATTTCTGTCACCATGCGTTGGAACACACTAGCAGCCGAAGATAGTCCAAACGGCATGCGGGTGAACTGGATGGTTTCCTCAGTGGTGATCAAGGCAGTTAGATGCTTAGACTCCTCATGCAGATTTATTTGATGGTAAGCACTTTTGAGGTCTATTTCAATAAGATGTTTGGCAAGGGGAAAGTATCAGCAATCACACACTGATTGAGAGACCTCAAATCCACACAAAACCTGAGTTTGCCATCAGGTTTCTTAGTAATCACAACAGGAGACACCCAACTAGAAGCCTCTACAGGTTCGATGATGCCTTCATCCAACATCTCTCTTATCAGACTCTTAACTTCCTCTCGTACAACAATTGGCACCCTTCTCAACTTATGCTGCACTGGCACTGCATCCTTCCTCAACACAATCTTGTCAACATACCCCTTTAGTTGTCCCAACTTTTCTTGAAACACATCATCCACTCCACGCAATATGTCCCCAAGACTTTCATCCTCAACCACCATGACCTGCGTGGGAGCCCTAGAATTCACAATGATATGAAGATCATATTGGTGATTCAATCCCAAAATGGGAGTTCCTTGCTCTGCCACGTACACCTTTCCTTGTATAGACCTGTTGGAAAACACAATATTGGCATCAAAGTACCCAACAATGTCCATAGACTTCCCTTGATAGCCTCCAAGGGAGATATATTTAGGACTCAAAACCCTACCTTTCCACTCACTCTCAAATACACACCTTGGAATGATGGCGCACATGGAACCTGTATCCACCATGAGGAGAATGGACCGCCCAACCAACACAAATGTCATTTTAGGCCTTTTTTTTCTCCTAGCCTCCTCCACAATCTCTCCATCGCCATCCACACCAAGTATTCTATCCGGATGCTAATTTTCTACACATATGGAATCATGAACCACTGCCACTTTGCCCTGTGTTTTTGTCTTACACATCCTGCCGTAATGTCCAATGTGACCATACTTCAAGCATTCCTTGTTGGCTGCGAAACAAAATGTTGAATCCGCAGAATGCCCATTATTACCACACCTGCACATTCTTGGACTCTATCTTGCATGCACAACTTTCTTGCCTACCCTGTTCTTATTCTTAACAGCAGCAACACCACCTGCTTCACCTTCACCATGCTCGCACCCATCTAAATTGCAGCTCTCAGATATTTCAGCCACATCATCCCTGTGGTTTTTCTTCTCTAGCTCCCTCATGCAAAATTCAGATTGCTCAACAACTTTGGCAAACTCAATGGCAGCTCTCAAAGAAGGGTTCTTGGCTGCTCGAAGTCCCTCTTGGATCTTCTTATTGTTACATTGAATAATTAATTGATCTCTAATCAATTTGTCAGTCATGATGCATTATTTGCATTTAATGGACAATTCCCTCAACCTAGCTATGAACTCATTAAAAGAAACTTAATTTTTCTGATGTTGGGTATAAAACTTATAGCGATTTATAACTAGATTCTCCTCCTTCGCATACAAACTGCTTTCTTATACTCATCAGGCATGGGTTGCCCATTAACTTGTAATGCTTGCGGCAAATATCCAAAAATGCGTTTCCCTTCTTTACCTAATGTGCTGAGCAACAACGCTTATTTTCTCTTTGGAATAAACTCTTGCCCATTTAAGGCATTGTAATAATTTTTGAATATCAAGATCCAA
Organism: Calotriton arnoldi; assembly: GCA_963921515.1. Lineage (NCBI taxonomy): Eukaryota > Metazoa > Chordata > Amphibia > Caudata > Salamandridae > Calotriton > Calotriton arnoldi. The sequence goes on from CAWUFW010001310.1 coordinate 118,253, forward strand.
TCTTCCCATGGAATCGGTGGTGGACCCGTTTATGTTAAGAAATTTGACGGTGACACAACTGACACTTGAGGTATAGATATACTATCAAAATGATTACACTGCAAGAACAACAATATAACATTTTAGGCAATCTGAGGAAAGAGATTATTCAAAAACACAGATGTGCGTAAAGTGCTAGATCACTGCTAATTTTTTTTTTTTAAATGCAAAAATATCAAAAGCAAAACATAAAAGCCAGGAATCCAAATTTGGAAATGTAAGAGGCACTGGTGTGCATATCACTGTTATATACGCATAACTCACTGTATTTTTTGTTGAGTAATGACTATAAAAGTCCAAGGCCCCCTTTGTCCTTTTGTGTCTAGATAGCTCTCATTGCAGGTTTCACGACGGCGCCGGAAATAATATCTTGTTGACAGAGGTGTGTGTATCACCATGCACACACACGAACCATAAGCGATGTTTGCAATAATAAAGAACAAAACTAAAATGGCTGCCAAAATGTAATTACGTAGTCTGATCCAACATGTCTGCTTCACGTTTCACGCTATCAATACCAATTGCCGCATATAGAGTACTTCCAAGATGGCCGCCAATGCATGGTTACGCAAAGCACATCTTACGCTGAAAACTCTGATGGCAACCGGAAGAAACCTCCTAAGCCAACATTGATGGCAAAAGTTCCACGTAGGTAGACGCAGGCAAAGCTTGCTGTGTGCATACGTCACAGGCAGACACATCGGTAAGGAAAACCTTCTTTATTTGAAGATGGAGATACAAGTAAGTATGGATACTTCCTAGCTGGTCAGGAGATAACTGACCATCATGGGAATGTTCGCTTCAAATGAATACATGGAATCTCACAACCTTCAGATTCCAAATGAAGGAACACCAACACGACATCAAAAGAATGCAACACAGAGCAAGGAAACCTAGATCAAGTCCAGTTAAATTAAACAAATTTAAACCCTATTTTTGATACTGAAATGTCTGGAGAATTGTCAGAATTACTTGATCAGGGGCCCACCACGTTGCAGTCCACAGGGACTAATTATGTAGGGTGCATCTCATCGACTGAACCAGCAAAGATGAAAACTAAAGCCTATGAAAAAGTTTCCTTAGTGTCCGCCACAGTATTCCAGAGTATCCTCTAAAACCTGAAGCAAGAGTCAGACTGATCAACGCATATCTACTTAATGTGTTTTGGCACCAATTGTTAGCAGATGTTGTTCTCAATCAAAAAGGTATGAAAGACCAATGTGTACAGGTTCATCCAAGATTTGAGAGCTATTAAATGTAGTTATCCCTAGTTACCTTTTGGTCTCAAAACCTGCTACCATCCTTTCTTGTACCCCCGCTAATGACTTGTGGCTCACTGTGGTGGATTTATGTTCAGCCTTACTTTCCATGCCTATTCATAAACAGAGTCAGTTTCTCTTTGGGTTCTCATTCAGCGAATCTCAACAGGCAAGGAGAATGTTTCCTCAAGGATTTACAGAATCTATCTCAATCTTTTTCTTGGCTCTAAAGAAGGATTTTGTGTCCTTTGTATTTTTCAGAAACTAAATTTTAGTCCAATAGGTAAATCTTCTCCATGAATCTGTAACTTTATACAAATGCAAAGGGGGATATTTTCTCACTGAATTGGCAAAGAAAGGGCATAAGGCTTAAAAAGCGATTGCAAAATTGATTAACTTTATCAATCGGGCCTGTCCAGATCACTATGCAATCATCAATGTAACGACCCCAATATAAAATTGAGTCGTTCCATTGTGTACCTTTAGGACTCCATTTCCACTCCTCCAGCCACCCGATAAAGAGGTTTGCATAGGAAGGAGAAAATCTGCAGCCCATGGCCACACCCTGTATTTGTTTATGCCAGTTGTTTCTGAATAGAAATACGTTGTTGTGTAAAATCAGTTTAGTCATATTGGGGTTGTTACATTGATGAATGCATAATGAACTGGACAAGCCCGATTTATAAACTTCATAAATGTTTCGATCACCTTAACAGTACTCAGACCAATATTAAATTCACCCATCAGTACAGCAAAGTAAAAATAAATGTTTTAGATGTGGAACGTTATATAAAAGTCAGTAGGAGTCAGAGCAGATTATATCGTAAACCCACGTCATGCAATGCAATCTTGCATGCATCAAGTACACATCCAAAAAAACAAATACAGGCCATACCGTATAGAGACTTTTGCGAGCAAGACGTAATTGCAGCGATGACCTAGAGTTTCAGGAATGCATAAAAGACATGAATTTGAGATTTACCAGAAGAGGGTATGATATACCCACTCTGTCCAGAGCCAGGAATAGGATTGCAAAAATAGAGAGGCGAGACATCCTAAAAGACACATCTCAAAGAAAAGAACCAAAGGTTATTCGCCTCATCACGGATTATACAGTCGCAGGTGTATCCCGAACAGTGACGAAACACATGTTGGCTATGTGGCTAAGAATAAAAGAATTGGATCCTAAAAGAAAGACGAAAGAGTGATCTGTGATTTTCTATGATTGCTAAACATTGTTACTAAACTACATAAACTGTCTAATAGCGTGTGCTTGGGATAAAAGATATGTATCATGAAATACACGCAACACAATCTAGAGAAAAACAAAGTACAATACCCCTACCTCCCTGTGCAATTATAGACACTTGAAAAGTGTTAGAACAAAATAATTTATTATTCCCCCAGACTACGAAAATTAATACAACACTCATTTCTTACTGAGCGGAGAGTATTCCACACACAAAAAGAGTATCCTGAGTTGGTGTTCACCTCGGGCACCATATTGTGCCACTATAAATAACTGAATAGACAAACAACTGACATCTCCTGTCAACTATGGCGGCCATCTTAACACACTACTCAAACTGATATTTTGCTGATTATTCATATAAATATCGCTGATCAGCACATAATATGAGTGTATGCTTGGTGCTATAACCATTCTTTTATTTCCTTCACTAATTTACGTTACAGTTTATCCCGACAAATAACCCAAGTTAGCATTTACCCCGGGCGCCATATTATCTGACTATATATAGCTGTATAAGCACAAACACAGGACTTCCCATCTCCTGACAACTGCGGCGTACATCTTAACACACTAATAAACAAATATATATATATATATATATATATATATATACACACACACATATACTGATCAGCACATGTCAGTTCTTAGAACTGATACCAATCTTTTATTTCCTTAAAGGTTTGTAACATAGCATTTCATCCCAACAATTACCAAATTAATTTAACATAAAAGGTATTCCCTACAAGAAAGTAGTCTGATTCCTAATGTTCTAAGTGGGCACCATAAGGACACAATTTAGAAAATGGATAAATCAAATGTCCGTGAACAGCAGCCATCTTAACATACCCATAATATTCATCCTTACTTGTTATTCACCAAAAGTTTTCTAATGTAAATCTAAAATCTGAGCTATTATTAATGGATAGGTAACTAAGTGAGGAACAAGTAACACTCATTCTATCGGAGATTATTTACATCTATAAATCCCCACTATTATTGATGCATTAACATCTAGAGTGCAATGCAAATAAGGACTAGCCTTCTAAACCATCTTCAAAAGTCTCCAAGGGTAGGTATTTGAACACCCTTATCCTCAATCTGCATGTTAGTAACCCCTTTAAAGCTGCACACCATTTCTTATCGACTTACAAACAACCTTATACAAAAGTGAACGTCATATTTACCAAGTATAAAAACGAACAGGTCAAACATAACTCAAACTGAAGCGACCGTAGTCATCATTTCTCATAAGATCCTCATAATGCATTAGTCACTAGTAGACCAATTATTCTCCTCATTTTCCTAATAAACACACCCAAATTACAAATAACATGGCTGATTAAGTCAAAAAGTAGTGTCTTAATAGTAATCTCAATCGAACAAATATATACGTTAATATTATGATGTTTTCCTACCAAGATAACAAACAAGTAATGGCGGGGCAATTAAGTGATCTGCCACATCACATAATACATTCTTAGTCCCCTAAGAATATTGCAATTCATGATCGAAATGTAACCCAGTTTCTACTGCATTAAGCTTAATGATCAACATTGCTTCGCAACGTCCTAGTTTCAGTTCACGGTTATCCCCCCCTAGATGCTCGCATGACATGATTTATGCCATGAAACTGAAAACCAGAATGTTGGTCCGGAGCTTTGCACTCCTTCACGTGTACAGCCATAGGGTATTTGACATCACCTTGTTTCATAGCCCTGAAATGTTCACCAATTATTTCTGGCAACGGTCTAATCATGCCCCCTACGTAATTCTTCTCACACTTACAAACAAGTATATACACTGCAAATGTTGTGCTACAAGTTATTTTCATGTTGATCAAAAATTCCATGACCATTACCATAACTAAAGCATTTCTTTCTGTCCATGGCTCATTTTTAAGCTGGTACTTAAAAACGTATATATTCCTTCTTCGATAAGACACACTAGGTTGTATAGGTACAAATTCCTTCAGCAGTTTATCATCAGTAAGCAAATACCAATGTTTATGTAAGATTTTCCAAAATTTACTAGCATTATAATTGGTAATCAATATTATTTTATCTGGTGTGTTTTATGTTTCTTATTGGTAGTCTATGTCATAATCTGATCCAAAAACTCTTAGCCTTAATTGCTGCCGCATTAATTACAAAATTATTTTAACCGCTCTTAACAAATCTCTTTTTCATATCCTCGAGAGTTGTCAAAAACTCACCTTCCTCACTGCAATTATGCCTTGCACTAATCATCTCGCCATATGATATCACATTCATTTGAAATTCTGGCTGCGAACTATTACCAAGTAATAAAGCATTACATGATGTTGTTTTGTGATGCATTCTACTTTGTATCTTGCTATCCTTGATATAGAGTTCTACATCCAAGAATACAATGCGCTCACAACTAGACTGAAAAGTAAAGGACATATCATTGCTATTAAGATGCACAAAAAAGCTTTTTAATTCCAATTCATTAACCGTCCAAATCACAAAGCAATCATCAATAAATCTTCCTCCATAATAAATATATTGAATCCAGGTGGAACCGCCCATGCCCCAGATAAGACTCCCCTCGAACCAGCCCATGAATAGGTTGGCATAGGAAGGGACGAACCTGGAGCCCGTTGCAGTACAGCATACTTGTCGATACCACTTTCCTCATTAAACCAAAAAAAACATTATTTCCGAGTATCATTTTTTCTCATAGAGAGCAACATATTAGTATGATCCAAGAAATCTATTAGTCTTGTCCTTAAAAAAATGACTCCAGGCTTGCATCACATTGTCATGTGCTACATTCATATACAAATAATGGTTTTTAATGCCATTATGTTGGTTGTATTCATTCACACAACCGGTTTCCTGTAGACCTATTTTTGATTTATTTGTCACTCACAAACTGTTACTTATATCACTGGGGTACACTAGGTGTAGGCTATTTTTCAGTTTATCACTTATTGGTGAGCCACATTATTATCAAGATTTGCCTGATATTTCATGAGTCAGTCTTACATCCGCAGTTTCCTTTTCATTGTTTTGTAGACATAATTTCCCCTGACGAAGGGTTTCACCCGAAATGCATTGGGTTTGATTTACCATCGGGTTTAAACCATAATCCTTTGGAAGGAACTATCATGAATTTCAAACCACTGTGGAATAAAATATTACTCCAATGACTACCTGTTGTTCATTAACTAAATAGAAGTGGATCAATCTCCTCGTTGGAGTTTGGCTGTGTCATCGAGGGACGTTACCCGGCTGGGTTACGCTTTTCATCTACATTCTTATACAAAGACACTACATCCAAAGTAACCATTATCATGTTTCAATCCCATACAACATTGCTTAATAAAGTCAGAATAGGTTTGGTATCCCGGATATAAGCTGGTGAATTACCCACACACGGTCATAAAAACACATCTACATCTGAAACCCTTTCAGTTGGTCCTCCGATTCCCAAAATGACAGGTTTGCCTGGTGGAAACGGGAGAGCTCATGTATCTTTGGGAGTGTATATAAACATGGAAGCCTAGGCCAATCTACAAGTAAACAGTAATACTTATCATCATTAAGTAATCCATCCTGATGCCATTGGTTTAGATTGGCAATAATACATTTAGGTATAAACAACAAGAGAGAAAGGGAAGTCACTGCTTCCACTCTAATTCCCCAGGGAAATATCAAATAAACAACAGAAGAGTGAAGCAAAAAAGTTCAAAAGAAGCTTTAAACAGGGATCACTCATGTTTGTTAAAAGAGCCCTCACTCACCAACCTAGTTGGTGACATGCTTCATCATTGGGCTCCCACCAGAGAGGCCAAATGCCTCTCCGGTGTGCTACGACGCCTGATTACAGCGGAGCGGGTTTTTTTTGGTGACAAGTGCTGGTGCATAAAGTGAGATTAAAAGTGAACTTACTACTTCCTAAAAAAAAAATTTTTTTTTTATTCAATGGAGAGTAAGGCCAGGTTAAAAATATGTGATGGATGCTGTGGTTGAGTATATTGCTCAAACACATCCAAAGTTAAGAAGTCTGGTCTACATGTTTCAGCCTCTGAATGCTAATTGCCAGGCTTTCGTCAGGACCGGAGACCATGGCGGTATGCGCACGCTAAGGCGCACCCTAACCTATGGTCTGAACAAGGGGACCGAGTTACTCACGGTTCCACGATTAATATCATCCAAATTATTGAACGCCTTTTGCGAACCTGTTAGGAGAAAAAAGGGGGAAGGAAACATAGAAAAACACAGACATAAGACGTGACAATACACAGATGATTGCGTCCGGTTATCTGCCCTCAAACTGAGCGATCCTAGTTATGCCTTCGCTGGTGCCTGTCACTGAGTAATGACGGGAAGTCTTTGAACTACAACCAAACGAAAATCAGTAGCTGTAGCCATACTGCGGCACTAGCAAGTACTGTGCCTGCTTCAGATAAAAATAGATCAAGACAGAATTTATCCATGATCGTAATAAACGATGTGAAGTACACTCGCTGCGGCGCCAATGGAATCTCAAAGTGCCTATGTAAAATTCATACGAGTCTTGTGTAAAACGCTGTGTTGCTGCCTTGTTAGAAAAAACCGCCTGTGCGGCCGTCTATTAAAAATAGTAAAGGAGAAAAAAGAGCTTACATTTGTCGCAGCAAAATTATACTGCATGGGTCTTGACGGGAGGCGGTGACTAATAGTCACACGCTAGTGGGTACAAGAAAAAAGTAAAGAATCACTATCACACAACATGGCCGTCACATACCTTATGTTGCCCTGTTAGTTGTAGGTAGACTTACTAATCCATAGTACACCGCCTGCGTTGTGCCTAAATAGTACCCATTCCCGGGACCCCGATGATAAAGCCGGGCCGTTTGTGAGTGTAATTTATAACTGACGCCGGTGATGGACAAACGGAGCAAGACGCTATCGCGTAAAGCGTGCCAACGCTTACGTCGTCATGAGTGCACCGCTAACCTCATGAGCGTGTTGGCATATCTATAGAAAAAATAGAGCGTATGCGCTCTCACAACACTGTCAGCTCGCACAATTACTGATTTTCGCATATGCTGCCTCGGACCCAGATATACAAATTTTAATGAAGTGGTAGACGGTGTGCCTACTTATATGTGTGTATACACTTGCTCTGAGTTTATAAACCATGAATGGCTAAGGTACAAATGCACATTCCATCTACTGTTGCTGGTTCTGATGTAACGCTTGCAGTCAAGCGGTTTATATGAGTTTTGCATTTACTCTGAGCTAATAAAACTGCCAAAGACACGGTAAATAGCCATGGGACAGATGTGTTTCAGTGTGCCTATTATGTAGTAGCGCGCTGTATAATTGTGCCCACATTAAGTTCAAGGCCCACTATAGGTGTAAAATACGATAGGGCTACTGGATAGATAGCCTTTTGGCCTCTCTGCTCGAGATGGTTGTCATGACTATACTATGAAAAAACGAGCAGGCTGTCACTGTCTCCATCTTTTCAGTACTGAGCCCCACGGAATGTTGTCGTTCAGACCCTGTTTGTGGGTACCCAGACGGTACACCCAGCGCTGTTCTTTCTCGAAGAGTGCGCCCTGTATGTTCTTGCCTTGTTTTAGTTGTTCAATCACAGTCCAGTGGATGTCATTGGTGGTATGATTCAAATGGATAAAGTGATCTGTCATCTTGGTCGTTGTTTTTTTTACAGCGGATATTGCTCCGATGCTCACATATCCGTTGTTTGATCTTCCTGGTTGTCATGCCAAGATACCTTAAGCCGCATGGGCACGTGATAAGATATATCACGTTGTTTGAGTTACAGTTCGTATGGGCTCTCTGGGTCCAGATTTTATTAGGTTCAAGTGCAAGCGTCTTTGAGGCAGAGGTAAGGTGGCAGACACTACAATTGCCACAAGGGAAGTGGCCCACTACGTTCGGTAACCCCCAGGCATTAAGTACTGAGGGACTGCTGTTAACCTCAGATCTTTTCGGGCGAGTGTGTACCAGACAGTCTCTAATGCTTCTTGCTCTCTTAAAGGAAAAGAGTGGTTTCTCCCATTTCCTGTTGCCGGTTTCAAGGATCTTCCAGTGTCTATTGATAGACTTCGTGATTGCATTTGAGGCAGTACTATAAGTGGTCACACATGTTAAAGGTATTCTTTCTTCTGTCCTTATGTTTTCTTCCAAGAGTGCCTCCCGGGGCTGGTTTCTTGCTCGTTTGTAACTTTTATTAAGAATGTGTTCTGGGTAACCACGATTGCGGAGTTTTCTAGATAGATCCGTAGCTTGGGAGCGGTAGTCCTCAGTGCTACTACAGTTCCTCCTTATCCTCAAGTACTGGCCATAGGGGAGGTTCTCACGGAGGGATCGTGGGTGAAAGCTCGTAAAGGATACCAGATTGTTTTTAGCCGTGGGCTTATAATAAGTTTTTGTTGTTAGTCTGCCTCCCTCTCTCTTGATGGTTACATCTAGAAAAACCATCTCCTTTGTATCATGGACATGGGTGAATCTTAGATTCTGATCACATGTATTAATCCATTCGAAAAATTCTCTCAGGATGTCCTCTGGTCCTTGCCAAATGACAAGGACATCGTCTATATATCTCTTCCAACATGAGATGAGACTTAAAAGGATTACCTTCATCCAAGATATATTTCTGTTCAAAATCGTACACGTACAAGCCTGCCACACTTGGGGCAAAGGTGCTGCCCAATGAAGTGCCCATAGTCTGTAGGAACAGTTTGCCCTCATACTCAAAAAAATTCTTTTTTAGAGCTAAAGTGGCGCATTTGATAATGAACTGTCGTAGAGTATCATACTCCCATGGTGTCTCAGCAAGTGCCTTCTCTAGTACACATAGTCGCATCTTGCGGAATACTCATGTACAAACTTTCAATGTCCAGCGACACTAGTATGGTTGAATCATCTTGTACAGGGATGTTCTGCAAGATTGTTAGCAAGGACTTGGTATCTTTGAGGTAGGTTGACGATTTTTGTATTAGTGGTTTCAAGAAAAAAAAAAAAGAAAAGAAATCGCAAAATGTGGACAGTGGTTCCAGCAAGGAGCCAATTCCGGACACTATAGGTCGTCCTGGTGGAGGAATTTTGTTTTTATGTGTCTTTGGTAGGGTGTAGAAATAAGGGATGACACTGTCACCCAACGTGAGGAAATCTGACTCATGTTTAGAAATATAGCCATTGGCTTTGGCACAATTCACAAGGTTTACAATCTCTGATTTGAGTGCGGGTGTGGGGTCCGTGGCTAGAGGGGTGTAGTTTCTCTCGTCATTCAGGAGGCGTCGGCATTCTGTATCGTAATCCGTTTTGTCCATGATTACCAGGCCGCCCCTTTATCTGCCGGCTTGATTACAATAGTGTCATTCTTCTGTAGGTTTTGGAGGCTGAGGAACTCATTAGTATTCAAGTTCTTGAATACATTCGGTTCTTCGAATCTCTCCAAGTCATTAAACACGGCCTGTTCGAATGTTGAGATTTCCACTGGAGTCAAGTGCGGTGGTGGGCAGAAAGTGGACTTCGGTTTCAGGCCGGTTTCCCCTGTAGTATAAGGAACATCTGTTGAATCAGTTTTTTCTGTTTTTCAAAAAGGCCTTCAGCTTCAATTTCCTAAAGAAATCGGACAGCTCACAGTGGAGACGGAATTTGTCAAGGTGTGCCATTGGAACGAATCCTAATCCTTTCTCAAGTACATCCTTCTCTGTAGGAGTGAGGGTAAGATTGGATAAGTTTGTTACCAGACTCTCAGGTTGCTCGGACCCGCTGTCTGCTCCTTGGCCCGGCTGCGGGTGTTTTTTCCCACTGGATCTTCTTCTTGCCAGTGGACCTGGTTTAACCCTCTTCTCCTTCCTCTTCCCCTTCTGCCCCTCTCTAAAAAAGGAGGCCTGTACATGTTTTGGGGGAAGGGAGGCATTTGCATGAAGGCTGGATTCCAGCCCATCATGGGAGGTGGTGGTGTCTGGAAATGGTTCGGATAAAAACCTCCCTGTGGTGTTGGAAACTGTGACCACGATTGTTGGTGGTATTGCTGTCTAGATCTGCCCCTGCCCGTTTGTCTTGACTTAAAACTATCCCCACTTGAGCCGCTAGCGGTGGAGCCATCATCCTCAGAGACATCAGAGTTATCTGTGTTCCGAGGGGGGGCTGTATACTCGGGGTCAGCATAAGGGTAAACTTTGTTAAAGGCAAAACGCTTCAAATCTTTTTGAAATTTTAGTACTTTTGACTGGGTCAGGTTGTCCTTATACACTCGTTAATTTCTCTATTAAGCTCATCAAGCTTTTTTTTGTAGCCTGTAAGTGTAGTCTTAAAGTGGTTTTCTGTCAATTGTATCTCCACCAATATTGCCTCTGATAGTCTCAGGGCAGTTTTTATAATGAGCACTAACCAGTCGCGGGTACAATGCCACGCGATCTGGGCCCATTCCTTTCTGAAGATGGCATCCTCCAAAAATATTCTAGGGGCATTGGTCACCAATAAACCCTTGGGTGCCATGTTTTTCCGCAAGTACTCTGTCAAAATTGTACCATGTAATATTGTTCTTATGCGGTTCCGCTTCTGTTCTGTTAATTTCTCCCACTCAGTAGTTTGTGAGATAGTTTGCGATATAGATGGATCTGCAAACAGAGAGGAATCTGCCAAAATGGCATCTACTTCAGCATCACTGAAGATTAAGCCTCGATTCTCCATTGTGGTGACGGTAAGCACAGGTTTTAGGTATAGTCAGCGTTGATTAGACACAAGCAAGAAACAGTGGAATCTCTCGCAGCTGTACGCTGCCTAGATATGTATAAACAACAAGAGAGAAAGGGAAGTCACTGCTTCCACTCTTATTCCCCAGGGAAATATCAAATAAACAACAGAAGAGTGAAGCAAAAAAGTTCAAAAGAAGCTTTAAACAGGGATCACTCATGTTTGTTAAAAGAGCTTTATCATCGGGGTCCCGGGAATGGGTACTATTTAGGCACAACGCAGGCGGTGTACTATGGATTAGTAAGTCTACCTACAACTAACAGGGCAACATAAGGTATGTGACGACCATGTTGTGTGATAGTGATTCTTTACTTTTTTCTTGTACCCACTAGCGTGTGACTATTAGTCACCGCCTCCCGTCGAGACCCATGCAGTATAATTTCGCCGCGACAAATGTAAGCTCTTTTTCTCCTTTACTATTTTTAATAGACGGCCGCACAGGCGGTTTTTTCTAACAAGGCAGCAACACAGCGTTTCACACAAGACTCGTATGAATTTTACATAGGCACTTTGAGATTCCATTGCGCCGCAGCGAGTGTACTTCACATCGTTTATTACGATCATGGATAAATTCTGTCTTGATCTATTTTTATCTGAAGCAGGCACAGTACTTGCTAGTGCCGCAGTATGGCTACAGCTACTGATTTTCGTTTGGTTGTAGTTCAAAGACTTCCCGTCATTACTCACTGACAGGCACCAGCGAAGGCATAACTAGGATCGCTCAGTTTGAGGGCAGATAACCGGACGCAATAATCTGTGTATTGTCACGTCTTATGTCTGTGTTTTTCTATGTTTCCTTCCCCCTTTTTTCTCCTAACAGGTTCGCAAAAGGCGTTCAATAATTTGGACGATATTAATCGTGGAACCGTGAGTAACTCTGTCCCCTTGTTCAGACCATAGGTTAGGGTGCGCCTTAGCGTGCGCATACCGCCATGGTCTCCGGTCCTGACGAAAGCCTGGCAATTAGCATTCAGAGGCTGAAACATGTAGACCAGACTTCTTAACTTTGGATGTGTTTGAGCAATATACTCAACCACAGCATCCATCACATATTTTTAACCTGGCCTTACTCTCCATTGAATAAAAAAAATTTAGGAAGTCGTAAGTTCACTTTTAATCTCACTTTATGCACCAGCACTTGTCACCAAAAAAAACCCGCTCCGCTGTAATCAGGCGTCGTAGCACACTGGAGAGGCATTCGGCCTCTCTGGTGGGAGCCCAATGATGAAGCATGTCACCAACTAGGTTGGTGAGTGAGGGCTCTTTTAACAAACATGAGTGATCTCTGTTTAAAGCTTCTTTTGAACTTTTTGCTTCACTCTTCTGTTGTTTATTTAATAATACATTTAGTCCATTTTATAATTCAATGATAGTCCAATTTCTGATAATAAAGGGGGTCACTTAGTTGTGCATAAATGTCACTGTCATGATACACACAATTCATAACCACAATATTCCCTCCTTTGTCTGTCTCTCGTATTATCAGATCCCTGTCCTCCTTTGGTTGCCTCAAGAGTACACATTCTACTTTGGTTAAATTAGCCCTGAAAGGACCTTTAAAATGTGTACTGTACCCTTTTGTCTATTTGTCTAAATCTAAACAGACAGCTTTACAGAAAAGATCAAAATTGTTACCAGTTGATGATTGCGGAGTCTATCTTGATTTCGGTTTTAACCCACTATCTATGCTTAGGTTGGTACAAAACTCTAATTATGAAAGAATCTTTCTAATTGTTACTGGGCTTCTTCTTCACATGCCGAAATAGACATAGGTGTGGTGGTATCAGATATCTTGAATGGTTAATCATTAAAAACAATCTCTGTTGCATCACAGCTAGGCGTATTGTTAAATTATCTGATGTAATTTGCAGATACTGTATTAATGCTTAATGTACTTCCCAATACTAAGTTGCTGTGTTATATGATGATTGACTTTTTCACAATTCATAATGGGTTTTCCACACAACGTAAATGTTTAATTAATTAGTTATGAGTAATTTGGTGGAGGTTTTATCATGTACTCTTATTAGGTCTGACGTAGCAAGCACAAAAATTAGTGTTCTGTTTACCTTGAGCCCTGATGAAGTCGAATGCATAATGCCAGTAAGGCCAAACGTGTTGGCTATCGGCTTGAAGATTATAATTAAAAAGACACAAGAACGGACAATTTTGTTGTGGATAATTAATCAGTGTGTGCTCAAAGGTTTCTTCTCAAAGTAGAGCTATTCTGTACTATTTATCATGTTGAGAGGTGTATACCTAACATGAGAACGGCCCAGGTTGCTGAACTTGTTGCCCTTACCAGAGCTTGTACCCTTGTTGAGAAACAAACTCAAAGTATGCAGTTTGAGTCATGCACGACTTTGGGCTCCTCAGGATGGAGAGGAGTTTTGTAACTTCTGCCGGCACCCTGATCAAAAATGGCCTTTATGTGAAGAACTTGCTGAATGCTTTGCTTTTTCCTCTTATGATAGAGATTGTTAAAAATGTTGCCCAGCAAAATTCACATGGCAGTTTTTCAGGGAAATGCCATTGTTGATTCTAATGCTAAATCAACTGCTTTATCTCAAAATAATGAAGCTGCTATAAATGTTGAATAATCTAACTGGTTTCCTGTTCCCTTTCTGAAGGATTTGTCTCTGTTACAGGAACACACTTCAGAATTTGAAAAGCAATATTGGACAAAAAAAGAATTGCACAAATGACCCAGGAGTGTGGAGAGACAGCACAGAGCAGGTGGTTGCACAGGATTGTGTCAAGCAGCTGTCCATGTCACAAGATGGAGTAGGATTTGTGCTGCAGCAACCCACTGTTATGCGCCCTGGTTTGCCTTCTATTGCCCAAAACTATTGCCACTCCCATGCTGTCTGCTAGCTACATAACCATGGTAACGAAATCAAGATCACCCACACTGCCTAGCCACCTCCTTGGGGACCCTTAGTTCATCTGCAGATGGACCTCGTACAAATGGCAGAATGTGCTTCCTATTCTTGTGTGCTCATGATTGTCTGCCTGTTTTCGAAGTGGGTTGAAGCATATCCATGTGCAGGAACAGAAACCATAACTGTGGCTAAGCACCTACTTGAGGAGGATTAGCCCATGAGTCGGTATTCTACAGCGCATTTCTAAAGATCAAGGGACATTCCTCTTTTCAGCTGTACTTCAGTAGATTTGCAAATCTTTATGGATAGAACAATATTTCCACTTTGCCTATACCAGAGGGGAAACATCCTTTACCACGAAACCATTACAACGCGGTATGGTTACCAGAGTATCCAGGGAAAGTTAACCTAGTAATGCCACTTTTAAGAATAATGGAGCTAAAATGTTCTGTGACCAATTGAAATGGCCTGATGCACTACCCTTGACTTTGTGGTCAATCATAGCCATTCCAACCCTAAGGACTAATCTGAGGGCTTGGGAAATATTCTGCGATACCCCAAGATGTTACCTTCAAATCCACCTGTTCCTGATGCTATGGAAGGCTTGCAAATAAAATGATGCAGTTCTCCAGTGCAGTAAATAAAAAAAATGATTTGCCATCTCTAGTTTGCTCTTCGGTTCAACTTGCCTTACCTGACTACCCGTCAGGGATCTACCATGCTCTGACCCAGTGCCTGGATCTACGTTAAGGTGCATTAGAAGAAGTCAGTCCTGTAGCTATGGTGTAAAGCACCGAACCCCATACCTCTCATCACTAACAGAGCCAGGAAGGGTCATGGCTTGCCAACACGAGTCCACTCCTCACTGTGAAAGCATGCAACACGTCCGCCTGACACTTTTCCCACCAGTGTTCTGAGGTTGGGCACCAAGCCCAAATCTGGGGTCATCTGCTGGAATGTTCCTACCTCTTCTCTTTGTAGCCAGACTGAATATCCAAGGCCAGCTTGTCCCTCCTATTCCAGAGGGGAACCAAATAACTTATCCAGCTTCCTTGCAGCAGCGCAATGATGCACCCAACACTAATCATTGTTACAACTCCGTCTGAGGTGAACTACCGTCTTCATGAAACTGGATCCCGTTGTCCGGCTCTTTGCTGCTGCAATTTTTCTCTCGCTCCTTGTGGGATACATCATTAAGGTGAAATGGGGCACTGGCAAACTGTGTTCGATCTGTCCTTGAATAGAGCCACCAATCTGTGTATCAGAAAAACTCCTCCATACTGTGGCTGTAGAAATACTGCCAAACCTTTTACACTCACTTGCCCGCCAATGTCTGGGAGGAGTTGGGGATGCCTTTGATCAGAGTGGAGTCCCCCTCACCCAAAGCGAACTTTCCATGATCCGCCCCACCATTACAGTGTGTGCCTGAGAGTGCAGACACCACCCCAGTAGATACAGGAGATACGGATGATTTCAACTGTCCCAAAGATTACTTCTTAGCTGACACCATATGCCTCTTGCTTATTCAGAGTGGGAGCGATTTTGTGAACAACAAGACCCAAGTAACTGGAGGGTCAGAGAGAGTGAAACATTATGGTAGGAACTTTACCAGACTACATTATCCCCTGTAAGAACTGTTTTTCCACCAGTAGGTTGTTTGATAGATGCAGTTTCCAAGAGGATAATTATCATTTCATTTGTGGCAGGCTTGCCTACCCATGGTTGCCCCAAGACTGGAGATGGAGTACGTGGTCCCCATTATCACACTCTGCGAAACAGCCCCTTCGGCGACTGTGGAGATGTCGTGAAGTGTCTGAGATAAACAGATTTTTTTCTATTCTGGGGTAGAACAGGCTATCCATGAAGTGAGAAGAAATGGCAAGTTACAAAGGAAAATTGTCAATGCCAACACCTTCACTTTAGGCCTGATAGCTGACCAGCTGGATAACCAGAAGACCATTCTCATGCAGAATACGATGGCCTTGGACTTGGTCCTCGCAGGCAAGATAGTGGTCTGTGCCACAGAAGGATCATAATGTTGTACCTGCATACCCAGCACTTCTCTTAGTATCCATGAACAAATGGATCAGGTCAAGAGTGGCTTTACAGAACGACAAGAAATGAATGTGCCTTAGACATGAGCAGAAGTGCCATCTGGCGATGAATATCTAGATCGTTTGGAAGATGGGGAATGAAAGTGTTTGAAATAGTGATAGCTATAAAATTATTTATTGTGCTGATGTTATACATTATAATTAAACTAAGCTTATGCATTATTCACCATGGCTGCAGAAATAAAGGTTTTGCCCCACTTATCCGTCTGAAATTTCTGATAGTACCAACATTTATGTAGAAATGGAAAAATTTAACTAACGGTGAATCTCATTCTCACATGATCAGATTAAATGCTATTGCATTGTTATGAGCATTACCTTTCAGAGTTTAAAAAAAAAAGTAATTGGTAACTCATTTTATATCTGCTTGTAATAACACAGGAGGAATCATTTCTATAAAGGCTTAATGTTCTACCAAAGCCATAGCATTATTGCACATTAACACACATTTTAAACATGCTGCCATTTTGTATTTCAGTGTAGTATATTTCACATTTAGTTTGACTGTTCAAGTAAGCATAGCCCAGTTTTGAAGTTGACATAGATAGTGAGAAACCACCAATTTAGTTCTATCGTAGCCCACTTGAATCTAATTCAAGGACATTTCACATTCTTCCCACGAGAAGCAGCCACCTTGAGTTTCGGTTTAATCATGTGTTCTATCCTCCACTTGCTGCATCATAGAAACTGTATATAAGGTGGTGAAACATATAGCAAATTTATCATTCTGTGCTCCAAGGTTTCAGACAGTGATGCGTTGATACGTTGCTTTGCGGATTCGCTGTTAGAATACTTTTGCAGCTTGCCATATTTTTGGCATTAAACAAGTATTCAACCTTTATGAGCTTCTGAGAGTACGTTTTATTTCACAGTTTATAATAAATGTTGTATTCATCGCCAAAATGCCCCAAGGAGTGAGTCTGTGCTCTACCAATACACATTATACTAGATGGGGGCACATTGGACCCAACCTTTATTAACGCGCTGGCTTAATCTGTAAAAAAGGAGAGGGATAGTGTAGGAAAGTAGGATTTACTTTCATAGTTACCCCCACTTTTTGCTTGCTGTCATTATGTTTTTGACTATTCTGACTGGGATCCTGCTGATCAGGACCCCAGTCACTGTGCTTTCTCCTTAAATTGACTAATGTAAGTACTTGTGTACATCCACAATTGGCTACTGGTCTACCTGTGCAAGTCCCTAGTATATGGTATTGAGGTACCCATGGCATAGGTACACCAGGGGTCGCCCACGGGCTGCAGCATGTATAGTGCCACCCATGGGAGCCCACTTAAACTGTCACTACAGGCCTGCCATTGCAGTCTGTGTGAGTTGGTGCTTGCACCGCTCACAACAGATATAGGTTTTAAGTGTAATAACCCCAGATATAGGGAAACTTATAAGTCACCCCTGTGGCAGGCTCTTCAGTCCTGAGGGCAGGGTGCTTGGTTATAAGTGTGAGTGTGCCCTTGCATGAGCAGGACACCCCTACAAACCCCCACAGTTGATTCTCCAGGCTTTGCAAGTGTGGTCATCCATTTTAATACATATAGTGGACATCAGTCATTACGAGATGTCTAACTACGTAGTGGCTGCATCAAACTCAGTCATGCTCATTATCAAACATTTTGGAATCATACCCCCAACACCGATTCTAGTGTTGAAAGTATGAACCCATGTACTGGGGGTGCTCCCTTGAGGTACCCCCCTGTACTACCGGTAACAGTCTTTTTGCGTCTGACAGCAAGCTGCTGCCGACCACAGACATGATTCTGCCCTCCTGCTGCCGAGCCAAGCTTCAGCAGGGGAAGATAGAATAGGTTTCCTGCCACAGGGAGGTGTGACCACCTCCCAGACAAGACTTAGTATTTTGGGCTGGGGTCGGGGGACTTGTCAGCGCCACCAGACTGCTTTGAAGGGCACAATTGAAGCCCTCATTGCATACTCCAGTTTGAGCCAGTTCAGGGAGCCCTTGGCTCCCGCTCTGGTGCGAAACTGGACAAAGGACATGGGAGTATCCTCCCTTCTGTCCAGCCCCTCCTCTAGGAGGGACCCCTGAGTCATTCCAACCCTTTCGCTAAGGTACTTAAGGTCTTACCTCTGGGTGGCTCTTCAGATTCATCATGGGACAAGACTCAAGCCTGAAACCACGTCACTCTTTGACCATATGGACACTTAGACTTTGCTGGACTTCGCCTGGAACCAAGACTGCATCAAGGAAGACTCCTGCTGCTCCTGGTCTCGTTGTTCTGTAAGTCTTCTTCATCGTCTGCATCTGTGCTTCTTCCAGGATCTGCAACAGACCTGTGTGCATCAAGGACACTCAAAGTAATCTCCCTTGGAGTGAAGGAGTCACTGTCACGATTCTCTCCCTGCATTCTCGTGCCCACCATCAGTGGGCTGAAATGTGGGGCTCTCCAGTGTTCTAATAAGCTTCCAGACCCTCCCCTTCATGCAAATACTGACTTCCAGTCATTTGGATTCTACTTGCAAATTGTCATCCATTTCCAATCCATGCCAGGTTTTGTGAAAGCCAGCCTGCTCATGCTTGAAGCCAGCCTGCTCATGTTTGACACTCCATTACCTAGAATTCCCTGCTCACTGCTTCGTCTCCACCCCTGAAGGCCAAGGATGGGTGGAGGAATTCAGCTCACCTTTGGCTGGCTACTGCTAGCCTGCTCACACCTGATGCATGTGATTACTGTGAGCTCTTTTAAGCCCCAGCTCCCTTCAGTCCAGTGTTGGTCATTGTAGCTGTGTTCCGGTGAGACAGATTCTTGTTTCCTGAGCTTTTGATATTCCTTGATTCCTGAGCTATAGTTAATCCTAGTTCCTTGATTCCTGGGCTATAGCTATTCCTTGTGACTGAATTGGCACTGCCTGCAGTGCTACCTTGTTTCCTGAGTTCCTGAGCTATAGTTATTTTTTGTTCCTCTTCCTGGGCTTCAGCGATTTCTTGTTCCTGATTTGCACTGCTTGCAGTGCTCTCTTCACTTCTTGTTTCCTGAGCTGTAGCCATTTCCTGTTTCCTTGAACTAGCACTGCCTGCAGTGCAACCTTGACTCCTGAAGCTTTAGTATTTCTCTGTTCCTGAACCAGCACTGCCTGCAGTGCTACCTTGACTCCTGAGCTTTAGTAATTCCCTGTTCCTGAACTAGCACTGCCTGCAGTTCTAACTTGACTCCTGAGCCTTAGCTCAATTCTTGTTCCTGCCCCAGCACTGGCTTCAATGCTACTTTGTTTTCTTGATTCCTGAACCTGCACTATTCTAGAATACCCTTGTAGCCTCCCCTGCTGTATATCCTTTTCCAGTCCCTGCCTTTATTCCCATTTCCTCGATTCCATTTCCTAGTTTGCGGTCTTTCTATTCCTGCGGTCTTGCTTCTAATTACCTTGTATGTTTGTTACTTGCTTTCTGCCAAGTGTCCTGTGATTCCTTCCTTTCCTAGTAAGCACTCCTCCTTGCTACCTCCTTGTCTATCGTGCTTGTGTTTAGTTCTACCCCTTTGCTGTTACTGCCTTGCGTGTTCCTGTTTGATCGCCAGGATCCGTGGGCACAGCTGACAACCTAGGTGGTGTTTCTTGTTCACTGCGAGTATTGTCTTTGAGTTACATTTATAACATCACCATAGGTATCAGCTCCACAGACCCTGCCTTTGCATGCATATCCTATATGTGGGTATTTGCAGTCAGTATCTGTAACAGCAATTGTGAGTAAGGAACTTACTGAGCTTCAGTCTTACTGTGTGGAGCTCCCGAGTGCCTTACCCCACATTCCCTTTATTGTTAATGTTGTTTTATATATATGTCTTGCATATCCGTCCTGGGTGTAGTTTTTCTGAATGCTAAATCACCTCTGAGGGCCTGTCCTTTCTGAGCCTTAACCCTCTTATTCTATTGCACAGAGCTTCCTCTTAGGATTCCCTTTCTCCTTTGACTCGCTGTGTGATCTTGGGCAGCTCAGTACCCAATATTCTGCCTACTTTGTCTTGCCTGGCACCAGTCCCTTCCAGAGTCCCCGACACATGCCAGTGTCCTGGACGGAGTCCTGACAGTCACTCCCCTGCATCTGCAGGGACCGCAACAAAGCTGACTGCTCTGCTGCTCTTGACGTTCCATGGACTTTAAAAGGATCAACAACACAGGTGGTGGTTCTGCAACTCCATCAAGACCAGACCTGTCCTCTGTGCAATTTTGAGGCCAGTATCACTCATCGGAACCGCTGGGATCAAGCCCCTGTGCACCACTTTGACTTGCCATTGCCAAAGCTTGTTGGCTCTGCACTCTAGAGATCTCCAAAATAAAAGAAGCCCCAGCATCGCCTCCTTCCAAGTACAGCATCCTCACACCATCCTCTGCCCTGTGGTCCCTCCTTGGTGAGCTGCTTGAGGTCCTCTTGCGGGTCCTGTACCTTTGGCATGTGGGTCCTCCTGAGGGTCTTCTCCTGCTTCAGCGGGCTCCCCTGCTTGCTCGGGGACTGCTCCGACTCTCCTGCTTGTGGTGAGTCCCTTGGACTTTGCTGGTCCCAACGTTGCACCTTCTTCGCTCTCCACGCTAATTGCAGCTGCCAAGGATTGTTGCTGCTCCCGCCGGACACCGACCCCCTGGTTCTCAACTTCTGAGGTGGAAAAGCTTGTGCATGGCTCCTGGTCTTGCTCAGCGTCACCTGGTCCTCACAGCTGCAGTGACAAGGCCACCGTCAACACTTCTGAACCGTCCAACATCGGTGGGCATTGCTTTTTTGTGCCTCCTGGTCACCTCAGAGTGGCATAGACTCTGTCCCCTCTGCTTATAGGTTCTCCTCTTCAAGATTCCACTGGACTCTTTCAAAGTCTTCACCAGTGGCATCTTCTTCGAAGTCCTCCTTTGTGGTCTACGGCAGTTTCCGACGTCACTTCGCACCTATGCACCCAGCTTCCCTGGTGTAGGTATTCTAGTTCCTGGGGTATCCAGGGGTGGGGAGACTCTCCAATGTTCCGTCTTCCACAAGGTTTCTTCAGGGTCCATTGTGAAGGGTCCTTCTTAAAAACTGCAACCGCGACTTTCCCGATGACTTCTATTGGACACGCGGCTGTATTTCCACTCTGC
Organism: Calotriton arnoldi; assembly: GCA_963921515.1. NCBI lineage: Eukaryota > Metazoa > Chordata > Amphibia > Caudata > Salamandridae > Calotriton > Calotriton arnoldi. The sequence goes on from CAWUFW010001310.1 coordinate 139,634, forward strand.
ACACAGCCTCCGTGAGGTTCCTAGGTGCTTACCTTGGGTGGTTCCTTGTGTCCCCAGCTCCTCTGAGTCTCCTGGTCCAAGTCCTGACTTTGGTCGCAGTTCGCATTATATTTTTTTAGTATATGGCTTGGTCTCCCCCTGGAGACCATTGTATTTTGTGCTACTTACCTTACTGCAATCGAAGTATTGTTGTGTATTTGTGTTGATATCTCTGGGCAGGAGATATACTAATGTGGTAGTGAGTGTTGTGTAATAAATAAACATTTTTATATATGCACTGTGTGGTTCTTTTTCATTTAATCTACACTACATGATTAGACTGGTAAAACAAGCTGCTTAACACTCCTTCAAGATAAGCCTGAAGGATGCTCTCCACAGCTACCACTTTGAGAGCTTTCTATGGTTATCAAAGACCACTAAAATCACCATAAGGGCTTCCTGGATTAGTGCAAGGTGCATCACTTACATAAATGTGCACCATATACTAAGCCAGCCTCCTACTGATAGAATAACAAGCATTGGTTAATGCATTAGGTTTCACCTATGGGATTAACAATAAGCTGTTTGTGCAGGCGAAACCTAAAAACACAGATCCGAGTTGACTACTGGTACTCAGTTCAGTACCCGAGCAACATAAAACCTGAAGAGAAAATGTATGCAAGAGCAATTTTTATATTCAATTGGAGAAAAAAAAAAACAGTATCTGGCAGTGTTGTTCAGTTCTTCCTATATGGGGAGAGAGCGACGTGAGATCTTCACACTGGCTCGTGCAAGAACACTAATATGACTGCCCAAAACAAAGTCATAAAATTGAGTTCAAGAACTTAAGTCCACATAAAATGTACTGTGAGATCAAAGGAATACTCCTCGGTGGCATCACGGTGAAAAGGTCAGGAATGCAACAGAGCTGTATTAATGTGTGCAGCCAGGGAAAGTAAACCAAAACAAAGTTCCACACAACAGCGAATGAAGACAGTAATTTGGCTGCGGGACTGATAAGAGCCCCCTTTTAAGATATACTAAATACAAGAGATTTCACAAGCATAGCTCAAGCGTTGTGCATGCACAACCTAAAAAGGGGTCACCAAAAAACGTGCATTACAAATACCCACCATCCAAATAACTTGGTCTCAAATCAGCAAAATATCCAGGGGTTCATGTGATAGTATCAGGGTGGCTGGTATCTATTCAGAGGGTCCGGTCAGTGATGCCAAACCTCATTATGTGGTCCCAAGTAATTCTGATTCAGCCAACGTTGGGAGTTAAATATTCAGATTACAATAGTCTGTGCAGACGTTTTCTGGGGCTTTCAGTTTTATTATTTGGTGGGGAATGCATGATGATTCCTATGTGATATGACTCCTGGTTGCTGACTGCACAGAAAAATGTTGTGGAAATTGTAAGATGAATTTGCAGTTCACAATTTCCACAATTCTGGGTCATTATGAATTGGCAGAAAAAAGGTTTGTGAAATGGGTAAAAGCGTATTTGACCTGTTAAATCAAAGTGAGAATGACAGCTTCAACAAGATGGCTAGAATTTGATCTCACTTTAACATGCTGGTGATGTTTTTAAATTTCCTGATGGTAAACGCCAGCAAAGTATTTGAAATTCCTGATATCCATAGCACCTTCTCCGCGGCACGTGATTTATTTGTATATATCTATGTAACCCTTCTCCATCTCCAGCAAATGCTCTACACAATCTGGGCCGCGATCACAACAAATCTGGTCACCGAAAACAGAAGTGACCTGTAGGAAATTGGGTTTTTGGTGCAGTACTACCCACACACTTTTTGCCTGGTATCTGGTGCAATTTTGATTGAAATTGTGCTTGGTTCCTGCTAACCAGGTCCCCAGCACCAGTGTTCTTTCCCTAACCTGTACATTGTTCCACAATTGGCAAACCCTTTGGGATCCCTTGTAAGCCCCTAGTAAGTGGTAACCCTGGTACCTAGGGCATTGGACCTAAAGAGGATCCCTAAGGGCTGCAGCACATATTATATCATAAGGAACCCCTCACCTAGCTCATGCAAACTCCCATTGCAGCCTGTATGTCTTGGTGCAGAGAAATCCGAAGAGTCCACATGGCACACATCCCCGTGTGCCATGCCTGCCAGCACTACATGTGGCATAGGTAAAACACCCCTCACGGCAGGCCTTACAGCCCTAAGGCAGGGTGCACTATACCCATGTGAGGGTATATCTGCAACAGTAGATCTGTCCCGGTGGTGTCTAAGTTCCCCCTTAAATATTTCCAGTGCACAGGGAAGCCATAACAAGTACATGGGCTGGACACTCATCATTAGGAGTTCCCCAGCTACAGAATGGCTTCACTGTACCTCAAGGTGTTTAGTACCAAACACCTCGTCTTAATAAACCCACTGATGCCAGTGCTGGATTTATTAATAAATGCATACAAAGGGCACCTTAGAGGTGCCCCCTGAAAATCTAAAGACTACTAGTATGTTGACTGACTGGTCTCAACCAGGCAGCCACCATAGACAGGTTTCTGATCTCCTGAGGTGGGAGCCTTCGCTCTTGAAGGACATGAACAAAGCCTGCTCTGGGAGGAAGTGTTCACACCTCCTCCAAGCTGGATAGACATTCCAGGGTGGGAAGCTTCAAAGGCCTGCCACCTTTGTTATGTGACCCGGGCCTCTCCAGACAGTGGAGTTGCCACCCCCCTGTCCTGACCCCACCTTTTGGCAGCAAGACATGCAGGAAAATTAGTTGGATTAGGAGGTGTGCCCACATTCAGCCAGCACAACCCTTTGGGCGGGCCAGCTGATATGGACCCCACTTTTCAGATTCCTCCATGTTGTTTTAGACAGACCTAGCCTTCTAGGGTCAGGGTTATGCCCACTTCCTACAGAAAGTGTTCATATAAAGGGTGTAGACACCCTAAAGGTAGGTAGCCCATTCACTACTACCTACAAATCCCCATAATGCCCCTAAATTGAGTATTTAGGTGGCACCCCTGAACCAAAGAACTCAGATTTGATGGATCAATGGAAGGATGACGAAGAAGAGTCACTACCTGGTGAGAACTGCAGCAGAACTCTTACTGCGAGCTGGAGCACTTCCATCCTTGGGTAGCCTGCCAGCACCTCAGCAAACACTGAAAGTCTCCTTTGGAGTAGAGGTGCTACTCCCCTGCATTTCACAGGCACCGACAAGCAGAGTCCAGTCCACCGCCTAGCAGCTCCCAAGCCCAACCGATGCTGCAAATGACCAGGAGATGGTACTCGTGCTCTGGAAGGTCAGATTTGTCTCCCCACCAAGTGTGAAGACACCAGGACCAACCGGAGCCATGCAGCACCAACCCCCGGAGTACCGGACACCCTGCACCAAACACCGACCACGAGTGTCCAGTCTGGACTCTCACTGCACCAGGACCAAGCAGCTATTGAGGGACATCGGCATCACTGAGACTCACTTCGAGAGTAACCCAGCTGCCTTGATTTCTCCTCCTACAGCTGTTTGTCCCTGACCACAAGGTGCATCTTTGTTCACTAGCCCAGCCAAACAAACCACTCTGCTCTTGAGCCCCCTGGCCCGTTTCCCGGAGAACTGGCTGTGCCCCTTGCTCCAAGACCTCTTGTGACATGAGCCTCCATTTGGTAGCCCTCAGACTTGCCCGCAAGTCCCCCTGTGCAGCCTCTTTTCGGGTGACCCCGCTTCTTCGTAGCGCCAGCTACCAGTCTCACCAGCACCCTGCTACCGGTAGAATCCGGGCGGTTCATGAATAACTGCTGATAGTACTTTGAACCTTGGCCCACTACTATTCTGATTCCAGAATGTGAACCCTGGCTGTATCTACCTTATATGCAGCTCTGCCTTTTCCTCCTATAGGATTAAATTGTGCATAAAAACGCCCAGGTTTGAAACGTTTACTAACCTGCGAATATTATATTGAAAACTGTACTTACCTTGAAATAAAGGTATTGAGTTTGAAATATATATTTTAAAAAGTGTTATTTTTCTAAATTGGTCTCGGAGCTATTCTCAGAGTGTCTCATTTATTGCCTCTGTGAGTTCAACAAATGCTTAGCACTACTCTCGGATAAGCCTAACTGCTCGTCCACACTACCACAAAAGAGAGCATTAGTATTATCTACTTTAGCCTCTGTAAACCAATTGGGGACCCACTGGACTCTCTGCACGGTGTACTTCTTTTCAGTTCACTATATAGAGAGCCAGCTTCCTACATTGTTGGATCAGCGGTGGGGGCTACAATTCAGTGTTTGCTGATACCACTTTGTCAGAAAGTGACTACACTAGTAAATCCAAAAATTGCATTTAGTTAAAAGTGATTTTTGCACAATAATGGATAACGCAGAGGTTGTGGCTAAGGAGCTCGACCTTGCCCCTACCAACAACTTACCTTTAAGCAGCTAAGGACCCTCTGCAAAGGATACAAAATAAAAAAAACAGGCTTAAACCCTACCACTGTAACGCTTCAGAAGCTGTCGGCCACATATGAACTGGCCCATCCTACGGATAAGGCCACCGACCCTGAGACCCAGGGCGGAGTGAGTGAGGGAGATGACCCAAATATGCCTCTACTCAAAGGAGAAGACACTGTACCTCTACCTCAAAAATGACCCAACATGCCAAGGGCCCCTGCCTCTAGTGAGGAGAGTGTTAGTATTATTTACCTTAGCCTCTGTAAACAAATTGGGGCCCCACTGGACTCTGCACAGTGTACTTCTTTTTAGTACACTATACAGAGAGCCAGCTTTCTACATGACCCAAGTATCCAAATGTGCTTTGGCCAACCCAAGATCCAGAAAACAATATTTTACATTGAGAACAGACTCAGATTAAAAGTCAAAGCCCTGATTCAGGTGCAGTTGGACTACTCAAAATGTAAATTTATGTAGCTGCCCCGTTTAAACTTATTGACTTCAATTTGTGCAAAACACAGCTGCTAGTCCTATAACTAGCATCGCAAGATGAAACAGGCATTACCTGCTCCAAGAACCCTCTACTGACTACACATTCCAAATTAAGTTTCCTTCTATGCCCTTGCTATTGTGCATAAAAATGTCCATCAACACAGTCCTACCTTCCTAACCTCCAAATTGTTACTTTAAAGCAGAATACAAACTTACATTTGCAAATTCGTTTTTACTGACTGACAAGAACAAGAATGGTTGCATATGGAAACAGAGCCTTGTTTGTGGCAACTTAATTGTGGAACTTTCTTCAACCTGCTGTTTGCTCAGAACCTATTTCAATCAAATTCAGATTTTTATGTTGGTATTCTTTGTCCTTCCTTTTCTTTTTTGCCAGGTGCAACTCACCTTTAGCATAGCCTAAGTGTGATCTTCAAATAAATGCAAAGGAACAATGATATTTAGCAATGACTATTGAGGTCGCAAACCTTTGAATAGAATACCAGCATCTCAAACAGGGTGTGTAATATCGCTGTACAGAGAACTATATGATGTTTTGTTCAAGAACACTGCATAGGTTAGGCTGGAGACTACTGAGAGCAATTTGAAAGGAGACTTAAAGGAAAACTGGACAACAGCGAGCCTCTTGTTGGATGAGGCATTTTACTATATGAATCAGTCCTTTTTACTGGAAAGCTACCCACACCTCGTGTCATCCGGGTGACTACTCCCTATTTTATACTGGAGACAAGCTGGTTAGTCACTTTCACAGTGTAAAAGCAAGGAAGCAGCTTGTCAACACCACAGCCCCAGCAAAGATGTAAAAAAAAAAAAAAAAAAATCAAATAAGGCTGAGACCAGCTGTCAGTGAAGTTTTTATTTTTCTGTTTTAGTTCTGACGCATCTTCAGCATTTCTTCTACTAACTTCGCTTAATTTCACACACCTTACCATATAATGCCCATAAGGTCCAGCCTGCAAGTGCAACCACAATGCCTCATTAAACATGAAGCAAAATGACAGGTTAGAGAAATTCTAACACAACTTGAATATCAAGGTGTAATCGAGACTTGTACCTCATCAATGAACAATCCCTTGTACCCGGTAGCGAAACCAGATCATTCATACCACCTAGTCTTAGACTACAGACAATTAAATAGGCACGCTTGCAGTTCAAAACACACACAGTGCAGCACTAATGAACAACATAGTGTACAAAAAAAAATATTGTAACAAAAATACAAAACATAGCGCCTGAGAGCTAATATTTGACAGCATTTACCGCCCTCGAGTCACAAAAATGTTTTTGTCGATTGCCACAAGGGTATGAGAACAGCCCAAGTTTGTTCTCTGCCGGTGTAGCAGGACTGTTATAAAATGTTGCATTGTGCTAGGTCGAGGACATATCACACGGATGATGACTTAGAAACACATTTAGCCAGAGTAGAATACATTATTGTAGAATTTGCTCAAATACGCTGCAAATTCAACTTCAAGAAATCCAAGATTTCCTTTCTCAGTGTCCTTTTCCTGGGATATGAGCTATCAAATGAAGGCAAGAGCTTAGTGTCATATTTCCTAGATGAATGTGCACTCTTGCAACCACCAAACACAATAAAAAAGCTACAATCACTATTGGGCTTTCTAAATGTTGTTAGAACATATATACCAGATTATGCACAATGGGCAAAACCGTTTTATGAATTAATCTGTCCAGACTTCTCAAGTTCACTTTGGACACCAGAACATACACAGATCTTGCGTTCAGTACAAACTGACATGCTAGCTTCAAAACACTTACATACACACACGTTAACACTAAAAACCTGGTGATCCACATAATCACGGGGCCCACAGGCTACACAAACGTCACTTTCAACAAGGGTGACAGTACCAATTGCATATAAATCGCATTTATATTCCAATGTAGAAACATTTTTTGCACCTGCAGAAACAATATTGACCGTAGTCCAGACAGAAGTAGTAAAAGAAATATCATTGGCACAGGGGAAATGCATAATTGTAGTGACTCCCATTCGAGCCTTAGAGGCTGTCACATAGGCCAGCATTCCATACGCGAAAGCCTTACATCCTGGATGGATACAGTGGGCCAACTCATTACCAGCAACAGACGTAGACTATGTCTTCGACTCTACATTACAAACACAAGCATACCTACAATATGAACAAGAATACCCTGTGCCCAGTGAAATAACACCTCTCAATCAGTACAACTTTATAGTTTACACTAATGGTTCTGCCCAACCAGCAGTTGGAACAAAACATCAATACTCCACCTCTTGTGCAGTTGTGAGGGGTAAAATGAGGGATTGAATATTCCAACCTCTAAAAACATTCACAGTCACTAGTTGATTGCACTGCACAGCTGGCTGAACTGAAAGCTGTAATTCGGGAACTTGAGAATATGGATCCAGAATTCCCCGAACTTATAGTATGCGATTCATATTATTCTGTCCAGTCTTACTATGAGTACTTACACTATTGGAGCCAGACTGGATTTAGAGACTTAAAAGGGTATACTATGAAGCACAAGTTGCTTTGGGGAAAGGTGACAAATCTTAAAGCAAGTTTGCCACAGGTTCAGGTTATTCACACACTGAGCCATCAACATGTAGGAATACATGAAGCAGCAAATTCATTGGCTAATGAAGCTGCAAAGGCAGCAGTACAAACTCGCTCTAACACGACGATAAATGGATATATGATGACTGTCACAGCTTCGCGCTGTGGCTCTCCCTTACCAAAATCCTTTCCAGCAAAATACTCCTACCAAATAAGTGCACAAAGCATTCCATTTGCTCATCTTCCAGGAGTGGGGGATAGAGTAATTCCAAATTTAGACCGCAGGCCAGAATTATTCATGGCAGGGGGATCTAGCATCTGCTTATGCAGGGGTGGCGGCTACAGTTGTACTGTTGCAGCAACGCTACTGGTGACCAGTTCAATATAAACAGACCAAAGACTATGTCCTGAAATGTTACATTTGTCAACAAATATATGTTTCCACCACAACATGTCCACCACAGACACCTCTTTTAATTTCAAACAAGTCTATGACCTGTGTTTATCTGGACCACAGTGGGCCTCCACACAGTGATGACTTTTTTAAATACATTCTGTTAGCAGTGGATTCTTGTTCTCGATTCCTATGGGTATGGCTACAGCGATTGGGTGACGCTCAAACTGTTATAAAAGATTTGCAAGTCTTTATCGGCACATATGCATTATCCGCATTCCATTCAGACTAGGGCCCAGCGTTTGCCTCAAAGGCTTACAAAGGATACCATGGGAACATTGGGTGTGACGGTGCACTACTCCTCCCCCTATCATCTTGAGGGAAATTCGATAGTGGAGAGGAAAAACGTGACTTAAAGCAGTGTTTAACAGCTAGAGTATTAGGTTCAAGTCACAGCTGTATCCAACACCTGTATGGGATACAGAGAACATTAAACAATCTGCCAAAAAGGTCTTTGGATGGTCGTACTGTAGCAAGCTGGCTCTGTATATACTATACCAAAGTGAGGTATAGTGTGCACAGAGTCCAGTGGATCCCCAAAGGTAGGCAGAGGTAAAGTTAGATAACACCTCACTCTCTATTTGTGGTAGTGTGGTTGAGCAGTAAGGCAGTATCAGAAGACAGTGTTAAGCATTTGTTGTACACACTCAGTCAGCAAATGAATTCACACGAAGACTGAACTTCAGATCAATTGTTTTTGTATAAAAATATTCTTTTAGTTATTTTATTTTCTAGAACCAAGCAAGCCTGGCACAGGTAAGCAATAAATACTTTACAGTAGTAATGTAGTTGAACACCTGCACTTCCAGATCTGGACCAGCCCCAGCACCACACTCAGAGGAACTCTCATCTACAAACCCCCGGCCCCCGGTCACCCTTCGCCACCACCATCACCGACTTCATCGTACCCCACGCCATCGCATCAATGAACTACAAACTCATTGGAGACCTCAACTTCCACCTCGACAACCCCAGCGACCCCAACTCCACCATACTCCGTGACAACCTTGCTAACATCGGACTCAACCAACTCGTCACCACACCAACACACAGAGCAGGACACACCCTCGATCCCATCTTCGCGGCAGGCAACAGCATTCACTTCAACCACAAAACTCAACCTCCATGGACCGACCACCACTGCGTTCACTTCACTGTCGACAAACCCAAGGCACCCAAACCAGCCCCTGCCCACCACGAAGGAACTGGAGCAAGGTCACTGACGAGCAACTGAACGCCACCCTCACCCGAGACAACCACACCTGGGCATCCGATGCAAACATCGCAGCCAGAGAACTCCACACTTGGATCTCCAACTGCGCAGACGAGCTCGCCCCGCTACGCAACCAGAGCAAACCGCACCCCAGGAAAGCCGCCTGGTTCACCACCGACCTCCAAGAAGCCAGACACAACTGCAGACGACTGGAAAAGAACTGGAGGAACACCAAGACAACCGACAACTACTCCACCTACAAGGACGCCATGACGGACTACCACAACCAAATCGGAACAACCAAAAGGAACTTCATCCACAACAAAATCCTTGCCAACTCCAAGGAACTCTTCACTGTCATTCAGGAATTCACCAACACACACAGCGAGGCTACAGACATCGCCCCATCCCAAGACCTCTGCGACAAGCTTGGAACCTACTTCCACCTCAAGATCAGACACTCTATGACAACTTCGTCGACCTCCCACGAGACACCACAGCCACCCCCCACCCCCCGGAGACACCAACCAGCCCACCATCTCCGACTGGACACCAATCACAACCGAGGACACCGCCACGACCATGAAAGGCATCCACTCGGGGGCCCCCACCGACCCATGCCCCCCGCACATCTACCACAGAGCCGCGGACACCCTCGCACCTGAACTGCAACGCACCATCAACACCACCTTCACAACAGGCACCTTCCCAGACGACTGGAAGCGCGCAGAAGTCAGGCCCCTGCTCAATAAGCCCACGGCTCACCCCTCTGACCTCAAGAACTACCGGCGCATCTCGCTCCTCCCCTTCGCAGCCAAAGTGGCAGAGAAAGCAGTTAACAGGGAACTGAAACGATTCATCGAAGAGAACGCCGTCCTCGACCCCTCCCAATCCGGATTCCGAAGCAACCACAGCACCGAGACCGCCCTACTAGCCGCCACAGACGACATCTGCACCCTCCTGGACCAAGGCCACTCCGCAGCCCTCATCCTCCTCGACCTGTCTGCAGCCTTCGACACAGTCTCTCACCGCACACTAGTCGCCAAACTACGCGACGCCGGCATACAAGGAACAGCCCTGGACTGGATCCGATCGTTCCTCACCGGAAGAAGCCAAAGGATCAGACTGCCTCCCTTCCTCTCTGCCCCCACGGAAATCACCTGCGGAATCCCACAGGGGTCATCTCTGAACCCCACCCTCTTCAACATCTACATGGCCCCCTTCGCAGCCATCATCCGACAACACGGCCTCAACATCGTAACCTATGCCGACGACACCCAGCTCATCCTCTCCCTCACCAGAGACCTTGCCACCGCCAAACTCAACTTCCAGACCGGAATGCAAGACGTCACAGTCTGGATGACCAACAGCTGCCTAAAACTTTACTCCGAGAAGACAGAAGTCCTCGTCCTCGGAACCACCCCCTCAGCATGGGACAACACCTGGTGGCCGACCTCCCTCAGAAGCCCACCTACCCCCTCAGACCACGCCAAAAACCTCGGCATCGTTCTCGATTCATCACTCACCATGAACCGACAGGTCAACACCGTCACCTCCAGCTGCTTCAACACCCTCCGCATCCTTCGCAAGAGTTTCAAATGGATCAAGGAAGACAGTCACCCACGCACTCATCACCAGCAGACTGGACTACGGAAACGCTCTCTACGCCGGCATCAACAAGTCCCTACTCCGCAAACTCCAGACAATACAGAACACCGCGGCCAGACTCGTCCTCGGCATACCCTGGCACGAACACATCAGTCAACACCTGCGGAAACTCCACTGGCTCCTGGTGGAGAAGAGAGTCACCTTCAAAGTCCTCACTCACGCCTACAAATGCCTACACAACAACGGACCCAAATACCTCAACGACAGAGTAAACTTCCACGTACCCAAAAGAAACCTCCGATCTTCTAACCTCACACTGGCCGAAACCCCGCGCGTCCGCAGAGCCAGTGCAGGCGGAAGATCTTTCTCACATTGCAGCCAAAACCTGGAACGAGCTACCGGCAGACATCAGACGCGCCCCCTCCATGAACACCTTCAGGAAGACCCTCAAGACGTGGCTCTTCGGCTGAAACGATCTGCGTCCCCCCCAGCACCTTGAGACCCTCACGTTTGAGTAGCGCGCTTACAATTCCCTGATTGATTGAAATACAGTTTGAATGATAATTGTATATGCACTTTGGTTTGATTTACAGTATGGATGCAGAGAAATGCAATACTGAGTGAATGCAGTACATAGACTTGAATAGGCTTTTTTAGTAAAATAGCAGGTAAGTAACTTTTGAGATTACTAGGCTTACACAGAGTAGTATACCTAGATACTACTCTGGGACATTATCTGAAAACAGCTAAGTAAAATCATTTTTGTCAGATTATGCAATTTTAATGAATTTCTTTAGTTTCTCAAACTCCACACTTAGAAACTTTTCACAGAAAAACAGTCAATGTTATCCTATGGAGGGAAATAGTGTTATCGGTTTTGAGGTAAGTATTTGGTAGTGGGAGTTGAGGTTCTGGGGGTAGACTCAGGGGTCCCCCAGGGTCAAGGATGCACTCTAGTTACACCCTCAGCGGCACTAGGGCGGCCGGGGGCAGAGTGCTGAGGCCCAATGTTATCCAATGGGGGATAGGGGGCCTCCGGTTGGTGGCTGCTGGCAAGCAGGCCACTTGTTTGTGGGTGCAAAGCTCCTGGACTTTAGCTCAGGGCAAATGGGGAAACAAAGTAGCACCAAAAGTGCACCCTCAGCGGCACCAGGGCGGCCGGGTGCAGGGTGCTGTTTCGACGTCGGGCGCCCTGTTTTCAATGAGTAACCTCCGGGTTGCAAAGGCACTGCAGGCTCGGGGACGAAGGTCTTCTGGGTGCGACCACCACTTTGAGAGGTAAGTTGGGAGGTTAGGGGTTGGTTAGGCACCGTCGGTTTGGGCATACAAGGCCATGGGGCGTCAGGTGCAGGGGTGCCTTTTGGGGTCGGATCTTCTTACCAGCTCCTGGTAGCGGTTGGGGGGGCCTTCTGGATTTAGGCTGCAGGCGTCGGCTAGAGGCTTGAGGCAGGTCAGGGGTCGCCGGATCTCGGGTCAGGATCGCCAGGGGGGGGGGGGGGGATCTCCTTGTTGTGTTTGCCCACTCGAGCTCGGGCCGTGGACGGCGGGTGCAGAGTGGGGCGGATCCGCGGTGTCCGGCCGGAGCCAGAGCTTGCAGATTAACAAATCCGGTGTTCACAGGAGACAGTCTTTTGGGTTGAAGGAAGGCAGGTCCTCCAGGGTTTTCGAGGTTGCTGGCTGCAGGACACAACGGAGTTTCGCAGGAGCAGGTTCGAGGGGGGGACAGGCCGGTAGGGCTGGGGCCAAGTCAGTGGGCGTCTTCCTCTTGTTAGCTGCTGCACGGCTGTTCTGTCCTTTTCTTGTTGATTCTTCTTGTCTGAGGAAGCAAGGTTCAGGGGTGCCCCTAAATACTAGATTTAGGGGCGTTACTGGTAGGTAAAAGGCAGGGACCAATGGGTCCCTTCCCTGGGGTGGATCATGCTACCCTCCAGTGGGAGGGGGGCATGAGCCTGTCCCTGGTTGGCCGAGTCCCCCATCTTCAAGATGGTGTGGACTGAGTTGTGCTTCACCTCGCCTCCCCCACCTGAGGGGTGGAGTTGGCAGAGGTGGGCACACCTCTCTTCCTCACTTGTTTTTCCCGCCGGTTCTCCCGCCCAAAGTGGGGGTCAGAACCAGTGGGGACCAGTTGCTGAGAGCAGCAAGTGGCCTGGAAAAGCTCACTAAGGCGGCAAGCCTTTGAAGCTTCCCCTTCGTGAACCCTGCCCGTCCTGGGGGAAGAGGCTTGGCACCTCGTCCCAGGATGTGCATTGTTTCAGGCCCCAGAGAGCAGCAGGCTCTCGACCCAGGGGTCCAGAAACATGTCTGGAGGTGGCAGCTAAAAGCAGCCACTCAGCCTGGACACTAGAGGTGGGTTAGTTTTCAGGGGGCATCTCTAAGATGCCCTCTGTGTGCATTTTTCATTAAATCCCACACTGGCATCAGTGTGGGTTTAATGTGCTGAGAAGTTTGATACCAAACGTTTCAGTTTTCAGTGTAGCCATTATGGTGCTGTGGAGTTTGTAATGACAAACTCCCAGCACCATATACTCTTAATGGCAGCACTGCACTTACAATGTCTAAGAATGGACTTCGACACTGTAGGGGTACAGGGCTCAAGCACCTGTACCCTCACCACTGGTATAGTGCACCCAGCTAGAGGGGTGACTGATTCTATGCCAGGGCAGTGGGTTGTAGGCATGGCACACAGAGATGTGTGCCATGTCGACTTTTCACTTTGTTCTGCACCAAAACACGCAGCCTGCAAAGGCTACAGGACCTCTAAGGGTGGCACAATAAGTGCTGCAGCCCTTAGAGGCCTTCTCTGGTTACAGTGCCCTGGGTACCTGTGGTACCATTTACCAGGGGCTGACCTGTGGCCAGAGATGCCAATTGGGTTTAGGCTTCAATGCAGTTTTAGGGAAAGAACATAGGCCCTGGGTACCTGATTAGCAGGAGCCCAGGGCACACTCAGTCAAAGCACATCAGCAATTCAGCAAAAAGTGGGGGCAATCATGCAGAAAGAGGGCACTTTCTCACACAACCCCCCCCCCCCAAACAAATGAGGATGAGACTAACCTTTCCCTAGAGAGTCTTTATTTTCTAAGTGGAAGAACCTGGAAAGTCCATCTGCATTGGCATGGGCAGTCCCAGGTCCTGTGTTCCACTACAAAGTCCATTCCCTGTAGGGAGATGGACCACCTCAACAGTTTAGGATTTTCACCTTTCATTTGCATTAGCCATCTGAGAGGTCTATGATCAGTTTGAACTAGGAAGTGAGTACCAAACAAGTATGGTCTCAGCTTCTTCAGGGACCAAACCACAGCAAAGGCCTCCCTCTCAATGGCACTCCAATGCTGCTCCCTGGGGAGAAGCCTTCTGCTTATAAAAGCAACATGTTGGTCTTGGCCTTCATCATTGGTCTGGGATAGGACCGCTCCTATCCCTACCTCAGAGGCATCAGTCTGCACAATGAACTGCTTGGCATAGTCTGGAGCTTTGAGAATTGGTGCTGAGCACATAGCCTCTTTCAGGGTGTCAAAAGCCTTTTGACAACTAACTGTCCAGTTTACCTTCTTGGGCATCTACTTGGAGGTGAGTTCTGAGAGGGGAGCCACAATGGACCCATACCCCTTCACAAACCTCCTGTAGTACCCAGTCAAGCCAAGGAATGCCCTGACTTGGGTTTGGCTTGTTGGAGCTGCCCAGTCCAGGATGACCTGGATCTTGGGCTGTAAGGGTTGCGCCTGGCCTCCACCAACAAGGTGGCCCAAGTACACCACAGTTTCCTGGCCTATCTGGCATTTGGATGCCTTGATAGTTAGGCCTGCAGTTTGCAGGACATTTAAAACCTTCCCATGGTGGATCAGGTGATCCTTCCAGGTGGAGCTAAAGTCAGCAATATCATCTAGATAAGCTGCACTTAAGGACTCCAATCTAGCAAGATCTTGGTTCACCGACATCTGGAAGGTGGCAGGGGCATTCTTTAAACCAAAGGGCATAACAGTAAACTGATAATGCCCATCAGAGGTGAAGAATGCTGTCTTTTCTTTTGCTCCTGGGGCTATGCCAATTTGCCAGTACCCTGCAGTTAAGTCAAAGGTACTTAGAAATTTGGCTGCACCCAATTTGTCTATCAACTCATCTGCTCTTGGGATAGGGTGAGCATCTGTCTTGGTGACAGAGTTGAGCCCTCTATAGTCCACACAGAACCTCATTTCTCTCTTTCCACCCTGTGGATGAGGTTTGGGGACTACAACCACTGGGCTGGCCCTGGGGCTCTCAGAGGGTTCAATAACCCCTAACTCCAGCATCTTGCTGACTTCAGCACTGATGCTTTCCTTGACTTGATCAGACTGTCGATAGATTATGTTTTTGACAGGTGAACGGTCACCAGTGTCCACATCATGGGTACACCAGTTTGTCTGACCAGGGGTCAAGGAAAAAAGCTTAGCATACTGCTGCAAGACTTGCTTGCAATCAGTCTGCTGTTGGGCAGAGAGGGCATCTGAAAAGACAACTCCATCCACTGACCCATCTTTTGGGCTGAATGAGAGAAGGTCAGGGAGAGGTTCACTCTCTGTCTCCTGATCAGTCACTATCAGCATGGCGATGTCAGCCCTGTCATGGTAGAGCTTCAGGCGGTTCACATGGATAACCCTTTTGGGTGTCCTGCTTGTGTCCAGGTCAACCAAGTAGGTGACCTCACTTTTTTTCTAGGATAGGGTAAGGGCCACTCCATCTGTCCTGGAGTGCCCTTGGTGCCACTGGCTCCAAAACCCACACCTTTTGCCCAGGTTGAAATTTAACCAGTGCAGCTTTTTGGTCATACCAGTGCTTCTGAAGCTCCTGGCTGGCCTCAAGATTCTTGGATGCCTTTTCCATGTACTCAGCCATTCTGGACCTTAGGCCAAGCACATAGTCCACAATATCTTGTTTGGGTTCTTGGAGAGGCTTTTCCCAACCCTCTTTTACAAGACAGAGTGGTCCCCTCACAGGATAGCCAAACAGAAGTTCAAAGGGGGAGAACCCTACTCCCTTCTGTGGCACCTCTCTGTAAGCGAAAAGCAGACATGGTAAGAGGACATCCCATCTCCTTTTGAGTTTTTCAGGGAGCCCCATAATCATGCTCTTTCAATGTCTTGTTGAATCTCTCAACAAGGCCATTGGTTTGAGGGTGATAGGGTGTAGTAAACTTGTACTGCACTCCACACTCTTTCCACATGTGTTTTAGGTAAGCAGACATGAAGTTGGAACCTCTGTCTGCAACCACCTCCTTAGGAAACCCTAGCCTGGTGAAGACACCAATGAGGGCCTTGGCTACTGCAGGAGCTGTTGTAGTCCCTAGGGGAATTGCCTCAGGGTACCTACTGGCATGATCCACTACCACTAGAATGAATTTGTTCCCTGATGCTGTGGGAGGTTCAAGTGCACCCACTATGTCCATACCTACTCTTTCAAAGGGAACCCCCACCACAGGTAGTGGTATCAGGGGGCCTTTGAGGGGCCACCTGTCTTGCCACTGGCCTGACAGGTGACAGGAGCTGACAAACTCCTTTACTTTTTGGTACATCTGGGGCCAGTAAAAGTGGCTAACTAGCCTTTCCAAGTCTCGGTTTGACCCAGATGTCCAGCTAGGGGAAGGTCATGAGCTAAAGTTAGGAGAAACTCCCTGTACTTCTGAGGCACTACCACTCTCCAAGTGGCTCCAGGTTCGGGGTCACTGGCCTCAGTGTACAGTAGTCCCTCCTCCCAATAAACTCTGTGGGTACCACTGACATCTCCTTTTTCCTGGGTAGCAGCTAGCTGCCTCAGGCTTTCAAGAGTTGGACAGTCCTGCTGTCCAAGGCACAGCTCTTCCCTAGAGGGTCCCCCTGGGCCTAAGAGTTCAACTTGGTAAGGGTCAAGCTCCATGGGCTCAGTTCCCTCTGGGGTGTCCAAGTCCTCTCCCTGAGGAGAGGGGTCCTGATCCTTTTGCTGTACAGAAGCTGCTTCCCCAGTCTTCTTACCTTTTCTCTTGGAAGGTTGGGCCATACTTTCAGGCTCCAACACTTCTTTTTCACCCGGTCTCTTGCTCTGTGCTCTTGTTTTTACACACACCAATTCAGGGATATCCAGCATTGCTGCGTGGGTTTTCAGTTCAACCTCAGCCCATGCTGAGGTTTCCAGGTCATTGCCAAGCAGACATGCAGCTGGTAGCTCTGGAGAGACCACTACCTGTTTCAGGCCAGTAACCCCCCCCCCCCCAGTCTAATGTAACCATAGCCATTGCATGGTTAGTGGTAACACTGTCAGCATTGGTGACTGGGTAAGTTCTCCCAATCAAGTATTGCGCAGGGGAAACCAGTGAGTCTCTCACCATAGTGACACTGGCACCTGTATCCCTCAGAGCTTCTATCCTAGTTCCATTAATCCAAGGGTATTGTAAGTACTTTTTTAAGTTGGGTGGCCACACAGCAACGGTGGCAAACTCAACTTCCCCTTCTGAAACTAGAACTGCTTCAGTGTGCAACCCGATTTGCTCCTGGCACACTGTTGATCCCATCTGGAGACTTGCTACACCAGGAGTAGCTGTAGTAGGACTAGGGGCCTTCTTGTTTGGGCAAGCAGCATCTCCAGTTAAGTGTCCCAACTTCTTACAGTTGTTACACCAGGCCTTTAAAGGATCAACATTCTTTCCCCTGTACCTATTATTGGACTGGGAAGAGTTTTGGGACCCACCCCCCTGTGCAGGTTTTTGGGGCCCTTTGGAAGACTGGCTTTTTATCTTGGGGATTCTCACCACCTTTCCCCTGGGGAGGTTTTGTAACCACCTTCTTATGGTCACCCCCAGTGGTTGTCCTCGTCACCCTAGTCTTGACCCAGTCGTCTGCCTTCTTTCCCAATTCTTGGGGAGAAATTAGACCTAGGTCTACCAAATGCTGACTTAATGTTTCATTAGTGCAATTACTTAAAACATGTTCTTTCATAAACAGATTGTAAAGTCCATTGAAATCATGCACAAAGGTGCCAGTTAACCAACCATCTAGTGTTTTAACTGAGTAGTCTACAAAGTCAATCCAGGATTGGTTTTGGGTCTTGTCAGCCCCCCTGAATCTAATTCTGTATTCCTCAGTTGTGAGTCCAAATTCCTCAATCAGAGTTCTCTTCATGGGGTCATAAGACCCAGCATCTGCCCCTGTAAGGGTCAGGAGTCTGTCTCTGCAGTTACCAGGAGAACAGTTCCCAAAGGAGTGCCCCCAGTGTGACTTCTTCACTTTTCTCATTTCACAAGCCCTCTCAAAGGCTGTGAACCATTTTGTGATATCATCACTCTCTTCATATTTAGGGACAATCCCTTTGGGGATTTTAGGACATTAGATTGCTCTTTAGCCTTAAGTAAATTGCTGCCACCATTGATGGGTTCTAGGCCCATCTCTGCTCTCTCCCTTTCTAGAGCCAGCAACCTGGTCTCTAGATCCAGTATTTTGGTCAGCCTTGCTAAAAGGCTGTCCTCCTCATTGAGGCTGTCTTCAATGTCCTCAGTGGTACCTGACCCACCTGTGTGGGATCTAGGTACTGAGAGGTTGATTCTTGGAGTCAGGGCCACTGGGGCCCTTTTCTCCCTAAGAAGTGAAGGGGGTTGATCTACCTGGTCATCCCTTTCCTCTTCTTCCTCATCTGACTGGTCTTCACCATTTTCAGATGGGTGGTCCTTAGCATACCCAGCCAACAGCTCCTGGAGCTTTTGTTTGGTGGAATGGGAACCCATGGCTATGTTTTTAATTTTACATAGGGACCTTACCTCCTTGAAAGACAAGTGAAGGTAAGGGGTGAGGTCGAGCTCCTCAACCAAGTCCTCTATGGCATTGTGGTTATTTTCACTAACAACTGGGTTCTTGTTTTGAGACGCAGTTAAAAAAAAACTTCTAACCCCTCTAACCCTAGCTACAGTGACTTTTAGCTGTCTAAAATTCTAAAGGGACTTAACCAAGGCCCTAACAAGACTTTTAGTAATTTTGCAAAAAAATTGCCAATTTGAAAAATCAGAATTCTAAAGACAATTTAAGAGTTCTGTCGTGTGATCAGGAGGTAACCAAGTAGTTCAACAAATGCAAAGTTGTATATCCCACCGCTGATCCACCAATGTAGGAAGCTGGCTCTGTATATACTATACCAAAGTGAGGTATAATGTGCACAGAGTCCAGTGGATCCCAAAGGTAGGCAGAGGTAAAGTTAGATAGCACCTCACTCTCTATTTGTGGTAGTGTGGTCGAGCAGTAAGGCAGTATCAGAGGACAGTGTTAAGCATTTGTTGTACACACTCAGCAAATGAATTCACACACTCAAAGACTGAACTTCAGACCAATTGTTTTTGTATAAAAATATTCTTTTAGTTATTTTATTTTCTAGAACCAATCAAGCCTGGCACAGGTAAGCAATAAATACTTTACAGTAGTAATGCAGTTGAAATACAGTTTGAATGAAAATTGTATATGCACTTTGGTTTGATTTACAGTATGGATGCAGAGGAATGCAGTACATAGACTTGAATAGGCTTTTTTTAGTAAAATAGCAGGTAAGTAACTTTTGAGATTACTAGGCTTACACAGAGTAGTATACCTAGATACTACTCTGGGACATTTCCTGAAAACAGGTAAGTAAAATTGTTTTTGTCAGATTCTGCAATTTTAAAGAATTTCTTTAGTTTCTCAAACTCCACACTTATAGTGTTATCGGTTTTGAGGTAAGTATTTGATAGTGGGAGTTGAGGTTCTGGGGGTAGACTCACGGGTCCCCCAGGGTCAAGGATGCACTCTAGTTACACCCTCAGCGGCACTAGGGCGGCCGGGTGCAGAGAGCTGAGGCCCAATGTTATCCAATGTGGGATAGGGGGCCTCCGGTTGGTGGCTGCTGGCAAGCAGGCCACTTGAATGTGGGAGCAAAACTTGTGGACTTTAGCTCATGGCAAATGGGGAAACAAAGTAGCACCAAAAGTGCACCCTCAGCGACACTAGGGCGGCCGGGTGCAGGGTGCTGTTTCGACGTCGGGCGATCTGTTGTTTTCAATGACGAATCTCCGGGTTGCAAAGGCACTGCAGGCTCGGGGACGAAGGTCTTCTGGGTGCGACCACCACTTCGAGAGGTAAGTTGGGAGGTTAGGGGTTGGTTAGCCACAGTCGGTTTGGGCACACAAGGTCGTGGGGAGTCTGGTGCAGGGGTGCCTTTTGGGGTCGGATCTTCTTACCAGATCCTGGTCGCGGTTGGGGGGGCCTTCTGGATTTAGGCTGCAAGCGTCGGCTGGAGGCTTGAGGCAGGTCAGGGGTCGCCGGATCTCGGGTCAGGATCACCGGGGGGACCTCCTCGTGGTTTTTGCCCACTCGAGCTCGGGCCATAGACGGCGGGTGCAGAGTGGGGTGGATCCGCGGTGTCCGGCCAGAGGTTGCAGATGAACAAATCCGGTGTTCACTGGAGACACAGTCTTTTGGGTTGAAGGCAGGCAGGTCCTCCGGGGTTTTCGAGGTTGCTGGCTGCAGGACACACCGGAGTTTCGCAGGAGCAGGTTCGAGGGGGGGGGGGGGACAGGCCGGTAGGGCTGGGGCCAAGTCAGTGGGCATCTTCCTCTGGTTAGCTGCTGCACGGCTGTTCGGTCCTTCTTTTCTTGTTGATTCTTCTTGTCTGAGGAAGCAAGTTTCAGGGGTGCCCCAAAATACTAGATTTAGGGGCGTTACAGGTAGGTAAAAGGCAGGGACCAATGGGTCCCTTCCCTGGTGTGGGTACACCCCCTATCATGCTACCCTCCAGTGGGAGGGGGGCATGAGCCTGTCCCTGGTTGGCTGAGTCCCCCCATCTTCAAGATGGTGTGGACTGAGAGTTGTGCTTCACCTCGCCTAACCCACCTGAGGGGTGGAGTTGGCAGAGGTTGGCACACCGCTCTTCCTCACTTGTTTTTCCCGCCGGTTCTCCCGCCTATAGTGGGGGTCAGAACCAGTGGGGACCAGTTGCTGAGAGCAGCAAGTGGCCTGGGGAAGCTCACAAAGGCGGCAAGCCTTTGAAGCTTCCCCTATGTGAACCCTGCCCATCCTGGGGGAGGAGGCTTGGCACCTCGTCCCAGGATGTGCATTGTTTCAGGCCCCAGAGAGCAGCAGGCTCTCGACCCAGGGGTCCAGAAACATGTCTGGTGGTGGCAGCTGAAAGCAGCCACTCAGCCTGGACACTAGAGGTGGGTTAGTTTTCAGGGGGCATCTCCAAGATGCCTTCTGTGTGCATTTTTCATTAAATCCCACACTGGCATCAGTGTTGGTTTAATATGCTGAGAAGTTTGATACCAAAATTCTCAGTTTTCAGTGTAGCCATTATGGTGCTGTGGAGTTCGTAATGACAAACTCCCAGCACCATATACTCTTAATGGCAGCACTGCACTTACAATGTCTAAGAATGGACTTCGACACTGTAGGGGTACAGGGCTCATGCACCTGTACCCTCACCACTGGTATAGTGCACCCAGCTAGAGGGGTGACTGATTCTATGCCAAGGCAGTGGGTTGTAGGCATGGCACACAGGGATATGTGCCATGTCGACTCTTCACTTTGTTCTGCACCAAAACATGCAGCCTGCAAAGGCAGTGTGTGTGTGTAAGGGTACAGGACCTCTAAGGGTGGCCCAATAAGTGCTGCAGCCCTTAGAGGCCTTCTCTGGTCACAGTGCCCTGGGTACCTGTGGTACCATTTACCAGGGGCTGACCTGTGGCCAGAGATGCAAATTGGGTTTAGGCTTCAATGCAGTTTTAAGGAAAGAACATAGGCCCTGGGTACCCGATTAGCAGGAGCCCAGGGCACACTCAGTCAAAGCACATCGCAATTCAGCAAAAAGTGGGGGCAACCATGCAGAAAGAGGGCACTTTCTTACACGTACCCCTTATGAGGTTCTGTTTGGGGTCAAGATGTGGGTTCCGGACCTTGACAATCCTAGTACAGTGGGTGCTGAACTGCCTTTTGATATCAGTGAACGTTTGCCTGTCTTACAGGAAGTGAAAGACTTCTGGGACAAGCAAAGCAACGAGCTTGAGAAACCTTCTGCCACTAGTGAAGTGAAGGGACAACCAGTAACTCCTGGCTGGATTCCAAAGATTGGAGATCTGGTTTGAAAGAAGATTGTAGATTAGAAGGAGTTAGGCCCATTTTACAGAAAGCCTGTGCCCGTCCTGGCTGATGAAGGTACCAGAACATTACTTTTACGTCCCCTTGCTGGTTGTAAAACACAAAAGATGTGTTGATTGACCTATTCAAACCACACCATCTGGCCAGTCCCGCACAATAGGCCACGAGGGATCCTGGGTAGTTACCTGCCTCCTCTCACTAACCTACAGGAAATCCTGTTACAAGCTTTAACCAACACTGAGGTTTCTGCTCCCCAGCTGGAAATATCTGACACTGAAGTCTTGCTACTTCCAGTTACATCTACAAACACCATACATTCACTGTATACGAATTCACAGGTTTCAACACCACATGCCAGCAGCTAAGTTGTTTATTAGCATTGACTATTGGAGTTAAATACCAGTTCCACACAACCTCGCGGGGTCATTGCCTTTGCACAAACTGCTTCAGGCTATTTAGTCGACATTGATGACTTTTACTCGGATCCATCAGACCCACCACCACATGGAACTCATGCATTTATAATTTGCCTCAAAAAGACATTTTATTCCACCTTGGATTTACATTTGGATTTTCATTTGGTTTCTTTTCCTTTGGATTGGTTTTGTGACAGTATTCTTTTTGCTTCTGAATGGACACTGTCTCCCAGAACGCTCTGTTGTCGAACTCGTATCCAAGGTATTGAAGCCTCATTCTTCAACCGCATAAAGTGAGAAAAGACCTGTTCCTTGTGAACATTTCAGTGGTTCCAATAATTGATGGAATTCTTTGGGATAAGGTACCATATGATATTTTTGGACCAACAGAAATTTTACAAATACCATATGTATTTAAAATATCACTGAATTACGTTATTACTCCTGGCAGCTCTCTGATGATTGGGACATTCACACAGTCAGCACTACACTACCTTCGGGGAGCTCCAAAACATTTGCACAGAAGTTTGCATATTTTTCTGGC
Source organism: Calotriton arnoldi (assembly GCA_963921515.1). Taxonomy (NCBI): domain Eukaryota; kingdom Metazoa; phylum Chordata; class Amphibia; order Caudata; family Salamandridae; genus Calotriton; species Calotriton arnoldi. The sequence goes on from CAWUFW010001310.1 coordinate 162,465, forward strand.
AATAAACTCATAGACCCAGAGTCTTATTGGTATAAACTTCTCCCTGCCCAGGCAAAGAAAAATATGCTGACTGACACAAAATTAATTTATTCAGCCCTCTTTATTTCCCAGTTGTCAATACAAGGGTACGACTTCTGGAAGGGCAATATAGATTTAAAATCTGTATGGGAATATAAGACTGGTAAGTTTAAGGCAATGAAGCTTTAGTTAGAGCATGTCTTATACCAAGATAAATGATTTTCCTGAACAAAACTGTGCAACAAACATCCTGCCTCGGCCTGGCCAAGATAAAGGATATGAACACACCAAACATTCCCACATTTGGACGTTTTGAGAATTGGCAACAGTTCACAAATTATACAAGGGAAAAGTTCAGCAACATGCGCAAGAATGGTTGTTAGAAGGTGGTTCTGACCATCTGAGCTGCACGGATTTTTTGCTTTTTGAACACCTCATTGTTGAGCTTTTACTGTGGGGGAGCCTCATAAGTTGGGACTCACCCACAGTGAACTCATGATGAAAGAGTGCATGTGGATTTTACCGGGGTCCCTCTGGTGAGAGTAGGCTGCTGCGCTGCAGCAAGGTGCACTGGGCGGGTTACATGCAGACACGTGTGTACATGCGTGTGCACACGTGTAGGGGCTGCGCGGTGGAGATTCCTGGCGTGTGCAGCCCAGGAGCAGGTACATATAGAATGGTGTGGCAGGAATTATGCAGAGTTGGGTGGTAACATGGAATAGGCTTTATACTATCGGAAGACACATGTTACGGAAAGTCAGTGTGCTTTACTGTTTTCACTGAAGGAACACTCCATTATTCTCCTATGAAGATGGGGACCACATGGAGTAGTTTCACTTCCCTAGGGCCTACAAATTCCAGACACGCACCAAAGTACACTGTAAGTAGTGTGAGAGGAAGTATTCTGCCGAGTCCAAAGCCATATCTGTACTGCTTATGGGTCATCCAGAAATGTCATATTCCTCTGACTCAGCTCATAACCAGAGCCTGGCTGGGTGTGACTCTGCCAGGCTAGATTAATGACCTTCCTCTCCAAGCTGTAGCATTCCAAGGGCGAAGGTCTCTTCTCCAAGAGGGAGAGAAGGTGGGTGGAGCTGCAGGTTATCCATCAGCAGCTGTCACCTGGTGCCAGGTACCACGCTGCTCTGGAGAGAAGGCAGCAAGGGGGGGAAGGGGGCTTTTCAGAGACCATGTGGCATTAGACCCCTGGACGATGCCATTTTGAACTATCCCAGAGGCCTGGGCAGGAAGGAGGGACAGGGGAAGAGAGGTGATGTGTCGCTGCAAGATAGGGCAGCGGAGCCTTCCTGCCAGCCCCCTCCAAATTCTTTTAAAAGGTTTTGCACAGGAAGAGGAGCTCTCTCTGGGGTGCGGTCTGCTGAGGAAGCTGGTGCTGGAGCCTGGCGCCATGGGCAGTTGGAAGGCAGAACCCCCTGACTGTCCCAGGACCCTGAATTGCACCAAAAGGGGAGTCCAGGACCAGTACTCAGAAGCCTGGGCCTCTGCGCAAGGAGAAGAGAGGCCTAGGAGGAGAGCCAGGAGAAAGGCTGGTGCAGGGAGCCAGTGAAGAAATCTCCCTGCTGAGTTCACCCTCCTTGAGACCAGGAGGGCGAAAGAAAGTGCTCCTAGTGGCTGGGGCACGCCACCAGGAGCAAGAAGAGGCCAAAATGGTGCAAATCGGCCACCTGGGGGCTGAGATAAACCCCCCCCCCAAGAAGGTAAGCGACCTTTGACCTCTGAGAGGAACGAAGCACATGGGGCTCCGCCGCCGGTCCAAGCTGTGCCCCCAGGGTGGGTCAGGTCCCGGGGGCTGCCCCAGAAGAAAGGGAAAGTTGGGGAGCGCTGTTTCGCTCACAGTGAATGAGCCCCAGGGGGCCAGGAGCCTACCCTGGCCCCCAACAAACCGAAAGCCGGGGAGCACTGATACGCTCCCCGTGAAGGTGCCCAGGGGGTACCAGGAGCCTACCCTGGCCCCCGAAAGAAGAAGCGGAAGCCAGGCAGCGCCATGGCGCTCCCCGTGAAGAGAGCTCCATGGGGCCCGGGGACCCCCAACTCCGGGCCCCAGGTGGCTGCAGTGTGGAGGGGGAGTGCCGACGCACTCCCCCACGGCGAGTCGGGCCGAAGCCAGGGAGCACCATCGCGCCCCCCGTGAAGACCTCCTGGAGGGGGCCCGGGACCCTCAACCCCAGGCCCCAGTGAAGCCCAGAGGAGGGGGGAGTGCCACCACACTCCCCCGTGGAAGGAGGAAGGATGGGGAGTGCCGTCGCACTCCCCGAAGACCCGCCACCAAGGAGCAATCGACGGGTCTGCCCGTAGGAGCGGGCAGACCAGAAGTGAAATGCTGGCTCCCGCGGCCGCACACGAGGGTGCAGGCGGGGAGCCAGCCGGAGCAGCCAGGGGTGGGCTCCCCGAGCTGCGATGAGCTCTCCCAAAAGATCCTGAGATGCAGGGGGGCCCGGAGGGGACCAGGCCCCAGAAAAGAGGAGAGAAGCGGCGGGAGCGGCTGGGGGTGGGCTCCCCAAGCAAAACTCACCTGCCAGAAGGGGTCTGGGTGGGACCAGGCCCCCAACGGGATGAAGAAGCGGCGTGAGGCCGCCAATGCCGAAAGCGCGGCTCTCCCTGAGCAGCGGGGGAGCTGCTACTATGTTATGCAAGGGCATGAAGAGAAGTGCCCCATAATGCTTTGCAGTGCCTGGACAGGCCTGCTTGAAAACATGCCCGTATTTCGGCTTGTGGTGGCCCCAGGAGGACGGGGTCACTGCCAAATGTGTGCAAAGGTACAGGGGGAGCTTCAGGAGCTATGCAGTCTCCCCCAGCATGAAGAGGTGAAGTCCCCCCCCCTTAAGTCTCTGGGGGACTTGAAATAAACAACCCCTCAAGGGCTCAGCCAGGAGTCAACAGCATCCTGTGGCTGGAACTTTTGTTCTTCAGCTGAGGGTGTGATTGGGATCGGTGTGAAAGGCTGAGCTGGGGATGTCTGGAGAAGGGCATCCCCTGGAGGTGGAGAGGTGCAACTGCACGAGAAGTGCATTTACCCAATGTTATTTCTTTTGAGGGACTGAAAGTCACATGTGTAACGTGAAGTCATCAGCAAAGTGGGGTTATGTTGCTGGGCATTCCTGCTAGGGTGTCTACCTGTATATGCTTAATCCTGTGATGCCTTTTAGGGTCTTTTATTGCAAGGCATTATAACGGTTAGGTGAAGAACAACCCAGACTGTTAGCCGCTAAAATGTAGAGGTGTTTACTGTAGGGTCAGGGTCATGTGTCACCATGGCAGGTGTGCCCATTTTAAATGCTTGTTGAAATAAAGGGGGTGGGTCGTCACTGGGATGGTGCCAGTGGGCAAGGCCCTCACTCCAGGTTATGGTCAACCTACTGCATTGGGGGCAAGATGATGTGCATACATGGGAGTGGTGGTACTAGGCCCCACCCCCCCTGTGGGAGGGGGTGGGAATGTTATGCAATGTCACAAAGTAATTCCAACAGCTTATGTATATTTGTAAATTGTTGCATAGTATTGAGTAGTGTGTGTGTTTAATAAATGTACTCTTCCTTTTATAAAGCAAAGTACAGACTGGACAATCAATTATTGAGTGTTATTTCTGCGTACTGGTAAATGGAGATTACTAGCCCACACCACCACCCTTGAGTAAGCCTTAGACTGCTCTGCAACGCTACCCTCTGAGAGTCAAGCGCTTCAATGGGGTGTTTGGTTCCCAGTGAAGGACAAATGTAGTCATGTTATTTGTGCAGGCCTCACAGATACTGCCTCGTTTTCCAACAATGGTATATATATTTCTTCACATTCCAGTTGAGAGGGATGGCTAGTGTGGCCATTAGATAGGGGTTTAGGATAAATAGACCTCACCCACGCTATGCGTAGACAACACTCGGGAGTAGTAACATCATATAGCGTGGGAAAATTATACCTTGAATGGCCAAAACATTCCACGTTTTGGGAGAACCTAATATTTGGCTATAACATACTCTTGGCTGAAAAGGATTGGCCACCAGAGTTTGTACAAAATGTCCCACAAGGAGAAAGCGTGAAATTACCAGCCTTCTCCATCCTTGTTCCAGAATCAGTTAAGCATTCTTATTCCAAGGAGTTGGCCCTTGCACAAGCCCCAGCATTGTATCGCAATCAAGTGGGCTGGGATGAAGACAAACAATAGAGCAGAAAAGCTAACTTTGCAGTGAACATTAAGAAAAAAAATATGTTTTTGGGCTAGTTTATTTCGATTCATCACTCCTCCCTGAGTAAGTGATGCAGCAGTTAAGGACATTTGGGCTCATGCGCTCCCCTCAGGCCCTGTGTTCGAGTGCACTTCTGTGGTTTATGCAAATCTTGAACTTCAGACTCCGGCTTAGCCATAATTGGCAAACCATGTGAGCTGCACATGTCTCTGGCAAGTAGTAAAACAGGAAACCTACAGACATCGCGAGTGCTACCTGGTCTCCAGAAGCACTTCCTGCTTGTGATACGAGAAAGAAGCGTTCTGAAAGGATGTTTAGTACTAATGTTGAGCACAAACAAAAAGTCAAGTTGGTCTTGATTAGATTAAGATTGCAGTCTTAAACAGAGTCATGATAAGTGTAAATTTGACAAAGATGAAATTACTTACTTATTTGGAGCACAAAATTGCCAGTTTGGGAGTAAGATGCTACCAAAACTTTGTGTACACATTCTTGAAAATGGATACTCCCACGAACAAAGAAGAGTTAGTAAAGTTCTTGGGGATGACAGAGTACTAGAATAAGTTCATGGAGAACTTTGCTGATAGATTAATGTACTTGAGGGTTCTTTTGGAAAAAAAGGAAAGGAGTTTTCCGGGAGTGCTGAGCGTAATGAAGAGTTGAAGACACATAAAAGTTTGAATCATGCACCAAATCTCCCAACTTTTTTTATTCAAAACGTACTTTACTTCGATAGTAGATGCCTGTTTAAAGGGACGTGGTGCTGCTATACTCCAAGGGTAAGGCAATGATATACAAGATTTTTTGTTGGGTCCTAGAAAGCCACATCAAAACTGCTTTTTGTATGCTGTATACATTGAGTTGTGGAAGGTGTCACACAGGAAGCTGCTGAGCTGATATGTGAAGTTGACAGAATGAATTTAGAAAAAGCTCTAGCAGTAGTTGACAATGGTATGACTATTTTATCTACTAGAGTTTATTCTATGTATGATATAGATAGCTGATGACACAATGTTACTCAAAGTGACATGTCCCTTTTACAGTATGGACAAAGTCAGCTTTGATCCTTCGTGCTATTAAGTTGGACTTTACAGACTTTGCACAATGGTCGATTGCCCTAGAAGCATTTGAACACTACTGATTTATTTCTGCCATACAATTTAAACACGAGAGCAGAAAATTATGGCAAAGAAGGAAGCGACATACAGTGGGTAATATCGCGGCATACATAAACATAGAACATCTAGAGAAATTACCGTTCACTGTGGCAGAAACACCGTCAGCCAATTGGATAATTCATGGGTTATATCTCTGCCAATTTCAGCATTCCACTTTACAAACTACTTACAACACTATCAAGTAAGCCGATATGAAGCGTTAGGGGAGAGATCTGTACACAAGACATGGGTCCTACCTTTCGACTACAGACGTAGGAATGGAGATATTGATGTTTTTCTTAACAGTACAGACTGGAAGAATACTTTTGGCCATTCTTTGGTTTGTAAGGAGGTTGCACTTCATGCAGCATGTAATGCATCAAAGGCAAATTTAGCTTGTTATCTGAAGGGTTCCCCAGCTGCTGTAATTCGTCGAGCATTACTTTCAAAAGGGACTTTTTGATGTTGAATGACTAAGGTTGCTATGGCATGAAACTGGGAGTGCCCTATGTTGTGACATTCAACAAATGTGCTTTTTCCACCAGACCGTACAGTTAGTGAAATGACAATCTGGCCTTTAATTTGTATTTTAAATGTGAACTTTGATAGTCTGAGCAGACTGAAAGCCTTATTGTTTCAGAAGGAGGTTTCTTTAACATCTGCAAGGGAGACATTTGATGTTCAAGTAGCAAGGTCTTCTTCTGAAATTCAGTCACTCTATGCACCAACCTCCCACTTTTCTAAAGTGAGTTGGTGTGGGTTTATTAGTACTTTCCAGACTGTCTTCAGAGTGATTTAATCTTTCCTACACTCCCTGGTTTCCAGTGCTTTTGGAGGCATACCATTTGTCCTGTTTCTGATTGTCTGGAACTTGGTTCCAATTTTGCTCCTCCGCAATGGATGTTCCGCCACACGGCCAAACAAGGAATAGCACTACCACATGTGCTAATGTGTTGTGAACGCATGATGCAGCTATTATTTACACTCCCTTACTTCAGGAACTAAATGACAACTGGTCCTTGTCCTTTCAGTCTATATGGTTACATTGTATACAGCCCGTGTTCTGCTGTTTGCAGTGCACTTTCGAGTACGCCCTGGATATATGCCTTGGAATACAATTGGTCCAATATACATAAATAGAACTGCTGATGGGTCCGTTAAGAATCCACCCACAAAGATGACTTTCGCGAGGGCTGTTGCTGCAAAATGCATATTATGAGCCTTCCTTGAACGCCTTGGCTCCTGGATTTTCGGATCCTGGCTCATCCTTTGCGGATGCACTACTGGCTGTAACACCTTCAGCTGCTGCTGATTGGGTACAACTATGTTTGTTCTTTGGAACTTATGGCTGGGGTGCCAATAGAAACATTGTCTGGGAAGCTGGAAACAATACTGTTCTGCCTGACTTTCGGAACATTTAAACAACCATGCAGTTTCGAGAAGAATGTTTTTTTTTTTTTTTAATTCGGCAAACCTTTTATTATGAATTGACCTTTTATGTAGATATTAATTGGATATTTTTAAATTGGCTTGTAATGCATTTTGGCTTTCTTTTCTGCTTCATTTTTAAAGTGCAAAATAATTCTTTTACTTTAGGTTTCATGATCATTTGATATTTAAATTTGAAGTTCCAGTCACCTTACAGACAAGGAGTAGGTGTTGTGATGTTACATAGGCCCCAGGCAAAAACACTTCCATTATACATGTTCACTTTTAAAGTCAACATCTTTTTAAACAATGACTTTTAACAAACAATTGCATGCGCGCTCCCATGAGATAGTGTACTCAGAAAGGGTTTTACAGTTGCACTTCTTCGTAGGCACATTATCATCCCTTAGAACATTCTGTACAAGGACTAGGTACACTGCGCAAAATGTTGTTTTTTTTTTTGTTCGTTCGGCGACAGCTCTGGGTGGTTAGAATCAACAATGACAGCCGAACCAGAGCTCAGGCATTGAACGAAAGGATCCAGTTTATTATATGAACGACACAAAGTCTTTGTTTAGACAGAGGAGCATTTTGATGGTTGTCGAGTTCGCCCTGTGCCTGAATTCTAGCTCTGCTGAATCCCGTCATTATACGGAGAAGGACCACGGCCTGTTCTACATCAAGACTGGTTACCAGATGACACACACACACGCATGTCAATGGAGAGTTAGACCACTAAAAGGTATTCTGGCAGACCCGGGCACCTTATGCTTTTTAGGAAAGGCAGCACTAGATAGGAATACAAATATATGTATCCATATAATCAACGCAAATGTACAATGGTTGAACTATTCATCTTTTATCATTCTTTTAATGCTGGTTACAAAGTTGTGTTTCCTTTTATTAATCATTGAAGCACACGTGTTTTACACACGAGTCCAATTGCTTCAATAAATATAAAAATGCCAATTTGGTTACTTCTTGTGTCTCCCTTTGGGCATGCCTGAGTTAACAACGAAAGGGTAGATCTGTTTCCATGATTTCCTTGGGGAATCAGGGTTGTCATATTCTGAGGTTGCAGACACCATCCGATACCTTGTAAGGTTTAGTGGTCCAGATGGTGCACTGTGAGGTAGCCAGGGCAACTTATTCTGATGGTATGCGCCGACTCAGTCCCACATAGGTTTGGTGCTTATGTTGCCCAAACACACAATCTTACTGGTATAGTAGGAACCGTACGACAATCCAGCTCCTCAAAACAATGCTAAATACCGCCTGTCTCACTTTACCCGATGCAATTCTTAATGTACCCGAGTATTGCAAATATAATGGCCAAATCTTTTTAAGCAGGAAGAGAGTTCTGAAACTCATCTCCCCTCAGTGACTCTTACGTCTTTCATCTTTGTGCACCGCACCATGTATGTGACGTGTGCCTGAACTCAAACGCCCTTTGCTGATCCACACACAGCATCCTTAGGTGTTTACAGTGAGGAAGCCCATCACACAATATAAAAAGCCTACTCTGAACTCCCATCTAAAAGCTTCCACCAACTCCATGCCCTAAAACCACTGAGCAGCAAGCTACCGTCAGTTTATACCTCCCTCAGTGCAGTTATGGATGCACCATTCAATACAGCCAATCCTAGGCAATCGTTTAACAGAACCTGCCCTAAGGGATAACACCAGGCGCACAGATAGGGTGAATTCTTCCTGTGTCGCACCTGCCAAAACCTCATCGAACCTCCCTTTTGACTTAACCTTATGGCCTCTTCTCATTGAAACCAGAGAACAAAGCTGTTACAGCACACCCATTATCACCTATAATAATCCAAATACAGTATTGGATAGGTAATGGACAAGGTCCGAATTCCAATGCAATCCTTAACAAAAGTTTACGAGGACAGTCTAATTAGACAACAGGTATACAGAACATGTAAGTAGTCCAAAGAAGTCATCTGTTGGTTTTCATTCACTTTTTATTGTTTTTCAAAGATTCCAACACACGATCTTTGCTCGACACGTGGTTTCGCCTAATCCTAGACTTTTCAAGGCGATATGGGAATTGTGTCATGATGTGTTCTGGTGTAAATGCTTCAGAGGCCAACATCCGTTTGCGCACTCCAAAGCAAAAAATTCTATATTAAACCGGGCAGTCCGAATCACACTGCGGACTTCCGCGAGTAATAATAGTCTAAACTTCAAATTAACTAAATTACATCCTGTTCCAATATGAGGACCATAAGCATCGTCCGTGACATGGGTAGCAGTAACACGCGTCTTTGTGTGTGGAGACTATCGTCAGGAACGGTCGCAAACTTATCGGGGTTTTTGCTGCCTTCGATCATTTGCTTTGGTGATGTTTCTTATTTGAATGGACGATACTTATGGTCCTCATATTGGAACAGGATGTGATTTAGTTAATTTGAAGAAGACATAATTAAAGGGTCGCAATTCTAGTGGGTTGTGCGCTACAACAGGGATTTCCACACAGACTATTATTACTCGCGGAAGTCCGCAGTATGATTCGGACTGCCCGGTTTAATATACAATTTTTTGCTTTGGAGTGCGCAAACGGATGTTGGCCTTTGAAGCATTTACACCAGACCACATCATGACAATTCCCATATCGCCTTGAAAAAGTCTAGGATTAGACGAAACACGTGTCGGCAAGATCGTGCGCTGGAATCTTTGAAAAAACAATAACAAGTGAATGAAAACCAACAGATGACTTCTTTGGACTACTTACATGTTCTGTATACCTGTAGTCTCATTAGACTGTCCTTGTAAACTTTTGTTAAGGATTGCATTGAAATTCGGACCTTGTCCATTACCTATCCAATACTGTATTTGGATTATTATTAGGCCTGGGCGGAAAACTACGCTACGCTCGCGTAGTTTGCGTAGTTTGCGCAACTACGCGCTACGCGAATTGCACGTAGCACAGTGCAACAATGCGTAGCGTAGCGGGCATTTTTTGCTTGCTCGTGGTCCTCAACGTTAAGTTGGCGACCGCGAGCAAGCAAAATGACATCCCGGGGAGACTTCTTCCTCGTTCGTGATCAGCAACATCAAGTTGCCGATCGCGAGCGTGGAAAATAAACCTCCCGGCGAGATTCTCAACGCGGGGAGGTCAGGTCTCTCATTGCGAGTGGTCGCGTATGCTCGCGATGAGAGACTACCAGTCCGCGTTGAGAAAACTGCTGCTCGAGTACAAATCTACTCTAAGCGGCAGAAAACGACCGCTTGCACTGTGCAAGATGTCGCTTGCAATGATTGCACAGTGCGGACAAGCATCCGGCACTGTGCAATCATTGCGAACAGCATTTCCTACCGCACTACGCAGTTCGCGTAGTGCTACGCGTAGCTCGCGAAGTGCACTTCGCGTAGCTACGCGTAGCGCTACTACGCGAACTACGCCCAGGGTTAATTTATTATACGTGATAATGGGTGTGCTGTAACAGCTTTGTTCTTTGGTTTATTTGCATGCATGTTAGCTTCTAATGTGCAACTAGCACCTCTGGGTAGTAGGTGTATTAAGCTACTTTAGCACCCCGGTCAAACTAAAGCGATAGATTCGTTCACACTTATTTTTATAAGGTGTAAATACATAGTATATATTGATTGTGCGTTTTTTCCCCTTATAGGGACCACTACTACCTATTATTTTTTCTTCTCATTGAAACCGTGCACCCTACTGGCTGCCTGCCTCATGAACTGCGCAAGACATATCTAGGTCTGTTTCAACACATCTGGTACTATTAAATCTTCCCTATGTACCTCCTAAACCATGCGCTGGCCTTCCCAAGGGCTAGCACCATCTTCCCAATATGTACTCTAATACCCACCACCACTAACTAGACTTACCTGTTAGGAACAACTAAATCTGCCCACCCACTAGAGTCCAGGATCTGGCAAATCAAGCTCCCCTTCTGCTTTACCCTAACCCAAACTTTCTCCAAACTCCCCCCACCCCTCCCAAAACCACTAACCTATGACTGTCATTAACCCTCTAACCTTTGAAAGAGCTTTTGTGCATCAATCAAATGTGTTTTATCAATAGTGTCCTGAGCAAGTAATCTACACTTGAATTCAAACATGTATACTGACATGTTGCTATTGCTTTTGAAACAGTTTGACCATGACCTGTTAAAGTGCATTTTCCTGGCTTATGAGAACTAGGCCTCAACTAGGCCTCAATGCTTCTTGTCCAAAATGGATGACACATTCACCGTTTATTACTCCTGACGCATACAGTCAAGCAAGACATGTTTTGTTTATTTCTGATTAACACTATTCTCAAAGAAGGCTGACTAGCATGGGCTCAGAAATGTAATTCTTCTCCAAGGAACTTCTGCTAGCACGCGGTATTACATTAATTCACAATGGCTCACTGTTTATGTAACTAGTTTGTTCTGACACCTCCAGGTGATATTAGGGTACAGGGGGCTGAATCAATATTCATGTAGTGGTGTTGAGTAAGCTAGGGCTCTGGTCTCGGTCTACAAGGTTTGGTTTTCCTTCCCACGGGTCCCTGCATTGAGTTCAGTGCACCATCGCTTAAGCGGAGAAGTCCAGATTTTAGTAGGCCCACACAACTCACTGAGCATTCGAGCACTGCACTAAGAAAAGACACTATGGGGCATATTTATGAGAGCTTTGAGTCATGCTTGCACCACGCAACGTGGCACATGCGTGACACAAACCTCTAAGTTATACTTTTGAAGCCACGCAAAGCCACTTTGCGTGGCTTTGAATGGCTTAAAAAATATGGAGTAAGGCAACACAGCTCAAATCTCTGCGTTGCATTACTCTGCACAAGGGAGGCATTCCATGGGCGTTGCGGTGGGTGTTCCCACGCAACTACCATGATTTTTGATGCATTCCCAGATTTAAATCTGGTAAACCTGGGAATGCGCCAAAAACAAACACCTTCCCAGGAGAGGCGTAACGAGGAGAACTAGGTTTATTTCTCCTCATTACTTCCTCTATCTATGTGTGCTGCATTCTGCAGCACACATACAAAGAGGAAAATGCCTGTAAGGATTGTTTTTATGCAGGAAGGTGCCCCTTCATGCACAAAAACGATCACGCATGCAACGCAGGCACCCTTGCACCATGGTGCAAGGGCGCCTGCATTGGCTTTAGGAGGACCACTGTGCATCAGTGCAGGGGGTAAGGAAAGGAATGTGCCATATGCCTTCAATACAGTGCATTCCTTCCCTTTTCCTGTGACGCAGGGCAGCGCTGCAAGGTTGCTTGCTGCGCTGCCCTGTGCCACAATCTTCATAAATATGACCCTATGTATGTTTAAAAGTGTTTTATTTCTACAGTCTCATTAAGTTGCTGAGTACACTAAGGCATGCTGGTAGCAGCAAGAATATAAACAGTTCTTACATGAGTAGAATGTTTGTAACAGCCCAACACCATACTTCTATGTGCTACACTATGACAGCATGGAGTAGTTAACTTGCTTGAAGAGTTTCTTGGGGCTTAATGTACTGATTAGCTGTTTACAGTGGATCAGCTGTGATTATCAGACTTCAGCCTGGAGAGTGGGTTCCCTCAAGAAGAAAACACATCAGTGGGCCTCAGCTCCTCTCCTCTCTGTATCAACTCTCAGCATAAGAATGGATGCTGCTGCAGTCTGGCAGGACCTCTCGAGATACCCTGGTGCAAAGACCTCTCTCTTTCAGTGCTCAATTCATGTGGTTTTTTTATAGGGTTGGCCACTGACTTTTACCCTACACTGGGGGACTTTTAATTAATCCGAGACATAACCAGTATGAACCAGTATGATCAAAATATGTGAACTTGGACTGTATGTTTTTAACTCATCCACTATCAGACCATGAAAAGTATAGCTCATGGAGCTTGTAGCAGACTTCTGTTGCTACATGTGTTAGCAAAGTCATTATTTAGATGAATTGATACTTTCACAAGTTCTGTGAAAGATAATGACATGCTGAATGTGGGATAAAGGCAGAAGGCAGTCAACCTAACTTAACGTGCTCAAAATGAAGTCTGGCTTTGAGAGTTTGCGACAGTGGTTTGGTTAATGCTTCGGTGGTAAGGCCTTATGACAATTTAAAATTTGTATTCTGATTTGTTGGAAATGTAATTCTTTGCTCACACCACCGTGATTCTGCAGCTTTCATGCATTTCTATTTTTTAAATATCCCACATAAACCCTTTGGGGGTGAGCTAGTGACCTTTCTTGTGCTACTATGGCCGCTGTCCCATTTCTTAAAGATTTTGTTGCACATTTGGGGCTTAGTCTATTTCTGGTTTTGCCTATATTCTGTAATGTATCTATTACAGAGAATCTTAATGGAAATGTTTTATGCATTTTAAATTAGATTTGCTGCATCTATACTTTACATTCTCCGTATTGTATACCTTTTAAAAATGTTGTAAAAAATCTTCATAACTGTAGGAAGCTGGCTCTCTATATACTATACCAAAAAGAGTGTGCAGAGTCCAGTGGATCCCCAGAGGCTTTCCAGAGGCTAAAGTAGCTAATACTACTGCTCTTTTGTGGTAGTGTGGGCAAGCAGTTAAGCTTATCAGAGGGTATTGTTAAGCATTTGTTGTACACACAGTGGCAATAAATGAGAGACACACAATGAATAAATCCAAGACCAATTTATAAAAATAATACTTGGTTATATTTATTTTGTAGAACCACAGAACTTTGTCTCATGTAAATACGTTTTGCAATAGAAATACTTTTCAATGTAAAAAGTGAACACAGTGCAATTTTCAGACTTTGCAATGTTAACCTATAGGAGGAAGAAAACTTTCAACAAACGCATAGGCAACATCGACTTACAAGACCAATCTTCAGAAGTTAAGGTAAGTATTGAGCAAAGTTCAGTTCAGCACCAACAGTACACCACCAGCTGCACAGGGGCGGCATGGTGCAGGGTGCAAGTTCGAGGTTGGGCGCCCAATACAAATCAATGGTGACTAGGGCAATCAGACAGGGGCTGCTTACAGGTAAGTAGCAGCGGCTTGGGAGACCAGTCTCCAGGGGTTAAGGCCAACACTGGACAGGGCCCAAGGCAGCACCAACACTATACCACCAGCGGGACAGGGGCGGCCGGGTGCATGGCGCCAACACTGCATCGGGTGCCCAATGAAAACCAATGGAGGCAGGCCAAATAGGGAAATGGCTGCAGGCCAGGAGGCTGTTCAAAGTAAACCAACAGCTGTAGAGGTAAGTTGCGATGCTCGGGATGTGGGAACACCTTTTGTCCTCTTCACCATGGCCCACGACGGACGGGTGCAGGGGTGCCTTAAAGTGTCGGAAATGGCTACCAAAGCAGGTCGCGGTTATTGGGGGTCTCCATGCAGAGGCTGCAGGCGACATCGAGGAGTCCAGGAGAGGTCAGCTCATGATGGACTCAGACTCTGGAGCGCTGGGGAACCTTGCTGCTACCGGTGGGCCACTTGGACTCCGGTCAGAGGTGACGGGTGCAGAGGTGGAACTAGGGGCAGGCTTTGCAGTTCTTCAGGTTACAGAGTCTTTACTTTGAAGATGGTTGCTCTGTGAACAGGTCCGCTGTTTCTCTGAAGATCTTGGCCTTTATCAAAGGCAGGCAGTCCTCCCAAGTTTCTGGAGGTCGCTGGGCTGCAGGACGAGTCATCTTTTGGTACAGGATCGTCGAGGGCTGCAGACAGGCCAGTAGGGCTGGGGACAAGTCAGTAGTTCTCTGCATTCGTCTCAGGTGGTGCGACTCTGTGTTGTCCGAGTATTCTTAGGTCATCAGGAACTGAAGTTCAGGGTCTGGGGATGCCACCTAAATACTAGATTTAGGGGCGTTACAAGGGAGGTACAGGTAGTGGCTAATGGGCCCCTTACCTGGGGTGTCTACACCCTCTATTATGCCCACCTCCTGAGGGAGGGGGGCATAATCCTAGCCCTGATTGGATAAGTCCCACCATCTTTGAGGTGGTGGGCACTGAAAAGTGTTCTTCACCTCGCCCCCAGCACCTGAGGGGTGGAGTTGGCAGAAGGGACACACCTCCTATTCTTTCTATATTTTGCCGCCTGTCCTCCTGCCAAAAAGGGGATGAGGACAGGGAGGGGGCCTGCTCCCTCTAACAGGAGAGGCTGGGGTCACATTAGAAAGGCAGCAGGCCTTTGAAGCTCCCCGCCACGGATGGCTCTTCCTGACCAGGGGGAGGTGTAAACACTTCCACCCAGGAAAGGCATTGTTCTCGACCTCAGAGCATGCAGGCACTCTCCCCATGAGGGCAGAACACTGGAGGTAGCAGGCTGGCTCTGGCCAGTCAGTGACCACACTAAGGATTGGTAGGTTTCAGGGGCCCCCTCTAAAGGGCCCTCTGTGTGAAATGTTTAATAAATCTGACACTGGAATCAGTGCAGGTTTATTATGCGGAGATGTTTAGTACCAAACATCCCTTATTTCAGTGAAGCCATCATAACGACGTGGGTCCAGCCAGTGTACTTACTATGGCTTCCCTGGTCACTTACAATATTCAGGAGTAGACAACGATATTGCAGGGGAATGTATGCTCATTCAGCTTTAATCAGGAACTGAATTTGGAGGTTAGGGCAGCCTGTTACAGGTTCCAAGGTTTACCCTTCTAAGCCAATACTATTTGGAGGTCATCAGAGCCAATACACCTCCGTGTGTTAGTACGTGCTCAGTAGTTTTCTTTTTAAGTCATATAGTCACTCACAATCCTTGGAAGAGCTTAAGAAACAGACATTGCCAACAGCTCCGCATAAGAAGTTGAAAGCAGACTCAGAGGAATCAGATTGTTAAAATTGGCCCACATATGCAAATAGGAGCAGGTTTAAACATGTACAAACAGATGTTCGGTATGGTAGACTGCACGCTTTTGTGCTTGCTGCAGGCAATGTTTGAGGTAATTAGGGAAATCAACATTAAAATCCTGCCTACCAGACCATAAAACAGGCCCATAAACAGCCTTAAAATTGCCCTCACTCTGACCTGTCAGATTAGCCCCTCTGGCACCGTCAGATAGCCCTGCAGGCAGTTCAATTCTGTGTAAATGTTTTTGTGCATTTCTAAATTTGTGCATCAATAACAATGGGCATAATATGCATTTACTTTCTAGTTTACATGCACACACTGACATGGTACTATTACATTTGAAACAAATTTGCTCATTAAAGATCCTTTTTCTGGTTTATGCTAAAATAGGCCTCAGTTAGGCCTCAACACCGTCTTCTTCTTCATAATTAATGTCTCTCTCTGAATGTTCACTGTTCATTATTTTTGTAGTATACTGTCAAGAAGAGTCAGGTTTGTCTATTTCCACTGACATTGTTCTTCCTGTTTTCAAAGAGAACTTTTCAACATGGACACAGTAATGTTGCAGTTTTCCCAGGCCCTTTCCACTAGCTCACTGTATTGCATTCATTCACAATAGTTTGCTGTTGCTTTGTAACTAGGTTATGCTCATGTCGTCAAGAGGTGGCAGGAAGAGTGGGCAGAATAAATAATCATGTATTGGGATAGTACTTAGATCAGGCGTCTCCAACCAGTCGATCGCAAGCTACCAGTAGCTCCTATTCCCCTTCAGAGTAGCTCACAGCCTTGAGTTCATTTCCAAATAAGCACAGTGTCATATTTTTCTTTTTTAAGTTAAAGGAAGGCTGTGTTTATTTTGCATTATTATCATCAGACTGCAGATAGCAGGGCCTGATAATGATCGGTGCTCAGTCAGATGTATGACCCATGGGGCACAGCGGTTAAGAACTGAAGCACTGAGGTATTTATCTCTTAATTAAAAGTCCTTGTCAACTTATTATTGGAATGTGGGAACAAAATGATGATTCTGAATGCTTTTTAATGGGAGAAAATTTAAATGAAAAATTGCTTCGCTGAATGAGTTAACTCTTCATTTTAATTTTCTCCCGTTTCAAAGTGTTGCGTTTACAAACAGCACGCCTCTTGCTTCTAATGGCCAGTAGACACTGTGCCATATGTAGAATTGAAAAATGCAGGGTTTTTTTAATGGAGGAAATTTAAAGTCCAGAAAAATGTTCCATATAGTGAACATTTTTGTAGAACATTTTACTGCCCTTTAAATTTCTCTCATTTAAAAAAAATGGTTCTATGCTTGTGTTATACATAGAATGGTGTCACATATGGCGAAAGGTATGTCGTGTGCCACAAGTACATATGACACAGGCCCTCAGTCACTCATACACATATATCCCAATGATACGCACACATGTGCTTGCATCCCCAAAGACCACACTCTCACTGACGCACATAGCAGCCCTGTCATAGTGCCCCCAGTAAGAGTATTGTTTTCCAAATCATAGTATCTGGCTCTATGGACGTTGTTAGCCTTAAAGTCACTGAAGCTGCGCCAGGGGTGCCTGGTAACAATGCGCGAGTTGTTTAGCCTTCAGTAGCTCACAATTTACACTGATCAGAAGTAGCTCTTACTACAGAAAAGTTTGGAGACTCCTGCCTTAAGATGGTAAGGCAATATGACATTTTAATATAACCGTGCTCTGATCTGCTAAAACAATAATTCTTTTGCCAACACCGTGATAATTTTTCAGAAATTCATTCTTTCCTATGCCAGAAAACTGTATAGGAACCCCAGAATTTGGGGGTGAGCCAGACAGCTTTCCTGAAGACTTTCCCATGCTGCTAGGGATGCTGCCAGATTTCTTATTGATTTTGCTGCTCATTTGGGACTTTGAATTTTTCTGATTTTGCACCTTATCATGTATTGCATTATCTGTATAAAGCCTTCATGGCAATAACTTCATGCATTTGCAATTTCTGTACCGCACATTTTGAATTTTTGTAATTTTAAAAAAGAATCTCTATTCCCTACCCTAGAACTCAATTAATGAGTCTGCTCTTAGTTAACTGACTTTATTTGTGCTATTGTGCCTTCTCAGGAGCACATTTCCTCATGAAATTGAAGTTTAACACTCCGATTCAACCACCCGTGGGCGTGCTGTTGAGGTAATATTTTGGGATTTACAATCTTAGGAGTTCCTCTCTCCAACACCTGTAAACTAGTGATATGGGAAGGGGTAAGAGGATTTAGAATTAATAACTTAATTGCCGCATTGAAAAAATATATGATATTTATACATACACCAACTATTTTCTTCACGTGAAAAATGACTAAAAATTAACATTTCTTTGACCAGGCCAAAGAGAATGTAGATAGACGTTTGAATTTTGAAGCTGTAATTGCCTACAATCGCCACTAGGTGTCAGCAAATCATTCCTAAAGGATGCAGGCGGGCTTCTGACCTGAACAATTTTGTACTGTATTCAAGGTGGTTCATGACTTGTGGGAAAATAGATGAAAAACTTGAACTGTTTGTAATGCTAGTATAATGCGGAACTACAGATTACTTTGCTAAAACGAAATGCCAGATGTACGACGCATTTGCGAATCAGGAACGAGTACTAGATCAACTGATAAAGCTAACAAAAACAGAGAGGGCCAAGTTTAGGCATGCGCACCGAGACTGAAAACATCCAAACTCCCAGACAGATCTCACCCACAATTACAGGCAATTCGCTTACCGTGATCCCTGCAAACGCAGATCAACACAGAGACAGGTACCCATGTAGACATACGTACAGAAGCCAGTGCATTCAGACCTACTGATACCCATACACATCACTATAGGTGCAAGAGCCCCTGAAGACAAAGAAATACAGGTCCCCATGCGCAAACAAGCCAACAGATGCTGTCATAGACCGAGAAAACACACAGAAAAGTTGTACCACACAACACACATTCAACCAGTGATGGTGATGTTGTTCATCTTAAATGTTTTACATTCATATCGACATTAACATGCAACACGCAAATGTACTGTGTGTATTTTTCATGTTTAGATTGACCATGGGTAATGTAGGCCTTTATTGTAAAACGGCTGGTTATCATCTTGCTTTTGTACCAGGTTCAGGAGACGCCAAAAGTACCATTTTCCATTCTCATGTGAAATGTTTTCTGTGCAATCCTTGTAGTGTGTGTTAATGAGCTGTTGCAATGCACCTGGAGAGTGCAGCTTGGTCCGATGTGTCTCATATTGCAGATGAAGTTTGAAGTCACTGGTGTAACGAAACTTGATGGGGCCCCCCCTGCAAGGTATGTGGAGGAGCCCCTTCCGGACTCAATCAGGAGCTCTCTGGCCAGAGTACTGTGCTGAGGGGGGCCCCCTGGAGCATTCCCCCCCCCCCCCGCACCGCTGGGGCTGCGGGGGCCTGTGTTACTCCACTGTTTGAAGTAAGTTTGGCATAAGCCGCTGTGTAGTAGCTTGAGAAAGTAATTATCTTGGTTATCTACCTGTGCCTTAATCAGAGTGGGCCATTATATGCGAACCATGTGTAGGTGGATAAAATGTTAGAATTGTGAGATTTAAGTTAATTAAATGTGGATGAGATCTCAGAAAATTCTCTTCCAGCTTCCTTGCACGACCATTACGGAGAACCCGTCTTCCAGATTTGTTATTAGAACCTTTACCCCTCTCAGCAGAGTAGGGCAATGTTTTCTACACTGTGGGTCGAGACCCCCATTCTTAGTGGGTCATGAAAGTCCAAGCAATAAATAAAGATGCCTTTAAATTCTGTATTTATCTTGTCACATTGCTGCACTTATCAGACTGAATTCAAATGTCAGCTATGTTTTTGGCTCTTTTTTTTTTTTTTACATGGGACTGGTGTTTACAAACGTCTGTCACTTTTCAGTCAGAAAGCCAGCAACACCCATCTGGGGCGCCCAAAAGGATCCTCACGCTACAGCGACGAGTGTCCGCGATGCTCGGCCGGCTCCTCGCGGCCTCCCCCACAGTGAACTGAACTCTTCGAGCTGGACTTGAGAAGGTAATTTTTTTCAGCGGGATTAACCTGGTCCCTGTATCCAGCCGTACTCCATCATGATCGGCCTGAGCTTGTGACTTTCACCCGGACTTGCAAGACCAGATAACCCAGAGTGGAGGTATGTGCCTTTAGGCACTGTGCTCAGTGTTTTAAATGGAAATATAGAAGTGCAGATACCCACTCTTTAGAGTACCTGTTTGCTCCTGAGAAATGCTGGTACTCTGCCATTAAATGTATTGCAGCAGTGCTGAGAAGTGCAGGTACTCTCTCTTTTAAATTAAAGTACAGGTACTCCGCACCGGATAGTACCTGCCCATTTAAAGCACTGGCTATACTTAACTTAAATCTTTGAAATTGTACATTACCGGTTCTACTGATTGGAATTGTGTTGTTTTGGTGTCAAATTTATTAAATGTAACTCTTTTTTTAAACTGGTGGGGGATTTTTCTTGCGTTGTGTTTTTTCTTTATTAATGTTGAAGCGCTGCATAAATACATTTACATATTGCCTTTTTGTGGTTCATCCTAACAAGGATTGTAGCAGTTTCTTGAATACGGTCCCAACCCCCCCTCACGCCCCCACCCAACAACCCAGTTTGTTGTTCTAAAATGTAGGCTGAGGTTCTAAAACGTTTGGGAAGCATTAGAGTAGGATGTTCTCTTGATAGGAGAACACATTTAACTTAACTTTACCTTTTGAGACAACCTAATAATAATTTATCTTTGCTTTTATGACCTTGAATTGCTTTGAACTATACACTTGACTAATGCATTAATGTATTGATTGTTGGTTTAGAACTAATTTGAATTGGTAACTTTGCTAATCTTTTAATAAGCCTTTATTGTTTGAAACTTAACCACTCTGTCTTCCTTGTGGAGATAAATGTGGTTCACTTTATTGAAATTAGATTTTTAGCCTCAGTTGCAACTAAAGATTCATCAGAGCACTTCATGAACCTACATTTGCCCCAGAACTTGCAGGAAGCAAAGCACGCCAACAGCATACAAGCAGAATTACAAAGATGGAAATGGATGCAAATGCTGAGGTAGCGGAACGCACAGTCCGACGGCTGCACATGACGTGCAGACTTCAGTTACGACTGAGTAGCAGGGGAGAGTGGAGATTCAACCTGTATTCAACCCGTGGCATTCCTCGAGTGATGAATTATAGAACAGGTGAAAATAAATAGTGACATGGCAGGGACAGTACTAGCTCATACTTCCTCTCTCTAGGGCTAAGTGTTGGTGCTTGCTCTAGTGGTTGCTGAGACATATTCCATCACATCTCCTCTCTCTATGTATTCTTCTATCTATGTGGGAATTGGGCAAACCTGGCTCCTTTAATCTGGTACCTACCCAGTACTAGGAATGCTCTTTCCTGTCTGCCATCCCAAGCTTTATCCACATAATTCTTCATCAGTCAATGCCGACACTACACTACTGCACAACACGAACATCCACCCAGACCATAATGCTGAAAGCCTGTAATGAACTATAACAGTTCCCACAAACCCAAAGACTCAACTGCCCAGACTACCCAACATCTAGAGACCCCCCTTCACTCGGACATCACTACTGAATCACCAGACATTCACACATTCCAAGATCCCCACAAACTCAGAATGCAGATCCCCAGATCTGACCCTCAGTCCACACACATCAATATATGCAAAACGATTGCCCACATACTACCAGAAACCACTTCACATTCCATATGCCTAAAGACCCATCCATATGGAGCCGCAAACAATGTCAAAGACACCAACACTCCACCAGGGATTAACGTGTGATAGGACGTTCCTGATAATGCATACATGTTACATAGAAACTAGGCATAACTATGGGCCAAACATTAAAGGCACTATCTCTTAGAGTATGAATCCCCAAGGTTTAGGGCCTAGAAAACTAACATTTTGAATGATGCTGGCTAACAGGGTGCGCAAGAATGCCATATATTAGTAGCAGGGTGACAGTCATGCTAAGCAACAGAGACAGAGACACAGCAAAGAAGAATCTTCCAGTCTGCCGTTTGGAGACCTATGTGTAGTGATTAACACTACAAAACTATCAGGCCTCAGACAGAAAAAGCTTGGAAGGAAGTACGACGCAAAATGGCCTTTAGAGTCACCCTCAGTCATTAATGTTCTACAACATATTTCATGTGCACAGGACAATTAACACCAAGTGACATCCCAGCACACATTCAGATGTCCGTAGCCAGACATTAGGATTAACTCTTACAACACAACATATAAGAGCATATATGGTGAAACATCTTGCATACCCAGGGAAGCCCATGGTTGCCATCAGAGCACCACATACAGATATCCATACACATCTTCAGATACGCTCATGCGACATGTTGTAGGAGGCTGGCTTAGTATATGGTGCTCACTTATGTAAGTGTAGCACCCTGCACTAATCTAGACAACCCTTATGGTGATTGTAGTGGTCTTAGACAACCTTAGAAAGCTCTCCAAGTGTTAGCTGTGGAGAGCAGCCTTTAGGCTTAGTCCAGAAGGAGTGCAAAGCAGTTTGTTTTACCAGATCTTAATCTTATTAGTATTGGTTAAGAGAAAAAGAACCACACAGTGTATTTAAAAAAAAAAGATATTTATTAGAAGATACCCACTAACACATAATATCTCCTACCCAGAGATATAACATAATGCACATAGTACTTTGCAACTAAAACAGGTACGTAGGACCAATACACTAAGATCCCCAGGGGGGAGACCAAACCATATACTAAAATAGTGGTATGAGAACCATGACTCAAGTCAAGACTGTAACCAGAAGACGTAGAAGTGCTGGGGACCGAAGGAACCACCTGAGGTAGGTACCCAGGAACCCCACAGAAGCCGTGTGCAGAGTGGAAACACGACCATGTGCTCAATTCAAGTCAATGGGTAAGTCGCAGTTGCAATTTTAAAGAAGAAGGACCCTTCCCAGTGGACCCTGAAGGAACCCCCTGGAGGACAGAAGGTGGGAGAGCCACCTCACCCGTGGACACCCTAGGAACCAGGATACCTACACACCAGGGAAGCCAGGTGCACAGGTGTGAAGTGGCATCGGACCTCGCTGTCAAACTCAAGGGAGAACCTCAGGAAGATGCTGCTGGCAAAGAAGGTGAGTGTGTCCGGTGGAACCCAAAGGTGGATTCAAGATGTGAAGTACCTGCAAGCAGAGGGGACAGAGTCCATGCCACTCAGGGGTGACCAAGAGGCACGGAAGACGAGTGCCCACCGATGTCGTGTGATGCAGGAGAGATGAGGATGACCTTGGAGCTGCAGCTATGTGGGCCAGGCGATGCTGTGGGAGACCACGAGCAATTCACGAGCTGTCCTACGTCAGATGTCGAGAGTTGAGGGTTCGGTGTCCGTCGGGAGCACCAACAAGCCTTGGCAACTGCAAACAAAAGGGCAAATTAAAAAGGTGCAGTGTCGGGACCAGCAAGGTCCAAGTGACTCACTGGAAAGTCGGAGCAGGCCCTGAGCAAGCAGGGGAGCCCACTGGAATCAAATAAGTCCCTTGAAAGGGACCCGAAGATCTCTGGATACAAGAGTCGCCCAGCCTTAGCAACAGCCAGCCGATGCGGTGCACAGGGGCTCGGTTCCAGCAGTGCAGACGAGAGATACTGGCCGCAGATTCGATCTGCAGACAGTGCAGGCCTAGAGGGAGTTATAGAACCGCCACCTGTGTTACTGAGCCTGTCGGAGTCCGTAGGAGCCCAGGATCAGCAAACCGGTCTGTTACGTTGCGGTGCCTGCAGATGCAGGGAAGTGGCTCCTTCACTCCAAGGGAGCCTCCTTCGGATGTCTTGGATGCCCACAGGCCCTGTGAGGGACCTGTATGGAGCATGGCCACTGACAGTGCAGCAGACTTGCAGGACGCAGTGACCTGGAGCAATCGGAGTCTTTCCGGTTGCAGTCTCGGTTCCAAGAGTGAAGT
Source organism: Calotriton arnoldi (assembly GCA_963921515.1). NCBI lineage: Eukaryota > Metazoa > Chordata > Amphibia > Caudata > Salamandridae > Calotriton > Calotriton arnoldi. Next base: position 186,080 of record CAWUFW010001310.1, read on the forward strand.
TCGATGTGGTCAGTCCGACACGGTCAGAGTGTGTCCAGACGGTTGAAGATGATGCGGAGTTGAATCAGAATTGAATCCCACAATGAATCTAGGGACCCACCCGCAGGTAAGCCCTTAAATACCTTAAGAAGGGTTGCGATGATTCAGGGGTCCCTCCCAGAGGAGGGGGTCGGACAGTGGGTTGGATACTCCCATGCCCTTTGTCCAGTTTCGCACCAGAGAGGGAGCCAACGGCTCCCTTAACTGGTTTGAACCAAGTATACAAGGAGGGCACCTCCACCCTGCCCCAATACACTAAACCCTGTCTGGAAGGTGGTTACACCTCCCTGTGGCAGGATATCTGTTGTTCCGCTCTCCCCTGCTCGAGCTTGGCTCAGCAGCAGGAGGGCAGAAACATGTCTCTGGTCGGCAGCAGCCCTAACTTGCTGTTCGGTTCTGGAAGACTGGTACTGGGAGCACTGAGGGCCTCCCGGAGGAGCTTTACAGTGCATGTAATTATCCCTCCCACACCAGCTACAGTGTGGGGGTATGATTCCAACTTGTTTGATACCAAACATAACAGGGTTCATTACAGCCAGTTTAGAGATGCTCATCGCGTAATGACGCATGGCCACTCTATGTGTTGTAATGGCTGATGCACTTTAATCTTAATGGCGTGAAGCATGGAGCAGGGCACAGCCGCGGGAATAGGGGGGGGGGGGCTGCAAGCTCCGAAGGTCTCCCTCGCGGTCTCCTTCGCTTGCGCCCGCCCGGGCACGTCAGCCTCCCTACCCTCCCCTCTGCCTCTCACCGCACAGTCTTTGCTCCGCTCACTCGCCGCTTAGCCCGTCCGCCCCACTCCGCTTGCTCTTCGGGACCCGCGGCTCCGCTATGCCGCTTACTCAGCCGTCAGCTTACTCGCACTGCCAGAACCACGTGATCGGAATTGTCAAAAAAGATAGCAGGAAACAAGTACTGCTGTATGCACTTACAACCCTGGAGAATGGACTCCGAAGGTTGTAGAGGTGTTCCGCTCTTGCAGGGACACCCTCACGCTTAGAACCAAGCACCCTGCCTTCAGGATTGAAAGGCCTGCCTTAGGGGTAACTTATAGGTTTTCAGTGTAGTGACCTCAGATATAAGCTTACAGAGACTGCAATGGCAGACCTGTAGTTACAGTTTGAGTGGACTCCCTTTGGTGGCATAATACATGCTTCAGCCCATGGGAGACCGCTGGTGTACCTATGCCATGGGTACCTTGGTACCATATACTAGGGACTTATAAGGGTACACCAGTAGCCAATGTGGGGTGTACCATAGCACTCACGAAGCCAATTTAGGGGAGAAAGCACAGAGACTGGGGTCCTGGTTAGCAGGATCTCAGTCAGACTAGTCAGAAACCGCATCACACCAGGCAAAACGTGGGGGTAACCATGAAAGCAGATCCTACTTTCCTACACATGTGCACCCAGAGCTCAAGACACCCTCAAGCATATAAATACAGATCCAGATACACACCTAGACACTCCCTTCACTTGGACAATTAGAGATCCCCACTTCATGGTATCAATACACAGCATCAAGAAGAGGAACTCATGCCTACTGTTGAACACCCTTATAGTTTCAGACCACACTGGTCATCATGCACCAAGGCTCATCCTCAGACAGCCACCAAATAACACTGCTCCACACAAGTATGCATACCTTCATATATCCAGATAAACTCACAAACACCAATGCACACTGACACACGTTCTTTCACTCACATACTCAAACACCTGTATATCTCATAACAAGTAAACATAACCACACACAAGCCGAGATCCATACCCACATGCACCCATAAAGCTCTTACATACATTCTTCTGTTGCATAATGTTCTCTCTAAACATGACACAATAAGGCGCTCATGCACAACCCCCTTGCCACACATCTCTCTAGGCACCACACCTATCTACATCCTCCTCTGACACTAAAGCACACTATCTAATAAACGTCTTCACTCAGCGCCCACTGCTATCCTTTGGGGAAAGGGGCTGTCCTATATCTCACACACATTTTCAAACAAACGCAAATATCTGTGCTCATCCTGCAACACACACATTTACTTCGACACCACCAAAACTCACCCTTTGATATACATACTCTCATCCACCCACCTGTGCCACTGCCACAGTCATTCATGCTCTGCTCCAGACACCTGCCCACCACCTTCAGCCAGCCAAGCACACAAGTACTACATGCCTTCTAATACCATCAGTCACTCGGAAAAAAATTAAAAAAGCACATATAAACTTCAGAGACGAACACCCTCAGAAACCTGCGCATAGCCCCTTTAACGAGCAAACACACAACCAGACATACCCTCTGAGAACCGGCTACACACTAAGACTTTCATTACTTCCCCATCACAAAACATATGAAAGCCTTCAGACCGCATACACACCAAGGAACTGTGCAAGACATACAAGAGCACAGTTACCCCCAACATCCAGCTGCGGCTTCTCCTCTATGGCGGAGGAGCGTCGCCCCACTGCTTTTGAGCAGTGCAAAGTAAAGGAAATAAAAAATGATAACTTTGAGTTATTATCATTTTATGTTTCCTTTGCGGGCGGGTGGGGCTGCTCTGGGAGCAGGGTAGGGGAGGAGTGGTTTGCCCACTCCTAAGTGCACAATGACTGTTTGGTCGGCACTCTCGGGCCGCCCAAACCAGTCATCCGCTCTATCCTCGTTCTCCATGCAGGCTGCATTACAGCCTGCGTGGAGAACAAGCCCAGACCCCCTTTCCCTGGTTGAGCATCGAACCAGGACGCTCAAAACCAATCACAGCGCTGCAGCGTTCTGATTGGTCAGGGGAGCCTGGCTGTTGTTCATGGCTTCCTGCTCATCGAGTCCCAGGGGAGAGGGGGGAAAGAGAGTGTGTATGTATATGTGTATATATATATATATATATATATATATATATATATATATATATATATATATATATATATACACACACACATATACATATACATATCCTTGTGGGGACTTGAGTGCAATAACACACTCACGCTGTGGGGACTTGATTGCACTGTGGGGACCTGAACCCAGGTCCCCACAAGGCAATGTCTTCTAAATGATAAAGAATGACTTCAGGAACATATGTGCCGATTTTTACAACATTTTTAAAAATTGCCTTGTGGGGACCTGTGTTTCATTAAGTGTGTTTATATTTTTGCTCGGCTCTGCCCCTGTAGACAGGAGGTGGTACTGCAGTCTTAAACACACTTTGCATTTAAACACACTTTGCTCACCAGAAACACAGTCTAGCAGCAGAAAGGATTGACATTTGAAAGTAAAAGCTGCATAGCCCTATGTTTATCCAAATATTTTCATTCACATTAACATTTTCTCTATTTATTAATATAAAACTTTATTGCCATGAAGCTATTGAATTTAGACTATTCTGGTCTAAAAATTGTTAGTGGTTTTATCGGATTACTATAAGCAATTTGGGTCAGTTTCGAATCCCAGATTACTTTATCATTGACATTTGATCCTTACCTGCAATTAAAGAATGAAGGTGTAATCCAATGCGATACAATATAAACTGATTTTCTTGCTTTTGGCAAGTAACCTAGGGCTTCAATGGCAATTGTTAGTTTAATGCTTATAGCAAAAATGCAGAGCTTTATATTGCTTTGCCTTTGTTTGAATATTCCTATGCAACAAGGAATATGTTCCTCTAGATGATGGCTAGATGAGTGAGAGAATAGCGTTGTTTTGTGGTAAAGGCTACATTCTCTCAGGCAGCTAACTGAAGCAATGTTATGCCCACCTTGCAGTAGCCTCGAAGCACTTTGGATGAGATACATAGGGGGAGACAATTAGTGATGTCGTGAACCACCGCTTTAGCAACTAAAGCAGGATTGGGGTTCTTTTTGGGCCTCCTATGTCTGCAACTCGGCAGACAAAAGTTCATAATTAACGCGAAAAAGGAATATAGAGTTAATAGAAGAGCAAGCAGGAGCACTGAATAACGAAAGGTGCGCAAATAGAAAAGGGAAGGAAGGAATATTGAATGAAAGGAAGGGTGAAAGGAAGGATGGATGAGTGGGTGAGTAGATGGATGGTGGTGGGTAGATGGATGAGTGGGTGAAAGGATGAGAAAAAGGATAGGTGGATGGACAGGATGGCAGAATAAAAGGATGGATGGATGAATGGATGGGTGAGTACATGAATAGGTGGATGGATAGGTGAAAGGATGGCAGAGTAAAGGGATGGATGGATGGATGGATAGTTTGATGGACAGGTAAACAATGGGAAGTAAAGGGACGGAAAGGTGTGTTAAAAGATGAAAGAATGGATGGCAGAGTAGCTGGATGTGTGAATGGATGATGGATGGCAGAATGGAGGGGTGGATGGCAGACTGTATTAACTGGCAGAGTGAATGGATGGATTATAATGGATGGATGGCAGAGTGGATGGATGGATGTAGATTAAATGATGGATGAAAGAATGAATGGATGACTGAATGCAAAGTTGAAATGGTGGATATCAGTGGGTGAATGGAAGGGTGAAAATGTGATATAAATGGATCGGTTGAATGGAAAAGAGCAGTTCATACACACTGTTGTCTCCTGCACATTACTTCGTGTCTAAAGTCATTTAATGCATGCATTGGATTCATGCACATGTTCGCTGATGCACACACTGCTTTCTTTCATGGGTGCGCTCTGCCGTAAGCACACTTTTTTTATAGGCCACTGTTTTCTCGCACAAAAGTCGTTTATGTACACTTTGTTCAGGCACACAATTGTTTCATGAGAGCACTTGTTTTGTGCTCACTCTGTTCATGCACAAGCACTTCATAATAACGAACGATTTTCTTTGTCCCAGTGACAGTTTTGGAACAAGCACAACTTTCATTTACAAGCTGCTTTCATATCCATGCTCCTTTCGTGCACTCACCGGGAGCTGTACTTAAAAAGTACTGGATACCCAGGGAAAATAAACGTGGATCCGATCGTAAAAATCTGCTATATGTATTTAGAAAAGCCTTTGTGGGGCCTGCAGCGGTTGATATTTCATAAATGAAAGCATTATTAACAATGGTTTCAACAGCTTCACTGCCTTCAGCAGATGTGCTTCTACGGAGCTGTTGTGTGTACACGCCGAGTTTACTCCTGAATACAGAATATTTTATGAACACATACATGCCTTCCTAAGTGTAAACTTTACATCTGGGACAGAGATCAACTTCCTCGTACAAACGCACTGAGCAAACTGGACTTTTAGGAGTGAGAATGCAAGAAGAAAGGGGCTAATGAGAGGAAGCCCCCCCCCAGGCTCAAAGAATGCGTGCGCACTAAAAGAAAGGCACAAAACAAGTATCCTCGCTTCTAGTGTCAAATGACAGGAATTATAAGCAAAGACGGACAGCTTGAGAAATCAGACTGCTCGGGAAGGCTCTCAGCTATGCAAACACTGGGGGCATGGGCTGAAAGAGGCCTGACGGAGCCGGCAAAGTCAATGTCTTTGTCATGCAGCGCTGAAGGAAGCTCCCCTTCACACCTCTTTCCCAGCCAAGAGCATGACAATAGAGGCTCTCTTGCGCTGCAGGGTCCACACCCTGCACACCTTCAGGGGGAAGGGCTGCCAAGGAGAACAGGCAGTGAAAGGGCTCTTCCCGAAGGAGGAAGGAAAAAATCTGCAAAGGCAAAGAACCTGTTGCCATCGCCGATTACACATTCCCTGTATGCTATCCTGTTAGGAGTAAAAAGGTGAATGGAACTCCCATTCTCTGACCTTTAAAAATTGGCATTTTTGCACCTTTAAGCACTGGCTGGAAATTCATTCTGAAATAACCCATCATCAACTATATGCTAATTTAAGTAAACTGTTAAGTGTCCGTAACTGGAGAAACCCAATATTTCTAATTTCAAATCTATAATTAGTTTTCTGTGCTGGTGCTTTAGAGAGGGAGCACTTTGAAAAGCACAGACAGTGAAATGCTTTGTATTTGCTTGTGCGTTTTCCCTTATTTGAATTATATAGGTAAAATGTCTGACTTTGCAAATTTTCAATTATATGCTGCGTGGCTTCTTGACACTAAGGTCTCATAAGCCTCTCCTTGATGTTAGCACATAAACACTGCACTCTTAACGAATAATTCATCAAATTCTACTTTTATCCTTTTCATTCTGGAACTTTTTATATCATTATATATGGGAACAATAAGTCACAGGATGCATGAAAAATATAAAAAGGTCCGATATTCATGGTGACCAAATTTTGAAAATCAAAAACCCTAGTGTTCCCCGAACATAGACATAGAAATATAATTTTGCATGGACCCAGGGCCACTGCATACCTTACATACCTTAAATGCCAGCATTCTCCAACACAGTCCACGTTACAGTAAGAGAAATTCAATGCAACCTTTACACAGTATAATCTGTGTTAACTAAATTGCTTTTGGTTTGGGGCAGTTAGCTAACTCTGCACTAGAACACATGAACCTGCTTTCCTCTGTGTCCAGCTGCCCTTTTCTTAAAACCGGACACGTGCTAAATCTGTTGAAGTTTGCAGGGTACAGATGGTGAAAAAAGAAGACAGACTCAGCAAATCCAGGCTACCTAGTTACCCTATCAATATGGGATAACATTATCTGCGAAATAAGCATGCTCGATTGGCTAATTAATTGACTCTCAGCTTCGAAGTTTAGTAAGCATGGCAAATGTAAAGCTACCTTTGGTAAAATAAGCATTTTGTGACTGGGAATGAGCTCGAATTAATTCCTGAAGTTCTCCCTGGTAAGGTTGGCATATCCAGTCCAGTACACTCCATTCAGGGGCGCTGGAATTATGCGGCAGGGGGGCCCCAAATTATGTGACAGGTTTGACTAAATTATGTGTCAAGAAAAGGCAGGTTATGCAGCATAATGCAGCACATTTTGTGATAGTATTACCTCATTATTTTGTCATTTTTACACATTAACACTATTTGGGCAAAGGTTTCACCTCATTAGTATCAGTTTGACACCCAAATACAGCAATATGCAACAGAAAGGTGATCACTCAACCTTTGCGAAGGGCCTTTCACTGCGCAGCAACACGTTTCGCTGTGTTTTAGTAACTTTTTATTCATTTGCGCTAGCAATCATTTTTGGGTTAAAATCTGCAGATTATGCAGCAGATGATGGATTATGTAGGAAAGGAGGCAAATCCATACTTATGCAGAAAACACCATGACTGCAAATTTGCATAATTCCAGTGACTGACTATAATGCATAAGTGACTAGTCCTTGCACTCCCACTGATCTAAGAATCCATCACACATTTTCAAAAAGTGTTTAACTGAATTTTGTTTACGGAATGCACAGACAGGAGAAGGCCACATTTCTGCAGTCTGACTTTTGCTATACGAAGGAAAATAGCTGGCTGCCTGGTCCTCCTTTTGTATAAAGCAAACACAAGGACAGGATGGGCGGAGCGCTGAAACTTTTCAGACACTCACCCCAAGTCACAGATCTGGGTTGAATCCATCATCGTTCTTTAGCTCACTTCACCATCCCAGATCAGACCCAGCTATATGAAAATCAGTCTTGGCCCTGTGCCTCATGGGAACAATTTATCCCTACCTGCCAAGCCCGGTCTTCCCTGGACCGTAAACAAGCATCCTGGTAACACCCCTCATCAGCCAGGCTAGTTTGAATCCAGAGGCAAAGTGAGCAAGGGACCCATGTCTGGGCATACCCTTCCAACTTAGGGCAAACAAATCAAACACAAGGAGATGATGGACAGAGTGCTGAAACTTTTCAGACACTCACCACCAGTCACAGATCTGGGTTGAATCCATCATCGTTCTTCAGGTCACTTCACCACCCCAGTTCAGACAGAGCCATATGCAAATCAGTCTTGACCCTGTTCCTCATGGAAACAGTCCAGCCCGAACTGCCAAGACAGGTATACCAACCCATTTACTGCTATCAAATCCCTCCTACATATGGTGCCTGAGATACCCTGACACATGCCGGAGACAGTGTGGAGGAACATGGCACATTACTATACACAAGGTGGACTGCCCTAAACTCCAGCAGTTCTCGACATGAATGCTAATGATAGCATGTTTCAAATGAGTATTGCCAGATTCCCAGGAATACATGCTGCTTGGGCTTCCCTATACACAATTATACCCACTGCATGCTCAGTAGATGGCACAGGTACTTTGTGTGGTTAGCCAGCTGATCATCCCAGACTGGGGGAAAGTGCATACCAGATATTGGGGAATAGCACCTGGACCTTGGGAGCTACTCAGTATAGAGAAACTAACCATAGTTCAAGTTCCCTGACTTCAGTCTTCAGAGAATTTACATGTCCCAGATTCTTCAGGGTACAAAAGAGTATCCCATCAGACATTTCTCAGTTGGGCTCAATGTGGCGTATATAAGAGCAGACAGAGTGCAGTTGGAAAGACGTTAATGGTAAAAAGCTGAGACATGGAAAGTTAAATGCAGCAAACAGATTTTCCTGTTAGTAAGGGAGGGAAGTGGATTAGTTGAGATTTTATATGCTTCTAAGTGAGCACTACTGGCTAGGTGGCTAGCCACTTGTGACCAATACGCATCATGGTTCTTCTTCACTGGCATACTTGGTTGGCGACACTTGGTAAACTAGAGGGCTGGTTCCCACTGTTTGTACCAAAAAGTGTATTTTCTTTTGCATTGGCCTGCATCTCACAATCTACTGTTTGTAATAGATATTTGGCAGTTGAAGGGCACCCACCCGAATGGGAAACACCCAGTATGAATTCCTATGGCACTGTGACTTTAATTAGCACTATCACAGGTGCTATGCGTTGGCCCAGATGAAATTTAAATTTTCCCGTTGTAATTTCAGAAATCTCACATTTGGCTTTTTATGTGACATTTTTGCAGTTATGCCTTTGCACCACATTGTGTAGTTACATGCTGTTACCACAAGCGTGTGGGAATAATGTCTATCACCTGAGCGCGATTAGCTATTGATCCCACCACTTGTGTTTTTGTGCAATTGTTTTACTGTGAAATGTGTCCTTGCATCAAAAATTGATGCAAAGAAGCGTTTCACACTAAAATAAAGTACTAAATGGCAGATTTGCATTTAGCATAATTACATCGCAAATTACGTGAATTTCACACATCCCTAGCTGTGAGTGTTACAGTAATGGTCCAAACTGATACAGATTAGGACCAACACCCTCCAGCCATGAGGACCTACAGTCTGGGGGATTAAGATCATTTGTCTGGATCTCAGACAGCAGTGACAAAGCAAGTAGGTTCAGGGGCCTCACAAGTACGGGAGAGTTGGAGATGAAGCACACTCAGCCTTCTCAACTTGTGAAGGTGACGGAGCTGCCCCTTAGCCTTACCCCTTATATAGAAGGCCCAACTGAGGCTTTTCTTAAAACATCTAACGCCGAGGATTAGTTTCGACCTGGACATCAAACACTGTTCCAAACTACACCATTATGAACCCTATGTAGAATCAATTGAATATAAACAGGTACAACATTATATCCGTTTATCTTTAAGCCATGGAATCCGGCGATGTATATCTTTATTACGGCTTGGGATACTACCTTTTAAATCATTGACTTTTAAATGGACTCAGAAAGAAAATGTTACCAGTATATGCGATCTTTGCAATGGAGGAGTGCAAGATATGAAGCATGTTTTGTTGGTATGCCCGAACTCGATATTGGTTGAGGCCAGAAGGCGATATTTAAAAGTAGTTCAATTTAGATATAATTGTGCATCTGTGCAGAGTTTGATCTTGCTTTTTAAATCTCCCCCAGATGAATTTGTGTGTCATAACCTGTTTAAATGTTTAAAAACTTTTTTAACTTGTATTGAAAGTTCTTTGTACATTGTCTTATAACAAATGTTTTATTCGAAAATTTGTTGTTCTCAGTAGAGAACTAAATCAAATAAATTAAAATTGAATTGAATAAATAATAAATATTTAATATATAGAAATTATTTTGATCTTGAGGTTTTGTTCCCACCCAGAACTTGAGTGGCCTCCTTAAGATATCCCTGAGTCTGTTCAATGTGTGGAGTAAGAGATTGAGAATGAAGATTGTAGTGGTATGAGTGGAATATCATGTTGATTTCTTCCCAAACTATGAAACAGTCATCTGACTTCAAGGCTGAGTTTGTAAAGTGGCTGTTGAGATCACAAAGCAGTCATGCCAAAGGACACCCTGACTTATATTCCTCCCAGTGTTGTGTGGTAGCGTAAATATGGTAGTACAAACAGTGTATTAATCATCTTGTGTAATCTGAGTTAGCACAGAACTGGTGTTCAGAGAGAATTGTCTGTGATAATTTTCATTTCCAAGATTGCTCAAGATCTTAAGCATGATGTACATGGACCACAGGGCATACTAAATGTGTAGCTCCTGTCTCGCCAATTTGAAAGTTTTCTATTTTACAGCATGATCACATACTGAGCCTACATTCGTATCAAAGTAGAGCTCTCCTGATTTCCCAACTATTGCACACTAAGCTATATCCTTGAGTTAAACTGATTGCAGGTGCCACATTAGGCAGCTGGTTTCCTCTGGCACACTGGCAGGAGGCTCAAATTTACAGCTGTCTACCACATACCCAAGGAAAATTAATGTCATTCATTGGCTCCCTGTTCCGAATATCTGTGGTGTTCCTTTCAGGATAATAACTTTATCTGTTTTATGAATAAGATGTTTGAGCTTCAATTTTAAGTTTTAATTTAGTTATACATTAACTTTAGCAGTTCCTTTACAATTATTGGCATGATTTAGGGATATAACCTGTCCCTTTATCAGAAGATAACACTTAAATTCTACAAAAGAATGAAACAAGAAAATTCATAATCACTGTATTCAAATAATAATCTAAATAAACATTAATCATGCTTTGTCTATTAAATAAGGTATCATTGAATGCTCATACCTACACCACATCTAATAACTGCTGTAAATCGTGGTTGTGTACACGTAGTGTCTGGCTTCACCATTAAGAAACATTTTCTCTTCTGGTTTGCAAAACTATTTGACTGGAGGACAGTCTTTTGTTGGACTCTAACTTGTGGTCTTTTTACCCTACTCTTAAAATCAACTAGTGTGTATTTCATATGTTATTGTCTAGATAAACAAGAACATTTAAGAAAAAAAGAAATGTGCAGAGAATAAAAAATAATGATTGGAATTCTATTTCTCATTTAACTTCAAAATGAGTGTAATGTCGAACATAAGGAAATGAAGTAACATCTTACACCTTCGAGATGATCAATTATTTCAACATCCCTGCCTATTGAAATATTTATAGGATTATCCTGAAATCTAATATACTCAAAGCAGATAAATCCACTGAACTTCTGTTTTTCATTCATCTCAGTTTGTAATGTTTCAATCCACCAACTGTTTCTTCGTAATAATGTATAATGATAACCCCCTGCCCCAATGATGGTCTTACCACTTCACAAACCTGTACTTGTAATTGAGTCACATTATACCCTGTTTTATTGACATTTTATGTAACACTACATCTCTCATCAATTGAGGTGATTAACAGGCTACTTAAAGTCAGCCCATAAATTTGGGCTGTTAACTGTAAAGCCAAGATATCAAAGAAGCACTTTATTCAAAAAGTGGCTAGAGAGATGGACATTTAGGCCTATATTAAAAGAATTGTGGCAATACCAATTTGACCCATCATGGGAACTTCCAGACCAACTGGAATTGCAAGATGTGTGGGAACCTGCACTCCAAGTTTTTTCATCAAGCACACTTCGGTCAGAAAAAAATATGCAGCAATCAGTGTGTAAACTTGTTATAGCATGGTGATAACGCACCCAGAATTTACTGCACCCTGCAGCATCAGTTTTGCAGGTGCAGTATTGCTGCATTAGGAATCTAGTAACTTCCATAATGAGGGCAAAAGTGGTAAATGTCTGACACCTTTTGGTCCTGGGTCTCGAATCTAGTGCAGATCATTGTTGAATTATGTGGACAACAATTACTTGAGCCATTCCAAATGGGTGATGAATTAAGGACAGAGCAGCTAGCTCTATGTAGTCGATGAGGAAAACATTTCTACTACTTAACTGCACCTTCACAAATGGGGGATTTTTCTACATCCATATAGGTTACATCCACAAGCTAAAAGATTATCCAGGTTAGTCATTTCTGAATTATATTCTACGATAGCTTCAAGGGAATATTACCTAATAAATTAATGAGCATGCCAACAATGTTCGATACAATGGAACTATCAGTTTTCCAAGTGCATACAGACAATCTTGTCTCATTGGATCGTGTGTTCATCTGCTTTTCCGAGCTTGCTGAGTGAATAGCTTGAGATCTACTTTGAAAATCCTTTTGGAATTGGGTCTCCCTATCCTCCACATATATTGCGTGTATAACCCCTTAGCATATGGCGAAGAAGTTGCACATTTAACCCACCCTTTGGATTTTGAAAGGTCGGTGCCATTTGCTATTCCGATAATTTGCTACTTTGTAAGGTCCGGTTGGGTTAAAAAGATCTCTTAACCTTGGTGGGTAACGCTTGCTGAAATTCTTCTAACATATACTTTGCTAATTTTGCATTGTGGATAACATAGCAAAGTTTTTTACACTGGCAAACATATGTATGTATTTACACAGAGCACTACGCAGTTTTTTCTTTTTTTCAAATATTTATATTAGTTTTATCAAAAACCAATAGAGTGCAGCATACTCATCAACAATTTGAAGCGATGTAGCAAACTTCAACAAGAAACCCACCTTCGACCCCCATCTTTCGTCAGGACATTGAAAATTTGAGCAAATTTGAGCAAATTGCACAGCCCATAGCTCATACTCAAAATATATCTTAATCTTCCAATCAAATACACCACTATGTACTGTTACACTATAACACATTCCATAGGACTCACCATCACCAGTAATCAAGAAAGCCTACAGGTCAGTTTCTTTTGTAAAGGTCTTCAGCGGGCACCCTTTAGGCCTACACTCCAAGTGATTTGTTATCAGTGTAAATTAGTGGTTCCCAAACTTTTTCGACCCACGGCTCCCTTGACCCATTGGCCATTGCCCAAGGCTCCCCAATGTTATTTTTTTTTGGGAGGGTGGGGTGGTGTAAGCCCGGCCTCGGGAGAACTTGCATTTTTCTCCCTGAAAATGATTGGGATGAAGCTGATGAAGGTATTATAATCATATACGCAAAGTGTTTCGTATTACTAAGGCGGAGCCTCTAATAAAATATTCCTAGGTACACTTCTTTTCCCATGCCTTTTTTAGAGTACCCTCTCAAACGTTTTTATCCCACTTACAGTGCTAGATAGCACCCCTATGCATGTAGGCCCCATTGCCAAAGTGTTTCTGCGCTTGAAGAATATTTGCATGCACTTCCATTTCTACCCATGTCATATGTGCCAACACACCTGTCGCAGCAGGGTGACTCACGATTTTGTAAACCACATACAGCTTTATTTTTGCTGTCAATGCAAGTAAAATAAATTCATCTTTTTTTTTTCTTTAAACGTCCCTCTTTCTTGCTTCCAAATGTTGGCATTATGCCATATATGGTGTTTTACTCGCCCTGTTCTCCAGGAGAGAGCAGGCCTGTCTAGAAATGTGTGTGTACTGAAAGAAATGTGTACTGGAAGTACCTGTGATTCAAGTACAACTGTCAATACTTAATAATACTTAGTGTGTTTAATTGACAGGACAACTGTACTTTCCTGATAACTTGCATTGGTGTAAAATGCATTTGGAAAAAAATGAAACTATTAATGAGTCTAACAAAATTAATCAGGCAGCTTCCGCTTCCACTGCCCTGATTCACTAATGGGGGCTACTTTTATTTTGGTGCCAGGACCTATTTTATGTCCCAGTCTGACATGCTTGTTAGTAAAACCTGTCTTTCTTTACACAAATACTTTTCTACAATATGGGCCACATCACTAAAGTGCTTGTGTAATCATAAACAACCTATTCAAACTTGTGCACATCAGCAACCAAGCTTTGTGTACTGTTGAGTTTTGCTTTTAAAACAATTTCTTACTGGTTTACGTTAGGGACATTTTCTGCAATTATATCCAACCAATTTACAGAAATGTCACCCAGTTGCGTGGAGTTTCGAGTTTGAAAGCACATTTATTCTTATAAGGAAAGCATGTTTTGCTTTTTTGACTTTTTTGTATCAAGAGTAAACATTTATGTATATGCCTGTCAATTAAACCATTTTGTGTGAGGGTGTATGCTGACAATCCGTAAATTCCAGATATCAAGCAAGTCTGCTTAAAGTGAGCAATTGAGACACAAAGCAGGCTACTAGTTGGGATTTTGACACCTTTGAAAGTTCATTAGAAGGTGTGGTGTGAGTGGGTGAATGACAATGAACAGCAGGACCCGACAAACAAAAGCACTTTGGAACTGCCCTTCTAATTTGAGGACACAGCTCAGAGACTAAAGGGGTTTTGATGACCATTGTCTCTGATGAGATTGAGGTAACCATAAAATACAATGTTAAAAAAAAAAAATCAGTCAAAAAACCCATCCAGGAGCATATGGAAAAAGTGAAAATGTGCCTGCCTGTTTGCCATTTATTCTCATTTGTGGATCTTTGTTTTATTTGATGCCTATTCGCTACACCATTTTTGTACAAATGCAAATCATATGGGCACAACATTCCCTGCACTGCCTCTTAATCTTTCCATACCGGTCAGTAAACCATATCCAAAGTGTATATGGCTGGGTTAAACTAGTAAATGACAATTTTGCATAATGTGTACTTTCACTATAAAAAACCTGGAACTGAATACTTTGGCATTCTGTGCATCAAAGCACGCTATCTTCCATTCCCACACTTATCTAGCACAGCAATTTTAGAGTAACAGGCTCTATATAATTATTTGAGCTATTTGGCTTTCTCCACGCTTCTCTATTTAAACCTATACACCGTAGAAAAACACAAGCACAGCCATAATATTAGCTATGCCCCCATTAACCATTTATGAAAAAGGGCCTGATTTTAGAGTTTGGTGAACAGGTACTCCATCACAAATGTGACCGATAACCCATTGGCCTTATTACAAGTGCATGTGGATATAATGCACTTGTAATTGGACGGATAGGATATCTGTCATGTTTATGACAAAGTATCTGGCCACCAAAATCTAAATCAGGCTCAAAGGCACTTGGGGCCTAATTTAGATTTTGACACACTGCGTACTTTGTTACAAACGTGACAGAGGGCCCTGCCCGCCAAACCCTCGGTCGGCCGGCTTTATTTAGAGATGTGAGTACTTTCAGTATTTGGTTGATGGATCCCAGATTGACTCTGTTGATGAAATACTTGCTCCAAGTGTCTGACAGGGTAGGGGCCGCCAGAGGATGAACATTACACCCCCCATCCTATTTAGGAGAACATTTCCAGGGCGTGGGAGTTATTAATTTTTGTTTTTCAAGAACAAACTTCCACTTTGAGAGCTTGTTTTTGCAAAACAAAAATAGTCTGAAGTTTGGTATATGGCTGTCAAAACCAACAGCGGCTATACACCAAACCTCTAGTAGATTGAAAGGAACTGTTGTGGTGACTGTCCCTTTCAATGTACAGAGATGACTACATAGTGTGCAGTCATTTCTAAATTTGGCAGACGATCCACAGGGCTAGCAGTCATCTCTAAATTTGGAGGGCAGAGTACCCCTTGGATGGTGGAGGTAATGACGTCCGCCATCCCAACAGATACTACGCCATCTGCCAAACTCATAACAGGCCCTTAAGCAGGATTGTCAAACAACGAGTCATGATTATGTATGCATGAAATCATATGCCAAGTTTTATATTGTAGCATTTAAATAGGGCTTCATATCCATGTTGTGGTCATGAACCACTCTGATTTATATCATGATCGGGGTGCCCTTTTCAGAGCACAGAGTAGCATGTTGGTTGTACAATGAAGTATACAGAATGCATCAAGCTTGAGGTATAGGAGTGTACTCTTAACATGATTTAGTAGACTCAAGAATGAGGTGTTATGGCATAGTACGAGAATAGATTTATTCATTGATGCAGATACCTACAAAATTTAGTTTTGATTATAATACAGTAGTTTGAGATGAGCCAGATTCAGATTGGTAGTGCTCTTTGAAATTCAAGACAATTGCAAATTATTCCTATTCTTGCTAGGACCAAGTTTGTATCTTGATCATTTGAACAAAATAAGGAATTTCCTCCAATTTGAAATTTATTGCAGAGCATGTATAAATGAGGATAGAGCGCACCCAGATCTTTGAGGTCTGGAATCAAGGTAGGTGTGGAGTTTTTGCTGTGAGAAGGAAAGGCTTGTGTCATGGATGGCATGATGAGCGAGCCACATTGTTTTCAGTGTAATGTGTCTAGCCATAAGCGACCATAGTAGAGATTGAAATGTCACTTTGAAACATGACCACATTGAGGCCACTGTCTCTGTGTGCACTGTGGTGCACCCTTATCTCTGTGTGCCCAGCTTATACCGAAACAATATATATGTATGTGGGGGCAGATCTACAAGAAACTAACGCAGCGTGGTGCCGCAAGTCATTTTGCTGCGCCGTACTGCGTTAGTTTCGAAGCACAGGGATGCGACATATTTCCAACAATATGTCGCATCTCTGTGCTTCCCCCTACGCTGGCGCACAAACTGCTGTCACGCGCCGGCGCAGGCACCCTTGCACCATGGTGCAAGGATGCCTGCGTCATGGGGAGATTGTTTTTGTGCAGAAAGGGGCACCTTCCAGCGCAAAAACAATCAAATGAGGTGATTTCCTCTTCCAATATGTGCTGTAGAATGCAGCACGCACTGAAACCGGAAAAAAATGAGAAATTAAAACATTTCTCCTCGTTGCACCTCAGTACGCCACCCCTAGGGTGGTGGAGCATTCTGACGCATTTCCAGATTTACGATTTCTCGAAAATCTGGAAATGCATCAGTGGACATTGGTGTTGCGTGGGAACACCCACAGCAACACCCATGTCACGCCCCTAACACGCAAAGTGTTGCGTGAACAGGGGTGATATTTACAAGCACAGGTTAAGTCACGCAGGGTGACTTTACCTGTTCTTGTAACTATCACTTAGCAGGCTGCGCCGCCAGTGCGTCACGCAACGTGATGCACCGGCGGCGCAAGGGGCTTGTAAATCTGCCCCGTGGTATTTGGATAGCGCAAACCTAGCCAAAGACAGCAGAAGTGCTGTAGATGGTATGCCCAATTACACTAATTAAATGCACTGGCCTCAGGGCAGGCATGAATTCTGATAGATGTCTTCTGCAAAGAGAGGTGTGCCCCCTGAATATCGAAGACCGAATATCGAAGACCGAATATCGCAGTACAGAAATATTAAGGACAAAATATTGAAATTCCAAATAATGAAAGGCAAGTATAGATTTTTTTATATCTAACTCCACATATATGTCTCTTAACAATATATAAATCTTCAAGGTGCATAGATGTGGAGATAGAATAGTAAATCTATACTTACTCCATGTTTACACACCTTAACGATATTTTGGTCCTCAATATGTTGTCCACTGTATTCTTGTTTCATGATATTTCTTTGTTCAATATTTAGAAGTACATTTGCAAAAAGAGTGCATGAGTGAAAGACAGCCGCAGTTTGAAACCACAGCTCATTTATCACCTGCACTTTTCTCTGTTCTAAGAGGGTGCACGGATTGCCCAGAGTTCGGTATGGTGTGTTAATGCAACCACCTCCAGAGGGATGCCTGAAGGACCCGTTGGATTCCTGTAATCCCCTCCCAAGGACTGTCCTTGAGGTGTGCATTGACTGTGCACCACCTTCTGTGGTGGTGCATTCACTCTGCACTGGCTACTACGATGGTGCACAGTCAGTGTGTCACCTTGTGGTCATGCTGCCACACATTCCGAGCAAGTGTAAACCATATTCCAGAAGAAGCCATGCATGCTCCTGTGGACCCTACTGTAATACCAAAGTGACACCGAAATGCATGAATGTTATGCCCCCGGTGGACTTTTCATAATAAGAGCCAAGGTGTTAGAGTTAAGAGCTGTCTGACAACTGTTTACTGGATTCTCAGTAGCTTCTGAATCAATTCATGGGATGCTAAAAAGTACATCATTTTGATGCAATCTAAACAGGGAAGTAATAGTACTATATTTTGGTGGAGTATCAAGTTAAGGAAAATTGGGCATAGACACCTGAATCATCAGGGAGAGGTTTATGTAAATGATCAAGCCTACACTCCTTACTTGG
This sequence comes from Calotriton arnoldi, assembly GCA_963921515.1. Taxonomy (NCBI): domain Eukaryota; kingdom Metazoa; phylum Chordata; class Amphibia; order Caudata; family Salamandridae; genus Calotriton; species Calotriton arnoldi. The sequence continues at coordinate 204,342 of CAWUFW010001310.1, forward strand.
AGTGAAGGCTATCATGTGGCCCAAGCTATTTTGACCAAGTGTTTGATTGATGGTAGATGTTTCATTTACCACCGGCTACAAACCTGCCAACCTAAGAACATTTTTCCCTGTGTGAGCAAACAGGAAGGAAGGGGCTTGCTCCTAATGAGGGGGCAAGCTCCATGTAAATGGGGCACTGGACCTGCTGCTCTGCTTGGAAGTAAAGATCAAGACTGTGGAAGATTGTTGCTGAAGGTTGTTAGAAATGGCAGTATACACCCTGTCCAAGTAGGGAAACACAATCCTAGTCAGGGTAAGAAAGTTACACACCAAAGATAACCTGTGCTTACCCCCTTGGTAGCTTGGCACAGAGCAGTCAGGCTTATCTCTAGAGGCAATGTGTAAAGTATTTATGCACACACCCACAGTAACACACTGATATCACCACAAAAGTCCTCCACATCAGTTTAGAAAAATAGCCAATATCTATCTGTGTAAAACAAGGCCAGAACGACAAAATAAATCCAACATACACAATCAAGTTAGGAATTCTTCAAGGTTAAATAAAGTTCTAGTTCTTAGAAAACAATAGCTCAGACAGGGGCTATCTGGTCACACTTGACCGGTAGAAATCCAAAAGTTCAGTCTGACCGCGAAAGAGCATGGGTTGGATACAGGAATCACGCAGATCCCCTTACAGTACCTTGAATGCATCTAAAATCAAAGATGCTGTGTGGCACAGAGGAGGTGAGGCATCGCAGATGCTGGTGATGCTTCGGTTCCTTAAGGTGGTGCTGGGTCGTTGAGCTTTCCCGCTCGGGGATTATGCTTTGCGCACAGGAGGTGATGCGTCGGTGTTTGTTCTAGACCTCGGTTCCTGAACGTGATGCGGTGTCGATGATGCGTTGATGTCGAAAGCACGCAGGCGATGCAATGTGTTGAATATCGCCCGAATGCGCCGATTCTGAACTGACGCTTGGAGTCGATGCATTGGTCTCTTGATTGCAGCACCAAATTCACCTCCAAGGGGTCCAGGACTGGATTTGGCACCACTTGACAGGACAGGACTCAGAGCAGAGGAGCTCAGCTGCTAGAAGCAAGATGCAGGTGAGGTCTTTGATGTCCCTGAGACTTCAGCAACAGGAGGCAAACTCAAGCAAGCCCTTGGAGAATCTTAGAAAGCAGGATGCAGAGAGTAAACCTCAGTCCCCTCACTCCCAGAACAGAAGCAGCAGACAGCAGGCCAACACAGCAAAGCAAACAGCAAAGTTGCAGTGCCTACTGGCAACACAACAACTCTTCTTCCTGGCAAAATGTCTTCAGTCCAGAAGTGTTCAGAATATATGGTGTCAGGCATCCAGTTCTTATTCCCATTTTGGTCTTTTAAGTAGGGAGACTTCAAAGTAAGGTCTTTGTAGCGCACAAAACCCTTCCCTTCCCTGCCCTGACTCCAGATACACCACAGGAGATGAAGACTTCTTCGTGTGGGAACAGGGACAGCCCTCATCAGTTACAAGTGTCAGCTCCTCCCACCACTCTAGCTTAGGAAGGCTCATCGGCCAGGGACTCCTTCCTGCACATAAACAATCATACATGGCGTTTTGCTGTTTCTAAGTGTCCTGCACAATGTACACATAGAAACAGCAAAAACGAGGAGAAATGTAGCATTTCTCCTCATTTCGCCTGTTAAAACCAGGTTTTCACTGGTTTTAATTTTGCCATTGCCCCATATTTACGCCACCCTTGTAAATATGGGGCAGCATCAAAATAAATGGGTGTTGTGGCGGAACACCTACTGCATCACCCATTGCCCACCCCTTTCGCACTAAGTATAGCGTGAAAGGGTGCCTTATTGACAAGGCAGCCTTAGGCCACATTAAGTGGCTTGACGCCGCCTTGTGAATAAGGCGAAGCCCCTATCGCCAAAGGAACGTCAGAAAAAGTGACGTTCCTGTGGCGATAGGGTCTTGTAAATATGCCCCCTTGTCGGTAGAGACTCGAACACCACTATAATCACACACTAGGCAGAGGCTTAAACATGCCTGTAATCGCACACTATCTCTGTGAGGATTTGAATATCATGATATTTATACACTATCACTGTATGGACTTGACAATGATAATCTCCATACATTGCATTGGAAGGGGCTTGGTCAACAGTATGCAGAGGCTTGAACATGCCTGTAATCACACACTATCTCTGTGGGGTCTTGCACATCCCAATAACTACACACTATCACAGTGGGGACTTGAACATCCCAGTAATCACAAATTACTACTGTGGGTTCTTGAACATCCCAATAATCACAAACTCTCTGTGGGGGCTTGAACATCCCAATACCCATAAACTACCTCTTGGGGTCTTGAAAATCTCAATACTCGCACACTATCTCTGTGGGAACTTGAACATCACTATAATCACACACTATATGTATGCGGAAAATCTGCAGTCGTAAAGATACTACTCGTAACTCGTAAATAGTAAAGTTAGACTTTTGGTTAAACTTTCCACTAACGGCTACAGCGGTCGACCTCGAAGCTGGGGAAGCAGGTTCGAGTCTCAGCAAGGACGCTCAACATCCTGTGATTCTTGGCAAATCACTAAATCTCCCTGTGTCTCCCAATGTACCCATCTGTAACTGATGCTCATGTAAAGCGCTCAGATACCTACGGGTTGAGTTTGTGCTATATGAAAACAAACAAAAAAAATACATCTAACTTTACCTTTGTGAATCAGGCCCAATCTGTGTGGAGAAGTTATCTTCATGTACAATCTTAATGGGGACTTGAACATGCTTACATTCACACACTATCTCTGTGAGATCTAGAACATCTCCATAATCATAAACTCTCTCTGTTCAGTCTTGAACATCCCAATAAACACACACTATCACTGTGGGGTCTTGAACATCCCAATAAACACACACTAATCACTGTGGGGACCTGAACATCCCAATAATCACACACTATCTCTGTGGGGACTTGAATACCATTATCTTTACACACATTCACTGTATTGACTTGAGCATGATAATCTCCGTACACTATGTCAGCAGAGACTTCAACACCACTAAAATCACATAATATGCAAAGGTTTAAACATGCCTGTATTCACACACTATCTCTGTGGGGACTTAAATGTCATTATCTTTACACACTATCGCTGTATGGACAAGACCATGATAATATCCCCTCACTATGTTGGTAGAGACTTCTTCACAGCTATAATCACACAGTATGTGGAGGCTTGAAAATGCCTGTAATAATTCATTATTTTTGTGGATATTTTAATATCATTATCTTTGCTTACTATCAATATATGTTCTTGCCCAAGATAATCTCCACGCACTATGTCACAAGGGACTTGAAAACCACTATAATCACACACTATGCGTAGGCTTAAACATGCCTGAGCATCATTATCTTCACACACTATGGGCTCGATTCACAAAGGAAAAGTTAGACTTTTGGTCTATATTTTAGACCAAAAGTCTAACTTTACTACTTTTTGGTATCCAAAAAGCTAAGTTACGAGCAGCATCCTTATGACTGTGGAGTTTCCGCACTCAGTGCAGAGATCTGCATCTCTGCCCCAAGTGCAGAGATTCTGCCCAGAGTGTGGATATTCTACCAGAGTGTGGATATTCTACCAGAGTGTGGATATTCTACCAGAGTGTGGATATTCTACCAGAGTGTGGATATTCTACCAGAGTGTGGATATTCTACCAGAGTGTGGATATTCTACCAGAGTGTGGAAACTCCGCCTTGAGTGCGGAAAATCTGCAGTCGTAAAGATACTACTTGTAACTTACATTTGTGAATACTGAACAGTAGTAAAGTTAGATTTTTGGTTTAACTTAGAACTAATGGCTAGAGTGGTCGGCCTCCAAGCTGAGGAACCGGGTTTGAGTGTCAGCAGGGACGTTCAGCATCCTGTGATTCTGGGCAAATCACTTAATCTCCCCGTGCCTACCAAAAGATGAATGTGTCCATCTGTAACGTAACTGGTGCTCGTGTAAAGCACTCTGATACCTACAGGTCGAATTCGCACTATATAAAACTAAAAAAAATAAGTCTAGATTTACCTTTGTGAATCAGGCCTAATCTGTGTGGAGAAGTTATCTTCATACACTATCTTTATGGGGACTTGAACATGCTTACCTTCACCCACTATCTCTGTGAGATCTTGAACATCTCCATAATCAAACTATCTCTGTTTGAACTTGAATAGCACAATAAACACACACTATCACTGTGGGGACTTGAACATCCCAATAATCACACACTATCTCTGTGGGGACTTGATCATCCCTATAATAACACACTATCTCTGTGGGGACTTGAACATCCAAGTAACTGCACACTATCACTGTGGGGACTTGAACATCCCACTAATCATACACTATCTTTGTGGGGACCTGAACATCCCTATAATAGCACACTATCTTTGTGGGGACTTGAATACATTTATCTTTACACACTATCACTGTAAAGACTTGAGCATCATTATCTTCACACACTGTCAGTGTGTGAAGATAATGTTCAAATAGCTACACAATCTTTGAGGGGACATGAACATGCCTACCTTCACACACCATCTCTATGAGGTCTTGAACATCCTAATAACCAAACTTTAGCCCAGTAAGCGCACACTATCTCTGTGGGGATCTGAACATCCCAGTAATCACACACTATGGCTGTGGGGACTTAAACATCCCAATAACTACATGCTATCTATGTGGGGACTTTAATATCACTATAATCACTCTGTATCTTTGTGGGGACTTCAACAAGATAACTTTCATACACAATTTTTGTTAGGACTTGAACATTCTTATAATCATAAACTATCTTTGTGGTACTTGAACATCATTATCTTCACATGCTACCTCTGTGGGGGACTTTCATCATGGTTTTAGACAGTGTCTCTGAAGAGTCTATGATATTTATATGATCACATATGACCTCTGTGTTTATCATCACACACCATTCCTATGCAAACATTAACAGTACATGTAATTGCTAGGGAGCACTGGAATAGAAAATCTAGTGAGCACAAGTGGCTGCCTTCTGCTGCTGTTTGGGTTCTGTTGCATTTAGAGCTATTTTCTTAGCTATTGCCTTACCTCAAAATGCATCCTCAGGCCTGTTTTGGATGCAAGGGTGCATTTTGCGCTCTGATAAAAAAGTGCTAAATGCTGGGATATGCTTCTTGCGTAATTCAGCAAAAGTTTGCGCAATTTTGCTGTAAGTTTGTGTAATGACACTACATAAAATTGTGTGAGTTACACCCACTCCCACTTCTCTTAAGACTTGGAGCACTAAGCAAAGAGTTACATACACTTTTAAATTCCCATCTGTAATTCTGATATATGTTATTTTCTGGCAATTTATTAACACAATTCATCTATTTTGTACCCATAGAATACATTAAGCTATTGAATTATGAAAAGATTATGATGTTATTTGCATATCTTGCTGATAAAATAAACATTTAGCCCTGTGCTCATTATTGTATTCAATAGCAAATGACAATTATAGAGCAAGTCCCCACAAAGATGGTAACACACGTTCAAGTCCCCACAAAGATGGTACTGTGCGCGCGATTAAATAACATATTTGCAGCAGGATCCTGTATTATGAATTTTTTCTTAACAATTTTCAGTTATTGGTATGTTTATAAAACATTGGGAAAAGTTAGTCCCCACAAAGCAGGTGTTCACACATAGTCCCCGGGGTGTGAGTGTGTGTGTGTGTGTGTGTTGCGCAACCCCGCTCTCGCCACACGCGAGTCATGCCAGCCGCCACTGTCAATATCAGACATCCAGCAACATCCACACATGTCCAGATTCTCAATCAGAATTTCATGCAGACCATTAATACCCATTCATGCCATCAGCATAAAGACATCCATGCACTCTACGGACATCACTGCACATCAGGCACCTACCAGCACACTTTTTCGGCGACTTTTGAACACGTGCAAACTATTCACTCATTTCCACCTAATATAACAGAGAGCTAATTATACATGGTTTTACGCCAATGAAATAGTTCTAACGGAATTAACCCAGTAGTATTGCAAGAAACAATACCTCGATCCGTTCATTACATCAACAGGTGAAATAGAATTACCTAGCACTACGTTAAAAGCAATATCGTATTTCAAAGTAAAGGGGATCGTCTCTCAAGTACTGGTTCATCGGCTCTTACAGACAACAATTTATGGACCAACTTTCTAGGAATAAAATAAATACATCAGTGGCATATCATGTTCAAACTTATCAAAGCGTCTGCTGTAGGAAAAGGTATTTTCCCTTCTGTTTTATGGGCATTTAGCATATTTGGATGAATAATAATGAAATTCCAAAATCCCTGCTATATATTTGTATGAGGCTATGATGGTTACCCGGTACCACTACAATACAGGTGATGATTGAGGAAAAATAATGCGTTTGTTTTTGGGTAGGAAGAATATTGAATCTTTACAGCTGGAGCTAGTTACATACAGGGCTGAATTAAATATCAAGCTCAGATATACGTTATTGGCAGGGTACGTATATCACCGATTTAAATTCTGGAAGATGCCTCTAAAAAAAAAATCCTATGTTAAGAATAAAAGTCAGCAATAGAATTTGTTAATCACCCATGCACGACATTTTGTGTTTTCTCAAATTTAGGATGATGCAACCGATCTAAACAAAGAGATAATGAAAATGTTAAACAAAAATACACATGCACCACAACCCTCAGCAACCGAGCCACAAGTTCCTTTCTGAATTTTAAAACAGTTTGCCGACAACATCTGGAATTTAGTATAGAGCAAAGGGAACCAAGGAACTAGTCAGTCCCCCTTGTTTTTAACAAGTGTAAACGTACCATGTAACATGTTTTCTTGGTGTGATGTGACCAGATCGAATTAAGAAATGTCAAGAATGTATTACGCCTGTTAAAAACCAAGAATGCAATATGTCATTTACGCTGCTTTGCATTTTCCTCTTAACCAAGCTACTGTGAACACAACTGACTGTCTATTTAAATTGTTGAAATGTTTCACAGATTTGTAAATGGACTGCTCCTTTCTAGAGACTGGAGACTGCCCAATGCTTCCGGACATATGTACATTAAAGTGTTCGGGCCAGACATCAACACAGACAACCTAAAACCTAGTTAGATCACTATATGCCACCACACACCCCTCCATAACTTCAGAAACAATCGAGCACTCTCAGGGCCAAAGTTTCATAGGAATAGAAGTGAAGAATGTGAAACCAACTCTTCCTTCAGCAACCCAGAAACCTTTCATACTCTCGAAATGGCAAGGTTTGTTGCCGAGTAACCCGCTGTAGCAAGATGGCATGCAGAAACATGAAAAACAAGAGGGAAAAAGATTAGTGAATTATAAAGAATAGACCAGAGTACTGTAACAGGTCATGAGAGTCTGGCTACAAAACAGGAGGAGCATTGCCCTGGTCTAATGCCCAGGGCAGTAGCATCACAAGGATGCCATGGGCCCTGGTGCAATTAATGAAATTGGTCCCTTTGACTGCTGCTGGGGTAGTAAAACAGCATATTTTCCAGGTTCAATGGGCCCCTGAGCGCTCTGTACCCCGGTGCCGCTGCACCAATAGTAGCTACGCATCAGTGCACTGTAAGGACTGGTGCAAATTAAGGAATGGGGCAGGTTCTGTGTGTTGAGGAGGGCCCGAGTTTCAACTAATATTAAGTTCCAAAAGGAGAGCGCGTGGGTGTTCGTGAAGGGTGAACGCAATAAAGACAAAAGAAATTCAAAAGTTATCATGGAAGGCCACATTTCTATAAGAATGAAGCTGGTTGGGTGCATGAGATCTAAAGTGAGTCCCACCCTGCAGATGCATAAGCCAAGAGGAATGTGTGGTTTACCTGCAAGTTAAAAGCTGGGACTAGATCATGGAGGTCAGCAGAGGCGCATATTAGCGTGACTAAAATGTTGTGGTAGAGGAATATAACAATTTTTCGACACAGACAGGATTGCAATTGAAAGAGAATGTGTGGAATCATTACCATGAAAATGCATTATCTAGTACGCATATAATGAAGGGGGCAGGGGACTCAATGGTGGACACTTTTCTAGTTCTGAGCATTCATTTAACCAGTCAGTGCTTTTCTAAACTTAGACTTTGTTCACTTCATCTAAAGCGACTGACACCTTGTAACAGTCTCTGGTTGGCAATAACCAGTGGCGGCTTCTCCACTATGGCGGAGGAGCGTCACCCAGTGCAAAGTAAACGGAAATATAAACTGATAATAACTTTCAGTTATTATCATTTTATGTTTCCTTTGCGGGCGGGCGGGTAGAAGGGGCTGCTTTGCTCTCGGAGCAGGGCAGGCGAGGAGTGCGCACTTTCCCTGTTCTCCAGGCAGGCTGCATTACAGCCTGCGTGGAGAACATGCCCAGGCCCCCATTCAGTGGTTGAGCGTCAAACCAGGATGCTCAAAATCAATCACAACACTGCATTGCATAGTTGCGATTGGTCAGGGGAGCCTGGCTGTTCTTCCTGGCTTCCTGTTCCTCGAGCCCTATGAGGAGAGCAGGAGCAGAGATGCGGGACCCGGCGTCAAGTTAAGTGTATATTTATTTATTTCCTTTGCGCAACCCCTCGCCCCCCACCCGCACCGCCACCCGTGAGTCCTGCTGGCCGCCACTGGCAATGACTTGTGTGCACCAGAGTCTGCAAGGGAGACAGAGCGACTAGGCTGTTCCTACACTCTATCATGCTGCCTTGGTGTTCCTTTCGCCTGCTTGATATAACTCACAAAAAGAGCCACTGCAAACAGTCAGATGCAGCCTACCCAAAAACATTTGACGGCATTGCAAACGTGCACTAATCCCACAGGAACACCAAAATTGCCAAAGATTTCGAATGCCAAACAATCACAGTCAAACATACTTTGATGAATTGTTCTGCCTAAGCTCCCCTAGAATCACTGAGTAACTGATTTCAAGAGATAAACACAGCCATCTGTCTTGCAAACCTAACACGCCCATTCTCAAACTGTCACCCTAGATAATGCACACAAAACCCTCAACTCGCATCAATAGACTCCTTCCTACACACTCCCAGACTCCCACATACAGAATAACTGCTCCAGAAACGTCCATATATTCATTCACACCTTTAATGATAAGTCTCATCCAAGAACTACTTCTAACACCCACATGACCTCTGTCATGTATGCACACCTTCAAAAAGCCATCCACAGACACTCCCCACATAATTTCGGTCCATCAGACGGGCATAACACAAGCTGCAGTAAGGAAGTCGCAGGAAACGCAGGAAAGTATCAGCAAAGAAGCTTTATTGACGACAAGGACTGTGCAGCAGCCAACAGAGCAGGCAAGTCAAAACAACTGCTTCACACATTCAAACCTTGAGTTCCAAGTTCTGTTATGAAATGCACATGTGCCAGTACCCACGAGGGGTGAGCATTCCACAACAGAGAAGAGCACAGTGAGGGAGACAACTACATTATCCTCCTCCTCTAAATGTTTTTTTTTTAAAGGAACCAGAAACAGAAGCAACAAGGAGGGAGACAAAAGGGTTTGGCCTCCTGGTCCAACACTGGGTGTCCAGTCCAGTATGTCAAGTATTTGGCCTGGCAGTTCGGTCTGGACTGTTCCCATGGGGCACAGGGTCAAGACTGATTTGCATATGGCTGGGTCCAAACTGGGGTGGCGTAGTGGGCAAAAGAACGATGGATTTAACCCAGATCTTTTGACTGGCGGAGAATGTTTGCATTGTCAGCATTCCGTCCATCATTTGTTTGCTGTAACACTTTTCGCCCTAAGTGGGATGGGTATGCCCAGACGTGGGTCCCTTGCTCACTGTGCCACTGGATTCAAGCTAGCCTGGCTGAAGAAGGGTGACATACCCTGAAACCGGTCCCAGGATGCTTGTTTCCGGTCCAGGGAGGACCTGGCCTGGCAGTTCGGTCTGGACTGTTCCCATGGGGCACAGGGTCAAGACTGATTTGCATATGGCTGGGTCCAAACTGGGGTGGCGTAGTGGGCAAAAGAACGATGGATTTAACCCAGATCTTTTGACTGGCGGAGAATGTTTGCATTGTCAGCATTCCGTCCATCATTTGTTTGCTGTAACACTTTTCGCCCTAAGTGGGATGGGTATGCCCAGACGTGGGTCCCTTGCTCACTGTGCCACTGGATTCAAGCTAGCCTGGCTGAAGAAGGGTGACATACCCTGAAACCGGTCCCAGGATGCTTGTTTCCGGTCCAGGGAGGACCTGGCCTGGCAGTTCGGTCTGGACTGTTCCCATGGGGCACAGGGTCAAGACTGATTTGCATATGGCTGGGTCCAAACTGGGGTGGCGTAGTGGGCAAAAGAACGATGGATTTAACCCAGATCTTTTGACTGGCGGAGAATGTTTGCATTGTCAGCATTCCGTCCATCATTTGTTTGCTGTAACACTTTTCGCCCTAAGTGGGATGGGTATGCCCAGACGTGGGTCCCTTGCTCACTGTGCCACTGGATTCAAGCTAGCCTGGCTGAAGAAGGGTGACATACCCTGAAACCGGTCCCAGGATGCTTGTTTCCGGTCCAGGGAGGACCTGGCCTGGCAGTTCGGTCTGGACTGTTCCCATGGGGCACAGGGTCAAGACTGATTTGCATATGGCTGGGTCCAAACTGGGGTGGCGTAGTGGGCAAAAGAACGATGGATTTAACCCAGATCTTTTGACTGGCGGAGAATGTTTGCATTGTCAGCATTCCGTCCATCATTTGTTTGCTGTAACACTTTTCGCCCTAAGTGGGATGGGTATGCCCAGACGTGGGTCCCTTGCTCACTGTGCCACTGGATTCAAGCTAGCCTGGCTGAAGAAGGGTGACATACCCTGAAACCGGTCCCAGGATGCTTGTTTCCGGTCCAGGGAGGACCTGGCCTGGCAGTTCGGTCTGGACTGTTCCCATGGGGCACAGGGTCAAGACTGATTTGCATATGGCTGGGTCCAAACTGGGGTGGGGTAGTGGGCAAAAGAACGATGGATTTAACCCAGATCTTTTGACTGGCGGAGAATGTTTGCATTGTCAGCATTCCGTCCATCATTTGTTTGCTGTAACAAGTATTTGTAAAGCGCACAGCTACCTCCGGAGAGGTGTCCCGGCGCTGGGGGACGTCTGGAAGATTAAGCGAGCTATTGCCCAGAGTCACATGATGCTGGGCTGACCTGCCGCCAGCGCTGGGGATCGAACCGTGAGCCCCAGGATCCAGAGTCAGTCGCCCTGGCCGCTGCGCCACACCTCGGGGGCAGAAGGGAGTAAGGAACGGAAGAGAAACGGTGCAGGGAAAAACAAAGACAGGGGTAAGCGGACACAGAAAAGGGAAAGATAACCAGATTAGCGAAATCTCATAGGAACAGAACGTCGTCTATTACTCCTACGCAAACCCAACGGGAAGGAGCATCTAAGTGTTTTTCATTAGACAAATCAGCAGAACTGCTAAAAGAGCGACTAGTGGGAGCATGTCCAGACAACTTAATAACCCTGGACATGTTCCACCAATGTTTGTTGTTCACCCGAACAGCATTTCCACAAACCCTATCCACAACCAAGGGCTCAGAGAACTTAGCGTCTCCTTTCTTACAGTGAACAGGAATCTTCACCCGCACAGTGTCTCCAACAACAAATGTATGGGGAACAGTTCTTCTCCTGGCATCGAAATAAGATTTTTGGCGTAACTGAGCTTTGGAGACATTCTCCCTGACGAAGTCGTCCACACACTCAATGGCATCCATCTTCACCCATTTAGACATCCATCCAGGACACACCTTGGAGGATGGCTTCCTTCCCCGCAACAATTCAAAAGGGGAAACCTTGGTGGATGAGTGGTGAGATAGAACCATAGCATGGAGCACACAGCGTTCTGAACGATACACTTGCTAGCAACAGCTCACTGTACACAGTTGTTCAGAACCCCGTTTGTTCGTTTCACAATGCCGTTGGTTTGTGGGTGATAAAGGGAACTCTTGGAGTGAGCAATACCACCCTGCGCTAAAAAGTCTTGGAATTCCTGACTGACAAACTGTACCCCGTTGTCCGAAACAATTGTAGAGGGAAACCCCTCTCGCAGGAAAATGTCCTTGAGGAAATCAATGACGTTTTTGGAATTCGGCTCGCCAAAGAAACGAAACTCCGACTACTTGGAATAATAATCTTTGGCAACAGCAGCAAAGCGAGAGGAGGGTGGAAGAAGGTTGAATGGACCAACCAGATCAACACCAACTTTCTCCCAGGGCCTAGCTGTAAGTTCAATGGGTTGGAGAGGAGGAGTCCTCACTTTCAGTCCTTTTTCAGCATTCAAACACAGGACAAATTCTCCCACAAAAGCATCAATGTCCTTGTCCATAAGGGGCCACCAAAAACACTCGCGTAGCCTGCGCTTGGTGAGCGTTTTCCCCAAGTGCCCCTCGTGAGCACCACCAATCAATCTGCCTCTGAGTTTTTCAGGAGGAATCAATCTATCACCACGCACCAAGACACCGTCCTCCACAGAAAGTTCCAGGGAGACCTTTACAAAGGTTTGCAAGGAGAACGGAGCGTTCTTTTCCTTGGGCCAACCATCCTTAACACACTTAATGACCTGACACAACAAGACATCCTTAGACAACTCGTCTCTCCATTCTACCTCACACACTGCACACATATCGCCCATAACCATGAAGGCAATCAAACAATTGTCCGGGTCATCATCACCTGAAAAGGCATCATCATCGGACACAGGAAACCTTGAGAAAAAGCCCGCCCTGCCATTCTTGTTACCAGGCAGGTACAAAACTTCAAAATCATATTGTAGCAACTTAGTGGACCACCTGGCAATTCTGGGAGTATGTTCTTTGATTTTGTCCCCAGAAAGAATGGAAACCAGAGGGCTGTGTTTGGTGCGTAACACGAAATGGTTGCCCCAAATATATGGATGAAATTTCCTGATGGCCCACCAACAGGTCAACAGAAATTAAACTCTGGACCACGCAATACTCTTGATGCATAACCCAAAATGTGCTCTGTACTGTCTTTGGTCTGTGTGAGAATAGAGCCCAATCCAACACAGCTGGCATCAACGGTGATGGAGCACCTGACATTGGGATCGAAAGGTTTGAAAATATTAGGGCCAACTAACTGTGTCTTGAGCCATTCAAAAACTTCCCAACAGTGATCACCCCAGACAAAAGCCACACACTTCAACATGTTGGTGAGAGTTTGGGCCTTAGAAGCATAGTCATATGCAAAAGAAACAATTGATGGACGGAATGCTGGACAATGCAAACATTCACCCCCAGTCACAAGGATCTGGGTTAAATCCATCATTCTTTTGCTCACCACACCACCCCAGTTTGGACCCAGCCATATGCAAATCAGTCTTGACCCTGTTCCTTGTGGGAACAGTCCAGCCCGAACTGCCAAGCCAGGTCCTCCCTGGACCGGAAACAAGCTTCCTGGGACCGGTTTCAGGGCATCACCCTTCATCAGCCAGGCTAGCTTGAATCCAGTGGTGTAGTGAGCACGGGACCCACGTCTGGGTATACCCTTCCCACTTAGGGCGACATATGCAAAAGAAACAATTGATGGACGGAATGCTGGACAAGCATAGTCGGACACAAACCGGGAGTAGAATTCACAGAGTCCAATGAACGACTTGAGGCCAACCTTCTCAGTAGACGCTGTGCTGTCAACTATGGCCCTGACCAGATCAGGCCTCGGTTCCACCCCTTGTTCAGACAAGACTTGTCCCAAGTACTCCACCTTCTGTACTAGGAAAAGACACTTTTCTTTTTTAAGAACAGCCCCCTTCTCTTGCATGATGTCAAGAACATGGTACAAGGATTCATCATGCTGCTCCTTGGACGCACCATAGATCAAGACATTGTCTTGGAAGACAGCAATGCCCTGGACCCCTTTAAGCATGTGGCACATGATCCTTTGAAAAAAACGCCACCGCAGAGGCAAGGCCAAAAGGCATCCTACAATATTGAAACGTACCAATGGGCAACACAAATGCTGTGAGATGCCTTGAGGAAGGATCCAAGACCACCTGGTGGTAAGCCGACGCTAGGTCCAGTTTGCTGAACCACTTGGACCCGTTAATCATAGTCAACAATTCCGAAATCTTGGGGAGAGGGTGAGAATCAATCTAGATATTTTTATTGAGCCTGCGCAAGTCAATACAAACGCGAAGATCTCCATCTTTTTTCCTGGCCACAACCAAGGGAGAAAGCCAGAGCGAGGACTCAATAGGCTTGGTAATGCCTGTCTCACACAAGTCATTAAGTTTGTGTTCAAGCCGATCCCTGAAACTAAAAGGGACACTCCTGAGTCTGTGCTTGACAGGAATGGCGTCGTCCTTAACCCTAATCTGATGGCTAAAACCGCTGATCTGTCCCAACCCTCCACCAAAAACGGAGGGGAAATGTAGGAAAACGTTATCCGAAAAATCATTGGAGGAGACAATAGAGACCTGTTCCTTTGTGCCAGGCCTAAGACCCATCTGAAAGAGACCTTGATGGAACCATCCCAGAATGGACAACCCCTTGATGGCCACATACACCTTACCAAGAATATTTCTACCTTTAAATTCAAGAATGTCCTTAAAATAACCAGCCAACTCTATCCTCCGCCCCTCATAAGAAACAGGAGCCCTGTCGGGAGGTTCCAAAGGGTGAGAACCCCACACACCGTGAAACAATTCCTGGGTGATCATGGTTATTCTTGCACCCGAATCCAAAAGCAGGTACACCTTTTTATCTCCAATGTCAATTCCTACGTAAGGGTCAACGCACTCGGAGGTGTCACCCACGACCACAGACTTCTCCCCAACCACCATAACCATGTCTCTCAGCTCATCCTGGATACTGCAGTAATTGTGAGGATCAACACGTTCGGCATCCGACACATTCGCAACAGAAGCGGTGTTGCCCTGTTTGCCAACCTGAGGAGACAAACTACTCCATTTACCACTTTGACAAACTTTGGCAAAGGGCCCTAGCTTGCCACAGGACCTGCAAGTAACATTTTTGGCTGGGCATCCTCTACCCCTTTTGACATGTGAGGGATTTCCACAGCGGAAAGACATGTTAGATTGTTTAAAAAACTAACTTTCAGAACGTGGGGCAACATTGTTTTTAAAATCCTTGGGTCTAACCGCCCCCCCCCCCCCAGTTCATTAGACTTGTCCTCTAACTCTTTGACAGATGCTTTGGAGAGCTCGATGCTCTTCGCAGTGCAAATAGTCTCCTCGAGGGAGGGATTACCCATGGATAACAGCAATTGTTCAGTAAAAGCTTGAAACTGACAATCAGCACTCAACTTGCGGAGAGCAGAGACAAAAGCATCAACATCTTCTCCAGATCTCTGCTCCCTTTTGAAGAACTTGTGTCGAATGACGACAAGGCTGGGCTGTATGTCAAAGCGCAACTCCAACTTCTTTACTGCCTCAACATATTCATCAATGTCCTCCTCACCTGGGCTCGTACCAAAGGTGGCAAGTGTTTGAACACTGATCTACCTTCGAAACCTAGAAAATGAAGCAGGAGACACTTTGTCCTTTCCGCCCTATAACGAGATGCTCCAATAGCACCCATGTAAGTTACAAATGCGTCATACCAATTTTCCCAAGTTATAGACGGGTTTCCAGGCACCTCGAGAAAGGGAGGTGGGGGAGAAACAGACTGCATGGTGAAAAGAAAAAGATATGCCTTAGATGGCACAACCCCAGAAAAGGTAATAAAGGTAAAAGACAACCACCAGGATGAAGGAGATTGCGCTTGTGAAGAAGCTTAAACAATTAAAAATACAGAAAAGAAAACAGAGACTACTCGAGGTGTGCATGCCACAGAGATGCGCAGAAGATAAGTAATATGGCACGCCAGGTATGCATGTCACTGTTGGGCTGGTTACAGATAAACTACAGCCTAAGAAGCAAAGAGCAATAAGTGTCCATAAAAACAAAAATGCAGCACATGGACAAGTGACAGGATGACACTCCAGGTGTGCGTGTCACCGTAGATGAGTGTAACTGGCTTGGAGTACCAGGAAACAATGAGTGAGACACAGGGTGTGCGTGTCACCATTGTTGAAACAAAATGAAGCACGTCGATAAGTGACAATGAGACTCGCCAGGTGTGCGTGTCACTGAAGGCGTTTGTAGCTGGCCTGATGCAGCTCATCTGTGAACAAACAGCAAGTGTCACGCAAGGTGTACGTGCCACCAAAATTGGAACAGCGTAAAATAAAATAAACCATGTACCAGAGAAGGATCACACACTGACGCACAAGGTGTGCGCGCCACAGACACTTACTGCAGACTGGTTCCGTGGCAACCCTGAAGATTGGCTGAAACGCACACTGACATGCAAGGTGTGCATGTCACCGGTGTGTGCCTCGTTTAGACTGGAAATTGGAACACAGAGGCAGGCACAAATGAAAACTGCCAAACCAAAATGGCCGTGACGTTGCGTAACGTGCGTAATGTCACCACGTTACCACGTCCTAAGCCTCGACCTGGACGTTCGAGCGCCTGACCAGGAAATGGCGCCTTGAGAGACGTGACGTAGCGTCGCAAGTGCCTGCCCACCGTTGGACTGCTGCTTCAGGAGGGGCAATCACGGAGCACGAACACAGTACCTGAAGATGCTCGCCCCTGGCAGGGTTATAACTATAAAGGGGAACTCTTGTCAGACCTATACCTCTTTATGAATGGCCTCCTAAGGGCTCAAATGTAAGACGGATTCCCCACACATATATCATGCACAGCAAATTATTAAAAAATACATTTTTTATTTACTTATATAAAAAGTTTCCTTTTTTGACAGTGATTTTCTGTAATTTTTTGTTCTTATCAGTTCATTATTAACAAATTAGTACATATGTTACACAATTCATATGTGAACAGGTAAACAATAAATGACATTGCACAGGTACAAGATCACCAATTTCTTTGTGGACATTGTATCTTATAACAAGAAAACAAACTGAACATACAAAAGTCAATAAATTGCATTTATAAAAATCAGCAATAACCCCACTATCAACCATCAAGCAATCACTCTCACCAATCAAACAATCTCACACATACTAGCACTCATACACAAGAAAATACAATTGCGTGGGAAAATCCTATTGTTTTGTAGACGACATACACTCTTTCATAATTATGTGGTTTGATTTAATCTGAGAACTTTTCACTGATGTGTTGTCTTTACAGGGATTTCCCATATGGACAGTCGCGGTCAACGCACGTTTCGGTGGAGAGGCTTTACAACCACCTTCATCAGGACCATAATAATTAGAAAAATACGTCTCACAAGTGGACGGGGGTTATCTTATATATGAAAGAAATCCTACTTCTTTCTCCTTATGAATCAAAAGGCTTATTAGAACCAAACAGGACTTTAACTTGTGGCGTACAGGGACGCTTCCTTAACATCTGGTAGACACTGTATTATTTCATTCCTATTTATAAAATGCTGAGAATCAGTCGTCCGTCTGATACTCTGTAGTGTCCCACTACCGGTCTGGATGTAATGGCATGTTTTCAAAGAAGGCCAAATATGCTTTCTATATGTATTCTTTAGGCCGCTCTTCAAACGCGTGTGGTACGTCTCCTCGTCTGACTCAAATGGCAGGGCACCAATCCGCTTTGGAAGTCAGGCGAGATGTCGCTGGAACCGCGGAAGGATTTCGAAGGCCAGAGAAGGACCAGCAAGATGAAGGCGAAATTCAGTGAGCCGATCTCAAGGGTCTTCGTGGGTCCTGCAGTCCACGGTCGCTCGTCTCCACACAAATCTAGTGAGGAAGTCGCAGGAAACGCAGGAAAGTATCAGCAAAGAAGCTTTATTGACGACAGGGACTGCGTAGAAGCCAACAGAGCAGGCAAGTCAAAACAACTGCTTCACATATTCAAACCTGGAGTTCCAAGTTCTGTTGTGGAATGCACACGCGCCAGTACCCACGAGGGGTGAGCATTCCACAACAGAGAAGACACAGTGAGGGAGACAACTACACAAGCCCCCGCAGCATCTGAGGGTCAGGGGACTCACAACCTTTCAGGGCCACTACAAACCATCAGGGGGCACCGTGGCATATTGTTAGGCTTTCCTGTTTTCAGTTTCTATTTTTGGTAAATTCCGGTGGGGTTTTTTCAGTGTTTTCAAGTGATTTCAATACCTTAAAAAAACAGTGGTTACACATTTTCGCGCCATTAAAAACTACAGAAACAGTGTTTTTCTGGTGTTTATGGAACGTTTTGCTTTTATTATTGCTTGCTTTCTGCACTGATAGCGCATGGTATATAAACAGTGTAAATATAGTGTATATGAGGTCCAAATAGATTTTTGCAAATTAAACTTATTGTAGTACACCATACAATACTTCTTCAGTGAGTCTTTGGTCCTGTGCACTTGCTCTTTCCTTCCCATGTAAACTTCTGTGAAAAGGCCCTCTCAACATTGGCACTTGAGATGGGCAACGCCAAAATAGCCAGTACACAATTTGTTAACTCTGGCCACTGACATAACTTTCCATGCCAATACTGGTTCACTTGAAGAATGCGATTCTCAGGGCAGGGTCTGCAATATTTGCGCTGATCTGGGCGCTTATGTCCTCAGAATTATTGAAGAGGTCAAAAATGAAGCAGCACTTTTGAAACTACGGAGGAAATTTCCCTTTACGGAAGGGATCTAGAAAAGGAGTACCACAGTGAGGTTTCATTGACTTCAAATGCCATTGGTGGTGAAGGGACATTTCTATGCATCATTGCAAGCCATTTCTCATACATTGTAAAATAAAGGTTCCTGAATTGCTCTTCACCATTGCTTTGCTTACCAAGTGGCAAGCACTCTAACATGGAACATGGTGCAGTGCCAAAGTCACTAAAGGTGTCGCCTAGCCTACTCTCAAGGAGATGTTTCACATCTACACCAATTATGCTGAACACTTGGCAGACAAGGGTGTTTTCAGACTCTAGTTTTATTATGTCCACTACAGCAGTTATGTTTTCCTGTAAAAATCTAAGAATGCAGCAGAGTGTACTTTTTTCACAGCATTATCAATATGTGACCAAAGATCCTCACATTTCCTGCCTTTGGCATCATCACTCAGCAAAAATTCTGTAAACGGTTTCCACATGGATAATATAATATATACAGTTGGGATGACTCTTTCTTTGATGCCACACAAATCTGATAAATATTTGCATTTTAGTTCCTGTGCATAAGAAAACAGTGCACCAGAATGGACTAAAAAGTCAATAGCATTCCTCATTAACTATGAAGATCGTAAAGATGCTTTCAGCATACCATCTAACAAGTGGCAAGGATCTCTTACAGGGAAGCACTTTAGCTCAGGTATCAATTTTGACAGGTCATCACACAACTTTTTCATATACGTAGCTGAATCACTGCAAATACAAACAATATCACTCCAATCTTTGTTGAACTTGGAAAGAACCTTTTTTGCAGAGCATTCCAAGTGACACTGCGTTCCGTGTTTTCCAAAAGTCTGGTGTCATGTTTTAACCACTATCCCAGATGCTTGGTGATAGTGCTCTTTTCACATATACTTGTCACTAAACCTTGCATTGAATGTTTAAAGCCTGAGGTGTTGGCAATCTCGCCTACTATCAATACTGACTCACTAGAAAATGGGGGCTGATGTATTAAGGGTTTTTACCCATTCTTTGTGGGTAAATGTGATGACACATATTAGGAAAGATTCTTATGAAACCAGCCATTTTACCCATCAGTGAAAGAATCAAACGCAGCCAAAATATCAAATATGATTTTGATATTTCCTGATTCTCTACAGTTTATAAAATAATTAAAGACCTAAAACATGCTTCTAAACCCTGCATCTTTAGACCAAAGACCACAAAACTGAAAAAAACAAAGAAGAAACAATATTTTAGTGGCATCCCTAAACAACAACTCAAGCAGAATAATGTTAGCCCAGACTTTCTTACTGCTAGCTTGTATAACAAAGTTACATTGTATTGGCCCCTACAGGAAGAAAAAAAAAAATGACTTTCACTCTCTTTTTCCTTTCTTTGAATGGCATTTAGTTTGTGGGTGTTCAGGTGTTTTTTCAGTGTTTATATGTTTTCACTGGTGAGGGCTATTTCTCTTTCAGTGGGGTTTTATCAGTTATTATAGGTTTAAACCTAAAACCGGACAGCCTACATATTGTCTTAGAGGTGAGTCCATGATTCTCACCTTGGAATGGTATGATGTGATGCAATGCGATGAGGTAGGGGGTAGAGAATGTTGACGAGGGGCGGTTGAGGGAACTGTCAGTTGGTGACTGAGGTGCTTGAATAAAGCCCTTTCTGTTCATTCCTGGTCTTCTGAGCCTTCTTGATGAAGATACCATATTTTGGCAATGAGCTACTTGAACCCCGAGCAGCTCAACACATACAGGAAATTTCTTGTGAGGAAAGAAGTAAATTCCAGGATAATCCTTGTGCCAAGCAATGAAGGAGGCAACTGTTCAATTGGCAGATGTTTTCTTACTGTTGAGGCCACAACGTTCAAAAAGGACTTCAAGTAAGGAGTGATTGTGGCAGACAAGTACAGCAGAAACTGTATGCGTGAATAGAGCTGTTTGACAGTTGTGCGTTCTTCAGCCGGCCGTGAGAGGGTGTCACACGCAGTTGCAGGCAAAGGAGTGTGCTCACATTCGGACAGTCTTGTGACCTCAAGCTGGTGCCACTCGCTGTTTCATGCTCATTGTCTATCGCATCTCGTGGGTGAGGCGCTGTACCTCACGTATGTGCCTCGGTTAGTACTCAGCGGCGGCACTGGCTTTGTGAGGCTCTTTCCAGGTCATCAACGAAGGCTGTTCTCAGGAAGAGCAGTAGCATGAGAGGTGCGGCTTAATAGGTATAAGCGCATGCTCTCTCGTGCTACAGGAAGCACTGGTACCATTGCAGTGATTTGGGAAAAAGAGGAGGAAAGCAGCGGGAAATTTTCAAGTTCCCAAATTCAAAGTGAAACTAATATTCCCCGTGATCTATGATAATTCAGGGGACATAACATGATACAACTACCAGTATTAAAAGATAGCCTGAGCAAGGGGGCATGGCCAACCGCAGAACATGGCGGACGCACAGTGAGAGTGCTCCCGGGCCGAGTCGTATAATCCTGAAATTTCTGAGCAAAGTGGTGAGCATCTACACCCACTGAGGGGCACCAGAGATAATATGTGCACTAAATAAAAATCTGATGGAGCTTTCGGACCGCATCTGCCGCAGATCTGCGACATCGAGACAGCGCGACCTAGCCATGCAGCAAGGTGAGCGGCTGGGCCATGGGTGAAGCTGGGAGGCAGTGATGCAAACGGGAAAGACATTGAAACTCACTGGATGACCCAAAGACTTCTCCGGACCCTGTGTGGCGCCTAGACTAGGGAACTGGTCCCATAATCGTTGCGACCCGAAGGAACGCACCGCCGAGTGAGATGGAGCCCCTGTACGGCGTAGAGACTGGCCACCATCACGAACAAAGAACGTGGCTGGAGCGGGCGGCCACTGGTGCATGGCTACAACAAGGAAACGGAGCTCCCGCTGCGGATACTCAATCCCTCTGAATTACAAAATACCACAGTGAAGAGGCGAGAGGATCGGCAGGGCCTGGCTCCCCCCTAAGAGACTGATCAAGAGCCTGGGAGACCGAGGACTGGGCCTGGTCTGCGGGAGCGTGGAATCAGACTGAGGCTGGAGACAAAGGGCCCCCCTGGGTGGAAACGCTTGGACGCATGACGTCGACACTGAAGTTCCCGAACTAGAGTGACAGGGGAGGGAACCAGCTCTCACTGGACACAGGCAGCGTGGCAAATTACTGCAGGGTATACTGTGTGGCCCGGGGGGCCAGAGCGCCACAAATGGGAAACAACCTTTACAACGCGGTCATTACACTGCGATACCTTTACAACACGGTCATTACAATGACTGCGTTGTTAGTACGCGATGCATTTACATCGCAGGTCTTTACAATTAATTCCACTAGGGGGCACTGAGGTATTGGAAATGAATTCCAACACCTTCCCTACTGTTGCGCAAACTGGAGTAGGAATAGTAAATAATACTATTCCTAAGTCCAGCGCGCCCCCTAGTGGAAGTCGTTGTAAAGACTTGCGATGTAAATGTATTGCGTACTAACAACGCAGTCATTGTAACGACCGCGTTGTAATAGCACGGATGTAATACATCGCGTAGTAAAGTGCTATATTTGCCACAAATATCCGGCGCCTATCGTCAACCTGTAGTTCGGAGGGCATACCAGGCGGCCTCCGGGCCTGCAGCCACGGTCTGAGCTGTGCACTCCCTGGGGGCTGGGCCCTGCTAGAAGTGAAGTGAAGAGGCCTGGTAGTGGGTAACCACTGCAAATTAAAGCATGAAGATTCTTTGGCTAGGTAGGGGCTGAATCACATGAAGAAGACATGATGCCCCATAACAACAAACCGGGATCCCAGCTCGCGGTGAAAGCAGAAGCAAATAAACATCGCTGTGCTGTTTGAATACTGGCATAAGAAATGTACTGAATGGGGAAAATTGATGGGCCCTTCTCCCGACTTGTCTGCAGAACAGCAACCCGTAGCAGGGGTGTGAGCCCACAGCTTAAATTGAAGGATCCAACTCTCAATGGCCAGAGGGGACTAGTAGGGGAGGTGGGGGCTTTTTGCCCGGTTCAATATACGCGCGCCTATCACGGAAATTGCATACACTGCAGACCTGTAATTGAAAGAGTGGCTGGACACAGATGTGTGCCTGGATACCACAACTGGCCCACCAAAACACGAGAAGGCTGATTACCTCAACAGCGAGGAGGGAAGATTAAGGGGCACCAGGATCAACCCCCTTCCCAAAACAAAAAAAGGAGGGAAAGACAAACGAACAGTGCCAACTAAACTATGGGCCGCACAAGAGGAAAACCAACTGAACCGATGGACACTGGCACCTCACAGTAGGGCAGGATGGATGCCCCCCCGCTGCACTAATGATTGATTGCATACCCCCCACAATCACGGACTCACCACCTGATAAACTTGATGGTATATTGCAGGAAATTTGAGATTTGCTGCGGGCGATTGAGCAGCAGTTGGGGCACTAACCACAGACCTCATGCGTCTTAAAGCCGACCTCACCAAACTAGCGGATACAGTCAAAAATAACAGAACAATAATAACAGATATTGCTCCACGTCACAAAGAACACTCTGACCAAATTGTACAACTTCAGCGCCAGGTGGCCACACTACAAGATCAAGTGGAAGATGCAGAAGGGCGTTCAAGACGCAACAATATACACATCGTTGGACTTCCCGAAAACAGTGAAGGCCCCGATGCAACACAGTTCGTTGAAAGATCGTTGCATGAAGTGGTGGCCCCAGAGGGCCTTACAGAGGTGTTCTGTGTAAAGAGAGTGCATAGGGTCAGCACGAGGAGACCGGTCCCATCGCTGCACCTTATGATTGCACGCATTCTTAAATATAAAGATCGCGACACTCTTGTCCGCAGCACCAGAGAGAAAGCTTCCCTACTATATGAAAATAAGCGAATCTCCCTTTTCCCAGAATACACATTAATGGTACAACAAAAAGGGCCTCCTACCAAGAGGAGAAAGCATTGCTGAGATCACTAAATCTCAAATAAGGCCGGCTCTACCAAGCCCGACTCAAAATAATACATGAGCAAAAAAGTCACTTCTTCGAAAGCCCAGAAGTAGTACATGCCTGGATGGAAAAAGTCTTCCCGGACTGGATCCCCGAAGGGACGCAACGGAGCACTTCCCCAGGATCACAAAAGACACCAAAAGAGAAACAGCGATTCAACAAGAAACCCCAAAAGCGAGTAGACAAAGTACCATCTCTGGAGCAAGTCCTGGAAGGCCAAAGAGTGGCAATACAAATGGGTGTGGCGCTCAAAGACATGGATCCACCCTCAGCAGAAGAGTCATCAGAAGACACTACGATGCATTCAGACTCTGCGAACAGTTTGACTCCATTTCCCTCAATCACACCGTAGCTGGTGAATGATTTATTAGGATGATGGACCAAGCACCGAACTCATTGGCAAACCAGGCATATGGTGGTAAAGTATAATGCGCTTGATTTTATCTCCCTATAGTACAAAACTCAAATGCTAAAATGAGCTATAAAGTGTGAATTCACTAAATATAATGTCCCTGAGGGTGGTGTACTGATACAGCATGCGTGACTTGCTCCCACGTAAATATTGGTGTCCAATTTCATATGTAAGAAATTGTTGTTAACCATGTCCTCATAATGTACTAGAAAATGGCTCTTCCTATGGCCCTAGGAATCATTTCACAGTATTGAAATAGCGGCAACACGCTGTCGATATGGTCAATCGACGCGGTGCTAAGCATAACCCCAATTGCGAATGCAAGTTGTTGTTTACATCTATTTTGGCTGTTTTTCTTAGTTTGCTCGGAGACGGCTCTACTGTCGGACCTAGTATTGGGAATTCACGGGGTATTTAGTTTACTTAGATCACCTGGCAGACCACTTACTATAATGAAGGACATACGTCCTCCTTTAACCCTTTGTACACAAAATGATATTGCAACAACGTTCATACACACATGGGCATTGCAGGAATATATAAAAATCGAAGGAGGGAAGGAAGAGCTCAATGTTTTACCGAGGTCCTACACCTATGCTCCTCCCAAAGATAAACTCAATCATTATCAAGGTCGGGGTAGTTCCTCATAGGCCAGGTGGTCACAAGGGATTGAACCATGTGGCTGATACTCCTGTCGCAGGGAGACCTGAAGATCAGATCTTCATGCCCTCACACACCTGGTAGGGTGTCATTCTTCATC
This sequence comes from Calotriton arnoldi, assembly GCA_963921515.1. Lineage (NCBI taxonomy): Eukaryota > Metazoa > Chordata > Amphibia > Caudata > Salamandridae > Calotriton > Calotriton arnoldi. The sequence goes on from CAWUFW010001310.1 coordinate 229,203, forward strand.
ATTGGCCGCTCCGCGTCTGGCTGGCGATGCAATGCCCGACAGGCCTGGGAGCTCTTTGTCGGAGATCTTTTGATCCGAAGACGCCGTTAGGTGAATGCATGTGAGAGGGCTTTACGAGAGTGTAACAAGTGAAAAAAGGGAGTGGTATCTAAAAAAAGGCTCTGGTATCCTAAAGACAATTATTTATAGGAGAAGGGTACCAGGACTAAGTAAAAACAGTGGTGCCATTTTATGGTCTTCAAGTACCAGGATGGCTATTAACAAGGTGTGGTCAACATGTTTCGTGCCTGGTAAGCCCCAGTGTTGGGCGGCACTTCATCAGGACCAGAAAACAGTGACTTGGTGCCCCTGTCAGGGGCATGAGGCCTCCCTTCTAATAAAGGATGGACTTCTGAAGACACTTCGCAGACTCGAGGAGGTGTCTGCTTCCTGCGCTGCTAACTTCAGGACCGTGCGGAGACCGCCATTTGTAGGTGTAGATGCTCTCATACCACCGGCACGAAACATGTTGACCACACCTTGTTACAGGGTACGGCTACTACACGACAAGACAAAGCCCTGTGTGTACGGGCTCAGGATTGGGTACTTTTGGATGCATAGCAAAAATATGGGCCTACGAGAATACTCATACTTCTCCCCACCACACACACTACATACCAGGCTAGACCGCGTATTCTTCCCCAATACTCTTGCCCCAGGTCACACAGACCACTTATCCCGGAAAGACATTATCAGATCCTAATCCACTGGAGCTCACCTTGTCATGGGGACGAATCCCTACACCAGTCCCCACATGGAAATTAAATCCTCATTTCTTGGAAGATGGGGGTCTCCCGGGACACTTTAGCTACTGCCATAAGTAATTATTTTACGGAAAATACTAATACAGCCTCTTCCTGACTAATTGAATGGGAAGCATTTAAAACGGTCATTAGGGGCACATCCATTAGAGCAGTGGTAGGAGCACGCCAAACGGTCCATAATAAGCTGAAACGAGTAGAAGCGGGACTGGGAGCTCTAGAACAAGCAACCGTAACTGACCCCGAAAAAGCAGCGGGATTACAAAAGGCACGTATTGAATGCGCGGAATTACTAGAGCACCTGCGTAACATAGACTATCAATCATACACCCAGAGAATACATACAGAAGCACACAGGGCAGGCACTCTACTTGCACAGATACTTCAAAATGCCCCAACACCGGTCCCTACCCTTGAAATTAATATCCGAGCCATGGCCAATATTACCACACAGAAAGAAATCAACTGCCTTTTGTAGCTACTACTATACTCTATATGATCCCTCCCCAGCGGTAGTGCCTCGGGTGTTGGAGGATTTCCTGAACAGTTTAAACTACCTGCAGTTACCGGCTGAAGAAAAGAGAAACCTAGTGGCCCCAGTGACTAAAACGGAGATGAGAGGCTATTAGAGAACTCCCACACAATAAAACACCTGGTCTGGATGGATTACTATCGGAGTTTTATGCCACCTTTTCAGCCCAACTAGTTGCCCATTTGGAATGACTGTATCAAACAGCTCTACAAATAGGCAACCTGCCCTCCACTACGATGCAAGCATTAGTGACTTCGCTCCCAAAACCGGGTAGAGACCCTAAAGACATTACAGGATATAGCCCACTGTCATTATTAAATAGTGAATATAAAATACTAAGAAAGGTGCTTGCCCGCAGATTGCTCCCATTAGTGCCACAACTAGTACGTACAGACCAATGTGCATCTGTACCAGGTCGCAACCCGCCTTTAAATATAGGACGACTCTACCATGTAATGGACGCAACTGTGGACCAACTCAAAGGAGCCGGGTGCATCTCTCTTGATATTCGCCAGGCATTTGATACCCTCAGTTGGGAATACATGTTAGCAGCCATTCGTAAATTTGGCATCCCCCCAAATACCTACAATGGGTGAAACGGTTATATGCCTCACCCACTGCGAGAGCATGCACAGGCGTACACATCTCAAATACCTATTCTGTACGCAGAGGCACAAGACAAGGATGCCCATTATCTCCAATATTATTTGTATAGGCGCTAGAACCACTGGCACTGAGACTACGCCTAGAGGCCCCAGAAAGGGGAACCTGTATAGGTCCCATAACCCACGCATTATCTCTCTATGCAGATGATATAATATTATATGTCAGGAACCTCCACAATAATTTGCGTCCCATAGCTAATACCTTTGCACACTTTGAACACATTTCGGGACTTACTGTGAATGCAGCTAAGTCGCATGCATTTTTTTTTTTTTTTTAAAGTGATCCACAGACCTTGCTGACTGTGTTCGGAGATCTGATGCTCCACGTCGCGCCAACCACCTTTGAATACTTAGGGATCCAAATATATAGATCTCCTCAGGATCTGCTAGAGGGTAATCTCCAAAAGCGATATCCTCATTGCAGTCACAGGCGGCTTTCTGGACCTCTCTCCCCCTTTCTGTGGCTGGGCGCATTACAATATCAAAAATGGTCATGCTCCCACGAGTATCATACTATTTCACCAATTTACCTAAAGTGATCCTAGCTTACTGTTTTACAGCCCTAAATACAGTCCTGACGGAATTGATCTGGGGGGCAGGCTGTAGACAGGTGGGACCAACAAAGCTGCAGTTATCGCCTGACAATCGAGGCCCGAGTGTGACGGATTTCTGAGCATACTGTTTAGCGAGTCAGTTGCAGTGGTTAGCATATTGGCTAGCTGGACATAATGTACATGAAATAGAATATATGCCGAGTATGCTGGCCCAGGGTACACTACAAACATTGCTGCTCCCTTGGACAAGGACTCCATCTACGGCACCAATGCTGTTAAAAATTGCTCTTGCATATTGGAGATCAGCTCTGAAATATACAAAGCGAGCCAGTCCCTACGCCCAAATATTCCACTCCTAGGTCTCCCCACACCAACTAGAATACTGACCAGCCATTGAATACGCCTATGGGAACAAGCGGGAGTGACGACAGTGGGATCATTATATGGGAATGGGATGCTACTCAACCACACAGACTTTGTCTATGAACAGGGTCTCCTAGACTCCTTATTCTTTACACATTCAAATATTGCACTATACGTCAGAATACATTGGTCTCCGATCGGAATGGAGCCTCCTACACACAAATTCGTCCACTCCATGTACTTGATGGGAAATGGCAGACATTTAATTAGATGGCTATACCGAGGCTTACGAACACACTCTGCAGTACCCCTTACACACTTGAGAGAAGTGGGGACAGGAATTGGGGAAGGTGCTCCAAGATAAGGAGTGGAAAGCTGCTATACCTGCTGCTCAGCCAGTGTGAGTGTGGAGTGGCATGTTGATGCGTGGTGATGCATGGAATGTTGGATGTCTGAGAGAGTCAGTTGGAGTATGGGCTGAGCAGCAGGAAGGCTGCGCCTGGTGGGGCTCTTCATTATAGCTCTTGATCTTCAATTCTTAATAAACCATCTTACATAATCTGCACCTGGACTACTGGACATCATTTATATTACACTTTGGTGAAGATTTTGCTAAGGAAAACCTGTGTGTGTGATCTGGAGGAAAGAAGACATTTTTCATGACTACTAAGAGCAAGAAATTAAAGCCTGAAGAAAAAAAAAAAAAAAAAAAAAAAAAGGAAAACTTTAACTGGAACTTACAAAGACTAAAAAGCCATGGGCAGAGAAATACAGAAAGCCCTGCGGCCCACCAGTGTCTTGCCACATCAGACAGCCCATGGCAGGGCGCATATCCGTTTGCCTCTATTTTAATCTCAAAGCCGGGGTGTGTTTGATTAATGAACATCATTATTGATATAAATGGAGTCTGATGGAGTGAACACAGAGAAACCAGCAGTGTTCTGTTTCGTTTGTGGAGCCTTACGTAACTCACAAGAAATATGTCCTTACTGAAGTAATCGGACAGTGTGTTTGGATACAAGGCTTTCGACCTACGTTTTGGTGAGTTTCACCGTATTTCTGTGGCGGAGGGTTGTGTGTTGCCGTTAACAGCAGGGAGTGCCATTCAAAACGCCGAGCACAGCCGCGAGCGGAGGGCACTACGCAGCACGCGCGTGCTGAGCATGTTCGAGCCTTACTGTGGATACAGCGTTGGAAGATGCCTGGTCTGTTGCGTGGGCACACTGCAGGCCCATGCTTGCGGCCGCGAGGTGGCAGGAACCTGTGAAGCCACGATGAAGTCCAACGACGTGCTTCTCGTATGAGATTACATGTGCATTCTGATATCTGCGGTAGCGAGGCAGCAGTATCCTGAGGAAGCGGGAGCGCCGACTTGCCAGTTTCATCTGCACGGCTTTGCGCTGAACAGTAGGCGCCATCTTTGAGTCATGGCCAGCACCTGATGGTTTGGTGCAGCAGAGTCCCTGGCGCTGAAGCCAATATCGGTGTGTGGTCTCTCCTATGCTCGTCACTGCGCTGAACGGGGTAGAGTTTCAGCTCTAATGGGCATTCATATTGAAAGTGAATGGAACGGTATGGACAATTTCACAGGACGTTCCTGCTGATTCATTTTTTTACGTTGGCAGACTGGTAAGACGATCAGTTTGGGGTTGTTTAATTCGAGTGAGATTTCGCTCACTGGTGGTTTATTGAGGCATGGTCTATTGCTCATGATGGCACTTATAGTGTTTCTCCCTTCTTTATGCATTTGTAAACTGTCTCAGCTGGGCGGGGCCCGTGACGCTCTGGAGATCTGTTCGCAGCCATCAGTTGGGGAAATTCTTGTGTTTAGTTGGGAGGGCTGCCTTGGAGCCGGAAGCTGCCCTTGTTGTCTTGGATGCTGCTGGACTGACTTCCGGGTTAATCCAGCAAATGACAGATGTAGTGCTGCATGTGATGAAAATTGGGTCGTCCTGTATACCTTTGAGAGTGGGTATCGTCAACGTGTTGAGTCATGATATTGTGTCATGGGAGTCCTACGCAAGGCTCTCATGGTGACAGGTGTGTGTGGTTTTGGGTGCTCTGTGCTGACTGATCTTGGTTGGTGGTACTAATGTATGTTGCTTTCATGCTGAGTTATTTTTGTGTGGGTATTTTATTCTTTTTGTGGGTTGTGATTGGAAGGACTGTTATAGTGTAAGGTACTTATTTTGCTGGTGTGTGGGGGTGTTGCGGACTTGTTCACCCACTTCTTGGTTGTACTGTTGGGATGACTGTTGTGTTATGAGTTTGACTGCTCGTGGTTAAGTCACTCAGGTCTTCCACTATTTTGAGGTTGCGGGATGATATAGGTAAATCACTCACTGTTGGTGTTGTGTTTGAGATGGCTGTTTGTGGTTAGGTCACTCAGGTCTACCACCATTGCGCGGGTGTGGGATGGTTGTAAGCGAATCTCCCACTTATAAGTGTAATGTTGATATTTTAGTGTGGTATTAGTGTGAGGGTGTAACCCACCTGTGATGTTTTTTTTCTCGCTATGGGCTGGTCTCTACTGCACCTTTGGGGTTGGTTCCCTGTGTGTTGTCTTGCATGTCAACCTGGCCAGCTAGTATGCTTGTGGCATTAGGGGTTTGGTAGAGGAGGTGTGTGATTTGTTTTGTTGATGGAAAGGGAGAAAATAAGTGAGGTGTGTTTGATTTATTAATTGTTTTCTTTATTCTAGTTGGCATGCATGGTCTTTTTACATTTAATAAGGTACATGCATGTTTCTGGTCTTTTACAGTTAATAAGTTACATGCATGTTTCTGATTACATTTAGCATAGTGACGTGTACCATCTCTATATTTAAAATGGCAATATATTTGCATTCAACAAGTTACTTGCATGTTTTCTGATTACATTTATAGCTTCACTTTTATTTAATGTGATTAGCATGCATGGTCTTTTACATTTAATTAGCTACATGCATGTTTCTGATTACATTTAGTATAGTGACGTGTACCATCTCTATATTTCAAATGGCAATATGTTTGCTTTCTAAGTTCTGCAGTATGCGTGCGATTTTTCAACCGGATATTTCCATGCACGTTTCTAGCCTTTCGTTATGCAATTTCTATATGCATTGAGTAGTCACAAATGATATTCTAGCTTTTGCAAAGAAGGGAGATATGTTATACCTGCTGCTCAGCCAGTGTGAGTGTGGAGTGGCATGTTGATGCGTGGTGATGCATGGAATGTTGGATGTCTGAGAGAGTGAGTTGGAGTATGGGCTGAGCAGCAGGAAGGCTGCGCCTGGTGGGGCTCTTCATTATAGCTCTTGATCTTAACTTCTTAATAAACCATCTTACATAATCTACACCTGGACTACTGGACATCATTTATATTACAGCAAAAGCTCGATTATCTTTCCCGTAGGAAAGTGTCATGCAACACTAGATTTAAATTCATCCAATACATGATACTGCATAGGGCATGCCTGACGCCACACAGACTACACAATATGTTCCTGGATGTGTCTGAGGATGCCCTAGGTGTGCGGCTCAAGATGCAAACCTGATTCATATGTTATGGGTATGCCTTGCTCTCTCATCCTTTTGGGCACACGTTGCTGACACAATGAGAAAAGTGGGATACAGTGGAAAGCTGTAGATTAGGCTTATACCACTGATCCAAGAATCACAAAGTGCAAGTAAAATTTGAAGACTTGACGTTACTTATTGCAAAGAGTTTAATAACTAAGAGATGGAAATCAGCATCTCCACCAAGTGTACTGGGTTGGCAGGAAGAGGTAATCCAATGGGGAAGGGAAAAAAGTGATGCACTCCGCAGAGAAGAGTATACGGGATTGTGGAAGACACCAATATAAATGGAATTGGACATACTTCTGGAATCCTTTAAGGCTCTAGATGCACCGATAGCCTGAATGATAGTCACCCAGCCCCTAACCCAATGATGCAGACTGTGAACATTAGGACAGCACTTTGGATAGCACAGTAGTTAGGCGATGCCAAAGAAGCATTGCAACAACACTTTAGGTATTTTTACTAGAATCTGTACCCAGGTCATTCCTTATGGTTACTTAAAATTAGGACACAGACCTTAGCGGACCCATTGAAGATCTATTAAACTTGTAATAAAAACTACCTATTTCTCGTGTACAGCAAACAGGTCACTAAGTAAGGGTGGTGAGGGGGCAAAAACGTTCATAAGTTCGTATATTGCGAGTACATAGAATGTCATGCTTGAACTATGTTTGATATAACTAATGTATGCAGATGTGACAAACTTTCATGGATATACCTCTAGTTATGAGAAATTGAATGAATGTCGTCAACGAATATATGGCCAAAAAATGATATACAATACCACTGACGTCATATGTATTGGCAATATAACAAAACCAATAAAGTTTGTGGGAAGAAAAAAAAGATAGCCTGAGCAAAAAGTGCTGGGAATCACTTACCACAGTAATTGATAAGCGAATATATATTGTTAAAAAAATGGCTCCATCTTGTTTTTTTACCCTCTCTTGGTGAACCAATTCTAAAATGGAGCTAATGGAAAACGTTTTTTGTGAACTATTCAAGGGTCTGTGGCACTAACTCAAGTGCTGAAAGGAAACATGCTCTTCTTCTACATTGTTTGGGAGCGGATGGGTAGGAAGTGTTGGAAAACTTGCCGGAGTTGTCACCAAATGACATGAGGGATTTACATGAGTACGAAATAGCCATTGCAAACCTTGATTTACATTACTTACAGAGAGTAAGTACCATACTTGAAAGATATCATTTTGGACTGAGGAGCCAAGGAAAGGATGAAACCGTGGAAGAATTTTTTTACTAGGCTCAGAAAATTGCCTTCAACTTGTTAATTTGGTGGAACCTTAGAGGAAACAATCCAAGATCAGTTTGTACTGAGATATAATAGCAACAAAATAGGGGAAGAACTATGGATGAAGGAGGAAACACCCTTGGAGGAGGTGCTCATAGTGGAACACATGTTGAAATTTGTGGAAAGAACTCAGTGTTGAGAAAAAAGGAAAACCAAGTACTTCTAGGGATGTTTTGAAAAACACGGTCTCTGATGTATGCATTGTTAAAACAAAAGTTGGTCAAAAGGAAAACGAGACAGAGTTTTAGGGAACATGATTTAGATGTGGGTTGGAAGGGCACAGAGCAAAGGACCAGACATGCCCAGCTTGGTTTCAAACATGGAATGCCCGTGGGGTCAAAGGCCATTTAGTAAATGTTGCAGGAGCAAAAATAAGAAGTTCTCTAGAACTAAGGTGTCTGAAGTGTGCCAGGGTGAATGGCCTTGGTTGAAAGACAGAACTGTAGAAGAGAATAACAGGGTATTGAATGTCTCTACAGTCTGCTACTGGAAAATCTCCATTTGAGTTGTTCAGGGCAGAGCTCCATCCGCAAAGATGTGTCCTGCATGGAAGTTTTAGAACAAAGGTTGTGCAAGTAATGCTCCTGGAGAGTGAAGAGAGAGAGAGAGATTGGTCTACAAATAAAGAAAGGAAGTGTATGACCAACAGAAGAAGGTGAAGGAGCGATGGTAAGAGTGGGAGACTATGTAAGAGTGTGAGCACCAAAAGGTTGTGCAGATTGGTCCAAGTTCACAAGAAAATTGAAGTGTTTAAATTGTTTAAAAATGCAGTAAAGACGCACAATGGCAGAATTTGGAACAAGAATAGTGTGACTGTTTTACATGAACCACAAGAGAAGGGTAAACATAGAAATGAACTTTGTGATGTCGACAAGGAAGGGAGATAAGATGGTCCAGAGGTGGACATGCATAAACGGCCTTCATCAAGTTACCGCAGTAGAAAGTCAGAATCAGTAAGAAGCCCTCTTATTTGTAGGATTTTGTGGTTCAGTAAGAAACCTTCACATTTACAGGAGTCATATTACAACAACTATGAGGATCTTCTTTCTCTTTTATTTGTTTTATACTCATGTTTAAGTATTTCTTTCAAATGATTTTCTTTATGATGGTGGTAATCATAATTTATGTACATTTGTATCACTGGTTGTTTCTTTGAGTTCACTGAATGATTTTATGGTTAATAAGTGTAAAATGTAGTATGCACATTCTTATTTTATGTTAAGATATCTTTTATCTTATCGGTGGGTTGTGTTATGGGAGGGAGATCTGTGCATATTGTGTTAGAGGTGAGTCCAGGATTCTCTCCTTAGAATGGTATGATGTAATAGAATGCGATGAGGTAGGAGGAAGAGAATGTTGACGAGGGGCGGTTGAGGGAACTCTCAGTTGTAGGCTGAGGTGCTTGAATAAAGACCTACTTGTTCATTCCTGGTCTTCTGAGCCTTCTTGATGAAGATACCATAGACACCCCAAGGCCTATACATACCTGTGAGATATGGGAGACTAAGGAAAGCCTCTTCACGTTGTGCAGGGGGGGGAGGGGGTGCATCACTGTTTTACGCCACTGTCAGAGACCCAATATCCAGTGTCAGATGCCAAGCTCGGAGCTGATAAACATCGCTCAGTCCACCCACATCCAGGTTTTCCCACTACTCTTCAAAGCAGCCACCCTGATCAATTCAAAGCTTGGGGAATGAGGAGCACGTTACTCTACATATAACAAATCACACCGATGTCTTAGCACCTGCTCACCAAATATAGAGCAAGAAATGTTCTTCCTAATTACGTGAGTAAATGTTACAAAACAGCTTCTTAACTATCTGGGGGTGCAAAAACCATCAGCAGTTGAAGTGAATTGTCTCTTCCAAAAAATGGAATACAGGCATCTCACGGGAGACCCCAAGCAGGAGTTCTCAATAATTTCTCTAGAATGCCAAATGGTGTCACCCAACAGTAGGAAGATGATGGTGAAAAGGGGATCCTGTGCTTACCCTACATGTACCTTCTGTTTCCACACTCCTCAGTCCCAAATGCTGAATCAGCACCTGCAAATGAAGCTAGGACTAGAATTTCAATGCGATAACTGTAAGGCAGTGGGGATGAAATCACAATGAGTCCAATGTTATATTTTAAATACGCTTGTTAAGCTTTTAAACACTGTGTGTGAGATAACAATAGTCCATCTATACTTCAGAGTGCCAGCTCGTGCTTAAAAAAAAACCAATGTAACTAAAAACGTATGTACCTTACAAATAGAAGTTGACATGTTTCACTACTGGCAGTGCAGTTTCTTCAAGACTAGAAACATTTGAACATGGCATGCATATCACTTATGTAGGCCTGTTGAGGTGTCTTAGTAGACATAATGACTCACATTTTCCATATGTTTGAGGCATTACTCCAAAAACCTCTTGGAACCTATTGGATGCCCTTACAATGTGCTGAGGGCATCCACGCTGTGACATGGTCCGATAAAACATATAACACTGCTTTTATAACCTCGGTATGGGGTCTCCCCCCAATACTTCCACCTGTACTCTGACATTTCAAGTGCCAAAACTGCGTGGTCTGCCCTCTCACATCAAATACCATAGAATTCAAGGTCAAGGACCGAACGTACCAACGCAAACAATTTTCTAACTGCTGTACAACAAAGGTAATCTATGCTATACGCTGCCCATGCGATCTAGTAACATAGGTCAGACTACCCAAATGGTGAAACAACGGATTATACATCATAACAACAGCATCAGATGTAAAGTTGAGAATGCCCCTCTGGTCTCACACTACCTTGAAAAAAAAACACTCTGAAATTGACATGTTCTGGCAGGTCATGGACCAACCTACCTTGCCTTTACGTGGAGGTGATCTACAACAACTTCTAAACAAATGCAGATCGATTGCTCGTTGTGACTCAGTAAACACTTCTTATTCTATCCTTTCTCATTCTTTTATACAGCACTCACCGAATCGCTTGTAACACGGTCCTGATGACGACCTGAAGTATTTACAGGTCGAAACACCCTCGACCATTCAGCGCATCCTTTGGCGCTTTCATGGTTCCTTAAATCAGTGGATTAATTTTTGTACTCCAAATATACTGTTTTGTAACCATTTTTTCCAAATCTCCTGCACCGTTTCTACACATTATTTAACGAGTCACTTGTGCCGATCACTTCTTGCACGAGCACGTATGTGCACACGATTGTTTGGGTTACACCCACATACATTGTAAATAGTGCTGATATAACTATTGATGTATATTTAATTTTCTAAATACAGATCGCTGTATATGTTTCATTCAAATCTTGTGTCTTCCCTTCTTACCGTGCAACTGTAATGTGCGTTTTTTACTTCGTCAGTCTGCCTATTTAAATATTACCTGTTAAGACATTGTTGATTGCTATACTCACAATGCCACCATCACCCATCCACCCTCATAATACCCGTAGGTAGGCATACACATACCATATCCCCAAACCCAAAATAATTAAAAATATAGACATAGACATAGACAAAACCGCAACTCCTTCTAGATGCCAACAGACACACCAAAGAACAGAATAGCACCTCCAAACAGACATGTGCCCTCCAATGTTTCCAGATATCCTCACAATTTCACAAAACACTTGAAACACCTCTTAGACACACTCAAGAAACCCCTCAGACACCATCACGTATCCAGACATTCTCCCAATGCCACAGAGCCCACACATCATGCCCTGGCATGCACAGACTACCAGTGCAAAGTGTATAGCATAACTTGCTGTAATGGAGGTGTGGAGCAGGATGGGTGTTCAAGCCACGATGGGGAGTAGAAGTGGAATTCGACACGCAGGGAATGTCTGGTGCAGACTACACTAAGACTGCCAGCATGACTGTGCTGCTGTAGGAACTTTCTAGTTTCAACAGTCTCTCTGGCACAAAACATTCAGATGTGAGAAATTGTGTTGTTGCTTGACTGGGTTGTGAGCCCTGATCAAGCAACAGCCACAATCCCTTGAAGGGTGAACCATAAAAAGTCACTAACCTGTCCTTAACACTGGGTAGATTGGCACAGAAACCAGTCATGCTTACCTTAGAGGAAATGTGTAAAGTAATTATGCAGCACCCAAACATTCATGAAGTGATAACACAATAAAAATCCCACATCAATTTAGAAAAAATAGAGTAAGTTTTAATAAACTATTTGACACCAAAACGACTAAAATCAAATCAGTAGAACGGGAATTATGCATTTTTTACGTTTTTAGTAAAAACTAGCACTTAAAAGATCAATGCGCCAATCGCAAGACTGATTCAAAGTAAAAAAATATGGCCGGCCACAATGGAGGGTGGTTCAGATACAAGAAGTGGATTGGCCTCAGTCAGCGCATACCTTGAGATTTTAAAAGAATTTGTGAGAATAATGTTCTGAGAAGGTAAAGTTCTGTGGGGCAATGCTGCAGGAGGTGTTCGAGGACGGAGCGTCATCGGATAGCCTTGGGTGGAAGCAGCAGTGAAGATTTCTATGTTCGGACTTAGTCTCTAAAATGGATGTCAAAAATTTCCAGCAGGATGAGGCACAGGGCTGTAGCCGAAGACAGTTCCACGAAGCCGGCTACCCCTTTGGCAAAGGATAGCTGAAAAGGATTTTTTGCTGTGGAGAAGAACTGAGCGGGAGAAGCCGCGAAGTCAATCCGACCGGCGATGCACCTCGGGCGGATAGGTGAGCAGGCTGGTCCCCGTCTCCTCCTGGTACTCAGAGCAGTTTTCCTCCGTTTTGGGATTTGCCCATCTGGGCACATATAGTACCACAACAAAGGGTCCAGGACTGGTTTGACACTAGTTGGGTGTTCATGACTCACTCAAGCTGGGTCCAGGCGCAAGTTCAAGATGGTGGGAGCCTTATGTGTCCCTGTGGCTCTGAAGAGGAGGCCAGCAAACTAGACCTTGGAGTCACTCTTGTAGTCCTGGGTCAGGTGAAGATGCAGGGCTCAACAGCAGGGCTGGCCTCTGAACAAAGCAGTCCCTCCATGTACAGCAGCAGTCTTGCAGAGTGCACAGCAAGCAGTCCTCTGAGAGTCCTTTAATAGAACCAATAGTGAAATGCAGAGTGGGTCTGAAGGTCTAATTTTTATACCCTGGTGCCCTTCCTCTGCAAAAGTGGGAGAAACTTCTAGAAAGGTTTAAAGTGCATGGAATTTCCAGGCTCTGCTGCCCTGGCTCCAAGCTTGCTGCAGTGACAGTGTGGTAGTGTTAGGCCCTGTGTGTGAAGGCAGAGCACAGGCTATTCAGTTGGAAATGGAGCTGTGCTTAAGTCTGGCCCCCCCATCCTGCCATCAAATGGCCCATTCAGGCACACCTAATCCATCTATGGTGCAACTGTCTAAGAGGAATTCACAAAGTCTAACTGTCAGTTACACTCAGTCCTGTGACCCAAGACAGGCTGCATGCACAAACAGGCTAAGGGCAGAAAATGCCACTTTTAGAAAGTTGACATTTTTTTAAATTGCAATAAAAAAACCTGACTTTACCACTAAATAGAGTTTTCCATTACAATGTCAAAGCCACCAAAAATGACATTACATAACTACCAGCTCCCAATTGGAAATGGCAGTTTATTAAATGAAATAAGGAATCCAATGTTGTCCTATCGGAGGGGTAGACCTCACAGCAGTGAAAAACGAATTTAGGAGTTTTTCACTACCAGGACATGTAAAACTTAAAAATACATGTCTAAGCTTTTAATTACACAGCACCCTGCCTTATGGGCTACCCAGGGCCTACCTTAGGGGTGACATATGTAATAAAGTTAAATGCTTGGCAAAGAGTTGTTTTTTTTATGGAGTTTTATATAGCACGAACTTGACCTGAAGGTATCGGGTATCAGAGCGCTTTACACGAGCACCAGTTGTGTTACATGAGGACACATTCATTTTTTTGTTAGGCACAAGGAGATTAAGTGATTTGCCCAGAATCACAGGATGTTGAGCATCCTTGCCGAGACTCTAACCTGGTTCCCTAGATTTGAGGTCAATTGCCCTAGCCGTTAGGCCATCTCCTCTCCCCAATATTAACAAGTCAAACTGGAAGCCTAAAATTGAATTCAGGCTACAATGGCAGGCCTGGGACTTATTTTAAGGTGCTACTTGAGTGGTTGACACGAAAAGTGCTGCAGGCCCACTGGTAGCATTTCATTTACAGGCCCTGAGTATATGGTATACCATTCTACAAGGTCCCTGTTTTCCGTTTTTACTGATAAATACAGACAGAAAACCAGTTATTTTCTTGTCTGTGTTTATTTTTAAATGTGGATAAAAAAGGAAATTATGTGCTTTTTGAGTGATTCTAAATACACTTTGCAATGACTGCCAGGCCAATAACTGTGTGGATTGATAGGTAAGGAGGATAAAAAAGAAAGGAATTTAAGTAAAGAGGCTTAAACAGCAGTGGATATGCACAAAGCTGATACTGAAATGTGCATATTTTCATATAAGTGCATTTATTTATCTTCTGCGGGTGTTCATATCACTAAAACCTGGCAGGCATTTAAGCATGACTGCATATTTATTGGTTAAATAAATGTGGAAATACACCAGGTTCAGCTTTATTTTGTTCACAAAGACCATAATAAATATGGATACATACAGATAAAGTTGACAAAAAATAAATATGGATAAATACAGACGAAAATGTCTAAAAAATAAATACCATAAAACCGTGAACCCTACAAGTTAAGTCATTTAAATAAGTCTATGAGGTGTATACCAAGTTTAGGGGACTGAGCACAAGTACTTTAGCACTGGTTAGCCAGAGGTAAGGTGTACAGAGTCCTATAGCCAACAAAAATGAATTCAGCAAAAAAAGTGGATGATAAAGACAAAAGGTTTGGGGATGACCCTACAGAGAGGCCCAGGTCCACCACTAAACATCTCCAGAAATCCTTGCACTGTCCGCAGGGATACTAGCAACTCTCGCAGATACACTTACAAATGCCATCGCCAGATACAACACACCCACACATCATACGCTTGAACAGCCACATGACACCCAAACACCCTCGGAATTCCCTCAAAAGCCTCGGAACGCACAGTTACCCACAGACCACTCTCAGACACCCTCGCAATGCCCCTCTTTATACCCTCAGATCACCCCAGATTCCCGCATAACGTGACCATAGACGCCAGAGTGACCCCTAACACAACGCCCAAAGATACCAATAAAACTCCCACGTTTACATCCCGAAACCATCCCGCAGCCGAAAAATTCTCGAGGCAACCACATTTGCCCACAAACACCTCTACGGTGCCCAAACACACGCTCAAAACACCCCTCACAGAAACCCTCTCAGACCAAATATATTTTCGAAACGCTCAAAACATTCACACTTACAAAGCCAAATACTCTCACTACAAACACCGTCACAAGGCGACCACAAACCCTCAAAATGTCCCTCCATACATTTACTGTCTCTCTCAGACAGTCCCAGCACTCAAGGACAACACCAAATCTCATAAACAAGAACACACTCACTCCGGATACCAAAAGTACACCAACCAGCTGCATAATACAGCACAGCGACATGCACCCTAACAACACCCCAAGAGTGCCCCAGACCAACTTCGAGACAACAATGTTACTCGCTCTAACCCAGACATTTTCAAAATCCCATAACGTCCCCAGACATAACTGCCAGATTTTCCAAGGTGTAGGAGTGAGTAGTTTATTAAGTCCAAGGTTTTCTTTGCGTTCCGTGACTTGTACTGTTGATATTATAACTTCTCAGGGCTACAAGTTCCAGAATGCAAAGCAAAAAATGTGGACTAAGTTGCTCACCCGTGGTGCTGCGACACTTGAGAGCTCTGACCAGCCATGAACCGGCCACTGGGTGCAGTAACTCAGTCGAGCGGGATCCCTGTAGGTCTTTAGGTCGCCATAAGGAAGGGTTGGCGAATGCTGTGTAGTAGGTTCGCGTGGAGCTCGACGGGGTACCACCCGGTTTAAGGCTAATATGGGTAACACAAATTCAGAGCTTTTTCAATAAGTAGCCCCCAAAATGTGTCCTGCAAAGGCCCCCAAAATTTTTAAAATGGACTCTGGGCCTACCTTGAAATTGCCAAAATGAGAGTTACGCGTCAGGAATCTTGTCGTTTATTGCGTTTGTCTCTGCTGCTTTGTCAGGTTAAAGCACAGAATCCGAAGGTGCTACAGATGAAAAAGTGAAGTGTAACCAGGATTATTTCCGAATGCACGCGGAGGGAGGACCCTCCCGGGTCATTAAACCTGATGAATGGGCGTCGCCATTAATGAGGTTAAGGCGCTGAAACACCTGTTGCCTGTGTGAGCAAAATCTCTCGCACCTCGCAAGGAGCCGTTGCAACTAGCAATCTGCAAGGCTCGGGCTGTGCGTGATACAGCTGTGTAAAATTGCAATTTGCAGATTAAAACTCTAAACAGACGAGGGCTTGCAGGGCCCGCTTTTGGCATGATGGGCGCATTCAAGTTAGCAAACAGCTGCGCACCTCTCATCTTGCGCCAGCTTTGTCCGTTACCTGCGTGCTCGTTTCTCTGTCAAATTTCCCAGTTTAAAGTGGTCCTTCATTGTGATACCGTAGGCGGTTTTTTTCACACCACATTAGCCCCCCTTCCTTGCCCTCCCTTCACTTAATCACCCCTGCTGAAACACCCTCATCAAAGTGAGGCAGCTAAGCTACGGGCCATTTCGGTGAGCTAGAGGCGGTCCAGAGAGGTTTGTGCTCGGGGACCATTCACTGCTCAGCCAGGGACTGACCAGTGAACACAAAAGGAGCTCCCGCTCCCTCATTGTATTCACCAGCAGGGCCCGCTTTAGAGCAGTGCGACCAGTGCAGCCGCACCAGGTGCTGACCTGGAGAGGGGCACTGACCTCAGGGCGGGGGGCGCTGTGTCAGCAATAACTTAAGGTTTAAAAATATCTGGTGCAGAGTTCCTTGTCTGTTCAGCTTTCATGCAGCCAGGGCTTTAAGTGGGCCGGGTCCTGCCGGTGCTCAGCACTGGCAGTTCTAAAAAGACGGTGCTGAGACAGGTCGCTGTCGGGCTCTCCATTTTTGCCCTCACCCTCAGGGTGAAAAAAAATCTTAACACTGCAGCAGTACCACCCTTCACTCCCTCTGATGTAACTTCAAAGAGACTCGTTATAGTTCTTTCACAGTCTCATCTTTTCAGAACTGAAGCATTTTCAATATTCTATACAACGGAGCCGTTGTTGGTGCTTTTTAACTTATGCAACTAGCAACCATTGACAAAGCCAATAGTCCTAGCTTGTTGTGGGTGTAATGTTACTTGTTGTATTACAAAGCTGGATGCAATGACAAAAGCAGCAAAATACCAGTCGGGCGGCACACTATGCTAAGCACAGATTTTTAGTTTACATAGTTTTAAGCCACGCCCATAATTACATCGTCTACGCCCCTTTGAGGGACCCCCAGTTTTTTAATCCCACTTAAAGCCCTGCATGCAGCAATACAAATGTCAAGATAACTCTTGTGATGACTTTTGGGCAAAACTGTGATTTGCTAGCAAAAAGAGGATCCCTCAACATTTCTGGAAAATAATCAATTCAGTAGAAAAAGGTGATGCCAGAGCTCGCAATGCAAACACGAGCGAATCTGCGCGGGTAAACTATCTGCAATTTCATTACTCAATTGCACCTCTCACTGTGCATCTTAAATTCAAAATATCATAATATTGAACACCCGCATACAATGCTCCTGACCGTATGGTAACCAGGAATAAGCACAGCTGTAATGTAGACGCATAACCTCCACTCTCCTACCCCGAAGAACATCTGCTGCAGCTGATCACAAGAAGTCAAAGGCTGGTGGGGCTCCAAGGCCAAACGGAATGCCACAGGCTTTTTTCAAATCCAATGCTGACTTCTGGGTAAAAGAATTACTCACCCTGTATTTGTCCATCTTAAACACAGGTGGAGTCCCTGACTCGTGGAAGGGGTCGATTATACACCCTATCTACAAGGTAGGCGAAAACAGTAATCCAGGGAATTACCGCCTGATATCCCTTTAGGACAGTGTGGCTAAGTACTTCATCAGCTTGTTCCTTCAAGATCTTAATAATTGGGCAACTGGCAAGAAAATTGGCCCATGAAATCAGACTGGGTTCTTCTCGGGATCAGGACCCTCTCAAATCTTATGTCTCTATCCATATGTGTGGAAAACACCTTCACGACTAAATCAGTATTATACTTATGTTTCATTGATTTCAAGACTAGCTTTCACAGTGTGCTAAGAGATCTTATGGCAGAAATTGGTCAAATGAGGCATCTCCCCCAATCAACTCCAAGTAATGCAATCCCTGAACTCCAAAACGTGGCTATGTGTTAAGTTAGGCGAAGGAAACAAGCTGTCCAGAAAGGTTTACACATTCTCTGGCCTAATGCAGTGGTGTGTGTTGGTACCTCTCATTTTTAACCTGTTCATCTCAGACCTTTTGAGAAATCTGGATTTGGTAGATGCACATCCACCGAAGCTAGGGGCAAACTGATCTCAAATCTACTCTATGCCGACAATCTCCTGCTTATGAACAAGACGAGAATAGGTCGCCAGAGACTGTTGGGTGAACTGCATGCTTTCTCTGTAGCAAACAAATTAGATGTTAACCTAAACAAAACAAAGGTGCTTAAGATAGGAAAGAAGATTAAAAAAACTTACACATGGAGATTAAATGGTAAAACCATTTCAAATGAAAACAAGCACAAATATCAGGGGGTCATCATAGACAACTGGGGCTCTATCATGCACCACAAGCTTCAAATAGAGGCAAAAGCAGGCGCCCTAACCTCTGCCTTCTTAACGCTGTCAAGATCATTGAAAAGGCAGACATTTGGCCCCTTAAAATGATAATTTGTGAAAAATTGATTCCCACTTTAATCTGGGAATCAATTTTGAGGGACAGCGACTCCGAGCTCCTAAATTGGCTATTAGCAAAAATGTACCAAACAACCTTCTGCTTCCCAAACTTATCTCCACAAGCCCAAGTGCGTCTGGAGTTCGGCCTTCTAAAACAGAACCTGTATAGGCAAGGTTCCTTCCTCAAGGCATGTCACTGATTCAAAGCTGCACAGCCTGGCATAGTGGGCTGCATAATCTGTAGAAGCTATTTACTAATCTATCTGCATACATTACAAGCATCCAACCTATGGGATGCTCCTCCTTCAGGTCACTAAATTCAAAAAAACATTTTAAATATGTACTGTTATGGCCTAAATCAACGCAGACCCGCTCTTAGATTCTTATTACTTTTACATAATGATGAGTGTCTTTTAATGTAGGCACATTTTTTAAGGTCTGCCATGTGAGTATGAACGTTGATGCACTGACAAGATATGTTGCTGCAATTTGGTACTGTATGAGATATTTTATCTTTCTAGCTGAGGCATTCTATGTATTGGTTAAATCCAGAGGAGCCTTACCTCCGGAGGTTTTGCCTTTAAATTCACTCTTCAGCACTTCATGCAAATGCAGACTAGTGCTGATGAAGGAATGAGAGTGCCAGCAGCTGAACTACCATTGCTACTGGACTAAAACTTTCTTATGCAGAGCACCACCCTACCTTATTGCCAGTTCTACTTGCGTCCCTGTACTGTATAAAGCCAAAGTTCTAATCCTTGTGTGTTTTATCTGCCTGAAAATAAAACTATTTAATTGTAATTTTTCAGTATCTCGATATATCTAGATAATAATAAGGTAGGCTTTTCTATTGAATTATGAAGAAAATTGAACTTGGACAATGAAAGTTGATTACAGATGGTGATAAGGCATCATTCTATACATTTTAGGATGGATTGTACTAGATTAAAAGAAACTAGAAAGGTAGGTGGACAAAGCAGCGGTGTAATGGGTTTACTATAGTTGGATTTCCTCAAATTGACTCACAATTTCAAACTTCCAAATTTTGGATTATAAATTCTTGGCCTGTCCTATCCCACTGATAATTGATAGTAAATATAATATAGAATATAATCATGATAAGAGAATGATGATCCAAATGCATAAGCATGTTCGGCTTGGGTTTCCACTTGTTCACAGCAAATGTTGTTACCTAATAACAGCACTATGTCACGGGTGCAGTGGTGCTGTGTTATGTAAGCACACTGCAACCAGTGTTTATTGTATTTTTTAGCCCTGAAGAAGTTGTGGGTTAATTCTGACACGACGAAACACGTGTTGGGTAAAGGCTAAAAGAAGACAGAAAATAAAGACAAACAACAAATATTGATTGCATTTTTTCAAATAACCTATGAAACTGTGGGTTTTTGTATTGTAGTGAGTGCTCAGGGATATGGTGAAAGTTTTGAATTGTACTTCTGGCCCAATGCACCAGATACTCAGCTTGTAGCTCCTATGCCACCATCTCTGCTCCTTCCTAGTAAGCGGTGTACCTATGTGTGAGCAGTGTACTTGTGTGAGTGCAGGGGAGCAGCAATGTTCAGTGAGTGGATTGTGAGGGGTGTGCCTGTGAGAATGCAGGATTAACATTGTCTTTTGTGAGTGAGGGTAAGTGGTCAACAGGTTATAAGTTGGCCTCTGTGGGTGCAGAGTGAGGCATATGTCTATGTGAGGGTAGAAGTAATGTGGAGTCCCAGCATGTGTGTCTTTCTGTGCAAGCACTTTACAAAGGTCAAAAGTATAAGCGCTGTTAATGCTTTTGGGGGATTTGGTTTCGAATTGCAGAAAAACTGTGCAGAGAGTACAAAAACAATAGTGCGTGCATGAGAATGGTAGTGAGTTTTGATACGGCAGATGCAGACTTCGTCCAAGGAGGTTGAGGAGTGTAGGTGGCAGCTGCCAGACTGAGATATCACCCTAATGAGAAGGCCAGAATACTCTTTGTGCACTAGGGCCTATGGCAACTTAGCTACGCTACTGGCCTGAGGCATGTTTTACAGGGCTACTTAAGTGGATTGCACAATAAATGCTACAAGGCCCACTAGTAGCATTTAATTTACAGGCCCTGGGTATGTGATATACCACTTTACTAGGGACTTATAAGTACAGTAAATATGCCAATCTGGTATAAGCCAATCTTACCATGATTTAGGGAGTGAGCACAAGGACTTTAGCACTGGTTAGCAGTGGTAAAGTGCACAAACTCCTAAGGCCAACAAAAACAAATTCAGAAAAATAGGAGGGGTGAAGGCAAAAGGTTTGGGGGGTGACCCTGTAGAGATGGCCAAGTCCAATAATTTCTCTTAAGCACTTTTGATGTGATAGCTGGAACTATGCCTTTGTTTCCCTCAATGGCATTGGCATCAAAGTTTTAGGCTCCAGATAGGTCCCAGCAGGATGAGGCTGAAAAAAAGTAAGGGATGATGGCCTTATAAGTAGAGGCCTTTGTGTTGGTCCGAACTGGCAGTGAAAATAAGAACCCCGCTTCTCCCTCTGCAGGTTACAACTCAAAGGGGAAACAATGTGTATTCGCTGCTGAATGTGTCCAAGTATCAGCAAATTAATTGAAAACAAATGCAGCAAATTTCGCTAGATCTAGCCCAGATCCCACTCCATAATATTCGTTGAGATCCTTTTGGTACTTTCAGTTCATGAGTTACAATATTAATATAGCACAGTGATCTATGGGCTGTTATCAAAGAGCTGCATACAAACTTCATTGTATAGGTTAGAACATTCTGTTTTTTCCCCAGTCTTTTACTATGCTAATGTTGCTTTAAAAGGATTTGTTTGGGTAGAAATACATTCTCATTAGTAAAACAAACTCCAACCACTGTGGTAAGTTTTAAATCCTGTGTTTGTGCTTCTCCAGACCACTCTAAAAATATACTAGTATGGATGGCATGTGACTCCTACACCTTGTAATACTTATTGTCTTATGTAACATTTCCTGTAGATTGATTTGCACATGTATGATTCTTTGTCTGTGTATATTGTGTGTGTGATGTAAAGGCCACGGACACCCTACACTAGTATGGGTAGTGCTAAAAAAAAAATGAAAAGAATGTATTAGAGGGGCTATTGAGAGATGAGGGACACTGTTGGAGGGTGCTAGCGAGGGAATCTGTGGAAAAGGAGGTCATGGGGGGAGGGGCACCAAAAAAGACTGTCGCACCGGGGGCCACCAGCGCTAAAGTCGGCCCTCGCCCTGGGAGTAGGCCCTTGGTATTTATTTCTTCCAGTGCACCAGTTTCAAAATGCTAACATATTGGCAAATAAGTGGACAGAGGCACAGGGAGTGTATGATTTGCCCAGGATCAAACAGTTTGTTAAATAGTAGGCCTGAGACTGGAGCACACTGCTACTTGTTGCAAAAGCTATACGATTTCCCAGCATACTGCATTTTGGTGAATATACCATGAGACTGGGCACTTCTCTACTCCATATTATGTCCAGTCCATTTTCACTCACACACTTACAAGCTGCTTTGACATTGATTTGGAATGCTCCCAATTTTGCCAAAAAGTGAGCAGAGGAAAATGTTCAGAAAATTATTGCCCCAGAGCACATAATTTGGCCAAATGGGAGGCAGGATTAAAAACCATGTCTCCTGGTTTCACGATTTCATGTAGTCCAACAGACCAAAACTTGTGTGGCATTGATTCTGATGGCAGAGCCAAAGGGCTGCCCTTCTGAGGGAAATGTCGCTGTGTTGTGGCGCTTGCTCAGCTTTAGAATACAGTGTTTATTTCCAGTATATTTAGGTGAAGTGGCAAAGACCAGAAGTATGCTAGTACCATCCCTCAGACCTACCTACTGGACCAGGTCTTGGGGTAGTAGGTGGTTACTGGGCAGTATGCTTGGTGTGGATGTAGATATTTGCCATTGGTGTTTCAAAGCTAAAGACTATTTCTTTCCATTTGAATACCCGAGTTGTTCATTTTTTTAAACTTGTCTTTCAAATGTTGAAATAGCATGCAGTTAAAGCTTACTCCAGGAGCTGGTGATGGTATTATAACTCAAAAACAGTAAGAGCAGAAATCGACCTTGATAAGCCCAATCTCCAGACGAGTTATATATTTAAAGATGGTCTGTTTTAGAGAAGGAGGATTTATAATGAAATGTATTTCGTGATTCAGAGTTCCCACCTGCTCCCCCACAAATGTCTTCTGATGTCTACACGAAAGCAAAGTGTCTCCACACATGCAATGTATCTCCACACACACTAAGTGTCCCACAAAGTGACAATGGAAAGTTGCTCACCCTAGCTTGCAGGTTTATAATGTCAACAGAGAGCTGACGTTTCCCAGTTCAATTCATGAATAGCTGATCCAGTCCAGAAATTTTCTTTGAATTCGGTGACTTGTGGTCTTAGTTTTATAATGGATTAAACTGGTCTGCAAATCCCTTAATGCAACTAAAGACTGCTCTGGATAAGGTACTGTAGTGATTGAGTCAGGTACAAGAGATGAGTTTCAGGTAGATTTATTCAGGATCATATCAAGATCATAACAAGACCATAAAGAGACCACACCAGGAGCAGCCAGCATGCTGCTCAGCCCAGCCAACTGTGACCATTTGACTCACAACATTCTATAACATGTCATCACAGTAAGATTCTACAGGCAGGGCAGGAATAGCATTGAACTCAGGATATAACAGGTACATATGCACATAACTGGGTAACGTGAGAGCTCTGCTTCAACATGTGCATGGCTTAAGAAAGAAGATAGGATTTACAAAACGAGGTTTCAGCACAACAGTACCTTGGTTTAGAGGTATATGCGTGGAGAAACAAAGATAGTCCAAGTTAAGTAACAGGGAATATCAAGTACTGAGGTATTTCTTCAGTAAGATTTCATGGAGCACTTAAATAAGTCAAAAGAGTTGAACAGTTTAATGGACACTAGCAAGGAGAGCCATACACTAGGAGCATGCTCTGGGAAGGTACACGCTGTGGATTAACTTTTCTTAAGGCTTTTGCTCTTTAGGCAAAATCTGGCCATGTGAGCGTTTCCAAAAACAGTAATTTTGTGCGACTGATACTTCGGAGTATTCAGGTATAGCACGTTTTTGAATAAATATGCGTCTTTGTAAATAAATCTTGCCTCTTTTGGAAGATATTTTAAAGAGGAGAAGACTGCTGTAATATGGTTGTATTTACAAGAGTATGAAGCGAGCCTGGCTACAGCACGCAGTACCTCCTCTGAGGGGCAAGGTTTTAAGACTGTGTGATCAGCATTGGCAGAGACACTAAGGTATAACTGGGCATCATCCTTGTAGAGCTGATACTGAATGCATAGTTCAGTTAATGACGAACCAAGGGGTTTGACATAAATACTAAAAAGCTATGGTGCCATCTTTGAGCCCAGGGATAAGTCACGGGAGTCGGTTTAGCAAGAGAGAGAGAGATACTCCCAGTTTTAACACATTGATGCCTGCCTACATAATTTAAGTCATTTTAGTATTGCATGCTTTATTCTGACCCCTTCTTTGAGGGTGTAGAGGAGGGTTTTGTGGTCCACTGTGTCAAAGGCCGAGGTCTAGTCTGAAAGAAGCAGAAAAAAACAAGTCATTGTCCTCGTAAATGATGTCACATCAAACAATTTACCATATATTTGAGTATGAATTTCATGTTTCAATATACAAACGATTACAAACATAACACCTTCATCTGTGATCATCACTGTACAGCTTTACACGATTTCAAATCTCTAGATCAATTTACTCATCAATGCATATTCATTCAAGTCGAATTCACACTAAAAACACCTAGCATGTGCCCACAGCCACCCTTCTGGCCACACAATATTCTCTTCTTATTTCATCTTGACAGGTGCATAGTGTTAGACTGCATACAACACGTCAATGCTGCATTTCGGTGGTTTGCTTACGTTCTTCCATTTTCCTTAGGAGCCACTTATATAATTTTTCATATATATCAGCCTCATCATCATTCAATTATTTAGATTAAATGTAAAAAGCTAAAAGATTGGACAAAAATCTATTACAGTAGTGCCACTAGCATTCAAATATACAATCATTACAGAGGACACAAAGGATACGCTCCTCAAATCACTGATCATTAAACATAAAAATAATCAGATGTATTTTAAATGCATTACCACCAGAAAACTCATTTTGAGTTTGGGAAGGCAATGAATTCAAGCACTTTCCCTTCCAGGGGCAAAGGTGCAGTGTCGCTGCCTTAGTGGGGAGTGTGTATTTTCTAAGCAAGGAAACCCCACAATTTGCAAGAACCTGGGGTAATAGATAATGTTAAGAGAATAATGGTTCAATAGGGCCAATCGGTCTCGAGAACGTTTAGGAAAAAGAAACACAATAAGTCCTATATATTTTCATTTGGGACCCAAATGTACATAATCAATCAAAGGCAAGTATGAGGCAGAACCATCGTTAATATTATAATGCATGTAATTCATTCATTGTAAAATATCATCTCATTTTTTTGTCTTTTTTTGCATGCATACTTATCACGATCCAGTGCTCACAAACAAGTGAAGAAAAGGTGCTCTAGTGAGGGATAAACGTTAAAACATGCAGCCTTTTAAAACAGCAAGACACTAAACTCCTTCGGATAATTTTATATAATAAAATAAGGAGTTGGGTAGTTCTAAGGTCGACGGCGTATCAATCTCATCCAGTTGAGATCATCATCAGGACAGGTGTGTGAGCACCTAGTATCTATAGGATAGAAAAGAGAAATTGATAGGGGTCTGACATTAGGACCTCAATGGCCTGCTTAATTATATACAATTAATTTTTAAGGATACTTGCCAATGAGTAAGAGTGGAGGGGGTTCATTCCTAAATAGGTAAAGTGAGCGACTGATGCTCTTCACAGCAGGGCAGACTTACGGTGGAGCACCCACCATAGAGGTAAAATAAGGCATGAGCAAGCTGCAGTCTGGCTACTGACGACCACTTCTGACAGAAATCAGGAAGAGAGGCATAGGTCTGCTCCCTTTCAAAGAAATCCTTAATTTCTGCCAACAGATACTGTTGTCCTCACTCTTCACCCCCCAGCCATTTACCAAATGGCAGTTACAAGAAGACTAATTAACAACTGTCTGTATCAGAAGGACAAAAACAAGCATTGACAGAGCCAATAGGTCTCGCCTTCGAGACTGTTGCCTCTGGCTTTTCCTTTTGTTCCTATGGAGTGGAATTATTTGGTGTGGAGTGAAATTATGTGGTGTGCTTTGGTATTAAGTGGTGTGGGGTGGAATAAGTGATGTGGGGTGGATCTGTGTTGCATGGAATTGTTGTGTTGAGTGGAATTATGTGGGGCATAATTATGTTGTATGGTGTGGAGTGAAATCATGTGGACTGTAATTATGTGGCATGGAGCGGAATTATTTGGAGTGGCATTGTGGTGTGGAGTGGCATGGATTGGAATTACGTGCTGTGGGGTTGAATTAAGTTTTGGAGGGTGGAATTATGTGCCTTGGGCTGGAAGTATGTGGTGTGTAGTGGAATTACGTGGTGTGGCATAGAACTGTGTGGCACTGAATTGTGCAGCATGGATTTGTATTGCGTCAAGTTGAGTTTTGTGGAGTCGAATTGTCTGGCGTGGAACTGTGTGACGTTGAATTGAATTATGTTGAGTGGAATTATGTGGCATGGAGCGGAGATTAATTTTTGGGATGGAATTATGTGGTGTGGAGTGGAAGTATCGAAGTTGGAATTATGTTGCATGGTGGGGAATGGAGTTTTGTGGAGTTGAATTATGTGGTATGTTGGGGAGTAGAATAATTTGTTATGGAGTGGGGTGGATGTTTGTGGTGTGGAGATGAAATATGTGTAGTGCAAATATGTGGCATGGTGTGGAGTGGACTTATGTTGAGTGTAATTATGTTGCATGGTGTGGATTTACATGGAGTGGCATGGTGTTGCGTGGAGTGGCATGGAGTGGAGAGGAATTATGTGGCATGATGTTGAATTACACTGTGTGGATTGCAATTATGTGGTGTGGAGTGGAAAAATGTTGTTTGGAGTGGAATTATTTGTTATGGAATTGTGTGTGTTGTGTGGAATTGTGTGGAGTGGAATGGTGTGGCTTTAAATTGTGTGGTTTTGAATCGGATGCTGTGGCGTTGAGTGGAGTTATGCGTAGTGGAATTATGTGACATGGTGTTCAGTGGAATTATGTGGATAGTAATTATGTGGTATTGAGTGTAGTGGAATTATGTTCAATGGGATTGTGTATCTTAGAGTGTGATTATGTGGAGTGGTATTGTGTGTAGTGGAGTGGCATGGAGTGGAATTATGTGGTGTGGTGTTGTATTATGTTGCATGGTGTGGAATTATGTGCTGTGGAATGGATGGTGTATGGGGTGTGGAGTGGAAGTATGTGTTGTGGAGTGAAATTATGTGGTTTGGTGTGAAATTATGCGATGTGGAGTGGAATTGTCTAGATTTGAATTCTGTGGTGTGGAATTTTGTGATGTTGAGTGGAATTATATTGAATGGAATTATGTGGCATGATGTGGGGTGTATTTTTGTGGAGTGTTGCTATGTGGCATGGAGTGGATTTGTGAGGAGTTTAATTATGTGGTATGGAGTGGAGTGTAATTATGTCAAGTTGAATTAAGTGGTGTAATTATGTCATGTGATGTTGAATTGTGTGGTGTTGAATTGTGTAGTGTGGAATTGTGTGGCGTTATGTGTAATTATGTGGCATTTTGTGGAGTGGAATTTTGTGAAGTGTAATTATGTGGCAAGTTGCAGAGTTGAATTTTGTGGAGTGTAATTATGTGTTTTGTTGCTGAGTGGATACTTGTGGACTGAAATTATGTGGCGTGGTGAAGAATTATGTGGCTTGGAGTGGAATTATCTAGAGTTGAATTGTATTGTGTGGAGTGGAATTATGTGGATTGGAATGGAGTGGAATTATGTTGCGTGGAGAGGTATTATGTGAGTGGAATTATGTGGCATTAAGCAGAATGAAAATATGTGGAGTTGAATTTGTTGGATTGTAATTATATGGCATGAAGTGGAATGATCTGGAGTGGAATTGTGTGGAGTAGAATTGTGTAGCATGGAATTGTGAGATATTGAAATGAGTTGTTTGTAGTGGAATTAAGCGGTGTGGATTTGCATGTTGTGGAATTACATGCCACTTAATTGTGTGGCGTTGTGTTGTATTATGTGGAGTTGAATTATGTAGAATGTAATTATGTGGCATGTAGTGGGGTTGAATTATGTGTAGTGGAATTGTGCACCATAGAGTGGAATTATGTGGAGTGGACAGGGACGGGGTGGCGGGTGGTAGAAAATGAAAGAGGGACGGGCCGAAGGGGATGGATTCAAATGCGAGCTTCCCAGTGCCACAGGAAATATCATCAGCAATGTAAACATGTTTATCTGCCATCTGATATCTGCAAGCAAGCCAGGGAAGAGAATGTGGCATAACGGCCAAGGCTGCCGACTTTACAGCTAGGGAACCTGGTTCAAGTCTCGGAGCCTGCCAACATCCTGTGACTGGCCAAACCACTTAATCTTCCTGTGCCTACACAAAATGAAGTTATCACACAATTTACTCTTTCTTCTTCTCCCAGTCAGCAGAGCCTATTTGCCCAATATCAAAGCACTAAAATAGGTATTTGTGACGTTTGTGTCGCATGAACTTGCATGTTGCTTTTGTAATATTTTTCATCTGGTTCCATAGAAAAACCTTAAGATTATACAATTAAATTGAACTCGTAATGGATTTATTTGTAGATATATTTCTCCATAGAACATTTAGGCAGATGTCAAATGTCAATTCTTTTACGAAGAAACATGTCAACTTGCTTCCCTGTTTCAAGTCCCCGAAGGCAAAGCTTCCCAATGAAAAAATAAATAACGGCAGCATTTGCACTGGGAAGTTCTCACATCGGGGTCTTCAAACACGGAAGCAAGATCTGCAATCTGATATCTGCAAGTGAGCCGGGGGAAGGATATGGCGTAATGCCCAAGCTACCACCTTTGGAGCTGGGGAACGAGATTCGAGTCTCAGCACCGGCTCAACGTTCAGTGACTCCGGTGCAAAACGCTTAATCTTCCCATGCTTACACAAAATGAATATGTCCTTGTGTAAAGCGCTCCCACACCTTGGGGTCGAGTTTGCGCTATATAAAAGCTGCAACAAAAACAGAAGTCAGAGGACCGGACAAAGGCATCTGGCCTCCCCTTTCATCTATTGTGCTGGGTGGAGTGGAAGGCACAACAATGGGAGGGAGGGGGAACAACAAACACAGACAATGCGATGGAGCAGATGACAGAGCCAGCTACAAAAGATGGACTCTGTAGAGTGGTTCAACAAAAAGAAAAAGTAGCTCCCAAAAGCGCAAGCAGTGTAAGGACTCAAGTGCTGGGGCCATGCTCCAGGGGATGGTCACATGCAAGAAGAGAGGAGTGCCGACTGCAGAGCTGACCAGCAGGAAGCAAGCAATTGAGAGTGGCTCTGAAGCCATCCAATGGTAAGTAATGGGCTGCCTTCAAGCCCACTAACAGTAAACAACATGTCTCAAAGAGACAGCACATATGCTGTTTACGCTAGACCTAACAACTTCTAAGGGAAAGCCTGTATACTCTTTCCACACTCAAGTGTCTGGTTTCCTCCCTCTCATCTCAGTACTGTCAGCAATACACTTCTGCCACCTGGGGAAAGTAAAGTCCCCCATCCTATGCAGAAGCCCACACCAGGGACTTCAAAATGGAACCCACAAGCCTGTATGACACATATGTATGTACTGCATACTAACACATGCTCAGGATCACAGTACTAGTATTCCAGGTTCATCGTGAACAGCAGAACTGTCAGATGAATGGGCCTATAGGCTCACATTCAGACAACATAGGTAAAAAGGCTTGTCACTGTAGTCATTACAAAACATGGTATGCTGCCACCAGGGCGGTAAACAGTGAAGCCAGTGACAGCAGTTTATCTGTCACTATCCGGCCTCGCTGTAAGCACCCCTCCAGGTTTAGCGCACATACAAAACCTATTGTAGTCAAGCGGAGGCCTAGGCCTTCACCTACACACTTGATTAGTATGGGGTGAAGCCAAAAATCCAAAAACCAAGATTCTCGCACTTCTGGCATGCAGGGCAGAGGACACAACTGTACATCATGCAGGAGACATTTCCGTCCCAGCAAACACAAATTATTTCACACAAAAAATGTAATTCATGTCTCGAAGACCCCAACACCAATGCCCTCCTGGAGAACCTCACCAACATGGGACTGAAGCAACTCATCACCGCCCCCACGCACACAGTGGGACACACACTCGACCCCGACCTCGACCCACAGGACGACACATCAAAAAAGCAAGCTGGTTCACCCCTGCACTCCAAGAATCCAAACGTTCCTGCCGGCGACTCAAAAAGACATAGAGGAACAACAAAACCCCAGAAACATGCACCTCCTACAGAACAGCCACCACAGCACACCACCAGTTCATCAAATCCACAAAGAAGAATTACCTCCATGACAGGATCTCCACCAACGCCCACAACTCCAAAGAACTCTTATCCATCATCAAGGAATTTACCAAACCCTGCAGCGAAACATCAGACGTACCACCCACCCAAAACCTCTGCAACAGACTCAGCAACTTCTTTCACCTCAAGATTAAGAGGATCTACAACAACTTCGACAACCAAGACCTCTGCACCACTCCAGCTCCCACCTCCAGGGACGCCACCCAACAGACCCTGCTCACCTGGACCCCGCTCACGACAAAAGACACCATAAAGGCCATGAACAGCATCCACTCCGGAGCACCCTCAGACCCCTGCCCACCCCACATCTTCGACAGAGCCACCAGGGCCATTGCACCCTAACTACGCCAGATGATCAACTGCTCCCTCTAAACCACCACATTCCCCAACGACTGGAAACACGCCGAAGTCAACCCCTCCTGAAGAAACCCTCTGCAGACCCGACAGACCTAAAAAACTTCAGGCCCATCTCCCTGCTTCCATTCACGGCCAAGGTCATCGAAAAGGCCGTCAACTCCCTGCTAGCAAACTTCATCGAAGCCAACAACGTCCTGGACATCTCCCAATCCAGATTCTGCAGCAACCACAGCACCGAGACAGCCCTACTCACCGCCACCGATGACATCCGCTCCCTCCTTGACCAGGCTCAAATGGCAGCCCTCATCCTCCTGGACCTCTCGGCTGCTTTCAACACCGTCTCCCACCACACACTAGCCACCAGACTCCATGACGCCGGCATCCGTGGCAAGGTCCTGGTCTGGATATGCTCATTTCTCGCAGGCAGAACCCAGCGAATCAGACACCCGCCCTTCCTCTCTGAACCAACGGAGGCCAGATGTGGAGTGCCCCAGGGATCCTACCTCAGCCCCACCCTTTTCAACATCTACATGGCCCCACACGCAACCGTCGTCAGAAATCATGGGCTCAACATTGTCTCCTATGCCAACGACACCGAGCTCATCCTCTCCCTCACCAAAGAACCCGACATCACGAGGCACAACTTCCAAGAAGGGATGAAAGCCGTCGCCACCTGGATGAAAAAGAGCTGTCTGAAACTCAACTCCGAGAAAACAGAAGTCCTCACTCTTGGCCCCACCCCCTCCGCATGGGATGACACCTGGTGGCCCCCCGCCCTCGGAACCCCCCCCCCCACCCCGACAGACCACGCACTAAACCTTGGCATGATACTCGACTCACGATGAACTGCCAGATCAACGCCGTATCCTCAGCCTTCTTCAATAACCTCCCCATACTCTGGAAAAAGTTCAGATGGATACCAGCCCAATCCAGAACAAGCATTGGCATAGCCAATAGGTTTTGCCTTTGGGACCTTATAAGTGTTTAGCCATGCAACAGTTGCATAACTAAATACTTATAAGGTCCCAAAAGCGAGACCTATTGGCTACACCATTATAATCGCGGCACCCGCGCTTTACTTTTAACATTAAAAGTAAAGCGCTTTAACATTAAAAGTAAAGCGCGGGTGCCGCGATTATAGCAAAAGTAAAGAAATAGAAAAATAATCTATTTCTTTACTTTTGCTTAATCACGCCACCGGCGCTTACTTTAACATTAAAAGTAAAGCGCGGGTGCCGCGATTATAGCAAAAGTAAAGAAATAGATTATTTTTCTATTTCTTTACTTTGCTAATCGGCACCCGCGCTTTACTTTTAATGTTAAAAGTAAAGCGCGGGTGCCGCTGATTATAGCAAAAGTAAAGAAATAGAAAAATAATCTATTTCTTTTCTTCAAAGCCGCGAAAGTGAAAGTGATCGCGATGCACTTAATGACCCGTGACGCGCGTGCATGCTCACGTGAACGCAAGCTGGTCGCCAGCAAAAGCCACTGCTGTTTGCACTTCCAAAACCCGCTTACTAAAACTCTCGCCCAGGGCAGCGCTAAGCGCTGGCTCAGGCGAGACCTAAAAACGGTCATGCACGCCCTCATCAGCAGCAGATTGGACTACGGCAACGCTCTCTACGTCGGAATCAACAAGAAACTACTTTGCAAACTCCAGACTGTCCAGAACGCCGCAGCCCGACTTGTCCTAGACATCCCCTGCCGCAACCACATCACCCAACACCTACGAGATCTCCACTGGCTCCCCATCGAAAGAAGAATAACCTTCAAACTCCTCACTCACACATACAAGGCCCTCCACAACATAGGACCAGCATACCTAAACAACCGCCGCTCCTTCCACACACCCAAGAGACACCTCCGATCAGCTGACCTCTCTCTGGCTAGCATCCCACGCATTTACAAGACCAGAACGGGAGGAAAGTCTTTCTCCTACCTTGCAGCCAAGGCCTGGAACGACCTCCCCCTCCACCTCCGACAAACACCGACACTGCTCCAGTTCAGGAAGGACCTCAAGACCCGGCTCTTCGGATGACCCCAGCACTCAACGGAGCCGCTCCCTCCCCCCCCCAGCGTCTTGAGGCCCTTGCCGGTGAGTAGCTGCGCTTCACCAACCTCTGATTGATTGAGTGATGTCTCTGACCCTGCCCTTTTACAATCTGAAAACATTAACAAATGGTCACTATTTTACTCCAAGATAATATGCAGCCACTCCTTTTGATCATACAGTGGTAGCTGAGATCGTGAAGCAAACATTTTTGCAGGTAGAAATTAAACCACGATCCTGTGGGGGATAAAATGGACGAGGCCAATGATTTTAAGTGAAATTTGACAAAGCAGAGTCGTTCTTTGGACAAAGAGCCACTGGCACTGAAACAAGAGAAGTGCAGACCTGTACATGATCTGCAAATTCACAACCCCCACCCAGCTGCCCTCCTCCCAAAGCCGCCATTGTGAAATGGATTTGCATAGCACTGCAGCCCGGGGATAACGGAGGCACCCAGGCAGAGAATCTGCTGAGCCCTGACAAAGAGGCGCACTTGAAAAGGAGCGGGCTTCGAGAACAGGCCCCAGCGCTGCTCTGTGAATTATGAGCGGAGGCTAAAGTTAGCTGCACCGGGTCTGTTTTCATTAATCAAAACAGAAGGCTGAGATGCAGATGATCGCCGGGTTCAGAACATAGGAAGGCACCGAGAGATACAAGCATAATTCTTTCGCAAGGTGAACGGGCACTGGGGCACAGGGGTGAGGGGCTCATTTTCACCCTGAACAGCAGCACTTGGAAAAGTTAGAACCAGTGCTTGAAATGGGGAAGTAGAAGTGCAGCTACTCCGTACCAAACTACCTGCTTGTTTCGAGAAGTGCCGGTAATCTCCAATGAAAAGTATTACGTCTGTCTTGAGAAGTGCCTGTACTCTCCCTCTCAAAATAAAAAGTGCCGGTACTCTGTACCGGACAGTACCGGCCCATTTAAAGCACTAAATAACTAAACTTCAAGGAATACATTCGTACCCCGAAGAATGGCAGGAATTTGTAAAGTGAGCCATGGTGGCGATAGGAAAAGCTGAAACCCAAACAGAAATCAGGTTACAAAATCGGGCTGGAGTGTATTTTCTGTGAACAGATGTGTTGCAATTGGATTTAGATGTGTTTGTTACCTGAACACTGTGAGAGCAAAAAACGACAAAGTGGGCACAGAATTGTTTACTACAAATCCTAATTTCTTGCGTGGGTAGTTTCTGAGGGACACGCCCATACACTGGCAGTGACAGAAGTGCCCTATGTCGTTGGCAGGTTCTCATCTTTCTTGCGAGCGCGTACTGGCGCGTGGCGGCGATGGCGCGCTCAGTCCACGAGTTTACCGTCAAAGGCCTCCTGGGCCAAGATGTCTCCCTCGACACCTACAGGGGCGTCGTGCTGCTGGTCACCAACCTGGCAACTTTCTGAGGGTCCACTCTGGAGCAGGTAAGAGACGACGAACCTTACACACAAGGCGGAATGGCACATTAGTGAGAAAGCAAGTGGTGCTTACAGTTATGGGTGATGTTCTTGTTAAAGATCTTAATTCAGGGTCGCAACTAGACCCGAACCTCGGGGTGGGGGGGGGGGGTGCCTGGCTGACACTCCCAGCCAGGGCTGGCCCTAGCACTGGTCGCACACGGTGCAACAGTCTTTTTTGGCGCCACTCTCCCATTTCCTCCTTCTCCAAGAATTCCCTCACTACCACTCACCAACAATGCACCTCATCTCTCTATAGCACCTTTCTGACAAACATTTCATTTTTTTATAGTGCTACTCATAGTTTACTCACACTCAGTTCTTTGATCTGCATGGTACACGTTCTTTGTAGCAGGCACATTAACCCTCTGCGCTGTGTGGGTGGCAGGAGTGCCCATGTGAGTGCACGGTGAGCGATGCGACAGTGTGAGAGTAGGGTAAGAGGAGTGACTGCAGGGTGAGTGAGGTGATCATATGAATTTGGGTGCAGATGTAAGTGCAGAGTGAGACGAAATAATACATGGTTAGTGATGGGCTTGTTTGAGTGAGATTGCAGCTTGAGCAGTGAGGGGGACAGGTGAGTGAAGTGTCACATGAGTGCAGGGTGAATAGTGTGCTTATGTGACTGCAGGGTGAGGTACAGGGTGAACAGCACAAGTGCTTTGTGAGTGCAGAGTGATCACTGTGAGTGCAGGGTGAGCGGATGAATGGTGTGAGTGCAGGGTGATCAGTGTGAGTGCATTGTGATCTCTGGGAGTTCAGGGTGAGCGTGAAAGTGAAGGGCGAGAATGAGGAGTGAGTTGTCTGAATGCAGGGTGCATTCCCAGACACTTGAAGTAACTCAGCATATTATTGACGGCGGCGTAGGGTTTGAGATATAAGTTAAACTATTGCTATCATGCCGTTAATCAAGGATTGAGGGTGGAGGAAATAAAAAATGTGCTGATCCTGCAACAAACTTCCAGGCTTATGATTAAGGATGCCAGCTTATTATTTTGATGTCCCAGACGGTACAAAAATAAGCAGTCACCTAAAGACGTATTTTCAGCACTTATCTGTGTTTCCTATGAACAGCAAATATAAATAAAAAGTACTTTTAATTGTGTTCTAGGGGTGCCTGAATGATCCATGACTGATAATTAAAGGGAACAAAGACAGAAAAGTCACATTACCAATGAATACATACTTTTTTATTTATAACCCTATTTAGTGTCAAGACGAGGTCTTTGCAGGCTCTTTAAACAACACATGGCTGGCGTTCTTTTTTTGCGAACCCAACTTTATATTCCTTTTCATGAAATGCATTCTCACACTACGGCAGTAAATGTAAAATACAGATGTAAGGAATAGGCAGATTGGGGGCCCAGGGGAACTGGAACCAGAAAAAAACTAAGCCTCGGTAACCAGTTTACAAAGGTATGTAAATATGCAAATGGTCTTTAAAGACCTGTGAAAAACTCGGGAGTGCCAGAGATAAGACTCCAGACACTCCGTCGTTATGTGAGTGACAGAGCAGTGATTAGAATGCATAAAAAAGCACAATCAAAAGAAAGAAAAGAGGTCATTTTACTGAAACCAGGCCTCATGTGGAGTTCTGTGTCCCAGCTTCATGGTCTCTCATAGATTCCAGAGGAGAAAGCAGAGCAGTTGGTACACAATGAGGCGCTCCTAGGAGCTCGGGGCAGCACAGCCAAACCTTTGCCTTGCCTCCACAGCTGGACTATGGGGGCCAAGGATCATGGCCCTACGTTGTAGTCTCACCAGTCAGAGACAGAGACGTGTGGTAACCAGTGGCGGCTCCTCCGCTAAGGCAGAGGAGCGTCGCCCCACTGCTCTGCAGCAGTGAAATAAAGGAAACATAAAATGATAATAACTCAAGGTTATTCTCATTTTGTGTTTCCTTCTGCTGCAGCTTTGCGTGGCGGGGCAGGGCTGCTCCGATGACAGGAGCAGGGGAGGAGTGGTTTGCCCACTCCTAAGTGCACTGCATGTTGTCCACCCAGGCCCAGGCTGTATTACAGCCTGGGTGGAGAACATGCCCAGGCTCCTATTCCTTGGCTGAGCGCCGAACCATGGCCAGACCAGACCAATCGCAACGTTTTTGTTCTTTTTTTTTTTAGATATTTCCACTGTATTAAGTTTGTGCTTCTATATTTGATTTACAACTCTTGAGTGTATTGTTGCAGGTGGGTTGACATTTCTTTTTTTGCTTAGTTTTTTCTGGTCCCAATCCAATATCAGTTCCTTTTTAGAGAACCCCTTTACTCATATAATGGCTGGTATAATCAGGGTGGGGCTGGGACAAAAAATAGTTCCGGGCACCAAAATAAAAGTGGTGCCTATTTGCGAACCAGCGAGCTAAATAAAAAGTGGCCCACATTTGAAAATCAGGCCATTTTTGAACTTGTAAATAAATGTTAAATAGGTATTTTGCAAGGTATGGGTGACGGGATGAGTTTGTGTTTGCTGCAGGAAGTGCTTGTGGTAATATCAGGGTAATCAGTAGGAAAGCCAGTCCCACATGGAAATGAAACTGGCCCACAGACTGCTAGAAATCTGGCCCACACATTGACCTGCCAGACCAGCCCTTCGAGCACTGCCAGATTGATTGCCCTGTAAACCAGTCTGACCCTGGGTGTAATCCATCATATGGTTCCTGATCACCCACAAAATTAGGCGCAGGAATAAAGTCACATATAATAATTACCTTTGAGAATGTGCTTCAGACTCAGTAAACACTTTCACTAACCAGATCAGGATTTGAAGCCGCTGTTATTTCGATTAACATTCCACCCCAAAGCCTGGCACCAGGGTGCAAAGGTGCCTGCATTGCAGGGATGATTGTTTTTGTACAGGAAGGGACACCTTCCTTCACAAAAACAATAATTGATGGCGTTTTCTCCTTCTATGTGTGCTGCAGCACACATAGAAAAGAGGAAAAACAAGGAGAAATAAAGGTATTGCTACTTGTAGCGCCAATTTAACGCCTTCCCTGGGGAGGCATTAGAATCTGACGCATTCACAGATTTACGAAACCTTGTAAATCTGGGAATGAGTCAGACTCCATAAGTGTTGCATGGGAACACCCACAGCAACACCCATGGAACGCCCCTTTTATGCAGAGTAATGTGTGAAAGGGGGCCATATTTACAAGGTCATGAAAAGCCACGCAGAGTGACTTTGCGTGGCCTTGTAAATATGGGCCTGCACACTGAGCCACAGGAGCTTCTAAAAAAAGTGACGCTCCGAAGGGACAAGGGACTTGCAAATAAGCCCCTAATTTTTTGCAGTTTTTATTGCACAGACCTGGTCCAAGGAAATTTGATTGGGGCGGCTCCTCCATTAAGGCGGAGGAGCGTCGCCCCACTAAAAAAATGCCCACAGGGATAGAAAAATAAACTGGTAATAAATTACCATTTTATGTTTCAAAACCCTGTCCCGAGCAGAGCATAGGGACGGGGAGCGGGGCTTTCTGCTGCTGCCAGTCAGGCAGCAGCATATAGCAATGATAGGCAGGCAGGGCACTTAGGTTTAAAGTGCCATGTCTTTTTGGCCAGCCAGACATGCACAGTTTAAATCTCTCTAACACAACTGTCTTAGACAGCTTGGTTAGAGACAGCATAGGGCTCCGGTGCCCTTGGGAGTGGCGAGAGAGGCCGCTCCCTCGAATCCTGGCTCTGCTTTCATGCTGTATGAAAGCAGCACCAGGATTGGTTACTGCAGATTCCTGGTCCTGTAGTGGAGCCTGCATGCCTGGAGAACAGAAGACCCGAGCGAGGAGGACGTTGCGCCAGAATTAAAGGTGTCAATTTTAAAAAATGGATTGATAAATTTTATGTTTTTTTCCCTCCCTCCCTTCCCCACCACCCTCCTTACATGCCAGCCGCCACTGGTATTTGAGTGCTTTGCAACAGATACAGACTACGTTCCATATTTTTCTTCATTGTTTTAGGCACAGGGAGATATGGCAATTTGACCAGAATCACAGGATTTTTGAGCCAAAGCTGGGATTCTAACCTGGTCCCAAAGTCCGCAGCTCAGTCCACTAGCCCACATCTCTGCCCAAGTGAAGCATATAGTAATGAATGCATCCATTATTGTTATATGGCACCAAGCACAGTTAATAGAATGAAACATGGGTTTCTCACAAGGGCCCTCAGGTACTAAAGGTTTGAGCCAGCACTTGTGTATTTACCTATCATTTTAAAGGTCGGCTTGAATAGCACTAAATTGTGTTGCATCGCACAAGCATCCCTGCTAACTTTCACTTTCAAATTTTGCGGCATAATGCAGCACATTTTCTGATACTATTACTTCATTATTTTGTCAGTTTTACACTTGTTAACACTGTCTGGGAATACTTTGCACCTCAGTTTGAAGTTTCCTTCAGGAAATCCCTAAAAACTTGGATTTTTGGAGCCCCTGACTCTCTATGCTTCTCGCTCATTTAAATTCCTTCCGGTCCCCCCCAGGCAACTCGGACTATCCTGTACCTTTCTTTCTCCTATGTCTGCACAGCGCCAAGATGCTCCTTTGGAGTGATAGTCGTGCTTTAGAAATTCCGTATACAATACAGTTTGATACACAAACATAGAAATAAGCAACAGAAAGGTGACCAGTCAACCTTTGTTAAGGACCTTCCACTGCACGGCAACACGTGTCGCTGCGATTTTAGTATCTTTTGAACGTTTGAGCTAGAAACATTTTTTTAAATTAAAATATGAAGATTATGCAGCAGATGATGGATTATGGCGCACAATCGCATAATTGCAGTGGCCCTGTCCATACCCATGGTTTTTCCAGAAGGGGTAACCATTACCAAAACCCTTGCCTACTAAGGTAAAATGTGAGCTCCCATGAACAAAATACCTATCTGTAGGCTTTAATAGAGTAATAACAATCCTCCCCTAATTGCCTATTGACTTTAACAGACGCTTTTCACAATAAATATGTCAGACCTATTGCCTTTATCATAATAGTTCATAGCAAACAACCAGACCTATAATTTTTATCATTGGCTTGTCATAAAAAGGATTATCACAGAGTAAATCTTCTATATCCATGGATTGTCACAGAGGGTATCCAGCATCAAAACCCTTGCCTACTACAGTAATCTGTGAGATTTCATGTAACAAAATTATTCTCTGCAGGCTTCCATAAAGAGTAATAGCATTCCACCCTTAAATGGATTGATGTTAACGTATGCTTTTCACAATAAATATGCATGGGCTACTTCCTTTATCATAACATTTCATAATAAACAGATCGGGCCTATAGGCATGATCTTTGACTTTCCACAACAACAATCACTGCCCTGCTGTATAAATATAAGGTTTACTACAAGCCAAAACGTGCAGTGTAAGCACTGTTTTTAGTGGAAGCACAGAACATTGGCCCAATCAGACCTTGTACTCAGGGAACCAACATGTGAGTGGAGCCTAAGTCACTCTCAGTAGTACTCTGAAAGCTCTGTTTGTTGAACGCATAAGGTGTGGTAACCAGCCGCGGCCCGTCCAGGTAAGGGCGGTGGAGCCGTGTGGGGGGTATTTCGACGGACGCGGACGAGGGAAAATTAAATAAATAATTAATTTTCCCTCTGCATCGAACGTCAAAATACCCCCCACACGGCCCCACCGCTCTTACCTGCACGGGCCACGGCTGGTGGTAACAGCTACTTCCCTACGTGCTTGCCACATAGATATTTCACTAAATTGTTAGAATAAGTGTGGGTCTTCAAAGAACATCCATTGCACTTAGACAGAGAAACATTTTTCATGTGTTTCCATTTTTAAACTCTGTTGAAAAACATATTTTTATCACCGATGGGCAGGAATCAAAACAACAACAGCACATCATCCAATGAAAGTCAAGTTTTTGCACTAGAATTCAACCAAACCCATGTTTCTTTGGTATTGTAACTTTTCAGAAGGGTGTAGCAAATTGACATGACTAATATGCATCACTTTTATGCTTTGAATAACTTTCAAATACTTAGACTACATTTGTTATTTTCAGAGATGTGAACTCTGTAAAATAAATATACTCTTTTATCTTTGCCAGTTTCCTTTGCTGAATAGACTCATGACCACCTTCAAGGATGCTTCCTTCTTAGTCCTAGGCTTTCCTTGCAACCAGTTTGGACTC
This sequence comes from Calotriton arnoldi, assembly GCA_963921515.1. Taxonomy (NCBI): domain Eukaryota; kingdom Metazoa; phylum Chordata; class Amphibia; order Caudata; family Salamandridae; genus Calotriton; species Calotriton arnoldi. Next base: position 269,422 of record CAWUFW010001310.1, read on the forward strand.
CAGTCACCAGGTACGTGGGTCAAAATGTGCAGTTATTACACAGCACAGAGATTAATAAAATAACCCATACAGATTTTGTACTTATGTTATGTTAATTTGTAGAGCGCGGCTAATCACCAGTGAGGGTATCCAGGCACTGAGTAGGGCAGGCCTGAGTGGGGAGAAGGAGATCATGCCTTTTTCGTCTGGAAGAGCCATGTCTTGAGGTTCCTTCGGAAGTCCATGAGGGTGGGGGAGCTTCTGAGGTGTTTCTGAAAGGGTTTCCAGGTCCTGGCTGCGAGGTATAAGAAGGAGCGTCCTCCACTTCTGGTCTTCTTGATGCAAGGGAGGTGTGCTCTTGCCTGTGACGCAGATCGAAGGTACCTGGTGGTTGGTCGACGTTGAGGCGGTTGTTGATGTAAGCTAGACCAGTGTTTTGTAGAGCTTTGTAGGCATAGGTGAGTAGCTTGAACTTACAGCTTTCCTGGACTGGAAGCCAGTGGAGATTGTTGAGGTGTGGAGAGATGTGGTTGTTTCACTGGATGTTCAGGATAAGTCTGGTGGCGGCATTCTGGGTTGTTTGGAGTCATCATAGGGCATGGGCTGGTATTCCGATATAGAGGGCGTTTCCGTAATTAAGTTTACTTGTGATAGGAGACTGGGTGACCGTCGTCTGGTGTTCAGTGGGATCCACTTGAAAATCTTGCGTAGCATTCGCAGGATGTGGAAGCATGATGAGGAGACGGCATTGATCTGGCTGCTCATGGAGAGGCTGGTGTCTAGGATGATCCTGAGTTTCTTGGCATGGTCTGTAGGGGTGGGTGGGTGGCCATCCAAATTCAGAGGGCCACCAAGATGCGCCCCAGGGGAATAGTTGGTGCTGAAGATTAGGACTTCGGTTTGGTCAGTGTTGAGCTGATGACAGTTGTTTTTTATCCAAGCAGCAACGTTGCTCATCCAGTTGGCGAAGTTTGCATTGGCGGTGCTGGTTGAGTCAGTAAGGGAGAGGATGAAATGTGTGTTGTCGGTGGAGGATACTATGTTGATGCTGTGGGCTTTGATGATGTCCGCGAGGGGCGTCATGTAGACGTTGAAGAGTGTTGGGCTGAGCGACGATCCTTGATGGACACCGCCGATGAGCTTCTTGGGTTCTGAAGTGTAGGGGGGAAGTCTAACTCACTGAGTTCTGTCCGTGAGGAAGGAGGATATCTGCTTAAGGGCCGGTCCACAGATACCCAGGTGCTGAAGCTTTCTGATGAGTGACTTGTGGAAGACAGTATCGAAAACTGCAGAAAGGTCGAGGAGGATGAGGGCGGCCATTTCTCCTCAGTCGGGAATGCTTCTGATGTCATCAGTGGCCACAATGAGGGCTGTCTCTGCGTTGTGGTTGGTGTGTAAGCCTAATTGAAAGCTGTGGTCTGAGAGTTGAGTATTGATGGCTTTTTCAATTACTTTAGCTGGAAAAGGCAGGAGCGAGATGGGTCTGTAGCTGCTGAGGGTGTTGGGGTCCTCTGTTGGTTTCTTCAATAGGGCGTGGACTTCTGCATTTTTCTAGCAAGACGGGAAGTTGGCAGTGGTTATGGAGGTCTGGATGATAGCTGTGAGCACGGGGGAGATGATGGTTCTTCCAAGGTTTTATATGAAGTAGGGGCATGGTCTTCTGAGGAGGCTCCTGAGTGGATGGTATTCATCAGGGGGGTGGTTTCTTCGTTGGAGTGGGGCTTCCAGTTGCTTACCTGCTGTTTGGCGATGAAGGAGGTGTTTGGCTGGTTGGGGGAGTTCGTATTGGTATGTTGTGGTTCAAATGTGTTGTAGATCTTGGCAATCTTCTTCGTAGAAGTTTTGAGAGGTCATTGCAGAGTGCTTGGAATGGTATGATGTCGTTGTTGGCACCTGCGGGACTGGAGAACTCCTTGATGATGGTGAAGAGTTCTTTGCCATTGTTGGAGCTGGCTTCGAGTCTGAAAGTTAGGGCCTTTTTCTTTGCATCTTCTTTAGGGTGGTAAAGGTTGGGGGTGGCTTTGTATGTGGATCTTGCGGTGGTGTTTTTGTCGAGTCTCCATTTTCTCTCATGTTGTTTGCAGCAGCGCTTGGACTCCCTGAGGTCATTCATGTACCAGCTGGGTCGCTTGTTGTTTTTGTAGGTCTTGTTTCTGGTGGGAGCGGTGCAGTTGGCACAGTCTGTGAGCCATTTATTGAAGAGCGCTGGTGTTGACATCAAGGTTCCCGGTGTGATTGGGTGGGCGTTCCTGTCGATTTTGGTCCAGTTTTCTTTGGATATTTTGCCCCAGTGTCTTGATGGTGCTTTGGTTTTTTCTGGTGGGTTGACGTGGTGGGCGGGTATCTTGAAATGTATAATGTAGTGGTCGGAACATGTGAGCAGGGTCGTGTGGGTGGTGGTGATCCTGCCATGCCATTCATGTAAGAAAAATTGGAGCTCGATGTACAAAGGACAGGGCTATGACACAGACCCTGCTTTTTCAAAGTGCTGCAATGCTACCCTGTCTCTTTTTTTAACTGTATCCTCTGTCTGAGGTGGTGGGACCCTCAACAATGTCAAGTTAAGAATGGTACTGTACAGGTAGGCCACACCTGACTAATGCTGTTAGGGATTGGGTTGTGTAGGTAGGCCATACATGACTAATGTCAGGCAAGAATTGTACTGTGAGGGTAGACCACCCTTGACTAAAACCATGGCAAGGAAGTTATTGTACAGGTAGGCCACACTTGAATAAGACCAAGGCAGGGATCGCAGTCATTGATTTATACTATTGCATGGATAGTATAGTTTGGGTAGGACACTCAACTAATACCATGGCTGGGATTGTGTTGTACTGGTGGGTCAGACTAGATACATGGCATTCTGCCATTTCTGCAAGGAGCTGAAATTCAGAGCTGAATAGCCTGCCCTACCAACCCACAAAGCATCCGTCCCAGCTGCAGTCTCTATTCATCAAGACAGACCTCGTTATGGATGACTGCTTACCATCTCCATCCACGCCTCTTGTGCACACCTCAAGTGTCTCCAATCACACGGCCGCATTGAATTAGTGTAGCTGCACACATAACATTGTATGTCGCACTGTCAAGTCATTGTATGTCGCACTGTGGAGAGGAGGCGTGAGCTGTGGTGTATCACTTTCTGAATTCAGATGTTATCGAAAGAAATATCGTATTTCAAAAATGAAGTTTGCCTTTGAAAGGAGAACAACCTACTACACTTGTCTTTTACACTCATGCTTGAGATTTTGACGTGTAATATTTAAAGATTTAAGTGTGTTTCAGCCATCCAGGTGAAGCTACCTACTCTCGTTGAAAGGATGATAGACCTGCAGAGGAGTCCGGTCCTAGTAAGAGTATGCCACTGATGCACAGAAGCGCTGTAAAAATCCATTAAAATTATGTTGTTCCTGCAGAGAGTTCCGGTGTTATGTCAATATTGGCTTCCCATTAATTCCAGATGCATCTGTGTGCTGTACTGTCCTATTAACAGTATAACGCTCCTGTAGAGATCAGTGTCACTTGGAACATATGGACAGCATAGCAAGTGCTTATGCAATATCTAATTTTCACTTAAATAAAACTTCTCTTGTCAAATGGTACCAATGCGTTCTTGTTCTGTCAGGTGTACAGTTGTCTCATATATAACCGATTTCCCTGCTATGGTCAAGTAGTGCTCCTCACTCATGGGTACTGTGGCAGACTGAAACATTGGCATATTACATTGCATCCTGCTTAGAACTCAATCAAAACCGATGCCTTTGTAGCCATAATATTTGAAAAAATGTGCTGTAAAATACACTGTTTGGGCATATTTTTTTTCACAGTATCTTGAGAGGAGGCTCGTCAAAATTCTCTTGGGGTCTGGCTCACCACACTCTTACTTGGCGCATTGTAGGGATGGTGTGACAAGTTTTGCCAGTGCTGCTTTCGGTTCCTAATCAGTTTCTACAAAGGTCCAGAAATTGACAGCTTGTACGAAAGCTAGGAAATGAGCATTCACGCAAGTAAAATTGGAGCCCAATGTACAAAGGACAGGGCCAAGACTTAGATGCTGCTTTTTCAAAGCGCCGCATGCAACCCGGTCCCTTTTTATGCACTGTGTCCTTTTTGCACTGTGTTGGGACAACGCAAAAGGGATATCTGCAAGGATTTGCAGAACCCCATTCTCAATAGTATTAACAGTGGCGGCTGGCACACTAAATATTTGGTGAGGCAACCACTGACCAGCAGTGCGTGGTCAACGCCAAAGCTGTCAGTCATGCCTCGTTATAAACAGAGTTTATAGCGAACCACGACAGAACTCTGGCATTGAGGCTGAAGGCCGTGCGAGTCTTACAGTGCATAAGTGGGTTAAGAATAATAAAATAAAAATGTATTCACCCACTGCATGCGCTGAGTCGCCTCCGGGCCTCCTGCTTCAGTCCCTCAGCGCTGGTATGGTCTGCAGGCTGCAGCAGTTCTCCACACCAGTCCGAAAGCTGCTCTCATGCTGCTGATAATGTTAGCAGCATGAGAGCAGCACCAGGATTGGCTGGATCGGGCAGCCTCAACGCTCCCGCAGGCATTGGGGTCCTGTGCCTGCTCTCCGCCTAGCTGTCTTAGACAGCTAGGTGGAGAGATTTATACTGCACATGTCAGGCTGGCCACCGCAAAACAGCCGGCCAAAGTGGCATGCGCACTGTAAACGGGTGGAGTGAGCACCACTCCCCTGCTGCCAGTCAGCAGCAGTGGCCCCACCCCCCAAACATGGCTCGGGCTGAGGAAAGGAAAAAATAAAATGGTAATAAATTCATTCTATTACCATTTTATTTTTCACCTTTTGCGGCACTGGCAGCAGGGGGGCGACGCTCCTCTGTCCTTATGGAGGGGCTGCCACTAAGTAGTGCTGCTAATGGTAGCTAATGCTGAGACTGAGAGGAGAAGCCGACCTCCATCTCGGCTTTCATGTTCACAAAATGCTTTGTCTTAAAAGGACATGCACCAAACCTACGTAAATCACACTTGGCACTTCACAAAATAAATAGTCCAGGTCAAAATGCCAGTCCGTATACCCTCTAAACTGGAACATAAGCAATCCCAGTTGGCAGGGAAATAACAATTGTGAAACAATTGGCTGTGGTAAGATTAAACATGTTTAAAGCAGGAGGTAGGACTCTCAATTCACACTGTAAAGGTGAGTAGCAGTTTCAAAGATACCCTCCAGTCATAACATGGCCCCCTGCTGTCCAGGGAATAAAAAATGAATAAACATGATATTAGTAGATTCCTTTGTTAGGCTGTGCCCTCAAGTCTTCTGACTCAGAGTCAAAGGCCCAAGCAGCTCTAAGGATGCACGTGCAGCACAGCATGTAGGACAGGATCAACTAAATACAATATAACCTGCCATCCCATGCTGCCAGTATGCGTCCACCTGTTCCATTTTACACCTGGCTAGACAGCACAGCTGCCTGCAAGACCTATTGTTAACAATTCTTTAAAATATATTTTAATTGGGCTTTGGCTACACCCAGAGAAGTATTTCTCACTTAGCTCATGCTAATGGCTGTTTGGTGTGTCATTCCTTCTCCTATGGATTCCTTAAATTGCAATTCATGTGGGACTATTTCACATGTCAAAAGTACACAGACCCATTACACAATAAATTATTTAGCTCAAAGATGCATTGTAGGGGCGTGGCCAAGCACGGGCTGAAGATGGCCGTGCTGTGAGAGGGCTCCGCCGTTCGTCCTAGCCCACGTCTATCCTGAGTGCAGATCCGTTGTACCCTTCGACAGTTTCTGCAACCGGAACACTAGCGGAGCCCATCCCGCCGGTTCTGGTGTTTCGAATGCACCCAAGCGAAGAGAAATTGCCCCCGGAAGCTTTGGCCTGCAGTGGGGCCTGCAGCCGGGACGCACAGTAGCGAGCCAGGCCGAGTAAGGGGCTTCGACCGGCCCTTTGTGGCCCTGCGGTGGTGCCGCGGCTCGGGGAGCCGACGCAAAGACCCTGGGACCCTGAATGGCTTGGACAGCGAATGTGCAGACGTATGGCAGCGGCGGCGACGGCGAGCAGGGAGCTGTGATGGGGCTCCGGAGAGGCGGTGAGGCACTCTGATCGGGGTGAGACGGGGTGAGCAGGCCGGGAGAGGTAGGCTGGCTGCGGCGCGTCCCTAGCATTGGGCGCTTCCTGTCTCCCCTGCCTGGTCGAAGCTCTGATTGCTCCCGGGAGTGCAGGGACCTGCACCGGGGCCCTAGTCTCGTACCTCCTACCAGCTGTACCCCCCGGGGAGAAGCCCTTGACCGACTGCTGCAGCCCGGAGCACTCAGTCTCTAAATACCAGCAGAGACTGTGGTGCAGCCAGCGCTAGTAGCCTTAATAGGAAGCCCATTCAGCTGGAGGGACGACAGGCGAGGGACTTGAGGCTTGGGGGAAGGTGCCCGGGAAGACCCAGACAAGCAACGGTGTTTGCCTCCTTCCTGCCATTCGAGGGACAATTGCCCAAAGTGCCCGGGGGGGGATCTGGAGGACCGGTGGCAGCGACAAAGGCCAGGCCCTACTGAGACGTGCCAGGGAGGAAGTGGGGCGCATGGTGGGGTACATGGCCGTGAGGTGATACATCCCCACTGGTGAAGAACATCCTCCGCCGGCCGTATCTCTATCGACCTCACCCATCCGCAGGAAGGCCCTTGGCTTTCTATTTAGTGAAGTTTTGCCGCTTCTTGGGATATACCAGCTACAGTAGTTTGAAGCAGGTCCGGATGGAACGCACCAAGACCATGGGAGCCCGGGGACCCAAGTCTACGCAGTCAAACAAACTGGACCGATATACTGTTCCGAAGGAGTCGCAACAGGCCCGGGCGCCAAGAGACTCCGGATCCGGGGAGCTGGGCGAGGAGGAGCGGGAAATTTCGCTCAAAGACGTCCTGGCCGCCATTACTGGAGTCAAGACTTCTCTGGACACTGTGGCTATTGAGGTCAACCATATCAGAGCGGATATGGGCAAACTGAATGAAAAGGTCAAGCAAGTGGAACTTACGACAGCTAGCCTAGTAGCAGACGTCTCCCAGCTCCAGGGAGAGATTAGGGAACTCCAGGATTTCCGCAAGCTTACCGACCTCAAGTTAGACGATTACGAAGGCCGCATGCGTCGCAATAATCTACGCATTCTTGGGGTTCCGGAGAAAGCGGAGGGGCAAACACCAGACCTCTTTGTTGAGGATCTCATCCTTAAACACCTGCAACCTAAAGGCCTCAGTAAGTTCTTTGTCGTTGAGCGCGCCCACAGAATCCCGGGCGGCCGTCCCAAGCCGGGCGCTCCCCCGCGGCCCATGTTGGCGCGGGTCCTGAATTTCCGCGACAGAGACGTTATCCTTCAGAACTCCAGGGCTGGCACCCCCCTGCGCTATGAGAACTCAGACATATCCTTTTTTCCGGATTTTACTCAAAGGGTACAGCGACAAAGGCGCTCATTTATGTCAATTAAGCGCGTTCTCAGGGACCAGGGTATGAAGTATTCCATGCTGTTCCCTGCCCGTCTCCGGATTGAGGCGGATGGGCGAGTGTGGTTTTTCGACCATCCTGAGGCAGCAGCAGACTGGATCAAGAGCAGGGGAGTGAGAAACCCGGCGGACCGGGGGGGGGGGTGGCACTGATTACAGTCAACCGGCCTGAGAAGATAATCGTCCGACGGCAGGGGCTGTACTTTTGGCAGTAGGTGGTGGGTGCGGAAAATGGGTGGGGGGCTTCTGGATTTACTATCGTGCGGCAAGTCGACTTAAATGGACCTGTGGCACTTGTTTTGTATGGGTATAAAGTAGATCTGTTGGGCTGGGATGGGGCGGCCTCTGCCTCCCCCCTCCTAGGTTTTTTTCTTTTCTTTCTTGAGCACTTTCTAGGGCGACAGGCACTCTGCAATTTTGTATGGGCAGTTCTAAGCCCAGAGGGCAGGGCAGCAGGGTGGGGGGGTGTTGGGTGGGATTGTTAAATTTTTTGTTTGAAGTTTTGATTTCATCAGCAACTACTATGGACACATTGATTGGGGGAGTGGCATTGCACTCAGTGAATTTCAGAATACCTGGATATGGCACCAGTCGGAGACAGTGGGGTTAGGCTGTTGAGTTGGAATGTCAATGGGCTGGGGGACAAGATTAAACGAAGTGTTGTTCTTCAGAGCATCAAGCGCCAGGCCCCTGACATCGTCCTACTGCAGGAAACCCACTTAGTTGGAAATACGTGTAGAGCGCTGCATAGAGGGGGTTACGTCTTACTGGCTCATGCAGCTTTCACCACGTGCTCCCGGGGGGCTGGTATATTGATGAAAAAATCCTTTCCCCTTGTGGTGCAGGACACCTGGTTGGATACTGGAGGGCGTTATGTTGGAGTCTCGGGCACATGGGAGGGTCACCCTGTCACCTTCCTTTCGGTCTATGTACCTCCGGGCCTTCAAGCAACCACATTTAGGGATTTGGGTAAGCTGCTGTTAGAGATCCCGGAGGGTCTCTTGGTGCTGGGAGGGGACTTAAATTCGGTGGTCTCTGGGGATCTGGATCGCTACCCTCCGCGTGGTCTCCCTCGCGCGCAGAGCTGGCTGCCTGACTTCCTGGACTCCATGGGGCTGGCGGATGGGTGGAGGGTTTTTCACCCTGACACTTCCCGGTACACCTTTCATTCCGGGCCCACGGGAGTCTATCCAGAATAGATTACTTTCTTTTACCTGCATCCCAAATTCCCCATGTTCGTGAGATAAAACACTTAGCTAGGGGCATATCAGACCACTCGCCGGTGTGGCTTCAATTGACGCTCGGTTACCAACAGGTGGGACGTGTGGCCCCCATCAATCCGTGGTATCTACGCGATCCCCATATCCGACGAGAGCTACTCACGGCCATTGATAATTATTTTACTGAGAATGAAGGCTCGGTGGAATCCCCTCAGGTGCTTTGGGAGGCATTTAAGACAGTGATACGGGGCCAGGCTCTTTCTTTAATTTCGGGGAAAAAGAAGGAACAGTGCAGAGAGTTGGTGGCACTGGAGGCAGAGGTGGGGAGACTGGAAGCAGATCTGGAGTTGGACGTCACACCCGATAAACTCCACCTTCTCAAACAACAGGACTACAGGGTACTAGCGACAGATCAGGCAAAGGCCATAGGGAGAGCGGTTCAGGGACGGCTGTATGAGGTGGGCGACAAGGACGGGAAACTCTTGGCCTGGTTGGATAAAAGAGAGTGGGTAAGCAGATTAGTACCTGAACTGCGAGGGCAGGGAGGCAACTCCCTGTCGGACCCGCAAGATATTGTGGACTCTTTCGCGGCCCACTTTAAGGTTGTCTATACATCGGTAGCCCCCTACCCTATAGAGGATTCCCGCCAGATGCTTACCGATATTGTTCTGCCCAAATTGTCCGGAGTTGATCACGACTTCATGGACGGTGACATATCCAACGATGAAATAGCGGCAGCAATACGGTCGATCAGGCCGGGTAAAGCCACTGGCCCTAACGGACTACCGATTGAATTGTACAAGCTCAAACCAGACACAGTGGCCCCGTACCTGAGAGCCATGTACGAGGACTCGAAACAGGCAGGCATATTGCCATTAGACCAACGTACTGCCACTATAGTTACCATCCACAAGGAGGGGAAGGCAAAGACCGAATGTGGTTCTTACCGACCGATATCCCTGTTGAATGCGGAGCCCAAGATCCTGGCTAAGCTCCTTGCTACTCGCCTCGTGACGGTGATTGAGACCCTGGTCCACCCGGATCAATCAGGTTTCATACCACTCCGCAACACGACGCTGAACCTGCGCAGAGTTCACGGGGTATTGGGCAGGGCGGCCTCTATATTGGAGCCGGCAGTTATAGTCTCCTTGGACGCAGCCATGGCATTCGACACCATCGAATGGCCTTACCTGTGGGCGGTATTGGAGAAACTGGGGTTTGGTCCTAAATACATTCAATGGGTGAAGCTACTGTATTCCCAAACTATGGCCCAAGTGGTGGTTAATAACAAGAAATCAGCCGCCTTCGGGCTGGGCAGAGGGACCCGCCAGGGGTGCCCCCTGTCCCCATTGCTGTTTGCCCTAGCGTTGGAGCCACTGGCAGCATGGATACGCCGAGATCCAAGGATCAGGGGTATGCGCTGGACTTCAGAGTGGGAAGACCGGATTTCCCTTTACGCGGACGATATCCTTCTGTATTTATCCTCCCCTAGGAGATCCTTGATAGTGGTATTGGATATCTTCACGAGCTTTGGACGCTATTCCGGATATTCCATAAATTGGAGCAAATCCCTCCTGTTCGTGGTGGCGGGCGAGCCTCCGCTCCCGCCGCGTGGGTGCCCATTACAAACCTGTACCGAAGGGTTTACATATTTGGGTGTCTTCCTGTCTTTGGATCCCTCTCTTCGCTACTCCCGTAACCTTCAGCCCCCGTTGATCCAACTGCGCAAAGATATCGCCAGGTGGAAGTCGCTTCCTCTTTCCCTGTTAGGTAAGGCGGCCCTTTTTAAGATGATGTCCCTACCCCGGTTCCTGTACGCCATGCAGAACTCCATGGATCCGATACCTGCGTCATATTTCCGAGAGGTCGAGAGCCTCCAGCGGGACCTACTCTGGAGCGGTAAACCTCGAATTGCTCTTAGCAAACTTTCCCTGAACTGGTATGACGGAGGCATTAGCCTCCCAGATATAAACCTGTATTACTGGGCGTCTCATCTGTCCTCCATTAACCACTGCACCTATGCCCAGCCTTGCGACCCGGGATATAACATGGATAGGTGGCTCCTCTCTGGAGGGACCTTCAGTAGAGCCCTTTATTCCAAGCCCCGGCGATATCCACTTACAGGCCCCACTAAACATGCAGTGCACGTTTGGCACGCAGCTACCAATCGCCTAGGCTGGAGACGAAAACTAACACTCGCAACACCATTATGGGACTCCGAACAACTGGGTGACCTGTGGAGGAGTAAGGGATTCGACAAATGGGAAATCATAGGTATTGCATATATCAGGGATTTGTGGGACAAATCTGATGTTAAGCCTTTTGCAGCGCTGCAGCAACAATATAACATGGCCGAATCAGAGCGCTTCCGATACACACAGGTTCGACACGCGCTACGTACACACTTACAGCCTGGGGCCACACTGCCGGAATCATCCCCACTGGAAGATAGAGTGCTGGATGGTCATCTCCCTGACAGCACCATTTCTCTGATATACAAAAAGCTGGTTAACAACATCTCGGACCCTCTCACGGCCCTCCGAGAGAAGTGGGCTAGGGATGGTATAGAAATGGATGACGAGGAATGGCAGGAGGCAGTCTCCTCTCCCAGAGTCGTAGCAATACCAGCTCGTCTCCGCCTTGTCCAGCTAAAACTTCGCCACCGTATTTATATAACGGGGCCCCAACTGGTACAAATGGGAAGGGTGGAGGAGGGCGCCTGCAGGCGGGGGTGTGGCCAGCTGGGAACCTTTTTCCACATAGTTTGGGAATGTACCCAGATCCAACCTTACTGGCGTGAAATTCATGACATCATCAACACTGTCCTATCTGTGCAGCTCCGTGTGGAGGCCCGTAGGTGTCTTCTCAACATCTGGGAACCAACCAATTTAAATGTTTGTTTGACGCAGTGGGCAACGCTGGGGCTAATGTTGGCCAAGAGGAATATTGGTCAGCGGTGGGGGGCGTGCGCCCCGCCCACGGCACAGGAATGGGAAAAAGATATGGACTGGGCAATGTTTAGAGAGAAGACTGTATATGTATCACGTGGATGTCCCAAAAAATGGTCTCGTGTGTGGGGCCAGTGGAACTCCTATCGTGGAGAAATATGTCAGCCTCCTTTGTCCCCTTCAATGGATGTCCCCCAGTCTCCCTAGATCTTCCATCATATATGATTGTATTCTGTAATATTGTCTATGGTACCAAAGATGTCTGGCGTACTGCTCCCTATGTACTGTCATGCTATTGCTGATGTGTGTTTTTTCTTAATAAAAATGTTTTACAAAAAAAAAAAAGATGCATTGCATACAGAAAGCAATCATTTCTTCAGTTATTTCACTGCAGCAGGCATATGTTTTAATGTTTTAATTAGGGCTCAAAATGCAAGCTAGGGAATTGCCTTTGCCAATGCTTCTTTAATATGGCCTGACAGGATGATTTGGTGTTTGCAGGTTGAAAAACGTTCCAAGGTATTTTAGACATATTCATAATATCTATTTTGATCTCTTTTCGGTAAATGTGATCCGACTAGTACATCCATCCATAGATAGAAATTCATGAGTAAAACCAGAGTTCGAAATATGGATATAATACATAAAAATTGGCTATCTCAGGGGTAAGATGCAACTCTGAATTGCAGACACCCAGACACCTTTATGCTGGAATACTCTGTCTGAAGAGGGAGAATGACCCTCCAATAATCCTTCACAGGGAGTGCGCCCAAGCTTCGGAATTCCATCCCACCCACCATCAGAGCCAACCCTCCCAGAAAGCCTTCAAGAGGGAAATGAAGAGGCTATTATTCCAGTAACATTTTTTAACATGACCTATCACCTTTAGAAACAAAGCGTACAGAAGCTGAATTGTATTGAGTTGAAAGGTCTTGTATGTGTAGGAGCGGCTGAGCATGGAAGGGTCTCTTCTCATGAACATTCAATTAGCCTATAGCTGTATTACCTCATTTTGTAAATATTGCCAAAGCATGTTAAGATAATTGTATTCTTACCAATGACAAGAGCTCAACCTGTTCAACTTGCATATTTAATTGTTCTTTTTGTAACTACTGGGTAACTTTTTAAGTTCCCGGACTGTAGCCACTTGTCCATTCATGTTTCTTGGCAATGACTTGAATGTCTGTAAAATGCTCTGCCAATCATTGGGTGTAGTACGCACAGTATAAAACTACAAAATAAATAAAATAAACATACAAGGGTCACAGAATGCGGGATCCGAAGAATGGACATAATTGAGGTAAAATGATTTATCCAGATGCGCAAAGAAGAGCGTAGTAAAGTACACACTAGGCCAGCTTCAGCGGGGGTGCCACTGGTGCCTATTAATGGCCCTTCTTGGGTTTGATCTGTTACTGGCAAGTCACAAGACAAGGGCAGCAGTTAATAAATATGTCAGTACAAGCATACGAAGACACGGCGGTGGGGTGGAGGCTGCGTGGTGCCAAAGAAGCTAAACACAGCGACAGAGAGAAAAAGAAATTATGAAAATGTGAAAACAACAAATGAGAGGCAAATGGAATGAGAACGAGCAAGAAAAATTGAAAGAAAAGAAGAAATTAGGCAGAATGGAATGAATGAATAACATAAGAATGGGAAATGGAAGACGAAAAGAGAAGAAAAGTAAGAAATTAAGGAAGAAAAAGTAGAATGAAAGGAGGGTGGAAAGAAGCTTGAGAAGAAGAAAAGAAAAAGGAATAAAGAAAAAACATGGACGAGGTAAAAAGAAGGACTGTGGACAATCCAATGAAATAATGTGAATAAGGAAATAAATTTGGATACAAGACATAAAAGATGGAAATAAAGATGGAATGAAGGACAGAAGGAATCAAAGAAAGAAAAAAATAAAGAAGAGTAAAGAAGGAAATACTGGGAAACATGAAGTTTTTTGTTTTTGCAGAATTCTGTTCACATCATGCCGTAAAATGCAACAGTCCGAGTTACTTTTCCGAAACTTTCCTCGGAGGAAAATTCCCACATGCCTGCTTACAAAGGATAGTGGTCATTCACTTTGCTCACTCACTTGGTGTCATATGGTTCAAAGTGCGGAGTAGTTTATTTCTCTCTCTTCTCCCTTGTACCCACAATCTACACTCACCTTCATTTAGCAATAGATTTGTTCGACATCTTCCATTGTTAAGAACTAGATAGGCAATGTTTGCTTCTATTGGATAAATCATCCAAATATCTGGCCCGTAAATAGAAATACTTTGTAAGGTCAAGATGTGGTACTCGATTTTATGCACGATGCTAAGGATCGTGTCTTTTTAAAAGGAGGTTATTGCATCCTAATCATGGTGCAAAATCTAGATTTGAAATTATATAAATGACCAGCTTCATCAACAGTATATTATTTTGTATCGCAAGATATACAAAGTTATTAATTCGTGGTTGGGGCCCAGGGAGCCACGGATAGGAGTGATCTCGACTTTCAGGCTTTTTCCTTGGCTCTTCCCATTGCTAGGAAAACCAAGCACTCTCAAAGGTTGAAGTTCAAAGGGCCTGTCGGTGCTCAGTCAGCAAGATATGACTGAGCAATATTTATTGGTGATATGGACTATCACCAATAAATATACGACCTAGACATTATCAGGAGCCTTTAGGGAGGGGTCCAGCTAAGTGGCAGGTATCAGTCAGCAATGCCCTTGAGCTGGCCTGAATGTGCTTTTAACAGGTCATTGCAGGACTTTAACAGCCTTCTTTGTGCATTGGAACTTTAGCATGTGTGAAATTCCGCAGGGCTGTGGCGCGAAGAAGGACTAGCCTAGCACTAGAGTAATTACACTTTGCCATGAAATGTTGGCCGCCTAAATCTACTTGACTCCCGAATTGGACAAGGAGTGAAGACCGGGATCAAGGAAGGTGGCATAGGTAGATCTAGGTACCAAACAACAAATTTTACGCTGCTGCAAGAAAGATGTGGACGTCCAGCACAATTATGCGCTTGCCACACTTTAATAATTGCTCAAACACATAAATACAAATGGGAGTTCACATAAAAATACAAAAATGAGCATTGCACAATGAAAACAATGAAAGCCACAGGCTTTTAAAGCTGTATGCTGTGTGTGATCACTAAATGACAGTGAACACTGGCACCTTCCTGAAAGTGAAAACAGGACATAATAGCAATAGTGTTAAAAGAACGTTGGAGAGATTAAACAACGGACACAAACATACACTGACCCTGATCGCTGACACATCATGGTCACAACACTGTACTGCTGAGCATCGCTGTCCCTCTGCCAGAACTCAGATTCTACAAGCTCAAAACATTTATGGTTGGCAACCCCAGTGCTTGAAAACCCACGAGGACAAACTTAAGCAAACACAATGTCAACCTACAGCACAGCGTATCTGCAGCGTGCACGGTCCCTGCCCAAGAAGCTCTGGTTTGGCAGTTCCTTACTGGGAAACAATCTCGATGATGAGGGGATGAACTAAATGAGAGGTAAAATTGGCCCAGGCCAGCGGTACCCAAAATTAACTTATTGGATCCGTTTATTGAATTTCAATCTATTTAATGTATCGTGAGCGTAATTATCTCACTCTAAAGAGGTGTTGATATTTTTCCGCGTATCTATTGGGTTCTCCCATCAGTTTTTAGCAAATGATGCATACATTTTTAATCTCTTACTTGCCCGACATAGCTCACCTCCATTCCAGATTCACTGGTTGACCAGCAGATATTCACAAAAAGATGGATCTACGCAGCTTAATACTCAACTGAGGGAAAATGGAAAAGATATATCGCTCAAGCCAACAGTGACCCCACCTTTTCCCCACACCCTCACAGATATTATAATCTGCCTCAAACAGAAGTGAGGAACCACAGGCTACACTTTCAGAGCTGCAAACTGCTGCTCTGTAACCTACACCGCCTACTGTCCCTGCTTCCAGCGTCTGCAGGCCTACTACTCCATTCTGGTAAAACGCTGATCTGTTCTCTATAGTAGAGCAAGGAATCAATGATCCTTCGCTGTTCAAAGGGAATGTGTTCCATTAGGGGCAAAAGGCTAATTTATTTAATATTAATGTGTTAACGATGTCATTTTTGACTCATTGACTACGGGAAGGGAGGCCTGAATGACACAGCAGGCCTCTGTCCCAGCACTTAAATTCACAATGTGCCAGGGGTCACAAGGCCACAGCAAGACTGTGAATGGGGCTTCGAGAACGTGCAGAGATTCATGGAAGCATTGTCTGCTTCCCCCAATGCATGCAGCTTCCAACCGCAGAGGGTAAGCCGTCAGAAAATGACAGCTCCCATTTAGCGAATTTATTACCACCTGTGCTTAGCAGTCAGGAACCATGGAGTGCTGGCACAGCATTTCTGCAAACCTAGGGTGACCAGCTCCCTCCCACTGTCTCCAGATCTGGACTTTAATGATAGCCCAATATGTTCTGGATTTTGTGGTTTGGTTTTGCTGTCTTTGGACAATTCACACTAGCACGCGCGGATCAATTACCAGCGCCTTGAGACCCTCACGGGTGAGTAGCGCGCTTTATAAATCCCTGATTGATAGATGAAAAGTTCAGGACTGGAGACAGTGGACTCTGTCCTGGAGTTCGGGGGTCAAGCTATCTATAACTGAGTGCTAAGGAGAGAGGAACACTCTCTGTGCGACCCACTGGTAAACATTGCAATTCAGAACAACAAGCAAATTACAATGTACCTTTTTGTTTAATGGAAATTAGTGCTTTGCAGTCACAAAATAAGCTGTGCCTTCATTGCTAATGCAAAATATCTTTGAGAAACTGGCACAAAATGTACTAACCGGAAGGACAAAAGTATTATGCTTTGCACTCTGAAAGCCCCACTTCAAACACAGACTTGGAAATACTGAACTAATTGCTTCTTGTTCTATATTTCAGAAGAGGATGAAGAAACTCTAAGTGTTTTACAATACGTCAGACCAGGGCAAGGGTTTCTTCCGAATTTTCCACTGTTTGCGAAAGTTGACGTCAATGGACCCAAGGAACATCCACTCTATGCATATCTGAAGGTAAATAGGTCTGAAATTCAAGAAAACGCAAAAGAGGATGGTAAAACGCCAGAGAGGGTGTGCGGATTTGTTTATCCGCATTGTTGTAGTGCCCGGTGACTTTCCACAGTCATTTGCTGCACAGCGGAGCATTCCTGTCACTAACACCCCAGCAAAAGGCTGAAAGTGATGCACAATGGTTATATGAGAACTGAATCAAATGTAACATTGTTACTGCAGGTCGTTCCCCGAATTTCCCTCTAAGGTCTAAACACAGCATTCATACTGAGCCTTATGGTAATTGCAGGTTTTGTCTCACTGCTTGTAATTAAAGGTTTTGCCTCACTGCCGTAAATAAGGGCCAAGGTCCACACAAAAACAAATTCTCAGAGGTATTCATGTATATGTATGCTCCCAGCTTCATAACTAGACTACAGGAGTGTTAAAGGTATGAAAATGATAGATACATTTTAGACATGCTCAAATCAACAGGAGGGCTCTGTTGTCACAAGTCTCCACTTAGTACAATTTTTTATTTTTATATGGCTTCTGATGTAATATTAATTTACATAATCAAATACTCAAATACATAATAACTAGGTAGATATGTAAAGTTCATGTTTAGGAAAATGACTTCATATAGTACAAGTAGTAAAAATTGTCCAAGCACAGCTCTAATCTCTTTAAGATATATCCTGTGTTAGATTTATCGTAGAAATCTGTTAACGCGTGCTGTTATTGTCCTTCTACACTTCAGGCAGTCAAGAACAGAACGGATTATTTTTGGCTTTAAAAAAAACAATCTCAGGGCAGCTGACAACTGATAAAGAGGTTTACCATTGTTGATCAAATTTATTAGCCTACTGACCTTGTGGTAGAAAATGTTTTTGTTTGAAGAAAAACCTGTTCCAGTACTGTGGCAAAAGGTACTCATTTTCGAGTTTCTGGCAACCATATTCACTTTAGCTTTGACCCAAAATTATCTGTAGCCAGGTATTTTCAGAAGAAACGTTTGGTGATGGACGACAAATGGTAGCCGGTGCAAAACTGTGTAAAATTCTGTCAAAATTTTAAGAGACTTTCCATCTTCAATATTAGGTTGATTTATTATTTTTGCAGTTGAGGTGCTTTTAATTTCCTCTTTAGAGGCCAGTGTAGCCAGCTATCTGGATTTAAATTTGAATATGATTTGAGTATCATGTACATTATGCCTTGCTTTTTATAACTTAAAATGTATTTAAGGCGACTCAACTGAGCTTGTCTAAGAAATCTAATTCTTTAATTCCATTTAAATTGTTGGTGAGATAGATTTTAGGGCTATTTGTGATAATTCCACACGCAGTGTATTATTTTCATTTATGGTATGTTTTTGGTGGTGTTGGTATATTTAGAGATGTTTTGACGTGTATATGTAGAGTTCTGGTTTGCTATTGGTTTATTCAACCTTAAGCCTATTTTCACTTGCAAAATCGTGCTTCATAAATAATATACTAACTTAAACTAAAGTCTTAACATCCACAGGACACAATGCAGATGTCTCAGTAGATTTCTATTATAGTTCCCCAACAACAACAACAACAACAGCAAACACTACCTCCAGTTACCTCACTAACATTCTACTGGCTGAGAAAACCGCTTGCCAAATAATCTAAACAGCACCCAATCAATCTCAGGTCACAGGCATCAAATGCTATAAATCAACAGCTTACCAATGGTTAAGATACATTTATTGAAGACAGAAAATGAACCCCAAATGCACCAATGATGATAGAGCTTCACAAGCCAAATTAGACTCTGTTCTGTCAAAGAATCCACACCTCTGACATTGGAAGAATCCTGAACCTGTTAGCTCTGCCAGGTATTACTAAAGGCAGAATGTGTTCCACACAAATGACTCAACATAACATACACCTAACATTTTTGTTTGTAAAATTCTTTTGGATACGACTTTGAAATGATCTAGGAGTTAGAATTTCTGAATTTCTAGCCCCTTTAACCAGATACACATCTTGTAACACCTAATGGTGGTTTTGGAGGTTCATAAATATGTTCCGTTTTGAGGATAACAAAATATTTTCCAACTCACTGAAAACCAATACTCCATCATAGACAGGTATGAATGTTTTCTTCTTCTCCAGGGACCTTATTAGGCCTGGATGAAAGTTTGATGACCGAGCATGCAGAATTGAACCTTTGTATGGACTTCTACAAATTCCTTGGGAATTAATTTTATGTCATTACATTGGGGTGGAAAAGGCTAACGTCCGCTAATTTCTGCATAGTTTTCAACCTCCACCTAGTTGTAAACTCAGGTGGAGCCTGGTATTTCTGCTCCATATGTTTGCTAATATTTCACGTCATGCTATGTTACCAAGGATTTGTATAGTGCTGTATTTTTGTTAGAATAGCCACACAGAATAAGGTTCCTGCACATCCTGGTCTTGAGGATCTCTGCAGAGACCAGAGTCGGTCCTCTGTTTTAGTAGGAATATCAGTAGTGTCAATGTGGTAATATTTTGTGCGTGAGTTTTGTTGTAAATACGTTAGTGTTATTTGGTGTGTGTAGCTGGAGACCTTGACCGATTAAATCATCTAAAGGATTGGTCTGTGCAACGCCCAGCTTCAGCTATGTGTATGAGGTATCTGAGAGCAGGAGTTTGGCAGGTATTAAATATAAATAATCCACACCGTATATATCCATTCTGGTTGATTTATGTTTGCAAACATCGTTTTTTTAACCCCACACAAATTCCACTTGGAGTGCACAAATTTGAATCATTTCATGAGTATTTCTGTGGGGACATAAAAATAAAGAAGTTGTGTCTACGCACTACTCCAAGCTTCAATCTCAAATCTTCAAACACTGGTAAGAAATCTGGAAGGCAAAAACTATTTGACCTAAAGTGTACTTTATCTCTAATGGGTAAAATAAATATTACCATTGAAAAACGAATAAGATTGAGAAATGAACCTTGTTCATAAGCCATAATTATTTTTAATGAATTTTCATCTTTGATGACTTTATATTTACACACAGTTTTGGAGGATCCTCCTACCAACTATTTAAGGGCTACAAGTTGTAATATAAAAGTATTCCAGGCCTGCTAACTTGTAAAAAATGTCACCGTTTGCGAGGCAGGCGCGCGCCTAGTGCAGACCACAGAGAGAGGCACATCTACCCGCCTCCCAGCAAATTAAAACAAAAGCTTCTAAGAATTCCGACGATGTCCTGGGGAAATTACACACCTGTAAAGGACATCGGCTGTGCAGGGACTCCAAACGCGAGCTCGAAACCCACTCTCTAAAGGGGGTTCAAGCCCGTTTTTTGTTCCAGCATGCAGTTGTGGCTGCTGCCCATTCTACCAGTGGCGGCTCCTCGAGGGAGTGCTGCGAGGCGGTGGGGCGGGGTGGGGTGGGGGAGGGGCTGGGGGGGGGTAGTAAACTCCGGCATACGGCAGAACGGAGTTAAGTAAATAAATAAATAAAACGAATTACATTTCGCGCGCTGCATCGCCGATTTGGCGTTGCAGCGCGCAATGTAATTCGTTTTATTTATTTACTGAACTTCGTTCGGCCGTATGCCGGAGTTTACTACCCCCCACCCAGCCCCTCCCCGCCTCACCGCCCCGCAGCACTCCCTCGAGGAGCCGCCACTGCATTCTACGTGGAGGGGCAGTGCGGGGGGAAAAATAAAAAATAAATAAATATACACTTACTTTCTGCTCCCGCGCCGCTCTGCTCCCGGGACTGCAGTTCCCATGAGCACAGGCTCCCAGCTCACCACGCAATCCCAGCACTTCTCTCATACTATTACTCCCAGAATGAGAGAAGCGCTGGGATTTGGGCGGAGCGGGCCAGTTTCACACTCCAGCAGGGACTGGGAGCCTGTGCTCCTGAGCCCTGCAGATATCTCCAAGCAATAGCCTGGAGATATCCAAACTCGGCCGAGTCAATGAAAAATAAAATTATACTAAAAGTGTTTTAGTATTATTTTATTTTTCATTTTCTGCCTTTAAGCAGTGGGGCGACGCGGAGGAGTCGCCCCTGCCAGCATGTGATTAGTTCTTCTGTGTAAAGGAAGTCAATATTGTGTCACACAGTGACACCGTGAGAGTTGGTATTTCTGCTTTTCACAGTTGCAGAATTGCTAACCATGTCTTCCCTTTCCTTGTGCCTCATTGCGAAAGTGTTGATACTTTGATCACAAAGAAGCTGATGGTACCCTGAGAGCCAGACAGACACTGCAACCAGGGCCAAGGACTTTCCTTGGTGTTTGGGGCCTGTCTTAATGGCACTTCCTGAAAGACGTAAAACATAAAAATACTACCTTGTCTTAATAAAACAGACATAAAGCATATGGACTATCACCAATAAATATACGACCTAGACATTATCAGGAGGCTTTATGGAGGGATGCATCTGAGTGGCAGCTATCAGTCAGCAATACTCTTGAGCTGGCCTGAATGTGCTTTTAACAGGTTATTGCAGGACTTTTACAGCCTTCTTTGTGCATTGGAACTGTAGCATGTGTGAAATTCAGCAGGGCTGTGGCGCGAAGAAGGACTAGCCTAGCAATAGAGTAATTACACTTTGCCATGAAATGTACACTAAACCATTTGCCCCTCTAAAAGGCGGAAACGAGACTTAGCTAGAACAGGCATCAGCAATACCCGGCTGCACATATTCATAACCTTTGTACAAAAATTTCCTTCACTGCCTGTTTCCAAAACATATTTCTATTGCAAATGTGCTGCACTGCATTCTGCTACTCAGCAACCGGCATGTTGTGTCTCCACCACCATTATTCATGAGTGACTCCTGTTCACCCATGCATAGCTCATTGTCTCCTTATATCACTAAGTGCACCAGGAGGGGTAAAGTGCCAGGCTTGGATGTTTCACACTGCTTGTGAACTTGCCAGACTCAACCAAAGAGATTCATGATCACTTCAAAGATTTGGTTGAACCTTCTTAGTACATAAACTAAGCTTCCAACCCCAATCCTGTCATGGAGTTCTCTCTGTTGGACCGGTGATATATAACACAACACTTTCACTGGCTAAAACCTCAACCGCCTTTAGTTCACAACCTCAAGTAGGAGCCTGTCATGTTTGTCTGTTGCTTCTAACTGTTAGCTCCCCGGCGTATGTGTAGAAAAGCTGGGTATCTAATGGACTTCAAGACCCTGTCCTGCAAAAATCAAAGAACTTTAGTTTAGACTCACAAACACTTCCTGGAACAGGAAAGAGAAAGTTTAACTATCATCAGCCCTATGAATTTAAAAAGAGGTGTTTTCCCATAACTAAAGAGAAAGCCATTTATGTCTTGCTGTCATCCACAATTCACGTATCCTGTGTTATTCTACAATTTTTAACATCTACCATTTACTGAGCCTCTGTATCAACTAAGAGAGTGGCATGCACTGGTTGTGCTTGGAATGGAGCTCTGATGCTACCTCCCAAAACACCCATGAAAGTGAAGTTTGGTGGGAAGGGGGAACTGTTATTTATACCCTTGCCTCCCTGCCCCAATCACAGAGTCTGCGGTTGCTATGTCAGGGTCTGTGGACAAAAGAAGAGAATATTATAAGACAGCTAACAAAGATCACACATGGAGTCAGAGTGGAAGTGGGTTTCTATTGGAAAGCCCTGGACAAGGTAACACAGAAAGTGAAACCTTATATAGCCTTAGAGCCCGACGTAGCAGGCTCTACCGGCCATTAAAGGCCCGCTCCAGCATTAACAAGTGAGCGGGCCTTTAATGGCGGTGGAGCCCGCTACGGAGGGCTCTAAGGCTATTAGGACATTCCGCCCCTAGAGTGTAGAATGTTCTAATTTGTAAAACAAAGGCCTCACAGAGCCCGAGAGGGGTGAAATCCCCTCTGGGTCTGTGAGGCCTTTGTTAAACATTGGAATGTTGATGCTCTGGGCTTCTACCGGCCATTAGAAGCCCAGAGCACTCCATTGTTTTCAATGAAGTGCTCAACATTCCAATGTTCTAACAAAGAATAGACACTCAAGAGGCAATCTAGCGTTCTGAATCACTAACACCCGGAGAATGCAACATTAATACTAAAGGGGAAGTGGGACAAAGCATTTGAGAGCTCCACACATTAAAATTGAATTTCCTCTCTCACAGTTGCTGTTAGAGATACTGTCTGCAAATCATCCACATGTAGAACAAAATACAAGAGCTGGATCTGTGAAGCTGATAACTTTGATGAGGTTAAAAAAGGTAACACAAAGACAATGCTCCCAGTGGATAAGAAAGACCACTCACGTTCCTAGCTGTGCCCATGAATCTTAGCAATATCAGCAAGGGTGGGAAATTTAAGCGAGACCCATGACAAGGAACGAGAGAAGAAAAGTGCTTTACGGGAGAAGAGAGAAAACATAGGTAACCCCTAGAAGAAAGCTAGAAAATATCCCCCTACGAGACTCGGAAACAAAGTAGTAGGCGCAGCAAGGCAGCACACTGGGAACTAACAAACACGGAAATGAAGGCAAGGACTGTGAAAAGGGTAGCTACAGTAGTAGTGGAAATGAGATAGAACTGAAATTGTGCTATCTCAGGAAACAAAGAAACACTGCAGAAAAGTGCCCGTTCAGGAAACAGTAGAGCATTACAGGGCAGTACTAGTTAAAGAAACAAGGATATCCTGCAACAATGACCACCGCTGGACAGAAGCAGACACCAGCTTAAAAAGACCTAAGGTGTGATCAGGCTAGCACCTGCCAAGCCATAGGTGTTCCGATTCCACCACCCATCCTTCGCTTGCTGGGTTGGAGATGAAGCAGTGAACATTGAATTCCTGGAATTGCAGTCTTTGGCAGGAATAGCAAAGTGGATGCCACAAAACCAGGCATGGATGATGGATCTGGAATGCAAGTCAAGTCCTGAATATTTTCCCAGACGTTGGAAATCATTCACGGGAAAAGCCAAAAGTTCAGGCTTCAAGGAAATGTAGGCCTGGGCATGATGCTGTCACAAAGCCTGATATGGATGCAAAATGAAAGGCAAGTTGCCAAAGAGCTGGAAGTTAGTACATGGATATAGCACAAGGTTAGTAGTTACAGGTACTACCGGAAGTCTGAATCTTCAAGTTTCACCTGGGAACAGCTGGTGATATAAGCATCAGCAATCCTCTGATGAAACACTGGATGAGAATGAGGAATTACCATTTCAAATTCCTTTTGTAATTCCTTATTTCTCAATGGAGCCTCAGGGTTCCATGTGTTACCTTCAGTGACTCTGCACCCCCGGAGTTACCAGAACCCTGGAATTGGAAACTCCAGAAGGTCGAAAGAACAGGGGACACCTTAGGGGCACTCATAATCAATGAGGCCTTTAGAGTCACATGCATTGTGGTACTGTGTACCCCTCTCCATAATGTGTATTTGTTCTCTGGCTATGTGGACTTTGCCTGCTATTAACAAGAGGCTAGATCCCTTAGGGTACAGATTGTGTACACTAATACCTTCTCCACAATTCATTGAACATCCCCAAAATGCAGACTTCTGCGGTCATGTAAGTCATATCCGGATCTTGGATGCCTGCTATGAATGCTAGAATGAGGTGAAACGACCCTGACACCTGTCTGGCCAGGCCATTGGAAAATGCCTCAGTAGTCCTCATCTCATCAGTTAGAGTCCCTCCATGTGCCCTAGTCAAGTAGTAAGTCAAGAAACCGTACACTCTGAGGAAATCTAATAGACGTAGGAAAATTCAGTAGCATTCCTTAGCAAGCCCTTCCTCTTTTCTCCAGTCATTTGGCTTCCAATCAGGATAGATAGTTATATTTCTGCCAGCAGGGCCATGAGCTGTTGAGCTTAGGGCTGTGTTCCAGTTTTTTGATGGACCCTATCTTATCTTTAATGAAGAAACCAGCTTGAATTCATTGGACTTTTGTCACCCTTAAACAATTTTCATCATCTAGGTCCAACCGTAGGCCACACATTTGCAGATGTATGTCACTGTCAGGGCCCTCTCTCCACTTCACAAGGTAATGACTCCAGTGGTGCATACCTCGTCCAGTGCATCGTGAGTCAGCCTGTATCCAGATGGCGCCATTCTATTGGCTGCATTCATTATATTAGACGAAAATAATTTGTGTTTTCCGAACTGTGATGTCGGATACTTCTTCCATTCAGAGGCAATACCCAACCTAGAGCAAAATAACTACCTTGTTTGCTTTTATGCTGCAGTCAATTATTTCCTACAAACTGAAAAAACAGGGAAAATAAAACCAATTATATGTTACAGCAGGTAGGGGAGAAAGTGGGCAATAATGTATATAACACAAGACCACCCCAATCCAAGCTATGAACTAGTCTTAGAGCAGAAACTTCTATCTGAAGAGGAATAGATGCACGTGTTAGAGACCGAGGATCAGCTGATAGATATTCCAGATAGTGAACAGAAGAAAGAGGTCTCAGATTTCCTTTCTCTTTGAATTACTTACAGCTGGGCAAGTGTGACTCACACCTTCCTCCTGCTTTTTGAACAGATTCATGTGTGCCCCTAGGTACTTGGAGGACCCAGATACATTGCTTTATAAATTAAGATCAGAGTTTTAAATGGATGAATTGTTGTATAGGTAGTCTCTGACATTCCTTTAGTGACAGTGAGATGAGAATAAACCTAGAGATCTCTCAAATGAGTTTGGTCACAGAATTGTAAACTTCAAGTAGTTGGAGTTGGTCCTGCAACAAAGTGCATTGATAGACAACGTGGAACCTTTCAAAGAGGCTGTGCCACATTCTGGGAGTTACCTGCTGGTAGAAAGGTGTAGTTTTTTTTTTTAAGTGAGTACAGTCGCAAGGAACACATCTACACTTTAAAGTATGTAATCAGGTCTAGTGTGTTAGTAGACCAATGCTTGCTTTCAGCTCCCTTCCTCATCGAGCCATGCTGATCTCTGCAGCTCTGATCTCAAATGCACCCTGAAAACAAGCTAGCACAATTCTTATGTCAGAGTAAACAAGTTATGAAACATGTTAGCTTGTGTAAGAGAAACCCAGTTTACCAGTTTACCAGTGTAATATGTAAATATATCGCTGCTTAACATCCAGAAATGCCTGGTAAAAGGTTGCAGCGAATTTACTTAGCTGCACATCTGGCAAGAACTCCACATTAAACGTGCAACATTCCTGGAAACGGCTTCCTTGTATGCGGAGCATGTTATGATGCAAACAGCTGCAAAACTCATAGGAAACCGTAGCCTGCCCCTCTCTATGTGAACCTATCTCAGAACTGCAGGGGTGAAATGACCATTTGTCTTATTGCAATGGCAGAACTCTGTTAGGCAAGAATGACGGTTACAATCAACCAATGGCTGAACAACGTGAACAAGCATAGGAAAAGCCCATACGTCTGAGTTAAATGTGCTAACACATGTAGGTAAGCACATTAACAACAGCAGGAATCGACAGAAAGAGCTGTAGATGCAATGTAGTCCCTCATGCTGTTACATGCAAGCACTGGAGTGAAAGCGGAAGGATACATGCAAATAGCCAACAGTAATAGATGAGACAATACTCCAATGGGACGACCCGAGCCAAGATGTGATTGAAAAAGTCTCAAACCAATCACTGAAATGCTGGTTGAAGAAAGCAAATGGTTGATAGAGACAGACCTATAGTTCCCTCTAAATATTGTTAGCAATAGGGTGACTGCGCTGTCAAAAGCCAGACCTAAAAATGACCCCAAACACTACCAGCACAGGGGTTCATATAATATATGTGTTGAATGTAGTCACTAAAGCAGTCTGCCAGACCTAACAAAGCAGCGACTTATTTAGAGTAACATTATCTGCTAATAAATGCGCATTTTCAAAGAAAGTTAATTGAACCAAATCTCAAGCTGAAAGGAATTTATTATCACATATGTTTAAATATGGATTTAATGCAAAAATACACAGGAACTCAATATTTTGGTATTTTTGCCAGAAAATCATTACTACTAAATTCTGAATCAATGTACAGTTCTGGTAGAATGCCATCTGACATCTGTAATACTAGTGGGTTATTGCAGGCTATTAACGTCAGTTGTAGCGTCACAAAGGACATTTTCGAACATTTAGTTAAATAAATAGAACAGTTCTTTCACAGTCAAATAGTATACTTTAATAAAAAACAATTGCTGTTGCCTTTGAATGTTAACTTAGAGAACGTGAAAGACGAGATGTGCCTAAAAGTGTAAGAACTTATTTCAGCAAAAAGATGGGATGATTCAAGATTCGCCAAACACTTTCTTGGTGGATTTCAATGTGGTTGGACGGACTACTAGATCTGCAATCCTGCGTCTAGGGAAATGACTGCTTTTTCTTGCAGACAATGCTGAAAAAACAGATTAAGGAATCAAGCCATCGCTGAAAGCCTCACATGTAATTATGTACGAGGCATATCTTTATATGTAATGTGAACTAACTTATTCAAGGTGGTTTGAATTCTAAGGGGTTAAATAATCTATTTAATCTTCCTAGAGATATAACAGGTCCAGAGACCAAAATAAAAACCCCAGCTTTGGCCCAAGGCTATCAATGAGGCGTGTTAGATAGCATGTTGATCACAATTTGTATATTTAATTAGAAAAAGTACCTAAAACTATGGCTTGTATTTCCTGTTTCTTTCTAGGAATCCTGCCCTTTTGTGAACCCCATCATTGGTGATACAGACAGGCTGCACTGGTCCCCTTTGAAAGTGAGTGACGTGCGCTGGAACTTTGAGAAATTTCTTGTTGATGCAGATGGCATTCCCATAAGGAGGTGAGGAACACCCCAAGGCATTAAGCTGATGGGCATTGTTTAAACATTTTTCTGCAAGTTGGCTCGGGCCTTAAAAACAAGACAACGTCTATTCCACACCGTTTGAAATGTTGTTAAAGCAGATTCTATTATGACTTAGTGCTTGGCGTTTAGGAATCTGTACCTATAATATAACCTATGTCTCTACCACTGCTTACACCACATGTGCCAGATTGATTTTAATACCCATTTCTGAAAAGCTCTACTTTGGTCTTACTTACCACTAACCCCTCAAAACTGGACATGTTACAGAAACTTTAACATAAATACAAATAGGTGTATTTTTTAAAGTGCAATAAATGGGGTAGGTTCAATGGATATGCTTGTGAACACCCACAAAGGTAACATTTTGGTGGGGATTCCATTGCATTGTCCAGTCCAATGACACTCCCTTGGTAACAAAAATGCGGACAAAATTGTGAATTTTCTATATTGTTGTGGTTATGCAGATTTTTGTCAATTCGTGAATATTGATCAGAAATGACATATTTTGGCAGTGCAAGATCCACTTACACGAATGAATACTTTTGTAAATCAGGTTATTCATATCCAATTTGTTGTTAATTCACTCCACCACAATTGTTTTCCGCTGTACTTGGTTCAGTGACCGAAGTTGCACCTGTGCACAGTTCACAGACACCGCGCACATAAAAATATTGGCATACACAGACTGAAGGAGGTTTCCAATGAAAAAAGCAGCGAATACCTCTAACACAGTGTGAGAAAGTGGATTATTAGTTGAAGTGATTGACATTCCTCTTCAAGTAATAATGACACTATTCCTTCCTAGGTCCAGTTTGATCTCAATAGTTTAACCCTGAGCTCAACCGTTGGTAGCTGTAGCACAGACAGGCTTAACTTAGAAGCAATGTATAACGCGTTTATAAGTTAAAAAACGGTTAAAAGGAAGTATCACAATAATACAATAAAAATCCCACTCCAATTAATTAAAATAGAGAAAATTTGAATGATTAAATAGATACCAAAACAACAATAATCAGATGTATGGAACTGGAGACATGATTTTTCAAAGTTTTGGGTGTTTCTAGCGCCAAAAAGATCAAAACGCCAACTGAGGGTATCTGGTCATGCTAGACCGGTGCAAACTCAAAAGTTAAGGTCAACCACGTTGGCTACAGGGACCAGGTTTGTCCAAGTGGAAGGTTTACTTTCTGACTTAGTCTATTTTCTGGAGCAAGTCCTCATCGACGAGGTCATCGGTGGGTCGGGTGCCAGCTGGATTAGAAGAGGGACTCGTCAACGAGGGCTGGCTATGGTGCAGGACTTCAGGGGAAGCCTCTGCGAAGGCCAGAAATTCGAGGCTCCTAGCGTCAATGGCGAGAAAACTCTGAGCGGGCAAGGTCGAAAGATCAGGCCCAGGAAGATGGCGGCGGGGTACTGCTCAGCATTGGCCCAGGTGAAGTCCTCAACGTTCAGACTTAAAAACTTTTTTGAAAGTGGAGATCCTTTCAGCGGGGTGAACCAACAAGCTGAGATCGACAGGCAATTTGGTGTCAGCGGCAGTTTGGTGGTAGCCTTTGGTTCTTTTTCCAGAAAGTTTGGAAGAAGTTTCTAAGTGTCCAGTCTTGCAGTTTTTCAGAGAGTACTCTGTAAAACCAGCCAAGGATCCAATACCTTTTGGGCACCACTTGGGGATTAGGACTCAATGTCCCAGAAGCCACCAGGAGGGTCCAGGGCAAATCCAGTTGAACTGGTCAGCTGGGCTCAGCAGAGTCATGGGCTTCTTGCAGTTTTTGTATTCCTGGAGATTAACAGGAGGTTAGTCAACTAGCCCTGGGTACAAGTGGGAAACAGGTCCAGCCCTTGAGGTTTCTCTCCACAGGTTCAACAGCAGATGAAGTCCTTGTTCTGTCTTTCACAGGTCCAGAGGTATTCTGAAGAAGGTACCCATGGATACCATTTTTATGTCTGGCATTAACTTGTGGGTGGGGGAAACTCCCTGGCCAAATGGGGAAAAATTCCCAGGGGCAACCCTACCCACTGTGACATAATTTCCTAGGGGTCTGGCCTTAAGCAATCCCACATTGCTCTGCCATCATGCAACATGGCAGAACCTTTCTTTCCCTGGTAAGAGCTCTGAGCACACTTCTGAGGGTTGTCTAGGGAAATTAAGAGTTCCCCCTGTAAACCACTTCTGGAACAGGTTTTCCTCAACTGGGATTCGTGCCACTCTGACTACTGGGACAACGAAAGGGGTAGCTGTGAGTTACATCTGCCTTTGACAGGGGATGCCCATTTTAAGCTTGTGCAGTTGGCGGGCATATCCTCCAGGCCATCCTGTCAGGAGGAGTCTGCACCTCCTCCAAGCAAAGGCCCTTTGGTTCCTTTACCTTATAGCTATTCACATTTCCTTACAGGGGGTCAACAGGCTGCCAAGTGACAGTTGGAGTTTAACTCTGAAAAGGCTACCAGAGGTTTTAGGCAGGAAAATGGCAACTTTCTAAAAGTGGCATTTTCAAAATAGTAATTTAAAATTCAACTTGAACATTAGATTAGATTTTTAAGTCACTATTATTTTGAGTCTTTGAACCAGGGTTCTAGCTATTCCCAAACTGAAGTTATTTGTTATAAGGTGTTATAATGTAACCCAGTGCTTTTGTGTGGGAGAGCCAAAAATGCCACAGTGAAAAACGACTTTGGAGATTTTTCACTGCCAGGACATGTAAAACTTAAATACACATGTCCTACTTTTTAAATGTCATGCACCCTGCACTATGGGCATTTAGGGCCTTCTTTAGAGGTGACTTATAAGTATTAAAAAGAAAGGATTAGTCCTAGCAAAAGCTTTATTTTGCCAAGTCGATTTTGCAGTTTAAAAAACGCACATTCAAGCTACAGTGGCATGCCTGAAGACATGCTTTGCCTTGTCACTTTAGTGGTGGCACAATCAGTGCTGCAGAACACTGTTGGAGGGATTCTGCTGGGAAGCAGAACTGTGCCTTGGGATAACAGGATGTCGGAATGTAGGGACTGAGTCTCTCTACATCGTCAGTACCTTTAGGCCCAACTCCAACGAGCTCACAGTGCCTCACATTGAACTCCTAACCTTTCCAGAGTAGCAGGTGCTTTTGCCAAACCTAGTACATGAAGCTCTAGTCCCCAAGGGAACCGTGGAGACAGATCATCACCTTTCGTTTCTCACTCATGCATGTCCATGGTACACAAAAGAAAGACACGAAGGAAGTTTACAATATATTTATTGAAACTATCGTAGTCTATTTTGAAGCAGGTGGGCTGCGATAAGTAAACAAATTGAACTGAGCAATGTAATCAGCATTACTAGCAGGCTGTATAAAATGAACAACCCAACCATGGCAAGTGATGTATCTGCTAGGCCTACCCTCACTATGTGAACTCAGGGAAATATTAGTGATCTCTGGGATTAACAACAGCCCCATACATGGTATGTATAGTTAGGTGGTCCGCATCATAAGTGTAAAGTGAATTTATGCAAGGCTGCTGCCTCCGTTCCAGCACCAGACTCTCCGCTGGAATTCTCTGCCCTGCCCCCCAAGGGGGTGTGACACGGTTTATATGATAAGAAGTACTGCGTTAGAAAACCGCCACTGTGCTACCGTGTTATGTCTTAAAATGTTAGGAGGTGTTGCTGACAGTGCACAAGAAAACAATACACCATGTTGCTCGACTTTGTACAAAATTTTCAGACTAAATCCCAAGAAGAGTCACTGAATACCAAATAACATGTACAGCGTATTTCTAAAATAACAATGTTACAGAAACAAATGTATGTTTGGCTGTTCAAAGCAGTGGCAGCCTAAATCACCAAATATGCAAAACTAAGGGAGAACCAAAGTGGGCCCAAAGGGAAATCACTACAAAAGGTGACATTTAACTTTCAGGCCCTAGGTACACTGGGTACCATATACTATCGAATGATAGGTAAGTTAAATGTGCTAATTAGGACTTTTAACCAATTCAACAAGTCTTATGGGGACATGTACTGGACCCTGGTTACTAGGGTCTCAGTGTAAG
This sequence comes from Calotriton arnoldi, assembly GCA_963921515.1. Classification (NCBI taxonomy): domain Eukaryota; kingdom Metazoa; phylum Chordata; class Amphibia; order Caudata; family Salamandridae; genus Calotriton; species Calotriton arnoldi. Next base: position 300,912 of record CAWUFW010001310.1, read on the forward strand.
GAGCCCAAAAACCAACAGCATTCGTCCAAACAAATGGAGGTGATCATTCAAAAATAGACATTTTCTTACACCTATTCATCCAAATAGAAGATCAATTGGTTAATGCAACAGCTACTTAATCTGTGCTATCAGGGTCACAGGTATAAATCTAAAATGACAAATTTACCCTTTCACTCATCTGATAAAAATAGATACACTGACCCACTAGGTGCTTCACACCAAAAAATGGCTAGTGTTTTATTTTCTCCACTCTTCCCGTACGCAGGACATGGTGCCGCATTTCAATGGACAGAGCTGCCTTGACTTCTTCCTTTGTCTCATTTGGCCTCAGGCACCAGTGACAAAAGCAGAACATTCGCTAGATCTTTATTGGCTGACTGTATCGCCATGTCTGCTGCATTTATCGGGTCCTTCTTCTGAGGCACCCGAAGACCCAAATGATCCTATGCATGGCATCTGTGCTGGCGAGATGTGTCTTTCCAAGGCAGGCTCTCACTAAGTAAACTCTGCTGGCAACAGCTTCCATAGTTTGTCTGCCACTTAGAGACACACACCCAACTTATTGCTCAAATTGTTTTTTTTGCACCTATAGCCCTGTCCCTTGAAATTGCTGCTCATAAGAACTCGTGTACATAATACAAAGTCACACTCACCTCATATGAGCTATGGGAATGGGGGATGTGAAAAGAAGAGGAAAAGTATTCCAAAAATAGGGATAATAATGTTCTTCAATGGTGGAGGGTCAACTCTTAAACTGCATCCCTAGGCATATATTCTAAAGGCTTTTTGTATTCTTCTGTTTACAAAAAAGCAACGTTCTCAATTTTACGAGGTGAGCCTATCCATTACTGCTAACCTAAAGTTAAAAATACATGCTGTGTAATCATGCAGTCTTGTTGTGTTAGACCCATATCATGATTTCAGTTATTCATACTATTAGAATCATAACATAACTCTACTGTGTTATGTTTTGCAAAGAATGTCCGCTTATTAACAACAATTAATTTCAGACGGATCAACTGCAGCCTTGTAAAGCAATATGAATTGAATACAATACAAAACATTGCCCAGTGCTCAGACAAGCCTCAAGTGCAAAAAACTGGATCCATCACCTGGTTACCTTGATTAGGACTATCATACATCTAAGTCTGTTCAGAAATGAGAAAGATAGATTCATGCTGAGACCTGGCTTACCCTCGCGCCCACACAAGATACAGACCAATTTGGGGGGGGTGCTAGAGAGCCGGCAAGCAAGATGGCCGCACTTGCGTGAGGCCCCTGCAGCCCAGAATCACTATCCGGCATCATCCTACATCAGCGGCGGCACTAGCCGTCATAAAAATCACACCCCTGTTCAGCCTGATATGCAGTGAGTCAGAATAACCAGGCTGTACGCTGATGGTGGGCGACTGCTGGCGAGGATCTAGCGTGTGAAGCTACCGAGCGGTAAGATGCACTTGAAGTTGGCGGCCGTCAACAGACCAACCTGTGGAGACGAGGAGCTAAGCGGAGAGCCCACTGTAGCTGACTCCTGCCAGGGCGGTCCCACTCCATCCTGTAGTTACACTGCTGTGCTGCGGATCGCAGGAGCAGGTTGGGGTGGCGGTGGACCCATCTGTGAGGTGAGGCCTGCCGATCCGCGGCCCTACGCTGCATGGCCCCTGATGCGCAAGGAGACATGCCGCTCACGGATCTCCTGCCGACACCTGAGGACGCCTGGGGTGGACTGCGGCGCCAGTTACCTGCGGGGCCCCGGCCCTTTGTGGACATTGCCCGGACACGGACGATCTCGCAGACTTCAGCATCGGACCTGCAGTGAGTGAGGCCACGCTCCCGATGGCCGATGTGGGGGAAAGAGGGCAACGGTGGTGGAGGACGAGCGCCCCCCTGGACCAGTGCTCGACATGAGCGCACCACCGTTGCCCTGCTGAATAGAAACAGCCTATTGGCCACGCAGCAGACGTGCTGCGGGCCCCGGCATTAGAACGCAAGGCTTGGCTGTATTAGAGTCATGCGGGCCTCCTCGCTGATAGTCTGGCCAAGAGCAAAGCAATACCAGGCTAAGCACAGGCACCAAAGCTGGAACGCGAGAATACCCACAGCTGCAGCGGGCCCCCCGGCGCTGCACATCGGCGGTTTCCTATCCGCCTTATTCCTCACCAAGAGGCCTCCACCTCGGCGGTCTCGGGCAACTAGCTGCCGTGAGCTTGCTTCCTGCTACCACGACTCATCTGTTACAATGGGCAGAACCAAAGGTAGGCAAAGCAAACTGCCCTTCGAATCACGTAAGTCTGTGCGAGCCCCAGCCGGGGATACAGACCCCGACATGATGGAGGGCTCTAAACTAACATCACAGTTGGCAGACACGGACATGAAATCCCTCTTACGACCATGTGTCAAAGCCATTGAGGCCAAAATGGACTCCATGAGTATGCGCATGGATTTTATCATGCAGTGTCTAGAGAAACACGATGGTGGCATAAGTGAGGATGAGCACAGAATATCGACCCTGGAGGACGAGTCCTCAATCAGAGGAGAGAGTATGCAAAACATGGAGAGGCTCCTGAAAGTTATTTCTGGAAAAAACGAAGATTTGGAGGCGCGGTCGTGCAGAAATAACATTCGAATTTTAGGAATCCCTGAATCCACAGCAACCGGGCGCATGGAGGATTCTGTGGAGCGCCTGTTGCTGGACCTGTTCAGAGCCATATCCCTCTCCAAATTATTGGTGGTGGAAAGAGCTCACCGCTCGCTCTCTGCCAGACCTCCCCCAAGTGTCTCGCCTAGGCCTATAATTGCTCGCCTGCTCAACTACAAAGACCGAGATACAATCCTGCGACTGTTGAAGGAAAAACGTGACTTAGTCTACGAGGGCAACTCGGTCTCCATTTATCCCGATTTCACGATGGCAGTGCAAGAAGCGCGTAAGAAGTTTGTCCCAGTGAAACGAAAGCTCCAACAAGTCAACATACCCTTCGCTATGTTGTATCCAGCCAGACTCTGCATCTCCTACCAGGAAAAAAATCATATCTTCAATGCTCCTCAGCAGGCACAGGATTTTTTTTTTTTAAATGACCCGTCGCACATCTCCAACTGGAAGGGCTGAACGTAGCCCCAGATCGCCATCTCCACTATCGGAAGTGGGTTAGAGTGGAACTCCACAGCTTCTACACCATCACATTCGTAGTTCCCAGTCATTCGGCGATCCTTCACCGCCAGTGGGCCATCACCTGTCAGAACTGCTCATAATTTTACACCTTGTCTCCTTCAATCTTTGCCTTCTTTCCCATTTGAAACACTGCTGAAACCAGAACTGTCGCCGACCGCCATCCTAGTCCCGGGCACCCTCGAATAAACGAGGTGAACTGCCTGGCTCTCCGATGTATACCCTGGACAATGTTATGGTTTGAGTTCTTACTCTCCTGGACTTCCTTTATCTACCCTGGTATCTACTTTAGTCTGTCCCTTACAGTATCTCCTCCTCTTCCCTACCTCCCCTTCCATAGTCAAATTCTCTTTTCTTCTAGCACCGCAGTCTCTTCTGAACAAGCTTGCTTTTGTTTCTGTTATTGTTGGACTCTATGGGGGCAAACATTCGCCTACGGGTTTGGGCCGTGGGTGTGGGTGGGGGGAGGGGGGTTGTTCTTGGTTATAGTGGTAAAGCACACAGTTGGCCACAGATATGCCAATGCATTACTGCCTACAAACACCAGACTTAATTCTTTACGATACATATAACCGTCACGCAGACGTCACCGACCAAGTGGACAAATGAGCGCGCCTAAGCCTGATGCCAGCCCTCCTTATTCCCCTTTGACGTGGAATGTGCACAGACTATGGGACCCTCACAAACATAGGCACATACTTGGCTACCTAAATAGATATAATATCCAAATAGCAATGTTGCAGGAAACCCACCTTGATCCCAAGACATCACCCACCTTTGCGGGAAGTGGGCAGCCCACAGGTGCTTCGCTTCATAATCCACATATGCCAGGGGAACTGCCATTTTGATTAAGCCTAATGTCCAATACCGTCCAGCCGGATCCTACCAAGACCCACTGGGACGCTACTGCGTGATGTGGGGACGTATAGATAAACACTCTGTCACGTAGTAAACTGCTACACCCCCAATATAGAGGACATAGTCTTTTTTGACAAATTGTGGGGACTCATGCTAGACATTGGTTCCACACATTTAATTGGGGGGGGCGATTTTAATGTCTCCCTGAACCCTAGTATGGATCGCTCGCATGGCACTCCAGGCATGTGCACCAAAGCGGGAAAGCATTTGGCAGATCATCAACTATTTGACGCCTGGAGGACCCTGCACCCTACGTTATGGGAGGGCATCTTTTATTCTAGTGTACACTCCAGTGGTCTCGCATCGATTACTGGTTACTCTCGAGGGGGTTGGGGACCTGGCTGGGGGAAGCACAACAGCTTGCACGGACATACTCTGATCACTCCCCGGTGCTGTTGAAATTGTGCCCTCCGGGAGACACTGCCCCATACCGATCATGGAGGCTACAGCCCACTGCCTTGCTAGATGATAGCTTTCGTGAAGAGATAGGGCAGGAAATTCGTGATTTTTTTCCCAGGAATCTAGATACAGTCCCAACCCTAGCTTGTGTCTGGGATGCCTTCAAAGTTACTATACAGGGATTATGTATTGCCAAAGGAGGGGGAATTCTGCAGGACATTAGGGGATCGCTACAGAAACTAGAGCAAACCATGAAGGACACAGAGACTCACATCGCAGAAGCCCCAAATGCCCAGAGACAGGCACAACTATGGGAATTAACAACAGAATACCTAGCCACGGCGGAACGTGAATCTCTCTTCTGCTCCAAGTATCATCGGGGTTGCGGGTTTGGGGAGGGGGAACGACTGGGGAAAGCGCTAGCTGAGATGGTGCGGATTCCCAGATTCTCCAACAATATTTTCGGGGTGGTGGACACGGCAGGCACCTTACAAACAGATTCTAGAGAAATACTTCGCACTTTCACAGATTACTACTCACACCTCTATGGCACACGCAGAACGCGTCAAATTGAAGTGGCATCCTACTTTGAGGACATTGCCCTAGGTTGGCTCAGTGATCCCCACAGGGAGTTTCTCTCAGCAAATATTGAGGAGGAACTCCGCGCGGCCATAGTGCAACTATGCTCTGGCAAAGCCCAAGGCCAGCGGACTGCCGGCAGACTTCTATAAGTGTTACATTGAAACGTTAATTCCCATTTTGAAAAAAGTCTATGAGGAAGCTAAACAGACGGGCACTCTCCCATTGACTATGCGGGAAGCGATGATTATCTTGCTCCTCAAGCTGGTAAAAGATGCTACGGCATGCGAGGCTTACAGGCCCTTGTCTTTAATTAATTGCGACGCAAAAATACTAGCTAAAGTACTGGCCAATAGGCTAAGCCTGCTGATGGAGGGACTAGTTCTGCCTGATCAATCAGGCTTCATACCTGGTAGACCCACTTCTCATAATTTCCGCACTATATTTGCATTAATGCAGGATATTGACCCGGACTTGTCTTCAGTGGCAGTCTTTTTAGATGCCACCAAAGCCTTCGATTTGCTAGAGCGGGATTAAATGTTTGCTGTATTGCGTAGAATGGGCCTTCAATCTCCTTTCTTATCCTGGATCGCATTACTCTACAGTCAACCATGAGCCATAGTGCAAATTATTGGGTACTGTTCCGACCCCTTCCCCATCTCGTATGGCACTCGGCAGGGATGCCCCCTCTCTCCCCTGCTCTGACATGGAGTTATACTTTCTATGCGCACAAGCTCACTATGCGATATACTGGTTTCAGCCACCTCCATTCATGCCCCACCTGGCCATCGAACAAGGCTATATGGCTCCCCTACCTACGACCTCCTTCCTAGGGTCACCTGTCCCTGGGGCGGATACCACCCACTCCACGGTGGCATGCACTAACTGAGCATGGTACCGGCTTGTCAGGAAACTAAATAAACCACTATTATACTCGCCACTACTGCCTGTTTCATATCATCACCTCATGCCGGTCACTCATGAAGCCATATGTCACAACATGCTTCGCAGGAGAGGAATAAATACCTGGGGTGACCTCTACAATGAGGGAGTGTTTAAAGATCGGGAAACATTGCTAAACGGAGGAGCCACCACGCCATTGGAGATCTTTCTCTACACCAGGATTAGATATGAAATTCAAGCAAATACCCCCGACTTCCCTCAGGAGCCTCCCACACTTAATGTCCCATACACCCTACTATGGGCAACAGGGCCAGCACATGCAGTATCTAACCTCTATCACGCAGCTCTACTAGAGCGGCCAGGTGCGCAGAATGGGGCTAGAGCGAGGTGGGATCAAAAATTAGACTCTCCACTCACAGATGAGCAGTGGATCTACTGCTGCACACAAACAGGCATTACAACAGCCAGCAGCCGCCTACGCTTCATACATTTAAAATGTATACATCAGGTATACTATACACCAGTGAGACTGCCCAGATATAAATTAAGACCTGATGACCGCTGCGACAGATGCCGACAGGAGGGGGTGAGCTTCCTCCACCTGGCGTGGCAGTGTGAGTTGATGCACAGGTATTGGGTAGAGGTGCTGTCCTCTTTCTCTAAGATGGTCGGCTCTCCCATTTTGGTCTCCACAGTTACGGCATTTTAGGTTACACTGAGGAGTTGCAGACCGCACACAGGAAACTCACTGCACTGGGTCTGCGAATCGCAAAGCGAAGGGTGGCATGCAGATGGGGACTAGGGGGGGCCCCGAAATTCAAAGAGTGGCTGACAGATCTCATATATTGTAAAGAACAGCTAAAAACTTATGCTGAGGAATAAGCCTTGTCCCCTTTTGCACTGTCTTGTACAATTTAGTTTCTGTTCATCAGCTATACTCTACTCCTTGCATGGAATCAACCGCCGGACTGTTTCTGCAAATATGTGCAAACCATTTACTTGCTTAAATGCACAAGTTACTAACTTGTGTAACGATATATCTGTAAGAGACAGTAGTTAGTGACAGATTCCTTACCTTAGAATATCCCCAGGCGTCAGGCTGGATCCGAGAAAGTTTTTGCGTAGCAATGCCCTTAGCGCGTCGGTAGGCGGCGTCGTGCGGCTCCGCGTCCGTCGTCGGTGTCGTGATTGCCGGGATGACGTCGCGGGCAGTACTTAGACGCCGCCCCTGCGCGCTGACGTCAGTTATGTACACGACTTTCCGCGCCAGGAACGCAGTGCCATGCAAGAAGCTGACATAGGTGTCTGAAAAATACTAGGGCCCTGAAAGGGATGTCCTTAACCCTAGAAATCAGTTTGCAGAACGGGGAGGATGGGTGGGGCGGTAAGGAATCTGTCACTAACTACTGTCTCTTACAGATATATCGTTACACAAGTTAGTAACTTGTGCATCTGAAAGAGACACGTTAGTGACAGATTCCTTACCTTAGAATAGATACCCCAGCAATACCAACTCCGGTGGTGGGTCTGCGAACAAAGATCAGACAAGGAAGTCCCGGAGGACAGAACGGCCAAAGAAGCCGTCCCTCCGGACCTGATTGTCAAGGCAGTAATGCTTGGTAAACGTGTGCAGTGAGGCCCACGTAGCTGCCTGACAGATATCCTGCAGCGGAACACCGCGGCCTAAAGCCGTGGTAGCAGCCGTTGCCCTGGTGGAATGGGCACGCAGCCCAACAGGAGGCTCCATCTTAGCCAAAGAATAGCAGGCTTTGATACACAAGGTTACCCAGCGGGAGATGGTTCTCTTGTGCACCGCCTGACCTTTTTTGGCGCCCACGTAGCCAACAAAGAGCTGGTCATCCACCCGGAAGTGTTGTGTGCGGTTGAGGTAAAAGGAAAGCGCACGTTTTGGAGTCCAGACGGTGGAGCCTCTCTTCCTCTCTGGAAGGATGCGGAGGCGGAAAGAAGGTGGGCAAAGTGATGGTCTGCCCAATGTGGAAGGCAGTAACCACCTTTGGCAAGAAGGACGGACGCGTCCGAAGAACAACCTTGTCTGGATGAACAGACAGAAAGGGAGGTTTGCATGAAAGAGCCTGGAGCTCACTCACCCGCCGAGCGGAGGTGATGGCCACGAGAAGAGCTGTCTTCAGAGTCAGAAGACGAAGAGGACAGTTGTGCAGAGGCTCAAAGGGAGCGCACATAAGAAAGGTAAGAACCAAGTTCAAGTCCCACTGAGGCATCACAAACGGAACAGGAGGGAAGAGGTGTGTAATGCCTTTTAGAAACCTGCTAACAACAGGGGACTTGAAAGGGAGGGCTGATCAGGAAGCCTGAGGAAGGCCGAGATAGCACAAAGATAGCCCTTGATGGTACCCAGGGCAGAACCCTGTTGGGCCAGGGAAAAGAAGGAACAGAAGAACCTCAGAAAGAGGGGCAGAAAGGGGATTCACAGCCTTTGCTGTGCACCATGCCACAAACTTGTTCCACCTGCAGGCGTATACCACCTTAGTGGAGGGACGCCTGGCTGCCAGAAGTACATCACAAACTTCGGGAGGCAAGTCGAAAGGAATCAACTGCCGCCGCTCAATCTCACGCAAGCAGGTGGAGGCTGGACAGGTTCGGGTGGAGGACCGTCCCCTGCTGCTGCGACAGAAGATCCTCCCAAAGAGGCAGACGGATCGGGGATCTGCGCTCATACTGAGTAGGTCGGGATACCAAACTCTTCGAGCCCAGTCCGGAGCCACAAGAATGACTTGGGCCCGGTGGTGCCGAATCTTCTTCAACACTCTGGGTAGAAGTGGTATAGGCGGAAAGGCGTACAATAGACCGCAACTCCACTCGCGACGAAAGCGTCGCCGGCGAGTGCCGCCTTGGAAATTCCAACGCGCAGAACTGATGACATTGCGCGTTCTCTTCGATGGCGAATAGATCTAACCAAGGCTCTCCCCACTGAAGAAAGAGTCCTTGCGCCACTTCCGAGTGAAGACGCCATTCGTGATCCATCATGCACCTGCGGCTGAGGTTCGTCCGCCCCAGGCGTTCAGGGAACCTGCCAGGTGTTGAACCATCAGGAACATGCCCTGATGTTCCAGCCATGTCCAGAGGCGCAGAGCCTCCTGACAGAGGGTCCACGACCCCACCCGCCTTGTTTGTTGCAGTACCACATGGCGGTGGTGTTGTCTGTGAACACCTGCACTACCTTCCCTTTGACAGAGGAAGGAATGCCTTGAGTGCAAGTCGGATCGCCCGGAGCTCCAGAAGGTTGATATGGAGCCGGGACTCCGCCCGGAGATCAGAGGCCTCTGATCTCCGCCTCTCCCATGTGACCGCCCCATCCCAGAAGGGACGCGTCCGTCACAACTGTGTACTCTGGCTGGGGAAGGGAGAGGGATCTGCCCATGACCCATTGCCGGGTCGAGAGCCACCACTGCAACTGTTTTGCAGTCCCCGCCGAGATCTGGACGTGATAGGACAGGTTGCCCTGGTGCTGCGCCCACTGGAACTTCAGGTCCCACTGCAGAGCCCGCATATGCCATCTGGCATGATCGACTAGCAGGATGCAGGAGGCCATGAGGCCATGAGGCCCAGCAGCCTCAGGGTCATCCGTACCGAAACCCAGGATAAAGGCTGAAAGATTGGAATCATAGCCTGAATATCCCGGACTCGCCGTACGGGAGGATAGGCCCGTAACTGCGTCGTGTCCAGAACTGCTCCGATGAAAAGGAGCTGTGGGGAAGGAATCAGATGCGACTTCGGCACATTGATGGAGAACCCCAGCGAGTGCCGGAGTTCGGCCGTAGTCTGGAGGTGGGAGACGACTGCCTGGGGCGAGCCCGCCTTCAGCAGCCAGTCGTCGAGGTGAGGGAAGACTGAAACCCCTGCCCGGCGCAGATGAGCTGCGACCACCGCCATCACTTTCGTGAACACCCGAGGGGCACTGGTAAGGCCAAAGGGAGCACGGTGAACTGAAAATGCTTGAGGCCTACCATGAACCGCAGGTAACGCCGGTGGGCCGGCAGGACGGGGATATGGAAATAAGCGTCCTGCAAGTCCAACGCTACCAACCAGTCTCCAGGGTCGAGGGCAGTCAAGACCTGAGCAAGGGTGAGCATCTTGAACTTCTCCTTCCGGAGGAAGCGATTGGCGTTCCGGAGGTCCAAGATAGGACGCATGTCCTCCTTGTCCTTTTGGGTACCAGGAAGTAGTGGGAGTAGCAACCACGTCCTACTTCTGGGAGTCGAAACATGCTCGATGGCCCTCTTGGCCAAGAGGGCCGTGACTTCCTTCTGCAGAAGTACCAAGTGATCCCCTGACATGCGGTGGAATTGAGGTGGCATGGCTGGGGGTGGTCTCGAAGGGGAGGGAGTAGCCCCTTCGGATAATGTCCAAGACCCACCTGTCCGAGGTGATGGGACGCCAGTGGTGAAGGTGATGGCGGACCCTGCCCCCTACTGTCGTGCTGTGCACCTGAAAGGAGGGACTAGGAGGGCTTGGAGGCCGCGGACGGGTTGGAGGTGGTGGCCTGACCCGCACGCTGGTTGCCCGAACCGCCACGGCGGTATCCACGTCCTCGGCCACGCGAAGGCACTTGCTGCGCGGGCCGGTGGCTGGGCTGTTGGCGTGAGCTGGGCCACGAAGGGGCGAAAAGCAGAGGTTTGCGGAGGCGCACAACAGAAAGGCCCAGGGACTTGGCAGTAGCCCGTGAGTCCTTAAAGCGCTCAGCGCATGGTCTGCTTTGGACCCAAAGACCGACTCCATCCAAAGGGCATGTCCATGAGTGTATTCTGGACATCACCCGAGAAACCAGTGGTCCTCAGCCAGGCGTGGCGGCGCAGCGCCACCGTCGTTGCAAGCGATCTGCCCAGCGAGTCGGCGGTATCAAGGCCACAACGTATGGTGTACTTTGCCGCATCCCTACCTTCCGCAATGGTGCGGGTAAGCAGTGTCTGGACCTCCTCAGAACACTGGGGCAAAACAGTCGCCACCGAATCCCACAGGGAGTGGGTATATCGGCCCAAAAGGCAAGCGGTGTTCACCGACCGCAAGCCAGCACTGGAGGAAGAAAAGGCCTTCTTCCCAAATTGGTCCAGGCGTTTGGATTCCCTAACCGGAGGGGCGGTAGGGAAGGCGGTTTGGGAGGCAGAGGCTTGGACAACCAAGCTCTCGGGGTGGGATGTTGGGAGAGAAACACGAGGTCAGCCCGGAGCAGGGCGATGGCGTCGGGCCACGTTCCTATCCACAGGAGCCCCTGTGGTGGGCTTGGACCAGGTGCCCAAAGAACGTCAATCAGTGCATCATTAAGCGGCAGCACAGTCTCCGCAGAGGAGGCTGCCGGCTGAAAGCACTTCCGTCAAGAGATTAGTCTTGACAGCCAGAGTAGGCAATTGGAGGTGCAAGGCTCCAGCTGCTCTACGCAACACCGTTGCGAAATTTGCTCCCTCCTCCGTAGCCACGGGAGGAGACAGCATGCCAGTGTCAGGGAAGTATCTAGACCACTGGCATCCCCAAGATTCCTCTGCCCAGTCCTGATCATACTCACACTGCCGTGTGAGAGGGTCTTCTGACCCCTCCCAGCTCTCCTGGTCCTCCTCTAGTAGAAAAATATGGAGGAGGAGGGACATTTGGGACCCAAGGTCTCGACGGCGCCGGATCCGGCGTCGGGTGGCGCCCGATCCGGCTCCATGTCCGGACCGGAAGAGCTGGGGAACTACGACGTCCGGAGCCCCGGACGGGCGTCAGAAGCGGCACCGGGTACATCGGTGTCGGCGGAGGCGTGGTTAGGTCAGCCGGCGTCGATGGGGTTGCGGCACCACCGGGGCGGGATCGAGGCAGGGGCCGGAGCCGAGGCGGGATCAAGGCTGGCGGGACAGGCGATGCCGGGACCGGAGTCGTCGGCGGCGCCGGAGCAGCCCCATCAGGGCCCGCGGGGCCGAAGGCGCACGGAGGCCCGAAGAGGCGGGCAATGGCCGACAGGAATTCCTGTATTTGGGCCGGAGTTGCCCCCAAACCCGGAAAGGACGGGTAATGCGGGGGCGGCTCGACAGGCACGTCCGGGGCCGCAGGGGCGGGAACGGTGCCGACAGGTGCCTCAGCCAAGTCGTGAGACCGGCGAGGCGAAGTCTTAGAGCGATGATATCTCTTAGACTTTTTGTGCTTCGACTTACCCGAGGAGCGCAAAGACTTGGACTCCGACGACCGGCGGGGACTCCGCGACCGGCCCCTCGACCTCTCCCGGGACCGGGGCTTGGTGTGGCGCGGAGCCGACTGCCGGACCTCGAGTAGCTTTCGAGACCGCTCTCGCAAAGCCTTCGGGTGAAGTTTCCGGCAGTCAGGGCACGACTTCGTGTCGTGGTCTCGGCCGAGACAGAAGAGACACTCCAGATGCGGGTCTGTGATCGACATCATTCAACCACTGATGTCGCATGGCTTGAAGCCGGGCATCCCTATCGACACCTAGGAGTCGACGACTCGAAAAGAAAACAGTGAAAAATCACCAAAAAATTTAGTAAAAAATTGACTAGGGCACTGCTCTTCCCGGATCTGCGCTTACTGGCGCGGAAAAAGAAGAACCGACGTCAGCGCGCAGGGGCGGCGTCTAAGTACTGCCCGCGACGTCATCCCGGCAATCACGACGCCGACGACGGACGCGGAGCCGCACGACGCCACCTACCGACGCGCAAGGGTACTGCTACGCAAAAACTTTCCGGATCCAGCCTGACGCCTGGGGATATTCTAAGGTAAGGAATCTGTCACTAACGTGTCTCTTTCAGATCCCCACAGTTCTGCACTGTTATCAATTATTCCAAAGCAGGCAATTTTCTAATACGAGCCATTTAAGTATATACTACAGTTTTATGCATTACAGAGTCAAAAGAAACAAAAGAGCTTACCATTTTGGATTATCATCAGTAGTATAATTCTCTAACTTGGCTGTGAATATTACCAACTTGCTAGAGAATAGCCTGAGCAGTATCGGGGATGTACAAGCAGCATTCAGTTCCAACAATTGCACAAACATCTCTAGTAGTTGCATGTACATGTGTGGCAATCTGGGTCTGTAGATCTACAGCTCTCTGAGCTGTTGGTTTAATGTTAATATTTTCCCGAGAATCAACAGAGGTGTTTGCCATTTTCTCCATGACCCAACCACTATTTTAACCTCCTCTTTGGAGAGGCCAGTTCTATAGCTTGGACACAAATTTGCAGAAAACACTAGTGTGTCTCTGAAATTGCTGTTTCGCTTTTGCCTTTTCTTTATAAATTAATGGGAGGAGATACAGGGCCTGATTCCGTACGACATCGGTTTGGAACTGGAACCGAACGACCTCCTGAGGTCGGTTCCAGCCCAGGAAGTAGGATGCGACCGAACCCTGTGCCATTGCATGCCTATTCTTTACAATGGGAGCATGCATTCCGAACGGAATGCATGCTCTCATTGCAAAGAGCAGAGGTGCAGTTCATCCCTGCACCCGTGGCAGGCACTTCAAGGTGCCTGCCACCGGGTGGAGGGATCAACAGGGCCATTCGGTGGCCTTGAACCCATGGGGGCCCTGCTGGGGGCCCCCAAAGACAAATTCCCAATGCCTTTCTGGGTCGGAAAGGCCGGCACAAAAAGGCAGTGGGAAGCTGCCATCGTAATCTCTCGGCCGGAAAGAGCCAGCCGAGGGATTACTGCAGGATTTCCGAATGGCAGATGGGCTGTCTGAGCCCTTCGGAAGCCATTCGGAAATCAGATTCGGATTCCCTTCCGACCAACCCCATCAAAATGGGTCGGTTGGATGGGAATCTGACCACCTGATTACGATGCAGGCTGGAGGGCTCCGATCGACGGTCGGAGCCGTTCCAGCCCGCATTGTAATCGGGCCCACAGAGTGCTTGATAGCATGTACTACATAGCTACATGTATGCCTTATTCGCATGGATGTAGTAAGTTCCATCTCAAGTGTTATCGCTCGTTTGACTAAAAAGAACTCCTGAGGAGAAGATGGTGGTTTGAAGGCTCTCTTGTGCGTAAATAGTGAAAGGGACTGGGGTCCTCATTTATGAGCACTTTTGCACCACTGGAATGTCACTTATTTGACGTTCCAGTGGCGCAATGTGCCCCGGCATATTTACAAGGCTACGTAAAGCCACTTTACATGGCTTTTCATGTCTTTGTAGATATGCCACATTCACGCAGAACACTGTGTGAAAGGGCCATTCCCTTCTTCACAAGCCAGCCCTTTTGCAGGGGTGTGAGTCTTGATCAGAAATTGGCAATTCCATATCTTCTATGGTGACACGTCATATTTCTCTCACATTCTGAAATATTATGGCCATGCAAATACAGAATAGCACACAATTCCTCCTCCTTAAATGGGAATGAGATCAAGCACATGCACCTTTTCAATCTGTATGTACATGAAAGCAAAGCCAGCAGGAGGTTAAAATGCGGTCTCTTTTGTAATGATGCAGAACCTGCAAAGAGGCATTTTCTTGATAGACCGGCCATCTGGGACGGTGGTAAACACTGCAACATTTCATCTTTCAGCCCACCACACACTCTTTTCGCTACAGCGCTGCCATGTTAAGTAACCAATGTCAGACAGCAGTGGGGTCAAAATAGGCAGGTCACGACCCGCTACCAGGGTCACAGATTGCAGTTGTCAGGGGGACGTGTGGCTGTATCATTCTGGTTTCCTTGTTCTTCATCGCTAGAGACAAGGGTACCCTGCTCTGTAAAGACCCCTTCTCTCAGCTCTGTCCTCTTTCGCAATGTGATGCATGGCATGGATCAAAGAAGGCAGTCCTCTTCACTTAATATGGACTACTCTACCATGCACAGTACCACTGCACCGATGCACAATAACATTTCCCCAGTCTCCATCCGAGCCCATACAGATAACGCAATGCGTACTGCAACTCTGTACGAGCTAGGCCTCTCTGTTTTGCCTCTCAGGCCTAGCATCAGCCATGTACTAATGTGTAGGACAAGCACCGAGATTTGACGAGATGTAGCCACTTCTTGAAAGTTGTTCTTGTTTGTTTTATATGACTATGTAACTATGTAACAAAAACCTCAATAAAAAGAATTTTAAAAAAATGTACTCAGTCTCCGGGCTGCTGATTGTCACCTACGATGGTCAAGCTTGCTGGCAGGACTTCTTCAACCTGAGAATGGGAGCTGTTGAGCCATCGGATCAGGTGTCTGAAATATTTCAGCACCTCACCAGACAAGTGTGTGTGATGCAAAGTTGAAGCCACTGGCTGCCACTGGCAGTGTGGAAGGAAATATCAGGTGATTTCCCTTCAACATGTCATGAGCACTCAGTTTAGTTCTTTAGTTAGAGGTGGCTGTCTTTCAAAACTAAGGGTAAGGCATTAGGCCAAAAACTAAAAGAGCAATGCCTTCATCAAATTTTTAAATATCTCAATAGTAGAGTTATTTAACTCTGTAGGTGATTTATTCCACAAGTAAGTTCCCAGCGCGCAAAGGTGTCTTCCATCCTTGGACTTTAGCTTATAACACATATATCTTTCGGACCTTTGGAGCGGATGCAGACCAGTCTTTTACTCCATAGAATTATGTTGTATGTGAGCTCATCAATGATGGTATCCTGAAGGTCAGGCCCCGGTCTGTAACTCGTGGCCTAATGTCAGACACCCCACATTAGAGAGGCAACAAGCCACACTCTTTCACTGAAAACGCCCAAACCAAGAGCGTTCTACCACTTGCATCTTCCCTGAACGGGAAAATCTAAGCATGTGTGACGGGCTGGATAACCATGCTCAACGTACCACACATGTACAATTTGTGGTCTTTAGAACGCAGTTTCACTAGTGAGATAGCTGGGATCTGAATTATTGGCTGACAGTGAGCGCTGTACGCAATGCTTCAAAGCCTACGACAGTCACCTACCATGCAGATAAAGCCCCATGATGATGGCTATATTCCAGCCTCTTCCCTGTCAATCATACTGCTTGTATGGGCACAGAGATTGTCATAGACAGTGAGAAGTGGCAACTAGGAGTCGAGCAAAGGAATGCGAACTGAGTGAAGAGCTGTGGTCCGCAGTCAGTGAGATACACTTTGCAGCGTAAGAGTAAAGAAAAGTCTTGAGTGCTTTAGTTATGGGTGGGGAAGTGGGCATGTGTGCCCATGTGCATATGGTGTGTGAAGGACAGGACAATAGAAAGATGTGCTCAACCCTTGTTTAATATTGACCTTGGCATAATGGTTGTCGTTCTGGGCATATTGTGGACAATGATGATGCCTGGTACAGTGCTGGTCCTGGCATAGTGGTGGTACTTTCACACCATCATGGTGCCCACACCCCTCACAGATTACTAGCCAGGTAACATTGGTGCCAATACTTGGCATATTGTGAATATTCAATGGTTGATATTGCCTACCCTTTAAAAAAAAAATGATTGGCCCTTGCATAATGGTGGTGACTCTTGGCATTTTGTGGGTGTCCATAGTATGATGGTGCCCATCTGTAACATAATGTTGGCACTGTCATAATAGTGGTCATTCTTGGTACAGTGTGGACATCAGGACATGATGGTGCCCCACCCATAATGTAATGCTACTCCTGGCACACCAGTGGTAATGCTTGGCCTTTTGTTGGGATTATGGACCTCTGCCCTGGTCTAACTGCTAGGCTGGTAAAGGCCATGCTTGGCATATTGAGGACATAGCTGATCTAATGATGCCCACCCTTGGCATAATGCTGGCTCTGTCATAGTGGTGGTAACTTCTGGAGTGTACATTCTTAGTGTGAGTTGGTGATTCATAGGTATGCAAAACAATCTATGTGTCACACTAATACATGTGTACTCTTAATAAAAAGGTCAAACTGGTGAATGAGCACCAAACATATTTGCTTCAAATAATAAGCTGGTGTTACAGGACAAAAATTAATTTTTTAATGGAAATAATAAGCTTCTGTTTTGTTATATTAAATTTACTTTTTCAAAATAAAAAGCTTATATGTGATATCAAAATATACGTATTTTTATTTGTATTCGTTTTTTGTTTATGAAACGAAAAGCTAATGTTTTGAGGCTAAGGGCCTGATTACGATGTTGGTCAGAAAGGTTCCGAACGGCATTCAGATTTTCCTAAACCGTGTCGGAACCTATGTTTCCGACTGAGTAGGAAACATTTCCCGACCGACCGATTATGATGGAAAGGTAGCCGTTCGGTCATTCCGACACGGTTCTGACCGGCATTCAGAAACTCCAAGTGGGTCGGAGCGGATTTGTACAGCTCAATGGACAGCGTTTCCGACCGACCGATTATGATGTCGGATTCCGACAGCCTTTCCGACTCGGTCTGTCAGGCACAAAAAGGCTGTTGGAAACTGACTTTGGGGGCCCCTAGCAGGCCCCCCTTCATCCAGAGCTCTCCGTTTGGGGGCCGTGGGGGTACCCAAGGTACCCCCTGTAGAACCATGCAGTGTGACAGGCACCATAGGATGCCCGCCACAGGGTGCAAGGTTTTCCGAAACCACCCCTTTTTTCAATGGGAGTCTGTGTTGTTGGTCGGAACACAGGCTCCAATTGAAGTCAATGGGAGACTTTCCGAACGGTGTTCAGAAGCATCATAATCGGTCGGTCGGAACCTCCAACCGCCAGTCGATCGGAACTGTTTCCGACCGACATCGTGATCAGTAACCCTGGGCGTAGTGGGGCTACGCGGAGCATCACGGAGCGGGGGGGAATCTACGCACACTTCGCACTCTCCGCGTAGCCCCACTACGCGCCGCCCACCTCCTTCCCGCCCTCTTTTAAATGCCCTTACAATCTTTAAAAGCGTTTTAAAAGTAATTAAAATGACTTACCTGAGCTGCGGCGTCCCGGGGCTCCCTCTTCCTGCTTTATCGCCGACTTCTTCCTCACAAATGCGCAGGTAAGTCATTTTAATTACTTTTAAAACGGTTTTAAAGATTGTAAGGCATTTAAGAAGATGCGGAGGAGCGAGTGCGGGCAACTCCGCTCCGCCGTGGCGTGTGCGTAGCCTGCCTACTACGCCTACTTCGCGGACCGCGAAGTAGGCAACACTACGCACACTCCGCGGGCGGAGCGGAGCACTACGCCCACGGTTAGTGATCAGGCCCTAAGTGATTAATTTCCAAATATATATTTAGAGCTGAAATTTAATTAATAATCACTACTGCATTCAGAGACAGTAGTATGTAAGATTGTTGCAACCTGTCTGCTGCAGGAACCTGTAAGGTCTCTATAACCACAGTGTTCACATTGGTGTATGAGCCTGTAAAATCAGTCGTGCTCTGCTATCTGTGGTCTAAAATTGTGAGATTTGTATATTCTTTTATTTTTCCACCCTTTTCCTTCCACCGGGAGTCTCTCTGTCATAACATTTGACGGGCAACCAATTTGGAAAGGGCACAATGGAAAAATGAAAGGTAGTGAAACATAGAAGTGATGAAAGATGTTATGAAAAGCAGTATGCCTTGTGAAACTATTTTTTTCTGAACTATCACCCCCCAAAAAACTGTTTTAGACATTTTAGTAGACGAATTGTACAGAAAGAATGCACAATTTTGCCACGACCAATTAATTCAAATTTTCTTGGGGGGGTGGGTGAAACAGTAATACTCCGGCACAGTCAGGCTTGGTTGGTGCACTATGAAAGTATTGGAATATTTCACGACTACCCCTTCATAAATATGACTTTAGTGCAAATGTGTGTGAAAATTTGGCTGTAAAATTCAGTATTCTGGGACACGGTTTTCAAACCACTCATAGGGACAATAGGGAGAACCTCAACGAAGTGCCTCTCCACTTTCTAAAGCTCTCCAGCTGCCACTGACCTCAGCAATGGAAAAAAAAAGTTAGATTATACTCTGTGCTATAATGCAACCTTTTGCTATTTCCCCTTAATTATCATGAGCACAAAACAACAAACCCTGCTGCAGCTACACAGATCATTTTAGCTATAGGTTATAGGAAAAATCAGACACTCTTCTACTCTTCTCTCCTTACATGAAACAAAGTATGTATAGAGCTATAGGTTAATCAGATACAATGAATATAGTCACTCTGCTTCGTCAGAACGAGTAAAAAGAAAAGTTATTTCATTTTCTATTATAACCTGAGTGTTTACTATATTATTGTGGCACTTAGTTTACTCAGTGAACGTGAGAAAATGTGTAGCGCGCTCCCTGTTTTAAACCAAATATCTAAATACTAATCCTTGTAGCTTTTGTGTGCTACACTGGGAGGCATGCTGTCTAACATGCTTCTAGGTCATCAAAATCATACATTCAAGTACATGTACTTGATCCAATGTGCACAATTCACAAGGACAAATGTCAACAATTTTTTCAATCTCTTCAAATTAAATTATATTTGAATTTGTTATCTTTTTACTTCAATTCATACATAACACTCTAATGTTATGTATGAATTGAAGTGAAAAGATAAATTCAAATATAATTTAATTTGAAGAGATTAAAACAATTGTTGACATTTGTCTTTGTCAATTGTGCACATTGGATCAAGTACATGTACTTGAATGTATGATTTTGATGACTTTGTTTAGTCAGTTCATTAAAAACATCATACAGAAAAAAAGTAGAAATGGCAAGCCAACACGTGTTTGGCTCCCTGTGGGCGCAGGCCTGAGGCATTTTCAATGCTGTGTGCATTGATTAAAATAAAAACATGTAAACCATAACATACATTTAGTAAAATATACAATGAATGGAGAGACATAAAAGGAAGTGACAGAGAAAAATAAAAATACATTTTGTTATTAACATTATTTAAACCCTTAACTGCTGTGTTACCTCCCCCCCTCTCCCCCCCACCCGCACCCCCAGCCTGAGTCCTTTTTTGGATTTTTGGGATTGTTCGCGATTAGGGCTCCATAACTTATTTTCCACAAAAGATATCCACACCAAATTAGCATCCTTTTTTCCAATATCATGGGGATTCTAAAGGTACCCAGAATTGTGGATTCCCCTGACGGGGACTGAAAAAATAGGCGAAATATAGCAATATTTTTTTTTATAGCAAGATAGGAAAAAAAAGTGCTCCGGATAAAAGTGTGTGTTCTTTATCCTAAATACGACATCAATGAACGGTTTGCTGTGCTAAAATCATCATCTTCCCAGCTTTCAGGAACATGCAGAACTGAATCAAAACACCTAATTTTGTACCACAGTTTTGGCATTTTTCAAAGATGTTGCCCATTTGTCCTATTTTTTGTGCTTTCAACCTATTTCCAGTTTGTGGTGGACACCAGTGTGAAACTCATGGTAAAAGTAGACAGAATTCCAAATTCAGCAAGGGGTCATATGTGTAGATCCCTCATGGTTTTCCCAAAGAAAATAACTTTTGAAATAAAGAAATATTGAAAAAGAGTAGGAAAGAACGGCTATTTGTGACAGCGTTTTAATCTTGGACTGATTTGTCACAATGGCCGATTTACAAAAGCAAAAAACCATTACGGCCGCTAGACACTTCTCGTAGCAGGGATATATAGAGTTTGTACACTGTCGAAAGAACCCAAGGTACCCAACCAGAGCCAACATCTGAGCTGCACCGTACAATGGTTTTTCACTGTGTGCCGATATAGACCAATTCAAATGGTGAAATATGTAGAGTGAAAAATGGGTAACAAGGAAGCCTATGTATTTCTGAAATGGGCACAAGATATGGAGTTTAGGAGCGGTGGTTATTTGTACATCTCTAAATTTGTGAGTATCCATATTAGAATAGGATTTAGAAGGTATTTTTCTAAATGTCTTCTTTCTTATACCATGGCTTACATTTGGAAGGCACAAATGCAGTAAAATCCAATCTGTAATAACAAATGTTCTACTATTCTGTGCTCTCACATGTCTTCTGATAAAAATGGTACCTTGCTTGTATGGGGAGGCCTAGTGCCCACAACAGAAAACGGGTGGATTTTGGACCCTGGCTCAAGGAAACCTAGCAAACCTATACATTTTTGAAAACTAGAAACCTAGGGAAATCCAAGATGGGGTGACTTGTGTGGCTCTCACCAGGTTATTTTACCCAGAATGCCTTGCAAACTTCAAACTTTGACTAAAACAAAACGCATTTTCCTCGCATTTCTGTGATGGAAAGTTCTGGAATCTGAGGGGAACCACAAACTTCCTTCCACCCAGCATTCCCTCAAGTCTCCAGATAAAAATGGCACCTCACCTCTGTGGGTTGGCCTAGTGCCCACTACAGGAAACGGCCCAAAACGCAACATGGATACATCATATTTTTCCAGTCAAAACTGACCTTTTTTTTTTTCAAAGTGAGTAGCTGTGGATTTGGGCTGTAACTCAGCCTGCACCTAGGAAAACCTAGCAAATTTGCCCATTTTTGAAAACTAGACACCTGGGAGAATCCAGGGTGGGGTGAGTTGGGTCACTCTAACAATGTTTTTGTACCCAGAAGGCCTTGCAAACCGCAAACTTTGACTAAAAAAAACATTCAAATTTCTGTGATGAAAAGCTCTGGAATCTGTGGGGAGCCATAAACTTTCTTCCACCCAGCATTCGCCCTAGTCTCCTAATACAAATGGTACCTCACTTATGTGGGTATGCCTAGTGCCCGCGACAGGAAACAGCCCAAAATGCAACATGGATACATCATATTATTCCACTCTGAAGGAAGTGACCCAACCAGGGCCACCCGGGTCACTCTCGACCTCCTCTAGCCTTCCATTCAATGAAGAGTCGATGACGCAATAGAGAACACAAGCAAACTAGTTTATTCACAAAGTACACTACAGTGGAGTCCAATCTGACCAGCCTCCAATGATGGCTGACGAGGGACTGACTCTAGCAAACATACAGTTACATTATGTAGGTTGCGGAGCCCACAAAGACCTGCCTACTATGGAAAAATACTGGTAGCTGTCGTAATACAATGGGGGTACAGAGCACAAGTTTCGATTCCGCAGCATGGCACAAGCTATCTACTGCCCAAGGTCATCTGGCTTATCCTCCCTACTAGACAGGTGGGAGAAGGCCTTCATGTAATAAAAAAGGCATGAGTTAATGAGCAAGATTCAACATTGAAGAAACGAAACTCAGCAAGAGCCATTTCTCGTAAATGACCAAGTAACAGTTTCGATTATAGTACAAAATGGTGTCTTCGAGAGCTAAAAATGGTGGCACAAATGTTAATATAACTAATATAACGTCTGCACTTTCTGATTACGTATGCACACAGAGAGAATAATAATGAATTAGCTATATAAATGCTAACAGCATCGAATAAAATGCAAATAATATGGTACTAATGCATTTCAATTCTAACAACTCAAAACTGACTCTTTTTTTGCAAAGTGGGTAGCTGTGGTTTAGGACATCTAGCTCAGTCGGCATCTAGGGAAATATAGGAAACATACACATTTTTGAAACCTAGACACCTTGGGGAATCCAGGGTGGGGTGACTTGCATGGCTCTCACCAGATTTTGCTACCCAGAATCCCTTGCAATCCTTAAACTTTGACTAAGAAAACCCAATTTCCTAACATTTCTGTGATGGAAAGTTCTGGAATCTACAGGAAGCCACAAATGTCCTTCCACCCAGCATTCCTGCTAGTCTCCCGATAAAAATGGTATCTCACTTGTGTGGGTATATCTAGTGCCCACAACAGGAAACAGCCCAAATTGCAACATGGATACATTACATTTTCCCAATCAAAATTCACCCTCTTTTTGCAAAGTGGGTAGCTTTGAATTTAGGGTCCTAGCTCAACCAGCACCTAGGGAAACCTAGGAAACATGCACATTTATGAAAACGGACACCTGGGGGAATCCAGGCTGGGGTGACGTGTGGCTCTCACCAGGGCTTTTACCCAGAATCCCTTGCAAACCTCAAACTTTAACTAAAATAAATCAAATTTTCCTCTCATTTCTTTGATGAAAAGTTATGAAATCTGTGGGCAGCCAAAAACTTCTTTCCACCCAGAATTCCTCCACATCTCCCAATAAAAATGGTACCTCACTTGTATGGGTAAGGCCCAGTGCCCGTGACAGGAAACTGCCCAAAAAGCAACATGGATACATCATATTTTCCCACTCAAAACTAGCCCTTTTTTTTGCAAAATGGGTAGGTGCAGAGTCTGGGGGCCTAGCTCAGCCAGGCACACCTAAGCAAACCTGAACATTTTTTAAGACTAAACAGCCAGGGGAGTGCAGGGGTGCCTGACTTGCATGGTTCTCACCAGTTAATGTTACCAAGAAGCCCTAGTCAACGTCTAACTTTGGTAAGAAACACATATTTTCCTCACATCTCTCTGATGAAAAGTTCTGGAATCTTCAGGGAGTCACACATTTCCTACCACCCTGGTGAGGGCTCCCATATGACTCCTGGTTTCAAGAACGGTGTTCCATTTGTGAGGGTATACCAGGACCCAATGCCACACAAGATTGGGCAGCGTTATTATTGAGAGACAGTCAAAGTGGGGTAGCATGCAGGGTGATACCGACTTTATGCATTCCTGCAGATTCAGGTATCTTCCATCACAGAAATAGAAGGCAAATTGTGTGATTGCAGGCAGAGTTTGAGGTGTGCCGAGCATGGAGCCTGTAAGAATCCTCATGCGGATCCATGCAAGGCACACCACCTGGACTTTGCCTGAGATGACATAGTTTTCAAAAAATGTCTGTGGTTCGTAGGTTTGCATGGGTCGCCCAAAGGCATGGCCCAAAATACAGGAACTACCAGTAATGCTTATCTCTCAACTTAGCAATTTGGAGCCATTTGTGTCATTGTCTCTTGGCCCATCCACACATGTGGGGTACCATTCGTATTTGGAGAGATATGGGAGATCAGTCTAGTAGGAAACCTGTGGCTCCCTGCAATTTCCAGATCTTTCTGTCACAGAAATGTGAGGAAAATGTGTTTCTGACCAAAGTCTGACTTTTGCAAGGGCTTCTGGGTAAAATCACCTGGTGCAAGCCATACAAGTCATGCACCCCTGGACTCCCATGGTTGTCTAGTTTTAAAAATTTGTGCAGGTTTGACTAGGTGCCGGCAGAGCTAGGACCCAAAATCCATAGCTACCCACATTACAAAAAAAAGTGCATTTTCACTGCATAAATGCATTGTATCTATTGTGTGCTTTTAGCATTTTCGGGGGCGCTAGGGCCACCCACAAAAATTGGGTTCCGTTTTTCAGTGGAGAAATGTGGGAACGCTGGTTGGTTGTCAATTTGTGGATCTCAACAGTCTACAGAAATGTCCAACAGAAAATATAAACAAATGAGTAATGTTAGCCAAGTACACACTTTCAAGTTTTGTATGGCATTATGGGAAAGTGAACAGAATCAATGCAAGCTACACCATGCTGGACAGATTGCAAAAAAAAAAAAAAGAGGATTTCTTTGTGAGGGCCATATTTACATTTTGGCTGACGAAGAAGAAAACGTCGC
Organism: Calotriton arnoldi; assembly: GCA_963921515.1. Taxonomy (NCBI): domain Eukaryota; kingdom Metazoa; phylum Chordata; class Amphibia; order Caudata; family Salamandridae; genus Calotriton; species Calotriton arnoldi. The sequence goes on from CAWUFW010001310.1 coordinate 325,290, forward strand.
CCTGGCGGAGGACTAAACCTCTGCCATGCTTAGACTACTCCACACGCCAAATTTTGAAATGACGGCCAAGCTGGCAGTTCCTTTCAATGTCTTTTTACGTTTGACGCACCGCTCCATCAACATGATGGAGCCGCCCATCAATTTGTATTTTAATTTTCAAAAACAAAATCCCAAAGCCATCTTTTCTTTTTGAAAAATAAATGCCCATCTCACCATGGAAGTTTTCTCCCATGGCAAGGGGGGCATTAGACAGTTTTCATTGCCCCTTACCATGATGGTTTTCCAGGTGGTGACAAGCAGTGAAAACTGCCCTGTATCTCTTTACAACTAAATTAGGTGTGTGAACATAGGTCAGCCGCAGATGGCCCTTATTCAGTCAGGACATGGGAGGGGTGCAACCATGCCAGAGATGGGGTAGTCTTACCCACGGTTACACTAATGGTCCGTCCGCATATATATCAGGCGAGCAGACCATTATCTTCACTGTAAGGATACTCTATCGCCATTGCGACGGAGTTAAATCTGTCACAATTTTTTTTAAGTTAATCCACCACTTACATTGGTTAGGTCTATTACCCCCAGAAATGCTAGTTGCAAAGCACAAATACTTATCAAAGTATCTGAATATTGAAACCAAGTCTACTGAAGGTGAGCCATAAAGCCACGTCAAGGCACCAACCGCTTATGGCCCATTCACAAGTCATTCACGTTCCACACACAAGACTTTCATACCGCTGGCTACAGGCCCAATCCAACAAATCAGTGCATTCACATCAACATACGGTTGCCACTCAAGGGCCCATCACATTCATACGCCACAGGACGGAATCCCCATTAAAGCCAACCTCTCAACCAGTCATCAACCAAATTGCACACAAAGACACTACAAACAACCCTCTATAAACATGTTGAAAATTGGTGCATCCACAAATGAATAAACAGTTTGACTACATTTTTACCACCAGTCAAGTAACCACCTCCATTCTGAACATTACCGAACGCATGCCTAGTGAACCTTTACTCTTGGCTCCCATGACAGCCACATGAGGCTCAGGAAGACATGTCTTACATGCGTCTTTAGTGCACACATTGTGGTAAATCCAACTCCTGACAGCTTGTGGATGCAAGTTGGGGATGTTCGAGAATGCCTTCCAAGACCTACATTGTTCGAACTGAGTGAGCATATCTCCTTTGAAACTAAGGCAATCATGCTGGGGAATACTGCCTAAGTTCCCTAAAGAGCATGTCATAAACTACGAAGAACATTCGTTTTTGACACCCAGGGTAGTCTGTGAGAACGTAGCATAAGTCACGTTCACTGTTATGTGCAGTACTGTGACTGTAATGCACTTGTCATACAGTGAACTGAACATATACTAAGTTCTGACGGAGGATGAACATGGTAAGCACCCATGCGTGCAGCGTTGGGTGCAGGGTTCTCTGTAATGTTATGATTTTTTTGTAAAGCGCACTATCACCCGAGAGGGTATCCTGTCGCTGACGCAAGAGTAGTCAAGGCTGATCCATGGATTAACTTAGTTGAAGAGCCAAGCGTTCAGCTTTGTGCGGAATGCACTAATTTTAGTGATGGCACATATGTGTAGGGGCAGGTCATTCTGCCCTTTTGGGGCAAATTAGTAGAAGTCACTTCTCGTTGTTCTGCTGCTGCAAATGCATTGAATGTGTGTGAGTACAAGTCCGGCTGAGTAAAGGTGTCTAGAAGAATTCTAAAATCGGGGGCAATATTGAGGTAAGCTGGACCAGTGCTGTCTACGACTTTGAATGTGTGTTTCAGGAGCTGGAAAAGAGCTGTGGATGGGGTGTCAGAGAAACTGTGAGCTGCGTTCTGTATGTTTTGGAGTCGTCTGCTTAGTTGAGTGAGGGAGTAATTCAGCATCGTGGCGAGTGTGGCGCCAATGTGTTTGAATCCGTAGGTGAAGATGAAGTGATGGCATGTGCATCTGTACTATCTGTACTACCTTTACTATCTACCCTCTACCTATGCAATATCCCTGTGAAAGCACACCTAGCCTAAGCCGTTCCTACCTGTTCATGTCTCTGTCCTCATCAAAGTCCTGCCTAGTCCCATATACTAATGCCTTCAATTGCTAGCTACTTGAAGCTAAAAAGAAAAGTGTCTTTCATGCGCACTCACTGTTAAATCTAATTCATTCCAGTTTGTGGATGCAAGTTGGAGGTGTCCGAGAATGCCTGCGAGGTCTACATTGCTCCAACTGAGTTGGCATATCTACCTTTGAAACTAAGGCAAACGTGCTGGGGAATAGTGCCTAAGTTCCCTAAAGTAATAAGCCACACAAATCTCCTGTGGGACTCATTCACCAACTTATCTACTTTTGCTTTGAAAGTGTGAAAACTCAATTAGTAACTTGTATCGTAATCAATGTTATTGAAAAAGGGTACAGGACACAATATTTTGGATGATGATGGTTTTCACATTTTTAGTACAAGGACAATATAGATTCATTATGTATCCAAATAAGTGCAGACGACGCAGTGCTCAGACAGTGAACAAATATATATACAACAACATAGAACAAGACACTGAACAGATCCCAAGGTTGCAAAGGATTATATATCAAATGTAAGCAGAGATCCTGTCTGTTAATATATGGTATCTCCTGGCAAATCATAATATATTTTGAAAGCAACTTAAGGAGGTGATGTCAAAGTTTCGACCTGTAGTTAGTCTTCGGGTCTCATCAGAACAAAAGTCGTCTGACTAAAGTTCCCTAGAAACTGTGGAATCTTGAGACCTTCAATAAGGCATTCTGTAAGCAATATGTGCAAGAATACTTCAAGTCAGAGTCTACAATGTATACCAGGCCGCTCGGATAGTCTGACAGTTCCGGTGGGGTAAACAAATTATTCAGGAGAAGTGCACCTTTGTATTGTGTGGAGAAAGTGGTCACACCTACACATACAAGAGTATTCCTAGACATAGCCAACATTGCCAAACGGCTGCTCGGTTCATTAGACAGTCCTGTAGAGGTAAATGGATTACTCAGGAAAACCACACCTTTGCATTGGGTCATGCCGCTGCATGATCTGCAATCATGTTAGTTGCGTGACAACGTGGCTTATGTTCCGTCCACCATTATGTGCACTGTGGGGACTATAATGCACTTGTCAGTCCGCGAACAGAACAACTCCCACATTCTGATGGCGGATAAAGGTGTGGAGCAGACCATAAGCATGTTCCTGATTTCCTCAAGTTGAGGAACAAAAATTCTACAGCTGCTTGCCTAGTGAAGTAGTGACCCATGGAAGGTAGGTATCCATGAACAGTCATTTAAAGGTTTACCTTACAGCAGCTCCACCTCAGTCAATTTCCCAACACTTCACTTTTGTATCGTACACCATAAAGCAAGTAGGAAAACACAAGGCTGGCGGAGATGGGCACTGGGGACAGTTTCCATAACTCTCCTGCCTCTTTCCTTGCTTAAAGAAGGCTCTACAATGACAACGTGGTTGAGTCTTTATAGCTGTTTTAGGAATGAGATCAGCAAAGTGTCAGTCCTGCAGCCTTGCCACTTACTCCAGAGCATATGAAGTAGAGGCTGCTGCTTCTGTAGCAGTAAGACTTTCAATGACGGTCTACTGAAAGTTTGACACTAAACAACATACACATTGTATGTTGCCATCTGGATCAGGTGGGTAAACAGCTTCTTATACCAAGTGCGAGTTTTACGACTCACATTGTATGGCTGAAGAACCTGGTCATTCTTATCTACTTCACCCATGTACTTGTTGTAATCAAGTATACAGGTGGGCTTGTGAACTTCAGCCATCTGACCCCACACCATGACGGGGGAAGAGCTCTCATCATGAATTGTAGTGAGCACGTACACTTCACGCCTATCAGAGAACTTCACTGTGAGCAGTTAGTTGGAACGCAGCGCAGTGCTCTGGGATTTCTGAAGCTTCTTACAAACAAGCTCCTGCAGGGATCCTTTGCGGTGACAACCAACTGTACAGCATGCCAAAGAGGCAGCTTTGTACAGCTCACTGAACAGATCGACTCCCATGTAGAGTTGTCTACATAAAGGTTATAACCTTTGTGAAGGAGTGGCTGGACAAGCTCCCATACATTCTTTTCCTGGGACTACACTACACTCTATACCACTCTACTCTACGCCACTGCACTCTACGCCAATTCACTCTATGCTAGTCTACTGTACTCTGCTCTACTGTACTCTGCACCACTCTACTCTGCACCACTCTACTCTGCACCACTCTACTCTGCACCACTCTACTCTGCACCACTGCACTCTGCACCACTGCACTCTGTACCACTGCACTCTGTACCACTGCACTCTGTACCACTGCACTCTGTACCACTGCACTCTGTACCACTGCACTCTGTACCACTGCACTCTGTACCACTACACTCCACGCCACGCCACTGCACTCTACTCTGCCACACTTTTTTCTACGCCACTGCACTCTATGCCATGCTACTCCACTTTGGACCACCCTACTCTATGCCACTGCACCTATGTCACTGCACTCTATGCCACTGCACCCTACGCCACTGCACTCTATGCTAATCTACTCTACAACACTCTACTCTACACCACGGCACTCTACACCAGTGCACTATACACCACTCTACTCTGCACCAGTCTACGCCACTGCACTCCACACCACTGTACACCACTCGACTCTATTGCCACTGCACCTCACTCTACCCGATTCCACACAATGCCACTCTACTCTTTGCCACTTCCCTCTACCCCACTGTACTCTACTCCAAACAACTCTAGTCCACTCCACTCCATTCTACTCCACTCCACTCTCTGCCATTCTACTCCACACCACTCTGCTCCTTGCCACTCCATTCTACTCTACTCCACTCTGCTTCACTCAACTTTACACGACTACACTACACTCTTTGCCACTCTAGTCTACCCCAATCCATGCCACTATTCTACTCAACTCTACTCTGTGCCACTTCACTCTGCCCCACTGCACTCTACAGCACTCAAGTCTACTCTACGCTTCTCTAATCAACAAAAAAACACAATTAAACAAATCAAAGATCTTAGATTTACCTCACATTTTTTGAACATGAACCAGAATATCCTCAGTGAGCATTCTGCTAGCTCCCATATCCAACCCATCAGGTGCAGAGGGATGATATATCATAGATCCTGCACAAAGGAGGCTAATCTCCACAATCTACGCAAAATAGAAATATGCGACACACTGAAATCTCCCGGGCTGAATTCGTCCCTTAAATGCCTCCTCCACAATTGTAGATTGGCAGTAAAGCACAGCATTGAAATGTCTGATCTGGACCTAACACTCTTACTAGAAAACATGGCTGAGAGACCACTCACAATCAGCCATACGACTAATAGCTCCATTAGAATACTCCATCATGCTCCTCAACAGACCCAACAGAACTGATCGGGTGTAGCAGCCATCTTTAAAGACTGTAAATGTAAAAATATCACAAAGAAACAAATATAGTGATTTAAGCACCTCTCTTTGAAGCTAAATTCAACTCAGCAAAAAAAGTACAAGTTCCATCTAATCAACCACCCACCAGGTACCAACCCAATTTTCACAGAACAGATCCTAGAATTCATGACCATTAATAAAATCAACTCCAACAATAACATATAACTCGGAGGCATTTGCATCCACTGGGATTACCAATCAGACTCTACAACTTCACTTATATCAACCTTCATTGAATAAAACACTCTGTCAACTCTACACATCTCATCTCACATCAAAGGAGCAATTCCTGACCTGATCATAGCAAAGAAAGACAAAGTAAAGTTGAACTAAATCTTACCTGTGGACTGGCCAGATCATTCTCTCTTATTTTTCTCAATTAACATAGTCTATACTACTCTCAATGGCCAACCAACAAAACCAAAAGGTTAGGAGAACTCAGGAACTTGGATAAGGTCACTCTAGCTTCATTAATCAAGCAGGAATTCCAAAAATTCCCTTCCGCTATCACCTCTAATGTACATCTCAAGAACTATAAGGAATCTGTGACAGTGATCGCTGACTCTCTAACACACAAAATCTTAAAAAGGCAAAAAAAAGAAATCATCAGCGGCATGGTTCTAATAAATAAAGGAGAATACTTTGTCTCACGGAAATAAGAAGGCGTCATCTTCTACCCTGGAGACCCTGAGATCAGCAAGAAGAACTTACACACAGTAGATATTTGAAGCCAAATCACATTTCATCAAAAGGGAGATTGACCAAGCAAGAAACGGACCAAGAATTTTTTTTGAACAAGTAAGGTCTCACAAGAACCCACCTAACCTAACATTATTGAATGTCTTTAAAGATAACTGTTACAAATGGGGTCTCTAATTGGCCGTGATTTGCACCCTGTCCAAGTTGGGACCAACACTCTAGCCACCTCTCCTGCTCAAACTCCAAATCTGCAGGCACAGCTGATGGCTGTCCAGACTGAGACTTGATTGCACAAATTCAGAAGGATGCCAAAGAGACAAAAGAAAAAATAGTATGCTGGTACGTAATAGTCTGAGATTTGGAAGTAGTGTACACCATTCACTGTATGTAAAGCACAAATACAAGTCTTATCCTCACCGCTGATCACCAATGTTAGAAATAGGGTCTCTAGTTGGCAGCGTATGTACCCTGTCCAGGAAGGGACCCACAATCCTAGTCAGGGTAAGTTACACACCAAAGATAACGTGCTCACCCCCTTGGCACAGAGCAGTCAGGCTTATTCCCCAGAGGCGGGGGGGTGTGTGTGTGTGTGTGTGTGTGTGTGTGTGTGTGTGTGTGTGTGTGTGTGTGTGTGTGTGTGTGTGTGTGTGTGTGTGTGTGTGTGTGTGTGTGTGTGTGTGTGTGTGTGTGTGTGTGTGTGTGTGTGTGTGTGTGTGTGTGTGTGTGTGTGTGTGTGTGTGTGTGTGTGTGTGTGTGTGTGTGTGTGTGTGTGTGTGTGTGTGTGTGTGTGTGTAGCCAATATTTACCTGAATAAAACAAGACCAGAACGGCAAACATACACATGTCAAGATATGAATCCTTCCATTTTAAATACAGTTACAGCATTTCAAAAACCATAGCTCCAACTGGGGCTATTTGGTCGCGCTTGACCAAGACAAATCCACAAGTTCATCCCAACCGCGATGGAGTGTTGGCTGGCTACAGGAGTCTCTTGGACCCAAGTATAGTACCTTGGATGTGTCACAAAGTCAAAGACAGTGCGGTGTGCAGAGTAGGTGAGGGGTTGCAAAGGCAGGTCGTTGGCACTCGTGGACGATGCGTTGCGCAAAGGAGGTGAGGTGTCACTGTAGCGAAGAGATGCGTCGGTTCCTGGAGGAAGTGCAAGGTCATTGAGCCGCTAAAGCCTGAGGATGCTGCAGGGTGCATGGGAGGTGATGCGTAGGTTGCAGGTGCAAGGCCTCGGGTCCTGAAGGCAACGCAGTGTCGATGATGTGTCGATGTCACAGCGCGGTGTGACGATGTTGAACCACCAGGCCGCAAGCGCTGCCTCGGAGTCAGAGCGGTGCTTCACGGACTTCGGAGGCACTGCGGCAAAGTCAGGGCTTGCGTTGTAAGTCACAGTTGTTGCATTGCTCACTCAGTGAGCGGGGACCACGGCTTCAGTGCAGGCAGTGGCGATGCGACGAGTTCATAAGGGTGCACAGATTCCGAAGAGTCAATGCGTCAAGTTCTTGGTTGCAGCACCAGAATCACCTCCAAGGGCCCAGGACTGGGTTTAGCACCACTTGGCAAGTAAGGACTCACACCAGAGGAGGCCAGGTGCTGGTAGCAAGATGCAGGTGAAGTCTTTGATGGCCCTGAGACTTCCAACAAGAGGCAAGCTCAACTCAAGCCCTTGGAGAAACTTTAGAAAGCAGGTTGCAGAGAGCAAAAACCAACTTCACTGAAAGATGTGTTTTTAAATTGTGAGTCCTGAGACACCAAACTCCAATTTTCTGTCAGCTCCCAATTGGAAGATACCTGTGTAAAATGCTACAGGGCAGCCTAAATGCTAACCTATGGGAGAGATGGGCCTTGCTGTAGTGAAAAGCAAATTTAGCATCTTTTTACTATCAAGACATTTAAACTTAAAAGCACATGTCCCACCTTTTAAATACACAGCACCTGGCCCTAGCGCTAACTAGAGCCTACCTTAGGGGTGCCTTACATGTAGTAAAAGGGAAGGTTTTGGCCCGGCAAGTAGGTGTACTTGCCAAGTCGACATGGCAGTTAAAAACTGCACACATAGGCTCTACAGTGGCAGACCTGAGACCCGTTTGGAGGGCTACCCATGTGGGTGGCACAATTAGTGCTGCAGGCTCACCAGCAGCATTTGGTTTACAGGCCCTGGGCACATGTAGTGCACTGTACAAGGGACTTACTAGTAAATCAAATATGCCAATCATGGAGAAGCCAAATGCCATTACATTTTACACACAGAGCACATGCACTTTAGCACTGGTCAGCCGTGGTAAAGTGTTCAGAGTCCAAACACCAGCAAAAACGAAATCCAGCACACAATCAAAAACAGGAGGCCAGAAGCAAAAAGACAGGGGAAAACACATCAAAGGATGCCAGGTCGAAAAATAACTGTGAACAATTCTCTAAATTCTTTAAAGAAAAATTCAAGAAGTTTGACGACTCTCTCAACAATTCACAAAACACTCAAAACAACATCATACTGATGATCAAAACCAAATCATCTTCCCCCTAACTAATCTATTCTTATAGATATCACAGGCACAATAGCACCTATGTGGATGAAGATCACCAACTCCTCTCTGAATTGAGAGATAGTCCCAGACCCACTCAAAGTTGGTCAAGTCTCTCCACAATTGAAGAAACAGGAAACCGTTCCAGATTACTTAAATAACTTCTGATCTGCCACAAGCCTTCCCTTTTTGTCAAAAATACTGAAACGCTCTGTTGAATTGCAACTGAAACACTTCTTGATGATCTTCAATCATGACTCAGACCCAGGGACAGTACCAAAATTCCACTCAGAAGATTGCTAATGATATCCATCACATCCTAGACAGAGGTTCCTGCTTTCTAGTCCTCCATGACAGATCTGCAGCTTTCAATAATTCACTACTGCCGTCTAACCATACTCAATGATAGGATAGACATCTTTGATGTGGTGCTTAAATAGTTATTATCTTTCCTCGACAACCAGACACAACTAATTAAAATCAACAACAACTTCTCTGACAAGTCCACACTGAAACAAAGTGCCCCCCCAAATGATCAATACTTTCCCCACCACACTTCAACATCTACCTTGAACCACTAGCCCATAATCCCAGACTATAGAACATCAATGAACACTTCTACACAGGTGATACACAGCTTTACATAAAAAATCTTCTACCCAGGGACATAAAAATACCTTCAACATGCTCCACTACATCATCTTAAACTCGACCCAACTAAAACAGAATTCCTCTCCATCTCTCCTCAAATTCCCCACCCCCCCAACTGCACATTACTAATAAAGTCATGGCTCAAAGATTTAACTCTTCTTAATTCTAAACACCACTCCCAACATTGTGGAGTTAGTAAAATCACTGGGATTCTATCTCAACAATCGCCTGAACCTACAAGATATCATCAACTATACTACCATATGTGCCCAGGTCCAGCTCAAACAATTAAGAGGAATAGGCATTACATATCAGAACATGATTTCAAACAAATCACACAGTCCCTCGTCCTCTCCAAGCAGCACTATTGCAACACTATTCTTGTAGAATTTCCTAAAACACGCCTGGCACCCATCAGATCAAACCTGCATGCAGCCACCAGACTGGTTTCAGGCACCAGGCAATTTGATCTTATCTCCCCGATCCTGCTTACTCTAAGTTGGCCTCCTTCCAAAGCCAGAACTGGTGCAAGTTAGCCTGCTTATCTCCACAAGAAGTCTTTCCCAGCTACCTTGCTAGAAAACTCCACATCAGAGGAGATGAAAAATGGTTAAGGAGCACATACATCCTCCTACCTGAAATTCCTACAATGAGAAAATCCAAGATCTTGAAGCAATAATTCTGAGGAAATGATCTTAGATTATGGAATTGCATTCCCTCAGAGATTTGAACAGTTACCTCGTAACGAGCTGTTCAAGAATAAACTAAAAATCTTTGTTTGACCGCCACCTAGTTGTGCAAACAACTTATGACCCTGTCTCATCAGAAGCAGACTATACTGATTCGGATATCTCGAATTCAGACTATCGTTCTTGACCCCATCCCACTTTAATTTTCTCCCAGCCCATGCTTTGTTCAGTGTTTTACTATAATTGTAAGATCTTTTGTAATGTGTGACTTGCTACATATGTAAAGTGATCTGGTACCCTTTGGTCTTATTCATACTATAGAAAACTAAAATAAATACATGCATAATTGTTTTACCATGATTACACAATGGGTCAAGTCAGAAAGACAGAATTTTGCTACATCTTATGAAATTTAACCACTGGATCAATATCCACTTCTCTCTCCCTTTTTCCACTCGACAATGCTTTGGAAGGATAGAATCTCTTTGCATGTGCCTACACATTCAGAGCTACAGCGTTTTTTTGAACCTGACTTGTACTAAACTGATTCTAATATATTTATGCAACAAATATCTAACTGTTTTTTGGTGTGTTAAATTTTGCTCTAGAGATTATACTTTTATTATTCATGCTTGCAAACATCCCTTCTCTTCCATTTGAAAGTGCAGCACACCAAAGATTTTAGCAGTTTGTGGGAAGGGCAATGGTGTGATCATATTTCATAAGGAATAATGTAGCACCTGCCTTATATTACAAGGATATTGCAAGTCGCCTCAAAGTTCCATAACCTTATAAAGGACCTCTGCCTTCGGCCTCATTCCTCTATATGGTATTGGATCTCCTCTGTGATTTGAAATATCCTTACAATGTATGGCAGGGGCTACATTATACCATATGTAACGCCATCCTCTAACTTAACAAATAGTAAAGAGTGAGAGGGTCAGCATCTCAATGAGAGCCATTGCATGTATTTTCAAAGTAAACAGGATACTGGCCTTGCTGTCCTTCACTCGTCTTCACTGAGAAACATGCAAATTGCAGCTCATCTGTCGACAACTCAGACTCGTGAGAAAGCCCATTTTTAGGTTGCAGCCTACCAGACAGTGCAGCTGTCTGGTTTGCTGAAGACATCTAGGGGACATTCATAAATTTGACCTAGGAATGCATTCCGGCCGTTGCTTACCATTGGCTTTGTGGTTTGTAACTCACATTTTCTGGCTTTCTATTTGCCGACTTTATTTGCTTTAGACTGTCCAGCTCGAGTTCATCCCTCCCGTTGCCCAAACTTTGATACTGTATTCACAAACTCACTTTCTGTAAACAGGCCTTTAAATCTTGTTCTTATCTTGCCACATTTGCTGTGCATTCAAAAACAGAGGTCAAATGTCAGGCTGTGTCTTCCAGGGAGCTTGGTGTTTATTTTTCTTTCTCTGACATCAAAGTGAGAAGATTTATGTGACATTCATGCTAGCTATTGGGGGTCTGCTTGAGATAGGCTATACAATGTATTTTTTTTCTACACACAACATTTAAATGTCTCTTAAATGAACTGTGCTAACGATCAAATCAATGACATTTCCACACATTATCGTTTGTGAGCTGCATACTTTTATCAGTAAAACTGAATGTGAGTGCCAATGCAATGGTCTTATTTCAATTGAAGATGTGTTGTCTGTAATGGCAGTACATTACAATACCATGCATACTCCATGTTGCCCCACTCCACTCTACTCTGCACCACTCCACGCCACTGCACTCTACTCTGCACCACTCCACTCCACGCTGCATCACTGCACTCTTCTCGCCACCACTCCACTCCATGCCTCTCTCCTCTACACCGCTCCACTCTACTCTATGCCAATGCACTCTACCCCCACACTACTCTACTATGCACCACTGCACTCTTTGCCACTGCACTCTGCACCACTCCATGACACTGTACTCTATGCCACCCTACTCTGCAACACTGCACTCTGCGCCAATACACTCTACTCTGTACCACTCCACTGTACGCCAGTGCACTCTATGCCAATCTCATTTACGCCACTCTAATCTACTCTGCAGTCTACTCCGAAACAATCTACTCTATGCCATTGCACTCGGGCAACTGCACTCAGTGCCACTCCACTCTACTCTGCACCTCTACGCCACTGAACTCTATGCCAATCTACTCTGCACTGCTGCACTCAATGCCACTCTACTCTGCACCTCGGCACAATTTGCCACTCTTTGCTACTCTACGCCACTCTACTCTGCATTGCTCCACTCTACACCACTGCACTTCACGGCAATCCACTCTAAATCACTCTAATCTATTCTGCACCACTGCACTCTACTCTATACCACTGCACTCTATGCCATTTCACTCTACTCTTAAACAATCTACTCTATGCCACTGCATTATACGTCACTCTATTCCACTCTATGCCACTCCACACCACACCGTTGCACTCTACATCACTTTACTCAAAACCAATACACCCTGCACCACTACACTCTACACCACTGAACTCTACACCACTCTACTCTTCATCACTCCACTCTATGCCACTGCACTCTAAGCAACTCTAATCTACTTTTCACCACTGCACTCTACAACTCTCTACTCTATAAAACTGCATTCTTTGCCACTTCACTCTACTGTGAAACAATCTACTCTATGCCACTGCAATTTATGCCACTCTACTCTATGCCACTAAACACCATGCCACTCCATACTACGCCACTACGAGTCTACACCAATGCACTCTACACCACTTTACTCAAACTAATACAACCCTACGCCACTGCACTCTATGCCGATCTAATTTGAACCACTGCACTGTACACCACTAAACTCTACGCCACTGCACTCTATGCCACTCTACTCTACACCATTGCACGCTATGTCACATTACTCTGCACCACTGAACTCTACACCAGTGCACTCTATGCCACTCTACTCTGTAGCAATGCACTCTCTGCCACTGAACTCTGTGCCACTCTACTCTGCGCCACTTCAGTCTATGCCACTGTACTCTACTGTGAAACACTCAACGCCCATCTACACCAATGCACTCTATGCCACTACACTCTACACCACTCTAATCTACTGTGCATCACTGCACTCTTTGCCACTGCACTCTGCACCACTCCATGACACTCCACTCTATGCCACCCTACTCTGCAACACTGCACTCTGTACTACTGCACACTGCGCCAATCCACTCTACTCTGTACCACTCCATTGTACGCCAGTGCACTCTATGCCAATCTCAACTACGCCACTCTAATCTACTCTGAAACAATCCACTTTATGCCATAGCACTTGGGCCACTGCACTCAGTGCCACTCCACTCTACTCTGCACCTCTAAGCCACTGCACTCTATGCCAATGCACTCTACACCACTTTACTCAAAACCAATGCACTCTATGCCAATCTACTCTGCACTGCTGCATTCTATGCCACTCTACTTTGTACCTCTGCACAATTCACCACTCTACTCTGCATTGCTCCACTCTACACCACGGCACTCTACAGCAATCCACTCTAAGTCACTCTAATCTACTCTGCACCACTGCAGTCTACTCTATACCACTGCACTCTATGCCATTTCACTCTACTCTGAAACAATCTACTCTATGCCACTACATTGTACGTCACTCTATTCCACTCTACGCCACTCCACACCACGCCGTTGCACTCTACACCAATGCACTCTACATCACTTTACTCAAAACCTATACACCCTGTACTACTGCACTCTACACCACTGAAATCTACACCACTCTACTCCTCATCACTCCACTTTATGCCACTGCACTCTAAGCAACTCTAATCTACTCTTCACCACTGCACTGTGCAACTCTACTCTATACCACTGCATTCTTTGCCACTTCACTCTACTGTGAAACAATCTACTCTATTCCACTGCAGTCTATGCCACTCTACTCTATGCCACTAAACACCATGCCATTCCACACTACGCCCCTCTATGAGTCTACACCAATGCACTCTACACCACTTTACTCAAACTAATACACTCTACGCCACTGCACTCTACGCCGATCTAATTTGAACCACTGCACTGTATGCCACTATACTCTACGCCACTGCACTCTATGCCACTCTAGTCTACACCATTGCACGCTATGTCACATTACCCTGCACCACTCTACGCCACTGAACTCTACACCAGTGCACTCTATGCCACTCTACTCTTTAGCAATACACTCTCTGCCACTGAAGTCTATGCCACTCTACTCTGCGCTACTTTAGTCTATGCCACTTTACTCTATTCTGAACCACTCTACGCCACTCTAATCTACTGTGCATCACTGTACTCTGACTCTGCGCCACTGCCCTCTACGCATCTCTACTCTACACCACTCTATGCCAGTGCACTCTACTCCACTTTACTATGCACCACTGCACGCCACTACTCTATACCACTCCACTCTACCCTGCACCATTCCACTCTATGCTACTTCACTCTACTCTGAAACAATCTTCTCTATGCCACTGCACTCTATGCCACTGCACTTTACACCACTCTACTCCACTATGCACCACTGCAATCAATGCTGCGCTACTCTATGCCACTGCACTCTCCCCTGCACCACTCTACTCTGAAACAATCTACTCTATGCCACTCTACTCTATGCCACTCCACTCTGCGCCACTCCACTCTGCGCCACTGCACTCTATGCTACGTCACTCCACTCTAAACCACTCCACTCTATGCCACTGCACCCCTTTACTTAAAACCAATGCACCCTGCGACACTGCACCTACGCCAGCTACTTTGCACCACTGCACTTTATGCCACTATACTCTACAACATTCTACTCTTTGCCACTGCACACTACGTCACTCTACACCATTGCGCTCTATGCCAATGCACTCTATGCCACTCTATTCTACTCTGCATCGCCCTGCTCTATGTCACTGCACTCTTCACCACTTTATTCTACTGTGTACCACTGTACTCTGCGTCACTGCTCTTTGTACCACTCTACTCTGCACCACTCTATGCCAGTGCACTCTACGCCACTGCACTCTACGCCACTGCACTCTACTTTGCACCACTCAGCTCTATGCCACTCTACTACACTCTACACCACTGCACTCTATGCCACTCTACTCTGTGCCACTGCAATGCACTCCATTTTACAGCAATGCACTCTACAACAGTATACTCTGCAACACTGCACTCTACCCCAATGTACTCTGCGCCACTCTACTCTGCATCAGGGCGGGCGCTCCTTCTCCTTCAATGCTGCCAACTCCTGGAACGCCCTCCCTCTCCATCTGCGGAGAGAGCCCAACCTGCTAGCATTTCGGAAACTCTTGAAAACCCATCTTTTCAACATCTCTCTCTAACACCTGCTTCTGGCCCGCTTGATCCGTCCACAGCGCTGGGAGGCCTCAGGGTAGCCATGCGCTATACAAGTTTCACTTCATTCATTCATTCATCACTCCACTCTATGACACTGAACTCTACCCAGCATCACTCCAATCTATGCCACTGCACTCTACCCTGTAGTTATCCTGCATTTAGAGTGTTTATATCTTAAAATTGTGCTAGGAAGGGGAAAAGGCACTGCATGGGATGCTCGGTTCGGCTTATTTTCCCCTAAGTTGGTGAAGTCTTGGCCCCTACCAGACTTCACCACTTTAGGGGACTCAATTCCCCACCTTACATCACGCCAGGAGGCGCTCCTGCACAGTGGTCCCTGGAGAGGGCTGGGCCTCACAATACGCTATAAGCGCTCCCTGCATTCCCGCTGTGCAGGACTTTTCTACAGCAGCCAGAAGGGTCCTTGACCCCCAACGTACTTCACCAACTTAGGGGACTCAATTCCCCACCTTTCATTGTGCCAGAATGCACTTCTACACAGTGGTCCATGAAGGAAGCGCGGTCTCACGTAGTGCTATAAGCGCTCCCTGCATTCCTGCCAGCAGGACTTTTCTACGGAAGCCACAGAGGTCCTTGGCCCCAACAGACTCCACTACCTTAGGGGACTCAATTTCCTACCTTACAACATGCCAGGAGGCACACCTGCACAGTGGTCCTTGAAGGGAGCGGGGCCTCGCAAAACCCTATAAGCACTCCCTGCATTCCTGCAGCGCGCTACTTTTCTACGGCAGACAGAGGGTTCCTTGGCCCCCAGCAGACTTTACCACCTTAGGGGACTCAATTCCCTACCTTACATCGTGCCAGGAGGCGCTCCTGCACAGTGGTCCCTGCAGGGGGGTGTGTCCTCACGATGCGCTCTAAGCTCTCCCTGCATTCCCGCTGCATGGGATTTTTCTACAGCAGCCAGAGGGGTCTTTGGCCCCCAACAGATTTACCACCTTAGGGAATTCAATCCCCCACCTTACACCATGCCAGCAGGCGCTCCTGCACAGTGGTATCTGAAGGGGGCGGGGCCTCGCAATGCGATATAAGTGCTCCCTGCATTCCTGCCCGGAGAACGCTGGGCCCCCTCCAACACTTTGGTCAAGGCATTGTCCCTACACTGGTTCCTTTTTTGATGGGCAGGTCCCTCTTGTAATTGTAAAAGGTTGAGAATGATTGGTAAGAGAACTGGTTATAGACCCTGTTGTATGCCTGTAAGAGGCTGGGTTGGGCCACCCCTCCTCAACCTGCTCATTGAGAAAGTACTGTTTGTTTGCATCCGTCACACTTACTACCTCAACTACTCCTGTGGCTGCTAGTTCCTTCCTAGTCTTGATACATTAGCTAGTATGGGGAAATTGAGGGCTCCGACCAATAGGGTAAACGGGCTGCATAGCTCTACCCTGGATGGGTTCCTACAGAGAGCAATGGGTTTAATTAGTAAGGAAATTGACTTGGGGAATGCCAGCTGTCCTTTTCGCCCACCCTACCACCATCCCCTCTTTGCAACCTCAGGCCACCGTTGTCAACAGCTCCAGGGAGTCTGGAGGGCTCCTCAAATCCTAGCCCTAATTTGAGCACCGGGGCATGTCCACCTACTTGTGTAGCAGCCGTGCCATTAGAAGAGCCAGAAGGATCCGCAGCACAGTCAGCAAACTCTCCACCATCCTGCATGAGCCCCGCGCCAGCTAACAGAGCAGGAGGTAAAAAGAAGAGGGTTGCCAACAAAACCAAGGCGAAAAGGTTGTGTCTTCCGGTCCAAGCAATGCTGGGTGTTGTCAAAGACAGGGCCCCAGCCAATGTGCATGAGGGGCTGCAGGACTTGTGTGGTTGATAAATTGTTGTCTCACTAGTGGAGGAGAAGCCTGAGCCTATTCTCCAGCGGTGCGGGATGACTGAATGTGAAATCAGGAACTTGAAGGACATAGTGACTCCTAAGTGTACAATGTATGAATCCCCGCCTATCAATCAATCAATCAGGGAATTGTAAGCTCACTACTCACCCGCGAGGGTCTCAAGGTGCAGAAGGGGGGGGGGGGGGGAGTGAGCAGCACCGTTCAGCCGAAAAGCCAGGTCTTGAGTGTCTTTCTGAAGACGCTCAGGGAGGGGGCGCGTCTGATGTCGATCGGGAGCTCGTTCCAGGTCTTGGTCGTGATGTAGGAGAAGGCTCTTCCTCCTGTTCTGGCTCTGTGGATGCGCGGGGTTTCAGCCTATTGCCCCCTCCAATATGGTTACCCCTTCCCTCCTGTCCCACCTGCGGGGGTGCGGTGCAGGTGTGTCATATAGCTGTAGCTCATGCCACTAGGGCCACCAGGGACTGCTGCCCTGTCGGTGAACCAAGAGGAAGGGAAGGCCAATAACTGGGCAAAAGAGGAGTGATGGATGGGCGAGAGGGGAGTCACGACTAAATGGGGACTCGGCGCAGGGGCACAAGATCAATTAACAGAATTTGCCTCCACGTGCATGCCCCTAAGTTGCCATATTGGCCAATGTACCCTGTTTAGTAAAGAGGCCTGAGGAATCATTTTCTCAACTAAAAAATTAAAACTTACATTGGCCATGTACTCAAGCTGGCTTCTCCCCCAATGGATGCCTGCATATATTGATGGTTATGAGGGTGGATTGGGTGGGGTTCTTGCCCAAATTGTATACGGGTGATTGTGTTGTCGTAAACTTTAGGGACCCTTCCTTTGTTTACAACCTCCATGATTGTTGCAAACTCTAAACTTTGGCTGGAACCAACATCTCCCTCCTGCCATTGGGCTTTTTTTATCGCTATCTAAAGGACAGATCAGGGTTTGTCCCACAGCCTGTGCCAGCAGATCAACAAAGTAGGATGCAGGGAGAAGGCTCTGGTCAGTGGAGAAATCCCGTCATAACAGAATTCTCCTCATCACTAACAGCGATTAACTGATGCCACATTGATCAGATAGGACACTAGCAGTGGGGTGCTGAGCCACAATATTTTTTATTTTATTATTTTATTTATCATTTTTGTGAGAGAACAGTCATGTTAGGCATACACGGGTGCATTCAATTAACATTTGTACATATGTTACAGATCGATAGTGCAACTACTGAGCCGGAAATAATCTGGGCTCCAACATAGAGACAGCAAACTTCCAATATTGACATTTGGAGGCAGGGTGTGGTAAAATCGATCAAGGCTAAGCTTCCCACATCTTATCAACACATATATATGAAACACCCGCTCATGATTATGGCCATAATACTTTCTAAGCCTAGCCTAGCACAATAGCGAGTACAACAATCTAGGTGTCTGAGAGAGAGGGGCAGTTCCCCTTCTGACTGGGTCCATCTCCAGTGGCCTGACTCTCATGGACTGAGCCCCAATATTACTAGCAACTGTCTTATTCTAGAGGGAGAAATTCCTGTGCCCTTTGACCACGAGCAAGAATCATCCAATGGTGTCCCAGGGAATAACCCAAGCATGCATAACGTACCATTATTTGCCTATGCAGCAAAACGCCCCTTGATGTGCACTATTGATACCCCCTTTCAGTATCCCCTCCCTCCATCCCCGCAGACCTTATTACAAAGCTGGAACATTGCGGGAATTAAGAGTAAGCTAGGGGACCCTGACTGGGGTACTTTTGTCAACAAGAACAACATTTGTTTATTCCAGGAAACATGGGCAATAGATCAAGTAAATAGGTGTGGCTACAAAAGCTATGGAGTCCCAGCGATCAAACCTACTGCTGGGCTCCCTTCTGGTGGATTATTAGCTTTGGTCCGCTCCACCATAGCTTACGTCATCACCCCTCTCCACATGGATACCCCCAGCGTCCAAGGGATAATCCTTTCCTGTCCCAACACATAGTCCCTCACGATAATTAATATTACAGCAGTAGCACTTACAAATCGGAATCAAAAACGCTGCAATTACTGGACATCATGCTAAGCAATCGCTCTAGCACTCCCCATGTGCTTATAGCAGGACACTTTAACTTCACATTTGAGCCGAATAGCCTGGCATGTGAACTATCCAGGGATGAGAATTTCATTTGGGGTTTCGTGGCCTGGTCTGCTCTACTAGGAGGTACCTCTCCAGAGCAGCACTCCAGGCCATGGACCTTACCCTATTGCATGCAATTCTGGCATGTAACGGGCGTTCCCCTTATGACAAACTGCTTGCATGAGATGAGGCACGTACACTAGCACAATCGACTATATTTTTCTGGAAGTAAGATTATGGAGTAAGCTAGTCGACATGATTGTGGTGGAGCGAGTGGAGTGCAACAACAACCCTTTAGCACTAAATATATAAAAGTATCAATGACCCTCCTTTGTTTGGCAACTATCAAACTGAGGTGGCATAGCGAGCAAAAGAACGATGGATTAAACCCAGATCTCTGGTTGAAAGGTTTCAGCACTCCGTCCACCATCTTGTTGTGTTAGCTATCAAACATGCCCAAATGCAGCTCGTAGCCACTCACAATAGGAGGAATGTGAAATGGGAAGCAGCGGGCGCCTCTCCTGAGGGAATTGGGGCCTATACTCAATCCTGGCCACGCACACGGATAATATGTGTGCCAATTTGGGGAGGAATAATCTGCTACTAGCGGAGCACAACATGGTATTCTATAAGTTGAGGAATCTCCTCACCAAGGAGTCAAGAGGGTGCCCCAAACTATCGCAGGCAAAGTGATGGTTTAATGACCAGTATAAAAAGGCAAAGGCAAATCTCCTCCAATCCATAAAAGGGGGGGCACACAGGCCATAAGGGAAATCAGGGCCTTCTACCGGGCTGGTCTAAGAGAAGCAAAACGAACTTAAGAAGATGGCATTTGGTCTGATTTACTGGACGCCTCTGTAGCTAACGACCAGAAGAACCTTTGGGCCCTGGTCAGCAAGAGTGATGGGAGGCTAGGCAATCCCACTGAAACATCTATTTTACCCTGCGACTGGGTTGCACATTTTGGGAGCTTTCATTCTTCTACCCATGCTCCTGAGCCTGGCCCGGTGCATGGTGGTCACCATGACGCAAAGATACAAGATTTTCCCCCAGTAGTTTTCAACATGGAGGAGACAGAGGGCTTTGGTTTCATTCAAGCCCTGGAAAGCTCCGGGTCTTGACAAAATCCCAGCAGATGTGTTTAAATCATACCCTGGAGTGTGGGTCCCTTACATCAATGTGGTCTCCAACACTATCATGATGCAGGGGGCGAGCCCTCCATTGTGGAAGGGGGCAGAGATTGTGCCCATCTTCAAAAAGGGGGATCCCAGTGTGCCTTCCAACTACCACCCTATCAGCTTGATCGACAACCCGCAAAAAATGTTTTGCAAGAAGGTGTTAGGACTTGATTGGTGTGCGGAAAACCACATCCTTTCAAGACTACAAGTGGGATTCAGGAATAAAACCAGTGTGGTTGACCATGTCTTCCGCTTTCTCCTAGTAAAGTGGAAGATGGTGGACCTAGACAAGGGGGATCTTTATGTGGCGTTTGTTGACCTTCACGCCACGTTTGACCTCATGCCCAGAAGGAGATTATGAGAGGAGCTTCGGAGGATGGAGACCCCTCCAGATCTTCTCCACTTGGTTCAACTGCTCCACGAGGGGAATTCTGTCAACGTAAGATGTGGTGTGAAAGGAGAATTAACCAAGGCCTTCCCTGTAAACCAAGGTGTGCATCAGAGGTGTGTACTCGCCCCAACCTTCTTCCTCTTATACATTAACAGTTGTAGTGCCTACTTATTAAACTGTATTAATGACGCACCAACCCTGGCGGGTGAAAAAATACCGGCACTCCTCTTTGCGGATGATACTTTGTTGCTGTCCAAAACTAGGAGGGGCCTACAAAACTTGAATGACCGCTTCAGTCAGTTCTGTGGAGATTTTGGTCTCGAAATCAACACGTCTAAACCCAAATATATGATTTATTCCTTGTGAGGCAGAATAAGAGGGGTTATTAAGGTGGGCCATGAAATCTTGGAAAGAGTCCGGGAGTTCGACTATCTGGGTATCAAGCTGGACAACAACGGATCCTGGGAACCACAGCTCACCAAGAATACTTTAATTGTGAATCATAGAGCTGCAGTTATATATAAATTTGCCAAAAACGCAGCTTCGTCCCCTGTCCGTCCAGCAATTGAAATTTATAATGCCCAAGCCAGGGGGGCAGAATTATATGGGGTGGAACTATGGGGCCATTACAACGCCAGTGTCCTGCGCAAAGCAGAAAATAATTTTCTTAGGGGCCTCTTGGACTTAGTGAGGGTATGTTCTGGTACCTCTTTGCCTAGACTTGGGGATTAATATCAGAGCAGATAGGGCTGAGACCATTATTGTTCTGGATTCGTAGCTGGAACACCCATGAACCTTAGAGAGGGCTTGCAGGAAGTTCTTAGGGCCAACGGCGCAGGGAAAATTAGATGGCTGGGAATGCTAAAAAATGCCTGGCTTGAGCTGGGGCTAGGAAAATTCTGGAGTGAGCCTCAGTCCATCTGTCAGGGAGATAATCTTAAAGTCAAGAAACTGGCCCAGGAGATAGCTACTAGTAACAAGGACTGTTCACCCACACTAGGTAGCCTAACAGGTTCTTTCCTTCTCCACAAATCTGTAACCAAGGCTGGGGATTTCTTGGACTTTATCAGCCCAGCACGTGCCTGGTCCCCGTTTCTCCAATTTAAGTATGGGACTTTCCCAGTAGCAGCTTACACTATTAACTGGGGGAAGAGGAAACAGGGATCTGATCGTTGTTATCATTGCAAAACTGTATAAGAGAGTGACAAGCACCTCCTGTTCTTTTGCCCTCTCTATGTCAATCCTAGAAATAAATGGCTTGTTTCTTTGTGCAGATCCCTTAATCTAAAAATTAGAGCTGAAGCCTACAGAATATGTAAAAGTGATACCACCTCGATTGTGGTTATGGTTGTTTCCAAATTTCTGTACATAACTTGGGCAATTAGAACCAAAGCATTAGGCACAGCCTAAACAAACATGCCCTAAATGATCTCTACATGACCCTGATTTTTAGGGGATTTTAATTGTTTCCTGTAGTTTTTATGTGATTTTTTAACTGTTTATCAATGTTTTAACATGTTTAATTTTATGATGTATTTTTGATGATGAGACTGATGCTTCCAACTATCAATAGATGATGATAATGTAAGCTCAGTGGATCGTGACATTGCAGACCTCATAAAAGGCACTGTCAGAAATTAAAGGGTTTGTGATGTAATTCCCCTACAGTTCAACTTGCAGGTTATATTTTTTGTTCATTGTCTTCTACTGCTTCTCTTCCAGGTATGATCTGAAGACATCCTTTGATGTCGTTGAGAATGACATCCACATGCTTGTTAACAAGTACATCGGATCAACAGACTTAGCCAACTAGACTGCAAGACACCCTGGACTGTCCTTACCGGAAGACTCAATGAAGAATCTCCAGTAAAAGCTGGGTACCAGCAGCTGGAGGTTTCTGACGAGGTGTGAGAATCTTATTCTGCATCGTCTTCTAAAAAGGATTATTATGGCCTACTTTAAGAATTAAAGCATCAAATGAGATATTTTACTTAAAGCACTAAATAAAACAATATGACTCAGTGAGATGTTCTAGAATCTTAACTTTTACCGATGCACCTTCCTTTATTGATCTAAATTCTAGAGCCTACAATAGAAAAAATTGTTACTGGACTCCTTCCCTCAGGAAAAAACACACAAATATTATATTATTTTTGTGTACGGCATTCACAAATTACTTGGCCTCTTATGCGGAGGGACATTTGGTTAGGTTGTCATTTTCAGTTGACACAAATAGCTAGATCCTTGGTGCATTAAAAGGTGTGTAGTCAACAGTTTGGTAGCTTGTTGATGTGTCGGTCTTGGTGTGTGATGCAGGCAATCTCTGTTGTGGGTGTCCTTGGGAAGCTGAGGCTTGTAATGTCAGATTGTGGATTGGAAGGTTTGGGTACTGTCATCTAGATGTCAAAAGTCTTTCCGAAGAATGTATGACACCGCTGGTCGGCTGGGGGAAACCTCAGGGTGTAGGGTCTTGCAAACCTGATCTGAAACCAAGACATCATTCCAGGGAGTATATGGATGTATGGCAATCAAACAGAATTTGTGTTTGGGTTTCTAAAACACACTACGTCGACTTCTTGTTGTAATGTTGGTAAAGACTGACTGAGCCAGACAAACACCATCTGTGTGAGGATCATGACGCTAAGAGGGGCCGGTCCCCGAATGTATGGCTATTTTAGAGCTAGTGCGTTTACAAGGCATTAGCATTGTATGTGTGTGTGTGTGTGTGTGTGTCAAGGTCATGTGTTCGCCTGCTGTGGTTTGTTGTCTGATAGATTAAATTAAACTGTACTCACTTGAGAGAGGTCAACATGGAGCGGATTATGTGTGCATTGTGCGATTAAATGCCTTGAAGAAGATAGGAGGCAGCCCTGCATTCTTAAATTATATTGAAAAAATATTTGATATGAGTAAAATAGTGAGAAAAAGGTTTGATATATGCATCTTGGCCACAATTATGACAGTTTTTTCTTCAAAATAGTGAGAAACAAGTTTGATACATGCACCTTGGACATGATTATGAGAGGTTTAGTTCACATCATATGATAAGAATTTTGCTGATCACAAACACCACTTATTCACTCATACTTTTGTAACTGTTGCTCGGCTTACCAGCCACTACGTAGTCATTACTATAGGTTTGCAGGAGGGACTAGCAAAATGACCATAAAAAGGTTTGTACAGCTGTATTTCTGAAATTTTTTCATACATTTATCTCAAATTTCAAAAAAGTACCATATTATTTTCTAACTGCAATTAATCGTTGCTCTATACAGAATGAAGGTAGAACTGGCGAAGTCCCAATTGCCAGGACATTTCCTAAAAAAGAATATCAGCCCAAAATGTACTGTGATGACCAAGATGACACTGCTTTCTCTCTGGCATTGAACTTCTCTATGAAAGCAGGGGCTAAACAATGCAGCCAGCAAACACATCGATATCTTTTTCACCAGGCGCCACAACACGCATGTGCCATACAGTTCTGCTTCAGAATTTGCCAGAAAATGATATACATCTAGTGTCATTTTATTTTTTGTAGTCAAAAATTCAACCTAGATTTGTCCTCAGCCCTACTCAAGCTGTGGGTGGCAAGGAACAGGTGTGAGCATAATGGAGTCTTCCGTAAAAGTACTCCAAGTCTAAAGAGTGTATAGCATGAAGCCACACAGTAAGAGGAATAGCAAAGAGGTCTGCATCTTGTGAAATCTTAAGGGTCTCTGCTTTCTAACTAACAATCCAACACCTATTAACACACAAATTATTCAAGGTAACCAACATCATCTTCAGTACATTTCCATCGTCCTCGGTAGAAATTGACAACATTCGGCTCTTCTCCCACACCTTCAATTGGGTACATTCGATTGACCTTGAGCATCCTTTCTCCACCATGAGAACTCGTCTAGCATGTCTTCTTCTTGGCAAAAAGTTCCTCCTGTACCTTACTATTACTACAAATAAACAATGGCTTCTCACTAACTAATGAAGCCTTGTATCTGCACCCGCAGAGCAGGGAACATTCAAGCGAAACAATTCTCATATGAAAGTTAAACAATGAAACTCAGAAGGTTTAGTTCTTTGGTTACACTAAGTTTGCACAGCAGTTTTAGTGCACTTGACGCTTGAATAAATGTGCACATACAGTTCTAATTTGACATATATGAACGAATATTATAGGGAATATAGGGAATAAATCACGATTACATGTGAATAAATGTTACATCTTAATACATTCAGTTAATGAATGAGAACTACATTTCCTTTAGACATCTTTCACATTAGTACACAAACATTAAATGAGTCTATTATTCTAATATGGAACATTTCAGACATACCTTGAAAACTCCATTGTTTATTAAAATGGAAGGCCACACGTTATATAGAAAGTATCAATCTGCATAAATCAACGTATATATGTGATGTATAAGAGTGGAGCCAAAACTACGCATTTCCAATCCGCCCTCTGATGGTGAATCAAGTCATCACGTTAATCTCTAAATATTATCAGAGAACTGATTAAAACCTTGGGGTTTTAATTTCCTTTCGTCTAAGTTCTTCTAGATGTTTCATGTCATCATAGTAATTGCTCGGTTTCTCTTCTAATTCGACATCATATCTCTTTTTTAACTCCCTTCTTTGCTTTCACTCTTTTGCACACCTTAAAAGACACCACTACAACTATTGCACAAAGAGCAATATTAACAAGACATTTCAAGATAGATCCCACTATTCCTCTTCCCAAGTTTCCTAACGAATTTCCTACTGCCCTAAGTCTATTTCCAATGGCTTCCCATGCATGTGTCGCTGTCAAACCACTCAAATCTCTCTGTAAGTCAGTAATATTCTTGATATACTTCTGCAAGTTGTTGCTGTTATCTGGAATGTAAGTACAACACTGCTTAACTTTCAACATTCGGCAGACTCTGCCTTCTTTTGCAAGAAGAATGTCTAACACAAGTCTATTCAGCAAACGTATTTACCTAATAGCAACCATTTTTGTATCTACAAGCAACAAAGATCCTTCATTGCTAGTAGATAGCTTATCAACTACAATGGACAATTTTCTAATCTTAATGTCATTCAGTTTCACACCTACATTTGGGATAATTGCAGCAAAAATATCTCCCACTATTTCTTCAGGACTAGCTCCTCTATTTTTCTCTTCCCGTGCAAATGATCAAAATTCTCTACATGCTATATCTTGGGGGAAAACTACACCTAAATAACATGTGCCATATCATTTCTTAGGCAATTTGAAATAAGCATTATTGCCACAAAAAAATAAATTCCAAGAATCACAGGATCGTCTCCATCTAAATATAATTCCCATCCTACTCTAGCTTCAAAAGTATGATCACAGTCACTCTTTCCTACAAACAAAGTATCCAATTTTTTCTTACCATTCTGTCTACATAATTTCCCTGTATGCTGGCAGTCTAAGGATAATGCTTCTGTACTTCCTGCTGTTTCATGATCCATCTTCTCTTGTAACCATTTTGGTATGCTCTCTAATCCAGTGACATTAGCTAATACTGCTCGGAATCAATCTTCTACAAAATCCCAAAATTTCTTTTCAATATCAAGTCAGCAAGCAAGTTAAATTATGTCTATGGGCATAAACTGTATCTTAGTTTTAATAAGGACAAAGTATCTACAGACCGTATCATTTATTTAGGAAAATGCATGTTTATTCAAATGTTTGAACATAGGAACTTCTGAAAGGACTAAATCATAATTTGAATGATAGTACTGAAAATGACCCTGTCTATAGAAAATACTCAGTATCAGTCGACAAGAAACACTATACGTCAATGGTATATGGTGATAAGTTATGCCTTCAGCCACCAAAAAGGCAATTGCATACAAACATAGCAATTGCTTGCATCTATGATGTCGACATATTCATAAAGCAATCTAGTGTAAGCATTCAACGTAATGCCTTCTAGATAAATCTGTATGCAAATCACAATCGTTTAATGAGTAAATGTTTCTATCAGCTACATGTGATGATTTGGGTTTAGAATTAGCCTTCTCATATACTGCATTAGTTGCAGGGGAATGTAATCCTACAAGCAAGGAAATTAATACTGCAACTATAACTAAGAAGGTAATCCCTAATATGCATCTACGTCTATGGTAATATGGGTTAGTTTCCATAACTTCACTAAAGTCAGACCAGTGGGTGGAGAATAGCAGCAGCAGAGTCTTCTCTGTCGGTCTCCACCTGCGCAAAACCAAAGTTTGTGACATGCACCAGCATTATATACAAATCTTTGTGAGACTTCTCTAGTCATGCCCCACGTTCTTTTCAGAGCAACCCTATTTTTATTCTTTGCCCACTCGGGCCTAGGTAATCTTCAATGACTGTAACAAAGTTCATTCAATGTCTCTCAAAATATAATGTCCAAGTTCAGTGATAACTATCTCCAGTATGAAATGTTTCAGTTCTTCAACTAGCACATGGAACTCCCTGGAACCCAGAAAGGGAAATTCAGCTACATCAAGGAGAAGGTGTCTGAGAGCACTTAGTCTTGCCAACAAAGGAAGCTTTAACGTAAGATGAAACTGTAGATCAAGTTCCAGAAGTTTCAACCGGATGTTCACTGTTATCCCAGAACTCCCAGAATTCTCTCTCTCGGTCATTTGCAGCAAAGTATGTCCACTCAGGAGAAGAGTATCTCCAACAAAACACCCTCGATCTCTTGGATCTCCTCAAAGCAGGCGGCCCGCCTCCTTTATCAACACTCAAATCAGACGCTTCAGAAGTTTCAGGAATAGTTGAACATTCACTTTCACCTGACAGCTTCAGTCGCCCCCCTTTCTTCCCTTCTGGGCCAACGTTCTCTTACTGCCACTCGTGGTTCATCAACACTAGGTCCTTCGCTAGGGACTGACTCAGTCTCGTTTACCACCACGAGACAGGCTTCTTCAGCATCAACATCACCTGTCGACTCATCAAGACCCCCCCACCAGACTAATCAAGTGCTGTTTCAGGCTCTAGCTGGTCCCCTACAGCTTGACTAACCTGCTCCCATGGCCTCTCGACCACCACTGGCGCTTCTGGGAGAGGTGCTGTAATTTCATCAAGGGGACACTGAACTCTACAAGTATGGGCAGCGTGCACCCAGTTAGGGAGACCTTGCACTACACAACAGTTGTTGTGACAAGAATCACTGGCAGGGACCACCCCCAACAAGATTCCAGGCAACTCTTCCACACATGTTTTTCCACCAGGACCCAGTCTCCGGGACTAAGGTCATGGCATGGCTCCTGATGAGACACAGAATGCACCACATCAGTCAATCCTTTGTAGTAATCAAGTATCATGCCATCTGTGATATTGACAAGCATATTTGCAGGCACAGCTGGCAATCGCATAGCCCTTCCCATAATAATTTCGTGGGCTGGCAATCCTGTTTTCCGATTGGGAATACTGCGAAGACTCATCAACACAAGGGGCAAAGCATCAGGCCATTTCAGAGATGTTGAAGCACACACTTTAGCCAATCTGGATTTCAGCATTCCATTGACATGTTCCACAATGCCAGAAGCCTCAGGCCTATAACTGCAATGCAGTCTCTGCTCCACTTACAATGCTGCACACAACATTCTCAGGACCTCATTATTAAAAATGAGTTCCTCAGTCTGACTGCAGAGAAGTCAGAAATCCAAACCTGGGGATGAGTTCCCTCAACAACAGCTTAGCTACAGTGAGACTGTCATTTCTCCTAGTCGGGTATGCCTCAACCGGTGAAAAAATGCAACCTACCACCAGTACGTATCTCAGCCCATTACACACAAGCATTTCTATAAAGTCTAGCTGCATCTTGTTAAAGGGACATCCTGATCTCCCTATGACACTCAACGTAACTGCAGTCCTTTTCCCTACATTAATCTGTTGGCAAACGACACACCTGTGACACTAAGTTTCTGCCATTAACCTGAATTTGGGATTGAACCACATCTGTTGAAACAATCTAACCATGGCATCTCTTCCCACGTGCATTGGCCCATGATTATGCCTAGCCATAGTTGGTAACAAACTGTTAGGCAATACAGGTTTACCATTTCCTGAAACCCAAATGTCGACATCTCTTTTCACACAACCTGCTTTTACCCAGCTCTGCAGTTCTGTCTCTGTCACTTCTTCTTGCAACCTCTTAACTTCCTCCCAAGTATCGGCAATTGTTAGCAAAAGGTTGTAATTGGTTTAGTCTTCTCCCTCATTGGTATACTTCCTATTAAGGGTATAAGTATTATGTGCAAAGTATTTTGCAACTTCATTGGCATATCTGTTGCCAACGGTCACAGCATCATCTGCCTTGCAATGTGCAGAACATTTCACAACAGCAACTTACGCAGGCAACTGCAAAGCATCCAACAATTTTTGTACTTGTTCTCCATTGCAAATGGGGGAACCTGATAAGGTCATGAACCCCCTTTGAGACCATAACTGTCCGAAGTCATGCACAACCTAAGCCATATTGACTATCGGTGAAAAGAGTCACCTTCAGCTAGTCTGAAACCCAGCATGCTCTGGTAAGGGCAATCAATTTGGATAACTGAGCGGAGAATACTCCATGGAGCCAGGCAGCTTCAACTAATCCTGAGACAGTACAGATTGCATAGGCAGCTCTCAGATTTCCCTCTTTGACTCGCAAACACGAGCCATCCACAAACAGTGCATAATCAGATTCAGGTAGTGGCTCATCTTGTATATCAGGTCTTGGCTTGGTGAACAGTTCAGTAACATCGAGACAGTCATGTTCTACTTCATCAGAATCAACATCACAATCAGGAAGGGGCTATAGAGTAGCAGGGTTCATAACAGCACAACAGCCTAACGTTACGTTTTCCGTCACAAGAATAACTGGTTCGTACTTAGTGAGGCAGCTGTTAGAGAGATGCTGGGTACAAGTTCTGGTCAACAGAATTTTGACTCAATGTGGAACATAAACAGTCAAAGGGTGATCCATCACGATGTTCTCACACATTTCGATACTGACACCTATGGCTGCTATGGATTTCAGACATCCAGTCAACACTGCGGCTACAGAATCCAATGTAGCCAATAATAGGCAACAGGCCTCCTGGCACCTCCATGATTCCGAGTTAGCACTGAGAGAGCGCAGCCCTGCTTCTCACTGCAGAAAAGAGAAAGCACTTTATTGCAATCAGGAATTCCCAGTGCTGGGGGGGCGGCAGAGGCTCTCTCTCAACTCTAGGAACGCAACCAAACAGTCATTGTCCCAGGGCACCGGATCCAACGCATCCTTGTGCGTCAGCCTCAGTAAAGGCTTAGCCACTAGGAAAAAGTTAGGGTATCCACTGGCAACCATAGTCCACCATTCCCAGAAACATCCTGACCTCCTTCTGAGTCTTTGGTGGATTAATCTGCATGACCACCGAGATTCTTTCCTGCGACACCTTCCTTGCACCGCTCACAATGTAACGTCCTAGATACAGGACCTCTGTCAAACAGTACAGTAACTTGTTCGGGGACACCTTATGTCCATTAACAGCCAAATGGCTCAGCAAGGCGATAATATCAATCTTGCAAGTTTCTCTAGTGTTTGATGCAGTCAGTACATCATCAATGTATTGGGCCAACACTGAAATTCATGGCATGATCAAAGACTCCAGATTCTTTTTCAAGATTTGGTTAAAGATGTAAGGACTCTCCGTATACCCTTGAGGGACTCAGCACCATCCCAAGACACTACTGCCGAACTGGAAAGCGAAGAGGAACTGGCTGTCCTCGTGCAAAAGCACAGAGAAAAATACCTGACAAAGGTCAATGACAGTGAACCATTCAGCTTCACATGGAATCTGAAATAACATCACAGCTGGATTCGGTACCACGGGATGACAAAGAAACTGCAATTCTATGTATCTTTCTTAAATCCTGCACAATGCAGTACTTATGGCTTGGTTTCTGCAGGCCCATAATGGGTAAGTTACAGGAACTCCCCATTATTTCTTTCAAGATCCCTTGCTGGATCATGTTCTCAATCACCGGAGTGATACTAGCAATCATTTCGGGGGTCAAATTGCACTGCGGAGTCCTTGGGTACTTAGCATTGGGCTTTATTTGTATCTGAACAGGCTCAACTCCCTTAATAAGACCAATGTACTTTCCCGAAAAATCCCAGACTTCCAGCTTCACCGAATCTCTGAGATCTATGGACAACTCTTCAATGGTCATCATTGGGAACATTGTAACAGCTAAATTCTGATTTACTATCTTGAAAGCAATGTCCTCATCATTCTTCTGAAGCTCTATGCCCTTTGGCGTGCAGTAAAATATGCAATTTAACTTGCACAACAAATCGCATCCAAACAAACACAGAGGGCTGGAATCGCCTATAACAAATTGATGATTTTCAGCAAAAGTCCCTATTTTTACAGGTACTTCTTCTGTCAAGGGACTAGACATTTAGGGCCAGATGTACGACGGATTGGTGAGTCACAAGTCGGTCGCAAATCGTATTGCAAATGCAAAAACGGCCATGCTCAATGTACGACAAGCATTCGCAAAATGAAAATAGCGATGCCACCGTCTTGCTAAAAATTGCGACCGGATTTTGTGAGCTGCAATTTGGCAATCCCAAATTGTGAGTCGCAAACAGCATGTACAAACGAGTCGCAAATTGCGATTAGTAGCAAAATGAGCCACTTGCATATGTAATATACCACCATTTCAAAACAGGCGGTAACAGGGCTCAAGCTATAAAAATAGCCTCAGAATGCATCTGGGACTTCCACAATGGCTGCCCTGTATGTGATAGCAAGGAGGTTGAGCATACTGACTGCTCAACAGAGAAGGCGGAGACAGGAGAGGATATTCTGAGTCAGGCTGACCATGTTTCAGAAGACAGAGGAAGAGATATATGAACTATACAGGCTGAGTAGCAATGTGATCTTGGAGCTAATAGCCACCTTAAAGCCACACCTTGAAAGCAGTATGCAGCGCAGCAATGTAATCCCCACCAATGTCCTGGTGTTATGCTCCCTCCACCTACTAGCCAGTGGCAGTTACTAAAATGTGATAGCAGTGGCAATAGGGGTGTCGCAGAGTACGCTTTCAATTTTTTTTCACAATTTCCTAGTTGCCATGCTCTTCTACATACACCAACACATCCATCTGCACAGGAATGATGTGGAAATGCAAACTGTGAAAATGCAATTCTACCGGATAGCCAGATTCCCACAGATCATCGGGTGCACTGATGGGACCCATGTGCCCATATGTCCCCCATCCCGCCTGGAATACATATTCAGGAAAAGTAAGAACACCCATTCCCTGAACATCCAAGTTGTCTGCAATGCACACAATATCATCACAGATATTGTGGCCAAATATCCAGGGGGCACCCATGACTCCTACATGTTCAGGCACAGTGGCATATACCAGCGGCTATACAGAGGGGATTTTGATGAAGGTTACCTACTAGGTATTGAAATGTAATGTCAAAATTTAAAAGTATTTTCACAATCATCACTCCCTGTATGTTGTCTCACCCTTGTACTTGCTTTACCAGGTAACAGTGCGTATACCCTGAGGCCATGGATCCTCACACCCTACCTGTCTCCCAACAACCCACATGAAAGGTGGTAAAACAAGACACATAGGCGCACCAGATTTGTGATTGAGCGCACATTTGGCCTCCTCAAATCTCACTTCAGGTGCCTGCACAAGTGTGGGGGAGCCTTGCAGTATGTGCCCGAGACTGTGTGCAAGATTGTGGCAACCTGGCCACCCTTCACAACATTGACTGCAGAGAGGCTGACTCATTAGGTGACCGGATCAGATTAGGAGGATGATGAAACTTGTCCACCTGCCCTGCAGCCAACAGTGGAAAGCAGAGCAGCCGAGGGGAGAAGGCGTCTCCAGTAACACAATACTCATCCAAAATGCCACAACAAGTAATTGAATGCTCCAAATGTGCTCCCTTTAAAGTCAGGGTTCACAAACACATTGATGGGCAACCTGTCCATCAGACAATAGATATGTCCTTTGGTTGCACATGTTGTGCGATTACATCACCGCTAACAGTAAATAAACAGAACAAAACACAATGCCAAACTGTCACTGTGAATTCATTTTTTTGATGTACGTCCTGTTTTGGAGCTGGTGCCATGTGTATTTGCAGGTGGGCGGCTGCTATTCCTGCGCAGCACATGGGTATCTGATGCTGAAAGTCTACTGAGGCTTTATACCTCACTGTCCGGTGCCTCAGCACTACCCTCACTGGCAATGTGGGCTGTTGAATAGCCTCCACAGCTGCTGTAATCTGTGCAAGGCCGTGACACATCACCACTGTAGTGGGCCACCTTGACCTGTAGGGCCCCGGTGCGCCTGGAAAGCGCTGTAGTTGCCTATGCAGGCCTCCCTATGGCCCTTGTCAAGGCCTCCAACCTGACATCTCTGCTTGTCTCCCTGTGCCTTTGCAGGTTCCTGTCCTCAGCCAGCTTAGTGCACAGTTGGCCATTGGCACCTGTGAGGAGATCAATTTTAGAATCCATGCGGACCTGGTTTTCAGCCAACCGCTGTGTCAAGGTGTTGAATCCCTGGGCAAGTTTATGTTTAATCAACCGTATCTGTTTCAGATGTAGGCGCTGAACCTGCAGCATTACTGCTACCAGCCAGCCACACACCACCTGGTCGTTGGATGCCACCTTGGGACCGAGATGCAAGCCTTGCCTTCTAGTGCCTGAAGATTGGAGCGCAGCTGCCGGACCCTGGTGATTGGATTGCGTCTAGGAGTGGGTGGCTGTTGGATCTCCTGCACCTCTACTGCAGCTGCCTGTGGGGAGCTGGAGAAAGACTGGCCCTGTCATGTGATGTACTTGGGAGACTCACAGGCACCTCAATCGCCCCTTCCTCCATCTGGCCCTGGTCTTCTCCCTCATCTGAAGCTCATTCCTGTACTTCCCTAGTTGTATCTATGTGGCAAATGGGGAGACGAATAAAAGTGATGTGTTAAACACAATTTCATTGGTCGTACAACATTATTCAGCTGATGTCTGACAGTAACTACACTGTTTATGTAGTTGACTAAATTCCCATAATGTACCATGTGTAACATTTTGATCAACTACAGGGACCAGCCAGATATGTCTGGATAAGGGTGTGTTGCATGCATGTAGACACCAGGTTTAAGGGCATAAATGTTGGCATAGTAGTAGTATAGCTCTTATCTGCTGATGGTGGAGGGGCAGACGTGTCGAGGTTTCCAAATCCTGCCACTGCCTCAGCCTCAAGGTCATCTCAGCCATAGCCTCTGCAGTTCTGGGAGGGAGGGGGGGGGGGGTACATTTGAAGGACCACCTCCTGTTCCCTGGGAATCCTGCAGACGTGTTGCCACCCTCTCTTTGGCACAAGAGCGCAAGTCATACCAGCACTTCTTGATTTCCTCAATGGAACGGTCTGCCACTCCCAGGGCATGTCCCTCCATATCTTCCTTTTTTCAGACTCAGGCACAGTCATGGAGGCACAACCGAATAGCTGGTCATGGTTCTTACAGCATTCCTCTGTGAGGATTTTGAATTCCCTCTCAGAGAACTTCAATTGTCTGCGTCTCTCCCCTGCTGCCTTCTCAGACTGTAGGCTGGCCATTGAAAAGGTTTATTTGGAAGCTGCATGGGCTCCTCTGCTCAGTTGGTGTGTGCTGCTGGACTACCCATTGCACTCTGGCTGCTCTCCAGGCTTATTCAGGGACACCACTTCTAGTCTTTGGGGGTCCATCACCTGATTCAGGAAGCTGAAAGGCATTTTTCAAACCATGCGGTATCTAATTGTGACCGCTATCGCAAATTGCGACAGCAGTGGCTATTTGTGATCTCATACCGACTCGCTAATATCGATTTTGGTATTTGCGATGTGACTTGTTAGCGAGTCGCTATTTCGGCCCCGGTTTTGTGCGTACAGCAGATTTTGTGACTGGATAATTGTGAGTTGCTAAAATCTGCAATTTGTGAGTCGCAAAATCTGATGGTCGTACATGTGGCCCTTGCTGATTTGCTACTCTTACAACTTGGATTCTTCTTCCGAGAGGGTTAAGTTTGGAACCTCCACTGTTCTCACAGTAGAGCAAGTAGCACCAGTGTCAATCAAGAATATGACAGGGTGGCCATCTACTTCAGAATTAACACCCTGGTCTACCTCTAAGACTGCGCCAAGTGCACAATATTCCTCCCCTCTCAGGCACCCTCAGGAAGACTGATCGGAGCCATATCCTTCTGCCATCTCAAATAAAGGAAACTGCTGAGCTATATTTTGGTTCTGGAAAGAATTTTGGGTCATGTTCGGAATCTGATTTGAATTAAATCGAGGGTTATTTGGAGTCTGTTGTGGCATAGGGGGTTGTGGGACTAGCATCATCGGGCCTTGGGGTGCATTGAAATTCTGAGACCTCTGTCTCGGTGCATTTTGGGATTGCACAGGGTTACTATTCTGAGGCTGAGCAAACCCTAAATTTAGTCCTTGATTAGCTGGATTAAGATGACATTCCTACTTCCAATGCCCCAACCTGTTACAGTAGTGGCATGGATTAGACTTTCAAAGTGGCCACATCAATCCCAGGTCAATGGGAATACCTCTTCCACTACCTGGTGATCAGAAACCTCCACCACCATGCATCACAGAAGCTCCCTGCTGAGAAACACCCTGCATAGGGGCTACATTTCCCGTATAGGGTTGATTCTGTTTACCCCTCTAAGCAGCCTTCATCTGCACAATCATCAATTTTTCCTTGAGCCTCTTCTGTTTTATCTCAATATCGTCATGACAGTACTTGACATAACGTAAAATCTCATCAATAGACTTATTCTACCAACATATCAAATGCTGTTGAATCATCATACTGATTTCACATCTCACTCCTGTTACAAACCTGGACACAAACTGTCCCATAACCTTAGGTTACAACGTCTCCATTCCACTATACTGCTTAAAAGCCTGCAACAATCTCTCATAGAATGCATGAACCGTCTCTTTAGGTTCTTGGGTAGTCCTATCAATCTTAACCCAATCAATATCATCATAACCATCATAACCCAATCATATCAAATCATAACCTTAGCTTTTTACCAATTCATCACTTGATTGTAATTTTTCATTACAATAGCTGATGGGCCATGTGTCACGGCATCTCATTCCGACTCCGTCAGACCAATCCATTGCTATTTTTGCTTGCAGTCCACAATCACTTGGAACAACAATGTCAAACAAGGTATTCAAATCAGTACACAGTACCTTTGAAATTTATACAAATCGATCAGCCTGCGTATACCACTCCACAGGCTTCCATCTCAATTGCGGAAAATCATTTGTGAATGATGCAAGATCACTTCGACTCCAAGTCATATGAACATAACCTCCGCTAGGTACTTCCCATAAGGAGAAACTTGTGGTACTAGCTCCCTTTTCTCCTAAAGGAGGAGGTTCCCCCATGGGACAATTCCTCCTTGACCTATTGTCTTCCCATTTATCTAATGTATTCCAAATCTGAATACTCTGAATCAATGCTCGAATTTGCATATTCAACCCTGATACTCTAATTCTCTATGTCTTTATCAGAGAAAGAGAGACTATGGCTCTTTTGTAAAGCCGTTGTCCATTCTAAATCTACCTCATACTTCTTGGCTAGGTCGATTAGCTTATCATGAGCTTGCCTTGCGCATCTAGTAACGTCCTTGCACATGAACAAAAGTTAATTTGGCTGTAAAACATCTATTCAAGCTAATTTAAGACTCCCGCTTATTTCATCCAGCTCTAGTTTCAATTTGACTACATCCACCAGATTTACCTTCCATGTTGACCTGATCATTCCCTGACGCAACTCTGTACTTCCACTTCCATTTCACGCTTCATCAAAAGTTTTCAACCACTCATCCAATTCTTGAACACTCAAGTTAGACTGCCAAACCCCCCAGGAGCTTTAGGCAATCCTTCCTCTCTAGGTGTACTACTAATTGAATTTAGAGGTGGCTCCCATGTAATCAAGTCAATATCTGGTAATCCTTCGAATGTCCTTAAAGGTCCAAATCCAGTTTGATTCATCGATGGGTCTGCACTCTCACCACAAGGAGAGCTTGCATTCATTGGTACTAAAGGAACTAATCCTCCCACACCTGAACTTGTAGGAGCATTCCCTGAAACCTGGGGTTTAGCCGGAAGAGCCAAATTATGTCTCACATTTCCTGCTGAATTAGGATTGTATATAGGAACCACTGGATCGATAGTGACTGGAACAGTAAGGGCGTCTGAAGCATTAAGAGCTGTAGAGGTGCTAGGCGCTAACATCCCTGAGCTCCATCATATTTCGATTCACATTCACAGGAGTAGCCCCAATCATATTGGAATTCACATTTGCTGGGGCGGTAGCCAGTCCCGTCTGGCCACTCACATTAGTGCTTCCCCCATTCATCATGTGAGGCTCATTATACGGAGGCGGACCTTCTGACAATAACACATCCAACAGACTATCACTCATGTCACTAACGCTATAGTTTCTCCTCTCTCTGGATCCTTTTGACTTGTCACCTCTTCTCCTTCTTTCTCCCTGTCCCACTTTCTTTACCGCTCTTTGCAGGGTACATGTTTACTCCCTCTATCATGTTCAATCTCTACCTCTTCTGTTCTGAATCCCATCTAGCATCAATGTATGTGCGCACTGCCTTTTTAGCTCTACCCTGATATTTCTCCTTTTCTCTGGCATGCAGCACAATTTCGCTCTGTGAAAAAGCTTCACAGTACTGATCATACCTCACTATCACACTTAAAGATAAAGTCCCTATCTCAATTGGGCTGTTGACGATGTCTCACGACAAACCTCACAAAACCTTAGCAGACAAATTTCAATACAGTGTCTTCTACAATTTTAATATCATCCCGGGATCTTAGGTCACATTGGACCCAATAACAACAACTTAACACCACACTCATATTACATTCAAACAACTCCGCTAGACATCACACCATTTTCATACAACCTGCAAGCTACATATAAGCCACTGTGACACACAACCCTATTAATACTCACTTCTCGGCTGCTCCCATCACTCTCTTCCGAACCGGGAACTTCCCCGATCCTTCAAGTCAGGACATGGACTCTAGGGGCTGGGGTTTGGGTCTAACCTAATCTAGGATAACTTTTCTACCTCCCTCTACTTCAAGAACGAACTATCTTCGCTCTGCTACTATCTGAGAACGCTCTAATCCTGTTTTCTTTTTTTTTTTTAAAACAAACTTTATTGCCTTTTACATGTTATACATTCTTTCCGCTGGCTGCGGTACCATTACCTACAAAACTTGTTCAGGATCAATGTATTACATTGCGTATTTCATATATCGTTGTCTTAATGAGTCCGATTTCCATTTGTCCAATCTTCCACTCTGTGAGTAGTCTATGTAGGCTGTAAGGTCACCCCACCCTCTTCCCTTTACCCCAACAAGATAACTAGCCCCCCCTCCCCCTCCCGCCCGCACCGCTGTCTCCCAATTACATCTACTGAGCTCAGAAAGTCGCCTCCCCCATACCTTGTGGTGCGTGGTGGCCCCTCACAGATGCCTCCCCTCTAGGAGCTGTCGTTTCATGTGGTACTATGTTATATGTCCCCCATCTCCCGGGATCTGCAGTATAGCCCCATCCCGGCCCCTGGAGGTGCTCCTGTTGTGGTCTCTCGGGGGTGGAGGCCTCAGTTGTCCGACCCTCTCCCTTCAGGTCTTCCATCAGCACCTCCCACGCTCTAGCCCTTTCCAACTTGCCTATCCCCCGTCTCGTATTCCTAAGTAGGACCCTGCCCTCGCATCCGGCCCATTTCAGCAGAACGCTCTAATCCTGTTGATATTTTTTCTCCTTGGTTTGTGGACCTTTTATTAGTTGCATGAGAGGCAAGTGAGAGTAAACATAAATTTCATATCACAATGACAATGTAGTAACCTAGTCACGCAATAAAGCCGGTACTACTGAATAAAGTTAAAGTGTTTTATTACAGACTCAGAAACAAGCTGATATAACAGTCTCAAAAGCATATTATAGAAGTATAGAATCACAAGAATAAATCCAAATCTTCTGATGAAATTCAAACGGATCAATAGAGAGCACACCAAAAACTCAGTAGCTGCGATACAGAAAATGAGAAAGAGAATCTACAGATTGAATTGCAGAATTCGATCCTGCTGCCTAGTCATTAGTATCTCTGAAATAATCTAACTCACCCTACCCTATACTAAATTTGAGAAACACCCTAATCAACCTATGGGAGGCAAGGAACAGGTGTGAGCATAATGGAGTCTTCCGTAAAAGTACTCCAAATCTAAAGAGTGTATAGCATGAACCCACACAGTGAGAGGAATAGCAAAGAGGTCTGTACCTCGTGAAAACCTAAGGGTCTCTGCTCTCTAACTAACAGTGCAACACCTATTACACGCAATGTATTCAAGGCAACCAACCTCAACATCTCCAGTACATTTCCATGTTCCTCAGTAGAAATTGACAACATTCATCTCTTCTCCCACATCTTCAATTGGGTACATTTGATTGACCTTGAGCATCCTTTCTCCGCTATGAGAACTTGTCTCCAACTTCGTTAGCGCGTCTTCTTCTTGCCAAAAGGTTTCCTTGCTATACATTAAAAAAAATATGGGGGGTGACGCAACAGTTTTAAAGATTGTGTTTTTTTATTTTTGAAAGACTTAAATTCCAACAAGTATTGGCAAAGCCAATAGGAGTGGCGTTCGCCTGGTGCATGTAACCATGCAAAAATTACACAACATGGAGAGAAATAGTGACATTAAAGACTGACTAGTGAACGCCCTGATGCAGGGATCTGATTGACTCCGACAGAGTGGCATTATATGCAGACAACATCCTGAACTTCCTAACAGACTCTGAGCTTATGGGTACGAGAGCTTTACAAATGCTTAAGAGATTTGTTGAGAATTCAGGCTTACACTTCAATGCGGCTAAATTCTCTGTGTTCCCAGCTAATTCCTACCCCCAAAACCTCGGGTGGGCAGCAGAACATTTCTTCATGCCTCAGCACTGTCCTAAGCTGGAGGGTCCCAATGGACCCCAAATTGATTCTGCTTTACACAAGCGAGGGCCTAGACAGCAACAGATACAAGTGGGCACTACTCTGGCTCGTTAATGACCAAACGCGATGCAGCCCAGCACTGGAAAGATGCAGCTCCCACATCGGCTGGGGAGTGGGAAAAGGGCCTGGATGACTGCATGGGTATGGAGAGGCCGGTATATGTGGCCAGGGGCTGCACCTGTAAATATAGCAAAATCTGGCAGACATGAGCTGCCTACCAGGGAATATGCTTGAAACCGATACGTCCAATGGCTGAGTCACTAGACGAATAAATGAGAAACTATGAGGAACATATGTAAAACGGAGAACACTCTGAGGCTCCTACCTAACAGGAGGCGGTTGGAGGAGGAGAGATGGCCTGGGAAGAGGAGGGGGATTGGGGACGTGGGGGAAACAATGCCTGGCTATTGTTGGTTGTTTCAGTTGTTTTGTAACGAAAAGAAAACACCTGCAAAGATGATGCAGATTGCTGTCATAAATCCTATCAATAAAACGTGTTTTTAAAAAAAGACTGAGAACTGAAAAAGATTGAAGCAATTCTCATACTGATAGCCAACCCAAAAGACCAGTGGTAAAGAGCTTCACATCAACATTTCATCAAAATGATACTGTTTGGTGGCTGTAATAGATGTTTTAGCTAATAATACGTGTTAAATGTTTCTGTAAATTATATGAAAATAACAAAAACAGGATAAACTGACATTCTGAATAATGTCCAAAAGCTAGAGTCAAGCACTAATAAAGATACACTCAGAGCATAGGTTGGAGTAACTTGCACTCCTAAGGATACACCTGAAACACAAAGTGGGGTACAAGGTTGATGTGTATATCAAAGACTCTAAAGTGCCTTCTCTTGGTACTACTGTTCATCAGAGAAACACAGGACTAAAGTCTTTAATCCTTGAGCAGTGCCAATTCTAGCATCAAGGTTCTAGGGAGGGTCCAGAGTATAAACACACAAGAAGGACTGGAGTACAACTCAGAGAGAAAATGGAGGAAAAGTCTATAGTCTTTGAAGACGGAGAGAGTCGGTCCTGTTTACTACAGTAGGAGGTTTAGTGCGCACTAACCTGATAAAGTACTTAGCATAGTTCTTCAACTTGTCTGAAGTTCGAAGAAGATCTCGAAGCCTTGACTCAGGGAGACACGGGGTCCAGAGTAGCTGTGCAGGAGGGACCGAGGAGGAAGACGTAGAGGGAGTGAATGCCATGAGAACTACAGTTTCGGATGGACTTTAAGGAGACTGGAACGCTTGTTCCAGCAGGATTCTTCAAATGAGTGGGAAGGGTGAAGCTTGTTCGGCAAGGCGCGAGGCCATGCCATGATTTAGGTTGGGGTGGGGTCTATACACCCTCTCGAAGGCT
Organism: Calotriton arnoldi; assembly: GCA_963921515.1. Classification (NCBI taxonomy): domain Eukaryota; kingdom Metazoa; phylum Chordata; class Amphibia; order Caudata; family Salamandridae; genus Calotriton; species Calotriton arnoldi. The sequence goes on from CAWUFW010001310.1 coordinate 366,733, forward strand.
CGATGGATGTAGATAGATCACATTAGTCTGTGGGGCACTTGGCCATCTGGAAGATTCTCAAATCTTGGGGAAAACACGTTCGTACATTCTATGACCTTACACAATGGGCTCCCAAACCTTGTTGATCGGAGCCAAATGACAGGAACCAAATGTAGATTTTTCGCTCAAACATGCATAGTGGAAAACAACACTAAGGCCCCAGTAACAGCGAGAACAAGGCTTGCCATTAGCTCACGGAATTCTGGGGGAAGCGTCCAGGGATTTAATGGAAAACCACCCCAAGGCCCTAGGAACAGCAAGAGTAGTTAATCCATTGGTTCACAAGATGTGGGGAACGCTTGTAGGGGTTCAAGAGTAATGGAAACTACGAGTGCTGAGGAAGCATCGGTCATAAGGGGGCTACGGAAGCATCGGCCATGAGGGTTCTGGAAAAGCACCAGTCATGACAGCGCGGGGGGAACACTAGCCTTGAGGGATGCTGGGGGGCGCATCAGTCATGGGGGTGCTGGGGAGGCCTAACCATGAGGAATACTGGGGGCGCATCAGTCATGAGGGTTCCTGGGGAACATAGTTATGAGGGATGCTAGGGAAGCATCAGTCATGAGGCAACTGGGGGAACATAGTTATGAGGGATACAGGGGAAGCATCAGTCAAGAGGGAGCCGGGGTAATATTAGTTATGATGGATGCTGGGGAAGCATCAGCCATGAGGGTTACTGGGGGAATATAATTATGAGGGATGCTGGGGAAGCATCAGTCATGAATATAATAGCTTGCATAGGGTGCCTTGGGGTGAAGACCATGAGTCCGGCGCCCTAGACCACTACATAAAGCAACATGAGCTCTGTGCGCTAGACCACTAAGTAGAGGACACAAAAGGGGGTAACAGCAAGGGAACAGGAGGGGTTCGTGACAGGACACTTCAAGGGGGATTGTCAGGCGTCAAACACTGACCCAGCAATACCCATGATAACAAGCAGTTTGCACATAGAAGAGACTGAGAGGGCCCGGTTGCACTCAACCTAGTAGTTATGGAGATCTGAGAGGGACCCAGATGCTCTGAAGCACATTCATCCTAACAAGATGGGGTTTGTGTGGAAGTTACTATCAATGGTAGAAGTGTGGCTGCCCTGAGGGATACTGAAGCCTTCCGCACTATGGTTGAGAGGAAGTACCTTAAGCCTGAGGAGATACTCCCTGGTAGCAAGGATACAGGTTTGGTAGCCAGTGGAGAGGGCATGGAGTAGCCACCTGCTAGGGTTGAGATTGAGCTCAATGGCATGGTGGCTGTGGTTCAAGTCGAGTTTAGAGAAAAGCAAGGTGCTGGATGTATCTTGGTCAATGACTTGACTGCCCCTGGCTTGGTGCCAGGATCAGAAGTTTTTTTTAAGTTGGACCACATCACTTATGTTAACCAGAGGACAGGCTGCACATCAGTCTCAGAGTGTGACTGGGAACATTCCTGATTTGCAGGGACCAGGACAAGAGGAACAGGAAAGGGCAGACTCCAGGATAGCAATGACTGTGGAGGTCATCACCTCTGCTCCAGATGGAGAGGAAGAAGAGGAGCAGGTGCTGGAGTCTGGGTCACTTCCAGAGCTGCAGGGTTTGATAGCTGCTGGAATGAGTACCCAGTAGGATTTCTGAAAGGCACAGGAAGAGTGCCCTCCGCTTGTGGGACCTAGGAATGAAGCCCAGAAACAGGTCAGCAGAGAGTGGTCGGGAAACACTATGTTGGCTTGGAGGATGGCCTACTTTATAGTGAGCCAGTAAATCCTGAGACAAGAACTAGTAAGGGGCTAGTGGTTCCACTAGTGCACAGAAATGTATTGTGGTCACTGGCCCATGAAATGCCTTTCACAGGACACGGAGGCATTAGAAAGGCCCACGATAGGTTGGACCCTCTGTTCTACTGGCCAGGTATACACAGAGAGGTTCTGTAGAATCTGTCACACTTGCCAGATGAGTGGTAAGATAGGAGGGAGGAGTAAGGCACGGTTAGTACCTCTACCAATAGTAGGTGTTTCGTTTGAGCAGGTGGGAATAGACATAATTGGTCCATTGACCTCCCCCCACAGTGAGGCAACAAGTATGTCTTGGTTGTGGTGGATAACGCCACCAGGAAGCTGTACCTCTGAGGAGCATGACTGCACAGTTGGCAGTGAGAGCTCTTCTAGGGATTTTTTCTAGTATCAGATTTCCGAGAACTAACATTTCTGACCAGGGAACCAATTTCATCTCCTCTTACATGAGACATGTGGGAGCACGCTACTGTGACACACACACAGCATCGCAAAGGAGCTGCTCTATGACAAACTTTGGATTAAAAACATTTCAGCAACCAAAAAAGCACAAATGTATCATTTTCTTATTCTGTTAGGATATTTAGATGCCCAGAACATGTCATCTTCATATAATGTGAAATCACAGCGAATAACCAGGATTAATACAGATCCAAAGATGGTGACTGATGCAGCCACAAAGGCAGAAATTGTCCATCTAAAGAATTCAACACATCAGAAAGGGGACAAAGTGGTAGAGAATGTCAACGGCTAATCACACAAGTAAATATAACTAGAGGATAAGGATAAACTGTTATGGAGTGGTGGCGAGTTGGTAAATCACTTTCAGGAGGAGTCAAAGAAATCCTCGCAAGAACTGGCAAAAGCATATCCACAACACCAATTTGGGTGAGATCACTGAAGGTTCAAAACCAATGACAACTTCAAAAAGATCAACTATGAGGGACATACAGTAATTTCTATTGAATTGAATCAAGTTTGTAGAAGGGAAAGGAAAGTCACAATGGTAACTGATAATACAAATAGACGTTGGCAGAGTAAGTCGACTTTGGGATTTGGATTGAGTTCAAAGATTCCATTGTTTTTATTTTTTATCAAGAAACTGTAATATCCTACTGTTTATTCAAACTATAACCTCTAAACAATGCAGCCAAATGAAGCAAAATGTTTCATTGTTAGCTTGAAGGCCCCAACAGCTGTTGGATAATAAAAGAAATTCCTTCCAATTTATTCAGCATAGTTTGATCAAAGGAAGACCTAAGACTACAACCTTTTGTTGTTACTAGTAAATGACTATTGCAAATTTATTAGACCATGAACATGCAAGAAGTGGCTTTCATGCCATTTTATCAAAGTACTGACCCTCTTACCACAAGACATAAATGTGGGGTACCAGCACAGATGTGCATATTGGGATTTACAACTGAGGAAAGGTTGCTAAAAAGTGAATGGTGTTGCTTTCCTTCAACTCTTCTAACCACTTAAATGAAATTAACTGCCTATGACGTGGTTACAAAATGTACATCTTTTGCCCTTGTTCAGTGTTTTAAGAGCACTATTAACGTCTTTCTGCGTCTTCCGGCAAGTAAATGTTTAGCAATACCATAGTTTATTTTTCTGTGGAAACCAGCACAGAGGCAATGACTGTATTAAAAAAAACTGAAGTAATTTCATTCTTGGTTGTTGCATGGACTGCTGTATAACCCAATGGTTTTTCCTGTATCCCAAAATTAATGTGATCAATCTCAGAATCTACAATTCAGACACAGCGAAGGGCATACAAACACTTACCTAGAACTTTAGAACATAACCCTAAATATGTAGCCAAAACACTTTTCCAATAATGCCCACAGTTTTTCGCAGTCGGCAAAATCTTGTGTTTCTCAGAAGCTTTAATTGGCCAAATCTTGCTGTTTTTGTTCTGAAAAAGTTGCATTTCTTAAAGCTAAAGAACAAGTAAAGTACATATTCCACCCCAAGTGAGCTTTATACTTCTTAAACCGAAGAAAAGGGGAGTGGTAAGGTAGTTATAGCACCTGTACTTTGCTCTTGGGATTATACTATTAAGACCAGTGGTGGCTGGTGACATTTGAAAGTGGTGAGGCGTAAAATTATTGGCATACTGCACTGAAAAAAGAGTGGACAAATGGTGCATTTTCAAGCAAATTTGAGAAAGCAGGAAGGTTAATAAAGCAATTGTGAAAGTGCAGTTATTACATTAATAAAGAGATGTCATAACATAGCATAGGTAGCTGCTTATTCAAGCTTTCTTTCACCCCATAGTCCCGCAGGGTCTTGATACAAGACAGATAAGAGAAAAAGCAGTGTGGTCCTCGACCAGGAAGACACTCATATTTCGTTGGTAAGAAGTCAAAGGATTGGTCAAATTGAAAACCTGAAATGCAATATGCAATCAAACAATTTGCAAGTACATCTCATCTATGTTCAACAAGCCATGTTTTACCCATGATTGGAATTGTGAATCACCAAATAAACTGAGCCACTGCAATCAAAAGCAGAGGGCCTCCTCAAAAAGTATGCCCTTAAGAGAGTTCTCTCATCTCATGTACTCTCTATATTTTCTCTGGAAGTTGAAAACTCATCACATTCTACTGCACAAACCTGAACCCTTCTGCATATTCCAACACCAGAACTCATTCTTGGCCATTTAGTTTGGAGCCATTCATACCAGGAATACAGAAAATACCTTTAAATAGAGTAGAAGGTTTATGAATACAAGCACTTAGCAATTGTACATATACTATGAATGAGAACCAAAGGAAACAAAAAGGAATAAAGAAGGAGCAACACTCAAACACAACTCATGCTCCGGAACGCCATAAAATTCTCTATGTGGCAAGTTCATCACCTATAGCAGAACACAGTACATTTAATGTCTTTACATTAGTGCCCGCAGGAGATGAGCGCAAGTTGTGCTCTTTTTTGGCCAGGCACAATGATATTATGCATGTTACTAATTGCTTGTGCTAAGCTGTCCACAAATAATGCAAGTAAGCACTAAAAGACAATTACCACGTGTGCACATTATTCCCCAGGCATTTGCACACCAGTAGAAATCATCAGGTTCAGTGGTACATCCATTTCTAAAATATCCACCAAAATGTGCAAAGGTACAAGAAATCGTTTGTGAATGCATTTAGGTATCCTCGCACTGTTTCTATTGTGAGAGAAATGTCTCCACAGCAGACTGGATCTTTTGGTGGTATTTGCGGAGGAGAAGGTACCTTTCAGGTTGATTACCGATTATTGTTCAATTTGGGAACATGTCTTGGAAAATAAACAAACATTAAAGGAAATAATCTACCACTGGACCTCCTGATTATCATAGTACATGTGCTGGTTTAATTAAAATTCACTGAACAATGCTTACTATGACAGTTTTAGCCCACTTTGTTTGACACTGCTTTCCTACAGAAACAAATCCCATTTTACCAATACTATAATTTGTCTAGTCTGAGCGTGAAATATATTAATTTGCCTATATTAGCACGTGCAGTGCAGAATGTTTAACACTTTGGTAAAATGTGGGTTCAATTATTTTATACATGCGTGTCATGAATGGAAGCAGCTTGCCTCTCGTAACTTGCCCAGTGTCCTTTTCCTTTTATATTAAGCTTTTGGCCTGTTGGTCGTCACAAACTCTCTACAGAGGTGCTTTGTGGCAGACCAATATCTCCCCGACAGTTAGAAAGTAGGCATTTTGAGGGAGCAAAACACAACAGAATGTAATGTTTCCTAGACTTGTGTCTCATAGCATTGTCACATTAACATCGACATACATTTACATCTTCACATTTGCATGTTCGCTGATACATAAACCATTAGTTAGATAAACAGCTGCCATCTATATTGTATTTTATTTGTAAATTGGCATTTGCATGCATAGAGGTTTAGAGACAGGCATCTGTTTAAGGTTATGGTAATCAATAGTGGTGTAAAGTTTGCGGAAGGGGTTTCTGTAAGGTTTGAGCCTGCTTTTAGGGATGTGGCATGCAGTAGGATCTAGGATGAGGGTCAATATTGGCTTTTAAGGTAAACTGAAGGCTCAGTGGTAGACATGGTTTAGAGAACGGAGATGGGTTTCGGTTGAGATTAGGGTAAAAATTGGGGTGCGTTTTATGATTAAGCTTACTGTTCAATTTCGGATTAGTGAAATGAGCGTGAGGTTGGGTGCTGCCTAAGAGTTTGGGTATTGGTCTTTTGTCAGTGCTTGTTTTGGGAGTGAGCTAATGCTTAATTTGTGTCACTGGTTCATGTGGTGGGCACCAGCCCTCCTTGGAAAAAAGAGGAAGTTGTAAGAAAGGCATGAGGTGGAATCAAAACTAGACAGTCTTGGTAATTGCCTGGTACCACTGGTTTTCGGCAGCGCCAGTGTCGGCTCCTAAGAAACAATTTGGGCCCAGCACTTTTTTTTTTTTTAATTACAAATTAAGCACATTAGAGAGCATGGATCCTGGAACAATTCACGGATGGTGGCGGGTCTTTCAATAGAACGGGCAAACATGGAATGATGTGCAGGACATGTTTTCTTGCAGGATGGAACACTGTTCCGAAGAAGGGTGGATTACAACAGTATGAGGCGAGGCGATGGCTGAAAAGTTACAAAGTGGAATAATAGGGCAGAGGGCGAAGAAGATCACACACATAGTAAACATATAATATATTATAAGAGAGTACAAAATAATCAATTTATTCAGGTTAATAACCTAAATGAAAAGAATGTGGAGGAGTTTGCTTTAATAAATGCAATAGTCAATCTAGACGAAGTGGATTTTGGTGCTGGCGATAGTCTTCTAGAAGAATTCAGCGCTCTGAAATGCTCAATAAAACAACCAAATAAATGAATAAAGATGTAGATGATATATAACGTCTTAATTGGTAAATAGATTATGGCTCGGCGCTCGGTAAACGGTGCACTCAGCCACCCCATGCTAATTAATTTATTGGTTATACGCAAAGAGAAATAGGTGAGCATCTAACATGTACTTCTCTTCTCGCAATTTTAGTATTTGTTGCATTGGTTCTAAATACTAACACCTGCACTTAAGATATAATATTTTATATTATTTTTTTCCAAATAGGGACATTCCAAGAAATAATGATGTACATCCGTCAATCCTTCAATGCATTCAAAAACCTAGCTCATCCATCCTAGCTCTTACCTCGCTGTCTACCCTTTGTCCCGCCCAAGTATTCTGCAACCCAATTCATCCCTCCCTTTTCGCCTAAGGCGCCGTATTTCTTGCCCTGTGCTTGTAATTGTGTAAAGTTGCAGGCTTGCCGCTTGACTGTCCTCTGCAAGCCGACTTCTCCACGGCACCCTCTCAGTTGAACAAGTGGGCACCACCCCCGAAGAAATGTTATTTATTAAGGTCCATGAAAAGTAAAGAACCTTCGTTAAAACCCCGCCATGCCACATCCTGAAATACAGCTAAAGCCCCGATTTCACAGACATCAGAGGAGGAATTATTAGGCGGGATTAGAGGCATTTTAAAGACAAACACTTTCCCTAAAGAGGATTTGAAAGTCTCATTAGGGGAAAGGGAGCATCTTTGACAGCACTTTGTTTCTGTCGGCTAACTTACATATCCGCATGTCAATGGCCGCTGCCTGCTCCCCTGGAAACACCAGGCACGGGGTTCTGCAGACGCGGCTCGCGGGGGTGGGTGGGTGGGGGGGGGTGCCGGGGGATTTTTAAAATTAAAAGAAAATCCTACCTGATTCTGAGGAGGTCCGCCGTCCGCGCCGCCTCGGGTCCGACTACGTTTGGCCCTGCCTACAGCCCCTCTCAGCCAGGATTGGCTTAGGGCACGGTTACCCCTCGCCCGCCTGCCCATTAGGAGACCGAGGTTTGAGCCTTTGCTCAACCCTCGCTCTCCTAACGGGCATGCGCAAGCCAGTGCACACACAAGTGCGCATGACTGGGCACGGCGCGAAAATTCGGTGCCCTTGCCCACTCATACGCACTTGTGCTGCCTGCTGCCCCATGTCCCTCTGACAATCATGTCAGTCAACATGACGCAGGACCGCCCACCCCCTTCAGACTCTGAAGGGGGTGGGCGGTCCGACGTCATGCTGACTGACATGATTATCAGTCTCCCTCGGCTCTTTGAACTTAAGTAAACTGATTCAGTTTACTTAGGTTCAAAGACGCCGAGGGAGCTGCGGGCGGGGGGGCTACGCCCCAACGCCCGAATGGACGCACCGCCCCTGATTAAGACTGAGTCCACAAGAGGTTTTAGAATGCTCCAAAATTGGAAATTTAAATTGGGGGTCCTAATAATCTTCAGAATAAAGTTGATATTAACAGTCCTTTTCAAGATTCCTAATTAGTGTTGTTTTGTCATTGAAAAGGGAGAACGTAATCACCTCTTAAAATTTAAGCAGTAATGGAAAGAATGACAAGCGACCTTCAGGAATTGAAGGGTTTCAAGGTGATGCTGGGTTCTGAAGTCAGAGCCAAAATAAATGGCTATGTGTGGTTATAGATTTCGAGGAAGGCAGAATTAGAATGTATGTTTTTTTGTTGAAGAAAAAAAAACAGCCTCACAAACTTTTATCTCTCTTGGCAAAGTTGCACGGTTTCACACTCTGCAAACAATTGAGAATATATGACTGAGATATTGGCATTACTGAAGATACTCCCCATAAAATTTCTTTCTGTAGCAGAATATAAAAGCAGAGAACCAGCCACTGCTTGCCATACCTCAGCACTGAACTGTTCAGTGTCTCGGGCATGCGTTTATGAGTCAATAAATGTATGCTTTATATTTCAAGAATTAATTGCAGGCAGTAGATTGGTAACATCTAGGTCACTAACCACTATTGTTTTAAAAGTCCAATGAAAAAGATTTAAGAAGTGTTCTCCAGGAACGCAGGAAGAAAAGCATCCCTAAAGTAACATTGAAAACTAAAGGTGAACTTGATCACCTGAAAAATAAAGGACCACTCTGCAACCAAGGGGAAAGTAGTAGCAGTATTTTATAACTTGAAGATGAGCTTGAATGCTGGACTACTTATCAGGCTCATCCTGCTGGATTTCCAAGTCTTGTTTGATAGGGTCAACTATTCCATCTTGGCGAGATAGCACTGTCTGCAACCTAGAGATTAAACTGAGACATGCAGCAAATAGTGCTGTAAAACTACGGCCTGCGCTGGCTAAGCTGACAGATCAGGTTGGAAGATGGACCACACTTCCATTCTGGGTGGCCTGGCAAATCGCATTGATCAAAATGTTGCTATTTCCCCAATCTCTATATCTTTTTCAAAAAAGCCCAATACCACGACAGCAAACCTCCTTTGTCCAGATCAAAACGACAGTGATCAGAATGGTCTGGGCGGGATGCCAGCTGTGGCTATGATGGGAGACAATATCATACGACTGGGGAGGATTTGCAGTGCCAGATTTGGAGAGACACTACCATGCTGCACAATCACAATACGTGGCATTCCGGTACCACCAGACGGGCGTTGCCCCCGCGTCCCCAGAGAGAAAGATCAGATATTAATAGGTGACATCCGCACCTGCATTGCTATGAAAGAATTGAGACCGACCTGGACGATAGAGGGTCCGTTGTACTGAATGGTCAATCTGGCACATTTCGACTAGGGCTGGCCATGACTGTATAGGTTCACCACATACTCATTAACAACCCATCCCTCCCCCCAATGCTAGATAACGAAGTAGCACGCATATTGAGCGGCAGATATGCTCACATTGGGACACTTATTCTAAGAAGACACATGCCTCACCCGGGATCAACACCGCACAGATAGAAACTCTACCCACTCGATGTCTTTGATTACATGCATCCAAGGCTGCATAGCTCACCTTGCCCGCTGAACTGCCTGAATCCTCCGGTTTACCTATCTTATTCAAAATCACGACCCCATAGGGGCAGTCTCCTCGTTATAGGAGTTATAAACGGATATATGAACCAGTACACTGAGCCAAGACCTAGAGAAGTGGAGGGTAGATTTTGAGCAAGATATTGGAACTGATGTATGGAGATACAGCTCCTTCCAAACTAAACTTATATCACTCAATTACAGACAAACTACTTTACTTTAAATTTCTTAAGAGATTATATTGCACGTAACAACTCTTACATAGAATAAACAATGTCTCATATGCTCTTGTGGTCTTTTTCCACCTCTCTTGGGAATACCCTCCAATACTGGGAGGACATATTTACTATATCCAAGATAGCAGAAACCACGATAGAATGCGCCCCACTGCTGGCCCTATTAAGATATACAAAACACATACCAAAACAGACTAGGCGATTGGTGGGAGTATTACTTTTGATGGTGATAGAGCAGAGATGTCTTCATTTGTGTAAAGGGTGTCAATGGCTAAGAAACAGCTGGCCTGCCGCTGGATGAGAGGTCCTTAACCTACAATGGCGGACTGGTTGAAAGAGACGGCGTCTCAAGGAGCGAGATGAGGACTATGCAGAGCTACAACACCTGCAAGCTCTTCCACAAGTATCTGGGAGTGCTTTAGGCACTACCTAGCTTCAAAAGCTGGCAATACTAATGATAATTGAAACCTTCAGACCTAAGAAAACCTGTCTAGACATTAACTGTGTGTGTATGCTTCTTGCAAGATTGTTAAATGTATGGCCTGCGATATGCCTGTACCGTTGATATGATCCCACCTTTCCCTGTGACAGGGATATTGTGCAGTTCATTTTTGTACGAAGTGGAACCTATGATGTCAACCCCTGCTTGTTGATTGTATTGTTTTACTTAACAAAACTTTTTTTTTAAATTAAAAAAACGATTCCATCTTAATTGACTGATTGGTAACAGTGAGACCTTGTGGCATGCCCTTACGTATCTTTCCTATCAAGACGAGGTCAATCTCTTGTCTTTTTTTTTTTTTAACCTACGGCCTATGTATATTCCAGTATAGAGTTTCTCAAAGATCATCACTTTCTCTACTTTTATTTAACATGAGTATAAAAACTTTGATCAATATCATTAGAGCTTTTGTTCTGGAGATTGTACATTATGCCGATGACACTCAGCTCATTTTTAAATTTGACCAACCTTAAAAGAGATCCAACCTCTCCTCTTCTGTCCATCCAGACTTAACGGACAACAAATATGCTTAAACTGAATGTTAACAAAGCTGAGGGGCTGATCTGTGGCTCCAACACTTTATTGCCTGCTAGCTTCTGGTTTAATAGGCTGGAATCTCCTCTCTGACAGATCACTACGTTAGGAACATTGGTTTTCAATTTGACAAGGATCAGGAATTAAAAAACCATGTTAAATTAATAATTTCAGCATGCTTCTTCCAACTAAAACTGTTATGGAAGGATCCTTTTCTCACTTCCACAGCCGTAGAAGGCCCTAGCAGTAAGTGCCTCCATTATATTTAGTGTCTCAAAGGATTTCCTAGAGAGAGGAGGTGGGGGACTCTGAGCTGGATGAGAGGTCCAGTGCCCGTGATCCTTGGTTTAGGTCACAAACAAAAATTAGGGCTACTGTTCCTAAAGAGAAAGAGGAGATATCAACAGGTTGTGCAGGACCTGGGCATATGCACGGTGCAGTAACAGGACTGTTTTACGTTGCCCTCACACATTCCAAAGGGATGTCATGCTTCATCATAAGGCTATTGCTCCTCATTGGGCCGGCGCTGCAATGCCCAACAGGTCCCCCGAAGGGTCACTTCGGCGGAGATCTTTTATTGGTATGCCCTATGATGAATGCAAGGTAGAGTCTAGGTGGGGTGGTGTCTCATGTGTGATGATATGGGTTGAATCTGGTCAGGGAGGCCACCAACTACTTTTAATAACTGGACCGCCCTGTCAGATTAAAAACCTTTATAGGTAAATGCTACCAATGGGGTCATAAAGTACCCTGGTAGTCTGATGTGAGTTCCCTCTTTAGGGGACAATTCTAGTCAGTCAGCATGTTTCGCGTCCCTAGTGGTCAGGAGGATCTGTGGCACTTCATCAGGACAGGAATAGTGAGTGAATCTTCCTACCCCACAAATGTGTCAAAAGTGGTGCCCTTTGAGTGGTGCCTACTTTTTGATGTTGGCTTTCCAACCTGTCAGGAGAGAAAAAGGAGACAGAACGATCATGTTCCTGGCATAAGAGCGTCTTATTGTCCAGGATGTCCATTATTGTGGCCCAAAATGTTCGTCTGGTGCTGGAGTGGCATCCAGACACGTAAAGACACATACTAGACACACACAACATAAAAATAGGTGGGGTGAAGAGCCAATCTATGAGAATAGCTCGCATTTAGAATTCCTTTCAGCGAAGTTCCCAGTCTAAAGAATCCAAGGCTGGTACCACCGTACAACAAAATAGCCGCAGATCACAATAATACATGGCATGCAGTATGAGAAAAGGAAATTTCATTGTGTAAGTGGCACAAGCTTTCATAAATGCAATGCCACTGTGCAAATAGTGTCGATTGCCAGAATAGCAGTCAACTGTTTTATACACACTAGAGAGATCACCTTAATGCGTGCTGCTATCTCATAAGTGGTCACAGTAATAAAAACAGGAGCATGGTTGTGTTTCCATTACTCTCTTATACATCGTGAGGCACATAATCTTACCTCCAACTGGAGATAAAAGTACTCCCTAGGGTGTGGCAGAGGTGCCGCGCTCAGTCGTGCTAAACTGGAAGTAAGTAGGTAAGATAAATAAGGAGGATCCAAACCGCAGGATCACACATGCTGTGACAGCATCAGACGGTTCAGCGACCGGTATTTAGTACTTACGGTATCTGAGTGCGATCTGGTAGTCGCACCTACCCTCGTCCTCTGCTTCCCCCGAATGAGGATGCAGAAGACGGGGGGTCCTGTTTTAAAGAAGTACACCTGGCGGGCTTAAACCGGTATCCATGTGAACCCGGAAGTGCATCATCGCACATGTCTGGCGGCCATCATGGAGTGATGTTGCACATGTCTGGAGGCCATCTTGGAGTGGTGAAGCACATGTCTGGTGGCCATCTTGGAGTGGTGTTAAAGAGAAGACACTTGATATCTGTCTCGTATTCTCGCGCATGTCTGGCGGCCATCTTAAAGTGGTGTTGAGGTCAAAGGGAGTGGGGATGTGGCGGAAAGATTATTGCGCACGTCTGGCGGCTATCTTAAGATAGTGTTGAAGATGAAGGATAGTGAATATCTATCGGAACCCTCTTCACGTATATCTGGCGGCCCACATGAAGTGTAGAAGTGCAAAGGAGAAGATGTGTCTCATCAGTAAATGGGGTAACGGTTAAGAGCACTTTGGTGTCTGGGGTGCCGGTCACAATACTCATGTCAGAGTAGCTTTTTAAGGACCATCATTAAGTGACACTTAGTAAATCAGCATGATACTTATTGATAAGTAACTAGTTTTGTGTAATATGGTATGATCTTGTCTTGTAAGCCTGAAAACTGCCCCGTATCTGTAACTATGGCTATTCTTTAAAGTGGTGTTGCGATCATCACAGATTGTCTTAACTTGAACGATCATTAGGGTACATGAGGTGGTGGTCAGTGTGACATCTATATCGAAGAATAGGCCTGAGTGGTTTCCATGTTTGGTTGCTCAGGGGTGTAGGCCTACAATTCGATCCAAGTGATGTCATCATTTAGTCCATCCCGGTTGGTATGTCGGCGGAACACCCAGTGCTGTTCTCACCTAAATAGTGTGGCTGGGGTCCACGATGTGTTTGATTCAAGGATTGTCCACTTCAGGTCATTAATGGAGTGTTTCAGATCATTGAAGTGGTTGCTCATCTTTGTGGTATTGGGTCTACATCTTATGGTGCTCTTATGTTCCACTATTATTATCTCTATAGCTCTAGTTGTCATCCCTATATAATACATTTGGCAGGGACATGTAATTAGGTAATTGCAGTTTCGGGTGTTACAGTTGGTGTGCTGTTTATGTGTCCAGGAGAAAGATCCCAGCTGTAGTGTTTGAGTGTTCAGTAGAATTACAAGCGGTACAACTTCCGCAGGGGTAGTGTCCACTAACTGAGGGAAGGTTCCAAAGTGTTGTTTGTGATCTGGATACCTTTGTTCGAGGTCTTGTGTGTACCAGTTGATCTTTTAAATTCTATGTCCTTCTGAAGGCAAAGCGTGGGCGTTCATGTTTCAAATTACCTGTGCTCAGGATATTCCAATGTTTCAATATGATGCTCTTCACTTTGTTAGATAAGGGTGCGAAGGTAGTGACTCATGTCATTGTATCCTCTTTGGATAGTGTATTGTTTTCTAATAGAGCCTCCATGTTGTTGTTGCGGGCTCTCTTTTCGGCGATTATGATTATTCTTGGAGGATATTTTCGCTCAAGTAGCTTTTTGCTCAGATCTTTCGCTTAATTATCATAGTCATGTAGGTTGCTGCAATTCCGCTGATGCCGTAGGTACTGGCCATATGGTAGGTTTTCAAAGAGTGCTTTCGGGTGGGGACTCTCAAAGGATAACAGGCTGTTACAGTCTGTATTCTTCTTATAGGTTTTGGTGCATAACTGGCCTTGAGTGAGGCTGATCAAAAGATCCAAAAAAGCAATCTCAGTGTCTGAGATCGAACTTGTGAAGTGTAAAAAGAGGTTGAGTGAGTTGATCCAGTTGGCGAAAGCCTCACAACTGTTTCTATCTCCTTTCATAAAGACGAGGATGTCGTCTATGTAGCGCCTTCATGAGACGATGTTGGTCTGGAATGGATTTGAGCCACAGAGATGTGTCTGGACTCGAAGTCGGCCATGTAAAGACATGCAAGACTAGGGGCAAAGGTGCTCCCCATAGATATCCCTTGTATTTGGTGGTACACTTGTGTCTTATATGTTAGAGGTGAGGTTCCACACTACAATTTACTCCTGGAACACTCTCTGGCGGATGGATCATTGGTTCCTGATTGGCAGTGTAGAGGGAAGAGACATCTCACAACAACAATTTATGTAGCAATTTACGGGCCAAATAACTCATGACTCCAGAGAATCACAGACTCCAGTTCTACGCTTAGCCTATTTATTACACAGCCAAAAATAATTGGACATACAAGCACTTCAAGACGAGGTTGTAAAGATACATTGGAACTCATACAATTGCAAACCTACGAACGATGTTAACTCGATGTAGCATAAACAGAATGACAAACTCAAGAACCAGAACGCAGGCAATGAGAGCCCGCACATCTAGGTCAGACTTTATCTGAGGCTCGTAAGTGAAAAGCATTAGTCTATTCCTACACTATCGCTAAAGTGGAATCCCTACTTAACATTTTCCCAGGCAAGATCAGGAAAAATGTGTCAGCACGTGAAGACTTCCTGAGAAGTACACTCATGTTGAATGGGTCAAGTAGCATAAGCTACGGAGCTCGTTCTAAGATGCTCCTTCTCCTCTTCGTGTCTCCCCGCTTTCCTCTCTCTCATCCCCGGGGCACTGTCCCTAATTCCAACATCAGAGTCACAAAACACGCCAATTCGGGTCTCCTGATAGACTCATCCCACTGGACACCTTCTCATAGGTAAATTTCCACTCCACCTCGACACTCCCAGCTTCCGACACTAAGACCTTGATTCCCAGGCCTTCTCCAGCGAGAAATAACACCGTCTCTTGTTATCAGCTTCTCATACGCTCATTGTATCTTCTCCTCCCTAAGCCTAACTCCTAAAACAAAAGCGTTATTCTAACTAACAACAATGCATTAATCACCTGCAACAGAACGCGAGAAAGAACAAAATCTAACATGCACATGAAATTCAAACTAACACATTCAACCCCCCTTAGAGAGCTTCCAGGGCGAAAAGCATTTCCAGGCCTACAGAAATCGGCCAACATAAGAAAATGGCATACAAGCCTGATAACATTACATATAAATGAACACTTTACTGAGCATTTCTAGATCAACATGTTACATGAGCACATGAAATATGTCAATACTTGAAAGTAGCGTATACAACATCCTACACGTTACTGCTTTCAAGCAAGCACAAATTATTCTGCGACATTGATTTGTGCACGTTATGTAAATACGACTAACACGTAATTTCCATGTTATTACAATACATTTCTAACCCCCTCATGATAATACGACAAAGAATAAATGCAGGTGCAACTACTCATGATTACAATGCACCCCTACAGATGAAAAGAGCACCATAGCGCTCTATCAGTTCCCCCCTCTGATGACAAGTGTCATCACAACAAAACACCATCCCTGGAGAAAGAACCGACCTAAACAGAAGTTGTAGCCGTTCTTCCCTGTCGAAATCTTTCTAAGCTTTTGAGATTCTGGTAGTGACTGTCCTGCAGTCTCTCCATCCTCCTTTACTGTTCCCTAAGAGATCTCTCAGCTTGTCCTGCCTTATGCCACTTATAGGCCTTTATCATTCCCAGCAAAAGGATCACACAAACCACCACTATGCTAATGGGCTTCAAAATGTAACCAAGAATCCCCTTCCCAAGATTTGCAAACCAACTTCCAATTTTCCAAATCCTTTCCCAACTTTGGTCCGTACTCCTTCAGCTGCCAATTCATGCACCTTGTGGTGAATCTCAGTAATGTTACTTACATACTTCTTCAAATCCTTACTGTTTTCAGGTATGAAGGTGCAACACTGTTGGACCTTCAGCATTTTACAGACTCCGCCCTCTTTTGCTAATAAAACATCTAAAGCAAGACGGTTCTGCAACACCATTGCGATTATCGACACCATCTCTCCATCTACAAGTAACAGAGACTGAGCTGTATTAGCTGACAACTTGTCCACAATGGTTGACAACCTTCTAATCTTCACATCATTCAGGATCACTCCTAAACTAGGTATCATAGTTCCAAATACATCTCCCACATTCTCTCCTGCACTAGTACCTCTTTTCTCTCTATGATGTCCTCCGTCTTCTAAACGTTGCAAATCTTCGACATGATAAATCTTCGGGAACACTACAGCTACATAACATGTATCACACCAATTCAATGGCAATCACACATATGCATTCTTCCCACACACAAAATACACGTTTGGTACCACTTGTGCTGCTTCTTGCAAAAATGTCTTCACAGTCACTTCAATTGTGAAGATGTGATCACACACACTCTGTCCCACAAAGATTTTATCATAAGTCTGGACCTGTCTAATGCATAGTTTTCCCCGCTGCTCAAAATCCAAAGCTATTGGACCATAACTCCCCTTTGCTTTGTGTGCTAACTCCTCCTTGGTCCACTCAAATTTCCCGCCTCTACTGTTAAGTTTAACTGTTAATTGTCTATGTCTATCTTCTACTTGAGCTACAAATTTCTTCTCTACTTCAGTTAATAAACATGTCAAATTATGGCGATGTGCATAAGCTGTATCAAGTGTAACGGTAGGTATGAAATACTTCACCAATCTATCTTCCTGCTTATAATAATTGTACTTGTTAAGGTGCTTGTAAGCTGGAACCTCTGAAAGCACCGAGTCATAGTTTTAGAAATAATACTCATAATGACCCTTACCGTAAAACGTACTAAGCAATAGACTACAAGTCATACAATATGTCAATGGGAGATGATGGTATCGTATTCCCTCCTCAACTGACACTGGCAATTGCATACACACAACTGTCTCTCACATCCATCATATCCACATACTCATACAGCAATTCCACATAAGCATTCAACGTATAATCACCCTTAGACAAATCTACATGTAACATGCGACTAGTTTGATCTAGCATAGCCTTTTCTGCTCCTAATGTACCCTCTTTTGTGCTAGAAGTGATAGGCGTGGACGTTCCTTGTATGGCCACCCCCTCAGCCTCTGCATCATGTGAAACCTTTACAGACACTGACTACTACAGCTATCACCAATATCACCCCTACTATGTGTGTACCCGTCACACATTTTGCTGTACGGTTCGGATTTCCAGACTTCACCCTTTACTGAGTTCGGTTTAGCACAGCGAGAGGATTTCTAGAGAGTCTCTTTCTTCCTCCTCTGATTACTATTCAACAAAGTTCACGCACAGTTCCTTGGAGTTCCGGAGACCAAACTCAAAGTTCGTTGCACAAATATTTACACAGCTCAAAAGACTTCCCTAGCCCTCTTTCTTCTTCTACCGGAAAAGTCCCTAATTTTATTCTTCTTCCACTTGGACCTAGGTTATCTTCTTTAAAGCAAGTTTTTATTTACAGTTCACAGTTCATTTAACAGTCTCTCACAAGCTTAGAACCAATTTCAGCAATGACACGCTGTAGGATCTCAAGACCAACTGCTGCAATCTCCTGAGCTGGTGGCTGATATCCAAAGGTTGGAAAAGACAAATCTCTCAGAACCAAAACCCTCACACCACTCAATATTGGAGGATTAGGTACAGTCACTGTTAGCACTCCTATTTTCAACCCAGGAACAAGTAGTTCTAATTCAATCTTCAGTTCTGGGGTTCTGCTGACAATTCGCGAAGACCTCAGTCTCCCTGTCCCCACTGCTGCCGGCATCTGTAACCACGTAAGTCCACTCTGGGGCAGCGTATCTCTGACAAGGCACTCTTGCTCCCCCCGATCTTCTCACCCCCTCTTGTCTTTGTTCTGTGTCGCTTAGCTCTGATTCACACGTTTCAGATACAGGGGCAAGATATCTTTCAGATGCAAGTCTCAGGTTTTGCCTCTTCTGTCTCACAGGTCACGATTCTCTTGCAAACTCTGATCTCCTTCTCTGCGCCCAAACATCTTGCACACCAGTTCTCTCTGCTGAGTCGGACTCTGTATCACTCACAACGTTACCATCGTCCTCAGTCATCATCTGGGCCTTGTGTAGCGTGACCCCCCTCAGCTTGCTCTGGTGTGTGGCCAGCCTCATCAGCTACCCTCGCAGCTTGGCTTGTCCTCTCCAGTGGCCTCGCAACCACAGTTGTAATTTTTTTCAGAGAGAGGAGCTGTTTCTTCCAAGGGTGCTGAAACTCTGCGGGTGTGGGAGGCGTGTATCCAGTTCGGCAAACCTCCACACTTCAGAGCTGTATTTGTCACCAAAATCCCTTGATAAGGACCTCTCCACCGAGCGTCAAGACAGCTCTTCCTCACATGTTTCTTGAAGAGTATCCAATCCCCTGGACACAGGTCGTGGCAGAGATCTTTTGATGTCGGGGCAGTCGCAGCTTCGACCTGGTGAGACATAGAAAGGACTACGTCAGCCAGTCCTTTGCAATAATCAAGGATCAAATCATCTGTGATATTTATCAACGCTGTAGAGGGCACTGCTGGCAATCTCATCGCCCTCCCCATAAGGATCTCGTGGGGCGAAAGACCTGTCCTCCTATCTGGAATGCAACGTACTCTCATCAAAACCAAGGGCAACGCATCAGGCCATTTCAGAGACATGGACGAACAGACCTTCGGCATTCGCATCTTAAGAGTCCCATTGGCTTGCTCCGCAAGGCCTGACGCCTCAGGTCTGTAACTACAGTGCAACCTCTGATCAACCTGTAATGCAGTGCAAAGCAGCCTCAATCTCACTATGGAAGTGCGTTCCTCTATCTAATTCCAATGAGGTCGGAAAACCGAAGCGTGGTATCAACTCTGAGTAACAACTTTGCTACTGTGAGACTATCGCACCTTCTAGTTGGATATGCTTCCACCCACCGTGAGAAAACACACACATTCACCAGAATGTATCTTAAGCCGTTGCACCTGGGCTTTTCTATGAAATCGAGTTGGATCCTATTGAAGGGTCCCCCCAATCTCCCAATGTGACTCAATGCAACCACAGTCTTTTTCCCCATCATTCATCTGTTGACATTTAACACATCTGTGACACACTGCTTCAGCAAATGCACGAAACCGTGGATTAAACCGCATCTGTCTGAACACTCTCCCCATGGCATCTCTACCAATGTGAATTGCTCCATGAATCTGCCTTGCCATAGCGCTCAACAAATCGTCTGGCAACACTGCTCGACCATCAGTCGAAACCCAAATGCCATCATCCCTGTTTTCACAACCTGCTTTAATCCAACTAGCTTCCTCCTGTTCAGACACTTCTTCCTGCAAACGCTTGACCTCATCCCAAGTGTTAGCTACGGCTAACATCATGCTGAGCTTGGTTCTTTCTGTGCTCTCTCCTGTGTAATCCCCATTAAAAATGCACCTTTGTTCGGCACAGAAACATGCAACTTCATCGGCATACCGATTCCCAAGCGTGACAAAATCTTCCCCCTTCCCATGGGCTGTACATTTGACCACTGCAATTTCCTTTGGCCGTTGCAAAGCTTACAACAATTTCTTCACATTTTCCCCATTTCTGATTGGAGATCCCGATGAAGTCAAGAATCTTCTCTGCGACCATAGCTGTCCGAAGTCATGAACCACACCGAACCCATACTGGCTGTCTGTGTAGATGGTGACTCGGATCTAATCAGAGACCAGACATGCACGTGTCAAGGCAATTATTTCAGCCACCTGTGCGGAGTGTACTCCCGGTAAACAAGCAGCTTCCACAACTCTAGAAACTGTACAGACAGCAAAAGCTGCTCTCAAATACTCTGCATTGTCTCTTAAACATGAACCATCAACAAAAAGGATTTCATCAGACTCAGGCAAAGGTTCATCGACAATGTCAGGTCTTGGTTTGGTGCAAAGTTCAGTCACATCGAGACAGACATAGTCTTCAACATCATCAACATTTGGAACAGGCATCAAAGTAGCAGGATCTTCTGAAGATGGCCACTCAACAGCTATTTTACAAGCCAACCACAAATCACTCGGCACAACGATGTCAAACAAGGTGTTCAAATCAACCCATAATACTTTTGAAATCTTAAAGCGATCAACGTGTTTGTACCATTCAACAGGTTTTTCCCTCAGCCGAGGAAAACCATTGGTAAACGCTGCTAAATCACCCCTGCTCCAAGGCACATGCACATACCCTCCACTTGGTACCTCTCGCAATGGGTAGACCTCTACTCCTGTTGTTCCCCCTCGGGGAGGCAGTGTATCTCCTATCCCTTTCTTAGCACTCATTTTCTTGGACCGCCTTACTTCCCACTTGTCGAGCATGCTCCATGCACGAATCCCTACAATCAACTCTCGAATGTGTGTTTTCAACCCTATGACACTTTTCTCCTCTAATTCCTGATCACTGTAACTTAACCTATGGTTTCACTGTAACATTTTCGTCTTAGACAAGTTTACATCATACCTTTGTGCTAATTCTGTCAGTTTCTCATGTGCTTTCCTTGCCTTACGAGTGATATCTTTTGCCACAAACAACAGCTCTTCCTGTTCATAAAGCTCTATCCTTTCTAAGGGCAAGTTTCCGCTTATTATCTCATCCGCTTCCACCTTCAATCTCACTACGTCTAGCACCTTAGCTCTTATGGCAGCCTTGATTGTCCCCTGACTTGATGTACTACTCAGTTCTTCACTTTGGCTACTCTGATTCCTGCGAGGGTTTCCTTCTGGCGTGTTCCTGGACCACTCCTACTCCCAGAGACTCCCTGATCAATTCCTCCTCCTGATACCCTTCTCGTGGGACCCCTAACTGGAGCTTCCCACATCCTCATGTCAGAACGTGAGTCCGCTAATTATACTGACCTTACCACACTAGACCCAATACGACCTCTGGAAGAATCTGCAGTAGCTGGCAATGGAGTACTGGCCTCTACAGGTATAAAAAATGGACCATTTTCAGTTGTTGTACCATTCCTTCCGGAACTGACCCCTTCTCCTACTCCCGGCTGTGACTGGTCATTATTCTCCCCTTGATTTGGATCATACACTGACACTATAGGTCCAATGGAGACCGGTACTGCAAGTGCTTCCGGTAGCCACATAGCAGCATTAACTTTATTCATCTCTGTATCTCTAGATGCTGGTATCCTCATTCCTTCCATTCCTGTTGAAATCTTCCCCACTACTCTTGCACTAGGGCTCACCTGTGGTTCCCCTTCTTTCTCTGCGAGTGCTTGTTTTCCCTCTTCTGAATCTGGATTATATGGTGGAGGACGCTCTGCCGGTAACCTATCCAACAAGCTGTCATCAGTGTCACTATCGTCTTCTTCCTTTCTCTTCTGAGCGTCTCCTGTTTTCACTAATAGCGGAAATAGCCTCTCTCCCTCGATGGTATCTACTCTCCATCTCTTCAACAGTGCATCCCATCGCCCCTCCCAGACCTGGTCACTTACTGTCACGCATTTCAATTAAAAAACATCCGTATGTTAGCAAGGTGGGTGGATGGGACCTCAATGGGTTTACTTTTTGAGGCCATGTTAAATGCGGTAGGGCTAGGGCAGAGCTATTTTCTTTTTAAATACGGTGACCCAAAATTTTTCAAAAAAGTTAGATTGAAGACTTTGCAAGGAGCTTTGAGAACATGGATGTTTTTTCGTAAAAAGCTTGATTTTCCGTATTATTCGATACGAGCCCCGATATGGGATTCTCCGGGAACTCCCGAATGTTTGAGGGATCAATTGAGTCTTCCACTCAAAACGGCGGGTCTAATAACATGGGGGATCTTAAAAAAACATCGGGCCTTGTAAGTTGGGAAGTTCTGAGTAACTTAACAGGTGAACAGATAACTAGGTTTAAATATCAGCTTAGTTCCTGGTGGAATACTCAGGCTTGGATAGCTGAAGGGGATGATGAATGGTTAGATCTGGCATTGAGAGAAGGTCCATTAAAAAAGGAGGTCTCCAAGTGGTATTGGGTTTTGGTGGAGGCCGATAATTTAACTGAAGACATTTTTAAGCTTTGGGCCACTGACTTGGAGGGTGAAGATCCCAACGAATTGTGGAAGGTCTCATTTGACATTTTGCGTACTGTGGTGAAATCAGCTCCACTTAAGCGTAATCATCTTTTTACCATATACAGAGTATATTGGTCACCATCTAAGTTGTCAAGAATTACGGGAAATTCATATGTTTTCCCAAGATGTATGGCTACAGCTGCAGATGATATCCATATGTTCATGGTATGTCCAAAGATTTTTGGTTATTGGACTGAGATATGTAATTTTCTTGGGGAAGCAACAGGGAAACAAATTGAGATAAGCCCCAAACTTATTTTTTTTGGACTATATCAAGTGGGGCAACAATATACTAAGGCTGTGGCTGTCAAGTTTATTTTTTATGCAATACTTTTGGCAAGGCGAGAAATTTGTAAGCTCTGGAAGTCGGAGAGGCCACCAAGTTTTACAGACTTTTTGAGAAATGTTATTTCTATAAGCCAGTTAGATATGGCGTGTGAAGCCAAGAGCCAGGAGAAAGTATGGAAGCTGCTGGTGGAGTGGAGCCAAAGACAAAGAGGGTCCGATGATTAAGCCATTATAGTTGTCGGTCCCGGTCCCTCTGTTTCGGGGGTTACCCGTGAGGAGGTGGGAAGAGGGAACAGCTGTGGTCTTGTATGGAATGGCTCTACTCCAGGGTTGGTAACAGATATAAGAGCATC
Organism: Calotriton arnoldi; assembly: GCA_963921515.1. Classification (NCBI taxonomy): domain Eukaryota; kingdom Metazoa; phylum Chordata; class Amphibia; order Caudata; family Salamandridae; genus Calotriton; species Calotriton arnoldi. Next base: position 389,934 of record CAWUFW010001310.1, read on the forward strand.
GCCAACAAGAGTATTGGCAGAATGAGGACCAAAACAAAAAAAACAACAAAAAACAGTGCATCCCATCGTGCATCTTGAAACGCCCTCATCAACTTTTTCCACTCTTTTCTGACTTTGCTCCCTTTTCCTCGCGTGTGCTGCTCTTATCCATGCATCCAGTGCCTCAAACTGTGTCGGTCTAGGGGGAGGTCGCAATAAAGCCATCACTCCCCTCAGCTGGTACAACACATCTAATTTAAATAAACCGTAACATGGAAAAGCTGAATCTCCCTCCTTCTCAGTAACCTTATGCGAATTTTGAAGCCAAACTATGGTGTGGAGTCCTACATTCGTGGCCATATAGTGTGCTGGTGTGTCCTCGGGTGGTGCTTCCTCACCCACTCGAGTCACTACTCTATCTCCCATACAAAGGTCACGTAACACCCTAAAACATCGCATGATGGAACCAAATTCTTTTACCCCACAGATATTTTTGTTCCAATTTCCTGATGACAATCCACCAATCCCAGCGCAGCTTTACACCAACCAACCTATAGCAGCGCAGCACACCTCGACGTCACTCTTCCCCCTCACACAACAGTTCACCCTCCTTTACAGTCCTTACCTGCACATTTACACACTTCAATCATAGAATCTCGCAACTGCCTGTCCACCAAACGACTGAACAGTTATGTATCCGACTGTCTGTTCACCAAACGACCAGACAGTCTCACAAGTAATTGTCTGTCTCACCACTGGCAACTGTCTGCCCGCAAAAAAAAAAAAAAAGGGACAGTCACCTCAGATCATCTGCCCACGAGCGGCCGGACAGTCATAAACGAATCGATAGGATCCAATCGCTCAAGATCATTCACACACAGTGACCCACGACCTGCGTCGTTTCACTCGAATCGCTGTAGTCCGCCCTTGTGCACAAACTTCCCACGAAACTCTATCAAGCTCTTTCACACACGTTTCCCGATCACCAGTGGGTTGTCCATAGTGCTTTACGACTCCCACAATCACTGTGGTCTCCAGCGAGAAAGCACCACAAAACATTGACGTCGGCTGGGTCACTCCAAGGGGCTCCCTATTATCAGCGCTCTATACTGGTGCATAGTGAGACCTGCTTATTCAAAGAATAGGTCAGCCCGGACTTGCCTAACTCTAAAATGGTGCCCAGAACAAATATACTAGGTCGCTGTGGGGGGCTATTAAAGACTAAAATCTGAGGAGGATCAGGTCTCTAGGCACAACTTCTCTTCAGCTCCTCCCCCGCCAACAGGTTTGAAGGCAAGAACGATGGGTTGTCCTACAATTTGCCGACCTTGGAATCTGTCCCTTCCACCTTTCCTCTCACCACTTTTGTCCTGGGGGCCAGCTGGAGAACGTAGCGGAAGGCGCTTCCCAGTAACACCAGGACCGGTGCCTTTCGATGGAACTTGGACGATGCCCCCTGGGCGGATAACATAACTGTTTGTACTTACCTCGGAGCCCGAGCAACCTTGGCCGATGCCTGGTGGAGCTATCCTATGCAGCTATAGAGGAGTTTTGGCTCTGGTTCACCCCCTCGGCCGACACCTACCCAGCCGGACATCTGACATTGTTTTCCTCGTCGCCTCGTTGTGTTTCCTTCCCTCCCCCGCATCTCATGTTTTTGTTTTCTCCTATGTCTTTACTTGAAGCCTGTAACTTGATGTAATTATGTAACCTGTAACGCTCTGATCCTCATGTTAAGCGCTCTGATACCTCCGGGTCTAGCCAGCGCTATATAAAACTTCGCAAATAAATAAAATAAATAAATAAAAAACAAATAAAAACTGATCAGACAATTCCTGCACTCTGTGTCTTCTACACCTCAAATCTATCCCGGGATCTTAGGCTACTCATCGAGCCCGACACAAAACCAAAATAAATCGGATCACATGGACCGCGCACGTTTGGCCCGAAACCACAATCACTCTACTCTCATCCCAACTCCGCAAAACATCACACAATCAAATCACCGCAGACATCCCTGTTCATACTCACACTGTTGTTCCCGCCGCACCATCATTCTCCGTCGGTTTCCAGCATGTTCCGTTGTTCTTTGCTCTCTACTTCCTGGACTATCATTCTTTGGGCTCTTTGGGGTTCTATGACTAGTTTTTCCTACGTTCTAGATCACTCTCTCCCCCCACTCCAATAGGAAACAATCTGATATTGCTACCAACTGTTAGGGGAAAGGTTCCACACTACAATTTACTTCTGGAACACTCTCTGGCAGATGGATCGTTGGTTCCTTATTGGCAGTGTAGAGGGAAGAGACATCTCACAACAACAATTTATGTAGCAATTTATGGGCCCAATACCTCATGACTCCGCAGAATCACAGACTCCAGTTCTACGTTTAGCCTATTTATTACAAAGCCAAAAATAATTGGACATACAAGCACCTCAAGAGGAGGTTGTAAAGATACATTGGAACTAATACAAATGCAAACCTCAAACAAAGTTAACTCGATGTAGCATAAACAGAATGACAAACTCAAGAACCAGAACGCAGGCAATGAGAGCCACCACGTCTAGGTCAGACTTCATCTGAGGCTCGTAAGTGAAAAGCATTAGTCTATCCCTACACTATCTCTAAAGTAGAATCCCTACTTAACATTTATCCAGGCAAGATCAGGAAAAAGGTGTCAGCACGTGAAGACTTCCTAAGAAGTACACTCACGCTGAATGGGACAAGTAGCATAAGCTACGGAGCTCGTTCTAAGATGCTCCTTCTCCTCTTCGTGTCTCCCCTCTCCTCTCTCTCTCATCCCCCAGGGCGCTGTTCCTAATTCCAACATCAGAGTCAGAAAACACACCCATTCGCGTCTCCTGATAGACTCATCCCACTTGACACCTTCTCATAGGTGAATTTCCACTCCACCTCGACACTCCCAGCTCCCGATCTTCACACCAACAGCTGCAATAACTCCAAGCGGAATTTTAACATTTGAAAAGGCAGTTCTCAAGGACGTGGGAGGACTGAAACAAACTAAACCCTAGAACAATCTTTCGACCAAACTAAGGACAGCCCTCTCCAGCTTGATGCTAGATGAGGATATTATCATAAAACCGTCTGACAAGGTGGAGCCACTGTGATCATGAAGACAGTCTTTTAAGACCATGAATGCCAGAGACAACTGGCAAACACCAGATACTGTGAGAAATTGGACACGGACCCTACTAGCAGCCTCCTCAGACAAATCAAGATTATGGTTAACTCAGCGGAGAACCAAGGTTGGATCTCTAAGAGGGAAGTTATCTTCTTGGTAATGAGGCCCCCATCACGCCCTACTTCTACATCTTACAAAAGATTCATGAGGAAACACGTCCATCTCCCGGTTGACCAGTCTCTGGAATTGGGTCAGTGTTGGAACCACTGAGCCTGTTCTGTGACCACTTTCTCCAACCTCTGTCCAAACTACTCCTTCCTTTCTAAAGGACACCAAGGATGTGCTTAACCTGATCACCAATATAGAGAATCCGGAGATCTCCTTTTTGATGACACTCGATGTGGAGGCACTTTTTACTAACATCCCCCAAGACGCAACCATTGAGGTAATTTACACACTCTTTAGAACAATCACTCCACCGACCACCACCCCCTGCAGACTTCATAATAGAATGTGCCACCTTAGCATTGAAGAACAACTACTTTATGTATAAGACACAAGTGTACCACCAATTACAAGGGACTTCTATGGGGAGCACCTTTGCCCCTAGTCTTGCATGTCTTTATATGGTCGACTTCGAGTCCAGACACATCTTCTGTGCCTCAAATCCATTCCAAACCAACATCGTCTCATGGAGGCGCTACATAGATGACATCCTCGTCTTTTGGAAAGGAGATAGAAACAGTTGTGAGGCTTTCGCCAACTGGATCATCTCACTCAACCCCTTTGTACACTTCACAAGTTCGATCTCAGACTCTGAGATTGCCTTTTTGGATCTTTTGATCAGCCTCACTGAAGGCCAGTTATACACCAAAACCTATAAGAAGAATATGGACTGTACCAGCCTGTTATCCTTTGAGAGTCACCACCCCAAAGCACTCCATGAAAACCTACAATTTGGCCAGTACCTACGCCTTCGACAGAATTGCAGCAACCTAGATAACTACAATAATCATGCGAAAGATCTGAGCAAAATCTACTTGAGCGAAAATATCCTCTGAGGGTGATCAAACTCGCCGAAACAAGAGCCTGCAACAACAGGGAGGCTCTATCAGAAAACAATACACGATCCAAAGAGGATACAATGACATGCGTCACCTTCACACCCTTATCCAACAAAGTGCAGACCATCATACTGAAACATTGGAATATTCTGAGCACAGGTAATTTGAAACTTGAACGCCCACGCTTTGCCTTCAGAAGGACATCAAATTTAAAAGATCAAGTGGTACACACAAGACCTCGAACAAAGGTACCCAGATCACAAACACTTCGGAACCTCACCAGTTAGCAGACACTACCCCTCCTGGAGTTGTACCGCTTGTAATTCTACTGAACACTCAAAAACACTACACCTAGGATCTTTCTCCTGGACACAGAAACAGCACACCAACTGTAACACCCGAAACTGCATTTACCTAATTACATGTCCCTGCCCAATGTATTATATAGGGATGACAACTAGACCTATAAAGAAAAGAATTGGGGAATAAAGGAGCACCATAAGATGTGGACGCAATGCCACAAAGATGAGCAACCACTTCAATGATCTGAAACACTCCATTAATGATCTGAAGTGGACAATCCTTGAATCAAACACATCGTGGACCCCAGCCACACTATTTAGGCAAGAACAGCGCTGGGTGTACCGCCTACATACCAACCGGGATGGACTGAATGATGACATCTCTAGGTTCAAATTGTAGGCCTACACCCCTGAGCAACAAAACATGGAAACCACTCAGGCCTATTCTTTGACATAGATGTCACTACTGACCACCACCTCATGTACTCTAATAATCGTTCAAGTTAAGACAATCTGCGACGATCACACCACTTTAAAGAATATCCATAGTTACAGATACAGGGTGGTTGTCAGGCTTACAAGACTAGATCATACCATATTACACAAAACTATTTACTTATCAATAAGTATCATTCTGATGTACTAAGTGACACTTAATAATGGTCCTTAAAAAGCTACTGATATGGGTATTGTGACCGACGCCCCGTACACCCAAGTACTGTTAGCTGTTACCCCATTTACTGATGAGACATCATCTCCTTGGCACTTCTACACTATTTCATGTGGGCCGCCAGATATACGTGAAGAGGGTTCTTTTTTTTTTTTTTTTTTTTTTACAGAGTTTTATATAGCGCAAACTTGACCCGCAGGTATCAGGTATCGGAGCGCTTTACATAGCACCAGTTGTGTTACATGAGGACACATTCATTTTTGTTAGGCACAGGGAGATTAAGTGATTTGCCCAGAATCACAGGATGTTCAGCGTCATTGCCGAGACTCGAACCCAGTTCCCCAGATTCGAGGTCGACCGCCCTAGCTGATAGATATTCACTATCCTTCATCTTCAACACTATCTTAAGATGGCCGCCAGACATGCGCGAGAATACGAGACAGATATCAAATGTCTTCTCTTTAACACCACTCCAAGATGGCCACCAGACGTGCTACACCACTCCCAGATGGCCGCCAGACCTGTGCAACATCACTCCATGATGGCCACCAGACATGTGCAATGATGCACTTCCGGGTTCATGTGGATTCTGGTTAAAGCCCGCCAGGTGTACTCCTTTAAAACAGGAGCTCCCGGCTCCCGCATCCTCATTCGGGGGAAGCAGAGGACGAGGGTAGGTGCGACGACCAGATCGCACTCAGGAACCGTGAGTACTAAATAGCGGTCGCTGAACCGGCTAACGCGGTCACAGCATATGTGATCCTGCGGTTTGGCTCCTCCTTATTTATCTTACCTACTTACTTCCAGTTTAGCACGACTGAGCGTGGCACCTCTGCCACACCCTAGGGAGTACTTTAATCTCCAGATGGAGGTAATCTCCAGATGAAGGTAAGATTATGTGCCTCACGATGTATAAGAGTGTAATGGCCAGACCCCCTGTATCTCCCATTATATGTTCGAACTACAAGCACAGGTATTCCAGGGAGAAACTGCTAGATATTGCTGATTGTTTCCCCCGCATTTCTACTCAATGTGTCCAAGCCTCGCCAGGGATAACACAGGGTCCTTTTTCCTGTTTAAATTGTAATTGGTGTAGCAACACATCTCGTAGTGTGGCTCTTGAAATCCCCATTGACAATGAGCCCCATATAAAATGCATCTACCTCAACGCTAGATCAGTGCCAAAGCACTCAATAGAAATTTGGGATCTATTGAAGCAAACACAGCCAGACTTCGCATTTATTACAGAAACGTGGCTGGATTCCAATAATACTCCTGATATTGCCACTGCCCTGCCTATGGGTTACAAAATCTTGAAACAGGATAGTGGCCAGGAGAGGAGGGGGCGTAGCCATACTTTTTAAGGATTGCTATTCCTGCCTCCATGAGCCTGTGACTCGGCTAGGGAAACATGAGATTTTAGCGTTTGAAATACAGAAGGGCTCTTACACCTTATTTGGAGGTGCGATCATCTACAACCCTCCTGGCTATAAGGCCGACTTTAGCACCCAGCTTCTTACCCAGCTGTTCCCCGCATGTCTGAAATATAAGAGTTACCTAGTAATAGGCGATTTTAATGTTCACTACGAGAACATATACGACTGTGCAACTAAACAGTGATATGGAGATCTTGCAGCTAAAACAATGGATAGGTGAACCCACCCATATTGCTGGACACACCTTGGACCTTGTTTTTTCCAACATAGAGTCTTTTGACATAAAAGAAATCTTACCTTTACTGTGGACAGACCACTCTCTGATCTCCTTCACCCTTAGTCTCCCTAAGAAATCTTACCGTCCCCAAATTCCGGCAGCAGGAGTTAAGAGGGTTTGGAGGCAGGTCACCCCGGATAAATTTGAGCGGCACTTTAACTCTAGGGACCATGATGACCTCGAATCAATAATAGGAGGGATGAGTGCAGACAATCTTCATGATAAAATTCTGAATACCCTTGATCTCTGTGCCCCCCAAATAGGAAATAAGCATCAGGCCAGAATCAAATCGGAAAAATGGTACTCTACGGATCTCAAGATACTGAAAAGAAAATGTAAAATCCTTGAGCATAAGTGGAGGATGTCTAAAACAGACCGACAGACAGTCGTATAAGGTTGAAATGAAAAGTTACAATACTGCAATAAAGATTGCAAAAAAGACCTATTTCTCTAATCGTGTGGCCATGAATAGCGGCTCATCTAAAGAACTATATAAAATAGTTAAAGAGCTTTGCAACCCAGCCAGTATGTCGCAAACCCTGACTCCGTCTCTTGAGGGCTGCGAGGCGATCAGTAGGTTCTTTGTGGACAAGATTGAGGGGATCTATGCCTCCTTTCATGTAAAGCAGCCACCTGATGACTTAAAGTAGGAATTTTTCAAACCTAATCCAGATGCACCAGTCCACTTTGACAGTTTCATCCCATTCACAGAACAAGAGGTGGAAAAAACCATGATGGAAGTTAAATCAGGATCCCCACTAGACCCCTGCCCCCATTATATCTTCTCTCGGATTGCCTCAATCATCTGCCCCCATGTCACCCAAGTCCTTAATCAGTCATTATGCACTGCAGTATTTCCTGAGATCTGGAAGAATGCTACGGTAGTTCCTTTGCTAAAAAGAGCAGGTACCGATGTCCATAACCCAGCCAACTACCGTCCCATATCCCAACTACCCTACCTATCCAAAGTGATGGAGAAACTAGTGAATAGGCAGTTGACTCACTATCTTGAAGCCAATGAACTTCTGGATATTTCCCAGACGGGCTTCAGAACTAACAATAGTACTGAGACAACACTTTTAGCAGTACTTGATAACATCAGATGTGTGGTTGATCAGGGCAAAGCCGCTGCCCTGATCTTATTAGATCTGTCGGCAGCGTTCGACACTGTCTCACACAATCTCCTGCTGAAAACACTATCCACTAAGGGCATACATTCCAAAGCCCTGCAATGGCTCCATTCATTTCTGACCAATCGAACGCAAACTATACAACTGGGTTCTTCCACTCCATCTCCCATCAAACACGGCGTTCCACAGGGTGCATCATTGAGCCCCACTCTTTTCAATATTTATGTGTCCTCTTTGGCAAAAATATGTGGAAAATGGGGCATCAATATATGCTCCTATTCAGATGATACCCAACTGATGGTTACTCTAGACGGACAAGACGACACTAGGACCAGACTTACTAGCTGTCTTACAGAAATGGCAGCATGGATGTCTGACCAATGTCTGAAACTGAACGCAGACAAGTCTGAAATCTTATTGTTTGGGGGTGCTCATCAAGTCTGGAACACAACTTGGTGGCCCTCTACCCTGGGTAAACCCCGGCCCCCAAACAGGTGGCAAAAACCTGGGAATTCTCATGGATAATACACTCACCATGCAGAATCATGTTCATGCACTCTGCGGGAAAAGTTTTGCTATCCTAAAAATGCTAAAGAGAACATTCCAGTGGATTCCGCTAGAGTGCAGAAAGACTCTGGTCCAAGCACTGCTTATTAGCAGGCTGGATTATGGGAACGCTCTTTTTGTTGGCATGGCGGACTACCTCTTCTCTCGACTTCAGTTGGTCCAGATTGCGGCTGCTAAAGCAGTATGCAATGAGAAGTATAGCTCAGCCTCGGAATGCATGAAGACTCTACATTGGCTCCCAATGAGACAAAGGGCCATGTTTAAACTACTGTGTCATGCACATAAAGTACTGCATTATGCAGGACCTAAAATTCTCCAAGGCAGAGTCCAGTTCTATCTTCCCAACCGGAATCTGCGATCGTGCCACCAGGCCAGGGCAACCACCAAACGCATTAAAAAGTCCAGAATAGGGGGTCGTTCCTTCTCACATCTGGCGGCAAAACTTTGGAACGAACTTCCATCTGAACTTCGACTTACTGATTGCCACCTATTTAGAAAAAAGCTGAAAACGCATTTGTTCCCCAAAGCTTGATTAGCTACAGAACTCCCCACCACACTGGATTTCTCACCCGAAAGGGCTCTCCTTCAGCGCCGTGATATCCATCCAGATGAATGTCGCGCTTTACAAATAAAATAAAATAAAATAAAATAATGGAAACACAACCACAGTCCTGTTTTTAATACTGTGACCATTTTTAACACTGTGACCACTTATGAGATAGCAGCAAGGATTATGGTGATCTCTTGTGTGTATAAAACGGTTGACTGCTACACTGGCAATCTACACTATTTGCACAGTGGCATTGCATTTATGAAAGCTTGTGCCACTTACACAATGAAATTTCCTTTTCTCATACTGCATGCCATGTATTATTGTGATCTGCGGCTATTTTGTTGTACGGTGGTACCAGCCTTGGATTCTTTAGGCTGGGAACTTCGCTGAAAGAAATTCTAAATGTTATGTTATGTTAAAATTCTTATAAAGCGCACATACACCAATTGGTTTCTTGGTGCGGACTTAAGAAATTACTTGAGCCCCATGTCTTTTAGTTGTCTACAGAATCTAGATATAAGCTTGGGTGAATAGCCAAGTCTTAAGGAGCCTTCTGAATCTAGAGAATTCGGTACAGGTTCTGATGTCCAGAGGAAGAGTGTTCCAGAAGCTGGGTGCCAGTACCGCAAACCTGCATCCACCTATTCGTTTCCGTTTATAGGAGGGGATGGTTAGGAAGTTGTTGTGGGCGGAGCGCAAGCTCCCTGCAGGTATATATTTTTGAACGAGTCTGGATATGAATTTTGGGCTAGCACCATGCAAGGCCTTGAAAATAAGGCAACCAACTTTAAATGCACATCTTTGTGGGATAGGGAGCCAGTGTAACTTTCTCATAGTGGGAGAGATATGTTCCCATCTGGGTTGCTGGGATATCAGCCTGGCTGCTGGAGAGGTGTGGTGCAGCGGCCAGGGCAGCTGACTTCGAAGCACAGGGTTCACGGTTCGATCCCCGGCTCCGGCGGCAGCTCAGCTCAGCACCATGTGACTCTGGGCAATAGCTCACTTAATTTCCACTCCGGCCCCCAGCGCCTTGAGACCCGTAAGGGTGAGTAGCTGCGCTATATAAAAACGGACTTACATTTTTTACATTTGCTGCCTGGTTCTGCACCATCTGCAGTCTTTTAATGAGATATAGCGGAATGCCAAAGTATAGAGAATTGGCATAATCCAGGTGTGATATCACCATGACTAGGACCACCTGGATTAAAGCTTCCCGAGTAAGTAATCTCCTGATCTTCCTTCTCTTCCTGAGCTGAAAGAAACAGGTTGAAGTTACTGCTCCTATCTGAGATTTCATAGTAAGATCACTATTGATGATCACTCCCAGACTTTTGGCTGAGGAGGAAGGAATAGGGGGGAGCCTAGTTCACTTGGCCAAAACTGTGCGTTCCAAGGATTCAGGGGACCACCTATCAGAATCACTTCAGTTTTATCTGGATTTAATTTTAGCTGGTTATTATTCATCCAGTCACGGATGTGCAGCATCGTTGCCTGGCATTCAGATATCGAGTCAGATGAATTATCGATAGAGAACACCTGTTGCAGATCATCTGCATAATTATACGTGCACACCTTCCTGTTTTTCAGGGACCGAAGTAGGGGAAGAAGATAAAGATTAAATAAGTGAGGGGACAACGAGGAGCCCTGAGGTACTACACATGTCGTTGCCATTTTTGGTGCAGAAAATTGGGAAAGACGCACTGACTGGGTACGCTCCTCAAGAAATGATTCAATCCAGCTGGATGCCGCTCCCTTAAGGCGAGCTATTCTCATAGATTTGGCTCTTCACCCCACCTATTTTTATGTTGTGTGTGTCTTGTACATGTCTTTACGTGTCTGGACGACACTCCAGCACCAGATGAACATTTTGGTCCACGATAATGGACACCCTGGTCAATAAGACGCTCTTATGCCAGGAACATGATCATTCTGTCTCCTTTTTCTCTCCGGACAAGTTGGAAAGTCAATATCAAAAAGTAGGTACCACTCAAAGGGCACCACCTTTGACACATTTGTGGGGTAGTAAGATTCACTCACTATTCCTGTCCTGACGAAGCGCCACGGATCCTCCTGACCATTAGGGGCTCGATAAATGTTGACTGACTAGAGTTGGACCCTAAAGAGGAAACTCACATCAGACTACCAGGGTACTTTATGACCCCACTGGTAGCATTTACCTATAAAGGTTTTTAATCCGACAGGGCGGTCCAGTTATTAAAAGTAGTTGGTGGCCTCCCTGACCAGTTTTAACCCATATCATCACACATGAGATTCCACCCCACCTAGACTCTACCTTCCATTCATAATACGGCATACCAATAAAAGATCTCCGCCAAAGTGACCCTTCGGGGGACCTGTTGGGCATTGCAGCGCCGGCCCAACGAGGAGCAATAGCCCTATGATGAAGCATGATAACCCTTTGGGATGTGTGAAGGAAACATGAAACAGTCCTGTTGACTGCCACTCTGCATATGCCAGAGTGCTGCACAACCTGTCGATATTTCCTCTTTCCATTATATTTAGACCAGACTATACCAGCGCCAACTACCTGGAGTTCCTAGCCAAGACTTGCAACCAGGCTATAACTTCTTCAGAACTTGACTGCCAGATCAGTCTTTGGGTTACACAAATTTGGTCATATGACAGAGACCTGATGGAGCAGAGAATTTAATTTAAAGCCCTGTGCCTAGTTCAAAGGGCTTTACAAGACACCAATACCCCATAGTTTCAAACTCATTAAGTATGCTATATCCCAACACGCACATCTTTCAGTTCCCTCAAATCACAGTAGTTTCCCGTGCTTCCGATAAACTCGAACAGGAGGCAAGGGCTTTTTAGTTCAGGCCTCCACTTTTGGAATCAATTTATGCAGTTTTGGGAGTTTCACAAATAATTATTCCTTTCACAAAGCTTTTAGGACTAGTCTTTTTCAATAGTTCTGGTTTGGCACTTTGTGAACATAGTACACCAGTGTTAGCGCCAAGACACCTCTGGGTGAATATTTGTTTATAAGTATGTTATTCATTCATGCAATGCTAAAAGAAAAGATGACCCTGTGTTAACATATAACTACATGTCTATCACCAATTCACCCTTGTCCAATTCGGATTTCTCAGTAGCTAGTTTAACCTTACATCTTTTACCCGCCCTGACCAAATTCCACCAATAATTGATCCAAGTCCATAAACACTTTCTGTGAAATCTTATACATGGCTCTCTGGAGTACATACAGGCATCGTAGCAAAAACACAATTTTGGCTAGACCCATTATTGATAAGTGAAGTGTTCCAAAATTTGACAGAAGACCAAAGGCCATCTAGCACCAGTCCCATATTAAGTATATGACTGACTGGTTAATTATTTGTAATCAGGATACCCAGATACCTGAAGTTCGTGGTCACCCATAAGATACCCAACCTTTGCAAAGCACCCCCCCAAAGCTCTCAGCCCTCCCCATCAGAAATCCATTAGATGTGTTTCGATTAATACCCAGTCCGAGCTGTTTAAGACATGTAAAGAAAATTAAAATGTCACCTAAGATGAAGTCAAAAGCCAAAGAAAGTTACAGTATTTTGATATCCTAATCCTGAGAGCAAACACTAAGCCAATCATGTTAATTCATAGAAGATTATTTGTGGAAATATAAATAATACCAGTTGCTTCAGAATGTGATGTAATTTATCTAAGGGAGTAGAATGTAATTTATTTTGTTCTTTACACAATTAATTCTTCTTTGGAAACCCAGGTTTTCTTCATTACATCAAGGGCCGGGGCACATGTCTCCAGTTTTAAAACCTGGCCCAGTAATTATACGAGCTCCTTTGTAAACAATGAATCTGGTATTGTTATGATATAGGACCAAGACCTGATGCTGTGACGCAATTAATAAGGCATTGGTGAGTTTTCTGGTTGGGTACCCTAACGCTCTGTACTGGAAGATTCCATAACAGAAACAGTCTTTTGTCACATTTTTTTAGATATTATGCTTAATAAGGTGCTTTCATGTATATTTGTTTGTAATTGTTAGTTTACTATGGTGCATGAAGAAAGGGGTATTTACCAATTTGTGTACACGGCATCTGTAGAACTGGCGAGTGCATTGCCCGGTTGAGGTATGTCTGTGAGGTAATTGAGCGTATTTGGCCTATCAGAGTCCATGGATAGTCCTTTTAACCAGCATAGCTGTGGGTGTTGGTTTAGTGTGTTAGATGCAGTCCTGGAGTAGTAGTATATTGTTTTAAAAAGAAGAGATTGCTGTTGGAGGTTCAAGGGCTTCAAAGCTGTACTGGGTGTATGTGTTGGTCATACTAATGTATGTTTCTGGAGATTGTATAATGATTGTTACTATTGTGAGCTCAGCGATAACCCACTAAATTGGATATCTGTACTGTGGCCGATGTGTGTTAAGTGCTCCATCTAACGTAGTGTGTTAGATGTTGTCCAGTACCTGGAGCGCACAGGGACACCTCAGTACCAGTCTATTCTGCAGAGCTCTGCACTCGCATGTACAGCCCGTGGGTTGTTTATTATTGTGCATGTTGTGGTGACCTTGTTGAGCTCTACCTAATGTGTAGTGGTGAATGTTTGAGTGTGGCTTCTGAAAAGGGAGGTTGCTGTGAGCTAACTATACTACCGTGGGAAATGTTTAAAGATTAGCTGGATAACAATGTTTAACGTTGCCAAACTTCTTTTAAGAAAAATAGGTTCAAAATCATCAATTTAGACAAGAAAGCAAAAAAAAAAAAATTTTAATTCAACATTTCCCTCAATAGCAAGACGATTATTTTATTCTAATAAAAAGTATTAGCTACATAGATTTCAGGTCAGTAAACGTTATTTTCATCACATTTGTTAAACTGTAAGATTACAAATGTAATCAAGATAAACCCAAACAAATAGTCCGCACAACATTTAGCATCAAGTAAATTACAGAGACCTGCAACAATGGAGACACCCCCTCCCTCGACCCCCATCCCTCGTGCTCACTGACTGCAAACTTCTCCAGACCATTTCGGGTGATAACAATAGCAGCCCTTAATCTATCTTTGCCTCTCTGTTGGCACTACAGGTAGCGCTTCACATTGCACTGGAAGGATGGAGACAAAAATACACCTGCCTCTGGAAACAGTTACACCGAGTCCATCAAACAAAGGTGGTGGTAGTATTTTTCTTTTAATGCAACAAAGAGGTGAGGGTTTCTCCAACAAGTTCTACGGCCACATTGCAAAGATAACACTTAATCCTCAAAATTATCAGCATTGGCAACAATTTTTTTTTTTTTTTTTTTTTTTACACACATTGTTGGAAACTGTGCGGATCAATTAGGAAATTATTTGCACCTCATTAATCTTTATTTTTCTAAATATGTTCCACAGTGCTGCCCAACAACATCCACCTAAGCCTTAGTTTAATTGCAATGTTGAACAATAGCAGGGACTAAGTAACGGATTGAAACATTCATAAGGCACTCGTACACCATCACAGACATTATGGGGTTAAGGAACTAGCCGACAATGGCAAAGTACTGAAGGCCTACCAAAAACACAGCTGAGAATGGCTAACATCAAAGCCACCTTTTGCAAGATTAACTGAAAGCAAGATGGGAATAAACAACTGCTATGGTTCAAAGAGATCCGATGGGAGTGTAGTAAATAAAGCGTTCTGGCAAGGGGGATTTTTCTATTTGGGAGAAAATCCTATGCATAAAACAGAGGTGTTTTTTTGAAGCAATTATGTTAGTTTTGCTGGTTGCCAATAAATCCAAATAGGAGACTGTGTAACATGATCACAACTATGCAGCTTGCGGAACACCCACATGGTCACATTTGTGATCCTTTAAAGTTGAGCCAACAAGTAGTCTGGCAAAAGCTTAGCCCACTAGGAGTCTGGCAATCCTAGACCATTGATGTCACAGAAGTGTACCCTGGAGAGGACACAGGCAGAAATTACTTCGGCATGCAAGTGGCTAGGTACGAATGGACATTTCTCAGCTTTTTTAATAAATAAAAACACGACGAGAAAACAGTGTTGATTTGGGAAGAGATGGAGCTACTTTAATCAATAGAGGCTTCTAAAGATTTTCCTTTAGTTGCAGGACGACTAACCAAAGATAGAGGCGACAGAACTGCCCCAACAAAGTGCATCATCCCCACAGAGTAAGACCTTCAATTTGTTGGCATTAAGCTTCAAGAAATTACAAGACACCAATGCCTGGACGTTTTGCAGACCAGTGGCTGACAAGGGAGCAGTTATCAAGGTGGTTTATTTTGAGAACCTGCAGTTTATTCTGCCATGCTCCTTCTTTAAGAAACTAGACTCTCCCCTCTGCACACTCATCTGGAGAGTCAGGCATACACGAGTTTTCCTTGCCAAATTACACCTGCCGATGAACTGGGGAGACTTGGGCAACCCCTCCGAGGCATACTTTCTTCCAGCACAACTCCAATGGTTGTCACGCTGGACGGCTGAGCGCTGTCTGGATTAAGCCTGCACCGAGCTCGGGCCCCTGTCGATATCCACGATCAGGGGTTTACTCCTACTGAAAGTCCTACCCACATCCCCCCTGGCCCCTGCAGGTGGTGATAGCAAAGATATGCATGGCCAGGATACACCGCCTCTCCCGGGGGACCCCCGCTATACGCCCCAAATTATACACTGCTGGGCTCTTGAGGGTCTAGACAGACAACTCAGTACTTACAAAGGGTGACCTCTTTGCCGAAGGCCATCTCCTCCCCTTCAACCAACTAACCGAGGAAAATTACATCCAGCCAAGGAAGTTCCTCCTGCACAGACAGCTCACTTACGTGTCACACCCTTTGGGACCTCTCAGAGGGGGAACCCAGTGTAGCCAGTACTACAGACCATCCTAACTATGGGAACCAGCCGTCAAAGTATTACCTGGTTATATAAGGCCATTCGCAAATTGACGACCACCCCCCTCACAGCACTGCGCCAAAAGTGGGAGGATGAATTCAGAAGGTTACTGCACAACAAGGAAAGGGACCGGGCACTCGAGCTCCTCAAAAAGGTCTCCAGCAACTCTAGTTTTAAAAACATACAATTCTTTATACTTCTTAGGGCCTATTTAACCCCAGCTCAGTTACACCGTTACTTCCCGAGATGCAGTTCTAATGCCCACGCTGCCGAGCTCCTGATGCAGACCTCATGCACATGCTGTGGTCCTGTCCTACCCTCCAAAGTTATTGCTATTCGATCCACACCACACTGTGCGAAGTCAAAGAGCTACCAGAAATTCACACATGGGACGCATGCTCCCTGGGCATATTTAAGCGCAAGAAACAACAAAAAGTATGCGCCTGCTTCGTGGACCTGGCACTACGACTAGCCAAACACACAATTCCCCTACAGTCCCCTCGGTGGAAGTATGGCGGGAAGCAATGCGCAAATAGGGTGCGGTAGAGGAAGACGCTCTCTGATACGAGGCAGTGCAACAGCTGCTCAGACAATCTATATCCCCTCAGTGGGCCACCCTACTTGCACACTTCCAGTGGGAGGTGTGAAACAACAACCTACCCCCATGAACGAGCTATGCGCTTCCCACACACGCTATAAACATCACCCCAGTCGGGGACGCCCATGTTAACATTTACTCGTAGTACACCTTTGCCCACTTCCAAATATCTAGAACACTCGCACTAGCCCACTCACCCGCCCACACCGCTTTCTAAAACTAGTCACTACAACTGAATCTGCCCGCCCCTCACTCCGAGCCCCTCTGTTCACCCCCAGTTACCCCACAATGACGATTTGCGGCAGGTTAAACCCACCCACCACCAAGGACAGTGCGGATCCCAGTGCCTATATGAAATGAAATGACATAGGTTTATACTGCTCACAATTACCACAAGGCATCAAGGCGCTAAAAAGAGGAGAGCTCCAAAGGGAAAAGACTGAAAAAGACTTCTATCCCTAGGAAGATGGCTGGTAGAAAATTAGTGAATGAAAAGTAGGTGAATGCTTTCCAAAACGATTGGTTTTCCTGAAGATCACTAAGGGCTCGTGGATGAGAGTGCCACAGTTTTGCTATGCCCTGCCCTGTTATGTCCCGTATAGAGGCCCTAATGTAGACCTGTTCATATATGCCCTAAAATGGACATTCATATTTACCCATATATGGTCATACTCGTACTTGCCCTATTATGGTCATAGCCGCATATGCCCAATTATGGTCATAACTGTACATGTCCTATTATAGTCATGATCCCTTATATAGGCATGATCTTTCACCTACATTGGTCCTTACTAGTACACAACGTGCTCTGAGGGCTGAACGTTATCTATCCTGTGGTTTTGAATACAGCAGGGTTTTTCCCAAACACAGGCCCACACTGTACTCCTCAATTATGCATGGCTCTCTAGGAATACACCACCTGCATAATATGTATGTACAAAGTTCACCCCTGACGTCTTCCTCATGTCTAACGACAGACCAATACAATCCATACTGAGGACCGAGACTCTTTAGGGTATAAATACACCACATCTTGCCCCGGTAAGACAGAGGGAACCGAGACTTCCATGCTGACACACTGACCAGAGACGCAGAGGCTCCTGCATGCAGTCGCTCCAGCTGACAGCGGTCTGACACAGCCCTTGCGGGGTGTCCAACTCGAGACCAGGACGGGGTCCCACACTCTCTCTATTCAGGTATGGGGGTTCGACTAAATCCTAGAAGGATTCTTGGCTCTTAGGCTTTTAGACCTAAACATATGCTAGGTACACTCAGGTACATCTAGTTAGGCATCGTAGGAGTAAGCGCACTTTTCATAATACTTTTTATATTCATGTATGTATTCATGATTATTGCAATATGGTAGAACTGTTCTATCCCTTTGCTTTTATCGTACTGCTGATAATATATCTCTGCTATTGTCTGCTGGTTGCCGCAGCACATATATTTTAAACTAGAATAACAACTGTTCAATAAATACTTATTGAAACGCCCGACTGTTTATTCTGTGTAACTCTCTGAGACAAACCGAATAAGTAAGCACGAGTGACTGAGCGAAATGTAGTACATTGTTTCCACGATTCTGAGGAATTTGGGTTGTCATGATCTAAGGTTGCCAGAAACTAATCTCTCCCAGATAAGAGGAGATTCTAGTGGCACTGTGAGCAAGCTAATGCAAAATCAGGCTAACATACGCGGTGGGGGTGCTTCAGTGCTGGCATGATGTGGTCGAACTTGAAGTATTTAATAAGACGCAGTGTAGCTTGTAGAATGTCTTTCAGGGAAGTCAATGCTTTACCATGATGGACGTTGCCTTTCTCCAGTTGAGAGATTGGGAGAGATTCATTGTGTGGGTTTATTTGGTGATGTGTCACTTGAAGCAGAGGTCTGTGATGAAGATGAATCCAAGCGGTTTTAAATTAGCTGTCAGCTGCGGGGTGACTCTTTCCAGTCTAATATCAGAGAGAAAGGCTTGAATCTGAGGTTGTTTGGTGCCTTTGGAGACGAGAACAAATTCTGTCTTAGTCATGATGAGCATTAGGTAGGCACTTAGTAGATAGTTTTGAATCAGCTGGAGGAGAGAAAAGAGTTACTGAAAAGGAGATAGAGTTCTGAGTTAGAGAACCATATTGATGTAGTTTGAAGCTGCTTTTGGCAAGAGGTTGAGGAAGATGCCAGGAAGGAATGCTGGGGCATTCTACAGGAGACTACAAGTTCCTGGGATCTTGAGGAACCCAACTGGACAAGTTCGTAGCATACAATGAGGAGAGAGATGAACAATTGAAGGACTGTCAAAGTTGCCCCAGTTGATTTCCCTTGGGTAGATAAGTGCTTGGTAATCTAATGCATTGAAGTAGGGGAAAAGATCAAGTATGATGAAGGGGTAAGGGACGTTCTACTCGAGAAGGGTGTTCACATACTTGAAGGGTGGTAGCATCAATGTTATCCGAATCCTAAAAGGTAGCCCTGTATATTGTTTCTGTTCTTATATTAACTGGTGATTGCTTTAGTAATTTTATCAAAGAGAGGTAGGTTGATTCTGGGATGTCATCTTGCAAGACCGTCTGGACCCAAGATGGCCTTTTTAAGAAAGTTGAGGATTTGTTTATTTGTCCTCTTTTGAGAGATTCTAGCAAATTTCTTAACTGAGGTACTTATTGTCCATAATGAAGAGGGGGGTGAAAGCAATTCCGAATGTTGATTTTGCAGTTGGTGGTCTTGAGAAAGGTGAGGCTGTTGGTGTGTTTAGTGTGCATGTGCAAGAAGAGGTCAAAGACTGCCCACATAGGGAGGGAGTAGTGTGCACTGGAAGCAATATGGTTTGGTTTAATGTTGTGAATGTGTGTTCTGGGATTATACATCTTCCCTAAAAGCAACTGATTAATGATGTAGCATGTCAACAGATGATAGTAGGGGACTGGCTGTGATTATCCAGCTGGTAGAGTGTTTTACTTCTATTGGTTGCCTCACTGATGAGTGTCTTGTGGGAGGTGGCTTTGACTGTACTGATGAGGGATCCAAATGTAGAGCAGTGTTTTGAATTATGGAAACGGTCCAAAGCACCAGACAACCTCACATTTCTTCTCCGTATACAGGGCAGCTGCTCTTGGAAAGCTTTTGGTAGCACCATGTATGTGGTATTTTTATAGTGCGGAACTAGCGGAGCTCTGTACTGGGTCAAAAACACCAGTGTATTGATGTACCATACCTTAAATTTTGGATGATCATGTCAATGGTGCACTGAAGTGCACACTGGTTTTTATGTTGGTGTTGTGTATGTCAAGGAGACCATTCACATCTGATGTAGGCTCGTGTGGAAGAGCTTAATGTGTTCTTGCAAGGAGCGGTAGGTTTATTTTTCTCTTTTCGATTGACTTGGGGATATGTTATGTGTACTTGTAAAGCACACGATCGCCTGCTAGGGTATCCTGGCACTGAGCAATGTGTGCGCATAGCCTTACAAAGGCAGGTTGGTCAATTGAAAAGCCAGGTCCTTCAGCTTCTTGTTGAAGTCAAGATGTGAGGAGGAGGCTTTGATGTGGAGTGGGAGGTTGCCCGAACGCTTTAGGAGCGATGTAAGAACACCCGCCCTCGTGATCTGGTTCTGTGTATGCGTTGGATGTGTGCAAGCAGGAGTCCAGGAGCGGAGGTGTCTAGGTGGTTGGTGGAGGGATAGGTGACTGTTCAGGTAAGTGGGGCCTAAGTTGTGCAGTACCTTGAATGTGTGTTAGGAGT
Source organism: Calotriton arnoldi (assembly GCA_963921515.1). NCBI lineage: Eukaryota > Metazoa > Chordata > Amphibia > Caudata > Salamandridae > Calotriton > Calotriton arnoldi. Next base: position 410,261 of record CAWUFW010001310.1, read on the forward strand.
ATGAAATGAGCGTTTGTGTATCAAGAGCCAGTGGAGGTGTGGTATCGTGAATTCTGTGCGGGAAGCTGAGGATGACTCTGGCTGCTGACATAGTTTGTAGCCTTCTGTTGAGTTGCTTGGCAATCTTGGCTTAGAGGATGTTCCTGTAGTCCAACTTGCTGGTGACAAGGGCATAAGTCACTGTTTTTCTGGTGTTGTATGGGAGACATTTGAAGATCTTCAGCATCTTAAGGGTATGGAAGCAGGATGATGTGTCAGCAATTATGTGTGTAGTCATATCCAGTTCGCGGTTGTTGAAGAATCTGGAGGTTTCTGGCGTGGGTGCTGGGTGTGTGCATGGGTCCAAGTTCAGCCGGCCACCAGCCGGAGTCTCATAGGAGGTGTTCTTGCAAAAGACCACTACTTCTGTCTTGTCGGTGTTGAGCTTGAGAAAGTGGTCTTTCATCCAGTTAGTGAGTTTAGTCATGCACGTGGTAAACTGGTTTCTTGAGTTGGGGGTCTTGTCTGAGAGGAAGAGTATGAGTTGTGCATCGTCAGTGTAGGAGAGGATGTAGAGGTCATGTGTGCAGAAACCGTTGGCCAGGGGGATATTGTGTGCATTGAGAGGGTTGGCTGAGTGATGAACCATGAGGCACTCCACAGATAATTTTGCGGGCTTCAGAGGAGTAAGGTGATAGGCTGACAGCTTGTGTTCTATCTGTTAACAAAGTTATAGATTATAGTTATAGATACTTTAGTACACTGGTGTTAAGCAGTGACGGAGTATACAATGGTGAGACTGTCAGTCTACAGCATCAGCAGCATGCACTAGAATTAGGATGAGGAGTTACGATGAAGTCAGAGGTGTTGCTTGACACCCAGGGTGTTGAGGGAATTGGAGGAATTCATTCGTTTTATTAGTGTTTCAGTCTCCAGGGAGATTGACATATTAAATCAATGTGAAATGTCTGAGCTGAAATGAGGCATCTGTGTTGCTGTCTGAGATTTCTTGGGTGAAGCCCTTTTTGTGACCGGTTGTACATCGGTTTGGCTATTTGGGATGCTGAGAGAGTGAAATGTAGAGATCTTGAATGACATGAATAGTGAGGATTCTTGTAGGATGCAGGACAAGCTAGTCTTGCGGATGACAGCGAGCCCTCCATCAGTCCTGAATATGTGGATGAGGTTCTGGGTCTTAGCCATGTGAGTGATCTGAGTGTGGTTTAATCTTTGTGAGGCACATGTGAGTGATTTACCAAGAGGAAGGGGCCCTAGCCTAAAGCCGTTCCACACATTAACAGGCGATGGCCTTGTCAGTATCAACGCTTAGCTATGTAGGTCTTGGCAGAATGATTCACTGAGGCACTGTTTGCACTGAGAGATCTGGGGCACGACTGACCCCCTTCAGTAAAGAAGCCTGTAGTAGTCATGTTAAAAAAAAAAAACTAAAAAAAAAAAACTACAAGGGTTTAAGGCCCCACCGGTACAAACTATGACCACTGTTCTATTTCGGTTTTGACACCCACTGTAATAATCTAGCAATAATTACATCATTCCTCATTTACGTATTTAATAACTTTAACCAGTATTATACAGGAATCAACACACGTTTTGAAATCTAATTACTAAAGGGCCTTCATTTGGAAACTGCAAATGTAAAAAAAAAAAAAAAAATTGTCGTTATCACATCTCAAAGTTACAAATGGTCTTGATTATGTTCTACCGTCCGCAATCCAAAGGGAGCCTATCAAAAAAGGCTTTTGCATCTAGAATTCTGCATGCACTTTATGAGGCTCCCATTAAACTCAGGTGGCTCAGGAACAGAATTAGTAACATCTTATTAAAAGTTCATTGTGTTCATTAAAACTCTGTACAATAAACTTGTGTAGAAAATATTTAAATATGATATAAATACACTGCGAAAGTATCTGACTTTCTTAGTCCTCTACCCTTGATAGCATTACAATCAAAGTCAACATTACAACAAATGTGGTCTGACACCTCACCATAATTAAGAGGGACAAAAGTAATTAAGGTGCAAACAATTATCCAGAGGAAGATCATGTGTTGTGCTAATTTAAATGCAAGTTCCTCAGAACACAAGGTTTCCGTGTTTGTATAAAAAACAAATAAGTTGGCATGTTTGTGCTTCTCTATTTCATTTTAAAATGTTGCCATTTGTGTACATCACAGAAGTAAACATTTTTAAACATATGTTTATCTTTATCACAGAGCTAAAAAGCATGGTTAGCTGACAAAGCTAATAAAAAATTTTTGCACTCAAACCTTTCATCTGCTCAGGGCATGAATTCCAACTCTGCAGTAACATTCTTTTCTAGCTCCTATATTTGGTGTCCAAGGAAAATAAAAGATTAACTGCATACTTGCAAAAAACACTACCAGTCTTGCAGTCTCTGAAGGAACATACTGTATGCAACTAAATGGATGAAAAACTTTAATAAATAAAAAGTTTCATAACTGAAACAAGTAAAACCAAAATAATTGCATCACAGATTAAGAACCTAAAAACGTAGATGTAAAATTCCCAATCTAAGCCGATCCGCATAAGCAGCCAAAGAATAATGAAAGAGCAACAAAAACGTGAACAATACAAAAGACTGACATCTGAACTAGCTTCAGAACACAAACAACTGTTAAGATCTCAGCATGAAGAACACAAAGTGGGAGTACTGACCAAGTATGTTGAAAAATAAGAGAATAATTAAATTCAGGGAAGAAAATCTATCAATTGATATTGAGAAGAATGGCTAGACTTAATCTCAGGCAAATACCCATCGAAAAGGCAGAAACAAGATTGTGCACACGACTGAACACTAATAGTAGGTACCTGTAGGTTAACAATAATGTGTCCTCTGCGTATCCATCACAGAGAGTGATGCATTACCACGCATAACAGAAATGAGAGATTAGGGAAAGATCGGGTTTGAATAACAAAGCAGGTTTAAATCCACCTCAAACTCACCCACCCTGCAATTAGCCCCTTCCTCAGAATGGTATGTCCTCCCTTTAAAGGGGCACATGGTTGGCATTATACAGATAGGGGAGGTGTAACCTGCATTGTAAAAGATCTCCAAAGGGGTTGGCTTCTGTGCACTCTGGACAAGCAGAATCCACACACAGCAATTTTTATTTTCACAGAACACATTTCTAACCACCAAAATGCTACTATATTTAGTATTTATCTTATGCCAATACCAGATTCAGACACGAGGTGTAGAAAAAACACAAGTCTCAGGCATATTAATGCTATTTTAAAAAATCATGCATGTTTTAATACCTTGTTTTTTTATGAGGCATTACTTAAAAAAAGGTTCTCTAGCGAGTCACAAAAGTAAACAGAGCCTTGAGAAAAATAAATAGAAGTTCATTGTAGAGCAACATTTAAAATAATTGCACAGTACTGCAAGTCGTTGACACTTCCTCCTTGAATCTTTATCCCACAGGTTCAAAGGCAAGGCCAGCCCTATGGAGAGAAATGCGGCCTACGCTTTACACTCCAGGCATTTCCTTAAGCAGGCATGAGTATATAATCAAGGCTGGAAGTGTGAGGCACTGTTTACACCATATCATCCTGCAATACAAAACAAATTCACACTCAATGTGAAAATGACGTAGGGCAGGCATAGCACAGCTCACGACACTAAAATTATGTTTTTACCGATGCATAGCTAATGGGTACCAACCACTTTCTCTATTGACAGCCCTGCGTACTCTACTTCTTTGTGATCGTCAGGCTTGTGTCAAAGACAACCGTGGTCGGTGTCAGGATATTTTCTTTCAGATTTTCCAGACACATTTCGTATCCAAAAAGGCCCATCTCTGCATCGGCTCTACAAATACAAAAAACAGGAATAGACCTTCCCGAGGAGATGAGCAGATCAGAAGTGCTTATTTTACATGTAGAATATGCGCATATTGTATGTGCTCTGGCACATACACACGCATTACAGTCTTGTGCTTCAACATGTTCCAGGTGTAAAAATGTTTCTATGCTACCACCCTCCCACCTCCTCTCTTGGTATATGCTATACCCAAAAATTACTACTGAGTTGCAGGCTACATGTCAAAGGGTAGGAAAGATGGAGGTGAAGCAATCTTTATTTTAACTACCCTATTCTTTCATTACAATTCCAACCATTTTCTCGAAGGTATCGACACCAAAGGACCCACAAATAGCCAAAGCGTTAATCATGTTTAGAAGGCAGTCTAGCCTACTTTAGATTAACTAATGGCCATAAACGGTTCTATCACTTTCAGGTATAAAGTAAACTGGTTAAAAAGCATGGAACAGTAAAAACATAGCTGGATTTCAAACAGAAAAGGATCAACAAATGAATTAAAAATTAAAACGTCTCACTTAAATTAACCATAAAAACATTCAAATTGCCAGAATCTCTGAGCCCTTCTAAGGAAGCAGTAAAAGGCCCACAAACTCTTTGGAGTGTCAATTAACTTTGCATCTTCAGCCTTGAGTCGAACAGCCGAAAAATCAAGGAAAAAGGCCAGTTGCTTTTCTTTAATCACTTGAAGTTGGAAAACCAGGCACTCCGTCAAGTCTTTTATTGGTAACTGAGTACAGTATTGGTGCACATCTTCAATTGATCCAGTAACTCCTTCACAAGGTACCTCAAACGAAGAAACAATCAGCGACTGAGGTTGTGGCAGCCACAATAGTTACACAAGTCAGTAATCCGGTTAGCTCAACTGCTCATCATAACGCCCCTTAATCATGGTGTTTAACAATGGGCCAACCTGTAATAGGAAAGTTTAAAAAAAACATGTAAATCAGATATAATCAGAGGAAAGCAACATTCTACTACACGTCCGATTCTTTTAATAAAGCCTGTTCTAGATGTAGGTTGGTTCTTCAGCACAGACTGGCTTATGGCCATGATTAGCAATATAGACTTAAAGATGCTCTTCAGTCAATGAAGGCAACACAACAGTGAACTGCATTCTCGTCTTTGAGTCTGCCAAATTCTGTATAACTTGGGGGGCCACTTATTTTGAGGCAGACACTCATACAAAGTAGAGCAATACACAATTCATATTGTAATAGAACAATTCAAACCATGAAGGAAAGGAAAACGTTTCGTGCTGTAACAATCTGTTTGCAGCTGGTAGTGTTGTAGATTCATATGTTGTGCACACTTCTGCCATCTAGTGTTAAGTTTGGATGTTGCAACTTGTTTTTCTTCGAAGAAGCACTCCTATGAAACCCACAATGCACCAGGACAGACCACCTCAGTTTGGGTTTTTCCACTTTTGGTAAGTGCTAGTATATAGATGCAAAGCCTTAGCATGCCCATTTACTTAAGTAAGAACATATAACACTATGGAAAAATACCATATTCTGTTGCATACTAGCATCCAGGGACGTCGGTAGAGCACATGCCCCTATAGCACTACAAGTTGCAAACCAATAGTTACAGTTAAGTAACTTTTTACGTTAGCAGCATATGATGCTGTAAACCACATGCTGTGGATAGACTGAAAACCATTAAAATCAGCCATAGTAATATATTTCTTTTTTCATCGAACAACTTTCAATATTTACACTTTGGGATAGTTGGCTGCAATTATCATTAATAATCTTTTAACAACTTGCACTGCAGGCCCAAATTGGTCTGTCTTTCATATACTTCATTCTTCCGTATTTGGGACTACCGTTACCACTAATCATAGGTAATAAATTAGAAGCCTACCCTGGGTAAAAATAGCGATTTATTACACAAATTACAAAAGGTTGCAGACACCGGAGCCAAAGTTAGAAAAATTCTATGCCTAGATATGTAGGCTGTAGCCTTCAAAGCTACACTTGTCCAATAGCTATCATATGGGATGCAAGCACATGAAAATATGATATCAATTTATGTGCTTTGCTTTCAAGGTAGCCACATTACAAGATGGCAGCTTTTTAGTTTAGTCTGACACACTTGTGAAGGCATTGTCACAAAGGAGAAAAGCTTAGATGTGTGAAAAAGTACTCAGCAGCATTAGAACATCTACATTTAAGTGACCAAAATCCAAAACAGCACTTAGTAGCCAACCCCATGATACTTCGTAGGCAATGTATTAGGACACAATTTAAACAAATGCACAGCTACATTAATACATTCAGTAGAATACAAATATTTACAAATGGGCAGCTAAGAATAATGGGATTGTTCGCTGCCAAGTGGGCCCAAGTGACACCAGAGAACGAGACAAAAACTACAATTGTCTATGATGTTGCTTGGAACTCGGAAGCGGAACACTCTGCTACACTATATTCAATGTTATGTTGTTTAAGCCAGGCCTACCTCTCTCTGCCAATCTCCCTTGTAAAATATGTCTGCTGACCAGCTGTGCAGAGAAGGACCAGTGTCAGAGGGAGAGACACAAAAAGGCCTTATCTATATTCCTAACCTCCCCTCAGCAACATCCACTTCCCATGTGCTAAAAATTGGTGCCCTTCCTCTCACTTTCTTCCTCGCCCTCCTTCTATAACTTTTTCATTGGGATGTAATTAGCAGCTGTTACTATAACTCAATGTGATGAGCCTCAATTTGGCATCATAGAATGAATATCTGAATTGGCCTGCCTGGGACTACAACTTATCACCTCCACATCGCACACAGAAGTCAGTGGTGAGTGTTTAACTAAATTAGGCATTTTAAAGATGCAATAAAACAATATATCGAGTGCTGCCACCTTCCCCATCACCCTTTAGTCTTTTCCTCCCTGTAACAGATATAAAGCCTTTGTTCTTCACTCCCAATGAGAGAGAAAACAGGAAATACTTCAGAGACCTGTGGCTGATGGAAGAAACGCTGGTTGAATGTTCAAGAACATCTCCCAGTCTCCTTTAGTCTGCAGACAGTTATCTACCATTTCACTTCCTCTTTCAGGTCTCTGAAAACTTTGGAAAGGCAGCAGACCAGAGTTCGTTTTTCGCTGCTCTAAAGTTAGGGAATTAAAAAAAACAGATTTCAAATCTAGTCTTCATGAGAATGGCTCTCCGTGATCCACAGAATATAGAGGTTGCCTAATGCCAGGAATCTGCGTTCTATTACAATCTAAGGTTCGCTGTTAGCTCGGTGCCAATTACATCTACCAAGTGGCAGAAAACATGTTAAGTTAATGTTTGTGCTGCCTGCCAGAGGGACAGAAATCAACTGTGTAACAAATGATCAGAAAGTACAAAACAAGAAAACCAAACAAGCACTAACGAAGGCAAAGGGTCTGGCTTAAAGTGCTTCAATGCTTCCATCAATGCAATCACTCATCTATCTGTCCATGCACTCAATAACTCATCCATTCTCTTAATCACTTATCCCTTGCACTCATGCATCTATTTAACATTCTCAAGGATCACTGTGGTCCAACTTTAACAAATGGAGCCTTACTTCGATAATCATTGTACCAGTTTACTACTGGACCCAAACTCCGCCTGAAGTAAACTCCCTTGGCACAGGACCCACAGAGTAGCAAGGTAAAGCAATTCGAAATCTTGCTCAGGGTGTTAGAAACTTCAAACTGTGAAAAGGACAGAGTAACGTGTAATAAAGAGCTAAGTGTTTTAACGTTTAAGAAGAATTAAAACACTTATTTACAAACAACTATACTAAAAGTAAAATTACAAATTTGAAAGGGACAACCACACCACTATAGACCCGCTCAACTAGGGGCGTGGCTAAGCCAGCCAAGTTGGAGGACGTGCTCGAGTAGAGCTCCAGCCCCAAGCTTTCATAATTGCAAATCATCCTGGTCAGCGGGGCCCGGCGACACGCCCAAGAGGTAGCCACGCACCGCCGACCCCAGCCTAGTGCCGCGGAGGTGTCCCAAAGAGTGGTGCGGCGCCGAGAGGAGACGGTGGCGGCATCTCGAAGCAGAGGCTGAAGCTTCCCCTAAAATGGCGGCCCCCTAGGCGAGAGGCGGGCAGCCAGACAGACCAGCAAGCTGAGCTACGCGCCACCCGCATACCACAAATGGGGGTGAAGCACCGGCTCAGCAGGAGACAGGGGCCCGCCCTGCGCCGGGCTCGAGAAGCGCAGACAACAACGCCCAGGTGAGGAGCGCACCAGAGGCACGGCCCCACAGCGCTGACAGCCGGTGGCACTCGCGGTTAGCCTACACAGGCCTGCGGCAGGACGAAAGAAGCGGCTGTGAGTGACGGCCGGAGGCCTCCTGAAGAGGTTTCTCCCGCCACTCACAACAGGGAGACAGACCAGTGCCCTGAGCAGCAGGGGGAGGGGCGCCGCACTCTCAGGTAACCCCCCCAGAGCCGGTAGGAAACACTACAGCAGTCCAGAACCCAGGGCCCAGAACCGACCGCACCCAGCGAAGTGGATGAGCGGCCTCTTGACCAGTGAGAGAGTCCCCGCGGGACCCGCCCGGGGGGAGCAGCCGAGTCTGACGGCCGGAGACTGCCCAGGGAGGGCTCTCCCGTTACCAGCAACATCGCGTCCCCACGCGGGAGGAAGGGGGGAGGGGAGCCTCAGAAAGACACCCCCCCGGACACCCCTGGGAATCGCCCGGAGGCATTGTGACGGCTCGTGACCTAGCATTGGGATCTGTGAAGACAAGACGCAGCCTCTAGTGAGATACTCGCAAGCGAGAGGCGAGTAGCAAAAGCCCAGAAGGCTTCCAGGCATCGCCCGGCATCCAGTGGACGGCCCTGAGCGCCAAAGGAAAGCGGGAGAGCAGGGGATATCGATGAGGGCCCTTAAGGCACGAGCCTCATAAGAGGGACCGCCTCCCAGACATCCCGCCGCTCGAACAGAGGACCGGTCCTCCTGAGGCGGGAGCGACGAGCCCCCGCCACACACTCATCGGAGGACCACCTCCTGGAGGGAGCACACGGAACGGCCCCAGGAGGCAGACGCACAGTAACCCGGGAAGCGGCGCCAGCCACTGGGCATCCGGAGGTGCAAGAGTGGGGAGGGCGGCCTGCACCACCACGAGAGAAGAAGAGACCAGAGGGACCCCCCAGCCCACGAGTACGGACTCAATGATAATAGGAGCTGCACACAGTTCAGAGATGCTGGCGACGCCTGTGCGAAGCGAGTGAGAACCTCTTCTGCAGTGCTACAATCCCCGTTAAAGCGACCACAACCGGGCCAGCCACACTAAGGGGCACACAAATCTGGGAGGCTCACCATGGACTTGGAGAAGCAGCACATCCATAACCCTCCAAAGCCCACAGACACAGGGATGCCCCGAGACAGGCACGGGAGGACACTCAAGCAGCGTGGACGGACGAGATCATGGGACGCAAGCGCCAGGTCACAGGATCGCAAAACACGGCCCGATACGCCAACAGCTCCCGCTGGACCCGGATCATTCCCAGACGGCAGATAACGCCACCACACAGACTATGTCCGACAAATTAGACAAAGTGCTGGCTGGAATTGAACACTCTCGAATTACGATGATAGACAGGTTCGGAACCCTGTCCTCGGATCTTAGCCTGCTACGAGACGCCCATCCGAAACTGTCCGACAGAGTGGTAGAGGAGGAAAAAGCCTTGGCCACCCTCCAGCCACTGGCTAAATCGCAGCAGGACAATATGAGGCATCTCCAGCCCGAATAGCCAAACTGGAAGAGAGAGCAGATGACTTGGAAGGGCGATCCCGCCGCAGCAATATCCGCGTGATCAACTTACCAGAGGGCGTTGCAGGGCCCAGCCCGGAGAAGTATATTGAATCTTGGTTCAAATCCTTCACCCCAGACACTGAGCTTACACCCACCTTCAGTAGAGAGGGCTCATAGAGTCCCCGCCCGACAAACTCCCCCGGGGACACCTCCACGGCCACTACCTCTGAAGCTGCTTCACTTCCGTGATCGAGACGCGGTGGTGAGGGCAGCCAGACAACACGGTCCGCTTCAAGTGGAAGATAAGCAGATGATGCTTTTCCCAGATTACTCCAGAGCGGTGCAGCAACAAAGGACCACTTTTCTGGCGACAAAGAGAATGCTCCGCCAAAAAGGAATCCAATCCTCACTGCTCTTCCCGGCCCGGCTCACGATCATACATGACGGAGAAACAAGGTTCTTCACAGATCCAAAGGCAGTGTTTGACTGGGCGGAAACTAACACTCGAGGGGGCCCGCAATGGGAGACAGTCTGTAGCCCGATTAGATCACGAGGCCGGGGGAAAAGAGGCCCTAAGAAACAGGGACTGAGAGGACAGATAGCGGAACGCAGAAGAGCTCTCCAGGCGGCAGCAAGCCTAGATATGACCACGGTGGACAGAGAGGCTGGTCCACACATCTTCTCGTCCGAGGGGAACTCAAGAGACACAAGCATATCCCGAGCGGACTTGATGACTCCACCACTAGTGACCCCCCCCAAACAGCGGACACAATGATCTAAAAAGAACTGGCGCTTGGGACTGTGGTTCCCTCTCCATACAACCCACAGTTGGTCCGCACACAGCTGGGCACACCAACGCCGGGCTGCCGCGAGCTGTCAGGCACACTTCTTTCCAGACACACTACGCCCTGCGACCAAGACATTCGAAAACACAGGCCACAATGGGCGACAGACACAGCACCCTAACTGCACACACCCCACAATACATTAGAAAACTAGATACAGGAGTAGTTTGGACCTATCACCAGTTGTGATAGGTCCGTCATGTTGGACCCTGGTTTTTTAGAACCAGTTGACCCACTTCCCAGTTCTCCCCTGATCCTCATGATCACAGTCCCACCCCGGGCGGGTGCCCTTACCCGGCAGAAACATGCAGAGGGACTAGGAGCACGGTCTGAGTGCAATACCCTCCACACCTCTCACCCTACCCCCCCATCTCCAAGAGCACACAACCTCATGCAGGCAACACCAGACATTAATCTCTTGACTTTGAATGTCAGGGGGATGCACACTGCACGGAAACGATATGCAGTTTACTCCTATACTAAGCACCAGAGCGCAGCTAATCCTGCTACAGGAAACCCACCTTACAAAGACTGAATTAGACCGGATACAGAGGCGTTGGCGCGGCATCTTTTGCGCTACCACATACTCCTCGTTAGCTCGAGGGGCGTTGATCTGGTTCAGACCAGGGGTCCCAGTCAAGGAAACTCACAGGGTGACGGACAGGGAGGGGCGTTACGCATTTCTGGAAGGACTGCTAGACGGGCAGCCTGTCCTATTGGGCAGCATCTACGCCCCAAACGTCGACGAAGGGCAATTCTGGGATTCACTATCGGCAATCCTGCAGCAATTCATAACGTCGCCCTGGATACTAGGGGGCGACTATAACTGTGTTGGACTTGTCCCTCGACCGATCATACCTCCCTAGTGCCGGCTTCCCTGCCCAGACACACACAGGGCGGTTTTGATCATGGGTACAACACTGGGCTCTAACGGATGCCTGGCGTCACCAGAACCCAACCACTAGGCTATATTCGTTCCATTCAATACCCCACGACCTGCGTGTGCGTCTCGACCGGTTCCTCTGTTCGCCAGAGGTACTGCCCATGACCGAACAAGTAGATTACTTGGGGAAAGTGGTCTCTGACCACGATGCACACTTGCTGACCCTTCGGTGGCGACCACCCCATCCGCCGGTCCCCACCTGGAAACTGCAGCGAGAATGTCTGGAGGATCCAGTATTTCGGCAGGGTCGGGAGGACTGTATTGCAGAATACTTCCGCAGCAACACCAACATGGCATCTAGCAAGACGTTGGAATGGGACGCTTTTAAAGTGGTCATCCGAGGGGCCTGTATTAGGCAAATCGCGGGAGTCGGCAAGACTCTTGACTGAAGCCTTAAAAAAGCAGAACTTAAACTAGCGGCAGTGACCAAAGCGGAGGACTCTAACTCGGTGACCCCCACGTAGGTCGCTGAAGCCAAGTTGGCGTACGAGGAGGGCTTAGCGGACCTGAGGCGATATAATTTTAAACTATATGCAGCCAAAAGGCTCAGAGAGGGGGACAGATCGGAAACACTTCTAGCCTGGCTGGCCCGCCAGAATCAGGACACACGGCCAATCACAGAAATTAATGATCCATCTGGTAGAGTTGCGACCTCCCAATCTGATATCTTGTGGCTCTTCCACGACCACTATGCACAGGTATACCGGTGCCCAGTACAGGGTGGTCAGGGGCCACTCAATCAGTCCCTGGACTTCCTCGCTATACCCCAGATCCCGAGCGAAGATGGGGACCTCCTGGAGGATGAGATCACATCGTCAGAGGTGAAACCAGCAATCGAGGCCTTGGCCCGAAACAAAAATCCAGAGATGGATGGCTTGCCCCTAGAATACTATAGCACCTTACCACGCTGTTGGCACCGCAGCTGGCCTCCATGCATGCGGCTGCCTTGGAAGAGGGGGTACTACCCAGCTCGCTACGGGAATCCCTGATAGTCTCGATCCCGAAACCGGACCGAGACCCGACGAGGCTGGCCTCATATAGGCCAATCACGATGCTCTCTGCCGACTGCAAGATCCTGGGCAAGATATTGGCAGACCGGTTGAGCCCACTGCTCCCGCCGCTCATACACCAGGACCAGAGTAGCTTTGTGCCGGGCAGGAATACGTCCCAAAACATCCGCAGGCTGTTTCAGGATCAGACCAGAGACCGCTACCCCAGGGCGGCCTGCTTGATCCTGGACCTAGAGAAAGCGCTTGACACCCTGTCATGGCCATACCTCTTTGAAACGTTGACGAATGGGGACGGGACCGATCTTTAGAGCGCACGCAAAGCTATTATATACGAAGCTCACTTCCAGAGTGAGGCTGGGCAAGTATATCTCCCCGCCCTTCCGAATCGAGAGAGGCACCCGGCAAGGATGCCCGCTTTCCCCCCTTTTATTCGCCATGGCTAGGGAGCCCCTCGCAATCCGACTGCGTCGGGAGGGGGAGGCATGGGGTATCCCACTAGCGGGAACCACACACATAGTGTCCCTGTAAGCAGATGATCTGCTGCTGTATGTGAGGGATATAGCGGCTGAACTCAGTCCTGTAGGGAACATACTCTCGGAATTTGCGGCTGCGACAGGTCTCAAAGTCAATTGGTCAAAGTCCACCATATACCCCCTCAGCCCTCACCTCCCTCCGCGAGAGATACGAACTGGGAGTTCATGCCTGACCTGGAGCAACAACGCCCCGCAATACCTTGTGGTTCGCCTTTATCACTCCCCCAATGATCTGTTTGAGGGCAACCACCGTCGGGCTCTGGCAGTAGCCAAAGCGCGAGTAAACTTAGGGAAGACACTACCCGTAGCTCCCATAGGCAGAATAGCATTGTCCAAAATGATTCTAGTGCCACAATTTCTTTACTATTTTGCCAATACCCCGGTTGTCCCCCAACGCTCCTTTTTTCGATAACTAGATGCCCTATTAGGGTCTCTAATATGGGGCGGGCCGCCGAAGAGTTGCCCTCCCAAAACTGCAGCTTCCGATTGATCAGGGGGGGCTAGGAGCACCGTCCTTTGAGGCTTATTTTCTCCCGGCACAAACCCAGTGGTTGTCTCGCTGGACGGGGCGTCATTTAGAGGAAATTGCTTCGGATGACGGACCCATGTCAGTGGCAGCCCTATGCCGCCTACTACTCCCAGGCACTGACCCTAAATCGACACACTCAATACAAGTAAAAGTGGCACGAACATGTATGTTACGAATCCACCGCATTTCCGGCGACGCCCCCCTATATACCCCCCTGTTCCCTCTAGCTGGTCTACCCAGAAGCAACGGATTCTATTCCGCTGGAGCAATGCAAATTTGGACGGAACACGCAGTCCTTGAGGTGGGATCTCTGTTGGAGGAAGGCCAATTGTTACAGTTTGATCGGCTTTCGGGCGAGACAGGCCTCCCTCCAGGGCAGTTCTTATTGCATAGACAAATAGTCCTCAGTAGCCGCCGGATTTGGGATTTGTCCAAAGGGGAACCAGTGACACACCCAGTACTTCAAAACACTTTTGCACATGGAGGTGGGGTGCCACTTAATCACATGGCTGTACAAAGCGATCCGAGATCTTACCGCCACCACACTCACCCCGTTACGACAAAAATGGGAGGAGGAGATAGGACACCCACTACATGATAAGGAATGGGAACGCGCCCTGGAATATCCAAAGAAGGTGTCTCGAAACGCCCGCTTAAAAAACATACAGTTCTTCATACTACACCCAGCCTCTCACCCCAGTGCGGTTTCAGCGCTTTTACCCAGATACACACACTTTCTATGCCCGAGATGCCAATCCCCAGATGCAACATTCAAACACATGTTCTGATCATGCCCTACGATACAACCCTACTGGCACACAATACACTGGTTGCTCCAGGACTTAACAGGGCTCACAGACATCAACACCTGGGAAGCCAGAGGGTTGGGGATCTTCCGCAGGCGTAAAAACCTTAAAGTGCAGACGCGTTTCGTCTCCCTAGCCCTCCTATTAGGAAAGAGGGGGATTACAATGAATTGGAGAACCCCAGAGGGACCTCCATTGGCAGCCTGGGTGGGAGCGGTTGGGAAATGGGGCTCGGCGGAAGAGGACGCAATCAGGCGAGAAGAGGCGAAGGGAGTGGGTAAGAGACCCATTTCTATGGAATGGGCGACGCTCCCGCATCAACTTCGCCACCACATAAGCGTCGCCCCGCAGCCTGCACAGTCTCCAAATACACTGGATGGCCCGAGTCACAGCACGCAGCCTACGTCCCAGCCGCATACTCTCACGGACGCAGACTTTTCCAGACCTAGCCATGAAACATGACCCCGCAGAATCCTCACAAGAGTAGAACTATACGCACACACTCCAGGGCACCATGCTTACGGTAGGCCCCATCCTCCCGGCTTTACCCCATCCCCCACCCCCTCCCGCCCTCACAAGGACCTGCGATGACATGAGCATTCCTCAATTTTCGGTCCCCATAGCGACAATTTCAGCCCGCCTGGACCTATTCGCCCCAAGTTCTTTAGCCCCCAGTTAGTCACACACGCTGGCAGGTTAAGAGACCGGAAGTTTCCTCAACGGAATAGCTTATCGCTGGGCAAACATTAAGGCTTACTAAGACTACGCACAACCGTTACCGGGAGCTCGTGAACTACACCTGCTTACTTAGTATACACTCCTGCGCCCCTGTAAACTCTAATCTAGTACAATGTAGAACAGTATTGCCTATATCAAGTGTTATGCTTATACGTCTACATGTATGCAAAGTAATATGCAAAAGCTAATAATTGTTTAAAAAATAATAATAATAATAATAAACCCCGCTCAACTAGATAACTGTTTAAAAAGGATTTGCCAGATTGAACAAAATAATGCCTTTTCCTATGGTGTGTGTCATGGGGTTTATCATGGGATACACCCACCCTATTGTATTAGTTACTGTACTTGATACATGACCTGAATTACAAATATTTGTTATGAGCAATGTAAGTATTTCAAAAGCATGCTGCCCGATCAAATGCTTCTAAAGAAGACAGAGGCAAGGGTCAGAAGTAAAGCTCCTCCCCCACACTGCTTTTGTGTGATCATATGAGCTCTGGTTACAGTCAAATGTGTTGTTAGCTACACCTAAAACCCATTAAGTATTCAAAAGGTATCTACTTTTGTTCTACACTATTTGGCAATATTGAGCTCCTCATCACTTAAATGCCACTGTCCAGTTAAATAGTTTTTGTGAGTCATCGGGATGTATTCAGAGAAGAAACATTAAAAAGCTTAATTTACAACACAAAAAAAGATGAGACGTGACTTCAAGTCAGATTCTGCAAATTTGGTGAGATGACTAAGCACTGTCACGTTACATTAAATACATTCTTTTCACAAAATATTGAGAAACGGGATTAAAGAAAGTTACTTACATGTAACAATCAGTTCACCACTATGCACATTGTCATTAAAATTGAACACAGAATATCCTGAGTATAAGGCACAGACCACTCCTAAATCAGAGGTATAAGCAACAACCATAAGATAAAAATACTTAAGTAAATCAAGAGGCGGTCTTAAAAATTTGACAGTTCGGTTCTTCTGTTAATGTATCAATGTCTTTTATTTCTGTCTGTCACTGTCAAGTCTTGGGTACAAATACCATCTGTTGATGGAAAGAAGAAACAAGAACTGAGCGACTTATTCTTCCAAAAGGAAGAATCCAAGTTTCAAGAAAAAAATGTCTGGACAGCGCGTCAAAGTTGATTCTTGACGCTGAAGAATTCAGAGGTATTCAGAATGAGCAACAAGTGAAGAGATTTCAAACACATCTGTGACAGAAAGGAAGGTCCTGAATGGTTCTCTTAAAAAACTGAGACCTGGATGGAAAAAAGTAATGAAGAGGAAAACCTGCATTTGAAATTAGTAACTACCACCTATGGATCACAAAAAGAAGACATGGACCCAAAGTTAAAGATAGGGTGGAATTAAAGGACGCAAAGAGGTAAATGAGTCTTTCTTCTAAAGATGGCTGAATGGAAGAAAATTTGAAGGTAAGACATTCTAGAAAAGAAAATGGTATGATGATCAGGAACGTACTCGTTTTGTAAGTTATTTAACCTTATTTGAAGTGGGAGCCAATTTATCATTGACACCTGTAGGTGTAGAATGCCATCAACTCATATGCATTCTCTGGCTCAGGAACTGAGAGTTTGGTAGGACTGAGACCGCCTTCCCAAGATACAATACAACTTTAGTGTAGGGCGGAGCTGCTGCTAAGGAGGAGTCAATGAGGCCTGGTGTAGTGTTGCAGAGCAAGGTCAGCACTCGAGAGCAGCTGAAATTGGCAAAGCACCACTATATTCAACACAGTGGGTTCCTCTGTCACCACTTAGAAGAACAATTCCCAGGGCACCACCATCCAGAAGGCCGCACGAGGACGGCAGGACCTGACAGCCGACATCCACAACACCGCCATGCAACAATGCAGTGGCACTGATGTGGCAGAAGTTTAGGCCAAATGAAGAACATTTTGTTTAGGTACACAACTGGCAGAACTGCTTTTCAAACTATGCATGCTTTTTTCAAAAGAAAAAAATTAAAGAAAACGGTCATATGGAAAGCAGTCAAGAGGGAAAAAAATACACTGCTGCTTTACAACAGCCAAGGTACTCCAGATGTAGCACACTAGCAAATGTTCCTGCAGTACATATAGACCGCTGACTGAAGGACAACGGATCTAAAACAAAACTAATTCCATTCCAATAGTTTTGTCCAGGTGGAGCGACGTCTGTATATACACTTTATGAAGATACCGATGAAGTACCTGTATTACCGACAAGGGACTGTTCAATCTTCATCATGAGATGTTCATAAATGTTCAAATACTGAAAAGAATAGTAAGACTTTCCCTCACCAGAGTAGGCGAGAGCTGTAAAGAAAGAAAGCAGGAAATATAGACCACAATGGCATGAGCAACAAATACAGCTTTGTAGTGTGAGCAGAGCTTATTTGTGACTAGCTTTCAGGCTAAGAATGACAAAGAAAAGTATAACTACGATTGGGACTGACCTCCAATTAGATTTTTTTTTTTTTTTTTTAAATTTTTAAATCAGAGCAGTGAAAAAGTCTTAGAGCAAAGCAAAGAAACCCCAGCTTTCTACTTCGGGATTGCAGAGATATCTTGTCCAAACCAAGTGCTCATTAGTCCACAAGTGGAAGACGAAAACTGGTAAAGCGAGTACTATTATAACATTTACGGCTTGACCTCCTGTGAAGACTCTGATGCCAATGAACATATTTTATTAAAACCCCCTGGTTCATTAGTACTTTTGTGATTCCACCAAAGACCAGGACTACTTGTCGACTTCAAATAAGAGAAAATATTTTTACCATGGAGAAGAAACCTATCAATAACTCCTTAAGTATCACTCAAAATATAATAAGAATCTACGTGGGGCTTAGAAAAAAAATAGGAAAAAGGGTAGTAGTCCTCATGGTTGGCTGATAACACATCTTTCGGGGTTCTTTAAAAGAAAGGGGACGGCACTGGGGTTCCTATAGTTGTCTAGCACTTCTGGATCAGCACCAGGTCCTTGGAGAAGAGGGTGGAAATTGCATGGGGACCTGGCTTCGAGAGACTGTCAATTTGTGCTCAAACACAACTCAAAATAAGGAAAATCTGTAAAAGTTGATACAAACATTGAACCAGGCAAGAAAATATGTCCTTACGCCGCACATTCCAAATAAGTATGCACTTAATGACACTAAACCGTAATTAAAAATGCATTGCAGGAGAGTTAACATGGCCTCAATTGGTACGTTTGCTTCGTTTCAGGTGTCCAATAATCTGTACAGTTGTGGCAGTGAACAACAATACACTTGAGACTTTAGGTCAATAGTATCTATATGTTGTTCAATAAACCAAAAGTTACAGTTATTAACTAAAAAATAAGCAAATTGTCAACTATGCGATTTAGGGTGGGGGGAGGGGTGTGGCTCTATAATCTTAGCTTTTTCAACCACATTTCTTAGGTAGCTGTATTTAAACAGACTTGGAACATGGGACACTGCAGCAACATTATTCCAGGCTTTTCAAATAAGCTCTTATTCTCTATTTCAGATTACAAGACCCCTCTCCCTTTTCATATGCTATTCTACTATGCATACACAGCGCTTACAAGGATGAGAAGGCTGAACTCCTGGGATGGCCCACAAATTCATTTTTCTCAATCTAACCTTCTCAGAAGCACTTCCATTCAGAATCCGTATGTTCTCCACAAGCCTTTTTATGTAGCTTAAACCCTGCATGTGCTGTACCACAAAATATAAAGCACTTAGCCAACTTTCTCTCTTCCATTTAGGAGTATCCAGATGTTACCTGCTCACCATTTCCCTACGTGATGAGCCCAGCTGTAACACCACATTACACCCTCCACCCCTTCCAAGATGCCTCTACTTCATGTTACCGCTGCATGGTCGAGTAGTGGCATCATGGATACATTGCTTTCATTTGCATGGTAACATGGTCTTCCAGCCACCAGGGAAGAAGAGCAGAGTATAAACATCATTATCGATGAAACATCAAATGCTCACAACATGGACAGTTTTGTTTTCCAACAAATGGAGTTACTTTGTTACGAAAAGAGCTACACTGCTTACTTAGATGTAGTGATGTTCAGCATTTTGATATATGTGATCTTAAAGAACACATTCACCTCATTGATACAGCAAAACATCATATTTAATTTCCCATAGAATCTCAGAACACCAGTAAGCTTTCACCTTACCTCTTTTGGGTTTCCCAATGCCTCTCCTAACATTTTCTCAATGTTTCTCATGATTGCTACCTTCTGGTGAGCCTTCAGGGGATATTCTATTCTCTTTGGCGTTGGCGCACCCTACAACACAAAAAAAAGAACATTAGACTGAACTAGTATGAAATGCAAAAATATTCAATAAAGTATTTAGTAAACACATCAGTCTATTTCAGTTATGTATTATTTTGCAATGCGTGTCAATTTTAGAATACAAGCGAACACTTGTCAAATTCATTTAGTGAAATATCTACAACTAAAAACATTTTCTAATGACACTAATTTGCAGTAAACCACAAACAATAGATGAATCATGAAGATGCTTATTGCAGACTTAATCAAATGCACATCATAAATACTGAAGTTTATTACACAGATGTAAAATGATAATCAATCTAGAACTGGTGCATCTAAAGTCATTTAACTGGTCATTGCTAGGTACCAATTCCAGACTCACATTCAGTAATAAAGTGCCATTTCAAATAGAAACTGCTGCTACTTTATGTTACGGATTAATCTTTAATCGTTTGCATTGTATTACAGGATTTGTAAGTACTTCTAACTCCCTGAGGTGGCCACAAACTGTTCTGTTCTTCATCGGGTTCCTCAGCACCCTATGGAATTGGAGGTTTGTGAGTATTTTGCATATATTATGCCCTATATTGGAGATGTTGTATAAAGATGTTGTGAGATTAAACACATGCTTCAAAGATGGTGGGTGTATGTCACTGTGCATAAGTGTGAGAATAGACAATAAGGATTACCAGCAAGTATGAAAAGTGATAAACTTGTATTGCACCCGGGAACTCAATGAGTGTCAATTCCTATAATTCTTGCAAATATCTGGTTCCAAATATTGGCGGTCTAGACAGAGAATGAGCTTCCATCAATCTTCAACTTTTTTGATCTTTTGCTTAATACATTTCTTTCTTAATATGCTTGTGTTTGCAGCCCTGTATGTTAAATTGCATGATTTGTTCATGAAATGTACTCCAATTTACTTAACCATATAGAGTTGCCACAATACTCCAACAGTGTGATAAAAAGAGCTCTTTTGCAGCCGCATCCTCACTGGTATCAAAATATCCACTGTCCAGAGGACGTTACCAAGGCTATAAATAGCCTGGGCATCACAACAGTATGTTGAGGATAACTGGGGGTGTTAGACCTGGCATCCTTGTGGTTGATCCTCCTAACTTTTTGCCTTCATACCTCCTGTTTTGCTGACTTCATTTTGCTGGACTTAGGACTCTGCGCACTGTACCACTGCTAACCAGTGCCAATGTACTTGTGCTCTCTGCTCAAAACATAGTAACATTGGCTTTTACCGAATTGGCATATTTACTTTAGTTATAAAACTCCCAGGGCCTGTAAACACATGTGCCCAGGGCCTGTAAATTAAATGCTACTAGGGGGACTGCAGCACTGGTTGTGCCATCCCCTTGAGTAGCCCCTTAAAGTGAGAGAGAGTGAGAGTGAGAGTGAGAGTGAGAGTGAGAGTGAGAGTGAGAGAGAGAGAGAGAGCCACAAAGTCCTTGGCAGAATAAAATGGTCCGCAAAACTTTGCCTAAAACTCACTGAGTGGATCACATCTAAAGAGTCAAACCCTATAGCAACAAGCACTGTTCCCCTTCCGGTGCACTGGGAAGCACTCCTAGCAGATCTCAAACAAGCCCTAAAGGGCGGACCAGGAATCACTCTGACGCGGGTCACTCACGCCCATCCATACCACTTACACATTAAACCGAAATAATTATATACAACCAAATGTAGTCTTTTAAAGGCCCTGAAGCAAAGAAGAAAAGGGAACAAAAACTTGCAAACACAAACAATCCCCGCACTTTGCGCGGAGCACACAAAGAAAGTCTGGCAGTTAAGAAACAAGAATATTGAGGCAAAATGGCTGAAAATCTTCACCCGCCTTAAAGAAAGGGGACATATTCAACTCTAGAAGTACATCAACCAACAAAGTAACACCAGCCAGACAAAGGAGAAAGGAGTGTCAGCCAACGAGTGGGTCAGTCACGTCAAACAGTTATAACTTAACCATCAGAATACACCGTATACCAACCCATATCAATTTCTCAGCACCACGTCAGGTCCCCCAAATAACCAGTATCACAGAGGCCAAGGTAACCGACCTAATTAAAAAAATGAGGACCGTTGGAGCCCCAGGACCCAATGGGGTCCCCGCATCAGTGTTCAAAGCCTCACACGCATACTGGTCAGGACAGCTCACTCCACTTTTCAAGCATGCCTATGCCACCTCAATAATTCTATCATCATGGAAAGGATCAATCCTCTTCCCAATCCATAAAAAAGGGGATCGCACTGAACCAGAAAATTACTGTCTCATTGCTTTACTAGACCTAGAAGCAAAAGCGTACGCCAGAATACTAATGAAAGAACTAGAAGCCTGGGCAAAAGACAACAACGTCCTTCCCTTTTTCCAATCTGGATTCAGGCCCAAAAGCTCCACCACGGATAATATCATAGCACTGGGTCACCTGTCAAATCAAGCTACACAGCCGACAGAACCACTTATTCTTTGCTGTTTCGTAGACTACAGTGCAGCATTCGACTGGGTGGACCAAGGGAAACTGTGGGAGAAACTAGCCACCTGGGGAATCCCCCGACAGCTACTAAAGGCTATAATTGCATTACAACAGGGGACCTGGGTCCGCATAAAGACCTGCCAATCCACTGTGACAGCAAAGGTGTCAACCAACAAAGGCCTGAAAGAAGCTGTGTCCTCGCCCCCCCTTTTCTTTAATCTCTACACAGCAGATCTGTGCAATGCCTTGGAAGGCGCTTGTCTATTAACACCAAGGCTAGAGAAGACGTGGCTTCAAATCCTCCAGTATGCCGATATTGTAATAATGTATCACTCGCGGACTGGTCTACAGAGAGTCCTCAATGCATTTCATAGGTACAATCAAAAGAACAAATTCTTGGTGAACCAAGAGAAGACCAAGATAGTCATTTTTGGGAAGTACCCACGAAATAAAACAGCTCAATGGAGATTAGGTGACCTGCAAATTAAAACATGCATGGGCTACAACTATCTTGGCGTCAGGCTATCATACGGGGCAAAACTAGTGGATCACTTAAAACACCCAAGAAGTAAGGGAGCTGGTATCATTTACAGCTTGAAATGTTTAAATCAGCAGCTACACAGTCCAACCGCTGAATCCCTTTCAAAACGTTTTGAGAGCTAAACTAGTCCCCTCCCTCAATTACGGTCACCTAGCCTTCCCTGGTGCATTTCCAAATCTCTGCTTACAAGAAGGTTTTAACTCTTCCTCGGCAAGCCAGGAGAGCCAGAGTGAGGCTGGAGCTGGGACTTGCATATCCGGATACTATATGCTAAGGGGACATAATAAAATATTACCTCAGCACTCTGCGTGCCACAGCACCCTCACTGAAAGCACAAATCAAAACAATCTTCGAAGAGGCAGGCTCCTCATGGCAGGCACAGTTGGCAGTGGCCACAAGCCTCCTAGAAATTGAAGTTCGCAATCTGCAAAACAAGGACATCCCGGTTACAGACAGGAAAAAAACAGTGAATGCACAGGTTAAGAAACGGTCGTTCGTAAGGGACTTGGAAAGTTTATGCCACCGATCAAACCTTTCCGCATTGGATGCCTCCTATATCTTGGGCCTAACCTCAGCCTTACTTCGAGCAAGCACCGACAGCCCAAGCTCGGAAGAGAATAACCTACGTGAGACTGCTTGCACTGCCCATCGTGGACTTCAATCCATCCTGGGCCCGGCGGGACAACTTAGTCGCCTGTCGCCTATGCAGCTACAAACGCGAATCCTGGCTTCATCTGCTGTGCTGCTATCCAAAGACGGCAAGCAAGCGACATCGCCTGTTAATTCCAATTTGCAGGTCTTACGGCCTCAGACACTGCAGTGAAGTCTCAGATCTATGTTTCTCTGCCAATACAACACAAACCCTGGCCAGACTGGGGAAATTTACAGACGCAATTCGGGCCGCAATGACACAAATCACCAAAGCAATTAGCAGCAACTAGCTGGCCACAAAGCCCTAACAATAATGATCAAAGGGTCAGCAAAGCAAAATACCAATCTGGCGTCAGCATTAAAACCAAAGAGCCTTGCCTCGGATCACACTCAACACAAGAAGCTCCAGGAACAGAAGGAAATCAATACGTTTAAGATCAGAAGATCAAACATGCAAGCCAGAGAAGTCAACTCATGCACTCTGCACTGAAATGAGGACAAATACCTTTTTATATGTTTTAAAATATTTTATTCGAAATCAATACTGGGACTGTAAATATAAAGGTTTTATTAATTTTGCACAGTAAATCAACACTTACTCACTGGGTTAAAGGGTTCACCCCCAAAGGGCGAGAAGACTGGAACTCTAGACGCTGCTGACACCAATATACGCTAGCACCTTGTTCCAGATTGGATCACTGTTCTATGATTTCTATCGATTTTAGAGAACTCTGCCACTCCAGCTGGAGTATGCACGCCCGTCATGAACCCAAAAGCTCTTTATCTTTATTTTCTTTTTACTCTTTTCTATTCTATATACGTAAAATGATGCACATTGTAATGATTTTAATTAATCAAACAATAAAGAACCATTACTGATTACATATGGACAGGCTGCAGATGGTGAGAGAGAGAAGCCCTTTAAAAAGAAAGAAAGAAAGAAAGAAAGAAAGAAAGAAAGAAAGAAAGAGAGAGAGAGAGCGAGAGAGAAGCCCTTTAAAAGAGAGTGAGAGAGAGAGCGAGAGAGATTTGTTTTAACCTGCCATGTCGAAATGGCAAAATAAACGTTTTGCCTGGCCCAAATCTTTAAATAAAAAAAAAAGGTGGGACATGTACTTTTAAGTTTTACATGTCCTGGTAGTGAAAAACTCCTAAATTAGTTTTTCACTACTGCAGCGCCCATCTCTCCCATAGGAGAACATTGAAGTTGCTTCATTACATTTTAGAAGTATCATTTCCAAATGAGAAGAGATAACTGGTTCATGTTTGGTGTCTGTTGGATTTTAAATTAAGATTCTGAAAATGCTACTTTTAGTAAGTTGGCATTTTCTTGCCTTAGCAACTTGGCACCAGCAGCCTGTCTCTGGTCACATGACTGGGTGTAGTTGGCAGTTGGGCATTGTGTATTCTACCTAGATAGCCACACACAATGTGAGCTTAGGTGTGACTGAATGAGCCATCACTGGCAGGATGGAAGGGAGGAGCTGGGCCGAGCCTCACTTACAACTGTGTCCTGTCCCCACACAAAGGGCTGTATATCCCCTGTAGTTAGTCTAGAGCCAGTAAAGGAAGGGCATCTGTGCTCTTCAAAGGCATGCCTCTAGACGCTTCTCCCCACTTCCCAGGCACAACTGTGTATAAAAGAAGGACCTCAGACACCACCAATTCAGTATACTTCTGGACCTGTGGATATTGTGCCAGGAAGAAGGCCTGCTGTGCTGCTGAAAGGACTGCCACTCTGCTGGACTGCAGCTCTGAAGGGACTGCAGCTCTGCTGTGCTGACCTGCTGACCTCTTGCCTGGGTGAGAAGGACTGGACCTGCATCTCTTGAACCCAGAGTTACTCCAAGGGCTAGTTGGATGGCCTCCAGATCTGAAGCCTCAGGGACATAACTGCTTCCAACAACCTTTCTTCTGCACTTGTACTCTGCCATCTGTGAGTCTACCCTGCCAAGTGGTGCCACCCCAATCCTGGACCTTTGGAAGTAGGCATAAGGTGCTTGCCAGTGGAACCAATGCATCTTCTCTGCTGAGCAGCGCAATCCCGGGCAGAACCGATGCATCTTCTCTACCGAGCGGTGCAACACCGATGCATCTACTCTGCCGAGTGGCGCATTCCTAGCAGAACCGACATCACCACTGCTGCGTGGATTGGACCGGTTACAAAGACGCGTGACACAACCTCAGCACAGGCCCCCACATCTCTCATCGATGGCAGCCAACGACACCAGATTCCGCAACGCAGCCTCGCAGCTCTCCAGAATCGATGCATCGCCAGCTGCCCGCTGCTCACCAGATGGTGGACTTCGGATCGGAGCGTTGTGTTTGATTTCCCACTTGCATACTTGCGGATGAATTCTGCTGGGCATATATGCTTGTTGTCCGTCCCTGGTAGGCATTCTGCTGGGAGGTGGATTTTGTGCTTTATGGCCCAGTGCCATATCTGCTCTATGTGGGAGAGCTGTATTGACTGTGCCCCCTTTTTGTGAATATAATACATTGCAGTAATGTTGTCGGTACGGATTCGAACTACTTTATTGTGAAGATGTTGCTGAAAAGCTTTTTGAGCTAACTGAATAGCAAGAAGCTCTAGATGACTGATGTGAAAGTGTTTGAGTTGGTGACCAGAGGCCACGTACTGGGTCTCCGTCCCTACTAACACTAGATCTTGTAGATGCCCCTCCACTTGAGACCATTGTGGTTGAAGACTGCATTGAAGGAGGGCGCATATGCAGTAATGCATCGGGCACTATGGCGATACAGGACGCTATCATCCCGACAAAACTCATGATTGTTTTGATTGTAACGTGATGTTGTGGTTGAAAAAGAGGTAATGCTAACAAAGTTTTGTACTCTTTCTCGACTGGTATAGGCTTAGGCAGTAACAGAGTTTAATGTTGCGCCCAAGAACTGCAGCATTTGCAAAGGTTGAAGGTGAGATTTTGCTGTATTGAGTGTGAAGCCTAATTTGTGCAGAAGGTTGATTACCTTTTGAGTGCCCTGCAGACATTGCTGGTTGGTGGCATTCTTGATCAACCAATCGTCTAGATCGTGTTGCCCTTCTGAGATGAGCAGCTACCACTGCGAGGCATTTTGTGAACACTCTTGGTGCAGTATTTACTCTGAATGGCAACACCTTGAACTAATGGTGCTGCCTATTTACTTGAAAACTGAGGTAGTGCGTGCGTATTGGATTGTGGAAGTACGCGTCTTTGAGGTCTACGGATGTCCGGAAATCTCTTTGCTGTAGCAATGGTATTACTTCCTGTAGTATTACCATATGAAAATGTTCTGATAGGATGTATTTGTTTAGTGGCTTGAGGTTAGAATAGTCCTTAAAGTCCCATCCTTTTTTTGGAATCAGGAAGTAGAGTGAGTACACCCCATGTCCCTTGTGTTAATTGGAGAAGAGTTCTAAGGCCCTTTTTTGAAGCAGAGCTTAAACCTCCTCTGTAGGAGTGGGAGGTGTTCTGGTGACATATTTTGTATTCGTGGTGGTATTGTCGGTGGGGTAGCCCAAGTTCTAGGCGGTACCCATCCTTTCGGATGGGTAGGGACCCACTGATCTGTTGTAATTTGTGCCCAGTGTTTGTGGTATTGTTGCAACCGTCCTCCTATTGATGTTAATTGTTGAGGGGGGGAGGCTTAGTGGGTCACGGTTTAGTGGGAGTGGTAACTTTGGAGGCAGATCCACGACCCCATCCTCTATTATTTTTAGGTATCGCCTACGCAGCGCGCATGCGCTGCATAGGAGACCTTTAGAAATCGGCACAGCTTTCCCTGCAAAAACGTGCACGCGTTGCATTGCTTCCAATGGCAACGCGTGCACGTCTGGCGATTCACTTGCGGGAGCGAGCAGATGGCGCCATATGTTAATTATCGCGCCTTGCCGCTCGCTCCCGCAAGGGAATCGCGCTGGCCCCCTCCTTTCGCCCCTCCCTCTGCTGACGCGCGAGGCGCGCGCTTGTGCTTGTTTAAGAATCCTAGCTTGTGAGCAAGTCCCCGGGCCATTTAATGGCTGTCTTTATTGACTTTCACTTTCGAGCCATAAAGAATAGCGTTATGCTAAGTAAAATGTTTCTTGGTGCCTGCATTCACTTGGTTACGGGCCGCGACACTTTAATGGTTTTCGGGGCTTCACATACTACTTTCTAGACTGACAAGAATATTTTAGAAGTTATACACCAGTTTGTTGTATGGAAAAGGCTTGCATGCGTTCTGTGCGAGTATATACATACAATTTACCGGCTGTTATATTAACCCCAGGTTCTGCACACGTCTCAACATTAGAAAGATGCAACTACTTTTTGAAAAGAAAGAACGTTTGCTTCCTGCTTTGATTCGGAAAGGATGAAAAGTTGCAGAATGAATGTCTCATTGTTGTCCATTGGCACATGTTCGGGAAGGCAGCCCAGTGAACTGGTTGGCGCTGTACGGCTCAGCTGTGAGGCACCGGGCAGAGCAGTCAGCTGTTCTGTTGCAGGTTAGACGGAGTCGCGCCTGCAGTGAATAAAATAATGTAGTCTTTGAGTTAGCTAATGCCTTTTGTAGCATGAGATGTGGTTTCAACCCGGCCACATCTCACAGCCACCACCCCGCACACTGAGAGCTCCGTTGCCATACTCGGCAGAGGGGAAGGGTTGCATCGGTTTGGAGTCTGAGAGGCATTCTTACCCTGATGAGCAGAGTGAAACAACGTGCACTGATATGGAAGACGTCCTGTCCAAGTGCTCTTTGGCTTGCACCTTTTAGACGCACTGAGTCCGCATCTAAAAAGCATAGGTACCCAGGGCTTTAAGTGGGATGAAAAAAACTGGGGGGTGGGGGGGGTCTCTCAAAGGGGCGTGGACAGTGTAATTAAGGGTGTGGCTTAAAAACACGTAAGCAAAAATCTGTGCTTAGCATAGTGTGCCGCCCGACTTGTATTTTGATGTTTCTGTCATTGCATCCAGATATATGATGCAACAAGTAACATCATACCTACAACAAGTCAGGACTATTGGCTTTGTCAATGGTTGTTAGTTGCATAAGATAAATAAGCAGCAACTATGGCTTGTATATAATATTGAAAAAGCTTCCACTTACAGCCCTGGTGGCACCACGACAATGTTGCTGCTCCTGAGTTTCAAAAAGAGAAGGGGAAATCCAGAGAGAATGACTTTCAAAGGATTCCCCTTCCCCTACAACGCTCACCTGGCATGACGTCATGCCGTAACTTCTCCACTAGTGAGAAGTGAGCAGTGTGAGCGGCGCACATCGATGTGCCTGCTGTCACTGCAGTCCGGAAAAAAACGGACCGCCTGTGCCAGGGCACAAAACAGAGCCCGATAGAGACCCGTTTCGAGGCCCCCTTTAACAAGCATTGGCATAGCCAATAGGTCTCGCCTTTGGGACCTTATAAGTATTTAGTTATGCAGCACAATATCCTTACTGCAACAACATTAACTGTTGCATGGCTAAACACTTAAGGTCCCAAAGGCGAGACCTATTGGCTATGCCAATGCTTGTTTAAATGTGACTGCCACTCTAGTGTATTGGGACTGGTAGGAATCTTGCTGCTTTTGCACATTGTCTGTTTCTGTGGCGGTGTTAGTTTTTGATGTGCCTCTATATTGTCCTCCCCAAAAGGAGCCCCTGTGCTGAAGTCTGTATTGCACCCATGGCTTTGGCGGTGTCTTTTTTTATTAGACATTTTCATATTACAGAAGTACAATAAAGAATAAACTAAAACAAATAAGTAGAGACGAGAAGTAAAAGCAGTAGGATGATTTTGTATGATACATGAGAAGCCAATAGATGAGTCTGGAGATTTCATACAAGACGATGTGAAGGCATTGTAGAGTAGAACAGCATAATTCATTATGAGAGTCCAGTCATTGAAATTACAACTGCCACAAATAGCTATGATGGTTAGATGGTGGTGTACTTCTTGTGTGAAAGGAAAGAACAGTGGAGAGGAGAGAGGGGGTGACAGTGTGACTTGGGAGGGTATATGCCAAGTAGCTAATTGTCAGAAGAGGGTTGTTAGATGGGATTTAGGTCGGTACCCTTATCGGAGGGGTGGTCTGTATGTAAGCATCTAGGGGTAGTCAAAGCATTCTGGATTCATTGTGGTTGAAGTTTTGATTGAAGATAGTGTTGTCCGAGCTTCTGAGGAAGTATACCCAGGCCCACCAAGTGTGATAAGAGATATATTTGAAGCTTTTTCAATCGCAAAGTATTGTTTTGAGTCCTAGTGTGAGTATTAAGTCGAATAGTAGGAGCTCTGTTTTGTTGAGTGATGGGAAGAATCCAGGGGCCTAAGCATATGAGGACTGGGTCCAGAGTAACTTTACAGTGGAAGATATTGTTTATGGTTTTGATGGTCTTCCCAGTAAGAACGGTGCACGGGGCAAGAAAATAGCATCTGTTCAAGGTCACCAACCTTGGATGAACAGTTCCAGCATTTGTCAGAGTTTAATAGACCCAGTCTACACAGTTTGCCTGTGATCCAGAAGGATCTATGCAGTAACCAGTATTTACACTGCAAGATGACGGGGGAGATCTTGAGCTTGGTTGTGTGTTTCCATATTTGCGACCAGTTTTCATCGGTTAGATGAGCACAACTTGTTTTGTAAGGGGTTGGGAATGTGTTCCTGAAGAATTTTATAGATTTGAGAGGCTTGGTGGTCTTGGGTTGCAAGTAAAGCTGGTTTCTTTATAATGCTTGGATTTTGTGGGTTCAGGAAGGATTGGTTGCAGTTAATCACAATTATGAGTTTGAGGAAATTGTAAAATTCCTTGTTGGGGAATTCAAAGAATGTTTGTAGGAGTGAGAACGGAATAGGGTTGGGTTTATCAATCACATATTCAATGTATAGGATATTGTGTGCTGACCAGGTGTGCTAGTGGAGGGTTTTACCTTTAATTTTTATTAGTGGGTTGTGCCAGAGTGAGGCATAAGAGGAGTGTTTGAGTTTGGCAGTACATCTGCTGTCCAGGTGTTTCACTGCCAGTATCGTGCCTGAGTATATTTGCAGAGTGCAGGGGCTTCAAGTGCATCATTGAGACGGCAGCAAGGGGGGTGAAGGGGAAGAAGAGATCCCTTTCAATGTCTGTCCAGATGGGCTGGGGGGGGAGCAGAGAATTCGGTTGAAACCAATGTATAGATTG
Organism: Calotriton arnoldi; assembly: GCA_963921515.1. Lineage (NCBI taxonomy): Eukaryota > Metazoa > Chordata > Amphibia > Caudata > Salamandridae > Calotriton > Calotriton arnoldi. The sequence continues at coordinate 440,345 of CAWUFW010001310.1, forward strand.
TTTGAGAATGAATGCCATTTAAAGCTTGCTTAAGTTGAGGAGACAGACTCCCACTTTATATCGGTCCAATAATAAGACCTCGGTAGCAATTCGGGTTATTTTACTGCTCCAAATAAATTGAATTATAGCCTTGCTGAGGAGTTTTCAAAAAGTAGCAGAAAGTTGTAGAGGGAAAATGACGGTTAAGAAATTTACCTGCAGTGCCATTTGCATTTTTGTGCATTCTAATCTGCCCCAGCAGATCATGTGCTCAATGAGGTCCTGTATCTTTTTTAAGGAGCGCGTTATCAATGTGCACGAGAGTCGGGCAGCAATTTACAGAGTTGTAGGCCAAAGTATTTAAGGGGATGATTTTGCCATTTGAGGTTACTATTGCCGAGGATTGTAGGAGTACATATAGTGGGTTGACAGGGAAGCCCTGTTTTTTCTGTGTTTAACGTGTAACCCAAGGCTTTAGTGTAGGCATTAATCAGGTTGAGAATGTCAGGGATGACTGTCTGCGTCTTCGGAGAAGAGGAGCATATCATCAGCATATAGTGCCACCTTACAGGTTCTGGAGCAAAATGGGATGCATTTGTCGATGAAATTGTGTCATAATTCGGTTAGAAGGGGTTCAATGGCTAAGAGAAAAAGTAGTGGGGAGAGAAGGCATCCTTGCATTGTTCCTTAGGATAGTTTGAACCTCTCTGAAAGGGAACAATTTAGCCGGACTCTGGCCGAAGGGTTATCATACTATAGTACGAATACCATCCTTTCAAAGGAGGGCTCTAGGTTGAGTTAACGGATTATCGATCTTAGACAGGGCCAAGACAAATTGTCAAAGGCGCTTTTTCTAGGACATGCGCAGAGTCTGATGTTATCTGAGGCAAGTCTCCCTTTTATAAAATGACAATTTGGGAGGGATGTATTAGTGCTGGGAGTAGTTTTTCCAATCTTGTAGCTAGGATTTTTGGATATAGCTTGCAATCTACATTATGTAGGGATATCGGTCTATAGCTTTTGTGTCTAATGGATCTTTGTGGTCTTTGTGAATGACTTATTATAGCCTCTGAGAATTTGGGCCAGTTTTGTCTTTGGAGGCATAAAAGTCAAAGATGGATTTTAGATGCAGCATAAGTTGTGGCTAGAAAGTTTTGTAAAAGCAGCCTATGGAGAGGTCAGGCCCTGGTGCTTCCTTTATTTTAAGTGTTTTGATCGCCTTATCCATTTCTTCTATTTAAAACGGTTTGTTTAAGGCGGTTTGGTCTGCTTTAATTGAGGGGGAAATTATCATTTTAGAGGTATTTTACACAATCTGTGATGTCTGGGTGCCAATCTCAATTGTATAATTCTTTGTAGTATTGTGCAAAGCAGCTGGCTATCTTTTTAGTCTCAGTTTCTGTTTTCTCTGATTTTGTTCTTGATTGCAATAAATTGAGGAGTTCTGGCTTTTCACTTTTAGTTAGTTGGCTTGGAATTTCCAGGCTTTGTTGAATTTGCATAGCTTTTTTGCTTTTGGCGTTCAGCCATATGAGAGCTCTCTTGCTTAAAAAGGTAATTGTATTGGCATTTTAGGGTTTTGAGTTTGTTGATCTTTTCGATGGAGTGTTTGGAGACTAGAAGCCGCTCAACTGTTTCTTTACATTCTAGTTCCTCCAGTTTGTTGTTGGCCATCTTGTTTTTGTTGGTCGTGATACTGATCATACTGCCCAGGATTGTTGCTTTTATGGCTCCCTAGAGAGTTTCTGTAGAGATTTCCTGAGAGGCATTCTCTTTAAAGTAGTTAACAATTGCAGAGCATCTTTCTTCTCTGCTGGTGGGGTCATCTAGTAGTGTCTCGTTGAAACGCCACATTCTATTTGGATTTTGGGCATTGGTTAATGTGATGTCTAATGAAATACAGGCGTGGTCCGAGATAATGATGGGTTTGATTCTGGGACTGGAGCAAGAAGGAGTTAGTTTCTGATTAGTCAAGATGCAATCGATCCTTGAGTGGGAACTATGCGGGTTTGAGTAGAAAGTGAGAAAGTGAACTCCCCGTCTGTTGGGTTAAATAGCCTCCATTTATCAGTTAGATTGTGTGCTGTGCATAAGTTTTCCATTTGTGTGTGGTCTAAGCTTGCAAGGGGATAGCCTATCTAACAACAGGTCTGTTGGAAGGTTAAAGTCTCCTCCTAATAGTATGTTAGAGTCCTTTGGAATTTCATTTAGCCTTTTATTTAGGTTAACCCAAAAGGAATGGCAGCCGGCTGTGGGTGCATATATGTTCATGATGAATAGCTCCTGATTATCTTTGAATATTTGTGAGAGGACCCATCGGCCTTCTGTGTTGTGTATATATATATATATTTTTTTTTTTATTGCAGCACAGGTTAATAACATAGTACAGGCATTATCCGCGACATTACAACCAGATATCTGGAATAGGAATATGTCCATCCCTTCATTGTTCATATGGCGCTGTGAAGTGTGATTACGGATTTGTCGTGATACCTTCTTCAGATCTCCAACAGCAGTGAGCCCCTTGCGGGCGGAGTGCACAGCCCTCACCTGTAGGCGTTCCATCCTCCCCACACCTGTTCCCATTTTTTGGGCATCCTCTGTTTATGAAGACTGCCTTCTCGGCTGTTGTGTATATTCTTAATGACTTTAATGCCTGCAAATCTGGCAAAGATAGGAACAACTCAGTTTTTCTTATCAGAGTCAGGGGAGCAAGCCAATTCAGAGTACCAGTCGTTTAGGAGCAGCAGCGGTGACTCCATGAGAGCGGAGGAGCGTCGCCCCTCCGCTGGAAACAAGGAAACATGAAAAATAAATTGGCAATAAAACAGATTTATTACCATTTTAATTTTCCGTGCTGGTAGCAGCCAAGTCTGAGGGTGGGGCAGAAGCAGGAAAGAATAGTGTGCATTTCAGTTTAATGTGCGCATGTCACTTTGGCAAGAAGTCTTGATATGTGCACATTAAACACTCCAACCCGAGCTGTCTTAGACAGTTGGGTGGAGAGAATGCAGAAGCCCCCAGTATTTCAAAGAGTGTCGAACTAGCGCGCTCCAGCCAATCCTGGTGCTCCCCTCATGCTGAGGCATCATGAGAGCAGCACCAGGATTTTGTAGAGGGGAGTTGCTGGCTGGAGCTCTGGGAGCCTGTGGTGCAGAGATGAAGAGGAGTACAGAGTACCAGGGAGCAGGTATCTTTTTTAAAACTGTCTTCAAATAATTCATCTATCTGTGGTCCAAACAAATATTTACCATTGAATGGTAGATTAAGTAGATGTTGTTGGGAGTCAGGCTTAAAACCAGAGACTGTAAGCCATGCGTGGCACCTGATGATGATGCTTGTATTCATCTCCCTGGCACTTGTATCGGCTGAATCTAGCGTACATTGTATGGTGGCATTGGAAATAATCTTGCCTTCCTCCACGAGCTGAACCCCTTTTTGCTGGTATTGGTCTGGGATATGCTGGAGTAGCTCTTGCATTTCATCCCATTAGGCCCTATTATATTGAAAAGTAAGCCTACTGAACTGGCTACACAGATGGTTGGCTGCTTGTGCAGTTACACGTTTTCCTGCCGATTCATAAGTCTTGCTCTCTTTATTAGTTGGTGGAGCATCCCTATTGTCCTGAGAACTGGCCCTTTTTCTGACAGTGTGAACCACTAAAGAATCGGGGGAATCTGGCCCTTGGTGTAGGTAGGATTGGAGGGATAGGGCTTATATTTCTTGCCCACCCTTGGGGTTATGACTCTGGATTTTAATGGTTGCTTATATATTTAGACTGTGAGCTCAAGCATACCCTTTAACATGGCAAAGAACTGTACTGTCCTGTGAGACCTGCTTAGTGTTTCCTTTAAGAAATCATCCTCATCCTGTAATGTGAAGAAATCTACCTTATGATAGTATGCAGCTCTACTAAGGACCTCATGGTAGGTTGTTGTATCCTCTGGAGGGGAGGGTTTAGAGGAGTATAGGTCGGGATCAGTGTCATCTACAGTGTCTATGTCATAGTGAAACCATGGGTCATTGACATTATCTGGATCTTCCGGTGGGCCTGGAAAGTATGGAGTGTCATCGGGGTGAATGTCATCCCCTGTGTCAATGTCACTGGTTGATGACGGTGAGGTTTATGTGTGTGGCTGTTCAGAAGGAAGGTTTCGGGTGACTGCGCAGGAATTGGTGATACTGCAGATGCTGGTAATATGGGAAGGAGAGGTGTAGGAGCAGAAGTTAGAGGTGTCGAAGCGGGTGGAGGAGGTGAAGTTGGAGGAAATAGTATGGTATGGGGATAGTGCCCCAGTCTTTACACTTCTTCCTTGGAGCCTTGGGTAGATCTGGCCCTATAATTTCTTCCAAAAAATCTTCCTTTTAGGAAGTGTGTCCGTTGGTGGGAGAGGTGGTTTTGCCACTACCCTACCGGTGTCTGGAGTAATGAGCAAAGTCTTTTGCTTCTTGTCAAGTCTTTCTTGCAGTTTCTCAAGAATTGGCTCCAGATGTCGTTGTTTGGGCTCAGGAGGTGTTTGTTGTTTGAGACCGAGGGCATTTTCGGTAGCGGAAGAATCTTCAATGGCGATTTTTTTCTGCGGCTAATCATGTTTCTGCACCGAGGGGGTCTTTGGATCAGAAGATTATATTTTTGGTTCCAATGCATTGTGGTGCTTTGATGGCATCGAAGCCTGCTTATTCCACACTGGCACCAAGGCAACTTTCGATGCCTTTGGCTTTTCGACGCCTGTCGAAGGTCGCCTGAGCAGAGGAAGGTGTGTCTGCTTCTTTGCCTGCTTTCAGATACCACCATGGCCCGAGGTTCTGTGAGCCATCTTGGACAGGTTAGTGGGGGGTTTGTACAGCTTTCTCCAGCATACTCGTGTGCCTTTCGGATGTTGACGGTCATGGTCAGAATCAATCAATCCACCAGGATTTGTAAAGCAAGGTTAATCACCCGTGGGGTACCCAGGCGCTGAGAGGACTGCTGCAGGGAGGCTCAGGTAGACAACCAGGTCTTGAGTGCTTTTCTGAATTCCAGCACAGAGGATGAGGTCTGGCGGTGAAGTGGAAGGTTGTTCCAGGACTTAGCCGCAAAGTAGGAGCATTCTCCGCTGCTGGCAAGCAGTTGGGGATGTCCATAGGCACATCCTGTGCTTAGGCGTCCTCTAGTTCTTCCTCCGGCTAGCGTGACTGCTCCCTGAAGATGTCAGGCACATCGTTTGCCTGGCACACTTGCATGGTCGAGTGGGCCCAGAAAAGTTCTCGAAGAGTCTTTCTGGATTAAAAAGCCAGGCACGCCTCACATGACACCTCATCGTGTTCAGTAGACATGCAGAGATTGGAGACCCAGTGTTGATCCTGCCTGGCACACTTGGGGCAGAAACTGAAAGGCGTTTTTTCCATCACTCACAGTCATCAAGAGGAAGAAGATAGTGTCAAAAATGGAAGCCTAAGTCGAACCGGGCCTTGGCGGGAAGATCAAAATACTTGAAGGAAACCAGTAGATAATTGTTATTGTCGAATCTTCAGTCGAAGGGTGATGAACCAGGGCGCTGGTAAGGCCTTGTGGCAGGAATCGAAGCTTCAATCACGGAGCTCCGAAGTCGACATCCAAAACCGATGGCGGAAAAAAGCAATGTAACAAAGGAGCCAATGATCATGCGCATTACAGACTATAGGAAGAATAATAATACCTTGCGACTCGAAAGACTTCTTCTAAGAAAAACAAGCTGCAAACATCCGAGCCCAACACTAGATGGCAGGAGCATGCTAAGCATATGTATCTATGGCCAACACATGAAAAAATATATCCATCCTTCACACACGAAGACCAGCACTCACGGGAGAGGATAATCCAGTTTATTAGGACTCTCGTGCACACAGATGCGTTTCTGCAATGCGCCTTTGTCAATGTTGGCGGCCGCCTTGTTATTCTTCTTTTTAGGTCATTTGCACAATCATGGACAACAATAACTGACTTGGTCAATATTTTTCAACCCAACGTTGAGCGTCCTCTTTAAACATGTAATAATATAAACAAATTCTTCAACATAGATGTTAAACTCGATCAAGACTAAGCTACAATTTGCTGAATTCGTCACTATTTCATTATGTGATAAAAACATTCCACACAATTTTCGATATGAACCATCTTACTCCTGCTCACAGATGGGCTCAGTTTGCACCTTCTTAAGTGTTGTACATGTTTGTGCTTGTTGGCTTAGTCTGGTCATTTATCTCGCCCTGTATGGGCTTGTCATTCAATGATTACAATTCCCATGTTAACCTCAGATGGCTACTGTGACCAAAGTTTAATACCTAACTCGACAGACATCCTGCTGCTATTCATCAATTAGACTTTATCTACTTTTTATTTACAAGTGTACCCCCAACTCCTCGCAACTGTTTAGTCCAGTGGGTGTCTTAGTTTGAATGTCTATTATTTATCTAGACTCTAGTCTCCGCAGTTTCAGCTCTCTGTCTCCTCCTCTAACATTGCAGGGCACCTGGTCCAGACAGAAACTTAGGTAAATTTCTCTTACTCTCGTGATGTGATTCAAAGTGCCTCGCTCTGGGTAAGAGGTATCTTTGTTGCTTATCACCCTCTGGTGCTCAAGAATATGCATTTTAGTGGGATAAATGGTACTTTACACGTATCTCAATTGGCATGTACATATTAAGCAGTAGACTGTATATATTGTGTTACAGTTCATGAATTTTTGGAATTTCTTTGGTTCTGGGAGACCAGGAACTACATAGGTAAATACCTTGTTGATACAGGCTTTGCACTTCCCACATGGAAAAAATCCTTTCAGTTGTTTCAGTGATGTGTGTGGCTTCACTTGGGGTAAGTGACTCTCTACTAGCTCATCCCTGATAGAACTTTATTTCCTGAATTTTACTAGGGGGTGATTTGGGAGGTCTCAGCCTAGGACCTGGTCAGATTTAAGAATCCGCCAATTACCTTGAAAGATTTTCCTTACGTTACTGGCCGTACTGGAAAAATTGGTAATCATTCGGAAATTATTCTATGTGGCTGTATCTTTTATTTTAGGCTCTTCCTTCAGTGAAATGAAATGAAAGCAGCATTTCTAAAGCGCATGGTTACCCGGAGGCATCCCAGCGCTAGTGGCAGTGCAATCACGAACTCAGAGCAGAATTTAAGGGAACAAAAAAGTTTTTATAAGTTTTCGAAAAGTCAGATCGTTGGCCTCAAGACGGATGTGGAGGGGGAGACGATTCCACAGCTTGGCAACGTTATAGGAAAAAAGTCGCCCTCCACTTCGTGATCTTCTGATTTTGGGAACTACCGCCAGATGTTTGCTATCTGACCGCAAAGCCCTATTAGGATAGTAGGGCGAAATGATGGAACGAATAATGGGCAGTCCCTTGCCTGACAATGCCTTAGGTGCAATGCACAGAGCCTTAAACTGGACTCTCTCCTGAATAGGAAGCCAGTGGAGTAGCAATGGCAGGTTTTGCCGATTGGCGACTAGGGATGTTCATGAGCAGGCGTGCTGCGCAATTTTGCACAGACTGCAGTTTTTTGGTGGTGAGGCATGGGGCTCCTAATTAGAGGGCATTAGCATAGTCAAGCCGGGAGAAAATCAATGCCTGCACCATGATTCTTCTTGCGGGGAAGGGTAGCAGAGGGAGGATTTTTCGTAACATCCTCAAAATCCCATAGCAGCTGGCTGCAACCTTCCGTGCTTGCTCCCTAAAATCGAGATTGCTGTCCTGTTCAGTAGATCTGCCCTTACTTTTTTGTCTACTCTACTCTTTGCTCTATTAAGTACTCCTCTTTGATAGGCTCTCCCATCAAATCTTTCCATACTTTCATCTGCCGCCTTTTGAAAGTCTAGGTCCCTGGAGCCGTTTCTTTTTATTCGTAATAGTTCTCTGCATAAGAAACGTTTTATCAGTTTACTGGGATGACTAATGGCAGCATGTCGTATTGAATTGCCCGCTGTCGACTTCCTATATAGGGCTGAACAGATCTTATTGTCACTGATAAACACTTTGAGATCAAGAAAATTAACCCGTGTGGAACTCATTTCACTGGTGAACCTGAGATTAATATCATTGATGTTCAGGGATGCTATGTATGCCCTCGCTGACTCTTCAGTCTCTCGCCAGATGATGAACAAGTCATCGATATATCTTATCCAGCTTATTATCTTCTCAACCCACTCATCATAGGCATCTGACCAGGCTACCCGCTCCTCCCACCAGCCTACGACCAAGTTCACATAGCTGGGGCCGAAGCAGGTGCCCATGGCCATGCCTTGTATTTGTTTTTGTATAGTTGTTCTTGGAAGATTATGTTATTATGCAAGCAGAAGTCGACAAACTATCAGCATCTCACTGTGTTCCATAAATTTCAATGGGTGTCCCTTAAGATAATATCTTACTGGCTCTAGTCCATCTTTGTGGGCTATACTAGTATATAGGCTGGAAACATCCAGCACTATCAGGAAGTCTGTCTCCCACATAGTACTATCGATCCGTTGTAGAAAGTCCTTGGTATCTTTGATATACGATGTCAATTGCAATATAAACGGAAACAGGAAGTGATCAACATATCTGGACATGTTCTCAGTCAGACCTATGGACGAGACTATGGACATCCTGGTGGATGGATCCTGTTTTTATGGACCTTAGGTAGGTGATAAAAGGTTGGTAATCTTGGATACGGAGTTGCAAGAAACTGGAGTTCTTCTGTCGATAGCATCCCTTTACGATACCATTTTTCAATCAGACTCTGAAATTGCTTAATACTGTTGGTGTATTCTTCATTCGTAGTTGGTGCATAACTATTTCTATCAGTCAGTTGTCTAAGTGCTTCTCTACAGAAGTTCTCTCTCAGCTGCATCACTATATTGCCTCCTTTATCGGAAGGTTTATAGACGTTGGTTTGGTCTTTGTGTAGATCTTTCAATGCCTGTCTCTGTTTGTAGGTCATGTTCATTTCAGTTTTGCCTTTGTTACCTTTGATGCATGAGGCAATTAGATCTCTATTCACATTCTCTACAAACACGTTGATCGCGTCCATTGGCATCTGTGGCAAGAATTTCGATGTTGGTTTGAAGGGGCTCAGCGGCCTAACTTGCGTGATCCCCAAGTTCTCTATTCTGTCCATACTATCGCGAATATCTTCCACATTTGGGGATTTCTCAAGATGAGTCTTCTAGAGTAGCAGGGTTTCTAAATCATTAGCTGTTAAAATGTATGCGTCTGTCCATCCATATTCCTGTGTAGTCTTCGGCTTTCCTGGAGCTCTCAGTTTGAAGAACTTATATAGTTTTAGTTTTCTTGCAAATTTAAAGAGATCGATCCTATTTTGTATGTATTCAACCAGCTGGTCGGCAGAAAGTGAGTCCCAGTTTTAACACGGATTCTTCCACATTTGTTAATTTTTTTTTTAGACATCACGTAGGATTGTTAGATTCTCAGTTATCTTTATTTCTTTCCCGGTTTGCTTCGGGTGGTGCGAGCTGAGGTGTTGCTTCCACCCGCCCCTTCTCTTTGTTCGCTTCCTCTTTGTTCCGGTGGTTTTCCTTTGCCACCGTGAAGCCAGATCTGCCTGATCAGGCTGAATTCCCCGTGAACATGGTTCTGTGCTGATCTTGCAGGTAGATATATGATATCGCATGTATACATTTTTTGTAAATTTTTGTGATCTGTCCCCTTTCCCCTACTTTTGTCTCTCTCTCTCTCTCTCCCTCTCTCTCTGATTCCCTTTTCTCCTTCTCTTTCTCAGTGTGATTACACCCTTTTCCCTTCTAAGATGGCCGCCATCCTTCCCATTCTGGGACACTAGCTATTCACAGAGGCGTGACCACGCCCACTTCCAGATTGTTTACTTGCGGTTTGCACGCACACTGGTCGGAAACACTGCCGCTCCAGCCGAGAGCCGCACACCACTGCTGCTCCCGACCCACGTGCCTGCTCTCCCTCGCGTTTCTGCGACCCTTGGGTGACTTTATTGGCCCGCGCTGCAGGATGGAGCCGCCCACCGCAGCTGCCACCTTACTTCAGCTTTAAAAGCCATTTGGCTAAAGTACTTCACTGCCGCAATACATCTTGACTAGGTAAGCCAAATTACTGCATGCGACTAGCTTAGCCTAGGGATTACATTTGTCTCAGCTTTAATTTTTAACCCATGACCTCATCTATTTCACCAGCTGCAACTGATCCGACCGTCCTCCCTTACCCCCACCTGCTCAGGACGTGATTGCACATTATTGGGCCGGTAAGGATGCTTTTTTTATGTCCCATCTTTGTATCACTAGAGCTCATATACGGTTTGGCTCATTAATTTCCATTTGTTCCTTCACAGCTCTTCAAACTGGCTGCGCTGGACGCCAGCTTAGGTGCACACGTGGCAGGACACCTTAAGCACTGCAAATTTGTTTGCCTTGCCCTCAATCCCAATAGTTTTTTCTCCTCTCACAGGTCAGCACCCCATTGTCGCAATTCTAATACAGCAACCCTGTCACATCACGCACACAGTAGGGTTATTTTAATCTAATTTTAATCACTTATAAACATGTTCCACTGTTGCAAGGGCAGCCTTCTCACCTTCATAGTTCTTGTATGCACGTCCTTCTTTCACATACCTGCTTGGCATGATAGACTGCCAATTTTTTATATGAATTAAGTAATTCTTACTATTGATTCTCATTCTTGTTTTTTCTTTTTCCTTCCCTCCTTTTTACCTCCTTTTCTTTCTCGTATTCTTCTTTTTGAACAGGCATTTCTTCTCTCAGCCATATATTCTAAGTCCTGATGATGGTCCCCATATCTCAATGAAGGATCGAAACGTCGTCGACAAAGTACCATGACTATTGTAAACGTTCTTTATTCTGATCAAAATAGCATTGGTACCTTATAAAAATAAGTGCCACTAATTGTACAGTATTTGTGGAGCTACTCAGTAAATGTCTGAGTTTTGTTAATATAATTTGTTTGTTGTCCTGTTTGTTTTTTTACTCTATGTTTTTGCTTAATATTTATTAAAATCATTCATTATATTATTCTATTCAAAGCGGTTATAGAAATGATTTGATATCTATGTGCAGTGTAGTAAATATTTCTTTGGAAGCGACCTTTTGTTCCTCTATAAAAGATCTTGCAGGTCTGGCCACTGCTCCTTCTTCTTCTAATTGTTCAGTACCAGTCACTTCAGATTCAGAGGTGTCTCTGTGCTCTGATACTTTGCGGTTCTTATTGCTTCTCAGTTCACATCATGGTGCGTCATATTTTCTTGCGAATGTTAGTACTCTTTCCTGTTCGTAATCTCGTGTCCCGGTCAAACTTCTCTTGTTTGCGCTGTTTAATTTTTCGCTCATAGGTTATCAGACTTTTTTTTCATTCCTTCTTTTAGTTCCTCTTGTTTCGCCGTATCGGTGTTAGTCGCGATGTCTCTTTCTGCCTCCTCAATCTCCTTTAATGTTTTTTCACAATCACTCCATGCAAATTTCACCAAAATGCCAAGCATACCTTTAGAGGAACTTGCCGTTTGCTCAGCCCATTCTTTGAGTAGTTTGGGATCAGGGTTCTCATATGCAGGGACTGTATAAACCCTCAGTCCTCTTGGTACCCTGCTTTTGTCAATATAGTGTTGTAACAAGGTGGGCTCCCACCACTTACTCATTTCCCTTTCGTACAGTCTCTCACTGATTGTGCCTCCTGTACATATATATATCCATATCCTACTGGCGGTCACCAGTAGGTAGTTATAGTTAGGACTTGGTTTCCACAGAATAGCATTTTTATAACTTTGGTGCCGTTTGACGAATCTTATCGAAATTTTTAAAACTATTGTGTCCAGACCGCAGCTGCAGTGAGTTGCAATTTTGGGGTGATTCGTCAAGCGGGGGCTGAGAAAAAGGGGGGTCCCAAAAAGCGTTTTCCCCATGCAATGGATTTTAGATATGCCTACAGCCTGAACCGCTAAACGGAATTACACCAAATTTGGCAGTCAGCTAAATCTTGGTCCAGAAAGAGTGCTTTTTGTCATTTGGTGTAAATCTGTTCAGTAGTTTGGGAGTTATTGAATGGAAAAAGATTTTTTTATATCTAGAGACATGGATCCACCACGGGTTCCACCACATATTACATCATTCATGACATCTTCTATGACATCACTGATAAGATCACTGCAACATTTGCAGTGAAATTATGGATGAGAAAACTGTGCATCGCGGAGGCGTAAGTTATAGTTACCTTAGGGCATGACTTATAGTTACTTGAGATAACTATAATGGCTGCATTTCTAATGTTTTGTGTGTGTAAAATCTGAACATAACTATGGTTAGGTCTGCTTTTCCATAGACAAAGCGTTTTTTAGTTTACTAATAACTTTGGCACCATTTGATGAATCTTCACAACACTTTCACAAAACAAAGTTCCTCCACCTCAGCTCCTTCCTGGAAAGTTTTGGAGTGATCCATCAAGCGGGAGCCGAGAAAAAAGGGGATTCCTAAAACAAAGTCCCCATGCATTTTACATAGACATGCTTAGACAAGGCTACAGCAAAGAATGCTGAACGAAATTACACCAAATCTGGCAGAAAGCTAGATCTCGGTCTGCAGATTGTTCTTTTTTTGTGATTTGGTGTAAATCTGTTCAGGTTTCCTCCCCCCCCCCCCCCCGATACTAAAGGTAAAAAGTGTAGATATTTGCACAGTTGGACTCACGAGAGTCTCAGAGACTGTCGCAGGAGCGCCAGTTTAAAAATGGAGTGTTCCGATTGGCCCGGGAGCTTAATTTCCCTTGGGCCATTTCGCTCCTGCACGAGTCAGAATCCCTCAAGTGCGAGCGCTTTGATTGGCTGCCAGAAACACGAGAAAAATGTTGCTGGCAGTCATTACTTTCCGGGGGAAAAAAAGGGAGCGATATGGGGGCAGGGTAGGGATAGCCTGACACCCTAGGGCCCATAGAGAGGGGGGGGGGGGGGGGAGGCAAATGGACCCAGAATGGGGCTGGAAAAAAAACGAACACAAAAAACAGACAGAAATACAGCAATCCCGGGCCGGGCCGCATTTATTTATTATAAGCCCCAGGGAGTCTACCCCCAGGGCTGTGTTTATAAAGGAGAGGGAGGCCTGTGTGGGACTCCTCCCTGAGCCAATAGAGGCCCCTGGGCCAAAAATTCCCAAAATGGGGAGGGGGGCCACGTAACCCCCCCCCTTCCCTAGCCCATCCCGGGGCTAGGGAAGGGGTCCGGGGCTGATAACGGTTGGGGGAGGGGGCCCACGTCCCCTTCAATTAACATTTTTAATAAAGGCCCTGGGGAAGGGGCCTTTGGCTGTGCACAGCATGGGGTTGGCTGTATGAGAGGGTGTTGGCTGCAAGCCACGCGGGGCCGAAGGTTGCATATACGTACGGTAATTATTACTTTACGTTAAAAAAAAAAACCCTGCAATTTCACTGAAAAAAAACAAAGGTTAAAGGAACATTATGGTGAGGTGTGATAAAAGGATGTTTTAAAAAAAAAAAAAAAAAAAAAAAACAAAGGTTAAAGTAACGTTATAGTTAGGAATTTGTCAGTGACAACATTAACGTATTGAACTAAAAAAAATACATGTGCTTCTGTTTATCAGCCTTCCTTTGCCATGAAGTAATAACACCCAAGGATAATAGCACATACATTTGACACCGGATTGATCTTAGTCTATTCTAAGACGGGGTTTTCAGGATCTCAAGGTCATTAACACAGGCTTTCTGAAGTGACATATTTACAGGTCCAAAGCATGCAAATACAACTCAATATATTGTAAGCACTGCAAGGCTGGTGTATAGTGATGTAGAGTACATCAAATAAACAAAGTTTATGGAAAGAATCTGGTCTAAAATATACCTCAAAAACAGTAGAGGTTCCTGGCCCAACAGTGCCCCAAGGTCATTTGAAGGTTGATTATAACTACACCTCCGCCAACTTATTTCCTTGCCCAAGCTGGAGTAGGACTCTTAAAATGTTAAATTGCAATAAAAGAACAAAACCAGAATTAAAGTGCCCCCATAATTTCATCCCATAAGATGCAGCTACAACTGATTTTACCTAGTAGATTACCAGTGCACCCGCTACTGCAATTAAGCAATTGGGGAATTTTAATATTACACCTGTTGCTGGTGTTCTCGTCATCAGACATTTTTTTTTGATTTATAAAATCCAAGAACCTCAGGTGTATAACCTAATGCTCTAGAAGTGGAGCACCAAGTTTTCACCTCTGTAACTGGAACTCAAAATAATATTGTAGATTTAGATGAATTAATGACCAGTGACTTCTCTATGCAATAGATTCTGGAATGAACCAAGTAAAGCATGCCGTGAATTTTCTGCCCACAGAAACAAGAATGAGTTGTTTCCTGATAAACAGATGAGGTACCAGAGTGAGGCTCACCATGGTGCATCCCAAAACACTGACACCGTCCTATCTGGGTCATCATTTAGTAATATAAAAACGGCAGTGCCAGATTAAATCCCCGGCAAAAATGTATATTTTTTAAATTACAGAACAAGTGCTTCAAGCCTTCTGTTAAAGACATGAGCGCCACAAAAGTATAGATTTTACCATTTAACAGAATCATCGTCTAAATAGATGTACAATATTACTGATAAGGGAAGCAAGTGCCACACTTCATTGATAGAATCACACAAATCAAGTGAACACATGTACGATTAAATGGAGAATTCATATATTCACTCTCAATGTTGCAATAGTTTACATAGCAAATTCAAGCTCAATGACTGATCGATATAGTCATATGATTTTTTTTCTAGTTATTTCTAGTATTTAACATTGAAACTTCGAAGGACACTGAACGGAGTCATTTAAAAATACTTCTCGTACATGAGAAGGTATTTGAAAGAATAAGAAGCAATCTCATCCTTAACCTTATCTGATCTAAATTAACTTCCTCTCTAGTTTAACTGGTATGACGATACACGATTAACATTTGTTATCATCTATTAAGGAACACAGGGTCTTTCGTGCATGTGCCAAATCAAACAGCTGCTTTAACTGGTCTATACACGGGCCTTTCAACTGGATTAAAGGTTACTCAATTTGAGACGTGCAGAAGTATTTTAAGATAAATTCTGAACCCATGAACGTGTTACGGTGATGGGTAAACATGGACTTGGCTATAGTTAAATTGGCACTTTTTAAGTGACTTTGCAAATGTTGCTTTGACATACTCGTGCAACAATATTCAATGTTTTGTCAAAAATCAGTAGGTCACGACACCAAACACCTCTGTAAATGTAAACGCTTAATTTTGAGTAATAACTGTTGTGACACATTCACCACAAAAAAAAAATCACTGCCAGAGGGCAGTAATCCAGCCACTCATTTAAGTCAGTTTTGTAATGTACAACAAAGGCTAAACAATCAATTCAACAACACTTCCAGAGTTTTGTTTTTTACGCATACCCATCCTTTGCATGTCGATTTTGTTTTTGAAAGCGGAATATACATTTGCACCCACCTTGTACCAAAAATTGACAGTGATCGTTGTCCCACCATCCATCAAAGACTCAATGTGGTGCCACCTGCAATAGATAACACTTGCAGATTTGTAAACCATGTTTGTCAATAAATACTCAACCATTTTGCAGTTTTTCTTCTCAGCACTTCCCTCAAGCCAACGTCCAACAAGACGTTAAAGTAGTACTTGCCCAAAAAAATTGGAAAAACCCAGAACTATGAAGATATTTACTAATACTCCTAAGATTTTCTCCAGTAGAATACAAGAGATTACAATTTTGTAGGTTTAATATTCACATTTCAAGTATTTTCAGCATGTCTGTATTTGCATTTTACCTTTAGTTGCCATTAGGTGCTCCTGCTAAAACCTAAGAAGAATATTCTCAATACTTACTTTCCTGAAAGAGTAAAGCAGTCCATCAGAAAGAAGATACACAACTCGAATGCTAAAAAGATTTTTTAACTTGTGCAATGTTAATTACCTCGGAGCAAATGAGAGAAATTTTGTATTTTAAAGGATCAAAGCTGTTTATCAAAGTTTAGTAAAACTGACTTGAGAATCAGAAGATACACTGATAAATTGAATCAAATTTAGTCCCACAGACCATAACTTACTGCTGTTCGGTCTACAGTTATAACGTACAATAAGCAGTATCTCACCACAACATATTTCTACAAATCATTACACAGTAGAAAAAATTGTAACTTCTCCACATGTCACACAAGATGGGGAGGGAGGCAAAGGGAATGCAAGAGAGTAGAAGAGCAAGAGAGCATGAAGATAAGACCAGAGATGGCGAGGGAGTGAAGAAAGTTTAAGAGAGGAAGTCACGGAAGGGGAGAATTAAATAAAATGGCAGCAGAGCCATGATGTGAAGGGAGTGAGAGGGATTAAGGAAAAAAGGGCATGGGGAAGATGCGGCAATCCTAAATACATGCAAAGGATAAATATGATTTTCAATCACTCTTACCAGTACATTGGGATGTAAAGTACATCTCCTGGTCCCACCACAGTCTCGTAGGCAACAACATCCCTAAAGTTTGGAAACCTCTCATAGTCCGGGTTTTCAAAGTCAATCTAGAAGAAGGGATGGAGGATAACCATAAAACTGAGGCTTTGAGTGAACAAACTTCACTGAATTGGACAGCCAAGCGAAAAACTGAGAAATCAAAGAAGGTCAATAATTCGGGTATAAGTTGACAAAAAGGATAGGTTAGTAAAACATTTTTTTATAGGAAAAAGGAAAAAAAAAGAAAAAAAAAAAAAAAATGACAACCACACCTGGATTTATTCAGTTTTTGCAATCACCCTCAGTGACTTGGCATGTGCACAGACCGTCAATTTCTAAACTAAAAACAGTGACAAAGGAAGAAAGAAAATTCATGTGCAGGTCTTGCTCCAGATCGGTCTTTGATTCAGTGATCCACTGCAATGATCATTCATTGCTTTGTGCTGTGTCCAACACAAGGCACCTCGCTCAACGCAAGAAATACAAGTTAAAAAAAAAGGTCTACTTCTGTAAAATGCTATTTAGGATTTTGTTCTACATTGTTTGAGTAGGACCAGAACACTCCTCTAATCAGGCTGGTTAAGAACTGCTGTAGCCACACAGAAGTTCAACAGAAAAGCAATATCTGTTAGACAGCAGCACTTTCTGAAGTTAATTCTCAGATTATAGTGATCATACGAACTCAGACAGCAGAGCTATAGCACATATTAAAGAGGTTTAACAAACTGATCCTCGAATGACAGAACTATCCTCTCAGGTTTAGTTTTTAATACAGCCATCTCGTCCTCAGTATGTTGCCCGAAGAGTGATGTACCTGAGAAAGGCATGTTCGTAATTTTTAATTATCCGTCAGGTTTTAAGGCAGATAAACGAAGCCAAGACCATCTTCTTAATAAAATCTCATGACAGAATGATGCAGGTGAGAGTTGAACCAAATCAACAGCTGCTCTGATGGATTAGTTTGAGATTAAAGAGCCTTCTTTAACCATCTCTAAAAACTCTTGTTGCCTATGTGATGGTAGATCAGAGGCAAAAGATTTCCTTCCATTGCATACCTCCGTAATATCCAACCAGAAGAGCTGCTGCATTGTCATTCCTTAGGTGAGTGGAAGCTGTACCAGAGAATCTTTTTCCCTGTAGCATCCATGCTTTTGTTCTCCCTGTCAGGAGGAGCCATGGAATCTGGAGAAGAAGCATGCTTCCATCTAACCGCAGAGTCAGGTTTATGATCCATCTTGAGAAAAATCAGTATCTTGTTGGGAGGACTTATATTTCTTAAGAAGTCATGGAGTATGAGCTTCAACAGTGGCCAGGTTAAGACATCTTTCTTCCACAATGTCCAACAGACCTGGGAGAACTGGTAGAAGACTCTTCAGAGCTGCCCTTGGTTGTAGAGTTTTAAAGATGACAGAAACAGTTGGCTGAGGCGTGTCTATACTGATGCTCAATTTAATCACTCCACCAATTAAAGCATCCTGAAAGGTAAGAATATTGTATACAGGAGATTCTATAGATGACTGTGGTGGCGGTGTTGGAGTATAGATGTATGCATAGAATCAGTATAAGGTGATCTAGATCTTCATCGGAAATAGAATGCATCCATTCGGGGTCGTGTTGACTTAATTCGTGAAGGAGGCTTTCACTTATGATTGGAGACATGGAAGTTGCCTTCGATTCTCTCCTAACTGGTGCGAGAACGAAGGGATCCAATTGTGTCTACAAGGGATCCTCTGAAAGTTTTCCTGCTCTCAACTGGCGCAGAGGTCCTTCCATTTAAATAACTGGATCACAGGATACTTGAGATACTGTGGAATGGGCGGAAGGTGATCCAGACCACCCTGGTGAAGAAAGGAGTACCACTTGAGAGATTCCCAACGTTGAGGAAGAAGGATTTGACGTCATACAGGTACTTTTCTGACAACGCCAGATGTGACGTGATCTATGCCTTTACGACAACATGTGTGTCAACGTCGACAGTGTGCTCGGAGTAGGTAAACGAGCTGGCGCCGTCGTTACTTGGCCGTTGACATAGATGGAGACACTAATCGTCTCGAAGCAGATTTTGGAGGCGACCATTAAGTGCTGATGTTGACCCTTCTTTCAAGGGGGAGCAAGTTGGTGCTGAAATCCTAGATGGTGATGCTGCTGGTCTTCATGTCAATGACTGTCTTGAAGGTTATCTTATATCTGTAGATCTACCTCTGTGGGAATCTTTGCCAGATTAATAAATTGTTACAGAGGAAGGACGAGAGGCAGATCTCTCTAATCTTCTGCTCTTCTTTTGCTTTTCTTCTGCCCTCATAGCCTGCATCAGAGCTACTAATCTAAGGCCGTCTGTCTTGTAGAGTCCTTTTCGACATTTTACTACATCACATCTTTTTGCCTGATGAGATGGTGATAGGCATACCACAAAGACTTTGTGAATCAGAACTTGCCTTCTTCCTTCCACAAGGACAGTTGATAAAAAAGAGAAGGCACAGTGACAGAAAATAAGTGCCAGAGGTATGAAAAAATAGTTTTACTCAACAGTAGGGATGATCATACAGTTAGTACAACTGGTTTAAAAATAGTTTTCACTAGAAAAAGCAGTTTTAGAGGTGTGAAAAACACCTGAGGTGTTCAGAGATCCTGCTTGAAGGAGCCGGAAAAAAGAACGGACTCACAGGGAACTGCCAGTACAAGGCACTGTGGTTAGAGGTTCCTCCTAGGTTCTTAAAGGGACAGGCTGTTTTTTCTCACCTCTCAATGTAAGCCTAGCAGGCTGCATTTTCTCTTAATGCTTTTCATGTTGAAATGTGGCTTTTTTCCATGACAGATAATGTAAACTCAAGAACTTCATCATTTTCATCAACATTTACCAGCATTCAGAAAGAAAATGGCATCTGTGATATCCTAACATTGAAGCTCCATAGGAAATTAACTTGGATTTAGAACATTGTACAATGTTAATATTAAGGACAATATATTAAAAGGTGTTCCGGGGTTCTCGCATGTAGCGGGGAATCATTCGGCAGTTACGCTTATCAATGAAGATCCTACAATGCAGAAATATATTTTCTCTCTCAAGGAAAAAGCAGTGGTAGGTTTGTTCTTTTGGTGTTTTTAAACACTGGTGGCAGATGCAGAGTGAATTTTTCTCCATGTGTTTATGCAGTCACATTGTGGAGAGGGAGTTCAATTATAGGGTGTGGAGATGCTCAGTGAATTCATTTTTCTGGAAAAGGTGGCTAGGCTACTAGTTCAGGTGGTGGGTTGCCCAGTTACATTGGCCCCAAGCTGGCACTTTTGCATACTATAGAGGATTTGGATGTCAACAGATACACTAAATCATTTAGCAACTTAAGCCTGGTACTAGCCCGGGGAGACAACGCAGAACTGTATGTGCCAAGGCACATTCCTTATAGGAAATTGGATCTGTGGCAGAACTAGGTGCATGATTCTGGAAAACTGGTCCAACAAAGGCAGTGGATGTCCACTTAAACATAAGAACCTATACGGACCTTTATAGACACACTCTAGTATTCTTGGTTCATTCTTCGTGCTTTTTATGACCTTTCTAGGGAACTGATTGCTAACTATGGGTGACTATAGGGGGGCAAGTTTTCAAGGTCTCTTTGTGTTCCTTTGTGCACAATTGTATACATTCAGACTAGTTTATTTAAAAAACAAAAAAAGCTACTTCTGAGCTTAAAGATTCAAAGTCCATCCCCACCCCAAGTGTGAACATCAACATTGTCTATGAATTGAGAAGAAATTCAGACTTTACTGAGGATTTCTAGCTGTGAAGTAATTTTCTCAACTCTTCTCCTTTTCTCGGTTTCTTTTTTTAAATAACACTTTACAAGTAGTTTCTGCAGAGCTCTATTTTCCACCAGTGCAAGCTTTATTGCGACACACTGCTGTTAATCTGTTTTATCTACATCTGCTTTTGATTTTTGTCAGTAAACATCATTATTGTGGTTATATATTTATCTCTACTGCATCAACATATTTTTGTTCTGCTGCAAAATAGAATTTTGTATATCTTTTTGTCGTAGAAAGGTTCATTCATTAATTCAAGAAATTTAGTTGCCAAGTCTTGAAGGGTTTTAAAATTTAAATCGATTCCAGCGCCTTTCAATTTCTTTGATTTATTTACATCATGATTTTAGATGCATTTATCCAAGTTAAAGCAGGATATTTGTTTATCTGTTTTGGCACAATTTGGCACAGTGAAGACTGTTACTTTCCATGGGGTTTTTCAAACCTATTAATTGATAGGACTACGTTTGCTTTAGAACGCTAGTTTAGTATGACAGCAGGGTTAAATCGCAGGTCTTAATTTTGGCCACTTTATGACATGATTTTGATGTAATATTTCTATTATGAGTAACGTGGTTATGTTTTTAGCAGGACTCTGAAAGCCCATTTTTCCCCTGCACACATCTGCATTCTCGCCAGTACCCCCTATTGGGAAATTACCTTTATAACGCGGGCTAAGCCACTCATGCCGTTTCCCCCGCAAGCATAACCACGCTTGCCTTAACCACGCATATGCCTTAACCATGCATATGCGTGGTTAAGGCATATGTGCGGTCTAGATGCTGGAATGGGCGGGCCAGGAACAGGAATCATCGGGAGAGGGCGCGGTGAGCTAAGTGGGAATGGGGCTGGGTTTTAGGGGTGTGGGGGGGGTAGTTTTTAAGGATTGAGGGTAATTTTTCGGGTTGGGTTGTTTTCAGGGCTAGGGGGGGTCGTGGAGGTTTTTAGGGCTCGGGGTAGTTTTAGGGCTCGGGGGCAGGGTAGTTTTTAGGGCTCGGGGGGGCAGGGTAGTTTTGGGGGCTCAGTAGTTTTAGGGCTCGGAGGGGTCGGGGGAAGTTTACAGGGCCTGGGGACAAGTTAAATTTTTAGGTTTCGTCAGGGGGGTAGTATTTAAGGTTATGGGGGGGGCATCGGGTATGAACTTTACAACACATATCCCTTTAGAAGTCATGCCTTTACCACGAAATTGCGTGGTAAAGGCAAGCTTGGTCAACGAATGGGTGGTCAACGAATGCGTTGTTCAGAAGCATTTGTGGTTAGGGCAGCATTGTAAAGGCACGCGTGGTTTCGCCATGCGTGCCTCTATCATACAACTCCCCCTATTAACCAAACAAACAGAAGGCGTGGAGAATGTTTTTGACCGACACCTGAGGTGTCCATGAAAGAGTCTTTCTAATGGGAAAGATCCTGTGATGTGTAAATAGCAGTTATACTGAAGGTCGCTTAAGCTCATGTCCTTTCTCTTTCCTAGTCACAACGTGTGTGTGAGGGGCATGAAGCTCCTTCCAAATCTGAGCTTTGAGCACTGGTATAAGGCACTAAAGCACGAGTCATATGCAGTGCTCAATTTCTTGCATAAAGATACAACTATGGACCAACTCCTTTCACACACTGCAGTTTTGCTTAAAGAGGATTAGCTATAAACACCCCACGGGGGGATTCTTTGATTCTTTTCTGCGGTCTTAACTACTTTTCACTTGATCTTTCAAAGCTTAATTCTTCAGCTTTATTACATGTGCATATCATCACCAACCATTTAGAGCAGTCAAAGTACATAGTTCGTGCATCTCTAGTTTGAGTATCACTCATGGGGTGCATTCTTGCACTGAGTGCCAACACCATTATGTTGTCTTGCTCGAACCTTCCGGCTCACATGCACAATAAGGATGTAGATATTACAGAGGAAATGTTAGATTCCATAATTAGGAAAAAGTCAGAAGTGAGTACATGGAAGCAATCGCAAGAATAAATTCTGCCTGGAAGGTAGTGGTGCAAAACAACAAAGGAGGCTTCCATCTTGAGCAAACGACACACACGATCCCTGTTCAAGTGTTCAGACTAATTGACGAAAATGTGAAAGGACATGGTCAAACAGCCATTGCCTCTGGTACCAAAGAACTTTTTTGCACACAGATCTGGTTATCAAGATCGAAGGAAGGAGTGACAGTCCTGGGAAAGAAACTGTTTAGCTACGGAGTCATAGGTCAAGCAAAGCTACTAGTCTAGGTACAAAGGATCAAAGATGACATTACACCATGGTAGCAAGCCAGCCTCCTCCTGGGCAGAAGGAAACCAACTTGTCAGCCCGCAATAGAGGAAAAAAGGCCAGGCTTCCTCAATGTTCCGAAACACCACCAGTCAGCCTTCCTTCCTCAGCAAAATCGAAAAAGAACTGCAAGCACCATGAGGCACATGTCGCAGGCACATACAATTTTGCTGACAGGTTGCCTCGACACCAGAGAAGCACATGACCTGGTATAACGGACCCTCCTTATCAGCCTATAGGGGAACCAATTGGCCCAGTCTCTTAGTTAGAAATATATTGTGAAGGGCACTTTGTAGTCTGTAAGTACTGATGGTTTGTCTCCAGCATGCGCTTGATTCCCACCTTGGTTTTCTGCCCAAAGGAAGGCGGAATCACTGGAAGACATTAAAAACTGGTCTTATTCATCAAACCAGGATGAACTAGATTGGATATGCATCTGCCAAAACTAATGCAGCTGTCTTCTGTTTTGAACATAGGTTTTAGCTCTCTTCTCTCTTTCAGTCTAAGATTCGGCTTGTTTTTGGACACAGAAGGTAAGAAGATAACTGAGCAGAAAATAACATTCCAGTACTTTTCAACTCTGCTGCAATTTACAATAATGCTGGTATTCGGACCTCAAGCCTATGGCCCAGGGAAAGGTCACCAATCTCCTTTCAGGAGAAGAAATTGTTCAGTCTTTTAACAAGGTCTGTGAGCAATACAAAATAGGCATGGTCACCAATAAATCAGTGACTGGAATCCAAGCCGGGAATGGCTCTCAAGTCATTTACAGGTAGAGCCATCTTTTACTCCAAACCATCATTTCCCATGCTTACAGTGCACCAGCAGTTGAACAGAGAAGCTTCAAAGGGCAAAAGAGGCCTCTTCTATACAACTGTCAAGTTAACCAACTATTTCATGAGGTCGTCACAAAGAGACACACAAAGCATAGAAAGTAGTTTCATAACACCAGCATGATCCACCTACGTTGCACTAAAAGAAGTGCGGAGTGGCATAGAGTGGAGGGGAAGAGCAAAGTGGAGGGGAAGAGCAAAGTGGAGGGGAAGAGCAAAGTGGAGGGGAAGAGTAAAGTGGAGGGGAAGAGAGGGGAGGGGAAGAGAGGGGAGGGGAAGAGAGGGGAGGGGAGGGGAAGAGAGTGGAGGGAGGGGAAGAGAGTGGAGGGGAGGGGAAGAGAGTGGAGGGGAGGGGAAGAGAGTGGAGGGGAGGGGAAGAGAGTGGAGTGGAGGGAAAGAGAGTGGAGGGGAGGGGAAGAGAGTGGAGGGGAGGGGAAGAGAGTGGAGGGAGGGGAAGAGAGAGTGGAGGGGAGGGGAAGAGAGAGTGGAGGGAGGGGAGGGGAAGAGAGAGTGGAGGGGAGGGGAAGAGAGAGTGGAGGGGAGGGGAAGAGAGAGTGGAGGGGAGGGGAAGAGAGTGGAGGGGAGGGGAAGAGAGAGTGGAGGGGAAGAGAGAGTGGAGGGGAAGAGAGAGTGGAGGGGAAGAGAGTGGAGGGGAAGAGAGTGGAGGGGAAGAGAGAGTGGAGGGGAAGAGAGAGTGGAGGGGAAGAGAGGAGAGAGTGGAGGGGAGGGGTAGAGAGGGGAAGAGAGGGGAAAAGAATGGAGGGGAAGAGAGTGGAGGGGAAGGGAGGGGAGGGGAAGGGAGGGGAGGGGAAGGGAGTGGAGAGACACAAGTACTTTGTCCACGCTCCAGGAGAGGGACAAAACACAAGAGGAGGACATCACTCCCGCATTCCATGACAAACTGGAACAAAGGAAATGAGAGCGATGCTGAAGCTAACAAATGGCAAGATATGGGCAGGCTGTAAGCCCACTATATGTAAACAATATGTCTCGCAGAGACAGCACATGCACTGTCTAGCCAAACCCTAAAAACGGCACTCCTACCAGTACAACTTGGACAGCGCAAGGAAAAGAAGAAAAAAAATGAAAGAGAAATGGATTTCATGCCCAAGGCATGCAGGGAATTTGGAGTCAGATGCAAAGGACTCTGCATCTATGTTTTATTCGAGATTTCAGCTTTGTGGTTTGAACTAAACATCAGTATTTTATATGTTAGGAATGGAATGGGCAGGCATCAAGAGTCTAACAATTCCAAAGATTTGGACGGGAAAATGAAAGAGCCAAGGGTGGAGACACGCAAAAGATGCCTGCTAAGGAAGACTTGGATGCACTGTTTGAAACGAGCACAACTGAAACAAAAGATAAGTGACAAAATGAATGCTAAATGCTAAGCCACTTCACTTTAAATTACTCTCGCCAGATAAGTAAAAAAAAAGTCAATAAACTAGTGGATGGGGACGAAAGAAAAGAGCACGTTTGGAATGGAACAAAGGAGCCAAAGACACACTTCTTTCCCCCACACCAAACCTCCATCTAACCTATAACAATATCTAACTAATTCTAAAAGAATTTAGTCAGTTCTGGTTCATTGTGAGGACGAAATGCAAGTTGTTGGAGGTTGTGTTTACGTTGAATACACGATTTTTCATCTTTTGTCTTTGAAAAAAAGACCTTACAATGTTAACATTTCTTTTTTTTTCTCTTATTTTGGGCGTCCGAGTCAGTGTAATTGAGGATGCGGGATAGGATTGTTGTGGGGGGGGGGGGGGCCCACTGGGCACAGCGCAGGCCCCAGTGCTTGATGCGCCCTCTCCACAGAGAAGTAGATAGTCTTTTTGGGCGCAGCGTTTTAAGTATCAAATCCTCCAGAAAGAGGTCCACGGACTGTCCTTCAGTCCCCTCAGGAATCCCCACCATTCGGATGTTGTTCCTACGCACCCTCCCTTCCTGATCTTCCAGCCTTGCCATGACCTCTCCTTAATGCTTGGTCAGTTTAAGAACTTGGTCCTCGAATCTTTTGGTTTTGAATTGCAGGCTGCCTATATTCACCTCCGCTTGGGATACTTTTTCCGCCATTCCATGAAAATCTTCACGTAGGAGGTTCACTTCCTCTGTAACTGCATCCAGCTTGGGCTCCAGCGTACTCTTAGGTCTCAAATAGCTTTCATTATGTCCCTGAGAGTGGGGTCTTGCGCTGGAGCAGTCCCCCCCCCCCCCCCAGAGGGCCTCGACTGTTCGGTGGCCTCCGTCACCTCTTCTGTAGGACCCAAAGAGACGGTGTACTTGTCTATCTGGTTAGATTTTCCAGGGTGCTGGCCCTTCGTACGCACCGTGGCAAGGGACCAGATATGGGGAATGCCCGCCAAATGTCTCGTTCTTCTTCAGTGGGCGGGAGACTCTATTCCCGAATTATGCTTCAGGGCTACCTGCGCCGCCATTGGCCTAGTTCGGCCCCTTCCACCTGGGTGGGATATGTCCGTCCCCGGGTTCGTAGCTGGTCTCCGCAGGGATTCCAGGAGGAGTCCTGCGGGTGCCACTGGATGTGGAGTCACTTTACACCAATATCCCTCAAATTGACTCAATGCTTGTCATTGAACGGGTTCTGGACAAACGTCCACATGCTGTACCCACATTGTTTATACTACAGCTTCTTGAGATCTGTCTGACCAAGAATTTCTTCCTTTTTAATGACCAATATTATGGCCAAGTCAGGGGTACATCCATGGGAGCAGTTTTTGCTCCCAACTTAGCGATTCTGTATATGGACGATCTGGAAACGAGATGCATCCTCAATCCAGCAAACCCCTTCCACAGTGGCATTGCCCTGTGGAAGCGGTATATAGATGACATTCATGATCTGGAATGATTCACACGAATCATTGTTGCAATTGCTTCATTGGCTTAATAATAACTGCAGTGGACTCAAATTCACCTTATCTGATAGCAAGCACACAATTCCCTTTCTGGATTTGAAAATTCAACACCAGGAAGGGCAATTGATAACCAGTCTGTATAGAAAACCCACTGAGCGCAACACTCTGCTTAGCTACAAGAGCCACCACCAACGCGCCCTCCGCGACTCACTGCCTTACTCTCAGTTCCTTCGTATAAGAAGGAATTGCTATCACAAGATTGATTACTTTAATGAGGCAAAAACTTTAAGCGACAAGCTATGTAACCGAGGTTATCCACGTAACCTGGTCCGTCGCTCACTGAAAAGGGCCTGGTACTGTCCTAGAGATGTTTTGCTCGAACCCAAAGCCAAGAAACCACAGGACCGGCTGGTCTGTGTCACAACCTTTTCACCTGTGTCCCATGCCATACGAAAAAGTGTAATGAAACATTGGAAGGTTATAAACGCGGGTGTATTAAATCTTGAACGCCCCATTTTTGCCTTCAAAAAAGCTAAAAATATTAAAGATCATCTGGTACGGACTGCCCTTCCATCCACTGAACAGAAGGGAACGTTGAATGATTTATGGGGACTCCCACGCCTTGCTGGCCATGCCAAATGCGGTGAATGTAGTGTTTGTGACATCACCATTGAAGGTAAAGAGTTTGTATGTGAACAAATACGGTTTGAAAGGAGACACTTTACAAATTGTAACACTACTAATGTTATTTATGCGATATTTTGCCCATGCATGAAAATATATGTTGGCCAGACCTCACAAAAGGCAAGACTACGGATCTGCCAACACCGAAGCAGAATCCGGTGCAAGACCACAAACGCTCCATTGGTGGACCATTTTATGGCATCTGGGCACACTGAAACTGACTTCAAATGGACTATTATTACCGCAATTCGACCTCCCCCTGGAGGGGCTGATATTAACCAATTGCTAAATAAAGAGGAACTAAAATGGATACTAAAAACTAACAGTATCCGTAATGGTTTCAACCGCCTCGAGGTCTGGACGTCCCTTCTGTGAAATTGTATATGTATCGTAATGTAACTGCTTCTGCCATTCATTTTTGTAATGATTCATGTAAATATTTCTCCTTGATGGAATTTTTTTCTAATTTTTTTCTACTTTTTCTACTTTTAGCATGTGCACTTTTATTGGCTCCTTGATTTTAAATTCTTCGGTCTCATTAGATACTGGTTTCTAGCTCCGCTGTCTGAACCTTTATCCTACCATTTAGTGTACTCTAACACTAGACTAAGATGGCCGCCATAATTCCCCTTGCTCTCCGTTGCTATTTTCAGACTATCACATGACCTTGATCACGTGACTGCCACAGTTACTGATGTAAACCTGAATTGCCGGCTCACTTCACATCGAGCACTGACTCACCAAACGGCACCGCGCTATATGGATTGGACCCACGGTTAACTCGGTAAGTGTATAGTTACGGCTCACACGGCTGCCCTTGCCTGATAGCCCATGTATAGTTCTCCGGGCTGATGGCTTTTCCCATTCCTTCCTAGTCCCGCCACGAGGATCGCCATAATTGACGTACTCCCGAATCCCTCGGTGACGGTTATTTCTTTCCGCCACGTTAAATAAATTCATCTTCTTCGTCTTCCCGCGGTCCCGGCCCTTTGGAGCAATTTTTACTCACTGGTAAGGACAGTCACCATTATCTCCGCTGCAACGAGGGTGCGTCAACTTAAAACGTAGTATTTACACGAACCTTCTTGTTTTCAGGACACCTATTCAGGTCACCCAACTCTGATTCTTGGATTGCTACCGGAACATGTGCCGCAATCCCTTGTGTTAATTCTGGTAAATTGTAGCCTTCGTTATCTTTCCATTTTAGTCACACTAGCAGTCACTTCACGGCCTAAACTTAAAGTCACAACTTACTTTACCTCACGCCACTTATTTTAATTCATTAGTTTGTCTTCCTCTACTTTTCCTCTCGCGAGCAAGTATATTATGCACGGCCAATAGCATTCACTTATTACCTTGATGGTCTGTCGTTGCCCATTTAACCAATTCTTTTTCCTTTTTCCCTCCTATCTCTCCTTCCTCCTTTCCGTCTGTAATTAATGTATTAAGACATGGATTTAATGTCTAGAATTGCTCGTATACAGGCATGCAAATTTCTTATGTCCTGAAGATGATCCCATGAATTCCCCCTAGGGATCGAAACGTCGTCGACACCCTATATACCATATGCATGTAAATATTGTGAATTATATTGTGCAATGGTATTTCTATGTGATTGAAGTCTGTTAATTTTGTTAATTTTATGATATACAGACACATTCCCCTTGCCTGAAAAACTTCCCCACTTTATGTTGTCTGTCTATGGTTGTGAGTTGGACGCAGGATGTGTCCCACTTGTAATTGTACATGTATTTTTTCTATGCACGTATTTAAATATTAAATGTCTGTCCGGCTGGACAAAGAACATATAGTCTATTTAGTATATGTTTATTTTCTGCCTTAATTTATAACTGTCTAGGGACCATTGTCTTTGGGAATCTGTGCCACTCGCGCCACCCAAAAAAGAAGGGGGGGTTCCTCAATCCTAAAATCTTCAGCCCACTTGTGCGTGTCTTAACGGGGTCAGTGCCTCCCTGATTTGCACTGGTACCTCTTCAAGCAGAGCCGAACTCAGAGGGCATCCGAATGTCCCGCCGGCCTCCCCGTCTCAGAAGGCCCCAATCCGTGTGGGAGTAATCCTCCACCCCAAGCGGGGGCCAAATCAATGCAGGCAGCGTATCAGGCTCCCCCGCCCGAATGTATCTGCCCAGAGCAGGGGGGGTCGAGGTGCAGTATTGAGCCTCCTACCGTGTCTCAGGCCCGGGTCCAGCCCTGCCGCTGATCACAGGGACTCCACTTCACTTCAGGGCCCAGGTGCTGGAGGCCCTCATCTTGCGCTCTGCCAACGCTCGCTCCGATTTCGGCAGGCCCTCAAACTAGTCTCCTCAGGGCAGCAGGACTAATGTAACAACACCCCGGGGGAGGGGGGAGCGCTCGGCCATCCGGGAACAGGGGGATGCCGATGAAGTCTGATTCTGATGGATTTTTAGGGGTTTAGAGTACGGCGGTTAGAAGAGCCGACTCAGTGAGGTCATTTCTCTCGGCTGCAAGCCACGCCCCCCAGTGTTAACATTTCTTGATATTAAGATGTAACCAGAAGACAGAGATACACCAATAATGCCCACCATGAACTGAAATAGAATCAAAACTTTTTTCCCACTGAAGCATTTTTCAATAAAATTACTGGCAATTCAAATTGAAAGTGGTCAAATTACTGGTCATCATAAAGAACAACAAAATAAGGCAAAATGAACAGAAATGTACTAAAAAAAAGCTGAAATGTGCCCAAAGGTCATATGACACACCTTAGTAAGCCGAAAAGTGGTTATGAAAAAACATCAGGGGTGGTGGATATAGGGGCTGACAGATTTTGTACACTCCGATTGGTTGGAATTGCCCACTGGTAATTTACTCATGTTTGCCAAAAATGTTTTCCAGTATTATTGCTGACAAAATACTATTACAAATGGTAGATGCCATTTTCGAAGAAGGACTAAAAGGGTGAATGTTACCTGCTCACGTCATCTCTTCCAATATTGTGCATTAATAGACTGGTGTAGGTACAAACTACAAACTCTATTCCAAAATCAAAAAGTATTGCCATACACAGAAATGCCAACTATTTAAGTGCACTTCAAAAAAGTATATGGTTGACAGTGTTAACATTTCTTTTTTTACGTTCTATGTACATCAGTATATCTCTGACACAAAATACTAAGATTAAAAGTTCTTATGATCAAGAAAAGCAATAAAACCCTAGTGTATAATACCCAACAAGTCTTCAAAGCATCTTCTTACAACCCCAAAGACTTCATTAAACAGACAGCCTTCAAAGTCATCAATGTGGAAAGCCGGTCCATCAGTTTAAACACAATTATCATTTACACCTTGTGCGGCACCATCAAGCTAAGGCCAAATATTACATTTGTTGTAGGGCAGTAGAGAACATGAGGTAAATTTAGTACATTTGACAAGCATATATTTGCACAGCTTATACCGAGGATCCATTGTGGCTAATCTACTGTAGGCAATGACACCTAAAGAGAACTAAATTAGCAAGAACATGCATTACACATTTTTTTTCAATTAACCTCATGATTTTAATTCTGCATGTCAATGTTTGGGTCAAATGGGGAAGATAAAGAAGATTAATTACAGTTTGGTTTGCAGGACTCTGCTTCAGTTCAAGGCACATAGCTCACTCACCTGGCTCTGTCTGTCACAGGGATGGTGCACAGGGTACGGATAAAGGCATTCAAACTGATCGGGTGGAAACAGGATACAGCGCTTAAAGCCCTTTATCTGGGCAAAGAAGTTCTGCTGCTCATCGTAGTGGGCTGGAGTCACGTTCCCTGTGCACAGCGACATACCAACATGGTCAAAATAGGCTACAACGCCAGTTCCTATACTAGTCCTGCATGACTGCTTGTGATGAGAACTGGTCTATCTTCCAAAAGAAACTTACTACAACCCTATTTAAATTATCAACAGAGCCATTACCAAATAAAGTTGTAACAGATTAAAAAAGGGGTGAAATAGTAACACTAATAATTGTTTTAAACATGAAATAAAAGTACAAAACTGTAGAAGGAAAATTATGCCCCACTACATTCTGCCAATGCCTTTCATATGTATGCTTATATCTATGAAGCATGTACAGTGAAAAAGGAAGAGTCTTTCAGCAAAGACCAATAATGGCGAAAGGATCACAAGATTGTTTTTAAGCAATCAGTTAACAATCCTAGTCTACATCACCAAATTACAAATTCGTTGCTTAAAGTGTTTTTCCTCTTCAAACATGCCATTTTAGCCCAGCAAGAAGGGTAGATGCCCTTTAGTTCACCTTTCATTTAAACAAAAAAGTTAGCATCCCCTTTTTTATGGTCTGGCTGTTGTCAGACAATTATACGATCATCACTAGAGAGGGGCTTTGGCTCCACCCACATTGGGAGCCAGGAGTATGTTTTGACTGGGCAGAAACTGAGTGCTTCCATAGAAAAGTACTTGCCTTTCATGCAGCTGTGATCAATTAGTTTATTTATCCAGCTGCCTGAGCTTGAACTTTCAGGGGCACATATGTGACATTGTATAGCTATTAAGGTATCTTAGATTACTAGATAATTGATAGTGTTTGTCTCTGGAAGCACAGACAGGAGAGTAGTCATTTACCTACATGGATTTTTAGGTCTAGCTTGACAGTGCAACCGTCCTCTGACCTTTTAACTTACAATATTATTCTACAGTTCTTTGCTTCCGCACAAATACATATTCATTCACATGCTATTTACTTGCAATGTTTTACATTAACATACAACATTCCTTTAAAGCTAGACCTATTGGAAATGCCAATGCTGGTTAGGAAACTTTGCAATGCTGCCCTCGACACTCCCACACACTTTAGATGTTTTCTAAGGTTACTGACAGAGCCAGCCTTTCTAGAAACTTAAATGAGGCGTGACTGCGAGTATGGTTAAATAAGCATATGTTGTTTTAAAAAGTTACTTATCTGTAACACTAGATCTGCAGCAGTAGAATTTTTTATAAACTCATGAACAATGTACATTCGAGTAACTTTCAGTAACACCAAATAAATCTAATCACGGTGACCCATAAGATCTGTGATGGAACACAGTTGAGCCCATGGATTACCCAAACGTCCAACACACAAGACATTTCTTTGCACCATGAGCTACTCCAAAAACATGGTCAAATGAATTTTTAGGCTTGTGAAACATATTGAGTTTGCAGCCTGTGGTGGCTAAATCTTTGTAGCTTTCGGTCACTGCAACCCTCTAGGAACATGACCGTCTGGGGTGCTGTCCCTAGATGGGCCCATATTTGAGGCCCATGTAAAGTACCCCAGAAGTACAGTCCTTAACTGCTGTCGTGTGGTTTGTGGCCTCTTTGTCTGCATTGCTAAGTTGGCTTAGACCTGGCAGCCATGATGCCTTTTTGCGCACCTTAATTCGTGCCTTTGTTTTTCCAGCCTCTGCTTGTGCCCGGCTATTTTAGAACGGTCTGCCTTTTTGCCTTTCACCTTTCCTCCTGTTCCCTTTGGGTTTCGTCTGCACATCATGTACAAGGTCGATGTACAAGGTCGAAAAACAATGTCACTTGTTCCTTCTGATCTGGTCAGCCCCTTGCACTTAGACATAACACTGAATGCAGCTGCACTGGAGAAATTCGTGTGCTTTTAATATTGTGATTTTCACTGTTAGAGACACTTGGAGAAAAACCTTTCCAGAGAGAAGAGCTGTGCTTGTCTGATGATGTAAACCTTGCATCTAGATATTGAGGTATGAGGGTCTGCCTGTCAATGCCCAGAGGTCTTCTATTTTTATAATAAACTAGTTATTAGCACGGGGAGGGTGGACAGGTCATTTAGCCCTATATCCACTGTCTTTATAAAATGCTGTCCCCGTTTGTATTCTATGGAATTGTAACCATGCTTATTATTTTATCATTATGCATTATGCTGATAGTACTGGCACGTGTACTGTATCTTAGAGCACTATAGTTGAAATAAACATTTTAAACTATACTGTGTCTCTTATTACGCATGTTGTGGACAGGTATGAGTGAGTTATGAAAGGGTGTTCTTGCTCCCGCGAGTCCTGAGAGAGATAGAGACCGTGTTCTGGGTTGTCTAATCATTGGTAGCATCGTTGCTAATGAGACGCTAATGCTAGTCGGGTTGGGATTGTGGGTACTAAGGTGTATGGTTGGCTCACCACTAAACTCCGAGGTCCTATTATCCTGTGCATAGCTCTGTGTATGTGCAGAATCCCTACAACATGGCGCCACCAACGAAGTGGGCTGCTTATCTGCGAGACGCTTGAGTAGTTCTTGTGCTTGTCCACAACTCCCTTCACGGACGCTTCCGGAGGCGTGTGTGAAGGTGGTACCTCCTATATTGATGTTTTTATAGGTTCTTTCAAGTTTGAAGTTGTTAAAAGGTGATTAAATAAAACCCTATATTGTGCTGCCTCCTATTAGGTTGTCGAAAATTCTTAGCCCTAATGGCTGTCGCCATTGCGGCACATAGCCGCGCAGCGCTCCGGGTTCACTTGACAATGTACGGAGTGCCTGACGAGATGTCGATCTGATCTTTGTGGTACAAGCAGATCCAGCTTACCACTTTGAGGTGTTTTACTCTTGGATCACCTTTCCGGCGGTGGATGGGACTGACAATTTGTTCCATGAATATACAGCCACCGCACTTCCTAACGTCTATAGGCCTTATAGGAATCTTGAAGTACCGCTCACGGCCTGGCAACACCGTGTTTGGTTTGATGGCGCCCTCCCGCAACCGATTACCGTGGTTCGTTTAGGCCCCTTATCGATTGAGGGGGCCACTTGGCCAGTTTTGGCCGGGTATACCCCACATCCACGTTATACGACGCTGCCAGTCGCTGACCTGCGTAACTTGCATTCGTCTTTGATACGTGTGCATAGAGCTTTAGTACAGTATGTTACAGGCAACATCCAGGCAGCCCCGCCTGGAGTTGCAGCGCATCCAGCTGGACCAGGAGGCGTAACCATAAGTCCTGTCATGGTTAATTCAGTGATGGGCAAGCGCCCACAAAATAAGGATGATATGCCTTATTGGCTTGCAGAGAAATTTGACCAGCTGGAGGCAGTTTTTCCAAATACTTCTCCTGTGGAAAAACACAGGATTTTGACGATTAGTTAGCCAAAAGACTTCATCCCCGAGTTGGCAGAATGCAACAACTGGGGTAAGGTATTCGCAGCAGTATATGCGAAGTGTTTTGGCACTCCTTCCATGACAGTTCTCCCCTCAGTAATTAAACGAGTACAGGATGAGCATGGCCCTGAAGCGGCTGTGGAATTAGGGATGAGACTGGTGGGAGTGTTCGATGTAGTGGCCGATTTGATCCTTGCGAATGTCAAGGGCGATGCAGTTAACTTTCAAATAGCTAATGCTTTGGCTTTGGTCCCAGAACCAGACAGGCCGCGCGAATTAACGAAAATTATTGCACAGGCTTACAAAACCATTGGCCGCAATAGCCTGGGAGTCGAGCCTTTTGCAAAAACGCAAACACAATCTCAACCACAACCTAAAACTCAATCTGAGAAAGATGAGAAACCGTTCTTTATTAAAAAGAGCTGGAGGTTAAAAAAAACAGGGCAAGCAACAGAAGAAGCCAGGGTCGCGTAGCGAATCCCCGGTTTCCGTATCTTCTGAACGCACTTATGATTTGCGCGATAGAGCGAGAATAAAATCTCCAGAGAGGTTTCAAGTCCCTGATCCGCGTTCTCCTCGTTCCTCACAGGCACCGTCGACCTCCCAGACAGGTGGAGGAGAACGCCAGGATAGAGGCAGGGGTCGAGAGACTCCACAGGGACAAGACCAACCTCGACAAGTCAGAGGGAAATCAGAAGAATTTCAACGTCCTCGCCCACAATTTCAGAAGAAAAAAGTTGCAGCTGTAACAGCGAGATATGCCACAGACGGTGAGAACGAGACTCCTGAATTGGACGTGGGCAGTGACGCTCCTAGACAGCGCCGCGGAAGTTACCATATTGCGGGAGGCACTACGTCCTCATGTGGAGGCGACAGCAACTGATACATTCATTACTGTCGAGACAGCAGACACCAGAGTGGCACCCCCTGACAGACTATATAATATTGTCATTCAAATTGAAGGTGACATGGAGCGTGTTATAAAAGGGATTTTTGGGGAAAATCTGACCTTTTCATATGACATTTTGTTGGCAGAGGCGGATTGGCCGCCCCCATTCGTACTTGCTGCTCATAGAGGGGAGGAGGTAATCCTTCCGAGCTTTTCTCGTCATGTCCCCAAGGACAAAGCGGAGGCTCTCGCAGCTGAATGGGCCGTGGCCCTGGCCCCGGCGCTGTACCGTAATCACGTGGGATGGGATGAGGATTCACCCTCCTATGCAATACCATTGCGGTCGCTGCCACAGCCACAACCCCAATATCCCATCAAGCGGGAAGCTAAAGGTCCCGTATCCGAAATTCTGACAGTTAGAATACCAAGGAGTAATTGAAACATGCGTATCACCCATGAATAATCCCCTTTTCGCGGTTTCTAAACCCGATGGATCGTACCGCCTAGTATTGGATTACCGGCATTTGAACTCTCATTGCAGGACCTTTGCGGTGCAAAATACTCATAGTTCAGCGCTTGTAGACAGTCTTGTTCGTAAAAAATATAAAACGACACGACCTATCCAATGGATTTTACACGCACAACTTGTCCCCGGAGTGCAGCCAATGGAGCGCTTTTACTTCCGGTGGTAAACACTTCAAATTCCGGCGTTTACCCATGGGCTACAAGAACAGTCCGGGTGTATTCGCCGCCCGTGTTGTCTCTTTGTTGGACAGCATAGACACAGATGCGTGTTCGTACGTCGACGATATCTATCTGACAGACGACGAGTTATGGCCGCATCTTTCCCGAGTGGACCGCATTATTCTTGAATTTGCGGTCTTAGGATATAAATGTAATTTTGCCAAATCTCACATTGCTCAATTTACCGTTTTGTTTTTGGGCTATGAGCTCAACAATGAAGGTAAGGGCTTAGCACCCCATTTTTTGGAGAAATGCGCACTCTTGTGCCCTCCAACCACTCTGAAGAAGCTTCAGTCTTTACTGGGTTTTCTGAATTTCGGGCGTACTTACATTCCCGAATATGCCCAGCGTATCAAGCCTCTTTATGCCTTGATACAACCTACCTTTTCGAAGTCATGCTGGCTTCCCGAGCATTCCTCTATACTGCAGTCTTTTCAGTCTGATCTACTTGAATCTAAATTCTTGTTGACGCGTGACAACCACACAAACCTGGTGATTAGAATCATTCCAGGGGCAGTGGGTTTCACATACTTAACCTTTAATGAAGGTGACAGTACCGATTGCATACAAGTCACATCGTTACACTTCTGCGGAAATGCGCTTTTCCTCTGTGGAGAAGGTTTTGACTGCAGTGCAAATGGCGATTCTAAAGGAACGCGCACTGGCTCAGGGAAAACGCATTTTGGTGGTAACACCATATCCTGCCCTTGAGGCAGTGACGAAAGCAAGTGTACCGAACTCTAAGGCTTTGCACCCCCGTTGGATACAATGGGCTACATCTCTGACATCTCCGGATGTCACTTTTATCTTGGATTCTTCACTTCAGACACAGGAGTTTTTACAGTATGAATTTGTTCATCCTCCTCCTCTGTCTTTGCTACCGCTTGAGGAGTACAAATGTATTATCTATACCGATGGTTCGGCACAACCGGCCACGGGTTCCAAGCATGCTTATTCAGCAGCATGTGCTATTGTTGCGGGTACTATGGTGAACGGTGAGTTCAAACAGACGGTAGTGCACACTCAGGCACTAGGGGACAGTACTGAACAATTGGCCGAGCTGCGCGCTTTGGTGCTCGCACTTGAGTTCGCTAATCCAGACGCGACTACACTTACTGTATGCGATTCCTACTACTGTGTTCAGTCTTTCAATGACAATCTATTCTTTTGGTCACAAAATGACTATAGAGATGCTAAAGGCAGCACAATTAAGCATAAAATGCTTTGGGTTCGAGTAGCAGATCTTAAACAACGTCTGCCTCTCACACAGGTGATTCACACCCTTGGCCACCAGCGTGTGGGCGCACACACTGTCGGTAACGGTTTGGCAGACGAAGCTGCCAAATCAGCAGTAGCCACGTGCACAGTAGCAGCAGTTACAAGATCCATGACTAAAATAGATAATGATATTTTGGCGGCTATTGCTGCGACAAAGGAAGGTGCTAATTACCCACGGGGTTTCCCTTCCAAATACTCTTATCAACTAGGTCCCGAACAGGCTCCTTACGTAAGAATTCCAAACGTTGGTGATCGGCTGATTCCCAACGCGGACCACAGACTTTCCTTGATAACTGCCGCACACGAAGGCATGGCCTCGGCTCATGCTGGCGTGTCAGCGACGGTTTCCATCTTGCAGCAGCGTTACTGGTGGCGTGGTTTATATAAACAAACCCGTACTTATGTGCTTTCTTGTGACGTTTGTCAGCAGATTAAGCCTTCCACAGTCACACGACCACCACAGACACCGCTCTGCATTTCAAACAGACCTTTTGGGTGTGTATACTTGGATCACTGCGGCCCATTCTCTTCTGACACTGCATATAAGTACATCTTGGTTGCAGTAAATTCGTGCACACGTTTCATCTGGGTCTGGCCACAACGGAGTGCTGATGCTCGAAATGTCATCAGGGATTTGCGTGTCTTTGTGGGAATTTTTGTCTGCGGCACCTTCCATTCTGACCAAGGTCCAGCGTTCGCCTCTAAGGCCTACAAGGACGCAATGGGGTCACTGGGGGTGCGGGTGAAATTTGTGTCTCCATATCGGCCTGAGGGCAATTCGATTGTTGAACGAATGAACCGTGACTTAAAGCAATCCTTGACAGCTAGAGTCCTAGGTACTGGCAGGAACTGGCTGGCCCACTTGTATACCGTACAACGTGCACTTAATAATCTCCCTAGAAGACCTCTGGTGAGCGGACCCCATACGAGATGCTCTTTGGCATACGAATGTTTGTGCCTGACCTTGATGGTCAAGACATGGCGGCGCAATCCGCAATCTTTGATGTAGATAACTATTCTACTATGTTACAGGACTTACAAGAAGCCCGAGACAAACTTGCAATTGAACATTTACCTTCAGCCACAGATGCTGCTTTGCAGATTCCGGTTGCCGGCTGGCTTCCGAAAGTTGGAGACCTGGTCCGAGAGAAAGTGGAGAACAAAAAAGAATTTGGCCCCTCCTATCGTGCACCGGTTCCAGTCCTTGGCTTGAAGGGTACTCGTACAGTCATCTTACCACCGCTTCCTGGTCGAAAGGAAAACAGATTCGCCTCAGTGGAAAATGTCAAGCTATAACATCTGGCCGATCCTGAATAGTGTAACACCAGCGGTCTCTTGTCCAGTCATTTCCAGGACAAATGTTTGTGGCCTTCCGGCCCGAACGGTCACTGATGTTGCCATTGAGATGGTAGATTTGCCTGATCGTCTGCTCGATTGCCCGGATTCCCCATGCAACGAGGAAACAGAGTACACCTACTCCGCAACCGAGTCCGTGGCTCATTTACCAACAACGCCACTGAGCCCAACACGTTACTCCTTTGACTCGGATTCCACCTCCGCAATTATCCCGTCCAGATTCAGTATTTTTGTTTCCTGGTTCAGAGACAATTTTTTAATCCCCCCATGGACTTACATCTGGTTGGTACTATTCCTGATTTTTCTGTTCATGTCCATTGGTTTTGTGACTGTATTTTTTCTACTCATTAATGGTCACTATTTACCAGAACGCTCTGCTGTGAACTGTGTCGCTGGAACTTTGGCTCCGCATTCTTCCTCTCACATCATGAAGCGTGACCACACATTTGTGAACATTTCAGCTTTTCCAGTCGCTGATGGCATCGTATGGGATGCGGTAAATTTCCAAATTCATGGACCCACCGAAATTATTAATGTACCCAATGTCCTCCGTGTTTCAATGGGTGATGTCGTTAAAAGTAATATTCATTCTGATGATTGGGATGTGCATGCAGTCGAATCGTTATTTACTGATTTGAAGTATTATGCTGCTTTTAATGCTGAACATTTGTACATGAATTCTGCAAGTTATGCCGATTTATATTGTTACCAGCATTGGGGCAATCACTTTCTGCATAAACCCAGTACCCTTCGGGGTCCTGTTAATTACACCCAATGGGAACATTGTCCGACCCCTTTGCCAGGTAGCTCCCGGACTCTTCAGAATAAGTTTACTTATTTTACAGACTTTGATAGATCGAACCCTGGGTCCTATTATTTTAAATTGACTGCTTCGTCTACACAGAAGATCATGTTGACCCACACCAAATTACTGTATTCGGGTTCCTTTTTGAACACCTTAGCAGTGGGTGGGTATGAACATTGGCGGGACTCCATTGACTTAAAATCAATCTGGGATTCTAAAGCATGGCAGGTACAAGGCACAGAAGCCTTGCACCGTGCTTGCCTCATCCCGGCCCAGATTTTATTTTTAAATCAAACCATCTATCAAACAACATGTTGGGGTTTGGCTACGTCCAAACAATTGAATGCCCCTTCCATTCCTGTATTGTCTTCCACTCCCAACGAAAGCTTGCACTTCAATATGTCCCTTACAGATTTGCAAGGTTTGTTTCAGAACAATTCGTTTAATGTCTCTACGTTTGTTCAGTCCCCCTGGTTGGCTTGGCCCATAGCATCCAATGCCTGCCAACTGCGTTTTCATGGCACGGATCCTGGTTACAAACAGGATAGGCCGGACCCCAGGTTTTCTGACTCTCGTACTGTTACAACATATTCGGTTGGTAAATTGTGTAAACAGTGGTTGCAGCACTCTTCCTTAGATTCTGTTAAACAACATTTATCCCTCTTATCAGGCAACATTGATCTGTCCGACTTTGTCCTGGGGCCTCGTGGTCCTCGACCAAAGAGATTCATTTATGAAACTTACAATGAACTCTGGAAGCTTTCGCAAATTGAAGCTGCTTCCCGGCTTCGGGAAATAGATCAAGCAAATCTAGAAAAGGTGCTTGCTGTTGTTGACAACAGTATTAATACCCTGTCTTCCCGCATTTACACATTAGAGAATATTGTTTCCTCTGTTGTTGATATTGTACAAGATGATGTTTCTGTGTTATATCATGGTCAAAATCAATTGCGTTCAATAATGTAGTTTGCATGGACTTTGCAGACACTTAAAATGGGTAAGGTTCCTTGGCACTTTTTGAACACCTCTGCCTTATTCTTACCTTTTAATTTGACTGAGAAACAGCGGTTCATGAGCATGAAAGATGCAGTATACACTCTGTTACATATCGAAAAAAATAGAGCCCTTACCGTTCTCTGTTGCGGAATTAGATTCTGCTGTGTGGCTAGTACACGGGGTTATCGCTTTGCCTTTTTCTT
Organism: Calotriton arnoldi; assembly: GCA_963921515.1. Classification (NCBI taxonomy): domain Eukaryota; kingdom Metazoa; phylum Chordata; class Amphibia; order Caudata; family Salamandridae; genus Calotriton; species Calotriton arnoldi. Next base: position 480,685 of record CAWUFW010001310.1, read on the forward strand.
TATTTGAGTTCAGTTCCTGCTTGAAACATTATCCTGTTGGCCTCTTTCAGCCTTTGGGCAGTGCTTTCCTGCATGAACTGTGGTCCCTGCCTTTCATGTTTAAATGTCTTAGGGACGGGAGGGAAGCTTTTCTCACGGGGGAATCATGCGATTCTACTGTGGGTCATTCTCTTGTTTGCAAACACATTAAATTGCACGGAGCTTGTAATGTTTCGGCTCCGAATCTTGCTTGTGTTTTAAAAGGCATTCCTGCTCCTGCTATATCTCCTACTTTCACTGTGCTTGCAAATGGTAGCTATCTCCTTCTGAATAATCAGGAATGCTGTGGCATGCTTGCCGGCATACCCTATATTGTAACAGTTTCCCACAGGGTTGTTTGCTGCAAAAATGTGCTTTTTCCTCCTCCGCACGGCATCTTAGATAGTTCTATTTGGCCTTTAATTCCAACTTTGAAGGCGGATTTCAATAAATTGAGCAGAATAAAGGCGCTATTATTGAACCAGGAGGTTATGCTCACATCCGCCCGGGAGACATTCATTCTCCAGGTGGCGAGTACACATAGCGAGATACAGGCCCTTTTGAACACAAACCTCCCACAGCATTTCGGTGAACTGATTCACCGTGTTTTTAATGCATCGCGCACTGAAGGTCTTGTGCACTTTTTTAAAGTTGTGGGCTCGGGCCTTGTCACCTCCTTTCAAACTATCTTTGGTGTAATACCGGCTTTTTATTCACTCCATTTTTTCCAGCGTCTTTGGCGGATTTCCGTTGATCCTCGCCTTGGTGGCTGGTATATTGCTTTTGGTCTGTTTGCTACGCAATGGCTGCACTTCATGGGGCCCTCCACGACCAGGGTCGTCTCCGGATGCTCCGTGAGCGCCTACTCACTGGCTTCGGCGCCCTGCCGTTGGCGACACTTGGTGTTTCCTATAGACTTTCTTTTCGCTTTGCGTATTTCACTTGCGTGCAACCTGTGATGTCTTGCATCCGATGTCCTTTCTCATGGTCCTTGGATTATTGACTCTCCAATACGTCTGTCTCGCCCGGATTTTGTCCAGTTGATGGGTCCCTTAGAGGCCCATGAAGAGGACTGTTCCGGTGCTGGCTACATGGCGCGTGCGGCTGCACTTGGCATTTTGGCACAATGGGATGTCTGGGCGGCTGCTCAGACTCTCCTACGACAAAGTTATGTTGAGTATCACGCAAGTTGTCCCGCAATGCTGTTCGCTGCTCCCTCTTGCGAGGACCATGAATGTTGTTTTGGTTTATTAAACTGGATGGCGTCTCTTTTTTCTGACGATTCCAACGATGTCCTCTTGGATGGTGTGGCGTTTTTCTGCACTTACACTCTATTGGATTAGGGAGCCTCCGCGTTTAGCGTCCTCCCTCACTGGATATTTTTTTTTTGCAGTGTGTTTTTATTTATTTTTTTCAGTCCCCCTCGTTGTCCTTCATTGGGGACCATTCTTACAACAGACGCTCCGTTCTGCTCCATCTATTTGAACTCTGTCTTCGTCCTATGTCTTCTTCCAATGGACTGACCAGGGGAGGGTGTCGTGGTGGTTTGTGGCCTCTTTGTCTGCATTGCTGTTGGCTTAGGCCTGGCAGCCATGATGCTCTTTGCGCACGTTACTTCGTGCCTTTGTTTTTCCAGCCTCTGCTTGTGCCCGGCTATTTTACAACTGTCTGCCTTTTTGCTTTTCACCTTTCCTCCTGTTCCCTTTGGGTTTCGTCTGCACATCATGTACAAGGTCGATGTACAAGGTCGAAAAACAATGTCACTTGTTCTTGCTGATCTGGTCAGCCCCTTGCACTTAGACATAACACTGAATGCAGCTGCACTGGAGAAATTCGTGTGCTTTTAATATTGTGATTTTCACTGTTAGAGACACTTGGAGAAAACCTTTCCAGAGAGAAGAGCTGTGCTTGTCTGATGATGTAAACCTTGCATCTAGATATTGAGGTATGAGGGTCTGCCTGTCAATGCCCAGAGGTCTTCTATTTATATAATAAACTAGTTTATAGCACGGGGAGGGTGGTATGGTCATTTAGTCCTATATCCACTGCTTTATGAAATGCTTTCCCCGTTTGTATTCTATGGAATTGTAACCATGCTTATTATTTTATCATTATGCATTATGCTGATAGTACTGGCACGTGTACTGTATCTTAGAGCACTATAGTTGAAATAAACATTTTATACTGTGTCTCTTATTACGCATGTTGTGGACAGGTGTGAGTTATGAAAGGGTGTTCTTGCTCCCGCGAGTCCTGAGAGAGAGAGACCGTGTTCTGGGTTGTCTAATCATTGGTAGCATCGTTGCTAATGAGACGCTAATGCTAGTTGGGATTGTGGGTACTAAGGTGTATGGTTGGCTCACCACTATACTCCGAGGTTCTATTATCCTGTGCATAGCTCTGTGTATGTGCAGAATCCCTACAACACTGCCATGGCTAAATGGCAACATTTATTTATGGCATCATAGAGCTGTGGCTTCACAGTTCTATGGGGAGCCAGATTGTGGAGGCATGGGTACAATTCCGTCTCACTGCTCCTTGTTATGCCATGTGGGAAGCTGCACTACCTGAACTCATTGACCTAAGACAGTTTCCAAGGCCATCGATCACTGTCACAGCCCTCTCTGGAGTTCGAGGGCAACCCTAAATGGCATAAAGCTTCTAAATAAGGTCTTTGAGGTGTAGCAGGGGAGGCTATTTCATAGCACTTAGATGTGTTGGTCATCAAATCTGGTATCATTTGCCAATATTCCCTCTTGGGGGCGAACACCATTAACCCGGTCTGCCCTTGGAGGATCAATGCCTACCTGCTGCTACCGAAGGCTCAACTCCTGCAGGGGTGAGCCGCAGCGTGTATCAGCGCTGCCGCTGGGGACCAACTACAAGTCCCACAACTCCTTGCTCTTTCTGACCACTGATGATACTTAAGAATCGAAGCACTCCCGCAGTGCGGGGGTCATATTTGCCGATATTCTCACTTGGGGGCGAACACCATTATCCCCGTCTGCCCTTGAAGGTCCAAAGTCTACCTGCTGCATTCCACCTCACCGAAGGCTTCTGGACCTCGTCTCCTGCAGGGGTGAGCCGCAGCATGCATCAGCGCTGCCGCTGGGGACCAACTACAAGTCCCACAACTCCTTGCTCTTCCTGACCACCGGTGATATACAAGGACAGACGCATCCCGCAGCGCGGGCCACACCTGGGCGAAGCCCGGGCCAAGGGTGGGCCCATCCGCGCCTGTCAGAGGCTGGGCTGGGCCACCCCTATAACGTTTTTCACACAAAGGTTCTGTTATTCAATCTAATCGTTTGGTTGCATCCCATTTACATCATATGTTTGTACTGATAGAGTTGGAACTTTGAGCTAGCCTGTTTTACTGGTATCCTCGAACTTAGGTTTAATATGGTAAAATGCAAGGCCACGGAGGGGGGCGCAGGGGCTACTAAAGTGAGAAAATCTAGGAAAATTCGGTAAAAACTGCTGGCAAAAACTGTATTTGATAGGGTTGACACCCTATTGGTAGAACGTGAACAGATATTAGCGTCGGATATTGTCCCTTCGTCCTCTCGAGCTCCAAGACCCCACCTCTCGCCCCCAATAGAAAATCGTTGTAGAATAAATACCCAGTATGTTTTCAAGATCTATGGAACAGAGATGTGAAACCTCTATTGCTACACAGATTTCTTCATATCCCACCTCACCTACCGCTATTTTAACTTCCTTTCCCACTAATTCTTCAATTCTTGATTCACACTCTGTTGCTCTGCTCTGTAGCAACTGTTTTAATCCTCTACACAAGACGCAGAAGGAGCATACAAACGATGATATATCTAACAAACTGCAATCTAACGAGCAAATAGGGTTGAGTGCACTAATACAAACAAGGCTTTCCTTGTTTCACTTATTCAATCCCCATAAGAGGAGGTGGGCGTATTGAAATCCATGGTGACCACTCTGACCTCTACAGTAAACCTGCTAGCAGACTCATCCAGGAGACAAGTCGCCCCTAACATTCAAACACACTTCGGTTGTCTCATTTTCAAATCTTTATATGGTGCCGGCCCAAAATTTGTTTCCAATCTTATCGTGAGACAAACCCACCCGCAACTTGTGTTCTGCCACATGAACCTCCTGGTCATACCACCTCACAAACGGAAAAGATTAGGCGGCAGTAGGTTTGCGGTGTTGGCCCCAAATTTTGGAATACCCTCCCCCTCGGTATCAGATCCTGCACAGACCTGCTTACATTCAGGAGACTCCTTGAGACATGGCTATTTATTCAGGCATACGAATAACTCACAAGGGCTCAGCTACTCCTATATTTAGCGCCAAGAAACCGACTGGTGAACATGCGCTCTAGAAATAATTTTAACATAACAAGCTCCATTTAGCCCCCTTAATTCCAACACAGACATGGACCACCAAAGCCAAATTTTTGCCTTTGGCAAGCCTTTTGACAAAGTCGGTAGATGGGAGAACTGGTCCTTTAACAAAGCAAAATAATAGTTTAATGACCAGCCAGAGCCCACTTGCAAGGGCCAATCGTTATAACTCCACCTATGAGCATGGGCCCAGGGGATCACATGGGTAGGACACAAATAATTTCCACATAGACAACACCAAACACCCATCTCATGGCTATATCACAATGACTAGTATCCCCAAATTGTCCCATCCATCGCCATTAGAGACACATGACTCTCTGAAAAACAAGGCGATCCATTGGATCCGCCATGTTATTCAAGACGACATTCTCAGTACGAAAAGGTCGCAAAATGCTAACTCAGCATTTAACAAAGTTGATCTAATCTTGTCCACTCCCGACGTGGCAAACAACTTAGTTGATCTTGATCATAGGACCCACCCAGGCTCCTATAACATTCAGTACAAATATGCCAGATTACAAGCACATCTAACTACTGGACCCAGCACATCATCACTTAACCATAATGACTGACATACCCAGTCACCTCTAGACAATGATCTTTTCGGCCTTAAAAGCTCAGCTAGTGGGAGCTATCCACACATTGATGAGGCCAGCAGCAACTAAGCACCTTTACTTAGCCCCTGCATCAATAGTCCTTGTATCAAATCTAATACAATCATACCAGGCTATTTCACTCTTGATAGCGCTCCTTCAACTTTAGGTCCCCAGCAACCTTCCATACACACCATCTCCGATGACCTGACCGGGTCCGAACTTTCAAATACCTGTCCCTATAATCAGTATTTGAACGTACTTGGTCATCTGTCCAACACCGACAAGGAATCTTTTAGACTGGACATTAACAATTTAGCGCTAATTTCAAGGAATGTAGCGGGTCTCAAGTCTAAGATTCAAATGCCTGACTGGAGCTCTCTTGTGGATAATTATGATCTATGCTGCTTTCAAGAAACCTGGTCTGGATCCTATTCACCGGCCAGGTTCTCTCAACTTTTTCATCCTTGCCATCTCCAATCAACGGGGCAGAGTCTTGGGAGGTCTTACCCTACAAGTTAGATCCTCCCTTCACTGTGCCATTTGAAAATTCCATTTTGAGTCCCCCGACATTTTGGTTAGCGAATTAAGTAGCAAAAAAAAAAGCCCGACATCAATCTCATCAATATCTATGAAAGAGGGACTAGAGGTGGGGCCCAATCCTGTACAAGCCATGCACAAGAAGGTTTTCTCTATCAACTTCTTTCTAACCAAAATCCTACAATAGCGGGTGACTTTAACTCCACTTTTCGAACCGCTTGATACCGACGGGGTTCAAGTGTCCAGCAATGAAGACAGGACCTTGTCTATTCCATCACTGACCACCCCTCCCCCCCCCACCCTTCACAGGTGGACCCAGAACGCCATGCAGCTTCAGGCCTTAACACCTGAGTATGGGCTTAGAGCCGCGAACAGCCATATTACGTCTGACCAGATGGGAGCCCACACTTTTAATAAACCATTCCATACCAGCAGGATAGATTATATCCTGATTGATGTTAGGTTATGTGCTCTGGTTAACAATATGCATGTGCTTGAAAGAAGCGAAAGCGACCATAATTCTCTTTCATGGTCTTTGAAGGAGCTCTATTCCATTATCTCCTCTGCTCCTGCTTCTTTTCTTCTTACCAGGGATGTCAGACCAACTTTTGACAAACACCACTTAAAATGGAATCAATCACCCAACCGCCCCGACATGCTCTCTGCTGTTGCCACCACCAGCAAATCAATGAATAAGATTGAGGGAGGGCAACTCGACTCATGATCTGTTGATCACAAACCATGCTGCCTTGTTTAATCGCATATCGGGACACTTTATTGGCCTGACACGTCCTGGAAGAGGAACGCCTAAGCAGAACCTTTGGTATAATGCCGAATGCCGTAACTCTAAGAGCTTCCTAGTAAGGCCCACCAAAGCCAGAGACATGCTTAGCATACCTACGGTCCGTAGGGCCTGCAAGGTAGCAGTCTCTAATGCCAAAAGGAGCTGGGACAACCAGAGATAGTCTATCCTTGATGAGGCTTGTGCAGAAAGAGATTTTATATTATTTTGGGAGAAAGTCGCCAATAGGGATACTCCAGTCGCATGCAGACCTGTAAACAATGTTGCCCCTCTACATGGGTTGAGCATTTCGACACCCTCTATGCCGCCAATAGCCTTAATACCTCCTCAAAAATGGGCCATCAGTTAACACTCCCCCATCTTGCTTATTTCCCCCTGAAGCCATGTTCTTTCTTGCTGACGTCGACCAATCCTTATCGGCTACTGTAAGGGGATGAGCCGAAGGCCGGATGGTTTTCCGGCTGATGTCTTTCTTTCGGAAAAGGAAGTCTGGCCGCGCTATATTCGGACTATTGCAAATGCCATCGCCACAGGGGTCTCTATTCCCAAATCCTGCAAAGGTGCTATTGTGATTCCAATCCACAAAAAGGGGATTGGTCTGTCCCAAGCAACTACAAACCAATAAGCCTGCATACAGAATTTTTTTTGCCGGTGTGTTCTTGAGAAGATCCGGGATTGGATCGCAAATATGTCTATTCTCAGTCCCTACCAGTCAGGATTTCGATCCAAAACCTCCACAATAGATCAAGCTTTTCGGTTCCTATTGCTCTATTGGCGTACTGTTGTAATCAACAACGGTAACCTATAGGTAGCCTTTGTCGATTTACGTTTGGCCTTTGATCTAGTACCACGTTCTAGTCTTTAGTAAACACTCGGAGAAATGAAAATGCCCCCGCACCTACTGCCATTGGTAGCCCACCTCCAGGAGGATAATTTTGCACGTGTAGGATGAGGAAGGCAGAACAACTTGACGGACAGGATCACAGTCTCCAGACGCATAAGTCAGGGCTGCATACTGGCACCTGCATTATTTTCGTTATATATAAACAATATTGTTTCTATATTGAACCATGTCGACACAGATGCACCCTCTTTGGCTCAAGTCAAAATTCTAATACTATTATTCGCAGATAACACTCTCTTGGTCTCCAAGCCCCCGAGTGGCCTCCAGAAACTCTTGACACTTTTTGGGGAGTTCTGTATTGATAGAGGTCTGGAGATCAATATGACCAAAACCAAGCTGATGACATTCAACTGCCATAATTATTTCAAAAAGGGCCTAGAACTTGCAAGGGGGGGGGAGGGAAGAGTGGCACCACTAGAAACTATTCACAGGTTACGCACTTGGGCATCATTTTTAGCGGTAACATGTCTTGGAAGCCTCAATTGACAAAAGCGGTTTTAAAACTCGAGCAATTAACGGGGCTGTCTATAAGGAGTATAAAGCCTCCTACACCAAACCTATGAGGCCTGCTATCCATCTATACAAGTCCTGGGTGTAGGGGTCAGTCCTCTACGGGCTGAGTTATGGGAACATGCAAACAGACACATTAACCACCACCGAAAATAAATTTTATCTCAAATTGCCATTTCTCCCTGTTAGTACTTCTCTGGTACCACTTCTCTCGGACTTGGGTACAAGAAGCTTACATGACCAAGCCTGACTTCGTCCCCTGTCATACTGGAGGCGCTTATGGGCTACACCAGAATTTGCACACTATAATTCTGCCCTCCAGGACGTCATTTCTGCAGGCCATTCTGTCAAAATCCCCTGGCTTTTGAACATCAAAGAGTTATTGCACCTCATTGGGGCTCCCAAGCATTGGACGAATGCAGGCACCACTTCTTTTCCATCCAAACTGGCCCTGAAAAAGCTTTATTGGTCAGCAATCGAGGCTACATTTTTAAGATCTGACCTACCTAGAACATCCCGTGAATTTCTGGATTTTAAGGATCAGATAGGTTACGAGTCATTTTGGGATCAAGTGACTGCTCCCAGCGATAGAAAGCTCTATTTTCAATTCACAGCGTGCACTCTCCCGCTGCGTGTCTTTACAAAGCACTGGTCCGAAGGGGCTAGTGATTCTTGTCCTCTATGCTCCATCATGACCGAGAGTGTGTTGCATGTTCTTTTTGCATGTCCTAGTTACGCATGTCCCCGCAAGTATTGGTTAGCCCCTACTTGCAGGCATTTAAATCAGCACAGCCAGTTAGCTGCACTCCGCATCTTGAGGGTAGATTGCAGCTTATCCCTTGCCATACCTGTCGCTAAGTTCCTTGGGGCTATGTGGACATTGCGTAGAAAGCTTTCATCCCCTCTTTAATGCAGGTGACAATCTTTTTACTGTGTTCAGAACCCAGAAGTATTAACACAGTTCTATCTATTTTTTCACCAATGTTTTTTTAAAATATTAATTGGAGACATTTTATGATAAATTGTATTGTATTTTAATGTTGCTTATTTTATTATACTTCTTGTGTATTGTTTATGTACTTTTATGGCCCTGGTGGCCAAAATAAAGTATTTTGGCGAATAGTTCCATTCCACAACCCAGCATTGGCTATAAACATTTCTCCCCAATACCCATGGAGTAAAACACATTTCATTCATACAGACAAAATGGCCAAAACAAGGAAAGAAAGAGGGGGAACAGATCACATTCCCACGTTATCCAGATCTGACCATACTAATGTCAGAAAATAGGCTCTTCGTTCTCACAGAAAACTTCACAGGAAAAAAAAAGTGTGAAGCACAAGTTACTTACCTTCGGTAACAATATATCTGTAAGAAACATTAGTTAGTGATAGATTCCTTACCTTAGAATATCCCCAGGCGTCAGACTGGATCCGGAAAGTTTGTGTCAGCAGTACCCCTGCGCGTCGGAAGGTGGCGTTGTGCGGCTCCGCGTCCGTCGTTGGCATCGTGGCCGCCGATATGACGTCACAGCAGCTACTTAGACGCCGCGCGGACGTCAGTTCTGTACACGACTTTCCGCGCTAGGAACGCAGAGCCATGCAAGATACTGACCACTGGTGCATTGAAACTAGGGCCCTGAAAGGGATGACCTTAACCCTAGAAATCAGTTCGCAGAACGGGGAGGATGGGTGGGGCGGTAAGGAATCTATCACTAACTAATGTTTCTTACAGATATATCGTTACAGAAGGTAAGTAACTTGTGCATCTGAAAGAAACAAGTTAGTGATAGATTCCTTACCTGAGAATAGATACCCCAGCAATACCAACCCCGGTGGTGGGTCTGCGAATCAAGATCACACCAGGAAGTCGCGGAGTACAGAACGGCCAAAGAAGCCGTCTCTCCGGACTTGGCTGTCCAGGCAATAGTGCTTAGTAAAAGTGTGCAGCGGGGCCCACGTAGCTGCCTGACAGATGTCTTGTAAGGGGACACCATGTCCCAATGCCGTAGTGGCAGCCATCGCCCTGGTAGAATGGGCGCACAGCCCCAACGGAGGCTCCTTCCTTGCCAGAGAATAACAGGCTTTAATACACAAGACGACCCATCTGGATATAGTCCGCTTGTGTACGGCCCGACCTTTTTTGGCGCCAACGTAGCCAACAAAGAGCTGGTCATCCACCCGGAACTGTTGTGTGCGACTCAGGTAAAATGAGAGTGCACGTTTTGGGTCCAGACGGTGGAGCCTCTCTTCCTCTCTGGAAGGATGTGGAGGCGGAAAGAAGGTGGGCAAAGTGATGGTCTGCCCAATGTGAAACGCAGTAACAACCTTTGGCAGAAAGGATGGACGTGTCCGGAGGACAACCTTGTCCGGATGCACAGACAGAAAGCCTGGAGCTCACTCACTCTCCTAGCAGAGGTGATGGCAACCAGGAAAGCAGTCTTCAGAGCTAACAAGCGAAGAGGACAGTTGTGAAGTGGCTCAAAAAGAGCGCACATTAAGTATGTGAGAACCAGGTTCAAGTCCCACTGTGGCATTACAAGGGGAACAGGAGGAAAAAGGTGAGTAATGCCTTTGAGGAATCTGTTAACAACATGGGACTTGAAAAGAGAGGGCTGATCAGGGAGCCTGAGAAAGACCGAAATAGCAGAAAGGTAGCCCTTGATAGTGCCCAGAGCAGAGCCCTGCTGGGCCAAAGAAAGAAGGAACAGTAGGACCTCAGAAAGAGGGGCAGAAAGGGGATCCACAGCCTTTGCTGTGCACCATGCCACAAACTTGTTCCACCTGCAGGCGTGTACCAACTTAGTAGAGGGACGCCTGGCTGCCAGAATGACATCACAGACTTCAGGAGGCAAGTCGAAGGGAATCAGCTGTCGCCGCTCAATCTCCACGCCAGGAGGTGGAGGCTAGACAGGTTCGGGTGGAGAACCGTCCCCTGCTGCTGCGACAGAAGATCCTCCCGAAGAGGCAGTCGGATCGGGGGATCGATGGTCATATTGAGTAGCTCGGGATACCAAACTCTTCGAGCCCAGTCCGGAGCCACAAGAATGACTTGGGCCCGGTCGTGCCTGATCTTCTTCAGCACTCTGGGCAGAAGTGGTATAGGCGGAAAGGCGTACAACAGACCGCAACTTCACTTGCAACGAAAAGCGTCGCCGAGCGAGTGCCGCCTTGGAAATTCCAACGCGCAGAACTGCTGACATTGCGCGTTCTCTTTGGTGGCGAATAGATCTAACCAAGGCTCTCCCCACTGTTGAAAGAGACCTTGCGCCACGTCCGAGGGAAGACGCCATTCGTGATCCATCATGCACCTGCGGCTGAGCTCGTCCGCCCTGGCGTTCAGTGAACCTGTCAGGTGTTGAACCACAAGGGAAATGCCCTGACGTTCCAGCCATGTCCAGAGGCGCAGAGCCTCCTGACATAGGGTCCACGACCCCACCCCGCCCTGTTTGTTGCAGTACCACATGGCGGTGGTGTGGTCTGTGAACACCTGCACTACACTCGCCTTGACAGAGGGAAGGAATGCCTTCAGTGCAAGTCGGATCGCCCGAAGCTCCAGAAGGTTGCTATGGTGCTTGGACTCCGCCGGAGACCAGAGGCCTCTGATCTCTGCCTCTCCCATGTGGCCGCCCCATCCCAGGAGGGACGCGTCCGTCACCACTGTGTGCTCCGGTTGGGGAAGGGAGAGAGATCTGCCATTGACCCAATGCCGGTTTGTGAGCCACCACTGCAATTGTTGTGCAGTGCCCTCCGAGATCTGGACGTAATCGGACAGGTTCCCCTGATGCTGCGCCCACTGGAACTTCAGGTCCCACTGCAGAGCCCGCATATGCCATCTGGCATGATCGACCAGCAGGATGCAGGAGGCCATGAGGCCCAGCAGCCTCAGGGTCATCCTGACCGAAACCCAGGATAGAGGCTGAAAGATCGGAATCATAGCCTGAAAATTCTGGACTCGCCGTTCGGGAGGATAGACCCGAAAGCGCGTCGTATCCAGAACCGCTCCGATGAAGAGGAGCTTCTGAGAGGGAATCAGGTGTGACTTCGGCACATTGATGGAGAACCCCAGCGAATGCAGGAGGTCGGCCGTAGTCTGGAGGTGGGAGATGACAGCCTGGGGCAAGCCCGCCTTTAACAGCCAGTCGTCGAGATAGGGGAAGACTGGAACCCCTGATCTGCGCAGATGAGCTGCGGCCACCGCCATCACTTTCGTGAACACCCGAGGGGCGCTGGTAAGGCCAAAGGGGAGCACGGTAAACTGAAAGTGCTCGTGGCCTACCGTAAACCGCAGGTAACGCCGGTGGGCCGGCAGAACGGGAATGTGGAAATATGCGTCCTGCAGGTCCAACGCTACCATCCAGTCTCCAGGGTCGAGGGCAGACAAGACCTGAGCCAGAGTTAACATCTTGAACTTCTCCTTCCGGAGGAAGCGATTGACGTCCCTGAGGTCCAAGATAGGACGCAGGCCCTTGTCCTTCTTGGGCACCAGAAAGCAGTGGGAATAACCACGTCCTACTTCTGGCGCAGGAACGCGCTCGATGGCCCCCTTGGCCAAGAGGGCCGCGACTTCCTGTTGAAGAAGTGCCATGTGATCCCCCGACATGCGGTGGTACTGGGGTGGCATGGATGGAGGGGTAGTCTCGAAGGGGTGGGAGTAGCGCCTTCGGACTATTTGTAAAATCCAACTGTCCGAAGTGATGGTGCGCCAGTGGGGGAGGTGATGGCGATCCTGCCGCCCACTGGCGTTTGATGGGCCTGAAAGACCGGACTAGGAAGGTTTGGAGGCAGTGGTGGCCGGGGTGGAGGTGGACTGACCCGCCCGCTGGCCCCCTGACCCGCCTCGGCGGGTCCCACGTCCGCGGCGAGACTGTTGCTGCGCAGGCCTGTGGCTCTGAAGCGAACGTGCCGGGGCGCCCCTTCCGTGGCCACGAAAGGAGCAAAAAGCAGAAGGCGGAGGAGGGCGCGTGGCGGACAGGCCCAGGGACTTGGCCGTAGCCCGCGAGTCCTTAAAGCGCTCCAACGCACTATCTGCCTTGTTGCCAAAAAGGCGAATGCCATCAAAGGGCATGTCCATCAGGGTGTTCTGGACATCCACCGAGAAACCAGTAGTCCTCAGCCAGGCGTGGCGACGGAGCGTCACTGTCGTGGAAATCGCCCTGCCCAGCGAGTCGGCGGTGTCAAGGCCACATCGAATTGTGAACTTTGCCGCATCTCTCCCCTCAGCAAGCGCCTGAGAGAGCACTGTCCGAGCCTCCTCCGGACAGTGAGGCAGCACTTGCGCCACCGTATCCCACAGAGAGTGGGAATAACGGCCCAAGAGGCATGTGGTGTTCACAGACCGCAGCCCTGAACTGGCGGAAGAGAAAATCTTCTTCCCAAATTGTTCCAGTTTCTTGGATTCCCTATCCGGAGGTGCGGTAGGGAAGGCGCTCGTGGACGCAGAGGCTTGGACAACCAAGCTCTCAGGTGTAGGGTGTTGAGAGAGGAAAAGGGGGTCGCCCGGGGCCGGGCGATGGCGTTGGGCCACGTTCTTATCCACAGGAGCCCCTGGACCAGGTGCCCAAAAGAACGTCAGAAAGTGCATCATTAAAAGGCAGCAGTGGCTCCGCAGAGGTAGCCCGCGGCTGAAGCACTTCTGTCTGCTGGATGTATCAGGATCCATTTTCGCGACGGCGTCTTGCCACAATTTAGGGGCATATCATAGCCTGCGCTAACTTTTGGAAATTTTTATACGAGGCAATTAGAAATTGGATCCACGAAATATTCTTTGTATTGGTGCCATAATGAAAGCACCTCTATACTATGTTGGGTCTTATTTGTCTCCTCGTCCGGTAAACTACAGATTCATTGATTGTAGGGAATCCACTGCGACTGAAACAAGTGACTTTTTCAGATCAAGCCTTGAGAAAGTTACAGAAAGTAACGAAACACGTGTCGGCTGCCATCCATTGTCATCACTTGGGAGGTTCTAGGAACAGGACCTCCACATGGCGATTGTATTTTTGTTGTGTTAATTACATCTTAGTTGCTGAAGAATATTGATATGATTTTGTGATCTTTAAAACTTTATGATTGTTATGGATCAGCGAAACACATATATAAATACAGATTTCTGTGCTACCTATGTTTCCTGATTGTTATTTTCTGTGAGTTGGTAGTTGTGGATACTCTACCATTGTATAGAGGCCAGAAGCCCAAGACTTGGGACAAAATACAGCATTTAATTTATTGGAGTGCCGAGGTACAATCATTTATTGTATTGCACTTCTGTCAGGAGGTTAGTCCTGACGGCCACTGTAGGGAGCTCGAGGTAGAGGGCCACGGCCGCCCTACGCAACACCACGGCGTAACTTGCACCCTCCTCCGTAGCCACGGTAGGAGGAGCGAGCATGCCAAGGTCAGGAGAGGTGTTAAGACCACTGGCATCCCCCAGTTCCTCTGCCCAGTCCGGGTCTAACTCGCACTGAGCGGTGAGAGGGACCTCAGACCCTTCCCAGTCCTCCGAAGGCTGATGAACAGGACGAAAATAAGGAGGATGGACATAGGGATAGAAGGGTCCCGTCGGAATCGGCGTCGAGCGATGCCGTTCTGGAGCCGTGTCCACTTCGGGGCTAAAACCGGGGACGACGTCGTCTGGCGGGACGGGCGACGTCGGAAGTGGTGCCGGAGGGGTCAACGTCGGTGGAGGTGTTATGAGGTCAACCGGCATCGACCGGGATCCAGGCCTGGATCCATGGGGGCCCTGCGGCGCCGGAGCCGACAGCGATGACGGAGCCATCAGCAGTGGAAGGCAAGGACCCCCAGTCGGGCCCGCGGAGCCCGAAGGCGCACCAGCGGGACCCGACGGCCCAAAGAGGCGAGCCACGGCTGACAGAAAGTCCTGCAGCTGGGCCGGAGTTGCCGACGGAACCGGGAAGGGTGGGTAGGCCGACGGCGACTGCGTAGGCTCCGCCGGAGCCGCGGGGATGGCACCACCCTCAGCCGCGTCGCACGAGGGGAAGTCGGAGAGCGACGGCGCTTCGTCTTACCTGACCCGGGACCGCTCACCCAAAGTCTTCGGCGCCATGGCCCGGCAGTCGAGGCACGACTTGGGGTCGTGGGCGCAACCCAGGCAGTAGAGACCCGCGGTGCGGGTCCGTCACCAACATCATGCAATGACATTCCTCGCAGGACTTGAAGCCGGGCATCCCTACGGCACCAGGAGTCGATCGACTCGAAAAATACAGAGACAAAAAGCCTCAAAAAACTCAGTCAAAAAATGACTGGGGGTACCGCTCTCTCCGGATCTGCGCTTGCTGGCGCGGAAAAAGAAAGAACTGACGTCAGCGCGTGAGGGCGGCGTCGAAGTAGCTGCCGTGACGTCATCTCGGCGACCACGACGCCAATGACGGACGCGGAGCCGCACGACGCCACCTTCCGACGCGCAGGGGTACTGCTGACGAAAACTTTCCAGATCCAGTCCGACGCATGGGGATATTCAAAGTTAAGGAATCTATCACTAACGTGTTTCTTTCAGAAATTACACATTTAATTCACTGATAAAATGTATGTGACCAATGGTTGGTTAATTATGCGGTGTCCCACAAATTCTTTCACCCAACCATCTTTATGTTTAGAATATCTTCATCACGAATCTACAGCTATATTAAGATAGCTTCTTATCACCAAGACAGCGCTTGAACATCTATTCCTATGCATATAGCAAGAACTCCCACAACTACTACTCTGTCATCCGGCAGAGAAGAGTAAATGGCAATACACCTTAACTTTGTCCAGGACTAATCACTTTAATATCCTATACAGACCTTAAAGAAATTGAAGCTTTTTATGTGTTCCAGATGGATGATCTTTCGACCAACTAAAGAATTCACTTTACTTGTGCTTTGTTTTTTTTAAAACTTTTCTACACAGTTGAAACCGGTCAGTTTTGCTGACAGTCTAAGAGGAACACTAAAATAGGTTACTATCAATTAAGGCCCACACTGTGATGTTGCCACACATGGAGTCAAAAACGATGGCTTGTGCAGTTTTTCCAAGTATTTTTTTAGGTGGACAACATGGAATACTGGGACAGCTGTAAACGTGTTTATATGTACCAGCCCTAAGGTTTATGGGTAATGTGTCAATTAGAAAGTCCTAGGAGGATGGAGGGTTTTTATTTGGAGGTAGCTCAGCTAAAGTGTGGTGAGACAATGTTGGCTGAGTAGGGTGGAGTGAGCCGAGGTGTTTAAGAAGATGGTAAAGGTCAAAGTAGGTGAGGGCATTGGTGAATCCAAATATTAAATATAATTCTTACAGAAAGCCCTGCTACATACATACTATGATTACTACTGCATGACAATTTAACAATAACTCAAATTATGCAGTACCTCTTATTACATTAACATCCTTGCAATCCAATCCTTTCTACAATACAAGGACTCCTATTTACGTCATATGACTTAATCACATTAGCTCTAAAAATGTTTGCACTGGGTACATAAGGATCATTGCTCATTACTCTCTGCTGGTTTAGAATGATTGATAATGCACTAATGTGAAATTAAATGAACTAATCACACAGCTTTCAGTGATGCCTCCTAGATTTCCTTCTCCTCCCTCTGCCCCCTGGTATATGATAGTAAGCCAAAGTCCTTCCAGAAATAAGTCTAGAGCAGGGATAGTGCCAATAAAGTTCCCTTTTCTTTAAATAGCACACAGTGATGCAGACACTATTTTAAAAAAAATACCTCTCCTTTGATGCAATCGGTGGACTACCTACTAACGTAGGAAGTATTTGTAGGCAAGGCTATGTTATCAGGTCAGAATGAATGCGCAACCCTCCCTCCACACCAGTGCCCAGACTAAGTATTCGTCATTACAACTATCTCACCCTCTTACCTTCCATGCCAATGAGCAGCAGATTGGAAGTCAGCTGCCCCCAGCTGTGTTTCGCCTGCTGTTTATTAATCCAGTTCCAATTAAAGCCTAGAAAATCCACCACAATGTTCTTCCCGACAGTGTCATTCAGCGTTTGCTGCAAATACAACCTGTATATAAAGACAAAAACAACACGCACAATGGAAGATTTCATCTGTTCTAGCGTTCAACGTCAAGCCACCTGTCACTCGTAACAAACAGAACTCGTTTCTATTCAGAGACCATAGGCACATTTCTACACCATCACAATGGACAGGAGCTCCCTCAGCTAAATTAAAGTTGGTTGGGTCAGATGGTATGGAAAGGCTAAAAGACCAAATTTAGAATAAATTAGGTTATTAGCCCATGCTGGATGACAACAAAAAACATTTTGTAGTGCTTGTGATAGAATTGGGATGTTCAATTTCAATTCTGCATTACAACTAGTTTTGTTGTTTTCGATTCTATTTATTCATAAACCAATTCAGAAAGCTTTGCGCCTGTGTGCAGCTGTGTGACTTATGCCTGTTTTTTTAGGAAACAGACGCATGTAATCATGGCTGCACGAGTATCCCATAATAACTTTGGCTACTGCAGATTAATACTAGCAGGGATTTCGTTTAGGACTGTCACATTGATAAGGCAGTATATGGCTTCAAACGCCAGCATTTTCCGATTCTTTCGGTTAACGACGAAGAAAAGATGGAACTTCAATTTGAGGAAGAAAGCAGGTGCATGACATGTTAACTGCACAATCGTAGCATAGATTCCTCTGTAAGAGCACACCTCTCAGGATGGAGTTACTAGGGAACTTATACTCAATGGCTCAGGCGAGATCACATCAAAGGGGTCAATGTATTCCTCTGCAAATCATCATGCCTTTCGCCAATCAGTCTACATGATTCTGGCCAATGACCACTGTCCTGGGGTCAGTCACCTGTGATGTTGGCAGTACATGGCTGTGTAAATATTTTTCACAGCGCAAAACGTGTGACTCAGAAAACAGCCTTAAGCCAGCCACCCAACTCAAAATTTGAACATGTGATTGACCGGATTTACTCAATGTTTAAATGACAGATCTACAAAAGTTTTAACCCTTTAAAGCCAGTCCAGCGCCTTTTTAAAATACTACTATCCCAAATACTACTGAACACATTTACAGCAAACCAAAAAAAGAAAAAAAAACACTTTGAGGAAAGTTTTATTGTCATGCAAACTTAAGTAAACCGTTCAGCTAACTCAGGCAGTAGATGAGAGCAACATTTCCTATGGGAGCAAAAATGGGAAATCACTCATTTTTTTCACACCCCCACCCCAACTTTTTTCATGTCGATTCATCTTCACGAAACTTGGTATATCGGAAATTGACTTACTGAGTTCACAACTGTCGGACTTTGCACTCTCTACAGGGTCACCACCAAACTTTGTGTCTTCACCAATTCTGCTTTCTGTACTCATTAATGTTGCTTTTTAGGACTCTGTACACTTTACCACTGCTAACCAGTGCTAACCAGTGCTAGGGTGCTTGGGCTCACTCCTTAAAACTTGGCAAAATTGGCTTACACCAAATTGGCACATTTAATTTTCTTATAGGTTCCTAGTACTGTGGCACTACATGCGCACAGGGCTTGTAAATTAAATATTAATAGACCTGCAGCAATTATTGCACCACCCATTTAACTAGCCCTTTAAAACATGTCTCAGGCCTGTGATAGAAGCCTGTGTGCACTTTTAAACTGCCTATGCAAGTTGTCAAAACACACCATCTGCCAGGCCTAAACTTCCCTTTTTAATAATTACAAGTCATCCCATGGGTAGGCCCCAAGCAGCCAATAGCGCAGGGTTCATTCTGGTATTTAAAAAGCTGAACATGTACGTTTTACATGTCCTGGAAGTAAAAAAAAGACAATTAAATTCGTTTTTCACTACTGTGAAGCCTACCTCTCCCACAGGATAACATTGGGTTACCTTATTACATTTAATAAGTGCTAACTTTTGATTGGGAACAGGTAGAAATTTCATATTTGGTTATGAATTGGAATTTAAAATCCTTTTAAATGGTAAAGTCTGATTTAGATTACAATTTTGAAAATGCCACTTTTAGAAAGTTAAAACACAAAAAAGGAGACCCGGTATTCTTCACAATTTATGCCATTTCTTTGCAGCAGTGATCAAAATGAAAAACACTCCATATGATCCGGTTATTTATTAAACCATTTTCTAGAAAACTGATTTTTTTCTTTAATTTATATACATTTAAAGAAATGCGAACATGAAAACTCTTAGTCAGTCCAAAAAGACATATCAAATTATTCATACATTTACAAATACTTACATATATTTACAACATTTATCACAACAGAACAAACATCAATATAATTCATCAACCAATGTTTCACAATTGATAGATTCAAAACCTTTTTTGTTAAAGGAAAAACCCATCACAAGCTGGGAACGATATATACAAATATCAATCAATTTCTTTTCAAGTTCCTCAGCATGAAATACAATGCCAATATTAATGCAAATGCCTATTAATGCAACTGCCATTAATGCGACTGACGACACGTTAAGCTCGGGGACCTCCAGGGCTTATCAGGCTTCTTAATTATGTACACATTGGTATGATCTATGAAAATGAACACAAAATAAACGAATCACTAAATGACAAACCCTCCTCAACATACACGTGCTCTCCAATCACTTTTAAAATCTCACTTTCCTGATGGAAGAGGTTTACTCCATCAGGCTTACTCTGTCTGGTGGTGAGTGGAAAACCTGGTTCGTCTTTATGGAAAGTATAATTAAGCCTTTTGTCCAAATAGAGCCAGTCCGGGTTTTCCACTCACCACCAGACAGGAGTAAGCCTGATGGAGTAAACCTCTTCCATCAGGTAAAGTGGGTTTTTGTAAAAAAATTGATTGGAGAGCACGTAGTATTGTTGAGGAGGGTTTGTCATTTAGTGATTCGTTTATTTTTGTATTCATTTTCATAGATCATACCAATGTGTGCATAATTAAGAAGCCCTGATGAGAGCCCCTGGAGGTCCCCCGGGGCTTGAAACGTGTCGGCAGTCGCATTAATAGGCATTTGCATTAATACTGGCATTGTATTTCATGTTGAGGAACTTTAAAAGAAATTGATTGATATTTGTATATATCGTTCCCAGCTTGTGATGGGTTTTTCCTTTAACAAAAAAGGTTTTGAATCTATCAATTGTGAAACATTGGTTGATGAATTTAAATATATATTTTTTTTTTATACGTTTTATTGCACATTTTTAAAAATAAACAGCACAGTTTTTCAGTATACAAATCAATATTGTTTGAGGATTAATCATTCTAGATTTACCATACATCAATGTATATTAAACAACAAAAAATCAAAACTAAAAGGAAAAAAATCCGAGAGGAAAAGAAAAAAAGAAAAAAAGAAAAAAAAGACCATAATAAATTGGGAGAAAAACAAACAAGCAGAAGCAGATTTTTAACTTCCATTAGAGTAACTATGGTGACCGCATAAAGGGAAAGTAAACGGAAAGAAAAAAAAAAAAAAAAAAGGAAGAAAGGAAAAGCATGGCTATTACAATTCTAAGTTAACTGATGTTAAATATTGAGCACAAGCCAATCAAGATTGTGATTCCTTCCATTTATATATAGGGTCCCAAATTATTTTACCCAAGATTTTCCCCCTTTTTCCCCGTCTTTCATAAATTCCCCTTTCAAGATTAAACGTTGCTAGTAGCCGGGCAAGCCAGTGCTGAAATGTAGGAGCAGTTTGATCACGCCAGGCCGTAGCAATACAGATCCGAAGTATAACCATAGCAAGAAATAGAAAGCGGGAGTGAGGGAGCTGCCCTTGAGAATTATCAACCCCTAAGAGCATTAGCGTTGAGGTCAGATTAACCTCAAGCCCAAGAGTATGATCAAAGAAAGCCATTATTGATGTCTTTATTAAAATCAAGACGTGGACAGGTACTAAACATGTGAATTGCATCCGCATCTAATGAATTACAGCGAGGGCAGCTAATTCCCATAAGACCACCCCACTGTGCTATTTTGGCTGGGGTATAGTAAAGCGAGAACATTGTTTTATAATGCTGAGCCTGTAATGCGGCAGAGCACAGAACTGTATGCCCCAGCTCAAGAAACTCTAAGAAATTAACTGAGTCATTGCCCAACCGGTTTATCCATTTTTCGGTCTGTTTTGCCAAATCATCTTGTTTGAGTATTATAAGTTCCGAGTAAACTCCTTTAATGGAGCAATCCATCCCTGTTCTTATTATATCTATAATCCGAACCTTTTCGAAGCCCCTTGTACCGCCCATCCTTTTAGAGAGAAAACTTCTTATTTGGAGATATTTAAAAAAGTTTTTGGAACTAATACTAAATTTGTCTTGTATATCCCGAAATAGATAAATTCCCCCTTGGCCCATTAAATCACCCACTTTCAGCAGTCCAAGCACACCCCATTCTACCATGATTTGATCAGAAAAAATTTCTGGCAGTGTTGGGTTGCCAATCATATGAGTATAATGATGTAACCTACCTAAACCGAGTTTTTTTTTTAAGGGCAGCCCAGATTTGAAAAGCAGCGTACAAGGTTTTAAATTTCGTTCTCTTGTAGTAGCTTGGTTCACTGAATTTCATAAAGCTATTCAGGGCCTCTTCACCCATCAATAAATTATAAACATCCGGAAGTCTTTTTGCAACGTTTAAGGTCTCGGAGCACCCACCAAACAAAACCCCCATATATTGCAGTGCAGCAGCCCAATAATAAAATTTAAAATCAGGTAATGCCAAACCTCCTTTAGCCAAGGGAAGAGTCATAAAGCGTAAAGACCTCCTTGTCTTACCGTGTGCCCACACAAAACGATTGACCAAGTGCTCTAGCTCATTAAACCATTGTTTCCCAAAAATTCTAGTGGTATAGCCCTAAACAGATAAAGTATTTTGGGCAAAAATACCATTTTAATCACGTTACACCTCCCTACCAGTGACAAGTGCAAATTATGAAATTTGTCAAAATCTTTTCTGGCCTTTTGAATTATGGGATTAATGTTTATTGCAACCACATCTTTCAGTTCAGGAGTAATAGTGATACCTAAGTATACCGCTGAGTCAGACATCCGAGAATCCGATAAGTTTATCAAGCAATTGGTAACTATCTGAGTCTTCCCTTTATTTAGAGCATACCCAGAAAGCTCGCCAAATACAAATGCCAGCTCTTCAACAGCAGCGATTGCTTCTAATGGTTTGGGGGTGACCAATGCGATATCATCCGCATAAGCGAGTACTTTGGTGGTTATGCCATGAAACCGCATTGGTTCAATTTCATGACAAGCTGCAAGAAGCCGTAATATCATAAATAGCAAAAAGCAAAGGCGAGCATGGGCAACCTTGCCGAGTACCCCGTTTTATCATAATGGGCGCTGAGTACTTCCCATTTATTCTCAAGCGTGCTGTTGGTGCCAAATACATAGCGCGGATAGCATTGATAAACCCTGACCCGATTCCGAACCATTTCATTACCTCCCATAGGAACCCCCAGGAGACCCTATCGAAAGCCTTTTCTGCATCCAGAAGCAGCAAAGCCATCGGGTCTCCTGAGACTTCTGCTGCATCAAATAAAGTAATTACCTGACGCGTATGTTCCGTCGTCCCCCTCCCAGGTATAAACCCATGCTGACATGGGTGAATGGTTTCTGCAATGATGTTGTTCAATTTAGTGGCAAGGGTTTTTGAAAAAAAAATTGCATCACTGTTTATAAGAGTAATAGGCCTATATGATCCAGGTTCCTGAGGTGGCTTCCCTTTCTTTAAAAAAAATTATAATATCGGCACCTGCCCATGAGGCAGGGGCCGGCTCACCAATTTGAACACACAGAATAGTTTCGACCAGAACTGCTCCCAGCTCATCCCAGAAAATTTTATAGAACTCAAGAGGGATCTGGTCAGGTCCAGTAGCCTTACCTGAGGGGAGATCTCTTAATGCTTCAAAAATTTCTTCCTGTGTCAGAACTACATCTAATTTCTCCCTCTCCTGGGGTTCAATTCTATGTAACGGTATGCCACTAAGGAAGTTCTGAATTAAATTCTGTGAGACCTGAGGGCCTTCACCATATAGGCGATCGTAAAATTGTCTAAATACAGCCTGGATACCAGAAGGGTCTATAACTAAATTACCGACATCATCAATAATTTCATTTATGTCATTCCTTACATTCCTTTGTCGAAGTCTAACTGCGAGTGTATGACCTACCCTCTCGCTAAATTCATGGCAATGCTCCCTTTTTGCTAGGAAGCATTCAGATGCTTTTACAGCAGCGCGTTCTCCAATTTCTGCTTTGGCCCATGCAAGCCGATGCAAAATATAATCAGTAGCTAAGCCAGCTTTTAGGGCAGCAACCAATTCCTCCTCAATCCTAGTTAGATTTTTATAAAGTGTTTCCTCCAGGAGAGACAACCTCCTATGCCTGGATACACTAAAACTCAGTGTCTCCCCTCTTACGCCCGCTTTGAAAGCGTCCCAGACAACGCCGACAGATGTACTATGCCGATTTATATCAAAGAAGGCCTTAATCCAACCCTTCATATGATGAACATAATCCGGATCAAATAATAGCCCTCTTTCAAAAGTCCAAGTTCGCTCAGTTTGTTCTCTTTGGTTGAAAGTTAGCGAGAGAACAAGAGGATTATGGTCTGACAGTATCCGAGGGGATTTCTGAATTTTCGCCTGATGAACTAGAGAATGAGAGACAAAAAAATAATCTAATCTAAAGATAGCGTTATGAGGGCGGAGTAAAACGTACAGCCATTATCCCCATTAGCTAAATGATCCCATAAGTCAATAAGGCCGTGATTATTAACTAAATTGGTGAGTGCCCTAAAAACCTTTTTCTTACGGCCAGTGTATTTATCAGCGGCAGTATCCCAGAGACCCCCAAGCCCATTGATATTAAAGTCGCCACAGACTATAAACGGAGCGGGCCAGTTAACTAATTCATCGTCCAGCAGCTCCAATATCTCCGGATCATCTGCCGTTGATCCATAAACTGAACATACAGTAACTATCATCCCCTGAATAGAGCATTCTACTAGTGCCCAACGCCCCCATCTATCTGATAAAACTCTTTTAGCAATAATATCTTTCCTACAAGTAAGGATAGCAACCCCTCTAGTTTTAGTGCCCTGCTTAGTTGCCACCAAAAGCCTAAAACCGAGTTGCTCTAAAATTCTGGACCGATCCCCTCTATGTGTGTCTCCTGAACGCACAAGACATCTGCCCGCATTGTTTTCAAGATTATAGCCGCCCGTTGTCGCTTAAGTTGGTCATTGAGCCCACATATATTAATTGTAACAAATCTGATATTTAATGCATACATAAAACGATGTTAAATAGATTCCCTGTCATTTCAAACAGCTTATGTATTACGTTTTTCCCCGAGATGGCCATGGCCACTCCTTCCAAGTTAGAAATATGCAATAGCCTATATCCATCAAGGCTAGTATCTGAAAAATTCCTCAAACAGTATTTTGTGCAGTGCTGAAACCTACTACCCTGAAGACCTTGCCCCCTCCCACCCCCACCCACAGCGGCCCAGCCCCCCACCCCAACCACCCAAACAGGCAAATAGGTCAGCCGTGACCTATGTGTGGCTACTAATCCCACATCTCGAGCTGCCACCGAGACCCTACCCCTCTGCCGCAGAAAAAAATAAACAACAAAAGCCCACCCCTGTGTTAGCTAGGAAGGAGATCAATCCGACCCAGCACCCCAGATTCATAAAAATATACATCAATCAATGAGCAGGTATCACTGCTTAAGTGCAACCGAACTCAATAATGTAAGTCAAATAGAGAGAAATAGAAATCACTTCAGCCCTCAGCGATCCTATAAATCCCAGTCAGCTTATTGTCCTGAGGCCCCCCGCCCTCCTACATCCTTCAGTTCTGCCAGGAGTTCTTGAGCTTTTACCTCTGATGAAACCATTCGTATCCGCCCGCTCGTAATAACTTTAAGACGGGCAGGAAACAATAAATATGCTTCAGAGCCCAACCCCTGAAACGCGGATATCATCTGTCGAAGCCTCCAGCGGCGTTCAACGGTAACATGACAGAAATCAGGGCGGGCAAAGAAAGTATGACCATCAAATGTCCGTTTGGAATTGGGTCTGGCCATATCCATTATAGCCTGTCTGAGAAGAAAGTTTCCGATATAGATCAGAATGGCTCTGGGTTGCTCATTATGCCTGCGCTCGTTGTTTTTTCTCTGGATCATAGGGAAGCGATGAGCCCGTTGAACTTCCGTTTCCCAATTCCACTGGGCAAGCTCCGGGAGTGCCCCTTTTAGCAAAGACACTACAAAGGCCATTATGTCATTCCCTTCTGAATTTTCGGCAATGCCCAGTAGGCGGACGTTGTTCCGCCGTTGACGGTTCTCGTAATCTTCGAGTTTCCAGGCAACATCAATGGATTGTTTCTCCTGCAAGTTAATGGACTCCTGTATTTTTGCGACCTCCTCTTCCAACGCCACTGTTCTATCTTCCACGTGAGTGACTCGCTCTGCCATTTCTGTGCAAAGCTTGTTGGCCTTGCGGATGGAAATTTGCAGTTTTTTGGTAGCCTGGTGTGATCTTCTGCTTTCCATTCTTGCCTCCCCTGCATCTGTTTTAATGTGGAGTAAACTAGGTCCAGCGTTGGCGGGGTTGATAGACCAGGGG
Source organism: Calotriton arnoldi (assembly GCA_963921515.1). Classification (NCBI taxonomy): domain Eukaryota; kingdom Metazoa; phylum Chordata; class Amphibia; order Caudata; family Salamandridae; genus Calotriton; species Calotriton arnoldi. Next base: position 506,056 of record CAWUFW010001310.1, read on the forward strand.
GAGCAGTTGAACCACCAGATCCAGCCTGCGCTTCAGCATCAGTATCATAAACCTGACTAGTAGCGGCATAATCCCATTCCAGCTTTTTGCGGCAGCCACTTTAGCCGGGCTCCTTCTAGATCTTGATCTATGTTTTGAAAAACCAGCCTTTGCGCGGCAGGTTTTTAGCACCGTGGAAGATCCTCCAGTATCGGTCTCTTCTGAGGAGATAGCGTCACTCGAAGCCAGTGACTCTGAATCGTCATTGAGCGAGTAAAACTGATCCCCCTCGGGGGATCCATGCATCCGTTCAGGACCCTTAACTTTGCCTTTGCCACGACTTATAGATTCTGATGAAGGAGCACATTGAGTTAGTGCAGCACGAGGGGAATTGCTGTTTGCTCCACTAATAGCTTTAGTAGCTTTAGTACTATTCTTGCCGCTCATCGTTACTTTGTTCATGAAACCTGTAAGGGGCTCTGACAGGTTACCGCCTTCAGAGGCACCCGCGGTAACCAGAACAAGAGCATCTGAGTTTGCCGGTTCAGAGCCCCCAGAATTCGCCGTCATTGAACTCAAGTCATTTACCTGAAGATCCATTGCAGACAGAATCCGATCCGCTGACAAACCCTGCTCCAGACCGGTTTCCAGATGCAGCTCTCCTTGATGTTCGTCATCCGTGGGAGCCTCCGTTCCTGGAAGCGAGCGGTTTGTAATGCTTTCTGACACCAGGATGGTGTCAGCGGGAACAGGAGCGGGTGCGATGGACGAAGCCAGGGAGAAGGCTTCAATCACCGTAGTCTGCCTTAGCGGAGTGTCCACAATTGCGGGGGAAGCCGGCTCTCATTAGAGACACTGGCGTCTTTTCCGCTGCCGTCTGTTCCCTTGAATTGGCCGGCACGCCGTGAATGGATCGGAGCCCTTGCTGATCGTAAAGCGGGGTTAACAACGATGTTGGCACCCGGTGCTCCGGTCACTCCTCCAACACCGGCACACGCCGCCCCAGGAAGATTGGAAGCCTTAGTAGCCTTGACAGTTTTTGGAGCCATATTCCGGGCAAGCAAGCAGCGGTCCGCCCAAGGAGTACAGGAGAAGTGCCAGAAGCCACGAGATAAGGAGCAAATTACGGTAGAGAGCGATCTGGTTTTAAACAAAAAGCCGATGTCCAGCAACCTCATACCGGCCAAAAGGTAAGCGTTTCTTTTCCCCTTTTAGATTTTCATCCTTAAGCGCGAGCAGAGAGGAGAGACCCGGCAGCAGCTCTCATTGAGGTCAGTCAGCAGCCATCTTGCCCATGGAATTGATTCTTCGATTGGTTGATGAATTATATTGATGTTTGTTCTGTTGTGATAAATGTTGTAAATATATGTAAGTATTTGTAAATGTATGAATAATTTGATATATGTCTTTTTGGACTGACTAGGAGTTTTCATGTTCGCATTTCTTTAAATGTATATAAATTAAAGAAAAAATCAGTTTTCTAGAAAATGGTTTAATAAATAACCGGATCATATGGAGTGGTTTTCATTTTGATCACTGCTGCAAAGAAATGGCATAAATTGTGAAGAATACCAGGTCTCCTTTTTTGTGTTTTATTTAGTACGGCCCTACCTGGTGTTCGTCCTGTTTGGGCCTTACCCCCCTTTTTTGTATACTTTTAGAAAGTTGGCATTTTTCTGCCCGAAACTTTCTGAGGCCTTCTAGGAGTTAACAGCTACCTGGGCCCGTCAATTGCTCTTTAATAAGGAATGTATATTGGGCCCAGAGAGTTAACAATAGGACCTGGGTGTAGCTGGGAGAGGGCAATCCTGCAAGCATGGGAGGGGTGGAGCTGTTCCCCGATCCACTTACATTTCAAATGACCTGCTTCAGGACACTCACAAATAAAATGACACCAGGCTTTTGTCACCCAAGACAATTTGGTGCTTGGGCAGGGAGGAGGGTCCAGGACAATCTGTGGGGGAAAATCCCAGAAGTTTCTTCCACTTCAAAGCTGGAACCAAGTATAATTAGCGGACCCTCAGACCAACTCTTCAGTACACTCCTGGACCTGCGGAGGGCTACAGAAGGACTGCCCAGTACTCCAGAGGAATGCCCGGCTGCTTGAGGCCTGCCTTATTTCACAGAGGAGTGCCCAGCTGCTACCAGAGGACGGCCATGCTGCTTGAAGGAGCGAGTACCAACTCCTTGAACCCAAAACTCCAAGGGTCGGTTGGCTGACCTCCAGGTCCGAGCTACAGGGACACAACAAGCTCCAGAGGTCTCCCCGCACTGTCCAGCGTACCTGTTGCAACTAGACCTGTCTGAGCCCTGCCGGCCTCTGCTGGAGTGAGTTCCTGATCTCCAAGAGGTGCCTCCCCAGGTCAAGTTACCCTTGGCTGGCATCAGCTGAGCTCCTCCTGTGAAATCCTGAAGTTTTTAACTCTGCGCGCAGACTTTAGGAAGGTAACTTATTCAGTGGGACTACCCTGATCCCGGTATCAGGCAGCAAAACTGCTGGTAAGTAAATTCAATGAAAAAACAAAGGTTAAAACTTATTTAGAGTTAGGAAAACTTTATTATTTCTATACAAACCAAACAAACTACACAGACATTACAAAACCTAAATTTATATTTGAACCTTGCATTATAATTTACGCGACACCGTCAAATTACTTTAACACGCGCATCTCCATACACAGTCTTGTGAATTCGTTAGACAAACTATATTAACTATAACACGCCACTCTACCACGCACTGTGTTCTGACAAATTATGCCATAAGTGTTGTTATGAATGCTATGATTTGACATGGTATACTTGTTGTAATACGAAAGGGTATATGCAGTGCATCGTAAAGGCACGGGCTATCGTTAATGCAGTGTGGCTAGCGAGCTGACAACACTGTGTATGGAGATGCACAAGTTATAGTAATTCGAAGGGGGGGCATAAATGATCAATCTGAGGTGTAACGTTGGAATTTCTAATGTTTTTTAAATTTAAGTTTGGTTTGTATAGAAAGAATAAAGTTTTCTTAACTAGAACTAGTTTTAACCATTGCTTTTTTCATTGAATTTCAATGGTTTTTATTTTGTAATAAAAAAGTGTTTCAAATCGTAGAGTGTCACTGAGAAGAGTGTCATTAAGTGGAGGGTCATAGAGTTCAGTGAAGGAGAGTGTCAGACTGTAGTGTCTTACAATGGAGTAGAGTGGAATAGCGTAGAGTGGAACAGCATACAATGTAGTGGCATAGAGTGCAGTGGTGTGGAAAGGTGTAGAGTGGGGTGGCCTAGAGTGGCACTGAGTGGCGTAGAGTGGAATAGCATACAGTGGAGGGGGGTTGAGTGGCATACTGTGGAATAAGGTACAGTAGTGCAGCGTAGAATGGCATACAGTACAGTGGCATAAAATGGAGTGGAGCTGTATAGCAGACTGGAGTGGGGTCAGGTAGTGTGGAGTAGAGGTGAGTGGGGAAGTGTGGAGTAGGATATAGTGGAGTAATGTAGAGTGGAGTAGGGTAGAGTGAAATAGCGTAGAGTGAAGTGCCGTGGAGTGGCAGAGTGGTGTCGTGTTTAGACCACACTTTGGCTGTGTTCGGGCTTTAGATATAGATATATATTTTTTTTTAAAGTTTTTTTTAAAGTTTGTGGAGTACTGCGGTGCTACCATATTGTTTAGATCGCACTTACCATGCGTTGTGGGTTTTAATGGTAAATATAGTTTATTAATTTTTTTTTTTACTTTACAATTTACATATTTTTTAAAAATATTTTTAAGTACACTGTAGTACAGTATATTTTCCCTAAAGCCCAGAACATTAAATAACAAATTAAATACGGAAAAGTGTTAACACTGTATTTCCCCTAAAATATAATGTAGTAGTATTTTTATTTGTACATTTTTTACACTTTCTTTTAAAGTACCGCGGTACTCCGTAATTAAAAAAGGGAAATGCTACTTACCCAGTATGCATCTGTTCTTGGCATGTAGAGCTGCCATAGCTGCATAGCCTGCCATCTAGTGTTGAGTCCGGATGTTTGCACTTTGTTTTTCTTCGAAGAAGTCTTTTCCAGTCACGAGGTAGGTGACTCCTCCCTTCGGTGATAGTGCGCATGGGCATCGACTCCATTGTTAGATTGCTTTCCCGCAGAGGGTGGTAATGGAGTTAGTAAGAGTAGTAGAATAGAGATGTCCATGTGTATGTATGCAAGTAAGATATCAGTGCAACAGGTATAGGTACCCGGGGAGGCGGGTGGGCACATGTGAATCTACAGCTCTACATGCCAAGAACAGATGCATACTGGGTAAGTAGCATTTTCCGTTCGAGGCATGTGAGCTGTAGATCACATGCTTTGCATAGACTATATAGCAGTAATCTCCCAAAGCGGTGGCTAACCTGTAGCTGTTGCAGTGGTTTGAAAGAGTGTACGTAGAACTGCCTGGCCCACACTAGCTTGCTGTCTTGCTAACACATCTACACAATAGTGTTTTGTGAATGTATGAGGTGTAGACCATGTTGCAGCTTTGCAGATGTCATCTATGGGGATGTTTCCTAAGAAAGCCATAGAAGCCCCTAGTTTGCGAATGGAGTGCGCGCTAGGGAAATTGTTAATGTTCGTTTCGCTTTTGCATAGCATGTCTGAATGCATTTGACTATCCACCGTGCAATACCCGATTTTGAGATGGGATTTCCTTTATGAGGTGGAGCAAAAGCCACAGAGAGTTGTTTCGTTTTACAGAAAGGTTTTGTCCTTTCTATGCAGTAGAGTAATGCTCTTTTAACGTCTAAGGAAAGTAGAGCACGTTCTGCCACAGAATCTCGTTGAGGGAAGAACACAGGCAACTCAACAGATTGGTTGATATGGAAGGCAGAAATCACTTTGGGTAAACATGTAGGATCAGTCCGAAGAACCACTTTGTTTTGGTGTACTTGTAAAAATGGTTCCTGTATGGTTAGTGCTTGAAGCTCACCTACTCTCCTCGGTGATGTAATAGCTATGAGGAAAGCGACTTTCCAAGTGAGAAATTGCAGCTCACATTTGTGCAATGGCTCAAAGGGTGGACCCATCAGTCTGGTGAGGACAATATTGAGATTCTACACTGGGGCAGGTGGAAGTCTTGGGGGAATGACTCGAGTCCTTCCATTAATGCCTTAATAACAGGCACTCTGGAGAGAGACAGATGTCTATTTTGAAGGTATGCGGCTATTGCAGCAAGATGTAAGCGTATGGATGTGTACGCTAAATTTGAACGCTGCAGATGCAGTTAATAGCAGATGATGTTTTGAACGGAAGCATCAAGCGGGTTGATTTGATTGTTATTACAATAAATCACAAACCGTTTCCACTTTGCTGCATAGCAAGCTCTTGTAGTAGGACGTCTAGCCTCCTTGATAATGTTCATGCAGTCTTGCAGAAAATTGAGGTAGCCAAACTCTTTAACTTCAGGTGCCAGATCGCAAGGTTGAGATAACCGGGATCTGGATGTCTGATCTCTCCACAGCTCTGCGTGAGGATATTGGGTGTAAGATGTAGTTTTTGGTGAGGGACTACTGAGAGCTCCAACAGGGTGGTGAACCACGGCTGGCAGGCCCATGTGGGAGCAACTAGGATTAGTGTCATGCATGCCTGCCTGAGATTCCGAACCACTAGTGGAATGAGTGGGAGAGGCGGAAAAGCGTAGGCAAATATCCCCGACCAATTCATCAATAGTGCATTGCCTCTGGACAATGGGTGTGGATACCTGGAGACAAAGCTTGGGCATTTTGCGTTTTGGTGTGTGGCGAACAGATCTATGTCTGGGAAGCCCTACATCTGAAAGAACGGGAGGAGAACTTGAGGGTGGAGTTCCCACTCGTGGATCAGCTGTCTGTCTGCTAAGCAGATCCGCAATTTGATTGTCTACTCCTGGAAGGTGTTCTGGGAGGAGATACATTTTGTGACTTATGGCCCACCTCCAGATGGTCTGTGCTAATTGTGACAGTTGGAGAGTGTGTCCCCACCCTGTTTCTGTATGTAATACATTGCTGTCATGCTGTCTGTGCGTATCAGGACAGTTTTGCGTACCAGGTGAATTTGAAAGGCTTTGAGCGCTAGAAATATGGCTAGAAGCTCTAGATGATTTATGTGAAGCTGTTTTTGCTGCAGGCTCCACATGCCCTGAATTGTGTGTGTTTGGAGATGAGCTCCCCAACCAGTGAGCGATGCGTCTGCTGTAAGCACGGTCTGTGGAACCGGGTCGATGAAGGGCCACCCTTTGGAAAGGTTTTGTGGATTCCACCACTGCAGAGAGCGATGTGTGCGGCCGTCCACCAACACTAGAACTGATAACTGACCTTGAGACTGATTCCACTGACGTGCTAAGCATTCCTGAAGGGGACGCATTTGAAGTCTTGCATGAGGGATTATTAGGATGCTTCCCAGTTACTGCCTGAACACCCGAGCTGGCAATGAGTGTTGAGGCTGGAACTGGGAAAGTAGAGGTTGAATGTTGCAGATTCTGGCCGGATTGGGATATGCCAGAGCTGTTTGTGTATTTAGAGTGGCTCCCAAGTACGCTTGCGTGTTGGAGGGTTGGAGATGGGACTTGGACAGATCGACTGAGAATCCAAGATCGTGGAGCAGCTGCACTGTTTTGCGAGTATGTCGTAGGCAGTTTGCTTGCGAGCTTGCTTTTATGAGCCAGTCGTCTAAGTATGGGAAGACATGAATGTGTTGTCTTCGTAGATGAGCTGCGACTACTGCCAGGCATTTGGTGAAAACCCTGGGAGCAGTTGTGACTCCCAATGGGAGTACTTTGAATTGGTAATGTTGCCCCCCTACCACAAACCTGAGGTATTTGCGGTGAGCGGGGTGTATCAAGATGTGGAAGTAGGCATCCTTTAAATCTAAGGTTGACAGAAATTCGCCTTGCTGAAGGAGCGGGAGTACTTGTTGGAGTGTCACCATATGAAAGTGATCCGAATGGATGTATAGATTCAGGTCTCGGAGGTCCAGTATAGGTCTGAGAGAGCAGTCTTTTTTGGGAATTAAGAAGTATAGGGAGTATTCACCTGGTCCTTGATATTGTAATGGGACTGGTTCTGTAGCTCCTTTTTTGTAACAGAGATAGAACTTCTTGTTTGAGAAGGTTGAGATGTTCTTGTGACATTGCGTGTGATCTTGGAGGAATGTTTGGGGGAGTGTCTGTAAGTTCCAGGCAATAACCATATTGGATAATTTGTAAAACCGATCTGTCTGAAGTGATTGTATTCCAGACGGGTAGAAATTGGGAGAGACGTCCCCCGACAGGAGTGGAATGATCGGGGTAGAGGAAGGAAGTCACTGTTTGTGTTTGCAGGGGAAGTGCGTGTTGAGTTGCCTCTGCCTCTTCCCTTGCCGTTGTTCCCTCTAAATCCTCCTCTAAAGTAACCTCTTGACGAGGGCGATTGATTATAGCCCTTGTAAGAAGAGGAGGGATTCTCTGATGAAGTGTTTTTGGAGCCACCCCTGTAAAAGGAGCGACGAAAGGATCCCCTATTGGAAGGGAGTTGCAAAGCCCCCATGGATTTCGCGACCTCGGTGTCTTTTTGCATTTTCTCTAGAGAAGTGTCCACTGTAGGGCCGAATAGGTGCTCTTTATCAAAGGGTTGGTTCAGAATAGAGGCTTGGACCTCGGGTTTGAATCCCGAAATTCTGAGCCAAGCATGTCTGCGTAGCAACACACTGGTGTTGACTGCGCGGGCTGCTGTGTCTGCTGCGTCTAAGGCACACCTAATAAAAGTATTGGTAATTAATTTCCCCTCTTGAATTAGGTCATTGGCTTTGTGCTTGTCGGGTAAAAACTGCATTAATTTTTCTAGCTCATCATAATGAGCTCTGTCGTAGCGAGCTAAGAGAGCTTGTGCATTTGCAATTTGCCAGTGATTGGCTGCTTGCGATGCTATTCTTTTGCCAGAGTCATCAATTGATTTCGACTCCTTATCAGGAGGAGGGGCATCTCCTGTAGTTTGATCTTTTGCGAGCGTTGGAGACTACAAGGGAGTCTAATGGAAGTTGACCCCTGATGTAAGTGGGGTCAATGGGTGCTGGCTTGTACTTTTTCTCAATTCTGGGTGTGATAATTCTTGCTCGCACAGGGTCTTTAAAAATCTCGTCAGTATGTTTAAGCATTCCCTTAAGCGTAGGTAGTGTCTGTGTTGATCTCTGAGAGGAACTTAAGGCCTCAAATAGAAAATCCTCTTCAAGAGCCTCTTTACGTAATTCCACCCCATGGTAGTGAGCAGCCCTATTAAGTAGCTCTATATACCCTATGTTGTCATCAGGTGGTGAGGGTCTGGAAGGGTATAGATCCGGATCGTTGTCTGTGATTGAATTTGTATTATAGTCCTCCCAGGGGTCATTAGTGTCCTGTGGCCTATCTTCATCCCCATCCCCTTCATCTTGTATATCAGGTGATTGAGGTTGTGGGGAATCTGTGGGTGTGATGAGCAAATTTGGGTCAATGGGTGAAGGAGGTGTAATGGGAGGAGGAGAAGGGTTAGTACCCACATTCTTGCGTTTTAAAGAAAAGTGGTAGTCCTCTTGTAAGCCCATTTTCCTTTTCTCTGGCAGTTTCACATGAATATGCCCAGTATCTGGATGGAACAGTCGTTTTCCCTTTGGGCACCGTACTTGTCGGCGTCGAAAGTTTTGGCTCCGAAGATTTACTCTTCGGTAGCGAGGGAATGGCCACAACGACGTGCTTCGATTTCGATGCCGAAGGTTTCGGTTTGGCATCGACATGGGGCTGACTCGATCCCGAGCCGGAAGGCTTTGATTTGTGTTTCGGTGCCGGGCCAGAGGGCGGGCCGTCCGAAACTTTTTCTCGGTGCCGACCTTGGCCCAAGGGCAGAGGAAGGACCGGAGATTTTTTCTTCGTCAAATGTTGGAGTAGGTGGGTGTCTGTACTCACGGTACGCTGACCCGGTGTTACTTGCTCTTGTTCTTCCATGTCGGAGTCGGCTTCGGACACGGAGATGTGTTCCCCCTCTTCTTCGGCTCCTTGTGCGTGGAATTCTTCCTGGTCGGAATCTTCACCAAAGATGTCCAGTGTGGAGCAGCTTTGTTGGTGCATTTCGTGACGTCGAGCCAGACTGTCACGGAGCGTCTTCTTGGATCAAAACGATCGGCACGCGTCGCAGTCTTGTCCGTCGTGTTCCGGGGATAGACAGATTGCACACTTCGTGCAAGTCGGTGTGCGGAAACTTAGCGTGACACCCGGGACAGAATTTGAATGGAGCCCGTTCCATCGACTGCTAGCGAGCCCGACGTGGGTAGGCCCAAAGGCCCTCCACAAATCTTCCCATCTAAGACTTTGACTCGAAACAATACGTGGAGAATTGGAAACGCGATCGAAAACAATACCGTCGAGGGGAACCCGAGAAACGGTGTCGAACCGGAGCACCGCAATTCACATCCGAACCCGATGGCGGAAAAAAACAATCAATGGAGTCGAAAGGAGGAGTCACCTACCTCGTGACTGGAAAAGACTTCTTCGAAGAAAAACAAAGTGCAAACATCCGGACCCAACACTAGATGGCAGGCTATGCAAAGCATGTGATCTACAGCTCACATGCCTCGAATATATATATATATATATATATATATATATATATATATATATATATATATATATATATATATATATAGATAGAAGCATATAAATAATAGTCCCTACTTATTACCACTTTAATAAACTGTATGCAGCTGCATACAGTTTGGTGATAGGCGCTCTACGTGTGGGGCTGGCCAGTACGACTGTAAGAGTGTAGGGCCAGGGGTTCATCAGGGTAGGTGATAAGGACGTACGCAGTGCAGCTTGAAGGCGGAAGTAAATGAATATGAGCAAGGGGCGTGATGTGTATTGGCCATGTCATCTAGAGTAGTGAAAGTCCCTTCGGCATATACATCGCCCATCGACTTCATGCATGCTCCCCCAAGTATGCCGACGGCGTGTGGCTTTTGGGTAACGGATAGGGCCGGGTGGAAAAGCAAAGGAAGAGCCGGCGCATACAGGGGGAGTTGATCAGCATGCGCTCCAAGCATGCACCATGTCCTCATGGTATAGTGGATGGCTTTAAATTTGGTCCAGTTAGCACAGGTACGAGTGAGGGGTAAGATAGCTGCGAGTGAAATAGGGTGAGCATAAACATGTTCAATCGCTACATGGGGAACGTAGTCGTGTGGGTGGTACCAGTAGTGAGCAAAATCCACCTGCGCACAAAGGTAATATTGTTCCATGTCTGGAGCGCAAAACCCACCCTGTATGGAAGCGTAAGTGTGTGCCAATTGATACAGGGCTGTTTGCCCACCCATGCTAGGGCCACCAAATGTGTCCTAATAGTGTTGAAGAATTGGCACGTCGGCACTAATGGTATATTAGAGAACAGATAAAGGAATTTCAGTAAAAATTACCATTTTCATGACAGCAATCTGATCCGCCTTGGAGAGCAGCAGTCGGGACCACCGTGCAACCTGGTCCTCTAACCGCAACATCGCCCTACCATAAACCAAATCACAAGGTCCAGGTCTGGATGGATCCATATTCCCAGATACTTCACTGGGTCTGTGCTCCACTGCAAGGAGAAGTCTATCGCATGAGGGTGAGTGATAGAGGTCAAAGGGAATATAATGGATTTGGACCAATTTATCCGTAGTCCAGAGTAACAGCCAAATTGGATATATTTACGTATTATGGGCGCTAGATTGGACGCCGGCTCACGGACATAAATTGCCATGTCGTCTGCATAAGGCGATATGCCAAAGGGACGCTGCATGAATCTCAGCGCAGATTCTGCATGATGTTGGTGGACTATACATGCGAGGGGCTTGTTGCGTGGGCAAAGGATCTGAGACGACACCGGGGTGTGATAAAGAGGGTTTAATGGGTATTGACAGGTGTTTCTTCCTAGTTGCCAATGTTCGGGTCACGTAGGGTCCCGGGGTGGGGGTACGGGCAGGACTCCGCTCCACTCGTATGGATTCCCTTCTTGACAGGCGCCGAGTCCTCGGGGATGTCGTGGCCATGGACCGGGAACATAGAAGAAAGAAATACGGGGGTAAGGGATCGGTTCCTTCTGTGTGCAGTGATAGGGAGGGGATGTGATAGGACACCAACACACTTGTGTTTATTATCACTTCTGGGGGCGTGCTCGAGTGCAAGGTGATACCGTATACCCACAAAAACAACGGAAGCAAAGGAGAAGGGATATGCAGCTCCCTAGTCTAAGGGGGTATGCTATCCCGCCTCCCGTACCAACCCGTAAAGCGTTTTCGTACCTCTGAGAGCCACGCACCTCCTGGTGCGTGGCTGGGCGATCCGTGGGGTCGTTGGCCTCCTGGCACCTTTCCGTCTCTCTCTGCTCCTCGCTCCGCCTGCTCTCCCGGCAATCTGCTTCTCGCTCCGTACAGGGCTGGAACCGCTTTCCACTCCGTCTTGTCGCCGGTGTTAACACACACCCTCTCCCGGGTCTCCGGTGTCCTTATGGGTCCAGGGAGTGTGACGTCATGGGGCGGAGTTTCGTTCTCCAGGAGCCCCCACCCTGTCTCGTCGTCTTCCACGGAATACTCCAGGGCGGAGGGAATTCTGGGACCCGTAGTCCAGGAGTCCTGCCGGGAAGAAATAAGAGGTGGAGAGGCGGGATTTACGGTCCACCATTCCATACTGTCCACGTTTTGAACCCCGGACGGGCCCACCTTCTTACATTCCTCCCCCCCTGGATTCTCCCGTTCGGGGAGAGGGAACACCCGGGAAAGGTAGTCCGCACTCCCGTTATCTTTTCCTTTTTAGTGTCGGAGTTCGAACGAGAAGGGCTGTAGTGTCAGAAACCAGCGCAGCACCCTGGCGTTCTGTGATTTGTTTATATGCATCCACTATAGGGGGGCATGGTCGGTGTACAACGTGAATGGATTCCCCTCCAAATAGTACCGTAGTTTATCAACTGCCCATTTTATAGCTAAACACTCTTTCTCTACGGTCGGATATTTGGTTTCTCTAGGGAACAGCTTGCGACTAATATATAGAACCGGATGCTCTACACCCTCCTCAGACATTTGTGACAGAACGGCGCCGAGACCGTGGTCTGAGGCGTCGGTATGCAAGATGAAGGGTTTGTTGAGGTCGGGGGAGGCGAGCACCGGGCTAGTGGTGATAATGTCCTTGAGGGCACAAAAGGCCTTCTGCATGTCTTCGCTGGGGTTTTGATACTGTTGTGGGCGGGTGTTTTTGCGAAGCATGTCAGTGAGGGGTAGCAATCTCGGCGAATCGGGGTATAAACCTCCTATAATATCCGATCAGGCCCAGAAAGGCCCGCAGGTCTCTCTTGGTCTGAGGGAAACCGGTTCCAGCTATGGCTCTCACTTTATCAGCCTGGGGAGCTATCAGACCCCGACCCAATACATAACCCAGATATTTCACCTTCTGATAGGCGGCTTTGGATTTCTTTGAGTTTATGTGAAGACCAGCTTTGTCCAAGGCGGTCAGTATGTTATGTATGTGCTTGAGGTGTTCGTTCCAGGTCTTGCTGAAGATGACGATGTCGTCCAGGTAGGCCGAACAATGATCGGTATAGTTCCGTAACACCGTGTTCATGAGCCTTTGAAACGTGGCCGGAGCCCCATGTAGGCCAAAGGGGAGAACGTTGAACTCATATAGTCCGTCCTCAGTAGAGGAGGCGGTCTTCTTCCGGTCTTCTTCTCTTAGGGGGACTTGCCAATATCCCTTGGTTAGGTCCAGGGTCGTTATGAACCGTGCTTCTCCTAGTTTCTCAATCAACTCATCTATCCTTGGGATCGGGTAGGCATCGAAAGAGGAGATGGCGTTTAAGGCTCTAAAGTCCATACAGAACCGTGTCGATCCGTCCGGTTTGGGTACCATGACTATCGGGGATGTCTAATCGCTAGTTGATGGGCGTATGACACCGAGATCCAGCATGGTTTGGACTTCCTTTCTGACGACCGCTCGCTTGGCTGCTGGTATTCTGTATGGCCTTTGTTTCACGATTTTTCCCGGGGGTGTCTGTATTCGATGTTCCGCCAGAGTGGTTTTCCCTGGTAGGTCGGAGAACAGGGGGGAAAACGGGCTTAAGGTCTTCATCAGCTCTGCTTTTGCCTCGGCCGAGAGGTCTTCGTTCATCACGAGTTGGTCAAGGGTGGTTTTCTTCCCGCCAGATGAGGGTAGGGTCAGGCGGATGTCTTTGGGAGGATTCCCCAACCACTTCTTCAGGAGGTTTATGTGATACGTTTGATGTCGGCGGGGGGTTATTTGCAGTCGGTAGGAGGTATCCCCCAAGACGTCAACCACTCTATAGGGGCCTTGCCAACCTGAACACATCTTTCTAGTGGAGGAGGGGAGCAGTACCAAGGCCCAATCACCGACGGCCAGCTTTCTCCATCTCTTACCCCGGTCATAACTGCTCTTTTGTCGCTTCTGACTTCTTTCCAGATGGTCATATGCCAAGTCTCTCAGTTTCCATAGTTTGGCCTTTAGTTGTTGGGTATATTCCAAAGTCTCTCGGTTTTCTTCTTCCACTTCTTGTTCCCAGGCCTCCCGTGTCATTTCCAACAAGGACCGGGGTTGTCGCCCGTACAGGAGCTCAAAGGACGAACATCCCAGACTGCTTTGGACCTGCGCTCTGATGACATAAAGAGCCAGTGGTAATAGGCGATCCCATTCCTTCCCTTCGAGGACCAGCATTTTCTTCAGGATGGTCTTGATGGTCCGGTTATATCGCTCAACAAGGCCATCTGTCTGTGGGTGATATACCGATGTTCGGATGTGGTGGAGATCCAGTACTCCGCATACTTCTTTCATCAACCGGGAGACGAAGGGCGTTCCTTGATCCGTTAGGATTTCCCTAGGGAATCCGACTCTGGAAAAGAGTTCTATCAGTCGATCTGCGATTGCTGCTGAGGTAGGAGCCCTGAGGGGAAAAGCTTCGGGGAACCGGGTGGCATAGTCCACAACTACTAAGGCGTACTGGTATCCTTTCCTTGTCTGTGGTAGTGGTCCGATTAAATCCATTCCGATCCTCTCGAACGGGTTCCCAATGATAGGTAGTGGTTTCAAGGGAACCGCCGGCGGACGTTGCATATTCTTCCTTTGGCACTCCTCACAGGTCTGGCAATGTATCTTGATATCCTTATAGATACCGGGCCAAAAGAAATGTCGGAGCACGTTCTGGGTTGTCTTTTCAGCCCCGGTATGGCCAGCGGTGAGGTGTGAGTGGGAAAAGAACAAGATACGTTCTCGGAACGAGGTCGGTACCAGAAGCTGTTCTGGCTCACCAGGGTTACCCTGCCTATAGAGCAAGGCGTTCTTTATCAGAAACCTAGGATACACCTGGGGAGTTGTGTCCTGGCTTGCGTGGGCTGCTTCCCATGCATTAAAGAGGGTTGGGTCATTTGTTTGAGCAAACCTATAGCTCTTGTCCAGGATCCAGGGTTCGGGGCTGGTTAATGCGACGGATGGTACTTTATGTTCCCTCCGCTCCTCTGAGTTCCCGGAAGACCCACCAATGGTGTGTGTGATTAGCGAAAGGAAGTTAGGGTTGTCTGTCCCTATAAGTAGTTCTTCTGGGAGGGTCTCTAACACCCCAACCCTTATCACGCATGGGGGCCCGTGGGGAGGAGTGAGAGAAAGGACAGCCAAGGGATATGGTTTTATGTCCCCGTGTACACATTTAATGTGAACCACTACACCAGGCACATATTGGTCTGTTCTGACAATAGAACTACGTATCACGGACTGCTTACACCCCGAATCTAGTAATGCATTGACCTCCCTTCCATTCACGTGTACACTTACATGGAATGCCGGCCCCATCTCAGCGGTGTAGAGGACCGATCGTGGAACATATCCGACTTCCATGGGCTCGTCGCTGGATCTTCGTTTTGGGCACATCCGAGCGAGATGGCCCCAATCACCACACTCAAAACATTGTGGCCCACGGAAAGAGGGAATATCCGGTCTGGGGGTCTTGTGTCGGAACGGTTCTACGGATGGACGTGGTCTCCTCTCGGGTTTGCTGGGGAGGGCCTTCCCTTGTTTTTCATTCTCCCATGTAGAGGTACGAGGCTGAGCCCTTGCATACTGGGTGGCCATTTCCACTGCCTCCTCTGGGCTAAGGCGGGGATGTTGCCTCAGCCACCTCCGAGTACCATAGGGCAAGGCCTCCAAGTATTGTTCCAGGTACACCCTGTTCATTATTTCTTCCTTCGTGCTCGTGAGGGGCCTTAACCATTTATCGGCTGCCATTTTGAGGCGAAACCATAGGGCTTTTGGATTCTCCCCGGGCTGTCCGCGCTCCCTCCGGAAGCGGACTCGGTAGGCTTCGGCGTCTAGCCCAAGGTGGTCAAGGATCACATCTTTCACCTCATTGTATGGGGTGGTGCCTGTGGCGTTAGCCACTTGGTAAGCCGATTGAGCTTCCCCAGTTAGCAGAGGAGCCAGAAAGAAGGGCCACCTGTCCTCCGGCCATCCACACGCCCTCGCCACCCTCTCAAAGTTCAACAGGAAAGCGTCTGGGTCCTCTCCTGGGATATATTTCTGTAGGGCAATGCCGGATGGACCATGTGGCCCGCCACGGGGCACTTCAGAGGAGGGCACCGGAGGCGCCCCAAACATCTGTTGCAGGCCATCGATCTGGGCCGTAAACGAATCCTTAAAGACGTCCCTGTCTGCCTGGGCAGACGTCATTTGTCGTTCCACCGCCCATTCAAGCCGTTCCTGTCCCTTTACTAAATGCTGAATGAGTACATCCATCGTTGATGTACCGATGGCAGGATATCCCACTTCTGACACCAGTTGTTGCGTGGGCAAAGGATCTGAGACGACACCGGGGTGTGATAAAGAGGGTTTAATGGGTATTGACAGGTGTTTCTTCCTAGTTGCCAATGTTCGGGTCACGTAAGGTCCCGGGGTGGGGGTACAGGCAGGACTCCGCTCCACTCATATGGATTCCCTTCTTGACAGGCGCCGAGTCCTCGGGGATGTCGTGGCCATGGACCGGGAACATAGAAGAAAGAAATACGGGGGTAAGGGATCGGTTCCTTCTGTGTGCAGTGATAGGGAGGGGTTGTGATAGGACACCAACACACTTGTGTTTATTATCACTTCTGGGGGCGTGCTCGAGTGCAAGGTGATACCGTATACCCACAAAAACAACGGAAGCAAAGGAGAAGGGATATGCAGCTCCCTAGTCTAAGGGGGTATGCTATCCCGCCTCCCGTACCAACCCGTAAGCGTTTCGTACCTCTGAGAGCCACGCACCTCCTGGTGCGTGGCTGAGGCGAAGCTCGTGGGGTCGTTGGCCTCCTGGCACCTTTCCGTCTCTCTCTGTCTCTGCTCCTCGCTCTGCCTGCTCTCCCGGCAATCTGCTTCTCGCTCCGTACAGGGCTGGAACCGCTTTCCACTCCGTCTTGTCGCCGGTGTTAACACACACCCTCTCCCAGGTCTCCGGTGTCCTTATGGGTCCAGGGAGTGTGACGTCATGGGGCGGAGTTTCGTTCTCCAGGAGCCCCCACCCTGTCTCGTCGTCTTCCACGGAATACTCCAGGGCGGAGGGAATTCTGGGACCCGTAGTCCAGGAGTCCTGCCGGGAAGAAATAAGAGGTGGAGAGGCGGGATTTACGGTCCACCATTCCATACTGTCCACGTTTTGAACCCCGGACGGGCCCACCTTCTTACAGGGCTCAAGCGCAAACAGCAATGAGGATAGGGGACACCCCTCACGGGTGCCCCTATGAATCGGTAAGCTATCCATTATCAACCCATTAATATGCACCCGGGCTACTGGGCTGGTGTAAAGAAGCTGGATCCAGCGCACTAAATGCATATGGAATCCCATGCGCTGTAGGACAGTGTGCATGTATGACCATTCAATTGAATTGAACGCTTTGGCAGCGTCAAGAAAGACTGCCGTCGCTGGGAATGATGGGTTCAACTGATGCAATAATGCGAAAATGGTGCTCAAATTGTGAGTGGTGGAGCGGGCCGGAATGAAACTCGATTGGTCCGGTAGTACTTAGTTGGGTAAGAGGGATTGCAGTCTAGTTGCTAATATTTTGGCTACACCTTTGACGTTTGTATTTATTAGGGACAGTGGTCAGTATGATTCGCAAGTCTCCGGTGCCTTTTCTGGTTTTAATAGTGCAATGATCAGAACCTCTTGCAGACAGGGCGGTAGAACACATTTTCATAGACTTCCGCATATAGGGCGAGGAGATACAGCCCTAAGATAGAGGCGAACTCTTTATAGTATTCACTGGTCAGGCCATTTGACCAAGTGCTTTCCCGATGGGCTGATGAGTAATGACTTCTTTAATTTCATCCTCTGCGATTGGTTGCAATAGGTATTCCCCTTGCCCCATTGATAACGAGGCCAATGCAATGTCAGATAGGTAATCCGCTATGTCTTCAGCTGAAGATGATGTGCGTGTATCATGCAGTTGTGAATGGAATTGGGTGAAACTATGTCAGAAGGGGTGTCATAGTGTTCTACGCCGTCTGGGGCTACGATTTTAATGACATGTGTCTGTGCCCCGGGCGCCCTCCCTTCCCATAGGACCTAGCCATATGACGTTTAGACAAGTAGCAGAGTTCTTGTTTCGCAATTAAATTAAATGTGGAGACATTTTTGCGGTTAGCCGCTAGTGTGCGGGGGTTCTGGACAGGTTTCGTAATTGCGCTGAAGATCATGTAGGGTACGTTCTATGTTACGGAGTTGTGTATGGAGAGATTTCAATATGCGGGAATGTGTGCTAATAAAAACACCCCGTATCGTAGCCTTGAAGGCTTCCCAAAGAGTGCACACGTCTGCCACTGAGCCCACGTTTTCTGCAAAGTACGCATTAATGGAGGTCCGCAGTTCCTCACGAAACACCAGGTCTAGCAGGGAAGTTGCCTGGGAGCGGCAGAGCTATGGCGTGGGGGTATGCATAGGGATTTTCAGTACTAGGCGAACCGGGGCATGGTCGGACAAAGTTTTGGGAAGGTGGGTTATATCCGTTACCTAATTACATACGTCTCTGGGGGGTAGCCAGTAGTCCAAATGGGACCAAGAGCCATGTACTGATGATGTATAGGTCCCCTCCTTCCTCCCAGGGTACCTATGTCGCCATGTGTTTACCAGGCCGCATTCCTCCATGCCATCGCGCACCACCCTAGCAGAGTGTTTGCCATGCCATTCCGTAGACACCGAGCAGTCCCATAGAGGATCAAGGTAGGTATTTAAGTCTCCTCCCCAGATAATGGTAGTCGTGTGTAGTTTGAGGGGCTCATTCCAAATGGACACATAGAAACTGGGGTTGTCTATATTCGGGCCATATGTGTTTACCAGGGTAATGGGTGTACCGCTGAGAAAGGCTTGGGCAATAACATATCTACCCTGATCGTCCGAGAGGATTTGAGTGAGCTGGAAAGGTACCCCTTTTTTTTCCACCACAAGCATCATCCCTCTGGAGTACGTGGAGTATGAGGAGGTTACCCTATGCATCCTATGAGATGTTCAGTGTGTTTCGTTAGATGTGTTTTTTTGTAGAAGTGCAATATGGGCACCGTGGCGATTCAGTGCCAGCACCGGTCTTGTCTTCCGCAGTTTATTTAGCCCCCGCACATTCCAGGTGATCAATGTGATGGTTTCCCCACCCGTGACTGTCACTGTGTATGGGGCGGGGGTACGCCTAAGCTGTAACGTTCGATGTGATGTAAGGCACAAACACATGAAGGTGTAACTTGTGACCGTATTGTGGCTTTATGAAGTGAAACCAGTTTAGTGGCTGGAACTACCGCCGAAACTCTGTGGCAACACACACAAACATTCCCCACCCCACCCACTAAACCCATTAGCATCCCAATCATGCCAACGAGATTTCCCTTCCCAACAAGTGAACTAGAGTAATACTGAGACGGATAGGTTAGACAATCTCCCCAACCGGGGGAAGTGTCCACAGACAGATACATTACGAACTGTTGGGGTCTACCTATTGGGGGCTATCACAGTCCCAGTCATACCTCCTGGAGTACGGAGGTGGCCAGTTATGTGCTCTTACAAGCAGACATTGACCCAGAGTGATGAGCATGAAGCAAGTTGTGGGGTGAGAAAATCCATCTAAAGGTTATATGCACCCACAATGCACTGCCACTGCAACACAGGACGATGGATCCAGGACAGTCGGTGGAGGGGTGCCCTCTCAGGGTGGGTATGTCTCATATCTCTTCGTCCTCTCTAGGTGTGTCACTTGGATCGATGCAGCGTGGGGAAAAGGTGTTCAAGATGGCGGTGGTGTAAATGGTCTGCTTGCCGCGCTAATCACTCCTCAAGCGTGCTGGGTATAAGATGGCATACTTGATCCCGGCTTTCTGTAGACGATGTTTGACAGGCAGGAATTCCCTCCTGGCCGCCTGTACGGCTACTGTGAAATCAGGGTAGAAGGCTATTTTATTTCCCTGGTAGGTGATGTCAGCATGCTCATGGGCCAGTATAAGGATAGCGTTGCGGTCATGGTAGATCAGTAGACGCGCTATGATGGGGCGCGGTGCTGTCCTTGTGGGGGGAGGCCTCGCCGACAGGGAGCGATGGACGCGCTCCATCACCGACAGACATGAGAGGGTGTCTTCGCCAAATAAGGAGGTTAGCATGGTCAGTACATACTGCTCCATCCTGCTAGTATTGGTAGATTCAGTGAGCCTAGTAATTCTCCCGTTATTTCACTGGGAGCGCACCTCTAAATCTTAATTTTTGGCCTGTATCACAGCGAGTATCTTTTCCACATTCAAACAATTGTCCTTCACCTGTTTCAGGTCATCTGCTGCACTAGAGATGCGCTGCTCTGCCGCCGACATGCTCCCAGTTTGTTTGTCCGACAGAAATATGATCAATGCGTATGATCAGGGTGTCTATTTTCCAGTTTATGGAGGCGAGGCTCTGCTGCATGGCCTGAAGCGTTGCCACAAAGGATGTGTCCCCCAGGGGCTCAGACCCAGAGCCCTGGGCCACCGGGTCATATTCCGTGTCCTTCGTGGTGCGCCGTGACTCAAATTTAAGACAAGTCTGCGTGCGATCTGCCTTCCCCATGGAGAGAGCACATATGGGCCAATGTGCTAGGAAGTGGAGCCAGACGCAGCCAGCCAGTCGCAGGCCCCGAGCCAGGGGCTGCTCGGGGATACCCACAGGTCCAAACCGGTATAGCCGGGCAGTGCCAGGAGTATTGGGGGGAGGCCACTAACCACACCACAAGGGGCACTTATGTGGAGCCTCACCACAGGCCCTATAGAGACCAGAACAGTCCGCAAAGACCCTACGAGGCCCCCAGGTCGCAGCCCCCTCCTCACAGTCACTGACAGTATTGGTGTCACAAGGCACCATAAATATATGCTCCGAGCAGCACAGGGGACGGCTACAGGACACCCACAGCCTGGGGCTGCACCTCACATGCGCTCCAGTTAGCCACTGCTGCAAGCTCAGCCCACAACAAATCCAACACAGGGCCACAGCCGTGTCCGGAGCATCCCGGCATAGGTCACAACACCACACAGAGTCCCAAAGGGAGGGTGGCCGCACAGCAGCAATATCGGGTGCCGCAATTACTCATAACGCCATCTGGCAGCAGGCAGAATCTGCTGGGCACCCACAGCCACGAAGCCCAAGACACCCAGGCCGGCCTACAGTGCAGGCAAAGTCAGCAGCACCTCCAAGCAGCACCTCCCAGTGCCACGGCCAACAGGCCCGCGGCTCCCCTCGGCATAGGCAGTACTCCTTAGCAGGATGCGGGAGGGGTTTGCCGGTCGTGCCGCCACCGCAGGCCCGTCCATCGGGATGATCAGTGGCTGTACGGCTCCTCACTGACCAGGCAGCAGAGTTTGTCACAGAGCGGCCCTGCGGCTAATGAGGCACAGAACAGGCCACGGTCGTCCAGCCGCACTGGCTCCGGCCCCGCAGGCCGGCTCCCCCAGCAGCAGTCACTAGCGCCCCTCCACCCATGACGGGGAAGGCAGGGGGGTGCTGCAGCCTCACCAAACCGCCTCGGTGGAGTCCGGCCTCCACACCAGGCCCCACAGGACTGCAGCGGACCTCAGGATCTCCTCTACTTTAGGCACCAGTGCGACAGCAGGTAGCCCGGCCCACACGTAAGCCGCGCTGTCCAATCACGGGGCAGGCCAGCAGCACCAAATCACCAATCCGGCCAGAAATCCGGCAATGCAGGTATGCACAACTATGTCTGCTTGCCAATGGTGTACAAAGTAGATGAGTACAGCGTCAGATTGACAGATGGTAAGTTCTGGCCCGCAGAGATGCACTAAAGTGCGTCCATCTTGTCTTGGGCACTCTAGCACCCCCCACAACAATGTTGTTACGGACATATTCACCAAACTGTAATGCTACTTTAACCTTTGTTTTTTTCAATAAATTAGTTGTTGTTAAAAATGGAAATCTTTTTATCAAACCTTACTATAATGTTAATGTTAAATTATTAGTAAAGCGCATGGCTGCCCCAACAACGGGGCGTCCCAGCGCTGCAGTTGAACATAGAGGAAGCACCATGGGGTTAACTGTGTTACTTTAACCTTTTTGTCCAGTGAATTTCTAGAGGTTTTTTTTTACTTGAAGTAATATTTTATTACCAGGCGTAAGGCACACCCCCACCCACCCCAGCACGGCCTTTGCCCGTGCGCAGCAGGAGTTGTCCACAAGGCCAGGCCTGCGGTTAGTCCCTGTGGCCAACACCCCACACTGCACACTGCCTTTGGCCGTGCACAGCAGGGGTTTAGCAACAAGGGTGGCCTAAGGCCAACCCACCCGGAGGCATTCACACCCCCTCACTACCACAGGCAGCCAACCCAACGCCGCACAAAGACTTTACTCGTGGCTGGAGTGGGGTTAGCCGCATGACCTGTCTTGCAGTCAGACCCTGCTTTCAAATCACCGCAGGCAGCTAACTATAAGCATTGCACAGTATTTGGAAATGAGCAGCGGGAGGTTGGTCACAGGGCTTGGCCTGCTGCCAGGCCCTGTGGCCAAACCCCCAGCAGGCTGCCAACTCCATGACGCGCATAGCATTTGGCATGTCCAATGAAGGGTTGCCCTTCGTGCCCCAGGGACCCCATCCGCTGGGGCCAAAACATATATATTTTAAGGGGAAGGGGCCTGCAGCCCCCTCTCCGATCCTTATTTGGCCCCAGGGGGCCCCATCCCTCAAGGCCAAATACCATTTCATAGGGGAGGAGGGCATGCAGCCCACCTCCCCAAGCCTTACTAGGCACCGGGGACCCCATCCCCGTAACTGTGTTTTTTTTTGGGGTGATTGTTTTTAGGATCAACTCGGTTTATTAACACACCTCATGTCTGGCAGTACACAGCATGCCGCCTACAACCCATCAGGGCCGGCCGCGTTCACTCAACGTTCTGGATCACCGTCAATGCCATGAGGATACATTGCAAAACATGACTGAGTTTTAATGTGTTAAAGAAAACAAGCCAAGAGAGTAAAAGAAGAGAACAACCCCTACCCCCCCCCCATCCTCCTTCTTTCCAACCTACTGTTATAGGGAAGTCAAGTGTAGTGAACTGGCCCGCATCCAGGGGCCGCATCCATACTGCCTGCAATAGCACCCTTCAGCGCTCGGGGGGAGGGGTATCATTCGTAGGATACAAAGATAGGATGGGCAGGACAATTCCCAAAATTTCCTAGAGAGAATCGACATAAAAGAAGCCCACAGATCTGAGTAAGAGGAACCCCTAGGAGTGACCGCCAAGGATAGCTTTTCCATTCCCAATAGGAACCAAAATTGATGTAACCATGCAGTATGGTCCGGTGCCTTGTTAGTGCCCCATAGTGAAAGAGAACGCAAAGGAAACGTTAATGCATTTGGAAGCCCCAGGATAGCCTACGCTGGGAATCGTGGGATGGTTGCTTTAAAAGCGATATCAATATCGTCAAGGACTTGCTCCCAATATCTAGTGAGTTTTGGGCAGTGCCAAAAAAGGTAAAGCAGGGTACCGACCCCACCTCCCCCTCATAGCCCCTCCAGAAGTCACATAAGCTGTCCAGATTCCAATTCTGGATGAGACTAGGGGTGTAGTACCAATAGGAGGCTATCTTGTATGTTGTTTCGATGTTTATCATTGTATGTGCTGTATGGTGGACTCTATAAAATATATCCTCCCACTCCTTGTCCAAGGGGGATCTACCAAGGTCGGTCTCCCACCACCTCTGGCCCGGAGTCCGTAGGCGAGGTCCTGTCCTGCCTAAGTGAACATAAATCTCCGAGATCAGGCGCTTTTCGTCTGCTTTAAGAAATAAACCATTTTTCGAATTAGGTCCTTAAGCGACCCGCCCCAGGACGTGTGGCAGAACTTAATACCCAGTGGCAGAGCTGCAAAAAAACGAGAACCGGTCTGCCTCTGTCAAGGAGTAGCCAAGCTTGAGCTGGTCAAATGAAATGAGACCATCCAGATCAAATAAGCAGCCGAGGCGTTTACAGCCCCCTCCCACCCATCTGCAAAAGCAGCGCTGCTCCATCCTGGGAGGGAATGCTGGGTTAGCAAAAAGAGGTGTCATAGGGGAAGGGAAAGTTGTTAGGCCTGCTTTGACTGCCACTATTTCCAGACCTTCAGGGTCAAGTACGTGACAGGCAATGAGTAGAGACCCCAAGCTCTATGTCAACGAGGAAGCCACATCTCCCTACATATTTGAGAGCCTGCTACCGCTTGGTCTATGATGACCCAGTGTTTCTTGGAAAGGGGCCTGTTCCCCTCAAGGAGGTAGAAGAGCTGGGCGGCTTGGTAATAGCGCGCCAGCAAGGGCACCGCCAGTCCCCCCTCCTGCTTTGCCTGATACAGTAGGTTTTTCTGAAGCCTAGATTTCTTGCCCCCCCATATGAAGTTACTGATATCAAGTTGGAGAGATCAAATTACGCTAACAGGTGGTGTTAGCGGCAGTGTTTGGAAAATATAAAGGGCCCATGGGAGGATGGACAGTTTAACCACTGCAATCTGGCCTAACCATGACCGTGATAACCGGTGCCATATCGCTAGGTCTTTGCGAATGTGGGCGGCTAAGGACGCGTAAATTACAACCACCGTCCTAGGTAGCGTTCGGGCTGGGGAGAAGCCAAGAAAGGGAAGGTCCTCGGTCCACCATGAGAAAGCAAATCATGCTCTCAAAACGCGCTCAGTTTCCCGGGAGGCCATAAGATTCAAGATCTGGGACTTCTGTAAATTGACCCGAAAGCCTGAAACTAAGCCAAAAAGCCTTAGCTCCGCTTCAATGGCCGCGAGCAAGGTCAAGGGTTCCATGACCGAAAAGATTACATCGTCGGCGAATAGACTGACCAAGCGGGTGCCTCGATAGATGGGGAAGTGTCAGGACAGGACTCCATTAACCCTTACTGATGCTCGAGGAGTACTGTAAATACACCGAACCCACTTCCTGAACCTTTCGCTGATACCAAATCGCTTCAAGGTTTCAAAAAGATAGGGCCAGGGTACCCAGTCAAACGCCTTCTCTGCATCAATAGAGAGCAGAAGCGCTTCTTTGCGCGACCGGTGCGCCTTATCTATAAGATGGCAGATGCGTTTGGTATTGTCTCCGCATTGACGAGAAGGAATAAAACCCAATTGGTCTGGATCAATAAGCCCAGGCATGAGGGGATTGAAACGGTGTGCAAGGACGCCTGTGAAAAGTTTTCTGTCAATGTTCAGCAGCGAGATGGGTCTATAAGACCCGCATTAGGTTGAGTCTTTGCCGGGCTTGGGGATCACAGAGATGGAGTCCTCTAACAGACTCCAACAGAGTGCCCAAGTCGGAGAAGGAATTAAAAAAAGTTTCGCAAGTAAAGGCGCCAATTCGGGACAGAAAGTTTTGCAGAACGCAGAGCGGAAGCCGTACGGGCCGGAGGATTTCAGGGGCTTCAGTCGGGCAATAGCCGCAATCACCACCTCCACGCGAACGGGCCTATCTAATGGGTCAGCCTCAGAAGAGGGAATCAGCGACGGGCTGTCTGCCGTAGAGTACAGTGAGGCATAAAACTTGTGGAAGGCAGTTGCGATACCTTCAGGATCTCTCACCACACCATTAATGTCAGTAGTAATAGCCCTTACTGAGCCCAAAAATTGCTTACTACGAAGACAGTCTGCTAACATGCAGCACCCTCCATTGTTGCCCAGATAGAGTCTATGCTTATGGCGCAATATAGCGTATTCCACCCGATCTAGGTCTAGATGACGTGGTTGCAAGAGTTCCTTCTCTAGCTCCCTCCACACCCTGGGGACACCTGATCGCTTATGGATGGCCTCTAGTTCAGAGACTCTCCTCTCAAGGACTTTCCGTTTATTGTATCGTCTACAATTCTCGGCTGCCGCATGAGCAATAAGCTCTCCGCGAATGACCAGCCTCAAAGCCTCCCACACTGAGGGTAGAGGCGTCGCCCCGGTATCCTTAAGGGCCAGATATTCCTTAAGCGCTCCACGGATTGCATCCACCGTGGCGGGGGGCAGAAAGCACAGTGTCCCCAAGTCACCAACCCAGTGGTTGAGAGGCGGGAGGAGGCATCCGGAGCGCCATCGTGATAGGTGTGTGGTCCGAGAGGGAGCGGGGTTTGATAGTAGTGTCAACCACTTGCTCCAGCACATCCGGTGAAGCCAAAAAGTGATCAATACGAGCATACGTCTAATGCGCAGCGGAAAAAAGTTATAGTCCCTCGCAAACCACAGTTGGCAAGCCAGCAAAGGCCCTCGGTGAGAAAGCTCTGGTTTAGCCAGATCTCTGACCAGAATCCATGACCAAGTTCAGATCTCCCCCCACCACCACAGATGCATCAGGAGACTGAAGGACCTTGGCCAAGGAATCAATCAGGAACCCTTCCTGACGCTCATTTGGCACGTAGGTAGAGGCAAGTTAGAAATGGTAAGTGCCCGTCCGCACGCGAAAGGCCAAGAGGCGTCCCTTTATATCTACAACCGTACCAAATACTGTCCCATGGAAATGTTCAGAAAAGACAATGGCCAGCCCACCCTGGTTAATGGGACCTGTAAACCAGTATTGGTGCAGGAATCTCCGGAATTGCATCCTACGGACATCTTCAGATAGCAAATGAGTCACCTACAGTAGGCAAATGTCCACCCCCCTGCATTTTCAAGGAGTGAAAGGATGGCTGAAGGCTTTGTGGGATTGTTTAGGCCTCGAGCATTGAGGCTTAGCAATTTGAGGGATATGTTGACAAAAATGTGCTATGATCAGGCCACCCCTCTAGGGAAGTCAGGGGCCGGGGATCGATGTGCAGGGACCCCCAAATCAGGTAACTCCCGCAAAAGTAATAGTATACAGAGGAAGGGAGAAACCCAAATAAACCAAACAACCCCAACAATAAAAAATAGTCAAAGAGTATAGGAAAGCAGTCCATCAAACATGGAAACACAAAGTCGGGGTGGTTCTTTAGGTACATTAATCGGCAATATCGAACAAAACCCCGCCGCCCGCCCCTGGCCTCAACAGCCTACCCGCGGGCATCCAGGCCTAACTTTGTCCTTCTAGAGTCAGGACCCAGCATTATCCACTCCGTCGCCGGATAGGGACCGAAGGACAGCCACACGCTCCCATGCAATGGTGTCCGAGTCGGGGCAAAAACCCTCCGGGGTAGACTTACAACGTGCCCAGCGCCAGACACGCCCAGCCGGGCGGTCTCGAGCAGAAGCGGATTGTGATCCCTGTTGTGTGGGATCGAGGTTTAGAACCTTGCAGGCCTCCGCAAAGGATCAAAGTTGGCGAGTCTTGCCCTCCCAACGAAAGATCAAGCGGAAGGGATGGCACCAAGAATATGGAATGCCGGCGTTCCTCAAATGAACTGTGACTGGGCGAAAGTCCCTCCTTTTTTGCAGAGTGATCGTTGCTAGGTCCTGATACAACTAGGGGGTGTGCCCACGAAACTGCAATGGCTGGGCATCCCGAGCTTTACGTAGGATAGCTTCTTTAGTTTTGAAATCATGGATACAGACCAGGATGTTGGCTGGATGTTGTTTCACTGCTCTGGGTGGTCCTACCCAGTGACACCTAGCAAATGTAATCTCATGTTCCGCTGGAGAACCCAGAACCGAATGGAACAACGCTTGGACATACTCCTCTAGGTTAGAACCTTCCGAAGCGGTCCGCACCCCATATGCAAATGTTATTCCTCCTGGACTTGTTTTCAAGGTCCTCTGCATGCGCCTGTATGTCCATCTGCTGCTCTTGAAGACTAATTACTTCCTGCTGTAGACTCTCAATCTCCACGACTCTGTCGGTGGCGCCTTTCTCCATGGCAGCCACCCGTTCCCCCACCTCATCTATGTCTCTGCGAACTTCTTTCAGATCCGAGGAAAGGTCATTCTTCCTTGCCTGTAAATCCTCGTGCAGAGAAGCAAATGGGGAACTCCAAACATTTGCGGGTAACGGGGCCCTCAGAGGCCTGACAACCGCCTCAGCACCCAGATCCGCCACCCCTGACCTCTCACTGGTGGGCTCTCCAGGAGTTTTAGGGAACATTTACCGCAAGGTGCGATCCTTCTTGGACTTGGTAGAGGCCAGATCGTCGAGATTTAACCCGGGGGACGTCACTCAAAGTCAGGTGAAAGGCCAAGCCAGATGCCGCAGGAGCGCCACAGAGCCCCAGACACTAGTCCCCAGGAGGAGGTCAATGCAAGGGCCTCCGCCAGCAATCCAATGCCACCCAGGGATCCCTCAGGTTAGACAGGTCTCAGCCACAGATGGAGGGGCCCAGTTCTGCCAGCAGTGTGTCCAAACTCAAGGCACTGCTGAGACGCTCTCCTCTGCAAGCCCCTCCGCGAGTTCCAACCAGTCAGCCGCTCGCAGCTATCTCTCTGTACCTCGGTTGGGGTGCAGGACTTGGCTGGCCGCTGTCTTCCATCAGGCCCCGAATCTCCACTGGAGGGCCGGGGAGCTCCACCACGCCGTGCGCCACTCACTGCTCCACAGGGCGGTGCAGAAGCCCAAAACACCCCACGACAGGGGGCCCAGACCCGGCGGCTCCTTTTCTCAGGCACACAAGTCTTAGTCGCAACAGGTCCAGCTCCCTGTGAGGAAGCCTCTGCTTTGGAAGCGTTGCAGGGATAACAGGCCCAAGTCACTTCAAGCAGGCCCCACCAGCAGGCTAAGTTTGTCACAATCCGCACCTGGTAAGAGAATTTTGCCACCTCTTTTCAACTCAACAGCCAGGCAGGGGATGAGTGTCTAAGTACAGTCACAGGCCCCGCATAGAGGCCCAAGCGACGCAGGTTCCCACAAGAGAGAAGGGCCCCGGAGCTGCCATCAGAAGGCGGAGTGTCCAGGCGTGAATCCCACGTGACGCAGGAGGGGGCAATACGGATCCAGACCGGGGAAGGCCTCCTTCGCGGCACTGCCGGTCCCCGGTCTCCTGCGTCACAAGCCTCTATGGGAATATTCTTCTATGCGGGCCGTATGTTCACGGACCCAGCCTCCGGCCACTGGAGCCTCGTGCAGCCGAACTCAAGGCCCTGGCGTCCACCACAGTCGGGACCCCACTGCGACTCGCGGACCTCTAGTCCTGCTGGGTGAGCAGTAGTCAGGATCCGGACTCCCCACAATCAAAGGCCCAGGCAGCCCAGTCTCTCCCCAAGGCTGAAGTGCAGGGCAGTCCATGCTGCGCAAGCTGCAGCCCGCCAATCTCGTTCTCCGTGGGGACGTCCGGTCCGTCTAGCAGGCCTTCACTAGGGCCCACAGGTCTCCCCTTGCACCTGGGCAGGCCGCCCGAAGTCCCGGGCTGCTTCCAAGCCGGCGAGGGAGGTCGATGGGGCCCATGCACCCTGCTGTAGAAGTGGCGGGGACAGAGCGAAAGGGAAACACATCTGTTCAAGCCGCCATATTGGCCACGCACGCTGGATTTAAAAAAAAAAAAAAATTAAAAGGGAAAGGGCCGCGAGGCCCCCCCTCCCCTGAGCCTCATTAGGCCCTGGGAACTCATCCCCCATGACAGTTTATTGTTTAAAAGGGGAGGGAGCCACACGGCCCCCTCCCTGAGCCTATTATGGCCCTGGGGACCCCATCCCCCGGGGGCTCAATTTTAAAAAAGGTGGGTGCCCGGGTGCCCAACCATGGTACCCACAATGCACACGATGGGGGCTGCAGGGGAGCCCCAGGGGAGTATTTTTAAAGCTCCTGTTTGCTGGGAGCAGACTTTGTGTTTGCCCCATTTGCTGGGAAATTTAAAATTGCTTACGCCAGCCGGGAGCAAACCAGTTTCCCCGACTGCGCCGGAACGGTCCTTCCTGCTGGAGTAATACTTTCATCTCTTTCCCTGCCCACATGTCAGCAATCTGGGGGGGGTCTTTATGTTGCTGTAATCTGTTTCAAGGTTCAGTATTGGAGTATAGCCTTATGTGTCTTTTTATTATGCGTGGAGATCAAGCAGTTTTATATACTGGATTTTGAGCTGAATGATGAATCCGATGTTATCTATTTATCTTTCATATCTATGGTTTAAGCTGGTTAACCTTGTTATAAGATGCACTTTTATGCACCGGTGCACCTTAAAGATATTTGCTGTTGCCAAGGTCTGCTATTGATTATTCTGACTGATGAAATGGGTTTTGCACTCTTGCACTTTAAGTATTTCCATTAATATTTCGGCACTCATGAAGACTTAACCGTTTTTTTCCCTCCAACTTCTAGCTATCACTTACTAGATATTGAGTTGAATAATTATTTAATTTATTTATCTTCATAACTTGGTCTTAAGCTGGTAAACTGCGTTACATGTTGCACTTTTCACGCACTAGTGCACTTTAAAGATATCTGCTGCTTCTAATGCTTAACAATACTTTTTGACTGATGAACTGTATTTTTTACTCCGGCACTTTAATGATTGATGTGATCGCTCCTGTTTGTTTTCTAAAGTAAAGGTGATCAATACATCTCAGATAATGTTTGTGTTATTTGTCCTGCTCAATGAACACAACCTTAGAAATCCACTTAAAACACAAAAGGTTACAGGGACATTATTGTTAGTTTAAGATTTCACTCGTACAAAACGAGTGAAATTCAGCAGTTATAGTTGGCGGAGCTAACTATAACTTACGCCCCCGCAATGCACTGCTTATGACCTCACATATTACATCACTCATGACATGGTCAGTGACATCACTGATGACATCTCAAATGGCATCACAGATGACATGTACATCTTTGTTATAGTTAGGAAAATGTATTTATTCTTTCTATACGCACAAAACAAACTACACAAAAATTTAATTCCTAAACTTATACTTTTACCTTTATAAACGTAACACCTTCAAATTACTATAACTTGCACACCTTCATACACAATATATCCAACTCAGGAGCTACACTACATTAACTATAACTCATACCTTCTCCGTGCACTTCTCATCCTGTCTTACATTATCTCATTTATACCACCTAAAATAATAGTATATAGTAAAACAGTTATGACATAGCAAATCAAATCTTGTGACAACAGTGCATAGTAGAGTGGTGAGTTATAGTTAATGTAGTGTGGCTACCCAGTTGAATACACTGTGTACGGAGGAGCACCAAATAAAATAATCTGAAGGTCTTGTGTAAATTATAAATTCAAAAAAGGTACAAGCAGAAGTTTAGAAATGTAATTTTTTATGTAGTTCAAGTTTTGTTTGTAGATAAAAAGTTAGATTAATTCAGAAGAGGTGCATAAACTACAAATGTATGGTATAACTAGAACTTGAGAATTTGTAATGTTTGTGTATTATACGTTTGGTTTGTATAAGCAAGCATAAAGTTTTTTTTAACTATAACAAAGATATAAACTTTGTTTTTCCCACCAAATAAATAAAAATATATATATATATATATATAGATACACACACACACACACACACACACACACACACACACACTTTTTTAATATATGCTTAGTTTTATTTACTTTTAAAATAGGGAAGACCCCCATTCAGCTCATTATTATTATTATATACATGCATATAGGTGAACCCCTTATCCCAACCCTATATCTTTAAACACCTTAACTATCCCTACCAATCCCTGAACCCTAAAAATAATTTACTACCCCTTTCCCATCTCTGAAAGATAATACCGCATAATTCATGTGGCATATCGTTTATATATTTATAAGTACAGACACATATTCACTGAAAAAACCAAAGGTTAAAATAACAGTTGGGTGAAATGTTCAGTAAAAACGTAGCTTTTTTAAACTAAAAAAAAAAAAAAACACAGAATTTCACCAGTTATAGTTATCTCAAGTAGTTATTAGCAACACAAACAAGGCATTTTCTATGAAAACATAACTAGCCTATAACTAGCCATGGGGTTCAAAAACGAGCGCTTATGTCACTGAAGATAAAAATAACACCTGCATGGTGAAGCCCCTCATTTTAAAGTACCTGAAAACTGTCTGTGTGGAACCCTGCATTGTAAAGTCTGCATGATAAAGGTAACACATGGTAAAGATAATCTACCATTTAAAGAGCGTTCACATCTGCTCATTTAACATTGCCTCTGAGATGAACTACATGAAGTCTCTCCATCTAATTGTGTGGTATGCTCTCTGGCCAATTAGATTAAGAATTTGTACCCCTCTGCCCACGAGGCTTCTATTACCCAAAGTTTCTTCAATAACTGTAAAATGAAAGAGCCTCAAGAAGGCAGAACGGTGGCACAGAAATCTTTGAAAAATACAAACCTGGAAAGTCTCTAGTTTCCTTCTCCAGCATTCGAGAATTCAATGATTTACATGCTTGAATAAAGTCCACAAACATAGTATCAACTATGTATACTACAGTAGAAGGAAAGCATGAGTCTCCCCTTAATGAAATTGTGTCCATAGCATTGTCTTTACCACCAGAGCTTCTGATCTATACAGCATGACCAGATAGTTGTGTTTCATCAATGTATGATAGGAAGCCCATGTTGGTGCTTTACGTATGGCAGCAACAAGCACGCTAGCAAAAGCATTGCTGTTGGTTCATGGTGGAGAGCTTCACATGTAGGGAAATGTAGATACCTCCTAGCGACTAAGAAAAGGACAATTCGAAGAGCACTTTCTCATTCCAGTGGTAAGACATTAGTAACTTCCGTATGAAGAAGGGCCTGATTGATTGAAGGGCTACTTTTGGATTTTTTTTTTTTTTTCTGAACCTGAAAAAAGGGTCCGACAGCGACTGTGTTAATCTCTCCAACACATCTGGTAAGTTTGGGAAGATGCCTTGTGAAAAGGTTCAAACAGAGACCCTAAACTCTATGGAACTCTCACAAGGGTTGGTATCGCGACATGGACTGGAAAGTCCTTTGATGATCTCAACTGGTTTTGGATGTGAAACGTGTCTGTGCTGGGGTAGGAGATACTTCAAGACAGGTACTAAATGAACTCCCAATCACAAACATTTAAGGCCCAGTTGTGCGATGTAGCAAATACAGGAGGATCTCATAAGGACACGTCATTAACAGATCGATATTTATTGGATTTATCCAAGAAGCTTTGGCAGAGGAACCTGCTCTGGGTGCCTTTAAAACCATTTTCAAGATGTTCGAAGAAACTAGTTCCAGGTTGGAAGCAGCCAGGCTTTTCGGTGTAGACAGGTCAGATACTCACATCCTCAGTTCTTGGTCAGAAGGTGAAGGTCTAGTTTGAACTTTATCTGTGGACATGTCCCAGAGGTCTAAGAAGCACAGCTGTCCGGCTGGAGCCACCAGTGTAATATATTTTTGTTTTTTAATATTTGCCCTTAATTTGGAATAGGCCCACGAGGATCTGAGGGTTATGTGGAAAACCTTACCCAAATTTTCCTTAGCAAGGAATCAAACATTCATCTCCTTAACATTCTCCACATTCCCCACACCTTACCTTATGTCTGTCTCGAAACAGCAACATCTCCTGCTGAAGAGCCAGTTTTCACATTATAGTCCATCAGATCCAACAAAAGCTTTCCCCACCTCAGCAATAAAAGATAAACTTGTGTGGAATCCAATTCTCATTTATGCTAACTGACGGTTTGTATGCTCAGTACATCTGCCCACGTGTTGTTTAGTCCTGAACATACTCCACCATCAGAGTGATGTGGCTTTTCGTATACCACCAAAGTTCCTCTGCTTCTCCGACTTTCTCCTTACTAAGGAAAAGTTAGTCATTGTGACTTTGGGATCCGCTCTACTGAATATTTTAGGAGAAGCTTTAGGATCACTTCCTGAAGTGCATTCACATGCATGTGTTTCATTGGTGGTTTGTAAGCACACTTTCCGTCAAATTCCCTTGAGTGTCTGCACTGTAAAAGAGCCAGATCTCAGTGCTGAGATGGTGGTTTGCCAAGATAAAAGGAATCCACATATCTTGACCTCTTCAGTATGGTCTTACTGGGTGGTCAGCAGAGTATTGTCTCAGGGAGTCAAGTACTTCTGGCCTGGTTTTGTTTCGAGAAAGCACCTTTTTCTACTCCGCTGGACCATGGGGCCAGGATGTCACTCTGACTTACTTTATCGAGAAGAATACTGGCTCGACCATGACAGCTTTGCTTCCTGTAGAATAAAAAAGTGACCCATTAAGGTTGCTGGCCACTCAGTTGCTCATAGTTCTGCCATCTGTAGGACGAGGATTGGGATAAATTAAGTTCAAGAGAGACTTCACTGTATCAGCTGTTATGGATGCAGATCCTCATCAAGGTTATGTGTGTATCCCACTCTCTCCCTAAAGATGGTCTTTGGAGGTGAAGGGACAGCAGGTCGTTGTGGAGGGGAAAGACAAACCGTTCAGATAATGGTCTAGCCTGTGGTGTTGAAATCCAAGTACCAGACCCCACAGTGGGTCTGTAAACTGGAGGAGATACTGCTTCACATCTTTTTTGGGGGGGGTGAAAAAGGCTGCCTGGGACTTGGATGCTCCGGATCAAGTAAAAGTGTCCATAGTCACTAGGCTGAAGAGTTTGGACACTATCATCCTTGTGTGAATACGGGATCAGCCTCTTTCACACTGAGCATCTCAAATCTTTCTGAAAAAGGGCACCTCCAAAATCTGAGTAGAGGCCAACGAAACTCAGCTGCAGTGGAATGGTAGTCAGAAAAGGACTTGCTGTTATTGACAAAGTGATGAGAGGCATCCTCGAAGATGCTTCTCTTGATTGTACCAAAGTGGAAAAGCGGTGCATGGTCTTGCAATAATACTCAGTCGCCAAAAATAACAAGCATTGGCATAGCCAATAGGTCTCGCCTTTGGGGCCTTATAAGTGTTTAGCCAGAGCTATTGACTTTGCCAATGTCTTTAAGCTGTGCTGTAGAGAAGTGTGGCTGCTGTGCAGCATGCTGAAAAGTTTTAATAAAAAAGTGTCAGAAGCATTTTTGTTACCTTATATATGACCAAAAAGACATTATGTACAACTGAACGACCATATTAAAAAGTATTTACAATAAAAAGTCCTCAGTTTTCTTTTGTTCTTGCAATGCTGGCAACTTGTTTCTGCCTATTCCAATGGTTGTTTGTTAAAGCTTTTTTTGAGGGGGCATAAACAATCGGAGGGTGAAGGTTGGGAACTAGTACCTGTATTATAACACTAGCTGCGGGCAGACGCTAGGGGAGAATCAACAGATGCCAGATTCCGAGAGCAGGCTGAGGTTGTGCTGAGTGATGCTGAGGTGGTAGTGGTGGTGGTGACTGGTGCGGAGACGATGCTGAATGATACTCAGGTCTTGCTGAGTGATGATGATGATGTGGTGGTGTACTAGTGCAAAGGCGATGCTGAGTGATGCTGTGGTGACCCTGAGTGGTGCTGCGGTGGCCCTGAGTGATGCTGCGGTGGCGCTGACTGATGCTGCGGTGGCGCTGACTGATGCTGCGGTGGCGCTGACTGATGCTGCGGTGGCGCTGACTGATGCTGCGGTGGCGCTGACTGATGCTGCGGTGGCGCTGACTGATGCTGCGGTGGCGCTGAGTGATGCTGCGGTGGCGCTGACTGATGCTGCGGTGGCGCTGACTGATGCTGCGGTGGCGCTGACTGATGCTGCGGTGGCGCTGACTGATGCTGCGGTGGCGCTGAGTGATGCTGCGGTGGCGCTGAGTGATGCTGCGGTGGCGCTGAGTGATGCTGCGGTGGCGCTGAGTGATGCTGTGGTGGCGCTGAGTGATGCTGTGGTGCTGCTGAGTGATGCTGCCGTGACACAGTGTAATCCACACACACTGGCATAAAAACGTACCTAGTTAAGTTTGGAATTTTAGGCGCTCGATGTATGAGAGAAAATAAACCGGCCTCTCATATTAACAGGTATCACCTTGATACAGTTAAATTATTTGCATGCCACTGAATGATTTAAAGTGGGTATTCGTGAGCAGTAGAGAGAAATATGCAACCAAAAAAACAAACCGTCTTCTGAGTGCATGTTTACCGATGCCAAAATCTATGCCTCAAAACAAATAAAAACACAAGTCTTAACAGTTAACGGTGAACAAACGTGTATTTTCTGAAAACCTCATTCAATACCGCAAACGTGACTTTTGTTTCTAAAAATAACCCAGGAGTGCGTTTTTCTCAACACCCCGCTGCCTCTCTTAAGTGTTCTTCTGAAAACCCTGAATAGGTTAGTGCACCTTTAAGAAGCACGCACATGGTGTCAACGCTGCATTACTTTCCGCCCAGTCTGAGGTTTATTTACTACAAGCTGCATCAATGAAATGCCAAGAGCCCGCCAGAAATCGTAATGGCGTGGTTCGCCGATGTCCTGCAACAGCTTAAACCATGCACAAGGGCCGCACTGACAGCACACATCAGCAGCACCATGTGCTGCACAGATCTAATTTGGCCCCATGATGAAGCAAATGTAAGGTTTAAGTGCGATTCGGAGAAGGGGTGTCAAAGAAGCAGTAAACAAAAACTGTTCGGGAAGTGAAAAAGTGAGATTTTAACCCCAGGGTGTCTGCAGCATCTCGGCGAGTACAGCCCTCCTGCAGTCTCCTAGCAACTGACAACATATTCGGGAGCATGTGACTGCCAAGCCATGGGAAACACAAGCTGAGAACCGACACCAGCGCACGTCACAGAGTGTCACACCTCCGAGGCGTGCCAGGCATGAGTTCGAGTGGGAAGTGGTAGTGGGGAAAGGGGTTGGTGAATTGGAAGAGGCCACTTAGTTTCAAAGAGCTGCTCGGGAGAAAGGGTCACGGCTGCAAACAGAATCAGCTGGCAATTATGATAATATAGCGCTTGAAGCGGCAAAGGCAGACCGCTTCTTGGTGCTACATCTAAGAGTTTTAGTGGCTTCAGTACTCAATGCCTAGCGTGAAAACTTAATTATAATAATCCCCGTTTATTTATTCGACCAAATTGTGTTATACCCGGCGAATAACTGGTTTTCCCCATACCGCGTTTCACAAATAAACACAAACGTGAAAGTGAAAGTGATCGCGATCGCACGCTGTAAGGGTGTCGCGAGCGATGCGCTTAATGAGCCATGACGGAGGAAAGCCAGATGGCGCCTGTGCGCGTAACCGCGCGCGTAACCGCACGCTTTAGGCCACACAAAAAGCGTGTGGTCGGATTTTTGAAGCCCACTAACAAAGTCTCGCCAGGGCAGCGCATGCGCTGGCTCAGGCGAGACCTAAAAAAAAAAAAATCGGTGATGAAGCAGTAAGCACACGCTGGGTGCTTGACCATATGAGTAGGCAAGACAGTCTATTCAAATTTAGGCAGGTATTCAGATCACAGCCAAGAGAATGGTGCAGTTGACAAAGTATTTAAGATTTTGAATTTCTTGCTTCTCAACCAAACCAGAAAGAAGCCTGCTTCTCAGCAGAGGCTTTGAGGAAAATAATGACAGTCTTCTGAGGAAAAAAGATTTAGGATTCCAGGTTCATTTTATCTGTGGCCTTGAAAGAAGAGACGAGGGAAGCAGTGCTCATTGACTCTTTGCTGAATAAAGGTCCATCACATGCAAGCAACTATCCTCTTTCCCTTGCCCTCAAAGTATCGTTGTAAAAGACTTGCAGATATCCCGTTTTGTTTGAATGTGGAGTATGCAGTCAGTAAACGCATTTGTTATGTGGATTGTTAACAAAGATGTTCTTAATCCAACAAGCTGCCGGCCCAGAAGAGGGAGCTTCATTAGGAGCGAATGTAGAAGGAAACAGAACCAGAGCACAGCCACCAAGGAACCTTCTAAAGATGTAGGTGAAACAAAACTCCAACAAGTGGACCAAAAAAACTCCAGAAAAAAAAAAAAAAAGACACAAAGAATTCTAGAGCACTTAAAGTATTGTCACCTTATGCTTGATATGCAAAGTGGCAGGTGACTCACGCTGGGAAAACAACTTTTGCTGCTTGAAAACATGCGTTTGCTTCATGCTACCTGCATAATTGCACCCCATGGTTGGATTTTTGTTATGGGGATTGTAGTTTATTTGTAATCCACATGAGCCATAGAATGTCAACTTACAGCCTGGAACTTCCAGGGAATGCAAGTTACATTGAACTTCTGGCAGAGACTGAGACTGAACAGAGAAGGAACCCCTAAAATATCAAACCTTTGTAAAAGAGAAATAGAGGAAAGTGAACTTAACTGGGCATCCCAAGTTAGACATAAGTTAGATAAGTTGTGTGCTAAACTTTCCTTAGAACCAGATCAATGGAAATCAGGGCAGCAGATTCCCAAACAGGTGCTACGAGCTATTATCAACACTAAGGCTCGAGAAGAAGATTTATGTTACTTGGGGAGCAAATCGTCCACCGAGTTCTTGGTAAACGGATGGACTAATGATCATATGTTTCCCTATATCGAGACCATGCCTAACCCCAAGCTTAGAAATGCGGTATTGAAATTTAGAGTTGGCCTAAACCCATGTAATGCATATAGGAAGATAAAAACTGCAATGACTAATAATCAGGGTCTGTGTACATGTGGATTACAAGTAAAATGCAGTGGCCCACATATTTTGCTGGACTGTTTGCGGTTTCTAGAAGAACGGAAAGAATTTTTAAAACCTCTTTTTATTGCCTATAACATTGATAACAGGGATCAAGCTCTCAGCTTGTTGATAAATATGAGATTTGTAAATGTGGCATGTGCATTAGGAAGATTTTTAACTGCAATTTAGAGGTCGTTGACTGAATTGGTAATATAATCTAAATTGGGTTATGGGGCAGAAATGCGATTTTACCCACCCCTTGAGGACATTTTTGAGCTCTGGAAGTCCGTATGCATGTAGAAATGTATATTTAATGTATATGTGACCCTTTCCCTATTTGGTTATGAATTAAGAGCTATTTTATAGAGTGGTACTGCTCCCACCGTATATTTTAATAGGATTTTATTGTGTTTTATACAGTTTTTTATGGTTGCACTTTTTGTATAATTCGCATTTTAACTGTACGCTGTATTGTGGCATTTTTATGGCTATATTTGCCGAATAAAAATATATTAACAACAAACATATGAGCCATCCATGTTAAACTGCGGTACATAAATAGCAAACACCTGTCCAGATATTTGCTAGGCTATACAGCGGTTACAATGCATGGTAAATTCAGGGACATCACAGATGACTTACCTGTCCTCACCTCCCCTCTGTTGGATGTCTCTTAGTTTCTTCACAAATTCTGCAAATTTCATTTCCTGCCTCTGGGATTTTGGTTTAAAGTCTTTGAAATTAGCCATTTTCTTCTCGTCATAGTACAGAAACTTGTGCCCATTGGCACTGTAAACAGAGAAGTCCCCACAGCCAATGTTCTCCTGGAGGTAATCCAAGTCCCATTTTAATGCTGTATAAACTAGGTTTGTGTCCGTGAGTACCACCGGTTCCTAATTTAAATCATATAAAGAACATGTTAAAAATGGAAAAATTGTAATAATGAGGTTCTAACAGGTATAGCGATTGAAAGAAAAACTTAGTAACTTTCAAATGGAGAGACTAGAGCAGCAGAGACTGGACAACGATTTAGTTAGACATTATGGCAGGAACAGAGGGCATGTGGAAATATAATATTTCGAAAATAAATTAAACGAAATTATCATGACCCAGCAGAACTGGAGATTCAGCCTGGCATGAGAAGGCACGTCCATTCCTCAGCGCCAGTGTCCCCAGAACATTAGGAGTGTGTCCAGAGTCTGGGCACAGACTAATGTTTGGGCACGCCCTGTACCAGACCCCTGCGCAATTAATAATAACAGAACTTTTTTTTAAGCTTTTGGCGTTAATTTACCTAGATTTTTTTATTTTTACTTACAGAGAATTTCAGCCACCCTTGTTCATCCATTGATCCGTTATTGTTTAATTGCTGTTTTTCACACCTATTTCAGCATGCAACAACGGGTCAGCCCACTTCAGCCACTTGCTAACGTCGCTGTGAGTACATTCTGCCATTTCATAAGGAGAACATCCATCAAAGTTTCCTCAGTGCCAGATTGACAAGGGCCAAGCATGTTCCACAACAACATTTTGCAAAAACCATTTAAAAAAAACATTAACAAAGCTAAAAGGCTGAAGGCCAATGCCCCACCTGTATGATTCGCCAATGCTTATTTATTGAGGTGTTTGAATGAGGAACGCTGGGAGGAGTGCTCCGTGAGGTCCTGGAATAAGTGGAACCAGTCTGTTGATTGCCATATGGTAGATCTGCAGAGGGACAGCATACTGGAGCTCTGTTCTGGATGTGCCGAACGCAGGAAGAGGTGCAGCGAGGTGCAGCGCAGGCGGGCGGTCAGCTTCCGTGCCGCTATAAAACTCCACATCCCCAATAGCGGATGGCAACGGGGGAGGGGGGGGCTTTAACGCGGCAGGAGCGATACGTAATTAACCCCGGACCTTGGTTTGAACCCGGCCTGTCAGCATGCCAAACGCCATTGGAATTAGCCCCCGCCTGTCTTTGCCTGTTGTGTCCATATTTAGACTTTGGTGCCTCGATGTCCCGAGGACATGGGAGAGGAGACGCACAATCCTGAGTACTCCAAGTAGTGAGGTGAGCAGGGGGAGTGGCAATTCGGCAAAGACCCCCAGCAGGGTGGGGTCATGCCAGTGGGGTGAGTGCGTAGGTAGCGGAGGCGGACGCGCTAGGTTGCGATGCAACTTGTTGCCTCGTGCCCCCTCATACCGCTCCCTCTTCCCCTTCTTCTGGCTGATATTTATAATGGAGCCAATACCGCCT
The DNA here is from genome assembly GCA_963921515.1 of Calotriton arnoldi. Lineage (NCBI taxonomy): Eukaryota > Metazoa > Chordata > Amphibia > Caudata > Salamandridae > Calotriton > Calotriton arnoldi. The sequence continues at coordinate 546,176 of CAWUFW010001310.1, forward strand.
GTAAATTGCTCTGTGCCTCGTCCTCCTCTAGTTCCATGAGGAGGTGCGTGATCAGTGCTTTAAATGGGGAAAAATAAGTGCAGGTACTCATTAAAATAAGCTAGAGGTGTAGTGAGTGGGCGGGGCTAGGGGCGGGGCTAAGGGCAAGACTTGATGATACTTAACTTCTAGAATAGTTGCAGCACATACCAAAACACCAGAAATGTGTTTATATAAACAAAGCAGGTTAACTCATTACACAAAATGGAAGACAAATGCAATAATATGTTAACATTTCCTTTTTTTGCAATAGATGCACCTTCTGAATGTTATACTGTTAATTGCTGTTGTTTGGCACAATACTATATATTTTTGAGCACGTGAGTAGGAAGAAACTGAAAATACCCCCACTTCGAACCAAAGCTCTTTCGGCACCAAGCAAATGAAGCAACTCTTCACGACCCTCCCCAGAAGAGATCTCGTCTCCTCCATCGATCTATCCATTCATCCTTTCATCCTACCATTTACCTACTGATGTCCACCATTTAACCTTTACATTCTGTCATCTATTCAGTCCTTCATCCATTATTCAGTTATTCAGTTATTCAGTTATTCAGTTTTTCACCATTCCGTCTGTCCACCCTTCATCTCCAAACCTATCCATCCATCCGTCTCCAAACCTATACATTCATCCTTTCACTGATCCATCTCTTTATCCACCCTTTCACTCATCCATCAATCCTTTTGCTCATCTATCCATCCACCCTTTCACTCCTTCATTCCATCCACCCTTTCATTCCATCCACCCTTTCACTCATCCATCATCCACTGTTTCATCCATCCTTCCTCCCTGTCATTCATCCATCCAATCTTTCACTTATCCACCCATCATCCGCCCTTTTATCCAATCATCCATCCTTTCACCCATCCATCCATTCATCTATCCATCCATCTATTCACTTATCTATCCATCTATACATCCACCCATCTATACATCCACCCTTTCACTCACTCACCCATCCATCCATCCACCCTTTCCCTCACTCACCCACCCACCCACCAACCCTTCCTTTTACGTTACTTATGAACCTTTGTCGCCGAGCAGACATGTACACACAAAGTGCCACCCATTTTCTTTAAAATACCTCCCGGGAGTGTCTTGATTCGCTCTCTCTCGCTTTTTTCTTACAAAAAACAGGCATACACATGCAGGCAAACACACAAACATAAGCAGACACACAAAAGATTCGGGTATGATAAAAGCCATTTTATACTCTTCACAGACCATGGCTTTTTAAATTACCACTGCCAGTGGACTGCCATCATTCCTGTGTTTGCACAAATGCACACAATAGTGTGAATGTGATTGACAGCACAGGGCCTGAATGGACCCTGCTCTGTCAAGCACAGCGTGATGGTGAGCACCTGGACATTATTCAAATGAGGCCTGCTGAATAGCTCAGCTGGGGCTCAGATCGGGGCTACAGAAGCGGCGCCTTGGCTGCCAGAGACACGTTCCACTACTGCTCACCAGCACTCACAGCCAATGCGCCTACCTTTTCATGAGTACCGGTACTCTACTTGGCAGTAGAGAAGTGTCAGTACTCAGAGTGATAAATCTAAGAAGTGCCGGCATTCAGTACCAGTGAGTACCGGCCCATTTAAAGCACTGTGCTTGATACAATCGTATGGATTGGCCCCATCTACAAAGAAGTGAAAGGAACTAGCTACTCGCCTCAGTTGTTGTGGCCACTATAGCCTTTGATCTGTGGGCACGCCTATTGGGACTGAGGTGTGAGACACATTGAGCAAGGCGATTTATAGGGGAGAGTGATCCTCTTATAAGTGGATTTAATTTCTGGAAAAGCAGCTAAGTGCACATGAGGGTAGCTGGAGGGGGCAAGTTGAAACAACGAGAAGCAGCCTGATCACGATTGGGTAGGGCGCTTTCCTGCCTGATACAGTATGAGGAATTAACCCCTAAAGGGACCTTGTGGGCCAGTTATTCTATCAAATACGAGAAGCAGGTCTGTAAATCCTGGGACATAAGGTATTGGAAGAGCACAGTTTAATGAGGGCAAAAAAACTGAGATACTGGCGCCTGTTAATGGTGACGACATGCGCAAAAACTAAATCCAATCCGCTACGATATAGAGATCCCCAAGTCACTGCACTAAAAGGCAAGAATCAAGTTCTCTGTGGGAAACACAAAAGATACCTCAAGAAGCCAATGTGGATCCCGCCTTGGACCTAGACGGGGCGCCTTAAGGCCAATGCTTGAATGGGTCTAATCCCAGGATAGCCACCCCAAAAGCAACGCCACAGGAGGAGAACAAACTAACAACAACATTTTATGAGGAACATCGCTCAAAAAAAGATTTGGGCTCGCGTATTGCAGATTATGCACCCCCCTAAACTTTCCTCCTCCCTATGCCTGGTCTCAGATACACCCCCAACAGCTCTCCCCATAGTGGGCAAGACAGCAACATAATGTCAGGAGGGTCCTTCTAAAAAGTAAGGCTATGGCACCTCGGATGAAGACTTTATGATACCAGATATAGATGTAGAACTATGTAGGAAATATGGGCAAAAAGATAAAGATCACAAATTACAGCCCTTGGCTTCTCCACCTCAGACACTACCTACTGGTCTGCAACTTTTTAGTAGTACACCCTCAAATCACTCTCCTTTACTATCACAATTATCAGAGACACCAGATATGGAAGTAATCGACGATCAACTGTCAACCTAGGGACCACTAGGTAAAGTGCTCAGCCTCCCTACTTTGCTTAGAGAGGCTCTTATCCTTAATCTTAAATCTGCTGGAAACACTTGTAAGGGGGTCGGATACCACCCTTGATACAGTGACAGCGATACTGAGGGAATTGACTGACGGAAAGAAAGATAAGGCAAAGGACCCTGGCCAAACAGTTTCGCCAGAGCTCTTATCGACAATCGCAAAGGATGTCGCAAAATTATGGACACAAAATCGACTTTGGTTCTCAAGTAGGAAAATCGAACTGTAAAACCATCTTCAAAGAATCCCACATGGTGGAAAGTCCAACATGTTCTGTAAGATACATCTTTGATATGGATACGGCTACTCCTGCAGATAGAGGTGTAATTGAGAAAATACTGCACATGGAAAAGGAAGTGTTTCCTATTTTTGAATCTCGCCCAAAGCTAGACACAAATGTGGGTGGAGTCGTGCCCTGTTCAGGTAAAATCGAAAGGCAATTCAAAAAAACGGAGATGGAAGAAAATCTTTAACCGAAGGATCACACAGAAAGGTCGCAGAAAATGGCATTTTAGAGAAGGAGTAGATCTCTCCCAAAGCCCGGAACAGTTACCAAGGGCACAAGGATCGAAGCATATTGTGCAATCAGATTCCCCTGTGGGGAACCCTTCATATGTAACTTCAAGTTTGGCGATCGAGAAGAGTACAGAGGGGACAATGGCAGCATCCCTCGCTGGTCAGTCATCTCCCATTGTGTCTTCTCTGAATCCAATGACAATCCCTTTGTAGACTCAAGTATGAAGAAAGGTACGGCAGATTGTCTAATCCTGAAGCCAAAGCCCATAAATTGTGTAATAGTGAAGCCTATATATTGGGCTTTATCCCACTCTTTGATTGTGATCTAATTTTAAATAGGTCTGCTCTACTTGCTTGCTTCATGGACATTGAGACTTTAAATTTAATTCAAAGCAGAGATATTAACTTGGTCTCTTTATTACACACAGGGGTAGGAGCCAAATCAAGAGTCTTTTTATTCTAAAATAATTGTAAAAACGACACTGGAAAACTCTGAAAGCTTGCAATGCAGAGGTATTGCTATCCATCCTGTGTTGGAAGAGAGGGAAGGTGTGGAAGCAAGCATGAACCGATGCCAGGGTAATGAGTGCTGTGGGGTGGGGATCATATTTCCCCTCGCCCCTTTGGGGTGCTCCGGTGGTTGATGTTCAGGGGCTGCAAGCACACCTCGGAAAAAAGGGTAGACTGGTAACAATCTTTGACCAAAGTGTACCTGATGAAACACAAAGATGGAATTGGTTGCCTGGTGTTCTAAATAGTGCATGTGTGACCAATGCCCCTTTGCTGCCCCATAAATAGGAATGAGCTAAAGTTTGTCTTCTGGAACACAGCGGAAGTAAAGAATAGTAAGGAGAAGCTACAATTTCTAAGTTCCCTAAAAGCGGATCTGCCTCCAAGAGACATGGTGTGATAGGGAATTTCAGTGCGACTATTATTTTACTCTGGACTGTAAATCTAGGCCCTCTAGGAGGGGACACGCTAATAGGGGGGGGAGGAAGCGTAGCATTTCTCCTGTCCAATAGATTCAAATGGAAGTATGACTGCTACAGAGATTCCTCAAATTTATTTATTGCAGTAACTTTGTTCCATCCTGGTGGGGAGCAAGGTACATCTCCTCTTATGTGTAGATGGTTATATTCCGCCTGACGCATCCTATGATGCTCTTATGCATACGTTTTTTTCCTTTATCAAAAAACATGGGGACAAGGACAGGGTTTCCCATGTAATTCTGGTAGAGGATCTAAATTGCAAAAATATCCAATTATGCTCTGAACCAATTTTGTGACGCAGAAAAAGAGGCTCTGCGAACCCTCCACCCACCCCCCCCACAAACACACACAATTGCCTTGCCTCCGAACTTAAGGACTGATAAGAGAGGGTCGCCTCTATTTGATCAATTGAAAAGTAATGATTGTATTATCGCAAATGGGAGACTAACCTTAGACTCCCCCGCACAATCCACATGTAAATCTTCAAGGGGAGGTGCAATCTTAGATTATGTGGTGGTTGGCTGCTCTTCTTTCCATTTATTTGGTGATTTAAAGGTAGTGGATACCCTCATTAGTGATCATAGTTTGCTGATCTTCTCCCTGGGCATAAGCATGTCCTCTACCTGTTCCTGGAGTCAAGATGGGTCCTCATCCAAATTTGACAAAAAAAACATGGACAGTGTGTGACTATAGAAGGACCACTGAGTTAAAGGGCATATTAGAAACCACACTCGAAAAAGTAAATGTCTGGGTGAGTGATGAACTGAAAAGTTTTTCCATATTTATGAAGCAGCTAATAGTAAGGGTTAATCAAAAACCAACCAAGAGTAACTTTAAGCCCATCCCCCCCTCCCAATTCTCTTGCTACATAGAGAAATAAATGCCCTAGTTAGGAAACAACATGTGGTATATTCCCCTGAGAGGGACTCTATGGTGTCGCTATTAAAGAGGAAAAGGAGCTGGCTTAAGGTTTGCCTGAAAAGAGAGGAATGTGACCGGCTATGGGTAGATCTGAGAGAGGCAGCGGTGAAGGGACAGACGAGGTCTTTTTGGACTCTAGTAGCAGAAGGCTGTGGGTCAAGAGTTCGATCGCTTCCCTCAGCCATTGAGGAGGCCAACTGGATTGACTTTATTACTAAATTGTATGCAGCAAATGGAGAGGAGGTTAAATGTGTCAGATTAGAAATGGATACATGCTCATGATCCTCCTTCAATTAAAGAAATTGAGCTGGCTATTCGAGGGATGCGTACCTCCGCTGCGATGGGTCAAGATGAAGTCCCAATCTCTGTTATAAAACAAGAACCACCTCTCTGGAGTAAGATATTATATCTTAGGAGAGTTCCCTCCTCCTGGAGAGGAAGTATCATAGTCCCGCTATTTAAGAAGGGAGATCAAAAACTGCCAGGGAACTACTGACAGATAGCCCTACTAGATGCGGGGGGCAAAGTTTTTACAAAATGCTTACATTACTCAGTTAAGCGAGTGGACAGATAATATAATACCTATGGAGCAAACTGGGTTTCAGAGGAATCATGGAATGACAGACAATGTAGCAGCAGTGAACTATGCTGCCTTTATAGATTTATCCACAGCATTTGATAAAGTCAATTGCTCTTTGCTGTGGAGGAAACTCATAAGGCTGGGTATGCCAGGCAGCCTGTTCGAATTAGTTATAGCACTTTATTCCGCTACCTGGTGTAGAGTACTTCTAGGGATTGATCGGGGCCTCTCAGAGAAAATACCAACTCAAAATGGTTTAAAACAAGGGTGCCTCGGAGTCCCGATACTCTTTTCGCTATATATCTCGGACCTCCCAGTTTGCTAATCACAGAGTGAGGGTATAGTGCTGTCCCTTGGCAGTAAACCAATACTCTGTCTACTATATGCAGACAATATAATAATCTCGGACCTTGCTCCTAAAGGCCTAAATAGTGTTCTGCAGGCTTTACAACGATTTGGATATTCATCACTTAAAGATTAATATCTCAAAAAGTAAAAATCATGTCTTTCAATGGTAAGAGGAAACCCAGATACGCTAACTTTTCCTGGTCCTTAGGCTCCCATAAGTTAGAATTAGTAAACTCTTATACGTTTCTGGGGAAGACAATGTGTGGTAATCTTAGTAATAAGGCCCATATTGAGAATAATAAGAGTAAAGCTCAGGCCCAGGCCAAAGGATTGCGTGCCCTTTATAGGGCAATTGGTAGAAGACACTTCTCAAACCTCCTTGATGTTTACCGTGCAAAATTCCCTGCCTCACTGCTTTATGGCCTGGAGTCAGAGTAGGCAAATGGGGCTTCTTAAATGTAATGGAAGGGCGAATCCTATGAAATATCTATTCTGTTAACTCCCCTATTTCAGTTGCTGCCTTAAGGTTGGAAATGGATTTAAGAAGTGCCTATGTCCATGGCCTGGCGGGGGTGGTACGCTGGGTTGCTGCTTAGTGAGGAGTGATGACTCATTAAGGTCATTTATGAATTAAGAAATTCTAGAAGACAAGTCATTAGTATAGAAATGTTCTCTTCGCTATTGATCAGTTACAATTAGATCCCAAACTGATCCTTACTCTAACGGTGACACAATTAAAAGTTAGCCTAAAACAGGCTATGTGGGCGCTATGTTTTTATCTGGAGGCGTGCCTTTAAATAAAGTGATTTTCAATATATAATTGACTACATCACAGCAAACAGAGTGCAATTATTTATTAATTGGAATTTGCCTCACGAGCTGAGAGGCTTTTGGATATTGCCGAGGTTGGGTATGCTCCCATTTAATCCCCTTATGGCCAAATGGTATGGAACCTTCCTTTGAATGTAATTTATGTCATAACGGGATTCAAGCCCTGAACCATATTCTTTTTGTTTGTCCGGCGCTTCTATTATATCGCCGAAAATGGTTGAGGCCCATATGATTATAGTTATCTATACATTCGGTATCGGAAGTACTACAGTCATTTTACGTTCCCTCCTAATGAAATGTTTTGCTATAGAATTTTTAACGTTTTTCAAGTGTTTAAAATTTGTATTTATCTTATTGTTGTTACAGTCTGGTAGCGTTAATGTGAATTGGTTTCCCTATGTATTTTCACGTACTATGAGTATATGTATAATTTTTATAAGTATTTTTATGTGGATCACTTCAGAGTTCTGGAACAAAAATAAAATAAACTTGGTGTTTGTAAGTTACACGCAACTGCAGTCATGCTCCTTAGGGAGTATGGATATTTTCATTTTCTCTTTAAGTTACATTATTTTTATCAATCATTCAGGACCACGCCATAAGTTATCAAATATAACGAAATTGGTCACACTTACGGGAAATTATGCAATCAAATAACAGAAGATCAAACGAATGTAACAAAATTTCATGACACCATTTAAGTATTACAATAGAAACAAACCTTATTAAACGTACATAACACTTCAGTCACACCATCCTAGGGATGACAGAATAATTCCATCAGGATGTGGCCAATGCCCTCTGATGAGGCTAAAGTTCACGCCAAGCATACACTGCCAAAAACTAAAGCCCTCAGCATGGCTTGGAAAACCTGTGCCGCCCTGACCTTTTTATTTGTTTTGGCGTGACCCATATTTAACTTCAGTGAACTTTACAATCTGTAGGTCCAATTTTGTATTAGACGGTTAGTCAGCAAATCTAGGTTCTGCTCTGACAGTGGGTTTGGATTGCATTTTGTAATTCGGTTGAAACAGTGCCAGTTTTGTACTGCTGAGGGCTCGAATAAGTTATTAGCATTTATTATAATTACTATGTTATATACAGAGCACTGCTCCACAGTGGGGCGTCCGCCACTAAACTACTGGAAGGAGAAGGGAATGATTACCTAAAACAACTAGGTTTTGAAAATTGCTTTGGAACAATAAAGACTAATATCTAATGTATGAATGTTCCAAAGCCAAGGTGACAAGAAGCTAAACAAGCATTGAAAATGCAATAGGTCTCGCCTTTGATTAAGTTAAAGCCATTTGGTTTGCTAATGGTATTGTATAGCAAAGCAAATGGCTTTAACTTATTGAAAGGCGAGACATATTGCATTTTTAATGCTTGTTAATTCTGGCAACAATCCGAAGAAATCCCGCCTGGATGCTGAGGCTGCGTTAGCACCTGTAACATGAACGTGTTTTCCGTGCAGGTATTTGATTTTGAAAACGCTGAATAAAAAAATTGTAGTTTTACATAGTGTGAACTCGATCGAACGGTATTGTAGCGCTTTACGTGAGCACCAGTTACATTAAGCAAGACCATCAACATTTTTTATATTTAGGCAAAGGGAGATTAAGTGATTTGCCCATTATCACAAGATGTTGAGCCGGCGCCGAGATTCAAAACTAAATCCCCCTGCTCCAAAACCTGCAGCTCTGGTCGTTACACCGCATCCTCTTCATCGTTCGACCTGGATGGCCTGTTTGCTTCTAAGAGTCTCTGGGAAGGGATTTCCTAGCTTCAAGGCTGAAGCTTTGTTATTTAGAGACTAACAGGCTTTTGTTTCAGCTTCGCCTCCATCGGATCACTTGCTCACACTTGCCCACCGCTTCTAAATGGGAAGCCTCGCTCTTTGCACTCCATGCAATCCCACCCTTTAGTAACTTGTCAGAGTGAGGTCAATGAAGTGTGCTCTTAAGACCCCCGCCCACCCTGGTATGACTTAGGAAAGGGTGGGAGGCAGCAATGTGTGATTAGCAGCCCGAGGCGTTACCGGGCTGTTGATGAAAACGCTCGGGCTGCCTTAAAAAGCAAGGCTTCTGTGCGTCATATGGGGTGGACCCCGAAGACCCCTGATCCCTAAAGGCCAGGGCTGGTGTAAAGTAAGTCCTTCGGCCTCCACGATGCGTGACACAGGCGCACGTCTCTTTAAAGTGCCTGGTTACTGTCTGACCCTCACGTCATTGCAATTATTTAATAACATCAGATATGTGGATCCGGATTATACATAATTACACAAAGGCTTTAAGTACCATCAAGATCGACATTTGTGATAATAATTAGGCCATGGAGCTTCCAAGGGCGCAGCCCCCACACTGAAACTCGGCTGCAGCCCCTGGGCCCGCCACACAATGCTCCTACTCTTTTCAATATAAAAATCAAGTTGTCGCCATTGCGCGAATAAAAAATAAAAAAATATTATTAAATGAAAATAAAGCAGTTGTAATCAGAGAGTGATACTCACAAGAGGGACTGCGCGAGCGGTTGGTCTGCACATATGTACGAACCTGCTATACATAATGCAGTTGGCGGCACTAGGCGCTATACATACATACACACGTTGTCATTACAGTTATAGTCAGTAGTAGCAGAGAGTCACGCTCACAAGAGGGACTGCACCGAGCGGATGGTCGGCACAATCTACAAACCTGTTATAATGAATGCAGCTTGCGGCACTAGGCGCTATACACACACATCTGTTGTAGTTGAAATCAGAGTCTCATTCCTACTCACAAGAGGGACTGCACCGAGCGGTTGTCGGCATAATCTACGAGCCTGTTATAAGTAATGCAGCTGTCGGCAATAGGCGCTATACACACACACATCTGTTGTAGTTGAAATCAGAGTCTCATTCCTACTCACAAGAGGGACTGCACCGAGCGGTTGTCTGCATATACTACGAGCCCGTTATAAGTAATGCAGCTGGCGGCAATAGGCGCTATACACACACATCTGTTGTCGTTGTAATCAGAGAGTCATTCATACTCACAAGAGGAACTGCACCGAGCGGTTGGTCTGCAGGGCCTCGGCCAGCAGCCGCACCCGCTCCAGGCTGCCCACCACCCCCAGGTTGAGCTGGGCCAGGGAGTGGGACTCGGCCAGGCCCCGGCAGACGCGCCCGAAGTCCCGGTCGGAGAGGCGGCAGCCCCGCAGCAAGAGCACAGAGTTCTCCCGCAGGCTCTCGACCACGTCCTTCACCTCAGCGCTGGACAGGCTCTCCCCGGAGATCTGGATGGAGCCGGGCAGCATCTTCAGGGGGGTTCGGGCGCCTGCGGCGGAGATCCGTGTGCAGCCCGCGGGTCACAGGCTCGACTCCTGGGAAGCTAGATCAGTGGGGTTATGCACCTGTGGCGGCGACCCGAGGTCAGGGGGTCCAGTTCTACGATTATGGTAGTTCAGTGGAGTAATACACCCGAGGGAAAATCAAAGCGACATGCAGCTCAAATTCCAATATGAAAGGCCGGTGGGTTAATGCACCTGCCCCTGGGAGGTCCGAGTGCAATGTGAAGGTCTTAGCTTTGAGTGCATGTAATGTAACTCTCTGATTACAAGTGTTTTAGAACGGAAATATTTTTACCAAAATACATTGCAAGTTGTGTACCGACACAAGGGTGCGACAACCGAAATCTAAAGCACTTGCTGTCAAATCATCGCATACAGTAGTAAATATAGGCGCCATCCAATGTAGAAACGAGCACGGTGCTGAAAATGATTAAATAAGTAAATAAACTGAGCGCGGTGTCCCTGAAGCGGGCGCCGCGCTCAGTCTTAAAGTTAAAAAACATAACGAGCGCGCTGAGTAATTGAAGGAGGTCGTGTCCCTCCACAAGTAAAAGATCCAATCCCGGTGATTGGGCCAAAAGCGGACAGGGTGGCAACCAGGAGGGACTAAAAAGCCTCCGGAGCAATAATAACACCACGTTTAGCATAATAGGGGACACAAAATGACACGCACCAATGGGAAACACGGGCGGAGCACAAAGCGTACTTTTGGAACCGTATTGATTCCAAGAAGCCCTCGCGTGGCGAGCGCATGCGCACTGCTAACGCCAGGCGAGACCTAAAAAGACCTCCTTGACTGATATTGTTGGCATGTGGAATAGTGGCCAACTTGTACTGAACAGAGCAAAGATTGCAGGTAGGTACTCCGTGATTAGCCAGGTTACGGATTTACTTGGGACCTCCATTGTGAAAGGCTCTATACAACACGCAGATGGCTTTGGAACTCGATCGGTTCACAATGGACAGTCAGAAGTCGGTCAGCTGACCAGAGATTGAATGATGATGGGGGGTGTAGCAAGTGCATTCTTAAATATTTTATGTTTTCAATTTAGCTTATGTATTTTTGTGCTATGCCTTATATTCTGCTTGTATTTCTTTAATCTGCTTTCTGTATTCTATTTGGAACTTACAGTATGGTGCTGAGAACTTCAAGGTATCACTCCTTGCCAGTCCTCAGAGCTATCTGGATGTCTCCAGTGCCATAGGTCATTATTCCAGGAATAAATTAATTTACGACAATGTCTCTGTGACTTACCTGTGGAATCTACAGACACAACCAGCTCTACAGGAGATACGGAGAAGAAGTCCAGCACTTTAAATTAGCTGGAGATGATGGAAAGGAATCTTGGTAAGTCTAGATATAGAGGCCTGTTGTAGTCCAGGCGGGACTTAATGGGTGCATAGAGGAGACGGGCAGGAGAGGCAATACTTTTCTGTGGGATCTGAGCAGGGCGAAGCACATGGTAGAGACTTTTGAGATTTGGGGCTACAACAGGGAAAGGGTGCACTTCCCCAGTTTTCTCTACAGCGTACATTCAAAGCTGTTCTATGTTTCTCAGTGCAGGCAGCAACCCGCCTGAAGATGGGAAAGAAATCCCTTTGCAGGCAGGTGCAGTGACTGACTGACTGCACCCACTCGCAGGGGGATGTCTGGGGGGCGTCCATGCAACCCCCCCCTGTCTCCCTTCCAAAGGGCTGTCTTCAAGAGGCGCACTGCCAGTAAGCCACCTTTTTGTGGCGCACTGTGATTGCGCCTCCTAAGGGCCTGTTAGCATCTGCTCCTGTGTCTATAAAACAGCACAGGAGCAGAGGTAAAAAGATCCCTTATTTGCCTGGGCCGTGCCCCCATGCAAATGAAGAAATGCCCACTCACGATAGCACATGCTCCAGTGCTATTAGTATTACAGAAGGGAACTCACACACTTCTGCGGCCTCTCCTGTAATACCATTGCGCCCTGGTGTGCACAAAGGAGGCATACAAAGTGAGCGTACACAGTCTTTGTACCCCCAGGGCACAATGTATAGTACGAACTCTAGATTGTAAAATGAGAGTTTACTAACAAACCAGAACTCAAGATTCTTGGCAGTAGATAAAGGCACAGGGAGCTACACTAGCTTAGGTTGACCAAAGGCTAGGCAACCAGAAAAGCGGTTTGTTTCTGAATAGAACTTCCCTCTTGTCTCAATTTAATTTGAGACAGTTAATGGTCATCCAATTCACAACTGCAGTCATACAGTTGTAAAAGTTGTGACATTTGCTGCTGAAGAAGGACCCAGTGAGTTGTGCGTCATCTTCATATGAAAAGACCTCAAAACTAAAAGGCCAGAGTAGATCAGCTAATGGGGTTATATAGATATTAAACAGGATGATCCTAAAGGAGAGGTTATCCTCAGTTTGCTGCTTCTTGGCTTAGTTCAAGTATAAACTCATAATCCACAAGCATTAGTCGCTGGCATATAGACTGAATGCTAGAATAGCAGTGGGGGACAGTTGTAGGGGACAGGATCCATGTAGTATCAATAAATGTAGAAAATACCCTTGTTTACTTAAGGACCTGTGGCGATCAATCTCGATCCTACTAAGGAAACTCTATTTCAGGGAGACATCGGGTGGGAGTACTAACTAGGGTAAGTTAAAGCTATTTCCACTGCAGCCCTTCAGAGGTGAAGACTCAAACACCATGCCGGTGTTGGGTACACAATGGGAACTCAACAGCTTTCGATATGTGGGCAACTAAATTTCTCATGATGAGGAAGCACAATACAAACTTAGCATGTGCAGGATGCTAACAGGCAGGGCTCGAGTCGGGGTACCACGCGGGTGGACGGCGTCCCCCCACTTATTTTACCGGGAGCTCGATAACTGGAGCAAATGGAGCCACACATTCACTCTTTGGCCTCTCTGGGGCGAGATCGGAGCTCATTCAGAACGCTGCTCACGCGCTGGCTTCTCTGATACAATCGCATCTAAGGGGTGAGAGACGGGAGGCAATGAGTCTGATGGTGTAAGCCACCTTTCGTGACGTCACTTCCTGTCGTGACGTCAGCGTCCCCCCACTTCTTTTTTTAGGACTTGTGCCCTGCTAACAGGTCAATTGCATTCAATGGGATTCTGGAACACCCTCCTGTTGCCTGTACTAGAGAGCACTTTTCTAGACAAAATTATATTTTTACCATGATGTCTATGTTCTTCAGAGATCTATGACCCCATGCTTCAGACGTTTTTCAGGGAGTTGGACTCACTATTGTGGGCTGGCAAGCAAAGACAAATTGGATATGCTGATTTTGCCCTGGTGGCGTTGAGGACTGGGACGTCCAGATCTCCTCTATTATGCGGCATCACAGCTACAACATGCAGTTAGCTAGTTTGATAATGAGCTTAGCTAGGAGACTAACTTACTGAGGGGACCTCAGCCACAGGGTACGCTGCAAGATGCCCCAATGATGGGCTGTGCTGTCACGGGAGTCTACCCATAGGTGGTCAGGCGGTGGAGAGTTGAAAGGGTGTTAAGGCGCCCACATTTGCGAAGTCACAATATGCCACTATGGACTATCAAGCCTTTTAAGAACATAATGAGCAACAAGCTGGAGGGAGCAAGGATGCAAGACATCTCAAAAATAGATTGCTCACCTTCACAGATGAACTAAGAGTAGGGCAGGGTCAATTTCGACAGTACATTAGACTAGGTTTGGAGAACATTCCCAGATGGTCCCCCACAACAGGTACTATAAGGATTATGCTAAATTCAGCATGGGGAGAAAGATGACTGAATATATACGCTGCATTACAGGGGAACAGACAGATGAATCACTGAAGGCAGGAGAAAGGTGGTCATCAGATCGCCCTAACCCGCTGTCAGGTGGATATTGGAAGTAGGACTGTGCACAGGTGAAATCAACAAATCAATATACATTTATGCCAGGTTCAGGCTGATCCTGGTCCATTATCTCCAAAAGAGCTACACCACATAAATGAGCCAGAATAAACCCAGGTAGATCACCAGCTGGTCTACAAATTTGGAATCAGTGGCTTGCTTTTTCATGTGATATGGAACAGCCCTCATGTGCAGGAATTATGGGACACAGTGTTGAGTATGCCCGAGGCCGCAGTGGTTTATGCCTGAGGAGAGCATTAACCAATGTCTGTTAGGGCTATTTTAAGTGGGGAAAGAACATAAGCAGACACATATTTGCTACACTAGTAGCTGTTTTATCTAACAATATGTCACAATACACTGGCTAGAAAAAGGGGCTCACAATATGTTGTATGGAGAAAAAAACAAGGTACAGTGGGTGCTGGCAGAGCAACAGCGCATCAGACTTATATGGAGAGATGACTGCCAATTACCCTGCAGAATGGGCACAAATAATGAGGTTGACAGACCCTCCTGACACCAAGCCTTCCTGATGAAGGAAAAGCATATAAAGCGGCAAGATGGGAGGGGCGTGGGGCATCAATGCAGCCCAAAAATTGCAATGGACAAGGGGAGGAGAAAGAAGAGCCTACTGAGACAAATCCTTTGGTTGAGGTGGAGGCAGGACTCATGGAAGGAGGCAAAGATGTATGCTGTCACCATAGTAGAGGGTTTGCTGCAGATGCTGAGACAAATCTTATGTAAACAGAGGACGTGAATAGTGGCCTCAAAAGGGGTCGTGGTTATGTTGTGTAAAACCCAATGGTACGCCACGATTGATAACGGAGGGCAGATCGATTTGTGCTATTGCTGATGTCTTAATGTTTTGAGTTGTTTATAATGCTCTGCTTGCTAAAACGTAATAAACACATTAAAAAGGATACATTCATACTCTTCAGGACAGATTGGGCACAATAAGATGTTTTGATCGATACTGTACCATAGCTCTACATGACTGCATGGATTGTCAGAGGGACATAAAGCCAGACTGATACATTCTTTTAATGCAGGTTTGAGATATTTTGCATCTTTGTGCATGTGGGAGCATAATGCTTTGCCCTTCAAGAAAACAGTCATCGTTTTCACAAACTGAGCTTCAGGTTCCAAGAGAACATACGGTATTGGAATCCCTAAATCTGACACGTAAAAACTGCTGGCTTGGGAGAGGGTCCTCTGCAGAACCCACTTGAGGCTGCTGGGTTTTGAGGAAAGAAGAGATGTTGGTGGTGTTGACTAAGTGCTGCCAAAGGATAGATGCCCAAATTATCATGCATGGTGCTGAGGTTTCAATGGACACTGCCTCTAAAGTATTGACAATGTCCACCTGGTCTTTGAGCTGCCCAGGATGAGCAACCAGATCAGTGTTAGGACCAATACATGTGTAGCCTTTCGTAGCAAATACTAAGGAGTAAATCCACAGCGGCATGTACAGTCCATTTAGGCTTGCTGGAGTAGTCTTTTGTAGGTGCGGGAGAAGCAGATTGAGTGGAACAAGTGGTGTTGGTAAACAAGATGGGGCTAGAGCACATCCACAGGCATTATCATGGAGTACTGGGAACCACACTATAGACATTGTAAGAAGGAAAGATAGGAACAACCACACTGGCGTATATCATCCACTCACAGAACCCAAAAGAAATCTGGTAACAGCATCCTTCCTGCACTGGGGCCTAAGGATAGCTAACTAAGTAAGGAGGACTACAAGACCAGCTGCCGCTAGTCGGCTGTGGAACGCAAACCTCACCGGTCTGCCATAAAACCCAAGTTTCGTGAGAGGGGGGGGGGAATAGCTAGGTAAGATGCGTAGCAGATGCAGTGCCAGTACCAACAGATTTGTGAAAGAGCTGAGCTTGTCGTCATCCCTGCAAATCTGCTGCCAAGTCCTGCTTCCTCAAGATCTGGATCTTCATGGAAGATGGCAGTCACATATTCCTAGGAATGATCGGTGCAGCATCCCAATATAACTATTATATGCAGGTAATCTTAGAGGTAAATTCAGAAATGCTTGGTTCCTCCTAGTGTATCAAGTCATTGTGCCTCTCATGAGTTTTTGTGGGATAGAAAGAGCAATGTAAAGATGTAAAGCCTCTAGAATAAACTGATAAGACAGTGTGTCTACCTCTGGCCTTTCCACTAAAGTCATAGAAAACATGCTCAAAATCTCTCTGAATATTCAGGGAGCATACTCACAAACTCCACCAACGAAACACTCTCCATAATCCAAGTTTATAGCAAATGCATTCTCATGTACTTCATAGAAAGTACCATGACAGTAACGATCCCAAATGCTGCAAATATATAGAAAGAGGAATACACGTCAACTCTTCTTCTCCAAAGAGATGGCAAAAGCCACAGTCCACTGGCACAAGGAAGTCAAAGCGAGTATTGGAAAAGGAAACCGTGTTTGTAAAAGCTTCTTCACTATTTGAAGTGTGCTTTATGCATTGGTGAGGGAAAGAATGGGAGAGTGTGTGCACTGATGATGGAGTAAGCATGGAAATGCATTGATGGCAAGATGAACTTGTGAGAATGTAAATGAATGAAGGGACAACAGCAGTGTGGAGGGGCCAGGTGAGCAAGACGGGATTGGGTCAATGTAGAAGGGACAGTGAATGGTTAACAGTTTGAGTGCTAGGTGAGTGACTGAGCGCAAGGATGGAAAAGTGAGAGGATAGATGGGCTGCTGGACGAGTGGGTGAGAGCATGAATGGATGAACAAGGCCAGTTAAGTGATGACAGTCTAATAAGCACAACTCTGTGGGACCTACCTTGTCCAGGTTTCTGGCGGTGATTTTGCTATAGGGAGCACAACGAGAACCTGCGCAAAAGTATAGTCACCCAAGTACAAAGAGTGCTACAAGGAAACAAACACCCAACTAGTAGCATTAAAACATGTGCATGATAAGTCTATGCAATTCAAATCAGAGGTACAACAGTCTCCTGAGGCAGACGTGCATGAAACTAGATCCCCCAACATAGAGTACCCATCAGCAGGGACACAAGGCACCAGGAACCACACAATGTCAAGGGGCCAATTGACGTTGTGGGCACTGAGATATATAAAAAAGCACAATATCATGGTCTGGTGGCCTTCAGCATAGCCAATTAAGTAACTCTAGAAGTACCAATGGTGTAATCAATCTCCAAAAGTGCCACTTGGTTTTAGCATGCAAATAAATGTTGGTTGTCACCGGAATCTCTATTAAACTTCACAAATTGCTTGGAATCAAGTGGTTGCCAAAGAGGACAATGTTTCTTCCTCTAATCGAAATTGATGCTATCCTTAGACAAAAAAACCTCTAGAACACCTAGGAGAGGCAACAAAGCAGCTCTAATGGGGTGAAAAAAATAAACAAAAAAGAGGGCTGTGAGGTGTTCTGTACCCTGGTGATGATGTAACCACCGCATCATCCCTAGAATGCGGAGAATGGAATGGAGAGACAAATTCCAGTTGGTGATACCAAGAAGAGCGGACTTGTGAGCAGCTTCTGGTATGGATGAGGTCTCAGTTTATTAAACCTAATAAAATAATTTTGGACTTTTGCTGCTAGTGTAAAAACTCATTTGGATCCTAACATTGGCAACTAGCGACATTCTTCGGACCCACAGTGAGCTGCATTGTGAACAGTAACTTAAAAAAAAAAAAAAAAAACACAAGTAAAGGAGACCTCAACACAAGCATGGCAAGGAGAGATTTACCCCCACAACACAGGATGATGAGAGGTACCCTTACCATTTTTAAAACTTTGAACTCTAAGGATCGAGGGGCGATGATCAATGGCTAAAGTGGGCTCGAGGCAAGCAGGCGAAGGTTGCACGTGGTGGGCGCGAGCCTCCCGAATCATATGATGGGCTGCAGCCGGCGCAAGCACAAAGAACTACGTAACAGGACTTCTGCTACCAGGCAACATGCAAGCTTCAGGAACTGCATGACAGGCTCCCAGTTACTAGGCAACTCTATGCGCTGGTAAGTGACAACAGAGGAGCAACGTAACAATTCTGTCTAAGTCTCTACGGCAGGACGTCTACGATACACTTAACAGTCTCCCTGCTACCAGGCAGTGCTACATGTAGGGAGAGGACGAATGCCTATAACCTTTCTGCACGCCTCTACGGCATGCTGTCAGTGATGGTGGATCAGAGAGCAAAGCTTGGCTCAGGAATCCACTCACAGTCAACAGCGGGTGTCGATTTTGGCGAAGGGAATCTTTGGGAGAGGAAAACTAAAAGACAGAGTTTTGCAGCGTGTCGACATTGGATCGTCCACAGCATATTAGTGATAAGCAGCACCACATGTGTAACTGCACTCGGCACAAATGTCTCTCTGAATAACTGAGTACAACCTCTGCCGACATTGACATTAACATCTTGGTATCTCGGGTATCCCTTTGCATAGTGCACCACTCGGGTATTATTGTCGAAAATCGGAGTTGGTTCTGTGGGAAGCGTGTATATTCATCTTGATTTTGTTTCCTCTTTTGGTCTATTGTACTTCACAGTCTCTTGGTTTATATTCTGTTACTAAGAGTGCCTCAGCCCTTGAAAGTATATTTACATCGTGCAGAATGTCACTGCGCCGCTGTTCTTCCTTGCATTCCCAGGTGATCCACCAATATCGTGGATAAAGTGGTAAAAGGTATTCACTCACTATGCAAGTGTTTGTGGCACTTCACTCAGTGCTGAAAGAAGAATGTCGCTGCTGATGTACTGCCAGGGTCCTGAAGGTCAAGACGTATTTGAGCATCTTCCTGACCTGTCAGACTGTGTATTGGCAAACTTGAATGAATATGAAGTTTGTTTTAAAAAACTGGATTTGCATTATCTTCCTAAGTTGAGCACAATTCTTGAGTGCTATCACTTCGGAAAGAAGATGCAAAGCCAAGGGGAAACTGTTCAGCAATGCATAACGGAGTTACAGAGGTTGAATACTACATCGAGCTTCGGGGTTTCCACTGAAGACAGGCAATGGGACCAATTTATGTTGGGGTGTATGCTGGAAAAACACAAGGAAAATACGTGGCAGAAGGACAATGCTTCTTTACAAGAGGTCCCAACAATAGCTAAAAACATGAGCATTCATTCAAAGGCATGTGTTGTGGTTATTCGTAGTGGCACTTCTCTTGCAGATAAAGGGGATGGTGTGGCAGTTAAACTTGCGCAAGATACGAGAACGCTGAGCAAAGCAACTCAGGATAAGACAGGGTTACACAACAAAGTCACTAAGGCATCTTCTGGCAAGTGTTTCCGGTGTGGGAATGTAGGCCTTATATGCGAACTTTAAAGAGTGTCCTAGAAGGAAAATGGTATGCAAGAACTGTGGGAGGAGGGGCCACTTGGCAAAATGCTTTAGATCATCATACGACACGAAAAAATAAGAGAAGTAGACTGCAATGATAATGACGGAATGGTTGGAGAAGTTGTTGTACAACAGACAAAGAGGGTGTGTCTGAATACCCACTTGAGGTAATTCAGGTTAATGGTGAACCAGTCAAGATATTATTCGACTCTGGTGCGAAGATTACACTGATACAAAAAACCTACTATTAAATAAACCTAAAAGGGAAAGTAAAGCTCTTGAAACCAGATATAAAACCTAAAGGGTATGTATGATGGTGAGCCAATCAAACTACTAGGATATTTTTGGGGGACAATCAATTCAAAGATCGCATTATATCAAGGAAATGTATGTTTCTGTGAAAGGAGATTCTCTTTTAAGTTGGTTTTATCAGCGTGACCGGTTTGTTTATCTGAACACAAATGAGAATCCCCCTGTCCGAATAAAAGGACATTCCAATGATTGGGTGTTTCAGAAGAATGTGATGAATTGTTGAGTGATTTCCCTGAAGTGTTTAGTAAAAGTCTGGGGTGCCTTAAAGATTATGTACATATGATCAGGCTCAAATCAAATGCCCAACACAAAATTGCCAATGTTAGGAATGTACAATTATTGGTGAGAGAGCACGAGGAAAGAATTGAAACAGTTAATTGAGAGTGGAATTATCGAGGAGGTAGAAGCCTCGAAATGGCTTTCACCTGTTGTGATGGCCAGCAAAGCCAACGGGGAGGCAAGATTATGTGTGGACCTTAAAGATCTCAACAAGTCTGTGGTGGTATATCACTATCCGCTTCCCAATATCAATGAAATATTGTGATCTCTTAATGGTGCGAAATATCTTTTTTCACTAGATCTAAGCTCAGCATATCACCAGATAAAATGACAATGACATGGCAAGATCTAACAACTTTTGCTACTCCCTATGGAACCTTCAAATTTCCAAGGATGCCATTTGGGTTGATTTCAGCCACCTCTGTTTTTCAGAGGGCTATGGAGAGGGTATTGAAGGGGGTAGAGAGTGTGAAAGTGTACCAAGATGATGTGTTGGTGTTTGGGACTCATATAGGCGAACACAATGGAAGATTGCGTGAAGTGTTTGGGAGATTGCAGAAAAGTGGATTAACATTAAAGTCCGAGAAATGCAAGTTGAATGCTCAAGAGATTGAGTATTTGGGACATGTGATAACGGGGTCTGGCATTCGGCCCAAATGTGGGTTGGTTGATGCCATTAAAAATTTACCATCTCCGCAGATTAAAAAAGAATTGGTAACATTACTTGGTATGGCAGAATTTTATAACAAATGTGTGCCCAAGTTCGCAGCGAGAAGGGAGGCGTGGCCAAGATGGCAACCGAGGCGGACGCACGGTAGAGAGTTCCAAGCGTGGCCCGCCATTAATCCTGACAAAAACACTATCATCTGCTGTGCCAGTGGCTTCCAAGGTGCTCCCCCCGTGCCTGTGCAGCTCCCATTTCTGAAAACGGGTGCGGCTGCGCTCGGAAGTCACTGATCTGGCGGATTCCCACTTTGGGCCTGGAGGCCCGCGCCGCTTTTGCCACCTTGCCTGAGCTGGGCTTCTGCGTGGGAATCACGCTGCTCCCGGAGAGACTACCGCGTGCCCGAGAGGAGGGCGTCGCCCGGTCCGGCCCGGGTCCCTGGAACCGGGCACTGTGGCGGATGGCATCTGGGCCTCACGAGAGGCTCCCCCAGGACATAGGGACTTCCCGGAGTGCTGAACTTGCGGCGAACTGATCTGCCTGTGGCCCGTAAGACTGCGAACAAGTGAAGGCCGCGGCCCGTTGCCGCGGGCCCCAGATTTGCGGTGGCAGCACCCGGTCGGGTACGGCAGGGGCTAGGGGGTGCCCTTCCGCACCATATTTTGCTCGCCGACAGGACGACGACGTGTGGAGAGGGAATATCAAGAGTAACAGTGCAAGCGGCACGGCCCTTGCGCACACGGCCCTATGGACATAACATACAGCAAGCACCAACCAGAGGACAATGGTGACGCCTTCACTGTACTTAAACGTCAAGGGTGATAAAAATCCAACAAAGTGACCTGTACCTGCAGTAAGCCCCGCTGGCTGCCACACTGAATACTATTCCTCCGCTCACAACAACCCCTCAAGATGGTAATGAACAAGCAGGAAAGGACCCAGCCTCTGGCCGGCAGCGCACAGGGTCCCACTGAGCGTCCGACGGAAGCAACCCTCACAGATAAGACGCTAGCGGACACCCCATCTGACCATTCTTGCCGATTCGATGAACTGCTCTTAACGGTTCTGGATATTAAATCCACTTTGGGACCTAAGATGGACTCGCTATGCATAGAGGTGGGTCACCTGCGAGAAGATCACAATAAACCGAAGGATTAGGTCGAAAATTCTGAATCCACGCTGGCTACTCTTAGACTCATGGTTTTAGATACCGATAAACGCCTTCAGGCTTTGCAGGAAGAGGTGAAATACCTACGAGGCCGGGTTGAAGACCTGGAAGGGAGGTCACGAAGAAATAATGGGCGCATAGTGGGTCTCCCAGATTGAGCAAAAGGGCCACGGCATGGAACTTTATCTGGAACATTGGTTTGTTCACACAATCCTTCAAGGAAAACAGTCTACCTTCTTTTCGGTGGAGAGCGCCCACATTGTGCCAGGTAGCCCGCCTCGCCCAGGCACGCTTTCGCGTCCAGTGGTGGCGCGTTTATTTAATTATCGCAACAGAGATCATATACTACAGGAGACAAGAGCAAAAGGCCTGTAGTTGGCTGAGAACAGGCAACACAAAAAGATGATGGACGGAATGTTGAACATTGTCAAACATTCACCCCAGTCACAGATCTGGGTTTAATCCATCGTTATTTTGCTCACCACGCCACCCCAGTTCAGACATAGCCATATGCAAATCATTCTTGACGTTGTGCCTCATGGGAACAGTCCAGACCGAACTGCCAGGACATGTCTTCCCTGGACAGGAATCAAGCATCCTAGGACCGGTTTCGGGCTTTCAGCCCTCATCAGCCAGGATAGCTTGACTCCAGTGGCGTAGTGAGCACGGGCCCCACGTCTGGGCATACCCTTCCCACTTGGGGTGAAAATGCAACACAAAAAGATGGACGGAATGTTGAACATTGTCAAACATTCACCCCCAGTCACAGATCTGGGTTTAATCCATCGTTATTTTGCTCCTTGTGTTTGCTTTGTTCGCCCTAAGTTGGCAGGCTATGCCCAGACGTGGGTCCCTTGCTCACTTTGCCACTGGATTCAAGCTAGCCTGGCTGATGAGGGCTGTAAGCCCGAAACCGGTCCCAGGATGCTTGTTTCCGGTCCAGGGAAGACATGGCTTGGCAGTTCGGGCTGGACTGTTCCCATGAGGCACAGGGTCAGACTGATTTGCATATAGCTGTGTCTGAACTGGGGTGGCGAAGTGAGCTAAAGAACGATGATGGATTCAACCCAGATCTGTGACTGGGGGTGAGTGTCTGAAAAGTTTCAGCGCTCCGTCCATCATCTCCTTGTTTTTGTGTTGACTGAGAACACCCAGGTACATATCTACCCAGACTACACTTTGGATGTGCAGAGAAGTAGATCCTCCTTTCTTGAGGTGAAGAAAAGTCTACGGGTACACAACGTGAAATATGCCCTACAGTTCCCTGCAACATGAGGGCACAACCACTTTTTGCACAACCCCGGAGGAAGCCTGGACCTAATTGGAGCAAAGGGGACTCCCGACTTCACAAGGAAAAACAACCGGATCCCCCCCCTCCGTCGTGGCAACTACAGAAGCAACGTAGGGCACGCAATAAACGCTGTCTGCAGGGTTCCACCAAAGAACAAGCAGCAAAGAAACGAGCTCAGGCGGTACAAGACATGGAGAGACATGCTACATCTCGTTCTCCTTCAGCCTCGGAGGTGGAGAACCCACGCGAAAACACACCAGCACTGACCGATTCACAGCTCGCGGCGGTGCTGGGTGGGGGCCCCACTGTCACCCCACAAACATCCGAAGAACTGATATGACGCACTTCGAATAGGTATGAAGGGAGTTTGAAAGAATGCTCATGAGTGTTGCTAGATTGGGAAAGCATTAAGGCCCTAGTGCTTTATACTTACGACTGGCCACATGAGGAGTTATATCATGCAGGCCTCCTGTGGTTGCCGAATTTTCTTTCCCTCCCAAACCACATTGTATCACTGAGATAGACATTGTTTATTCCTCAAGGACATAAGTGCAGATGGCCGCCCAGTCGCCCGTTGGTGTACTGGCCTGGGAGTGGGAGTTGGGGACTGTTATTACCCAGTTTTTATTGTTCACAACGCAAAGAAGAATATGCTGATCATTACCGGTGGGGCACCTTGCATGCTGTGGGGTTGGGTGGTGTTCGATGTGGAGAGGGTTTTAATGTTGCTGCCTGTGGGGTCGATTTTGCTTACATTACCATCGCTACGACGGCATATGCGCGAGGTGCACCTATACTGTTACTGACTTGGAACATCCATGAGCTAGCGGGGTACACCAAACTTTAAAGAGTATACCAATACATACAGAGACGTAAGATCACTGTAGCACTCCTACAGGAGACCCATCTCACAAACACTGAACTCCATGTGCAAGCGGTGGAGGGGATCACATATTCAGGCTATGCTAGGGGTGCGCTGATCTGGGTGGCCCCTAGAACACCGCTGGAAGTCTTACCCACTCGTGTTGACCCGGAGGGTCACTATGTGGTGCTGGAGGGGCTGTTAGACGGGCACCCGATGTCACTGGTCTCATTGTATGCCCCCAATACTGGCCAGTCCTCCTTCCTGCAATCACCGACTCTGGCACTGCTCCGCAGCCCAATGGCGCCAACGAACTAGGGTGGTGATTTTAACTGCACCCCTGACTTGGATATGGATCGCTTGCGACCCCCACTTTCAGGCGCCCACTCTTTTCTGCTTGCACAACACCTACAGACATGGGCAGCCAATCTCCAAACACAAGAAGCGGGGCATGGCTTACATCCGGATTCCAGGAATACTCTGGACTACACGACCTGCACACTAGAATGGACTGCTCGAGAGATGCTATCAGTAAGGTGTCCCGGGCGGAATATCTCTGACACACACTATCAGATCACTGCCCCCTACACTTGCAGCTGACATGGGGGAGACGTAAACCCAAAATCCCCACTTGCTGCTTACCACTAGAAGCGCACTGCGATGCCCCGCCCCGCTCCTCCCTCACAGACTCCATCAGGACCTACTTCCAGGGTAACAATGGTACCGTATCTGGGATTGAGATAGAGTGGGACGCTCTTAAGGTTGTGCTGCACGGACACATGATAAAGGCGGTATACAGAGCCCACATGACCCTCCGCAGGGAGCTGGGCGCCCTGGAGTCGGAGATCCGTCAATGCGAGCAGACACCCCCTACCGCCTCAATGGCTGCAGCCACACTGGCCCAAGCAAGACTGAAACATAAAAACAAAGCTGGATCAATTGGGTGCTCTTGATTATAGGTAATATCTGGCTAGAAGACCCGCAGAGGGGGACAAGGCCAGTCGATTGCTGGCGTGGCTCCTCTGATCCAACCCACCCAGATCATTGCCATTCAGAATAAGGAGGGATGTGTCGTCAATACGCAAGAGGGATTAACACAGCCTTTCGCTCATAATATGCCTCCCTATATAAAGATCTCCCGGAGAGTGACCGAACAGAAATGCAACTTTTCTTTGAGGGTGTAACCCTCCCTCGAATCCCAGTAACACAATTCACAGTGCTAGAATCCCCATTAATCGAGGCTTAAATAGTAGACGCCATCCAACAGATGGCGAGGGCTAAGACCTCTGGAGCTGGTGGTTGGCTCTTGTAATTCTATATGACCTTCCACACGAGGCTAGCTCCTTGCCTACTTCGAGTATATGTCGACGCTTATCAGAAAGGGGTACTGCCCTCCTCACTCTTGGAGGCCGTACTAGTGGTACTGCCCAAGCCGGGAAAGGAGCCGCTACAGCTCAGTTCCTACCGCCGGTTGTCGCTTTTGAATTCTGATTACAAGATTCTTTCCAGGGTTATGGCCAACAGACTAAATGCGGTGACCCAACTCTTAGTACACAGCAACTAGAACGGATTCATACCCGGAAGAAATACCTGCCTCAATTTGAGGAGACTCTTCCTGTTGTTGGAATGGGCACGCACAACGGGCAACCTGGCCTAGATCGCCTCCCTGGACATCGAGAAGGTGTTCGACAACTTGGGCTGGAGAGACCTATATGCTGTGCTCACTGGTTTCGCAATAGGCCTCCGATTCTTAAAGTGGATCTCCTTGCTGTACAATTCACCTACGGCGCGAGTCCAGATGGGTCACATAACATCGGACCCATTTGATATAGAACAAGGCATCCCCTATCACCAATCATTTTCGTACTAGCAATGGAGCCCCTAGCTTGTGCGGTGCGCCAGCATGCTGCAGACTGGAGTGTAAAGGCATATAATCATTGGCACGTAGTCTCGTTATACGCAGATGATGCGCTGATCTGCCTGCGTGAAAATTTGACTGTCCTGTCCGAGTTGATGGCACTGCTTGATTGTTTTAGGCACATATCTGGGCTGAAGGTGAATTGGGACAAATCTCTCCTATTCCCCATGACACCCCTGACTCCTGTACAGGAGAGAGAGAGAGACTTACCGCACATCCCACTCCCCTGGTCCTGTGATACCTTTAAATATTTGGGGGTACATGTATACCACTCGACAGTGGATTTATTAATGGTAACCTGGGCAGGGTGATAGCCAGTGCCTGATCTTCCCTATCATTCTGGACAGAGTTACCGCTCTCCCCCATGGGGCGTATAGCCATATCTAAAATGTAGCTTTTGCCCAGACTGCACTATTTCTTCGTCGCTCTCCCCTTTCTACTGCCCCAGAAATTGTTCCGTGATGTCAAGTCGTTGCTGACATCCCTCATATGGGGCAAGAACAGAACACAAGTTTCCCTTACGAAGTTCTACGCCCCACTGTCTGAAGTGGGATTTGGATACACTAACTACGAACATTATTACGCGGCCGCACAACTACAGTGGCCAATGCGTTGGCTGGCTGGCCATAATGTTAAGGAACTGGGGTGCTGTGCAACTGGGTTGCACCAATATACTGTACTGGAGTGGCTACTGTGGTCGGAGACCGTGATCCCGAAGAGAACTGGGAACATTTTAATGACTACGGCCAGCTCCTGTTGGTCTTCTAACCTGCACAGGAAATGACCCTTTCCTCCTAATGCCCCGACTTGCCTCTCTGGGTGTTGCCTGGCTGTGCAACAATGGCCCCTTGCCCGTAAACAGTTGAATCAAGTAGGACTGGTGTCACCACATGGGGTGGACCTGTTCTCTGACACAATTTTCTGTACGTTTGAGAACTTGACGAACGACTATGGGATACCTCCTGGTTCCTTCTTACTATATGCATCTCTCACATGCCAGCTGCACATGGTATGGGGCAGAACACAGGATGAGCCTAAGACATCCAGACTACTTCAACCATTACTCGTACACAGTACTGGCAGACGGGCCATAACAATGCTGTACAATTCCTTGAGACTGGACGGCATGACCCCTTTAACAGCGTTTTGGGATTATCGGGACGCCGCACTCTCGACAACATTGACAAACAATGGGAGCAATGCCTAGGGATTCCTATGGACATCTCAAATGTCAGACTCAAATATACTCAATTTAACTACCTCCATCACACATATCTCACCCATCACAGACTGGCTCGAATGTATCCCGGATCCCCCAATATCTGTCTCATTGTCACAATACAGAGGCCACATTTATATATATGCAAAAACAACAATTGATGGACAGAATGCAGAACAATGTCGTACATTCACCCCAGTACAGAGATCTGGGCCTAAATCCATCGTTTTTTTGCTCACCATGCCATTCCAGTTTGGACCCAGCCATATGCAAATCAGTCTTGACCCTGTGCCCAATGGGAACAGTCCAGCCCGAACTGCCAGGCCAGGTCCTCCCTGTGTGTCTTTTACATTTATACATATGGTATGGGACTGCCCACGACTGTCGAAGTATTGGACAGCAGAGGCTGACACACTTACAGAGGCCACGGGCAAAGTAATCGCATTACACATCTCACACTTTCTACTGGGTATCACCCCACGAACAGCAAAACATAAAACCCTAAACAAGTTCTTAGATCTAGCATTGGTACTAGCTAAGCGGAGGCTAGCCATGTCCTGGAAATCGCACTCGGACCCTCCCAGTCAAACATGGCTTGCCGACCTGCGCAGAGCCCTGGTGGCATAGCTCGAGATATCCCACGGTAATGTACCAGGACTTCGATTTTCTCCCACCCCCCGCTGGCCAGAAATTAAGATAGGGAACTCAATAGAGTCCAAGAATGATATAGGTTTCTTAGAAGAATTGTTTGAGGGGGAAAGTTTCCATTCTACTATTGTCATGGATAATGGCGTATAACTAACTTCAATTTTTAAAGAAGAGGGTCATAAAACATAAGCACTTTATCACCCTGAAACTAATGGGGTTGAGGAGCGATTTATTACAGTACTGAAGAAAAGTTTGCAACAATCTTTAGTGCATGGAACAGATTGGGAAAATGGAATGAGAAAGAAACTAATGAAATACCGCTTAACACCACGGATGTCTCCCCATTTCAGTTGTTTAAAGGAAGAAGTCTTAGCTGTGAAACAGTCCCTGGAGGTGTGAATGAGAGAAGAAAAGAAGGGGGGAGGGAGAGAAGAAAAGAAGGGGGGAGGGAGAGAAGAAAAGAAGGGGGAGAGAGGAGAGGGGAGAGGGAGAAGAGGAGAGGGAGAAGAGAGGAGAGGGGAGAAGAGAAGAGAGGAGAGGGGAGAAGAGAGGAGAGGGGAGAAGAGAGGAGAGGGGAGAAGAGAGGAGAGAGGGAGAGGGAGAGGGAGAAGAGAAGAGAGGGAGAAGAGGAGAGAGGGAGAGGGAGAAGAGGGGAGAGGGAGAAGAGGGGAGAGGGGAGAGGGGAGAGGGGAGAGGGGAGAAGAGGGGAGAGGGGAGAGGGGAGAAGAGAGGGAGAAGATAAGAGGAAGAGAGGGGAGAGGGAGAGGGGAGAGGGGAGAGAGACTTTTTGATGAACGGAAAGCTGTTAAGGAAGCTTTAGTGCAAGTAGGGGATCGATAAAAAAATATATATCAACTCCCCGAGAAGAGATGGTAAGGTTTCCAAGTTTAGCCAGCCTTTTAAGGTGATAAAGTTATTTAAAAATGCAGTACAGACAAGCGATCATAAAATCTGGAATCTCAACAGTGTGGCACGATATTATCCTTTTGAGAGTGAAGGATCTTCTCCTTCGGTTAGTGATTGGTCAGAGAGTCTAATAGTAAGACCACAATGTGTGAGGAGGAAACCTTTGTATCTGCAAGATTGTGTGTCAGTGGGTGATTCCAGCCACCTCTTCCAGGCTCATGCTCTGTAGAAGTTTAGATGCTAAGAATGTGTTCATGTTTTGTTCAACTATAGGTGTGTAGTGTATTATCTATAATTGTATAGTGTATTCATTTGTGTTCTTTTGGGGTTATGTTGATTGAGGGTGTCACGACTTGTAGTGTTCTTACCGGTTCTGTCGTGTTGGAGAGATTCTCGACTTTGGTTCTTGAGGGTTCTGGTCTGTCCGAGGTAAGGGCTACCCCTTCTGGTAGCCATGCTGCTGCCGACAAGGAAAAAGGCCAAAGCAGACCGTGCCTTCCAAAAGGAGTCCCAAGAGGAAAAAAACCCCGTAGGGAAAAACCTCTGATGAAAGTGGGGTCTCCAGGAATGAAAAGGAAGGAAAGAAGCTACCAGTAAGGAGGGAATAGAAGGCAAGGAAGGAATCCAAACTGGGATAGAAGGCAATAATCAGGAACAAGGTACACCAGGCAGCAGCACATGATACCAACAGGAGCGAGGAAACACCAACAGGAGCAAAGAGTGTTGCAACGCAAGGAAATGAAGGATTCAGCCCTTTAAATACCCATGAATAGGAAGCGACCAAACAGGAACAGGAAGTGACCAAACAGGAAGTAAGTAACCATCATCTTGGATAAGGAAAAGGATAGTGGACAGAATAGGAAGGTCGCCGTCTTCAATTGGTAGAGCAGATACTTCCCAAGGCCTTCTGGGAAGAAGACTATGGAATCATGGGAAGGCAAAGATGGCCCCAAGACGAAATGAAGAAAGAAATATATATCCAGTGAAAGGAAGGTAAGAATATAGTGGCCCAACATGTCAAAATAGGAAGCTGCAGTTTCAAAACCGGAGCTGCGGCATTCCTGTCATGCAAATTTTCAGATAACGGGCCGCCGGGTAGGTATGCGGCGTGCCCGACACAAAGAGAGCAGGCGCCACGCAGCACCAGCGATGTCAAAACGGCAACAGCGGGCCGCCGCGCAGCACCGTTACGCGCCCGAAGAAAAGAGGGAGGCGCTGTGTGCTATTTTAACACAAAGCCATACCTCCTACATAACTGCTACGCAACATACCAGCAAAAGAGTGGCCAGGAAAGAAAATGTCTCTGATATACATTTTTGGGTCACAATTGTCTCCTGCGTGTGAAAATGACACAAAATGGCATAATGCAAAATTGAGAAAATTTGCCTATTTCGCATTATGCAAAAATCAGGAATCTCGCCAAAGGAATTTCAATTTTGCCCAGGCTTAACTTACTTAACACCATTGCTAAATTCTTAACTCCCATACAAACTTTTAAGTTTATGGGACTTGCCAAGAGGTGCCTGTTAAATGCCAACAGAGTAGCTCTCTAATTAGCCAATTTTGGACCAATTACACTTTCCACCACGTTTTGAGCCAACGCGTAGAAACTGCAAACAAAAAATGAATTTTGTAATACTCAGTGCAGGTTCAAGAAGCACAGCTCTCAGTGAGTCTCTGCCGTTAGTTACCATGATAGAGGCAATTACGATGTGGTATTACACACCACTAAGAAAAGTCGTGGACAAGCTGCTCGAGTGAAAGTCAGATCTAATTTTAAGGGAAGCACTAACCAACAAGCATTGCCAATGTCAATCATTTTGACTCTTGTATACTGAGGTTTTCAGCAAGCTTCCCTAACATGCAAAATAAGTGCAGCACGAATAGGTAAAAAGGCAGGTGGCAATAGCAGTAGCTCATGATTGTACAGAAATAGTTTATAAATAGCAGAATAAGTACAACTTGGGCAGCACAAGAACGGCAGGCAGAAGTGCACACTTATTCAGGGACAGAGCAGTTACTCAAGTGGGAACTCCCCTTGCATACATAGCATATTAAATGCCTATGATGTGGAACTGCCGGCATCCAAAGAGAGGGGGAAAAGAGAAGAAGGGAAATAAGGAAAAGAGAGTGGAGGGTAGGAAAAAAGAAGCAAGGAATGAAAAGAAATGGTAAGTAATAAAAAGTGATTTAAAGAGAGACAGAAGCAGCATTGCCAGTGCAATATCTTGGTCAATGAGAATCTGAGTTCTTATGCCAGGTGCTCTAGAAGCGGGTAAACACATAAGAAAAGACTGTATGGCGAGCAATTATTAATTTTTTTCTGCAAAGGGAGAAATAAAAAGCAAAAAGAGGAAGCAATAATCTATAGTAGGGTGTGCTGTTAATGGAACTTTCTCTAAGGCACCATGCTCACTTACGAAAGCATTCCTTTCATGTGTTCAGTTCAGAGGGCCACCTTTATCGTGTTTTTTTTTTTTAGGTCGAGCCTAGCGGCAGCGTCCATGCGCTGCTCGCTCTGCAAGACTGCTGTAGTAGAGTATGGGAGAGAAGCCGCGCCCACTCTCCGCCCATATTTTTCATTGGCTTGTGTCATTGTCTTTTGTAAATGCTGCCTTCGGTAATCGACTTGTTAGTCCCTCCTTAGGACGGCCTTGTCTTCATTTGTAACCTCCCAAGGCGACTGGCCCCTTTACTTCGGTTGTTACACAGTACGTGTTTATTAGTCTGTAAGCACTATTTACTTGAGTTTCTCTTACTGCAGGCCAGACATGCGCTGCATCAGCTAAAACCTATTGCATTTTATTAAGCAGCACGGCCGCCCCCATAACACGGGCGACTGCTTTCAATCACTTTAAGCTGGCATTATCTCCTGTCTGTTTCAACACCCCCCCCCCCCCAAAAAAATGCGTTTAGAAATGATGAGCAAATTAAGTCATGTGAATTCCAGGTAGCACATAATCGTGTGCTAATGGGCAGAAGCTGACAACAGCACATCTGTGTTACGTCATCTGTACTAAAGCCACCTGACGTTTTTTCCAAAAGCGTGTTTTATTAACACCACCACCACCACCTATACCACCACCACCACCACCTATACCACCACCAATGCCATCACCACCAATACCACTACCACCAATACCACTACCACCAATACCCTCACCAATACCACCACCACCAATACAAATACCACCACCAATACAAATACCACCACCAATACAAATACCACCACCAATACAGATACCACCACCAATACAGATACCACCACCACCAATGCCATCCCCACCACCAATACCATCGCCAATACCACCACCACCAATACCACCACCACTACAAATACCACCACTACAAATACCACCACTACAAATACCACCACTACAAATACCACCACTACAAATACCACCACTACAAATACCACCACTACAAATACCACCAATACAAATACCACCAATACAAATACCAATACCGATACCACCACCACTACCACCAACAATACCATCACCACCAATGCCATCACCACCACCAATACCATCACCACCACCAATACTACCACCAATACAAATACCACCATCACCAATACAAATACCACCATCACCAATACAAATACCACCATCACCAATACAAATACCACCACCAATACAAATACCACCACCACCACCACCACCGATTCCACCACCACCGATTCCACCACCACCACCGATTCCACCACCACCACCGATTCCACCACCACCACCGATTCCACCACCACCACCGATACCACCACCACCACCGATACCACCACCACCACCGATCTCACCACCACCACCGATCTCACCACCACCACCGATCTCACCACCACCACCGATCTCACCACCACCACCGATCTCACCACCACCACCGATCTCACCACTACAATACCACCAGTACCACCAATACCACCACCACACCACCACCACCACCAATACTACCACCACCATTAATACCACCACCAGTACCACCACCATTAATACCACCACCAGTAATACCACCACCATTAATACCACCACCATTAATACCACCACCAAAAACCACCACCACCAATATCACCAATACCACCACCACCAATACCACCACCACTACCGCCAATACCAGTACCACCACCAATACCACCACCATTACCAATACCACCACCAATACCGCCAATGCCACCACCATCAATGCCACCACCAATACCACCACCACCTCAGCGCCTCCCGCTCACTAGTAATAGCAGGGGCATTGTACGAGGCCGGAGCTGCAGCCGAGACCATCCCTCCCTCCCTCCATGCCTGCCATATCGCACAGCCCGCCCTGCACCAGGAGGTAAAGCCAGGGTCCTACTACAACTGGAGTGTTTTTTATTAGGCCAAAGATAGCAATGACATTACGCAATGCCACACTGCACACTCAAATCACGGAGAGGGCAGGAAAGAGCCCCCTCCTCCCGCTCTTCCTCCTGAGCCGAGACAGTGTAATCACAGAGCGAAAGGTGTTGGAGTGCTTTGTTAGTATTTATAGCTCGGATCAAATGTAACTCTCACTTCACACTTTCTGTCTGTGTAATTTACAACACTTGCACATCTTCTTCACGGCACTATTTATCACTACTTTGAAGGCGTCGCAGGCCGGACTCTTCCTCTGATATTTACAATCTAACAAGCGGTCAAAAGGCCCTTTATTTCAATGCAACAGGTATCGCGCATTTGCGAGTTTAAGCTATTGGCATTGTAAATGACAATGTCCTTTATTTATGTTTTAAAACCCAAAACATAAATAAAAGGCATTGTCATTTACAATGCCAATAGCTCAAACTCGCGTGAATGCAAGACCCATTGCATTGCAAATGCTTGTTTTGTTAGCTCAAAAGTCTACCTTTGACATATCTACATCTGGAGTTTAGCGTCTACTTCTACAGCCATACCATGAATTTTGTGTTCAGTTCTGGAAGACTATTTGGGACAGTGTGTGGATAAACGAGTGAGAGTAGACTGATGGGGCAAACAGGAGGTGATAGCCAGGTAAAAGAGGTGGATAGGCAAAGGAATGGTGAATATGGCTGATGAGTGAGACTGCACGTATATAGCACAAAATAAAAAAAAAGTTACTTCTGAGGTGATGGGAAACGAATGCAGCTGCAGAAAGGATGGCGACTACCTGGTAAACAGAGAACGATATGCTTGCATTACACAAATGCCAACTGCAGAGAGATTATAGACTTCATGGTTGATTTTCTCCAACCATAAGCTATCTAAAAAAACAGAAATACTGATATTGCTTAGCTCACACAAGTGCCATTCCACAAGTTGAAGTAAACTGGAGAAATGTATCAGTTATTCAACTTACATTTATTCAGCTACAAAAAAATCGGATTGCGAGGGGAAAAAAGCATTTTAGTGTGTTTTCTCTTGCAAGCAGAAGAATCATGTATAACAATGACTCTTCCTGAGGCGGGATTGCCAGTTCCATATAAGAATGTTTTTTGCAGAGGGACTGTTCCGCAGTATTTCTCGCCACCTGGGTCAAATTTTAAATTTCAATTCAAGTCTCCTTTTCTAAATGTCCCATTTCCCTTACCGAACAGCACATCTACTTTCCAAATGCATTCAAATAACAGCAGAATGCTGAATCAGGCCAGTGAAAATAACCTGGCAAACCAATCATTTTTTCTTAATCAGCATTCAATTTCAAAGCATTTTATAGGGCGAACCCACCACTCCTTGGCTCATCTGTTCTCTCACACTGCCCTATTCCATTTTATTCCGACTCCAATTGTACTCTTACCCCTTCCCTACCACATGCCCTCACCACCAAACCACTCTTTGTACCCAGTCACATCTTACACTTGTGAAAATATTTCCCCGTCCTCCCTGGGCAAGCGCACAAGTAACCTATTTCTCAAAACAAGGTCGGCATTTTCAGTTAAAAAAAAATTTAACTGGCAGCACTGCAGCAAGTTACAGTGACTTTATTTCACATAGAAATAAAAACCTCTTGAAATATAAGATTAATATCCCAGATATTGTACCAAGAGCTGAAAATAATATATGATCTTCATGAACATAACAATATCAACTAACAAGAGCAAAGAAAGTAGCAGCCCACATACATACAAGCAATACATATACACATAAACCTGGTAGATTGCTTTAGTGTTCATTCAATATATAAAATTTGCCATTTTTACAACTAGAAATCTTTCAGGACATTTTTATATACCAAATTGTATACTAATTCAATATAGTTGTTTGTGACCATAAATGTTTAAGTAGTTATTAGTAACAGAAGGCATAGATTTTTCCATAGACTCCAACACAGAAGTAAAGGAGTGGTAACCCTACTACTTAACTATTCTCCCACTGCTGCAGAGCTATAATGCTGGAGGACTAACTGGACCAATGATCCGGTACTCCCGGATCATGTAAATACTATTAATGTTTCCTGCCGACAAAGACCTGCTGGAAACCAAATGGACGCAGAAAAAGAAGTGTGGTATCATTCACAATAAAGTTATTCCTAACAGATATGTACAAACCGCTTAAGAAATTGATAAAGATTACGTCTTAAAGGGGGGTGCCAGCAGCAGCACCCTGTAAATACCGATACTGCAGGATGATGTATGATCAAGTGCGGTAAAAACATCCTATTCTAAATGTGGGCCACAGAAATGAGATAGAACTTGAGGTCTATGTATTTGTTGCCCAAAAATCTGCACCTGCTTTTTTCCCCTGAATGTCGCCAGGTAAATCTGCTGGAGGAAAACTGCCGAATGAAATAATCACCCAACCAGGTATACCAACCCCTGAGCAAACCCCTGTTCAGATTATAGCTCCCAAGTCACAAAGAGGACCTAAAAACAGTGCATGGCAATGTTAAAACATGGCTGTGTATTCCCTCATTAGCACGTCTTTGTGATGCTTTTGGTAGTATGTAGAGTATCTAATGTGGCAGATATTGCGTGTCAGAAATAGCCAGGACCACTGGTATAATGCGATTCTGCGGCCATGGCGTTTTTCACATAATATGGATTTGCAGCATTTGCCACATGCTACATAATTTGAAGAATTCAACAAAAGAAAAATTGTTTCTAGCACAAGTGGATCAAATGGGACTAAAAATGCAGTGACGCATGCTTGTTGCTGTGCAGAGGAAGGCACTCAGCAAAGGTTGACTGTTCAACTTTCAGTTGCATATTGCTGTATTTGGGTGCTAAACTAATACTAATAAAGTGAAACTTTTGTGCACAGTGTTGTTAACATGTTTAAAAACAAGCATTTACAATGCAATAGATAACGCATCTGCAAGACTTTGCGCTATTGGCATTGCAAATGACAATGCCTTTTATTTATGCGTTTTGAAAACCTGCAAGCGGTGCGTAAACACGCACTTTATAATTCTAGTCCTTGCTTACGAGAAGAAAGGCTGGCAGTAAAAGCGACGCAGTTACTGCCAGCCTTGCTTCTCGTAAGCAACGGCTATAAGTACAAAGGGCGTGTTTACGCATTGCTTGCAGGTTTTCAAAACACATAAATAAAAGGCATTGTCATTTACAATGCCAATAGCGCAAAGTCTCACAAATGCGAAACCTATTGCACTGCAAATGCTTGTTGAGCTTTGAGATGGAGGTGGCAGCAGCCATAGGAAGGCAGGGACCGTAAAGCCAGGCCATGCATTTCAAAAGCAGGAGGGAGAAGGACGCAGCTGCAGCCAAAACAGACCTCGGTCTTGGAATGCACAGCAAATGTGGCAAAATAAGAGCAAGTTTTACAGCCCTATTTACAACAGAGCTCTGTAGTCCACAAGCACTGCTCTCGAGTTCTCCAGCTTAAAGAAAGAAATAGTGCTCACAAGCTCTGAGTAACAACACATGTAACAGGGGCAGTCCTTGACAATGGGCAGAGCTTTTAAAGTACATATCCTGAATACAGCATGTCTCGCAGAGACAGCACAAGTGCTGCCTAGGCAAGACCGAATAACAAAAATAATGAACTGATACTATCAAGGCGAGACCGAATAACAAAAATAATGAACTGATACTATCACAAAATTTACCTAATTATGCCACATGCTTTGCATTCTCTTGCAGTATACTTTAGTAAACCCTGCTACATAATTTGGTCCTCCCTTGCCGCATTATTCCAGTGGCCCTGGCAATAGCCTTCTTGCTCTCAACCTGTACCAATGATCATGACAATATATGTGGCCCAGTTTCGTTGTAATTTATGATTTACTAAATTTTAGGAACGATCTTATCCAGCTATCGAAAGTGATTGTGCGCGGTCTCTTCCCGCTCCTCCATTTGAAGGAAATCATATTCCTGTGCGGGTTGTTTTAATAAACACACACCCTTGCTTGCTACATGTAGCTGTTCGCAATTGGGTTCCCTAGCGTCTACCTCACTCCCAGTGCTGTCTTGGCTGGCACAGCCCTGCTACCAGCACCTTCTCTTGCACTTGGAACTATAGCTCTGCTCCCAACCCAGATGTAAAGATTCCCTGCCTTGGCAGGTGCACCACCTTGCTGCTGGAGCTCAGTATCCCCTCACCACCTGGATCCCAGGCCCTGCACTTTACACCGGTGTGTCTTAAGTTAACATCAATCCAGTGTCCTTGGGTAACTTTATCCAGCACTCTTCCAAAGTGCGTGCGTCTCTCAGGGAGCATAAGGCAAGCTCTGAATTTCCTACAGTCCTTACTGGCGAATCTTCTTTTTCTCCCTACACTTCCATGTCCAGACCCCATCCAGGCCCGCTGTACCATGCTCTCACCTCGCAGTCGATGAGGCTCTCGGCCAGCGGGTCTCCGTGCCGCAGCCTCGGAATGGGCCGGGTCTGGAACGGGTAAGGTCGAAACTGGCTCTGGCTCCAGCCGGGAACCTGGGACTCGAGCTCTGAATTATCGGTGTTCCCAGTTCCTTCACCTCCCAAATCAACTCCAGTCCCTTCCTCCTTCCCGCCCCCGGCCTCCGCCATCACTGGGTCTTTTAACAGCTCCGCCGGTTCCGAGGACCGGAGAGGCCCCAGCCGCTCCTCTCACTGGAGCTAGGCACACTGACAGCGGCGGTGGCTGCATGAACACCAGGAGCCTGCCGGGCACAGACAAAACATGTGGAGAGAAAGGATGGCCCGGCAGACAGGACCACTGCAGTGCCCTCCCGCGGACCGGCGGGGTAGTACAAGGTTTCACACCAGGTACGGCTACGTATTGAAAGAGCTCCCGCAAGCCTGCACCCAAACAGGCAGTAAGTACTACATACATACACTGCCAGCCAAAAGGTACACGAATCTCAATAGAGTGCTCTTTGGAAAGGTCGATGTGTAAACTTTAGAAAAGGTCGATGAATAAATAATTTCTACACAGTTCTAACTTCAGTGCTCAAGCTTTCGCTTTTCATACATCTCTCGATTGATCTAACAGTACGCCAGAATCTCTGTTGCACAAACACACGGTTCTGCGAGCAAGTCATATATGAATCTAACAAAAATAATGCATTTAAATGTGAGTCGGTGGGTGTTGGTGCGTCCCACGGATACTCTTTTTTGAGGATTGGGACTTATTTTTCATCATAAGATTGTGACTCGGCACAGGAGAGGAGTAGAAAAGGAAGAAGAAAGACATAGAGCCTGATTACTAGTTGAGGCATTATTTATTGATAAATAACAATACCAGGGGATACGTTATTTTTCAGGTGCGATAAATAACACCTATTATGAGTTTATGGGGAATAATGTGGATTTTTTAGTTTAATGCACCAAAATCCACATGATACAGTAAATACCGTATGTTTGCCCCTGTTAAATTTGGGCAAATTTGACCTGCTGAAATTTAACTAATGTTGTGTTATTTAACGCATCTGATAATTATTGGAAGCATTAAATAAAACCAAACTCGTAATTCCGTCCCATGCGTAGACAGAGATTTAGGCACAGGACGGAATTAAACGTCCAAATTGTAATCAGGCCCTAAGACACGAAAAAAGTTACACAGGGAGACAGAAGGCATGAAAAAGAACCTGCTAGGGCGATATAAAAGGGCAGAGATTGAAGACTGGTGGTTGAAAGAGTCATGAGGTAGAATTAGCAATCGGCAGCCTTAGTATTCAGCAAAACCAACATTTGACAGCAGTGGCCTTCAGTGAGAATCCGTGGACACCAGCATTTATTTATTATTATAATAATTTTTTTAGAATGTAAGCACTGTCATTTTATTTAGAAATATAAATACTGTGGTATGAGCAGAAATGTCCCTCACAATACCGTGCCCAAAAGAATAATATTTTACATATCTGGCCACTTAAAGGCTACCATAACTAGGCCTGGGCAAAATTATAATTACGTTGGCGAAAATCACAAAATTCACAAATGTTACATTATGTGAAATTCCTGAAACGTTTCAAAATGTCACATTACATAATATCCCATAATCTTTTTAAAGCAAGCAAGTCATCTGCTGGTATCTGGTGATAATTTATTAGGCAAGGTTCATTCTCTCTTAAAAAAAAGTCACACAATGAATGTACCTAATTGAACATTTTGCTCTGAAAGCATCAGTTTGTAAAACTTTACAACATTTTCAAGGAATTTAGAGAGCTTTTGCTTAAAAAGTGTACAATTTCGAATACCCCTAACAAAACACATACACAATATAATGTTTTGATCCTTCTTATGTTACCAGATACAGGAGTATGAGGGGAGTGGGATAACGTGGAAATACAGTCAAGTTACTGAGGTGCAAACTTAAGCATCAGGAGGCTGAAGTTTAATGTCCACTACCCCATTTTAACCCACAGCGTGATTGTAAGAAACTGAATTATTATTTGGGGTGGGTCACTACCCACATCAAGCTATAATCACAACTCTTGTCGGAGTGAACCCTCAATGTCACTAATTTAACGTGAGCTCAACCCACTGGTATCTATGGCACAGAGCAAACAAGTTTAACTTAGGGCAATGTGTAAAGTATTTATGCAATACCAAAACACTAATAAAGTAAAAATGCAAAACAATAAAAATTCCAAACCAAATTAGATACAAGCATTGCAAAGTAAATAGGTCTCGCTTTTGTGACCTATTGGCTTTGCCAATGGTTTTAGCCATGCTGCACAGCATCCACGATGCTGTACAGCATGGCTAAAGTTAAAAACAAAAAGCCTTTTATGTGCCCAACTCCATGGATAAAATGCATCACCCAAATCGTGAAAAGAGTGTGGATGTTCTTGAATGGGAGTCCACATTCCCCCAAACGGGGAACTGATTTTTATAATGCCCCTCGTTCTGCTGCTAAGTTAAGAGTCCAAGCCTCTAATTAAGTAAGGATCACTCACTTACACACCGTTAAAAGGAAGGCACTCCGAGGAACATCATTTAAAATGGAAATACACTACTGCATTTTTTGGCCTGCCCATTACTTAAGGCCTCACTTCTGAATTCAGAGGCCCCAGACTATTGGAGAGATCTATTGTACATCCGCTTTATTAAAAAGGCGAGAGGGCCAATCTGGTAAATTATCAATAATCACCTTTATCGGCATTGATGCTAAAGTTTGCTCATGATCTTATCGGCTGAGTTAAAAACTTGGATGCACAAAATGCACCTAACCTCCCTTTATTGAACTGGATTTATACCTAAATGTTTTACAGTGGACAATATAGTAAATACATTTGTCCTTTCTGGCTTTTCATGCAAGCCAACAGCCTGTATGTGTGCTATAATGATTATTCTGCTGCCTTCAGTGCGGTCGATCAATCTCGCCTGTGGGGGAAACCTGCAGCCCGAATTCTATCATACGCATTGCTGAGAGGCATTGTTTCTCTGTAGTCAGGTACCTTTGCCAGAGCAAGGGTGGGAGATGGGACACCTATCAAGGAGCAGTCAAACCAGTGGCGGTTCAAAGAAAGGATGATTACTGGAACCCCTGCTGTTCTGCCTCTGTGCTGTAGATTTCTATGGTGCTCTGCATAAAACAATACATTTTTCTCCCAATATATGCCCAGAGCACATACATTCTTATAAAAGCAGATGATGATGTCAGCCTTCAGGACCATACCATTATTGGCCTACAGCGCACGCTGCAGGAGCTGCAGAGGGCAACCAGCTAAACACATTAATTGCAAATAAAACTAAAAGAAAAGTTATGACATTTAGGAAGCAAAAAATAAAGCAAAGAAGTCCCGATGGCTGGACGATCAGAAACTAAGCTATGGGCCAGTATACAATTATCTAGTAGTCCAAATGACTGACCTTCCTGAGATATCTCCTGTCTTCCTTAAATTACAGAGGGTCTGCAATAGATTTTGCATTATGGGGATTGCATGCCAAATTATTGTTCCTATCTTCAGAAGCTGTACTAAAGATCACAAAAGCCAAGTTTAATACCTGCACTGATTTATGGTGAGGAAGCTTTTCCTTTTAGAGGTACTAAAGTCCTGGATTTATTACAATGTAAAGCACTCAGGAAAATTGTTTTGCTTGCCGACGCATGCTTTTAATTCGCAGTTAAGTTTGGAATCGTGGTTGATCCAACAAGATTTATCTTGTTATGTCCACCTTTTGAAATACTGTCACCAAATTAAAAAAGCCAAGCAAGGCTTGTTAAAGGTAGTACTTTCGTATGTTATGGAAGAGGAAAACAGGTTAAAGGAAAATTCTTGGTTCTGCTGTTTTTGAGCTTGCTGTCTTCATACATAAAGCAATTATGACATCTCACTTACTTTTAAACTCCTGAGCCATGGAGTTGGCAGAATACCAACTTAAGACACACTCAGATTTATTAATTGACTCATACAATATACTGACAAAACAATACTATTTAAAAGAGTCGATGAACCAACCATGTGTCCGTTAAATTATCCGGATGATATTAACATTTTCCTCAACACAGTCATTTAAAAGACGTTGGAGAAAGCAGGATAATACGCCCACTAACTTTAAGTTGTGCATCTATAAACCGAATCAATTATGCACGTACTAAGCTGTTGCCTGGCAATGTTAGAAGAGCGAAAAAAGTTTTTAAAACAGATTTTTATATAATGAATTTAAAAGTTGTAGGCCGCCGTGAAAAGCT
Source organism: Calotriton arnoldi (assembly GCA_963921515.1). Lineage (NCBI taxonomy): Eukaryota > Metazoa > Chordata > Amphibia > Caudata > Salamandridae > Calotriton > Calotriton arnoldi. Next base: position 587,996 of record CAWUFW010001310.1, read on the forward strand.
GTGCAGCAAAATTTCCTCATTTTATCCTTTAAAAAAATGTGTCAGGAACGTGCATTGATTACTTTATTTTTATGATAATATGTGTCATTATTATTAATGAAAAAGGGCATGATGCCCTTTTTGAGAAAACTACTTTGAACTTATATTAATTTACCTCCCTCGTGTATGGGTTGACTAGCTGATTTTGTTTTTGTTCTGATCGAGCCACATACATGGTGATTCGTATAAAATTAGTAGCGTATGGGTTTTTCATACAAGAGATACGGATATGTATGTTACAATGATTTTAGTTACATTTTTTGCAAAAAGCATTTAATCGATAAATCTTAATTCAACTTCAGCAAGAGCATGCTCCACCTAAAACTATCTTACCAGCATAATACCCTGTGATCACAGACAACTTTGCAGCCTGTGGTTTAAGTATTTAACGTTTTACTTGTTGTCAGTTCATTCAGTTAAGGGCAGAGTTTAAAAACCAATGCATATGTGTTTTCAGATAGGCTGACTTTCAGTCTGCTGCCACCATGATGTAGATCCTCATCACTACGGTCCTTCTTGAGCCCTCCTCTTATCTGCCCCTACAAACTTGTCTGTTCCCAGAGAATTATTTTTCCTATTTCCAGTACTGATAAGAATAGGTAAACAACAATCAAAGAAAATGTAAAATCAAAAGAGAATGGTGGAAGAGGAAACTATTCAAAGAAACTTGCTGAAGGAAGGGGGCAAAAAGGATGTGAGAGAGGGAAAATGAAGCAAAGCAGAACAAGACCACGAACGAGAAGCAACAAGGGTGAAAAATTAAATTACAGAACAAGAAGAAACAAGGGTGAAATATTAAATTACAGAAGGAGAAACTAAACGTTCAAAAAATTGAAAAAGAGGCAGAAAGGAGAATCATGTAGATAAGTGCTGCGAGAAATAAATGGAAGGGGGGAGAAAATAAAGAGAAAGAAAGTAACCACTTTAGTACGCAGCTAGAGAATGCTGCCTGACCTTGGGATGTTTCAACACAGCTCAAAGACATTAGAGCTCGATGTGAAGACCATCATGTCCCAAACGTAGAGTGAAACAGCTCTAGGCGGGGGAGGAGGGGGAGGGGCAGTGGCGGCTCCTCCGCTAAGGCAGAGGAGTGTCATCCCACTGCCATCAGGCAGGAAAAGAAAGGAAAAAATAAAATGATAATAACGTAATGTTATTATCATTTTATTTTGTCCTCCTGCTGCAGCAGCTTGCGTGAGGAGGCGGGGCTGAAGAGCAGAGGAGGAGGGTACAACCCTCCTATGTGCTCAATGACTGCCGCCCAAAACAGTCATGCGCATTTTCCCTGTTCTCCATGCAGGCAGCATTATAGTCTGGACGGAGAACAGTGCCCACCCTTACAGCCCCTGGCTGAACACCGTGTCACGGCGCTGAGACCAATCACAACTCTGCATTGCAGCATTGTGGTTGGTCAGGGGAGCCTGTGTGCTTGGTTCTTCCTGTTCCTGGAAGACAAGAGCAGGAGCAGAGACATGCAGGACCTGGCAGAAAGGTAAGTGTTTTTTAATTTTTTTTATTGTGACCCGCCTGCGCCCGCCCCACCACCCGCGAGCCGTGCCATCTGGCCGTCACTGGAGGAGGGGGGTGGGGGTGGAGGGTTTGGCTGGGCATGCCAGGTGGAGAGAGCGTTTCGCATCGAGAAAGGGCTACAGAGGAACGTTCAAGAGGTAGGCACTGTGTGCAGAGAATTGATGGAGTGGCCTGAGAGGAGCAAGACCCACACTGGCATGCTAGTTGCTGTGAGTAACCATGACGTCATGATGTGACCAGCATCCTTCACTCAAGTATGGGCCTATAGGCGCCGGTTGGCACTACTGTCTGCAGTGAGAAGGGTCAAAGTGAAGTGAGAGGATTCAAAATGCTTACAGTGAAAAGAGTCAAAGTGCTTACATTGAGAAAGCAATAGAGAGATGCACACAGGCGAGCACAAGTTCGAGAAGCAGTTGGGCGACAGACAGCGGCGGCTCCTCAGCAATGGCAGAGGAGCGATGCCCCACTGGATCTGAGCCAGCAAGTGAAAAATAAAACGATATCTTAGTACCGTTTTATTTTTCATTTGCCGTCTCTGTGCCAGCTTTTGCAGGGAGGGACGGAGTCATGGCACTGGAGGGGGGAGGAGTGCTATGTGTACTTTTAAGTGTGCATGTGTGTTTGGCCGGCCGTCTCAGGCCAGCCGAATACACATGCCCACTTAGGTTTCTCCAGCCCAGCTGTATTGAACAGCCGGGCTGGAGAAACCCCACAGACTCCCTATCCTGAGCGGAGCGTCTTTTCAGCCCGCTCAGGCCAATCTCCACGCTACTCTCTTACAAGAGCAGCGCGGAGATTGGATGGGAGTTGTGATGCTTTCCCAGGGACTCCTGGGACAGGAACTGCAGCAGAGGAGCGCGAGGGGGACATGTGCACCAGGTAAGTGTTTATTTTAATTATTACCCCTGCGGCACGATCCCCCACGTGCTTCCCTCTGGCCCTCTCTCCCTCCCTCCCACACACCCTCCACCCGCCCTGCCGGTATTACTTTGTGTCGGCAGCCACTGGCGACAGAGCAACATGGAGTGAATGGGTAGCTAAGTATATGAGGGAGGTAGCTTGAAAAGGCATATACTCTCATGGAGTGCGTCACACAAAAGAGAAAAGTAGTACTTGAAAAACCAGCAGTGGAAGCAGCAATGCCAGCCAGCGAAAGAGATTGTAAGAATGCAATGCTCCATGGGAAGGACAAACACAAGATTAACAAGCTGCAACATGAATAAGAAGCAGGCAAATTAGAGTGACAAGGAAAGCCAACCAATGGTACGCAATGAGCGGTCTCCAAACCCCTCTATGTTCATGGTAAGCCACAATATGACTCACAGTAGACAGCACATGCACTGTGTAGTAGCCTCACCCTAAAAATGAGTAAATTTTAATAAACAAAATGATAAAAATACAGTAAGGGAAACCAGAGCTATGAAATTTTAAAGTTTTAAGTAGATATAGCGTCAAAAAGCATAACACGCCAATGATAGTCAATGACTGGAACTTAGGAGTAATTTTTATGATAGCTGCAATGGAGTGTGTGTTGAACACACCAATCAGGTTCAGCATGACTTAGTACATTAAGTCCGAATCTACCACCAGAATACACTTCTAAAGCCGCCTAGGACCACAGGGGAGGCACATAGAAACTCAAAGTCCAACAGCAGGGTCCAGTTCAGTTGCCTTGGGCTAGCTGGGTACTTCCAGGAAAAGGCCTCTTGTAGCTTGTTGTATACCTGTACTTGAACAGGAGGACAGCCTTATGACCCTTGGAGTTTGCTTCTTTGTAGTGTATACAAGAGGGAACAGATCCAGTCCATCAAGGCTCTTTTCAGGTCACAGACAACAGGTCCAGTCCTCTTCTGATCTTTCGCAGGTACAGAAATTGTTCTAAGTGGGTGCCTGAAGGGGCCACTATTATATCAGGCACTAGCTGGTCAGTTGGAATGACTTCTGGAGACGCCCTAACCAATGGGGTAAAAGTTCCAGAGGCCAACTGTACCCACTCTGGCCATTTTTAAGCTGGTGAAAGTCTTGAGGTCTGAGAGTTAGGTGTGTGTGTGTAGGGAGTGTACTGTGGTAAACCTAGTGTCCTTCCACAATTTACACTACAATTCAGTTTGGAGCAGGTAATGTTCCCACAACAAACCCAGAGATTGAAGTCTGGTAGGACAAAGGCAGAGTCCTTCAGCAACCAGACAGTGGATCCACAAGAATTGTCTTAGCATCCTGTTCTCTTTCCTTTTAAGTGTGCCTCAAATATATATCTGAATCCAGTAGACGTGTAAAGCAAGTTTTGACACTCAAGCAGGATTTGTCACTGTAGTGTCAAAAAAGATGCCTGCAACCCCCATCCTGAGGTGTGGTGCATATTATAGTATTCATTTATGGGTAATTTCTAACGCACTTCGTTTCACAGGATCAGCATGGGTGTTTGTATCTAGTATCTGCATAGTGCGTGTAGGAACGGGTTTGTTTGCCATCTGGTTGTGATCAGGGAGGCATCAGGTCATGCCGCCATAATCCACTATTGGCGAATTGGGAACTTCCTGAGGCCTCCTGCATCCTCCCTGTGCAAGGCCGCGCTCTCACTGGCTGCAAATCGGGGAACAGCAGTTACATATTGTGTCACTCAGGGACCCGTGGGGGATTTCCACTATATCCTGATGGAGCATTTTCGATAGGATCAGTAATAGATCAATGTACTTCGTGGCCGCTTTCCCTGTTCTGGCCGAGGTGACAGGCCCAAGAGGCAGCATTCTGGACTGCTGTACCAATGCCATCCTGTGACCTACCTCATGAAAGTATTTGCCTGTGAGAAAGCAGGCCCCAAGACACCCTACTCACCACACGAATGTCCCCTAGTCCACATCGCCGACCGCCCACAAAAACGGCACACCTGTAGTAAAAAGAGAGAAAGGGTTAAATCAGGAAGATCCCAACAACACTAATAAAGGACCAATGTATTTTCAGACAGGCAGGTGATACTACCACAGGCATGAGCCAATTCCTTGGGCGATGAGAAGGAGAAAAGGACGCTGACGCAGGCCGAAAAGAGAGCGAGAGAGAAACCAGAAGTTTGAAAGAAGGATGAGACACGGAATGATCGAGGGTGAAGCCATCTAGCAAAGCAGATGTATCAGAAGATGCTGCCAGCCTGGACGAGACCCCTGAGACCTGGAGCGAGGATTGGTGGATGCCGCCTGAGGACATTGAAGAACCGCTGCAGCTCAGGAGAGTTGAGGCAAAGCGGGTGAGTGTCGGAGGGGAGGGTGTGAGATTGTTTGAGGGGAGGAGGGTAGAGGTCACAGTGAAGGGTTGTTTGGTGTTAGACTAGCTTTGTTTTATCCAGCACCTGTTCAGAGGAGCAGCAGTATCTTTTGATTTAAACTGGCACATAGAATACCATACTTATTAAAGCAATGAGAAGGACCGTTCAGAGGAAAACGAGTCCTCTAACTCAGGTGATGTTAACCGTCCCTGAGCACTGTGACTTATAAAAGCTGGGAGAAAACTGGAAGCCTATTAAGAGAGGGCAAAATACGGGTAAAACCACCCTAAAGAAGTGGGTTCAGGCTCTTATTCTTACAAGGGGATTGCACTTTCTGTTCCCTCCCCCCCTCCGGCCTTGAAAACACAAATCATGGGTGTGGTGAAAGAGATAAACAAGGTTTTACTCTAAACCATATACTTACCGCTGATTTCTTTTCTTTGAGACTCTAGGTGGCGCCATCCTGAAAGAAGACCTTTGTAGAGGAAAGGAGACCAGCAACTAATCAGTATAGCCAACTGACCTATAACATTGTTGTCTCTCGTATGCCATTTTCAAACTTTCATTTTGTGTGTTATAACCCAAATAAACATCAACATTCAGAAGCCTACCCAGCCTTCACATTTATATAGTTGTCCAGCCTTCCCACAGTTGGTGTCAGAAGTGGGATCTGATGATAGATATGGAGGATGTTGTCAACAGAAAGGCAGAGAGACAAATAAAATTAGAGAAAGTCATGGAAAAATTCCAGAATGTTGCGGCGGAAGATAGAGAGAAACTCCATAAAACCCTGACAAGCCAAGCCCAGTCACAGGATACAGCTATTGGGAAACTTGCTAAGGTTCTGGGACAGCAAAGAGGCCATACGTCCTTACCTTCTGTAGTGTTGCAGAAGTATGTTGGAGGAGAGGATCTGAATTTCTTTTTCAATAATTTCGAAAGCATGGCTCAGGCTGTAGAATGGCCTGCAGATAGGTGGGGCCAGTACCTAGGTCTTTTGTTGTCCAGCAACCTCCAGGCTGCCTATCAGGCCACTAACCCTCAGGGAACAGCCTACTGTGGACACATCAAGAGAAGTATACTCGAACGTTTACGTGTGGACGAGGAGACCTACTGGGTCAAACTGAGACAAATCAAAGCGGGACCCCAGGAAACTCCCTAGGCCCTTTACTATTGCGTCAAAGATATGGCTCAAACCTCTCACTGCCTCAAAAGAGGATATTCTCAAGAAAATATATTTGGAACAGTATCTCACCTCCCTTCACCCCCCTATACAGAAGTGGGTACATCAGCATGCGCAATTGACTCAAGAAAGAGCAGTAGAGATAGCGAGTGCTTTTGGTCGTGCTCAGAAGTTGGAGAAGGAACGGAAGGACACCAATTGGAGGCATCCCGGAGCTGGTGCTCTAAGAAACCATAGGCCTTCTCTGGCCAAGAAACCAGAGACTGTGACCTTGATACCAGGGCATGTGCCCAGACCTACCACTCAGGGTTCGCAATGTTTCCAGTGTGGTGGTTTTGCCCATATTGCCCATTTCTGTTCATAGAAGGATGAACCCATGGATTTAGGATTGGCCAGATCTCTGTACTGCACTCCATCCGAATCTAGACCGCCCTGTCACTGTTTGTGAATGGTGAACCTGTCACTGCCCTCGTGGATACGGGGTGCCTTCAGAGTGTGATGCGCTGTCAAGTCCTCCCAGGAGGATTAATCAATACCACAGGGACCGTGAACATACAATGTGTCCACTGGGATAATAAGAGGCATCCTATGACCGAGGTTCAAATCCAGCACCAGACCGACCCTGTGGTTTCTCTATGAGTGGGACTTATACCAAAACTGCCGGAACCATTGATTTTGGGAACTGATTATCCCCATCTAGAAACCCTGGTTCAAGAAACCTGGAAGGAGGGAGATACATGGTGGGGAACCGCGTCCTCTTCCCAGGCAGAAGACCATGAGTGGCCCTCTTCAAAAATCCGAAAGAGCCGAAGACAAAGAAGGGAAGAAAAGAAAGCACCCCGGAACGTACTGGCAATAAGTACTGATGATTTTTATTTGGGATACGATCGGAACTTCTGGGCTGCCCAACGAGAAGACCCCACATTTCCTAAAGCCTGAAATATTGCTTCTGAACAAGAAGACCCTGACCACGTAGGTCCTCAGTTTCTTCTAAAGGAGGGGTTGTTGCATATAAAGGAAGGGAAATCCCAACCTCAGCAGCTGTTAGTACCCGCTCCTTTTTGTGAAAAAGATTTGTTCCTAGCTCATAGCCATCTGCTGGGGGCACATCAGTACTGAGAAAACCGAGAAATCCATTCTAGATAGGTTTCTTTGGCCAGGGATCTACCACCAAGTGAAAAGATATTTTAGAGAGTGCCCCATATGTCAAAGAAACAGCTGATGCCATCCCAGTAAAGTCCCCCTCATGACTTGCCAGTAATAGGAGAACCATTCTTGAAAGAAGGCCTGGACATTATAGGACCCCTTCTCCCCTCATGTAGTGGTTGCCGATACGTCCTGGTTCTCGTAGACTACGCAACTAATTTTCCTGAGGCTGAGGCATTACGACAACCTAACACCACACATATATCCAAAGCCATGATCAACATATTTTCGAGTGTGAGGTTCCCGAAGGAGAGCCTAATGGACCAAGGGACTCCTTTTGTATCTAGGCTCAGGAATCAATCTAACAGGATTTGTATAGCGCTGCTTATCAACTGTGAGGGTATCTAGGCGCCGGGGGGAGTGGGGCTGCTGATGAGTGCCGCTAGTAAAATAACCAGGCTTTTAGGTCTTTCCTGAAATCCTGCAAGATGAGGGCTGTTCGAAGGTGGAGGGGGAGCCCTTCCAAGATTTTGCAGCCAGGTTGGAGAAGGCACGGCTGCCACTTCTGCTTCTGTGGATGCTGGGCGTGTGGGCTAGGGAGAGGGAAGCAGAGCGTAGTTGTCTGACGGGTTTGTAGAAATTCACTCTGTGATTGAGGTAGGCCGGTCCCTTGTATGCAGGTATGGCATCAGTTGGAGATCAGACAAATCCGTACCGCGGATTATCACCCACAAACAGATGGACTTGGCGAAATATATAATGCAACAATGAAAAGTACCCTAAAAAATTGCTTGACCTTGAAACAAGAAAATGGGAAGATATATTGCATCTTGCCTTGTTTGCCATTAGATGAAAGGTACAGAAAAGCACTGGTTTTTCACTATTCGATCTTCTCTTTGGCAGACAGCCATGTTCCCTATTGGATATACCCAAGAAAAGGTGAAAACAAGAGAAAGACGGGACCAAACCCCTGCGTAAGTATGTAACTAATCTCAAGACTCATTTGGGGCAGATCAGGAGTATAGTCAAAACCAATATTGAACAGGCGCAACTCTCCCAAAAGAACCAGTATGATAAGAAAGCGAAGGAAAGATCATTCAACGTAGGGGGACCGGGGGCCATATGTACGAACACATTTTCCCATAGACACAGAATGGGTAAAACCCTTTGATATATCTGGCCCCCAGTCCTGTTAATGATGGCCTCTTTGGACCATAAACCATTGGGACAATGACAGGGCCCTTAATGGGATCGCAAAAACAGTAACTCCTGTTATCTACTGTATTGAATTAGATTCCAACAAAAAAACAACCCAAATCTATCACATAAATCTCCTGAAAAAATGGGAAGGCTCTGTACCTGTTATGTTATGGTTGTCCAGGGAGGAAGCTCCCTTATACATGCAGAGCATAGATCCCAATCTCCCGGCAACCCTGAAGCAGGAGCTAACTCGCCGACTCCAAACCCTTGAGGGGGTGTTCTACCTTCTGCCGGGTAAGACTGCCCTACTGGAACACCTCATAAATACTCCCCAGGGAAGAAGATTCGATTAAGGCCATAACATATACCAGAAGCATGGACAGACACCATTGAGAAAGAAGTGAAGCAAATGTTACAGATGGGTGTCATCGAACCTTCCATCAGGGAAAGGAATTCTCCAATTGTACTGGTACCAAAGCCCGATGGGTCTGTACGTTTTTGTATTGACTTCAGAGAAGTGAATAAAATATCACAATTTGATGCTTATCCGCTCCCTAGAGTGGATGAAATGGTAGAGAGACTGGAAGAAGCTAAATACATCAGTACCCTGGATCTCTGTAAGGGGTACCAGCAAGTACCCTTTAGGGAACAAGACAAGGAGAAGACAGCCTTTTCCACCCCAGGGGTGTGTGTATCACTTTACCGTATTGCCTATGGGCTTCATGGGGCCTCTGCAACATTCCAACGCACTAAAGCACTGGTGACTTGAACCAAGCCACATTTAACGTCTTCCTGGTAGTTACCCATCTCTACCTGCATGTTGTTTGTGTGTCTTTTTAAAGTATCTGTAGCATGTGTCAGCCTGTGAACAGACCCTGGGAATGCATCTAATCAGCACAGAAGCTGATGATTGTGGCACCTATGATTTATATTATCCTGTTGTAATATTGTACATAAATTTGATAAGGTATCTGATAGTTGTTTGAAATTGTCAGCAATAACTTTTTGTCGCTTCTCAACGACCTTATTGATCTTGTCTAAGCCATGTTCACTGTATCTGCATTCATTGAATCTGTGTATTAACAGATTTCATGTTTTTATTTTGTAAGCGCTGCACTGCCAACATTTTTTTCAACAAACCACAAAAAGTATGGTATTGTCCCAATCATCTCTATGCCTAACAACACCTGAAACCATCCATGTTGAAGCACTGTTTTTGCACGCAAAAAGCCTTCTACGCATTGTCTGCCTCATCTAGCAGGTTGTGATATATCCATTCCTGTTGATTGTCTCTCTGAGTCCTGCAGAAAATCTGGCAGTGGAGAGGCTGCTGCTCTGCGTCTTGTAGGCCCAGATGGTGTTGTAATATTATCTTGCTCCATGTCATATATAAAAAATAAGTATAGAGAATCCAAACGCATGTTTTGTAAAATATTTTTTGAAAATACGTTCTGTTTGGGATTGGAATGTGTTTTGATATTAGTTTTTACAAACCTAAATTTATTAAATAGTTTGTAAAAATATCTAAGATAGTACAGCCTTTTAAACGTGTAATCTGTATGCACAACCTCTTCAATGACGCTTCATAAAGGTAATAGCATTGATCAGGAGTGTTTCCCAAATGTAAATTTTAAAAAGAATATAACATGTTCAAAATATTTTTGAATTACTCTTTGAAATATTTGGTGGTGCAGATGTATCAATTTCTGAAAGCCCTACTAAACTTTCTGCCTCAAAGGTGCTGTCAATCATTTCTTCTAGAGGTGTTGGAGGTGCCTTGGTTGAGGGTCCCCCACCTGTTCCATGGGCCTCGGCATGTCGAGTTGCAACCTTTTCCTTCGTATGTGAACGCAGATTGTAACATGGCTTCTTCTCTCCTTGATGGCACACTGTTTCACTCAAAATGCATGAATGTGGTCTTGAATGCCCTTACATATTTTTTTCTGGCTGTCAGCAGCCTGTAAAGAGCTCTTGCCAAATAGCTCATCATGATGAAGCACACACTCTACAGTGAGAACGTCCAGCTCCTTCTCACTGAAGTTTTATTTTATTTTCCGTCCCCCAACTTCCTTTTCTGTTACCTGCCAGGACATGGTTGGCAAAAGCAGCTCTAAAATGGGCCAAAAGGTAGACAAGAAACCAAAAACACACAACCTGCCCTTCCACTCTCCTTCAGACAACTCAAGTGAGCATGTTTGACAATACTTCCTCATTGTGAGGTCATCAAGGTGTTCCCGAACTTCAACTTCAAAATTTTAGAGATTTCCAAATATCGATTTGCTATTTAGGAATTCTCAATTAGGAAATCGCTACTTTGTGAATGCGAATCATTCCAATTGGCAAAAGGAAGAACGGTCACTACGATATATTAGGATTAGCGATTTCTAAATTGCAATTTGGCAAAATTCACAATTTGGAAATTGCTAATCCAAACCTTCGTACATCTAGCCCTAAATCACCATGGACCCTTCCAGCCTTTTGAGATGCCCCATTTTCAAATCACACCGCCAGTTACACCCAGCGTCTCCTTCCTTATCTCGCAAATGATAAACTCAGTGGTGCGAAGGAGGGCTACACGCTCCATCATAGACTACACCAGAACTACCCATACAGATAATCACTGATACATGTCAATAGACCCAATTCAAACGGAGACTCATGATTTTTTAAAGTAAAACTTGGCTTTATTTTAGCTGTCTCCCATCTAAAATGAACTCTGTTTCAATAGTAGCCAATGAGGGAAATACATTCCCCTAATTTTGTTTTCAAAATCTCCCACTTTCCTGTTTTAAAATATTGGCATGTATGGATAATTTAAATTCTGAGAACTGTCAACAAACACACAGGTGTGCGGGAAGAACACAGAAGACAACTCCATTGATTCAATGGGTAGACAAAAAAGTAAACAAAAAATAGCATATGTCATTGTCAAAACTTGCTTTTTATTTCAAGCTTTTTCCATGTAATCTGATATTTATCAAGAAATTTGAGAACGTTATATCGGCTTTGGGTATTAAATCATTGTGGAGATTCCCTCAGGCTTGCGCATTCATGGGGAAGCAGACTCCTTAAATATTGAAATGTTGCTTGTAGGGAAGAATGATTAGTTTATGGACATGCTTGGTTGCTTTCAGGTTTAGAAGCAGCTAACTTCTTACCGCTACCAATACAGAATTCCGTAGGTTTCAAAATCCTTATATGCGTAGTTTTTCCAATCAATGGTGTTTTCTTGGCATTCTGGCAGTTATTGACCTTTTATTTCATTATAAAATAAGGCATGTTAAAGCAAGAAGGCAAAGTAAAAATATGGGCAGTCTAAGTAATTCATGCATTGGATCGAACAACTTGCAAGCTCTGTCATACCAGAGTTTTCTCCATGTTCATAAACTACTTAAAATATAATTCCATAAGCTGCCAAGAAGCACCATGTCATAAGAAAAAGTCAGGGATTTTTTGTTGCAGTTTTATATTTTTATAGTTTTATACAGCGTAATCTCGACCCAAATGTTTTGGAGCGTTTTATATGTGCACCAGTTACATTGCACAAGGACACATTCTTTTTAGGTTTAGCCTGAGACAGCGCTTGCTCTGCATGCGCTCTCGCTTATGTGAGATATTGTATGCAACAAGGGGCTTGGAACTCGCCCATTGCTTAATATTCAGTGGCTTCATTGTCACTCTTATTTGCTGCCTTCTAATTAGCCAGTGCATGCTGGCTTCACTTCCTCTTCTATCGGCTGAAGCATGGACCAAGTACCTAGTGCACCTTCAGCTTGATTGTCGTCCTTCCGCTGATCGAACTGTGATTGAGGCACTACTTTTATTTTTTCTTCTTCCCTGTCGTCCTTGTTGAATCTCTTGCAATTTGTAGATATGTTTTACTACACCACACGTGCATTAAGAAGCCCTTTTCTCCTTTAAAATGGTTGTTTATAGTGACAACAGATGTTATCTGCTTCCAAATGTATTTTCGACATGGACATGGGCGCAATTGCTTTCTTTATGTGATAGGATTTTTTGCCAAATGTCATTTTTTTTCTTTTTCATTCATAGGGAGATTAACTAATATGCTTAGAATCACAAGGCTGTTGTGCCAAAACCTAACGCCTTTTATTAGTTCTGCCATTGCCTTTTGTTCAAGCTATAGAGCATGGACATTGCCGAATTTGGTAATGATTTGTAGTTATGCTGAATACCAGTGTGGCTGCTGTGCAGCATGGCTAAAAATATTAATAGAAAGGGACAATGATGCATCAAGCACTAATGCACTTTAAGAAAAAAAAAGTCATAGCGATTTTTTGGGATTACGTTTAGCAACACTGCAAAGCATCTGCGCTGTTGTACAGCATGACTACAAAACATTGTCAATGGCTCTCATATGGGAGACCCACTGGCTTTTGCAATGCCTGTTTGTTTTTAGACACAGGAAGATTAAGTGATTGGTCTGGAATCACAGAATGTTAAGCCAACGCCGAGACTGGAACGTGGTTTGCCAGTTCCAAAATCGGCAGCTCCGGCCCTTAACACCACATAACCAGGTAAAGGTGTCACATCTTACAGGAATCGACTTGACAGCTGAAAATGTACAAATCTTTGTTTTTTGCATAGCACACCTACCCCGCTCCCCCTCCCTTCAACCTTTTTTGGCTCATTATAATTCTGTTTTCGCTTTGTTCAGCTCTAGCGGCAATTAATATTACCCGGCAGCAGATACCTCCCCTAGGATGCATCAGGCCATTAAACAGACTCCCCAGGATATTGCAGCACAGGTATACAAATATTGACGCACCAAAATTAAATTTTGCAACACAAATATGGAAATTTAGCTGGATTTTTGCAGCGGCGTGCCCGATTTAATTTCCATTTTGGCAGCAGGCCCAACCTGCACTATTTTTTGAGGGGCAGCGACACCCATCTGCACTATTTGTTGTGCCCTCAGAGGGCCCACCTCGTGCCCCTTGGGTGGCAAGCCCGATCTGCATTATTTTTTTGTGCCCCCACAGGGTGCGCTGTGTGCCCCTTGGGCAGCACACCCAAACAAAAAAGGTCCCGCCGCTTGCTCCATGTGCTATGGGCATGATTTCAATTTGCTTTGCCCCACCCCCACCTTCCTTCTGCATGCCCCAGGGGCAGTGGAACCACTTGTTTAGGTCCATGCCTTTCTATTTCCTCACCTGGGGCACCTAACATTTTTAACCTAAGGTGCCCCGTGTGAGGAAATTGAAGGGGCAGGGGCAGGCTTGAGGAGACAGACGTATACTGCAGGAGGGCAGGGAATAGTTTCCTAGTTTCCTAATTTTCTGTTTGGTGCCACAGTCTCCGAGCATTCGTCTCTCTCTCCTCCAATTTGGGCAGAAGTGTTAGGAAGGTCCTCCGACGGCAGAAAGGTGGCCCTCCAGGAGTGCTGCTGAAAAGTTGAAAACAGCAGACAGGCAGGTGAGAAGTAAATAAACAAACAGTGAAAATAGGGAGTATACTGTTCCGTACTGACTAAAGCAGACTCTCAATGAGGTCTGCATGAAGTCACTGGGAGCATGCGCTCATAATAGCAAGTGCCCTCACCCACCCGAAGGTGGCCTGCTTCATCATTAGGCTTGCTTCTCGTTGGGCTGGTGCTGCAATACCCAACGGGCCCCGCGAGAGGGCTCTTTATCGGGGATCTTTTAAGCACCAGTGGGTGACTGGGGGTGGGAGTGTGTTTCCAGTCAGTGGGGGAAAAAATTTGACAAAAAGATGTGAATTAAAATTGTCTATCTGCCTGGTGGGGCTATATATTTAATAGTGCTCCTAGTCTATGTCGAGTAAAAAACAGAGTAAGAGATCATTAGACATAATGGTCCTAATCTCTTAAGTGTGTACTTTGTGGTGTAAGATCAAGTGAGTGTACCTAGATCTTAGTCATTGGTTGACATGCTTCATGCCTCAAATATGTTGAAAAATGATCAAGTGGCATTTCATCAGGACCTTTGTGGTTACATACCTAATCTTCTGAGGGGGGGGACCGAAATGTTTGTCTTGGTTTCCTTGCCCTGGTGGGTGGTGTGAAAGACCACCCTAAATCACATTAGATCATAAACAATCACGTCATTGGATGTGTGTATCACATCAAAACAGTGACCCTCCAAATTGTTGGTAAGGTCCCCTCAGATAATGAAGATATGGCTGAGGTTATTTAGGCATTTGCACTCCATGGATCACCGGTGTATTCATTTACCCCCATCCTCACAACCATACTGCTTTAGTCAGTATGGAACAGCATACCCCCTATTTTGACTGTTCTAGTTTTGAGGAGATTGTACACTGGACTGAAATTCTCCTCGTCCTCCCAAATATAGATGTAAATAAACAAACACCTCTCCTGCCTGCTAACCCTCTTTAGCGGGGAGCACTTTTGTAAAAACTGTAGGCTTTTTACAAAACTGCCAATGTAGCGTTTTTTTGGAAATCGCTTAATCGCGAAATCCTGGAGGGTCTGGTTAAATGCACATAAAGGTCTGAAACAAAGAAACATTGTGTCCTGGTGACCGTTTATTCTGCATCTGGAAAAAAAACATGCAGTACCTATCATTAAGCACATTGCTTACTTGTAGGAAGATTCTTTTTATCCGGTTACTGTTTTTTTGGAGTACACTTTATGCGGTTCTATCCAGTCCTGCCAAGTACCACGCATCAGGCATTACACTAACGCATTTCATTGTGGTGGTCCGCATCACCGCACTGAACTACAAAGTCACAGGTTTATAGCGCCCTGACCACCCCGTGCCTGCCAGGTGCGTTGAACAAGGAGCTTTATTTAAGCGCCTAGTGTGGTGCTAATGAGCGCGCTCTGTTGTGTCCGTCTGTCTGCTGTCTGAAACACTCTACCTTTATTCACAATCTGACCTGCCTGCACTGACTATAGTATAGTTATTGGCATTGAGTGCCAACCCTCGGAGTTAATCAAGCTCTGCCCGACCTCCCCCTCAAGCATACCACGTGGCCTGCCAGTGCCATGCTTAGTTAATAAACAAAGCTGCGACAATGCAGTGTATTGTTTGGCCCCTGACATTGAGGCGGTGGGCGGTAGCTTCCTTTTCATTGCTGCATCGCCGCCTGTGCGTACAGTTCCGAGGGGTAGCTGTGCAGGTCAGTGTGTGGGCTGATTTTTTTGCTACCTGCAGGCCTGTGTCTTGTGCCCCGATGTGCTGACGGTGAGTGAGGCAACAGGTAAGGTGTTTAGTTTAATTTACTTATTACTGATTGTTAATTTACAGCACGGCTGAGGCACTCTCTCTCATGGTGAGCATTGTCTGGCCCTTCCTCTTGTTGTTTGTCCGGTGTGATTTTGTTATGAATATGCCCCACCCACACAGCGTGTAAAGTCAGAATCCACCCGTCTTGTGCTACGATGAAAGGGGACAGCTGCGTTGTTCCCGCTATAACCACCAAGAGCAGTCCATTTTATTGGATGATAAACCATTGAGCCAAATACAGGCCGCACCAGCATGAAGCAATTAATCTCATGGGCCAGCAATTCAAGTAAGACAACATGTGTTCCTAAAACATGCATTTAGGTCACCGCAGGTAGTTTAGTCTGGCTCGAAACAACCTAAGTGATCAAACCTTGGGACTTGTGACTGTCTGGACTGGACTGAGACTGTCCAAAGCCCTCTGGGTCTCCGGTTGTGCCTACTACACTGACAGGCATGTAGCGGTTTCAGTCCCCCAGCTGTCTGCTGTGCCTGCAGACCATACACCCGTGTATGGCTGCCAAGTGGCTCCATGGCTGATGTGACGCCTGCAGCCAGTTCTGGCTTTTTAAATATATCATTACAACAGCGAGACTACAAATCCCAGCATGCAGTGTGCTATTGACTGAAAATGCATGCCTGCAGGTATCACATTTGAAAAGGGGCTGCCCCTCCCAACCCCAAGAATGTGGCTAGTTGTGAAACGCAGACTGAGTTCCATTTACGATACAATGAGGACCAACAGCTCCCATTTTTAGGTCGAGCCTCGAGTAGCGCGCAAGCGCTGCTCTGCGAGACTTTAAGTTAGGGCTTTTGAAAGCTGACCAGACGCTCGTGCGTCATGGCCTTTTCCCTGCGGTTACGCGCGCGGCAGACCTCTGTTTCCAATTATCGTGCCCAGACGCGGGCGCGATAATTGGAAACACATGCTGGCCGTGCGGGGAAAAGGCCATGACGCACGAGCGTCTGGTCAGCTTTCAAAAGCCCAGGCTGCCGCGCTCGCTCGCCCCGCTCCTCTCTTGTGTTGGCCTGCCTCTGCTCGTGTTAAGGGTTCTGTTTTTTAGGTCTCGCTGAGCCAGCGCGCATGCGCTGTCAGCGAGACATTTAGTAAGCGGGTTTCAAAAGTGCTACCCACCACAGGCTTGCAGGCCACCAGCTGTCTGTTACGCGCACACGCGCGCGCCTTGTGCACAGCTGCTGGCATTTGCCTTTATCGCGTTAATCACCTCCCCTACCCCCTCTCTTTGCGCGCGCCTTGTGCACAGCTGCTGGCATTTGCCTTTATCGCGTTAATCACCTCCCCACCCCC
The DNA here is from genome assembly GCA_963921515.1 of Calotriton arnoldi. Taxonomy (NCBI): domain Eukaryota; kingdom Metazoa; phylum Chordata; class Amphibia; order Caudata; family Salamandridae; genus Calotriton; species Calotriton arnoldi. Next base: position 604,891 of record CAWUFW010001310.1, read on the forward strand.
TCTTCTTTCACTCCCTCGTCAGCTCCCTCATCAGCCTCAAGCCTGTCTCACAAGCGCGTGTACTTTTCCTTAATCGCGGCATCAGCGCTTTACTTTAACATTGTTAAAGGTAATCCTCCGGTCCCGCGATTGCTGCAAAACAAAAGAATTCGCAAAAAAAACTATTTGTTTACTTTACAGCTGGCATCTGCCAGGCCGCGCGATGTCTTAAATCATTTTCAGCTTTCCTTTTCCTTAATCGCGGCATCGTAAACTGTTGCGCGTGTAAAGCGCTCCAATGCCTTCGGGGCGAGTTCGCGCTATATAAATGTGCAAATGTTATGTTCTTATATTTCGGACGCTAAATACCTAACATAATAAATATTTTTATGATTATTCATGTCGGAAAACCAGATGGGGCAGATCTGTGATATATCTAGTGCTGGGTCAGGAAACAGAAGTCAAATGACAAAGTAGCTCAAACCTTAGTGTGAGGACTCCAAGTATCTTAAAAATTACATATCGAGGAGAGGGAATGTGGATGCTTCAATTTGAAGTTGCTTTTGGACACTCCTCAAAAAGATAAAAGACGCTGGTGTAAGCTCCAAGTATCAGCAGTAGGCTGGGTCACCAAGTTTAAGAAGATAGTTTTATAGTGGTTAACATTTGTTTGCCAAATGTATACATTAAAAAGCATTAGCAGTACAGGCCTCAGAATTCAAGACACATTTGTATGTCCGCAACACAGTCGGTGATGATAAATGTTTTTTTATTAAAAACAAGTGAAGAGAGCAATTTACACAGCTAATGTGACAAACAGGAAGAGATAAATTTTATTTGCGACTTCTATAATGGACCACAGTCAGAGGTTCTCCTGCCTGACAGACTAGTTGTGCTCGGGTGCTGGCAAGCAGCACTCAAGGTGAGTGGATGGATAAGTAACATTAACAAGCATTGGCATAGCCAATAGGTCTCGCCTTTGGGACCTTATAAGTGTTTAGCCATAATGTTGGTGCACCAAGGATATTGTGATGCATAACTAAATACTTATAAGGACCCAAATGCGAGACCTATTGGCTATGCCAATGCTTGTTTGCAGTGTTTTTAATAACTGAGCAGTGTCTAATTGTACCCTCAAGACCAAACCACTCAACTCACCAGAGGGTCGCCCTCTTGGAAATCACCGACTTCACCCTCCAAATAAGGAAACGCCTCTGCCATACACTTTGGGGCAGCCCAGTCAGAGGTCGTACCTCACTCTTCACTAGCGATGCTCATGCATTTGGGAGTCGAACTGAGCTTTGACTCACAGCAGGCTGGTGACTTGGTCAGGAGGCCCACTTCTCCACATACCGAGCCTCCAAGGTGGGTAAATTCAGATATTTGTGTCATTGGATAACCCCACTGATGTCAATGGAAGCAAACAATATTTTGGATAGTGAAGGTTTGGGGGGGAGCGAAGAGAGGGAGAGGGTGACGCCATTGAGGTCTATAGGAAGAACATGGTATATTTGGATGGTGTAAATGATTCCAATGCAGGTGACACCCTACACATGAGGGTCACTTGAGCTGTATGGACGAGGGTGGGAACCGGACTTCCAGATGCGACACAGCTCAGAGTTTCACTGCACCCGGAGCAGCAGCTGAGGGGGCTGGAGGAAGATATCTGGGGTGCCGGAGGGTGACTTGAGCTGTATGAATGGAGGCACTTGACTTCTTAGGGGATGCCACTTGTTCGTTCTCACAGCATCAGTCACCTTCTGCAGGCATCCATCTTCAGCAGTAGCTTGGCACAGTTCCACTAATGATATCGGTAGCGGACGTAATGTATCTCACATACTCTTCGGTTTCTTCAGCTTCATTCATCTCAACACTGGTAGCTGCTCGGGATGACGCGACAGATAGTCAGCAGAATTATTAGCTCCAGGGTGGTATTCAATCTTACAATTGTACTCTTGCAATTGCAGCATCCACTTTTCTATGCGAGGTGGTGGCTTAGACGCAGTTCCAGTAAAAAGGGGAACTAGAGGCTTGTGATCAGTGGTGACCAGGAAAGGCTTCATGTATACATAAAGATGGAAATGCCTGCATCCCCAGTGTACCGCTATTGCTTCTTTTTCTATCTGGGAATACCTTTGTTCGGTGGCAGTCAATGACCTACTTGCAAAAGCCACGGGAGCCCACTCATCTTCATCAGTCATCCGCTGAAGTAAGACGGCTCCCAGCCCCTTTGGCCCAGCATCTACTGCAACTTGAGTCTGTTGTTTTGGATCGAAGTATCTCAACGTGGTGTTGCTCGATAGACAATCTTTAGTTGCTTGAAAGCAGCCTCTTGTTCTGGGCCCCATACCCACGGCACTGACACTTTGGTCAACTCCCTTAGAGGTGTTGTGAGGGAAGCGAGGTCTTGGATAAATCGGCCACAGTAGTTGACCATCCCTAGGAAGCTGCGCACTTCCGTCACGTTCGTAGGAGCCGGGGCCTCCTTAATGTCCTTGACTTTCTCAGGGTCAGGAGCAACCCCCTCCGCTGAAAAGGTATACCCAAAGAATTGCAGTCTCTGTTTAAGGAATTCGCACTTTTCTCTGTGCAACGTGAGTCCCGAGTCCTGTATTCGCTGGAGAACCTGCCGCAGCCGATCGTTATGTTCAGGTATTGATTTCGCATGGACCAGAATGTCATCACTTACATTCCTCACGCCTGGGAGGTCAGCCAGGAGTTCTTTAATGGTATTTTGGAATACCTCTGCTGCGCTTGAGATACCGAAGCTGAGCCTCTTGTATCGCCTCAATCCCACATGCGTGGAAAATGTTGTGATATATCTAGATGGTTCATCGAGGACAAGTTGATGATAACCACCTCGCAGGTCCAGCTTTGAAAACCAGCAGGCCTCACTGAACTCCCCTATAAGGTCATCAATGGTCGGAGTCAGGTGCTGTTCTCTCTTTATGGCTGCAATGGGAGCCCTCATATCTACACACATTCTCAGCTCCCCCGGCTGCGTGGGCTTCCTCGCAACCACGATTGGTGACACCCAGGGCGTCGGACCCTTCACTTTTTCAATAATCCCTGCTTTTTCCAGTTTGCGCAGTTCCTTTTCCAGTAGGGGTCTTAGATGAAATGCAACCCGTCTGTGTCGCAGGGCCACAGGCTGCACCGAAGGGTCAATGTGAAGGCGTATCTGTTTGTCTTTTAAGCATCCAATCCCATTGAACACTTTGGGGAATTCTTCTAGTATTTGACTCACGCTTTCTCTGTGTATGCCGAAAGCAAACTTGACGATGCCCAGGGCCTCAGCAGACTTGCACCCAAGCAACATGCCACGTCCTTCTTCTGTGACGTAGACCACCGCCTCCACTTCCTGCGTGTCTTAGGCTAGGGTCGTTCTGAATTTTCCTTTGATAGCCAACGGTTTGGACTGTCCATATGCAAACACTGTAATCTTGGCTGGCGTTAATACGGGAGGAGGTGTCATCCCTTGGTGAGCCTCACGGGACATGATGTTTATGGTCGCCCCCGTGTCTGCAATCGTTATCGAGGGGCGTCCCCCAACTAGAACTTGGCACTGTGGCAACCGGCTTTGGGTACTTGAAGCTGACCCCACTGTGAATACCGAATGTACCGTGTCATCGCCCATATCACTTTCTTGCTCTTGCGTCTTTGGGATCACATTCACCTGGGACCTCATCGCTCTTTCCCTATTCGATCGACAGACTTTCATAAAATGGTTAATCTTGCCACATGCCGAGCACCTCTTTCCTTTCGCTGGGCACTCGGTCTATGTGACGGTCCTCCACAGTAGCCACATGTGCGTGTTCTCGGGTCTCTTGATCTGACTGGTACTGTTACTGGGGTCGGGGTGACCGCGTTCACTGGTTCAGTCTTTATGGGAGCCTGTAGGGCTGCTTCCATGTGGGCCGCCCTTGCCTTTGAGAGCTCTTTAGTCCTCCCCATGGTAAGTATCTCTGCCAAAGAGTTCCCTGACTCTTCCAGGATTCTTTCCCTCAGCTTCGCTGAAGCGCACCCCTGGATGACTTGGGCTCTAATCTCCTCCGTCTCATCCTGAAAACCACATGTGCTGGCTAACTCCTTTAGCCTGGCGTGAAAGGCATCTAGCGACTTTTCCGGCTGTTGCCTGGCTTGTCTGAACACAAAACGTTCATAGTCACGATTCGCCATGGGCTCGAAATGAGCGTTGAGGACTGCTATGAGCGTGAGATGAATTTTTGGCGCTGCCTCGGCCGCCGTCTTGGCTATCTTGAACACATCCTTCCCTCCAAGATGTAACAGCATTGCCCTCTTTTGTTCATCATCTACTTTTGTAGCCTCGAATAATAGCAGCACTCGCTCGACCCATTCTCTCCACCTCGGTGCCTGAGCAGATGGGGCCCCATTGACTACAAATGGCTCCATGGCAGGGATGTGAGCCATGACTGTGAAGCTTCGATGTCACAGGTGTGCCCCTCCAACTGACAGATTCTGTTGCTACTCCTGGGGACAGCCACTTGCTCAAGATATTCAGTGCCCTCAGCCAACAGGTACTCACAGTTCCTCGCGGAACTCTCACGGCCTCCTCACAGCCTCCAATCAGGCCAGCAACTCAGCCTCCCGGACTGCCCTCTACAAACGTGCAGCAGGGTGCAGCTCACGCCTCCGGAGACTTTCACCCACCAGGGCAGAGAGCACGTGTTCGCGTGGGACTGGATGCCCAGCAGCACGAGCACCGCGCACACGATCTGATCGTGCGCGGCCCCCGCCTGGGAACACGACGAACCACCCTCGTCGCCAAAATGTTGTGTTGGAGCGCGTATGTTCGAGCGCTCCAACCGCGGTTGCTGCAGCGTGTGAGTGCGCGTATCAAAAGGGCACGTTATCGTGCCTAGGCTATGAAATAATGAGACGGGACACTTGGCTGTGTAAACGGGCTGCGTGCGTGTGTCGGCTCTGATGCCACACGCATGCACACCGCTATTTATTGAAAGGGTCCCGCGCTACGCGGGACAAACCAACACTTCCACGTTAGCGGGGAGAGCTCCTCGCCCACCCCCGCGTATGCTCAGAAACAGTGAGCACGCCCAACAACAAATATCGCGAGGAGCGATATAACAATGTCCAAGGTACACAATGCAAGTCGACAATTGCTCAATTTTCTCATTCTGTTACATTACAGGAACATAACTGCTTTGTTCCACACACTAAGGATTGAAATGTCACACATACACATTCTAAAATCATGAAAATGTCACACATAAGTCAACTGAAAACTTCACAGCTATGTCCTGTTACTGAGAACTGCAGTCACGCAGTCTGTCTCCGGTTAGCGCCCTTCCATTTCTGGCGCTTTGCAGCAGTTTTAAGATCTTCGAAGAGTTTTACGTTGCTCAAATGTGTGCAATTTCTGATATTTGTATGTCTCCCTCATCTTCATTGCTTGATTTTGCTCATGAGAAAGTGTCACTCATAGCCGCTGAAATGTCACTCATAATTACTCTGAAATGAAATAAATGTCACAAATAGGAATCTGAAACCTTGGCAGCTGTGTCGATCCATTCAACTGATAAAACAATTGGAAAGATTGTTTGCAGACTGAAAATACTCTCTCATGTACATCCCAATAAACCCGATTCAGGCGGGCTACTCCTGATTTTTGAAGCCGAAAATTGTTTTATTTTGTCTGTCTCTCACCTGAAATTGCCTCTCCTTCAATAGATGCTAATGGGGGAAATACATTTTCCCGATTCTTTTTTATTTTTTTTAATCTTTCACTTTCCTCTTCACAAATGTCGGCATATATGCTCATGTTGAGTGAGACATATACTGCCTAAGTTATTTAAAATACGTTTCGGTAGGAAACGTGGACTGCTTCTTTGATATCACGCATATAACTTGTTTCATTTGTCTATAGAGTTCGCCGAAAACGTTCAGCATATCGGTCATTGTAATGTATGCATTACCGGACTAGCGACATATGTTTTAAGGGGAGGCTTTTCCCTTCATTATATATTTTATAAATGAGCCTCTTTCCTCAACCAGAATGTTGGCATCTATGAATTTATGGGGTCGAAAGTTCAATGTCATCTTTTTTGACTTTATAGGAAGATGTCTTTATGGAGGTTAACTTCAAGTTTCTGTACTTTCCCTGAACAACCTAACTCATTGTGGGAGCAGTAGACTTTTCCATTTATTTATTGATTTATTTGTCTTGTAAAGTGAGAAATCCATGGACCAGCCTACAGAGCTTTGTGGATTCACAGCAGAGATTTGCAGTTAGCGCCGCATGCAAAACAAACGTCGCAGGAAGTAAAACAAGCATTTTCAATGCAAAAGGTCTCGCAATTGCGAGATTTTAAGCTACTGGCATTGTAAATGATAATGCCTTTCATTTATGTGTTTTTCAAAGCAACACACATATAAAAGACATTGTCATTTCTAATGCTAATAGCTCAAACTCTAAAAAATGCGAGACCACTTTAATGGTGGCCACACCCCTTTCCTTTAGACGCTGCTCGCCGTATTCAGGTTACAGTGAGCGGCGTCAAAGAAAGGGGCGCGGCCAACATTAAAGTGAAAGCACGTATGGGGCGCTGTTACACAAAGTGTAAAAATAAATAAAGAAAGCTTTTGTAGCGCGCCCGCTAAGGTGTAAGCAGTCGCGCTGTATATTAAATAAATAAATAAGCATGGCCGCTAAAGTGAAAGCGGCCTGTGCGGTGAATAAAATAAATAGGTGCTGCCTCTAAAGTGAAAGCAGACCGCGCCGTAAACTAAATAAATAAGCGCAGCCGCTATAGTTAAAGAGGACCGCGCTAGAAATGAAAAAATACATGACTAATAACAATATAAAAGGTGGCGGTGTGCTGCAACGTTGTGGGTGGAATAGGGAAGATCATTAAAGAAAATGATGCTCACCGACTAGATAAAGCAGACCGTGTAACAACACAAGTAAAAAGTCCAGTCGTTATTGGGAGGTTACAAATGCAGACAAGGCGGTACCAAGGAGGGACTACTAAGCCTATTCACAAATGAAAAGCAATGATTTAGAAAGGACAGTAACAGGAGCATATTGAAAAGATCGGCGGTAAATTGGCGGAGCTTCTATGCCATACCTCAATACAGCATGCCTTGCAGAGCAGCGCTTGCGCTGCCCAGGCTCAACCTAATAAACGAAGAAGCCAGGTCTTGCATGTGTGGGGCTGGACATCATTGCATGATATAAGCGACACATACACATACAATAGTCACATTTATTTGCCGTAGCCAATGAAAAGAAGCAAAGTATTCTAGCATGTGCAGTCAGAACTGAGAAAAAACACAAAGGTTGAGGTTATAAAAGCTGAATTATTCATTAACATTTTGTCATAACTGACTGAGAGCAGTGGTGGCTGGTGACATGTGAAAGTGGTGGGGCGTAAAAGTTCACGATGAGTGGCTGGTGGCGAGCCCAACCGTCATAAGCGGGACTGGGGGTGGGGGAGGGCAGTTGGAGTCTCCCCGGAGAAAGTTTTGAAAACAAGAGTGGGCAAATGGTGCATTTTCAAGCAAATTTCAGAAAGCAACAAGTTTAATAAAGCGCTATATAAAACTTGCAATATGTAAAGCATACGCCTTTAGATATATTGCGGGTAATAGTAATTAACACATAACATGCAACACATTCGCTGCCTTTTATTCCTGTCCAACAAAAATAACATTTAAAACTTTTTTTTAGAACATATTCTATAACTTCTTGCAAGTAAAAGCCACTTCAGTTCTGCATCTTATATTGGTAATGTATAAATTATAGTATAAGGAACAGATAACAACTGCAAACTCCCTGGGATGGTCACAAAACTAGCATCAAAGGCAAGGCGGGGGCCTTGTGGGATTTTCCTTTCCGAAAGTTACACTACATACACTGCAGCCAGAGGCCATACATGCTTCTTTGAATTGCCAATCTGCTCTGTTGTGCTTGATTCCAGGCCCTGCGTTCATGCCCTCAGAAGTTACTTCAATGTATTTGCTTGCATTTGGGAGAGGCTGAAAAGGCTGCTTTCCTTAAAGCCATTTGTCAGGCCATAAACACTAGACTCAGGATGGACATGGGCTGTAAACTACTTTTTAAATTTGCGGAAGGCATAGAGGTAGATGTCTAAGTCGAAAACTTTTCTTGTAAACAATTCCATCTTCTATGCACATATTGCCCTTCCATCATGTTGCACATCGAAAAGCCATGAAAACACCCCTTCATGATGCTCCTGCATCATGCTTCCATCGTAAGAAACCAACACATTGGCACTGTATTCTGTTCAGTACTGGGTGCCCTTTCACTATGACCAATGCAAAAACTCCTGGATGATGCTGCTGACCATTGCTCATACAAAAAGTCGTATGTACATTACTCCTTCATTATACCAATGCATAAAAGGCCTGTGCACAATAACCCTGTAAATTACCTTTAGACGTTGAACTCGTACAGTGCTACTCTACATAACAGAGCCCGGCACGGTGCCCTGTACATTAATCCTCCGCGCAATGGTTTTACACAGATCGGCATGAACAAAAAGCACGTTACAATGCCTCAGCAACATGCTTCAGTCCACAGCCAGTGCAACATGCACTCTCACAAAGTGCTTTTACACAACCCCCTGCAGGGTATCCCTTCCCACCGCCCCTGCAGAGATCCTCCTGCATGGATCGCCATTTCAGAAATACTTACTTAGGGTGTCTGCATGCAGCCCCCGCTTGAAGCTGCACAGATGGAGGCTGGCAGAGATGGAGAATGGCGGGGTGCGCGCAGTGACACTATGTTGGTACCTAAAGTGCCAGACCTGTCTGAGGTGTCCCGGGGCCCTTTGGCAGCTGTGTGTAAAGCCCTCTTTTTCTTTGAGAAGCACCCTGGCTGCACACCCTCCTGCCTGTGATCGGTGTGCAATGCACATGACAATAATTACCAGGTACCAGGGCAAATATGGCTGCCATCGGTGCCAGCTACAGAGAGAGGCCGTGCACACCTCACACATTACATGCATGGCACATAAGGGAGATATGTGGCCTAGTTCTGGTGAAAGTTACCACAGACGAACAAGGAGACCTCTATGCTAATCATGGCTCCCTCGCTTGATCAAGATATGTTATTGTCGGCAAATAGTTTTATCTCCATGTCGCTCAGCGCTCCTAGCTGTCACAATTAAAAGATTGGAAGCAGGCTAAACACAACTCGTGTGTAAATAAACATATCTAGAAATGATTCACTTTTGCCATACCACATACCATAACATTCAGATTTTGACATAGCTGTTTGTACGCATTACAGACAGATGCTCGGGTGAAGACGAATGTTGCACTGTTTGGCACACCCAAAAATAAAATAAAAAGCCATAGTGGAGCTGCGCCAGACACGTGGGACAGGCCATGCTGCATCTGTCTAAACGGGATAGCAATTGGGCACTTAATTTGAAAACTAAACGAGACACAAATTGCTTTGTGCGCACACAGACACAGCTCCATCCAACCCCGTTTTTAAATAAATCAGCCTTTTGGTCCGGCTCTAATTTAGAAATCTCAGCAGTGCGGAGTCATGATGAAAGCATTCTTCCTATAAATTATAACTATTTTACTCGCGGGGGTCGGGTGGGGGCCGGGGAAGATTAAAATATAATAAAATAAAACTTACCGGTCCGCGCCGCCCGCCTCTGCTCGACTGCTCCTGGCCCGCGCTCGCCTCTGCTCGACTGCTCCTGGTCCCGCGCTCTTCAACAAACAGGAACAGCCGTGACGTCACTGCCAACCCCTCTACTGACGCCAGCGCCAGGATTGGCTTGAGGGCAGGGATAGTCCCTGCCCATTAGGAGACCGGGGGCTGCGGCATGAAGCAACCCTCGGTCTCTTAAGGGGAAGGCTAGTGCGCATGTTCGGGCTGATCGTAAAAATGATCAGCCCAAATGCTGCTGTCACTCAACTCCCTGAGTGCTGCCACAGCCCTGCCCCCACCCCCTTCAGCGTCCCTCGTTCTACTTCTCCTACGCTAATTCCAATCAGGAGTCCTGATTGGAATTAGCGTCGGAGAAGTAGAACAGAGAATTTGAATGGGGCCGTGGCATTAGTGGGGCAACGCCCCAGCGCCCCAATGGACGCACCGCCACTGACTGAGAGCGCAGCAGAGTTCAAATATGCTGAACAACAAGGACGGTTACTGATCATACTAGCTGTATTTCGGACCAGAATGGTGCAGACTACAGCAAAATCATCCATGTGAGTGCCAAGCGACATCAAAAGTATAAATTGGCATTAGCATTGTACACTAAAATAAGGATATGGAAAGAACTTTCAGTGTTGTAAGGTAAAGCGGATATGCAAAGACCTTCTGGCCATTATACAAGAGCTCTATAGAGCTTCATAGAAACAATTGGGCACAAGTTATTCTGGATACAGAGGGGATACTGTCAAGGAAGATACCTATTTAAAATGGGTTAAGACAAGGGTGTGTCTTGGCCCCCATGCTCTTCTCCCTGTTTACTGCCAATTTACCAGTTATATTAAAGAAGGTATGGGGTGCCAGCCCTAAATTAGATGGGAAACACATAGCCTGCCTACTCTATGCAGATGACCTGGTAATTTTAGACCGAACAGAGATAGGTCTGCAGAGGAAGCTGACTGTGTTTAATGAATATTGTAGTCAGAAAAAACTTGTTGTAAACCTAGACAAAACTAAGGTCCTGAGCTTTGGGAAGAAAAGGAAGAAATTCAGTTGGTTTCTGGGCTCCACTAAAGTAGAAGAAGTGAATGAGTATAAATATTTAGGGATATGGTTTGAAAGATCCCTAAAATGGGAAACTCATTTGAATGCATTAAGGATACGAGCGTAGGCCTCAGTTAGGGGGTTGAAAAAATGTAATAGGAACTACGGAGAAAGGTCAGACAGACCTGTCTTGAAAGCCTATATGGCCATGATACCGCCCCAGTTCCAATATGGGGCTGAATTATTGTATATGAGTGGCAAAAGAAGGTGGGATACTGAGGAGGGAAAATGTATAAAAAATTTACTATCCCTACCTAGATCATCTATGATACAGGCGGTAAGAATAGAAACGGGTCTGGTCTCTTGGGAGGTAACGGCACGTATGGCATTAATAAGATTTTGGCAACGCCTGGGAAATGGGGAGGAGCAAAAAATTGCAGAATGGTGCAAAAGGGAAATTATACAGAGTGAATTGAAATGGGCATCAGGGGTGAGGAAAATGTTAGAGACAGTATGCAGGGAACTAGGAGTTAAACTGAACCCTCAGGACTTACAAATTGATATTGTAAAACGAGAATTGAAGGTACTAGGGAAAGGAATGTCTCGAGATCAGGATTGCCAGTACCTGGAGGGGAAAAAATCAGTAGGTTTTATGATTAAATCATTGAAATCTGATCAACAGTTCCCGTATATAGATATATTACCCAACCGCTACCTTAGGAACGAAGTTTTAAGATTACGAATAGGGATTAATCCTTGCTATATGAATGATGGGATAACAGCTGTTATGATAGATCCCGAAGGGAATTGCACCTGCAATTTAGGCACGAAATGCGATATATTGCACATATTATTAGATTGTCATAAGGTCCTTGACACACGGAAACTGTTTTTACGACCAATATTTCTTAAATATGGGATAAAGAACCGGGCACAGGCAGCAGATTTGCTAACAGAAATGACCTATTTGGACATAGCCTGTGCACTGGGGAGATTTATGCTGAAAGTTAAAAAAGTTTTTAGCGTTTATAAAATTGGGATTTTAGGATTTTATATAAGGACAACAGGAATTAGATTAGAAAATGAAATAATTATTTATTATGGTATTACAATTTTATAGTATATAAATGATTAATGATATTGTATTATGGAAAGATGGAAACGTTCTTATCATTTTATGTTTAAGGACCGAAGGTCTAAATAAACATTACTTTTTGACTTGACTTGACTTGAGTAGTAGCGCAGTGTGGGAAAAGGTAGGTGAGAAAAAGAAAAGCCTGGTCAAGTTGAACTTGGCGTGGCTCATCACCCAGTTTATATGAGATGGTTGAAATTTTGCAGAGAAAAAAATACAGGGTGAGGAAGTAGGTGTGCAGAATAAACACACCAAAGCGTGGAAGCATGAAGAGCAAGCACCTGCACAGAAGCAGTACACAGACTCTTGAGATTACGCATCAAGATGGAGGCCCTTTTGTAGTTGCAAATTCTTAGGGTTGATGTGAACAACTGAACGAAGGGAGCATTCTTGACATGGATTGAAGAGTGTTCCAGATTACAGGAGCACTGCCAGAGAAAGATATGCAAAGGGCAGTCTTCTTAAAAAGGGGAGTTGAGTGACACCTGTCTTTGCTACCTAGAACACAAGGCCCTCCAGATAAATATGTCCTATGTAGAGATTATTGTTGTGAGTGCATTTACCCATTAATTTATTCCACAAGCGTATACTGTCAAAGAGAATTAACAGTGCACTTAACACCAATAAAAGTGATCAGAGCCCCAAATCACAATAATAACTTGATTATTTTATGTAGCACTCCTGACTGTATTTCTGCCCTTCACAAGTGCTGTAATCAACATTTGTGCCAAACGAGTTCAACAGGCATGAACAAGCACTACACAAATGCACAGATTTTTGTGTTGTGTCTCTTTGCAACCTGCTTCTTTCTGTGCCTCAGATGTCAGTGCCCCATTTTTAGGTCTCGCTGAGCCAGCGCATGCGCTGCTCTGCGAGAAATTTAGTGAGTGGCTTTTGAAAGTGCTACCACAGGCTTTTCCTGGCCTCAAGCTTGCGTTCACGTGAGCGTGCACGCGCGCAGCCGCCATGTGGGTTTCTGTCAAGGCTCATTAAGCCTTGCGTGCCTCTCTCCGCCTTGCTTGCTTGCGCTTCAATTCCCTCCCCCTCCCCCACCACAGATCGCGTCACTCTGCTGGCCTCCACTCCCCCACCCCGCCTCTCTATACTGCAGCATGCCACTCTCTCCTTTTCCCTGTTAAACTTTTTGCTTCTTTATTCTTCTTTCTATCTTTATTTCTGTTTTTTCTTTCATACACTTTCTCTCATACAGCTTTTCCTTCTCTCTAATGACTCACGTTCTTTCTCTTCCACAAATCGATAAACCAGTCAAATAGATATTGTTTTTCAAATTCATAAACATGATATTCATATCCGGTGCCATTAAACAACGCGGTGGAGCACCGTCCTGGTACAGAACACGCCAACGCAGATGGTCTGTCCAGGTTCTTCCGCCTTAGTGAAGAGAACTCCAATGGGGTTGGGTAGTTCTCCCTACTTTCAGCTGGAGGGGACATGTGTTAGACTTGGCATCTTTTGGCGTGTTTCCCCTGACTTTTTGCTTTCTGACCTCCTGGTTTTGACTATGTTTTTGCTGGTGTAATGATTCTGCGCACTTTCCTCACTGCTGTCCAGTGGGAAAGTGCAAGTGCTCCTGTATAAAATGTATTATGGATTGGTGTTTCCATGATTGGCCTATTTGATTTATGTGTCAGTCCCTTGTAAAGTGCACTGAGAGTGCCAGGGCCTATAGATCAAATGCTGTTGGTGGGCTGCAGCACTGGATTGTGCCACCCACGCAAACAGCCCGTAAAGTGTAACTCTGGCCTGCCATTGCAGAGCCTGTGTGCAGCCTGGGGCTGCCATGTCGACTTGGCAAGTGCCCACACTTGCAAGTCCCTAAACCTTCCCTTTTCTACATGTTAGTCACCCCTAAGGTAGGCCCAAGGTACCCCTGTGGGCAGGGTGCATTGTACGTGAAAGGTAGGACATGCCCTGGTGTGTGTGACATGTCCTGATAGTGAATTACAGCCTATTTCGTTTTTCACTATTGCAAGGCTACCTGTTCCCCATAGGCCAGAATGGGCAGTTTTGATTATTACAGCTTATAATCCTAACTGACCCAGGGAACATGGTAGAAATTCGAGTTTAGTATGCCTGGACTCAGAATGATAAAATGCATCTTTTAGTGAAGTTGGTTTTAACATTCTGTGTTTGAAAATACCACTTTTAGAAAGTGGGTATTTTCTTGTCTAACCATCCAAGCCTGCCTCTGCTAGGTTGTGTATTCCTTGTCTGGAGTGTGAGTGACAGGGGCGGGGGGATGCCAGGAGACAGGGTGAGTCAGCACAGGGCTGAATAGCAAGATCTACATGTAGATGGGTGGGAGGAGATGCACCTGGGACCTGAATAGGGCTGGGCCTTCCCTCCACAATGCTGGCTCCACCTCCTGTGGTGTGTCTGATGTCCCTGGCCTGCACTGTGAAAGGAAAGAAGGAGACTTGTCAACAAAGTGCTCCAGGACTGACCAGAACTGGTTTGGACTAGGCAATGGCCTCTCTGCCTTCAGAGGACAAAGAGAAATTGAGGATAGAAAGGGGGACCCAAACCCCAGAAAATTAGAAATCTTTTGGATCAAGAAGACTGCCAAGAAGAAGAGCTGGAGAAGCTGTGAGGAGGAACTACCACTTTGCTGTGTGCTTTGCTATGTTGGCCTGCAGTGGCTGCTTCTGTCTTGGGCAGTGAAAGGACTGGAACTGAACTTTCTGCAATCTACTTTGTGAGTGTCTCCAAGGGCTTGAGGTAGAGCTTGCCCCCTGTTCAAGAAGTCTCAGGAACAGCAAAGACTTCAAGCCCGACGCCGTCTACGACGCCTGATCTATAGTTTAGGAGGATAGCTTGGATGCGATGTATAAGAGATTGGTCACTGGGATTGACGTTGATGTGATTTCTAGGAGATGGGTCATTGCATTGAAAGAAGGTGATTCTTCTGAGGTTGCACAAGCAGATTGATTTTGATTTGTTTAGGAAGTCTGCCTTCGGAGATAGTAGTAATAAGATTTGTTGGGTATATGTGATCATAGAGTATTCAGTGCCTCGGGTGCATATAGTGAATGTGTATTGACGAATGCTCTGAAGCATTGGGGTTGATGTGCATGTTGGGCTCTTGAGAAATAGTTGTTTTGAGGGAGAGGTAACTGGGGGTAAGCAGTCCTTGGGAGGAGAGTGCTTGTAACAAAAAGATGAGGTGTGTGCAGGGGCATGGCATTTAGAAAAAAGTCTAGCTGTCCAAAGAACAAAATTCTCCTAAAACCTACATGTCATGTAAGAAAGGCCACTTGTCCTGCTTATGCCCTAATTTGCTTAGGTGGGTTGGCATACACACACACAATAACAGTTTATTTTATTTTATTGAAAACACCAAACAAAATTAATGCTGTGCAATAATTATGCTAAATTAAAGCTGTTTTTAAATGTTAGCTTTTGAACTCAATATCTACAGAAATCAAGCTGAAGATGCATTATTTGGGGGGATCTATTTAATTAGTAATGGAACACACACACACACACACACACACACGCACGCGCACACACACAGTGAACCTGTTACCATAAATTAAGCACATTATCTGCTGCAGTACATGAATCCACTTAGATTTCTCAGTTAGTTTAGAATGAGTGATCTGCAGGAATACACCCTGATCTCTGCTGTAGCTGTACATACTCACATTTTCTTGAGTGGAATAGGACCTGTGAATAGCAAGCTAAACATGTATCTCTTCAGTCATTTATTAACTCAATGAATTAGCTAGAGGATGAGAAGCGATGGACTGCAGATTACACATGGAACTTTGCAATAGGCACTTCCCATATGGCATCTCTCTAAAATGTTTACCTGCAATATAAAGAGGTTGTTTGTTTTCCTGGTGTATTAAAATAACATTTCCACGCTTTACCCTTGCACCGCTCAAGTTATGTCAATAGGGTTCTCAGAAGGCACAGCAACACTTGTCAAGGCTTCTTGGTGACAGAAGAAAGAGAGACCCTATCAGCCTTAACATCCATGGTAGTACACCTTTCTGTTTTTTGTAAATAATATTTTATTATTTTACCTCTCTTTTCTGGTAATTTTATGTCAACTGAACTCCCATACTGTGCACTAAGAGCTGCCAATGATTCATGGCGCAAAAGAGAAGAGACCCCCACCACGTCTTAACACTCACATGTATGAAAGTTTGGTTTTGCGATTCTCAAATAGCGAATTTTAGAGAATCGCTATTTGAGAATCGCAAAACGAGATGTATGTAGGATTTGCAAAAAAATTTGCAAATCCTACATATTCCTTAATTGTAATTCGCAAATTGCGATTCGCAATTAAGGAAACCCTCCCCATTCATTCCTATGGGCCTAGAGGCCCATAGGAATGAATTGGAAGACATTCTCAATTTGCGATTAGCAATTAGAGAATCGCAAATTGAGAATGCAATTTCAAGGTTGCAAGGGTGTCAAAAGGACACCCTGTTGCACCCCTGAAATAAGCATGTCACTTTGAAAATTGCAAAAAAGTGCATTTTTCAAAGAAATCGCAAATTACCACCAACTTGAAGTTGGTGGTAATTTGCGATTCCTTAAGGCCAAATTGCACTTTTTTTGTGCTTCTTACATTGCATTTAAGGAATCGCAAATTTTGCGATTCCTTATTTTGCGAGGCAGTTTTTCATTAATACATACCACTAAGCCAAATTGCGATCGCAAACGCCGAAATTCTGCGAATTTCGGCGTTTGCGATCGCAATTTGGAATGATACATATGCCCCACAGTGCTTTATTTTCTGCTACTTGTAAATAATATTTTATTCTTTTCCCTTTCTTTTCTGATAACATTTTGCCCCTATGGTTCTCATTCGATGTAGTAACAACTGTCAAGGTTTCCAAGCCCCTGTGTGAAACACCCGTAATAAGTGAATACTGATGTGGATAGTTGGGCCCAGGGCCCTCTAGTCTTCCCTGGCAGTGTCTCTGGTCGGGTTACCACTGAGATTAGCACCCCCTCACAGCTCATATGTCTCCATGAAACTTTGAAGACTTTGAAAATGCCCACCCCTCCTCTCACACAGAACAGGCCAGGAATAAACAAATTGAGAACTGACGGCTCTCATGAAGAGAAACCGTTTAAATTTAACACTATTTTCGTCCTTTCTGCTTTCAAAAAAGTTTAAAATTTATTTCTGTTCAGGTGCTTTAGGGCTTTTTGCAGATGACAAAATATTTTTGATGCAATGCGAGTGAGTAGAGTAGATTAATTAACAATGGTCAACTAGCAGTGATTCTTTTATTACAGTTAGATGGAGTGGATGTATATATGTAAGTTCACACCTTTTCCCAAACGTAACTCTGAAGGTCAGTATTATGACTGTAATTTCCATTTTTCTTCTTCATAATAATCTATTCCGCCAAATATTGAAAGTCACTGGTTTCTATTTTTGGGGGTAAAATGGTGGACTAGATAGTGTGTCAATCACTATAGGCTTTCCGATTATATCTGAGGTGCAGTATGGTTTCCGTTCGGGAAAATCAACTACAGAGCAATGCCTAAACCTCTACCTTTTAGTTTCCAAATAAACGGTAGCCCAACCTGGCGCCCTTTTTTTGGGCTTTATGGATCACACCTCGGCATTTGACCGGGTGAACCGTAAGAAACTGTGGACTTTACTTGGTTCCCTGGGTGTCGAGCCCGCTATTGTAACTCTATTAATGACCCTTCATGCCCATACTACAGCTGCAGTCAGATACTCACACGGACCGGGCCTTACTGACTATTTTAATTGCACTAGGGGGGTGCGCCAAGGGTGTATTTTAGCCTCTTTTTTATTCACGATATATATTAATGGCTTAGAAGCTGCCCTGATAAAACCACAGACTGACTGCCCTAGAGTGGGCAGGAAAGCAGTACCAGTCCTATTATACTCCGATGACGCGGTACTGATGGCACGCACACCGATGGGCCTTCAGGCCCTGATCAATGGATTTGTTTCCTTTATGAATGGGCTGGACCTGTCGGCCACCTTCACAAAATCGTATATTTTGGAAGTTGGCCCTCGGGCGACCCTATCTAAGACTTTCAAGGCAGGAGCCCACACCTTAGCTATGTTCCCGGCTTTCCCTTATTTGGGAATTTTATTTGATGCAAAATTAAACTGGAAACATCGGTTGGAGGGGAAGTTAGGAGACATGAATAAATCCATGGGTGCCATCGCTAATTATGCCCATAGATTAGGCACCAGGTCTCCGGGGGTGATTATAAAGCTTTACCAGTCCTTCTGCATCTCCAATGTCCTGTACGGAAGGGAGGTCTGGGGGTATACTGCGTCTAACAAACTACAGACTGCACAAAACAAGTTCTTGAGACGAATCCTGAAGGTCCCCCACTGGACCATCTCGTTTTCCGTACACGAAGAATTAGGAGTTAACTATATAGCTGACATGGTGCAGTAAAGCCTTTGTTGTGTTGGGTGAAGATCTGGTCTAACAATCAGGCAGAATTTAACCGTTTGATCATTTTAGATTGCCTATCACTAAACCACGCACTCAAAATACCCTGGTTACGGTATGTTAAAGAGTCCCTCACGGCCCTAGGCAGGGCAGATATTTTCCTCAAATACAACACAGTGAAGCCCCAGGATCTGACAATAGTAAAGGAGTAAAGGTTTGGTCAGTTGAAAAATATGCTATGGCTCTCCGTGAAAATAATGAGCTTATCAAACCAGCGGTGAGAGGGCACGTTCTTTTAAATTCAGTCCAGGGTATAGAGAAATACCTCTCTACTTTAAGAAGCGCTTCTGGTAGATTTTTAATAACTCATTTTCGACTTAATCAGCTCTATCACCTCCTGGCATCCCCGGCTGGCTTTGTTTTACATGCAGAGAAGAGAGGTCCCTGTTGCTGCGACGATAGGTCTCCAAAGAATACCCTACATTTTGCCATCCTAGGCAAATATTTTACTCACCCCAAGAGATTGTTCCTCAAGCCCCTTTTAAAAGCTATGAGATTTAGACAAGCCTGTCACCCTAATTAATTTGCAGCTTTTGCCCTAAGACTATACACTTTTCATAGTCATGAATTTCTTGAGAGCAGCACTCAGATCCAGAAATTCCAGATGTGAGTGATGGCTGCATGGACCCTGCGATTTTGCTCAATACTTTTAATGAATTTTAACTGTAATGTTGATGTGTTTTATAGCTGTTTTTTTAATCTTTTATGGTTGTGACTACTTCCAAATAAAGATTATGTTATCATGAATATTATAGGCCTTCCAATTACCTCTCATTACTCACCTTGTCTTGATTTTCTACTCTAGTTTCAAACACACACTACATGCACAATTGTATATATCCTATGTGCTGAAATAAAGTTTAAGATGCGCCTACTAACATAAAAAAGTGCTTTCTATAGTGCTGTTCCGCTCTCCTGAATAGGGTTCACACTATTTTAAATGCCTTATATAAAATAGCTACAACTCTGAGGTCATATGTGCACACGTGGACATATAACAAGTGCATAAGACTACAAAGCTATCTTACCGCCTTTGAAATCTGCAACTTCCATGTGTCATACATATCTCTGCAGCAGATACTCAACCATCGGAATTATCAGACTGGAACTGGTGCTTGTCATCTGCATGTAACTCAGTTTCTGTGTTTGTGGTCAACTGTAAAATCTTATCAATGTTTTATTGTACAATTCACAGACATCCCCATAAAATCTTAGTAGACAATCTCCCTTGTGCTGGTTGAAAGTAAACTAGAAGTGTGCCTCGCTCAGCGATTGTGGGGACAAGTCTATGATCTGGTACTAAGACTATTCTTCAAAACTAATGGTATATGAAGCTCAAATTTGGTCTGCTAACACATCAGCAGCACATCCTGCTCTGCTAAATAATTGTTTAACATCATTACAGGGCTAAAATGGTCCCATGCCACTCCAGAAGCCTGCATTCAATTTGAAGTTATCTGCATCGAGTTATCAGTTTTATCATATCCAAAGAATCAAAATGATTAAAGGACATTGCTCAAGAGCAGGGGTTTCTAACCTTTTGTTTAACAAAAGCTACTTATGTTCAGTGAAACTCATGCAAGCTACTAATAATATCAGTGTTGTAATAGTGACCATATCGGAAAAGATGACATTAGTGCCACCATATGCAAGATTACCAGTAATGATCACCTCAGTGGATTAGGCAGGGTTGCAAGCAGTAATGTAAAAAGGCTTTGGCATTTTGGAATGCCTCTAGGCAGTTAATACTTGCCAGCCACAGCAGCAGTGCCCCTGGCGCAAAAGTAATGATAGTGGTAATACAAATTGAAATATATTTTGAAAATTCAGAAATTTTTCTCCAAAGATCAGCTTTGGAGATTGTAAACTACACACATTTTGTCTTGAATACACAATTGTGCCATACATATATTAGATCAATCAAGCAAACGGTTCTAATTTAGTGGGCTGGGATGCAGCCAGGAGAGTTACTTATAGGTGGCTGAAGAGCTACCAGTAGCTCACGAGCTGCTCGTCGGAGAAGCCTGCCTAGAATATATCAGTAAACCAAAAGCACATGTTCAGAGAGAAGACAGTTCAGTCCTGGAAACTCTTTCTGAGCTTGAGTTATTTGTGGAGTCATTTTTCTTAGACCAAATGCACTCTATTCATCCATCTGAATCTCCCAGGGAAGTTTGCCCAGTAGAGTTTTCAAACTCTTACCTTCAGCATTGTGGAAAGATGGCAGTATTAAACTGTTTGCTGATAGGGGAATGCATCCCTGTGGAATGGTATAGTCACAATTGTAAACGATATCCTAAAATAAAAGGGGGATGGGAGCACACTGCTTCACCTCCCAGCACAGTTCACTCCTTAGCAATAAGGTAAATGCAGTCACTTTAAATGCTTACTTGTATTTTTGCTGAAGTGTTTCACCAAAGTTGGTGCAGGTTAGTGCTGTAAATCTCCAGACACATGTGTTTCTGGATATTATCCTTCATCAGTAGAGATAAAAAACGAAATTCATCTGGGGTTGCCTCTCTGGCGCACAGATGCATCTCCAAAAGCTCGTCAGCTCAGTGGCTCAAGGGAGACTTTTCAAATACAAGGGGGATGGGAGCACACTGCTTCACCTCCCAGCACAGTTCACCCCTTAGCATTATGGTAAATGCAGTCACTTTAAATGCTTACTTGTATTTTTGCTGAAGTGTGTGCCTGTGAGAGGTACTCATACCTGAAAGGATTGTGGCAGCTTGCTCAGCAACCCCAAATTAAATTTGTTTTTATCTCTACTAATTACGGATGATATCCAGAAACACGTGTCTAGAAATTTACAGCACTAACCTGCACCAACTTTGGTGAAATACTCCAGTAAATATTCAAGTAAGCATGTACCATGAACTGCATTTACCATAATGCTAAGGGGCGAACTGTGCTGAGAGGTGAAGCAGTGTGCTCCCACCCCTTTCTGTTTGAAAAGGCTCCCTTGAGCCATTGAGCTGACGAGCTTGTGGAGATGCACCTGTGCGCCTGTGAGAGGTACTGAGACCTGGAAGGATTGTGGCAGCTTGCTCAGCAACCCCAAATTAAATTCGTTTTTATCTCTACTGATGACGGATGATATCCAGAAACACGTGTCTAGAGATTTACAGCACTAACCTGCACCAACTTTGGTGAAATACTCCAGTAAATATTCAAGTAAGCATGTACCATGAACTGCATTTACCATAATGCTAAGGGGCGAACTGTGCTGAGAGGTGAAGCAGTGTGCTCCCACCCCTTTCTGTTTGAAAAGGCTCCCTTGAGCCATTGAGCTGACGAGCTTGTGGAGATGCACCTGTGCGCCTGTGAGAGGTACTGAGACCTGGAAGGATTGTGGCAGCTTGCTCAGCAACCCCAAATTAAATTCGTTTTTATCTCTACTGATGACGGATGATATCCAGAAACACGTGTCTAGAGATTTACAGCACTAACCTGCACCAACTTTGGTGAAATACTCCAGTAAATATTCAAGTAAGCATGTACCATGAACTGCGTTTACCATAATGCTAAGGGGTGAACTGTGCTGGGAGGTGAAGCAGTGTGCTCCCACCCCTTTCTGTTTGAAAAGGCTCCCTTGAGCCATTGAGCTGACAAGCTTGTGGAGATGCACCTGTGCGCCTGTGAGAGGTACTGAGACCTGAAAGGATTGTGGCAGCTTGCTCAGCAACCCCAAATTAAATTCGTTTTTATCTCTACTGATGACGGATGATATCCAGAAACACGTGTCTAGAGATTTACAGCACTAACCTGCACCAACTTTGGTGAAATACTCCAGTAAATATTCAAGTAAGCATGTACCATGAACTGCGTTTACCATAATGCTAAGGGGTGAACTGTGCTGGGAGGTGAAGCAGTGTGCTCCCACCCCTTTCTGTTTGAAAAGGCTCCCTTGAGCCATTGAGATGACGAGCTTGTGGAGATGCCCCTTTGCGCCTGTGAGAGGTACTGAGACCTGAAAGGATTGTGGTAGCTTGCTCAGAAACCCCAAATTAAATTCATTTTTATCTCTACTGATGACGGATGATATCCAGAAACACGTGTCTAGAGATATACAGCACTAACCTGCACCAACCTTGGTGAAATACTCCAGTAAATATTCAAGTAAGAATTTACCATGAACTACACTTACCATAATGCTAAGGGGCGAACTGTGCTGGGAGGTGAAGCAGTGTGCTCCCACCCCTTTCTGGATATCCTAAAATACGTCTCTGCCTACCTATGTGTTAAACTCCAGACCCATCTTCCTACTGCTTTTCCATCCAGTAACACGTCTGCAGATAGTTGTTATTGGGCAGGTCTAAAGGTTTTCCAAGTTGCTTGAACTTTTCTATGCAGGATTTCACCATGTTAATACTACTGAACTTGTGGTCAACCTATTTTAAATGACCTGAGATGGAAGTTGATGATGTTGGTATTCCAGTGCTGGTGCTTGTCCTTTTGGATTCATCAGCAGCCCCTGAGACTCAGATGGCTAGACCGCAGTGGCTTTAAATGAATGGCACCTACATTGTTAACATCATTTTTGGCTGCTGCTCACTGATGAAAGTGGGCGGCATACTGAAAATGAAACCCGGCTAAACTGGACACTTTGATGCCAACCAGGGAATCCCCATCATAACATAGCTTCATGGCTTGTTCTTATGGGTCTTTGCCCCACTCCATGTAAGGAAGTAAAGACTCTGTGGCTGATCATCGATAATAGGCTGACAGGATAAACAGGTTGCAGAAGACACTAGCACGTTACCACCACTTTAAGGCACTTTGTAGAATTGTACCTAATTAGGAGCATCATCTACATGGGGCGGTGGCGAAATCCCATATCTAGTCTCGCTTAGACTTTAGAAACAGCATTTGCCTGCCAGCCCCAAAAAGGATAGTGGCTGCCTACAGTTAGTGACAGGCAGACTTACAGGAGGGCTGTACATGTGTGATCATGTGTCAGCCTCTCTGGGAGCCCAATACAGCCTGCAAAACAGAAAACAAATCTCCTTTTACTGTCCATAAGGCCAATTTCTTCAACTCACGATATTTCTTCACATATACATTCAAGAGATAGTCCCATTCACACTCACCAAGATATTTACATCACAAGTCACTAGTAGTCCTCATCCCAAGCCAGATATGTAGGAATAGAGGATAGAGCTATCTCTGGGGCTGCAGCTAAGCCGTGCAACACTTTGCACCTTAAATTGTACAGAGAGGAATGCGCTTCTACCATTTTGAAGGTAAATAAAAACATGGTTATTTACTCAGTAGGTGGTGCAGAGAAGTAAGACTGCAGTGTTAAGTTTAGTGCCAAAAAGCTTCAGTGTTCATGAGCTTTTATAAATTTATATAACAAAGCATAGCCTGACTCAGTGTTTGAGTGGATATGAAGGGCTTCAAGAATGTTGTTTACTTTTCACAATACTGATCAGCATCTCTATTACTTTCTCACCTTACTTTCCCCGGCTGCTACAGTTTGCATTGATGTCAATCACCTGCCACCTCTGCGCAATCTTTTTAATTGGAAACACTGTGTGAAGGTTGGGAAATCTATGTTTCACCCCCCCATCGTAACAACTAAGGACCTAATTATGAGTCTGGTAGTCTGAGGACCGCCAGACTTGCTGGGGCGCAGCCGTGCGGCCCAGTCACCGCTGCACCAGTGGTCCGACTGCCTAAAAATAACTTTGGCGGTCAGAACGCCATTGCACCGCCGCAACCGCCAGGGAACTGCTGTTCCCTCGCAGTGGCACGGCGGTCAGGGGCTCAGCAATAAGCTGGTGGTGCTGTTGCGGCACCGCCATGCATATTTCGAGTTTCAGGACCGCCAGTGGTGTCATGGAGGTCTTTACTCCATTAAAAGGCTGGCGGTCCTGAAACAAAGGGGGCACTACAGGGTCCCATCTTGCCCATGTGCATGAGGATGCATGCAGCCTGTGTGCATGCACCCCAGTTCCTGCACGGCATGGACTTTACAGTTCATGCCGTGCAGGAACTGTTTTTTGGTGTTCCCATTGCGGTGCCCATTTTTAGAGGCACCGCCGTGGGACCACCAAAAAAAGCCGCCAGACACGAGGAAACTCGTAATCTGGCAGGCAGTGCACACACAGGTTTGGCAGTGCGGGAGCTGGCTACCTGTGTGGCGGTCCTCTCCTCCACAGTCAAACTCGTAATCAGGCCCTCAGATATGACCCTGTGCTATTTACTCCTAATATTAACAGTTGTAAGCACAAGAAAACATCCAGACGTTTATTTTATTTACCAGTTTGCAGAACTTTGCTGTTCCCTGTTGACAGATCTGCTTCCTTGTCCTTCAATCTCTCCTTTCATTTCTTCCCTCATTTTAATTTTTTCATTCTTTGCTGATATAATATAGTTTCATATTTGTGTGTACTATTACCTCTTTTTGCCACCTCATCCTATTCATCTTCTCTGTCACTCTCTTCCTTTGTCCCCTTACCCTTTTTAATCTCCTTTTCTCTTCCACTGCTGTCTTTCTGTTCTTAGGCCACATGGTTTGGGTGCTCGTACAGCAGATTCATTTCCACAGATAAACTGATTGTAAGCTCTTGGTCATAAAAAGGTATTTATATAGAGCACACGGATAAAAAACAATGCCCAAACGCAAGCATTTCCCCTCAAACCAACCCTGCACATACACACAATTTGGAAACAAGCACACACATACATACCAGCAGACACAAACATGACTGCAGACAAACACACACGCTTCCAGACACACCCACCACTGCAATACACTGCACCATCACCTACCCTACACACACCTGCACACACACAAATATATATATATATATATATATATATATATATATATATATATATATATATATATATATATATATATATATTATCTACTGGCGGTCGCCAGTAGATAGTTATAGTTAGGACCTATTTTCCATAGGAAATCCGCGACATTCTATTTTAAATAACTCTTGCGTCGGTTGACGAATCTTCGCGAAATTTTCAAACTTTATGGCCCGCTCCGCTCCGCTCCTACCCTGAAAGTCTCAGGGTGATTCGTCAAGCGGGGGCCGAGAAAAAAGGGGGGTCCCAAAACGTGTTTACCCCATTCATTTTCCCATAGGAAACTTTAGACACGGCTACAGACCGAACTGCTGAACGGAATTACACCAAATTTGGCAAAGAGGTAGTTCTTGGTTCAGAAAGAACCCTTTTTGTTAAATGGTGTAAATCCGTTCAGTAGTTGCGGAGAAATTAAAAAAATAAGAGTCAAAAAATCAATTTCCCATAGGAAACTTTATGCAAGGCTACAGCCCGAACTGCTGAACGGAATTACACCAAATTTGGCAAAGAGGTAGTTCTTGGTTAAAAAAAAACCCTTTTTGTTAAATGGTGTAAATCCGTTCAGTAGTTGCTGAGAAAATCAAAAGTAAAAACACATATATATCTGGGCGGAGCCTAACCACACATGTCATCGTGAGATCTGATTGGCTGTCAGCACTTCATCCTGGAATTGCTGGCAGCCATCTTGGGACCAATATAAATGATAGTACCCCATTGAAATGCATTGTAGTGAATCGAAGATTTTGAGGGTTACCAAAAGGAGAACTATAAAGGGTGATAACAGACTTTAGTTACAATAGAATTCATTTGTTGATGGTACCATACTAATTTCAGGAATTGTGGTGTGTTCTAAGGTGATTTTACCCTGTGAAAAACCTTCTGCTGGGATATCATGAATCATGTTTGAGAGAAAACTATTTTCACATGCTTGTCCCATACAGTTTTGGAAGGTGCTCCAGAAGCTAAAATGAGAGCATATTTTCTGTAAATTCACATTATCTTTCTCAGTCATGTGAGAATGAAGTCTGACATTCTCAGTAAAACATGTACATCCAACAAGGGCAGAGACTGTCAGTTGATTCCTTTGTGTTCTACTGCAGCTTCCCAGAGTGTTCTAAAGAACAACTAGAGTGCTAACAGCCTTACTTATGACAAAAGTATGGCACACCTGAAGCCATCTTGATTGGAATAAACTGGTAACACTTAAAACATTTAATTTAAAAAGGAACAAAATGATGGGGTTCATCTTGTCATAGAAATTATGGTTAGTGCTCTGGAAAGAAAAATTAGGACATGTTTCAAGTGTGATCTCAAATATCTTCCTGTTATATTTCAACAGGAGCAGCCTGTCAGTTGATGCCTTTGTGTTCTACTGCAGCTTCCCAGAGTGTTCTAAAGAACAACTAGAGCGCTAACAGTCTTACTTATGACAAAAGTATGGCACACCTGAAGCCATCTTGATTGGAATAAACTGGTAACACTTAAAACATTTAATTTAAAAAGGAACAAAATGATGGTGTTCATTTTGTCATAGAAATTATGGTTAGTGCTGTAGAAAGAAAAATTAGGACATGTTTCAAGTGTGATCTCAAATATCTTCCTGTTATATTTCAACAGGAGCAGCCTGTCAGTTGATGCCTTTGTGTTCTACTGCAGCTTCCCAGAGTGTTCTAAAGAACAACTAGAGCGCTAACAGTCTTACTTATGACAAAAGTATGGCACACCTGAAGCCATCTTGATTGGAATAAACTGGTAACACGTTTAATTTAAAAAGGAACAAAATGATGGTGTTCATTTTGTCATAGAAATTATGGTTAGTGCTGTAGAAAGAAAAATTAGGACATGTTTCAAGTGTGATCTCAAATATCTTCCTGTTATATTTCAACAGGAGCAGCCTGTCAGTTGATGCCTTTGTGTTCTACTGCAGCTTCCCAGAGTGTTCTAAAGAACAACTAGAGCGCTAACAGTCTTACTTATGACAAAAGTATGGCACACCTGAAGCCATCTTGATTGGAATAAACTGGTAACACTTAAA
This sequence comes from Calotriton arnoldi, assembly GCA_963921515.1. Taxonomy (NCBI): domain Eukaryota; kingdom Metazoa; phylum Chordata; class Amphibia; order Caudata; family Salamandridae; genus Calotriton; species Calotriton arnoldi. The sequence goes on from CAWUFW010001310.1 coordinate 632,076, forward strand.
ACATTTAATTTAAAAAGGAACAAAATGAGGGGGTTCATTTTGCCATAGAAATTATGGTTAGTGCTGTAGAAAGAAAAATTAGGACATGTTTTAAGTGAGATCTCAAATATCTTCCTGTTATATTTCAACAGGAGCAGCCTGTCAGTTGATGCCTTTGTGTTCTACTGCAGCTTCCCAGGGTGTTCTAAAGAACAACTAGAGTGCTAACAGCCTTACTTATGACAAAAGTATGGCACACCTGAAGCCATCTTGATTGGAATAAACTGGTAACACTTAACCCCTTCGGTGCTCATGACGAGCTCAGCTCGTCATGCTGCGCAGTGCTCGTGTGCGCATGTCGTCATGAACCCGCCCGCTTAATGAAACGCCCCGCACAGGGCGAAAATCGGCCGCGCACCGAAGGGGTTAAAACATTTAATTTAAAAAGGAACAAAATGAGGGGGTTCATTTTGCCATAGAAATTATGGTTAGTGCTGCAAAAAGAAAATTTAGTGCATGTTTTAAGTGAGATCTCAAATCCTCTTCTATTTCATTAGAAAATTCTGACATGCAGACTGAAACAATCACTTTCAATACCAGCAGTAGACTTCCAGTTAACTCCTTGGTGAGCAGTAGCTTTACTACAGTGATCTAATGAACAACTAGAGTAATAACATTCTGAATTTATGGCAAATGTGTGACACATCTGAATGCCTTCTTGATGGAATCAAAGTAAAAAACTGAAAGCATTTCCTACTGAGGAGACTGTAGTAAATGAGGAAATTAGGAAACTTCATAACAAAGAAGTCTTCCAAGATGGCCACCAGTGAAAAAAGAGCCCAAATGTAGCACAAATATTACCCAGATGTAGCCCACATATAGCCCAATGACAAAAGTGTGCAAAACACTTTTTATTTTTTTTGCAGTTTTATGTAGTGCAGACTGGTCAGGTATTGGAGCGTTGCATCTTAAAACATGACCCCCCTACACTACAAAAACACCACTGTACTACCCTAAACCCTAAAACACTACCCCAGCACGACCCCCTACACTACACAAGCACCACTGCACTATCCTAAACCCTAAAACACTACCCCCAGCATGACCCTCTACACTACACAAACACCACTGCACTACCCTAAACCCTAAAACACTACCCCAACACCACTGCACTAACCTAAATCCTAAAACACTACCCCCAGCACGACCCCCTACACTACCCAAACACCACTGCACTACCCTAAAACATGACCCCCTACACTACATAAACACCACTGCACTACCCTAAACCCTAAAACACTACCCCCAGCACGACCCCCTACACTACCCAAACACCACTGCACTAACCAAAATCCTAAAACACTACCCCCAGCACGACCCCCTACACTACCCAAACACCACTGCACTACCCTAAAACATGAACCCCTACACTACACAAACACCACTGCACTACCCTAAACCCTAAAACACTACCCCCAGCACGACCCCCTACACTACACAAGCACCACTGCACTACCCTAAACCCTAAAACACTACCCCCAGCACGACCCCCTACACTGCCCGAACACCACTGCACTGCCCTAAACCCTGAAACACCAGCCCCTGCACGACCCCCTACACTGCCCGAACACCATTGCACTGCCCTAAACCCTGAAACACATACACTAGCACAACCCCCTACACTGCCCGAACACCACTGCACTGCCCTAAACCCTGAAACACCACCCCCTTCACGACCCCCTACACTGTCCGAACACCACTGCACTGCCCTAAACCCTGAAACACCACCCCTGCATGACCCCTACACTGCCCGAACACCACTGCACTGCCCTAAACCCTGAAACACTACCCCCAGCAAGACCTCCTACACTGCCCGAACACCACTGCACTGCCCTAAACCCTGAAACATCACCCCCAGCAAGACCCCCTTATCTGCCCGAACACCACTGCCCTAAACCCTGAAACACCACCCCCAGCACGACCCCCTACACTGCCCGAACACCACTGCACTGCCCTAAACCCTGAAAAACCACCCCCAGCACGACCCCCTACACTGCCCGAACACCACTGCACTGCCCTAAACCCTGAAACACCACCCCCTGCACGACCCCCTACACTGCCCGAACACTACTGCACTGCCCTAAACCCTGAAACACCATCCCCAGCACGACCCCCTACACTTCACGAACACCACTGCACTGCCCTAAACCCTGAAACACTACCCCCAGCAAGACCCCCTACACTGCCCGAACACCACTGCACTGCCCTAAACCCTGAAACACCACCCCCAGCAAGACCCCCTACACTGCCCGAACACCACTGCCCTAAACCCTGAAACACCACCCCCAGCAAGACCCCCTACACTGCCCGAACACCACTGCACTGCCCTAAACCCTGAAACATCAGCCCCAGCACGACCCCTACACTGCCCGAACACCACTGCACTGCCCTAAACCCTGAAACACCACCCCCTGCACGACCCCTACACTGCCCAAACACCACTGCACTGCCCTAAACCCTGAAACACCACCCCCAGCACAACCCCCTACACTGCCCGAACATCAACTGCACTGCCCTAAACCCTGAAACACCACCCCCTGCACGATCCCCTACACTGCCCGAACACTACTGCACTGCCCTAAACCCTGAAACACCACCCCCAGCACGACCCCTACACTGCACGAACACCACTGCACTGCCCTAAACCCCGAAACACTACCCCCAGCAAGACCCCCTACACTGCCCGAACACCACTGCCCTAAACCCTGAAACACCACCCCCAGCAAGACCCCCTACACTGCCCGTACACCACTGCACTGCCCTAAACCCTGAAACACCACCCCCAGCATGACCCCCTACACTGCCCGAACACCACTGCACTGCCCTAAACCCTGAAACACCACCCCCAGCACGACCCCCTACACTGCCCGAACACCAGTGCACTGCCCTAAACCATGAAACACCAGCCCCAGCACGACCCCCTACACTGCCGAACACCACTGCACTGCCCTAAACCCTGAAACCCCACCCCCAGCACGACCCCCTACACTGCCCGAACACCAGTGCACCTCCCTAAACCATGAAACACCAGCCCCAGCACGACCCCCTACACTGCCGAACACCACTGCACTGCCCTAAACCCTGAAACACCAGCCCCAGCACAACCCCGTACACTGCCCGAACACCACTACACTGCCCTAAACCCTGAAACACCAGCCCCAGCACGACCGCCTACACTGCCTGAAAACCACTGCACTGCCCTAAACCCTGAAACACCAGCCCCAGCACGACCCCCTACACTGCCCGAACACCACTGCACTCCCCTAAACCCTGAAACACCAGCCCCAGCACGACCCCCTACACTGCCCGAACACCACTGCACTGCCCTAAACCCTGAAACACCAGCCCCAGCAAGACCCCCTACACTGCCCGAACACCACTGCACTGCCCTAAACCCTGAAACACCACCCCCAGCAAGACCCCCTACACTGCCCGAACACCACTGCACTAAAGCCTGAAACACCACCCCCAGCAAGACCACCTACACTGGCCGAACACCACTGCACTGCCCTAAACCCTGAAACACCACCCCCTGCACGACCCCCTACACTGCCCAAACACCACTGCACTGCCCTAACCCTGAAACACCCCCCGCACGACCCCCTACACTGCCCGAACACCACTGCACTGCCCTAAACCCTGAAACACCACCCCTCAGCACGACACCCTACACTGCCCGAACACCACTGCACTGCCCTAAACCCTGAAACACCACCCCCAGCACGACCCCCTACACTGCCCGAACACCACTGCACTGCCCTAAACCCTGAAACACCACCCCCTGCACGACCTCCTACACTGCCCGAAGACCACTGCACTGCCCTAAACCCTGAAACACCACCCCCAGCACGACCCCCTACACTGCCCGAACACCACTGCACTGCCCTAAACCCTGAAACATCAACACCAGCAAGACCCCCTACACTGCCTGAACACCACTGCCCTAAATCCTGAAACACCACCCCCTACACTGCACGAACACCACTGCACTGCCCTCAACCCTGAAACACCACCTCCAGCAAAACCCCCTACACTGCCTGAACACCATTGCTCTGCCCTAAATCCTGAAACACTAGCCCCAGCATGACCCCCTACACTGCCCAAACACCACTGCACTGCCCTAAACCCTGAAACACCACCCCAGCACGACCCCCTACACTGCCCGAACACCACTGCACTGCCCTAAACCCTGACACACCAGCCCCAGCAAGACCGCCTACACTGCCCGAACACCACTGCACTGCCTTAAACCCTGAAACACCAGCCCCAGCAAGACCCCCTACACTGCCCGAACACCACTGCACTGCCCTAAACCCTGAAACACCAGCCCCAGCACGACCACCTACACTGCCCGAAAACCACTGCACTGCCCTAAACCCTGAAACACCAGCCCCAGCACAACCCCCTACACTGCCCGAACACCACTGTACTGCCCTAAACCCTGAAACACCACCCCCTGCAGCACCCCCTACACTGCCCGAACACCACTGCACTGCCCTAAACCCTGAAACACCACCCCCTGCAGCACCCCCTACACTGCCCGAACACCACTGCACTGCCCTAAACCCTGAAACACCACCCCCTGCACCGCCCCCTACACTGCCCGAACACCACTGCACTGCCCTAAACCCTGAAACACCACCCCCAGCACGACCCCCTTTACTGCTCGAACACCACTGCACTGCCCCAAACTCTGAAACACCACCCCCAGCACGTCCCCCTATACTGCCCGAACACCACTGCCCTAAACCCTGAAACACCACCCCCTGCACGACCCCCTACACCGCCCGAACACCACTGCACTGCCCTAAACCCTGAAACACCACCCCCTACACTGCCCGAACACCACTGCACTGCCCTAAACCCTGAAACACCACCCCCAGCACGACCCCCTACACTGCCCGAACACCACTGCACTGCCCTAAACCCTAAAACACCACCCCCAGCATTACCCCCTACACTGCCCAAACACCACTGCACTGCCCTAAACCCTAGAACACTACCCCCAGCACGACCCCCTACACTACCCGAACACCACTGCACTACCCTAAACCCTAAAATACTACCCCCAGCACAACCCCCTACACTACCCGAACACGACTGCACTGCCCTAAACCCTCAAACACTCCCCCAGCACGACCCCCTACATTACCCGAACACCACTGCACTGCCCTAAACCCTAAAACACTCCCCCAGCACGACTCCCTACACTACCCAAACACCACTGCACTACCCTAAACCCTAAATCTACCCCCAGCATGACCCCCTACACTACACAAACACCACTGCACTACCCTAAACCCTAAAACACTACCCCCAGCACGACCCTCTTCACTACCTAAACACAACTGCACAATTTGTTACAGGCGTTGTAACGCAGGCCTGTGGTGCTTACTGGAAGTACCTAGTGGGCTAGTTGGGCCCCAGGGACCCTCAGGATTCAAGGTGACCTAATCCCCCAACTTAAAACGCACCACGGGGCGTGTTTGCACAGTGGTGAAGGGAGGGGGCGGGGCCTCAGGTGACATGTGCGCAAACACGCCCTGAGGTGCGTTTTAAGTTGGGGAATTAATTCCCTTTGAATCCTGAGGGACTCTGGGGGCCAACTAGCCCACCAGGTACCTTCAGTAAGCACAACAGAGTTGCGTTGCAGAGAGGTGAAAAAAGGTGCGTGGCCTCGGAACGCCTCTCTGCAACTCAGCTCTGTGGTCCTAACTGTAGATACCTGGGGGGCTAGTTGGGCCCCAGGGACCCTCAGAATTCAAGGGGACTTAATCCCGCAACTTAAAACGCGCCACGGGGTGCGTTTGCACACATGTCACCTCAGGCCCCCCTCCCTTCACCACTGTGCAAACGCGCCCTGTAGCGCTTTTAAGAGGTAGTTTTAATCCCCCTGCCCTATTATGTACTAGGGACTTGCAGAGGAGGTCATGCTAATCACAGGGGTACCCCAACGCATAGTGTTCCCTAGTGTATGTAGGTGTTTTCACTGTATTCTAAGTGTCTTTTAGCATAGCACTGGCTCTGGTTAGTCAGAGTCAGTTACCACCAGTACCCGTCTGAAAAAGTTGTGGGCACAGGATGATTTTGCAACAAGGCCTCTTTCTGCTCCTCTCTTGGTTCTTTCTGCACATCTTTTGCTTCTTTCTGTTCGTTTTTTCTTCTTTCTTCACATGTCCTACCTCTGTAGGCATAGTTAGAAACTAGCATTTAAAAAAACCTTTGAAATTCACTTAAAAAATCATAGGTTTCAGGCACGTTATAGTTAGAAATTAGCATTTAAAAAACCTTTGAAATTCACTGAAAAAACCATAGGTTTCAGACACGTTATAGTTAGAAATTAGCATTTAAAAAACCTTTGAAATTCACTGAAAAAACCATAGGTTTTAGGGACAGTTATAGTTAGTTGGACATTTCACTCGTACAAAAAAAACCATAGAAATTCCCCCGTTATAGTTAGTTCAGCTAACTATAACTCGCGCCCCGCAATGCACTGCTGATGACGTCACATATTACATCACTCATGACATGGTCAGTGACATCACTGATGACATCACTGATGACATCTCAAATGACATCACTGATGACATCATCCATGTGATAATTTCATGCATCTTCTCACACCCTAATATAACTTTTGATACACCCACTCTAAATTACAGACTGCCATTCTCAAAACCATAGACACTCCAACACCAAAAACTACATACCCACTCACTGATTCTTAGGTCTACACACACATCCACTCACTCACCCGTACAGTCACTCATACTTAGTCTTCAGTACAGGACTATCATATGCACTCATACACCTATATAAACACTCACACACCGCCACTCATCCATAGAGGTACTCACACACCTAGTCAGTCATGCAAAAAACTTAATCACACACCCATTTACTCACCTATACAGTTATACACACACCAGCTCACTTACTCATACAAATACTAGCACATTCTTACGCTCTTATACAATCACTGATACAAGTACACACTCATCCATACAGCCACTCTCACAATCACACACTCTCACTTATAGCCATTTATATACTCCAACACACATATATACTGCCTTTCACATATGTAGTTACTCACACATGTACCACTGAGATATACATTCAATCACTAACACACCCATACACACACTCACCCACCCATACAGTCCATCACAGATGCACTCTTGAAACCATGCACCCAGTGAATCACCAACTCAAACATCTATGCACAGAGTCACACACACCCCACCCACACAAACACTCAGGCACCCATACAGATACTCAGACAATCAATCAATAACCCATGTAGACACTCATGTAGCTATTCAGAAAGCCATGCAGCCGCTTACAAACCAACAGACAGACGGATACAGACATTCACACAGTTTAGTCACTAACCCATGCATTCAGTAAGATACATTTAATCACTCACTTGTAGAGTCAGTCACTCACGTACTAAATCATCCATTCAGACACTTATACACCCACTCATTCTTCAATACGCCTTTCCCTATATATATTAAACATATTTAAACTTTACAGAAACACACAGTCACTGGATGATGTCATCAGTGATGTCACTGACCATGTCATGAGTGATGTAATATGTGACGTCATCAGCAGTGCATTGCGGGGGCGCGAGTTATAGTTAGCTGAACTAACTATAACGGGGGAATTTCTATGGTTTTGTACGAGTGAAATGTCCAACTAACTATAACTGTCCCTAAAACCTATGGTTTTTTCAGTGAATATATATATATATATATACTAGGGACTTACAGGTAGCATCAGTCCAAAACTCTGGGGGTGACCATACAAAAAGAGGCATTTCCTTACAATATTCTTTCAATACTTGAATACACTTGGCCGACACAGGGTTGCGGTATAAAGGACTCTCTGGTGCTCAGCTTTTTTTAATTGTTTACTCGGGCTGCTCAGGGACAGCTTTCCAAGCAGCCCGAGGCTTTATTTGCAATGACGATCAGCGTGCAGGGCTCGCTGATCTCATTACTGGTAAAGTGAAAGTAAAATGAGCAGATGGGCTCATTTTACTTTCACTACATCACTGCTCAGGGGCACATCTCAGCCCCGAGCACTGACTGAAGGGTGGAGGTATCACTGGAAAGTGGAGACTCTCCCCTTATCAATGGGTATCTCTGCCAGGTGGATCCCTGAAGGGATCCACCCACTAGACACCAGGAATATGGGGGAGCAGCCCATTCGGCAAGAGCTTGTGCTCCCCCGAAACCCACCAATATTCAGTCTCTCGGTCCCCCTGCTGGGCAGATGGGGGTGATTACCCCCCAATCATCTCCCAGAGGGGCAGAAAGCTCACTAGACACCAGGAGTTATGAAAATAATGTGAAAAAGGAAGGGGTGGGGGCTGCTCACCAAATAGTCTTTCTGCCACCCCTTGGGGTCAGATTGGAGATTTGTCCCAAACTGCATACATTGGGGGGAGGAGAGGCAGTAAGTCCAGTCGACACTAGGAAAAAAGACATTAAAAAACCTAGCGGTGGGGGCTGCCCACCATGGGCATGACCATGCCCTCATACCAACAATGGTGCATTGGTGTTTTTGCTTCCCTTGGGGGCGAATGGTGGATGATTACCCCCTATCTGCCACCCCTGGGGGGCAGGAAGCCCACTAGACACCAAGGATAATGAAAAAAATTGAAAAAGAAAGAGGTGGGGGTCTACCCACCATGGTCATGGCCATGCATTTACCCAAAAAAGGCGCAAACAGTCCTTCTGCCCTTCTGGGGGGCAGATTGGAGGTTTGCCCCAATCTGCCCTTCCCCCAAGGTGGACAGAAAGCCCACTAAACTCCAGGGAATTCAAATTGGTGCCAAAACAAACAATAGGAGGGTGCGGCCTACCCTAGCATCGAGCCATACCTCTGCCTCAGAAGGGGCAATAGTGTCTTCCTGCCCCCTAGCCCAGTAGACACCAGGGATTTTGCATTTGGAGCAAACAAAGGGATGCGAGCATTGCACTCACACCCCAAAAGGGACAAACCAGTCTTTCTTCCCCCCAGGGGCAGACAATGGGTTTGCCCCCAATTTGCCCCTGGGTGGCAGAAAGCCCTCTACATGGTAGGGATATTTTTTTAAATACAATAATGGGGTAAGTACTGGCCCATCCTAACACCAGCCTTCACTGTCTTCCCTGAATACTCAACAGTCTTTCTGCTTCCCTTGGACTAAAACGTCCCATCCCAATGGCAAGCGAGAGGAGATTTGATTCTTTTGCGTGTTGTTTTTACATATGGGCCAGGAGAGTGGGGCAAAATCCCAATATCATCCCACTTGCCATGGTTAATGGCTGCACTTTTTGGGCTTGGGTAGTCCATTACCCGGAGAAACCTACCAGACCCAGACATTTCTGAAAACTAGGCACTCCATGGAGTGCAGGGTCCAGGGTGGTGTGCTTTGCATGCATCCGACAATGTTTTCTAACACACAATGCCATACAAACCTCAAACTTAGCCTAAAATCACACATATTCTTGAATTTCTGTGACATAAACTTCCAGAATCTGGAGGGATCCAGAAAATTCCTACCATCCAGTGTCCCCACACTTGTCCAGATAACAACGCTACCCCTCTTGTGTGACTGGGCATAGTGCCCGCAACAAGAATGGTTCAAACCAGGATCAATGGTAGTCCTTGCAGGCGACTCCCCTTGACTTTGGTTTGATCTGTTCCTGTCACGTGTACTAGGCCCAGCCACACAAGTGCGGTAGCGTTTTTATCGGTGTGGTGTCTTCCTACTTCTCCTCGTTGTTATGTAAGTTCTATAGAACATAGAACTTAGAATGCATCTGATAGCTCAAGTGTCAGTTACTCCCTGGTGACTGATGGATGAGGCGTTATCATTAAACCTACGAGTTTAACCTCTTAACTTGTCTCCTGTTTATTGAAGACTTTTCACTGGCGACGGAGGATGGGATAAGAAAGAAGAGGGACAAGAATGAAACTACGCCTCAACATCAAGTTGATTCATCTCAGGATTTGAATTGGAAAGAAATCTGCCCTGTGAAGCGCACACGAGACTGGTGATTACAAATTGAGCATTGCGGGTGGATCGGACCCGTGAGGTACTGCTTAATCATTATTTGATTACCAATTTTTAAGACTCGACGCTCTGGCAGAATAGTACGATCGCGTTGTGTGAATCACACATTACATCGCAATTTTAAGTCAGTTCTTGCGGTTCAGTGTGTTCACACGACAGCGTCACGGGACAAGATATATTATTTATTTAAAGGGAGTTTATTGAACGTGACTTTGGCTGTAATAGTTTATGTGGAAAATTATCGGCCAGTCAATCTCCGTTCAACAGATTTACACGGCACGAGCTGATTGAAAAGATTCGCTCTGAGCTCTTTGAGGAAGTCGTCGCGTGCATCTTGAGAAGCGCGCGACCCGAGTGTAGAGCTTTGCTCCGTGCTCAATCAGGAGAGCCGTTGTGTGCACTGCGTGATGTAGTATAACCTGCGATGTACACTTATAACAAAATTTGAAAGTATATCTTACCTTTGTGATCGTCTTCTTCAGAAGTTCGTCGGTTTCCTCATTTTCATCACGTCTACGTTCCTGGTTCAACGTGCCAAGCACCCAATCAGACATCTGAGTCTATCACGTGATGTCCTCACGGTGACACGCACACCAGGAAATGACTCCGTTTTGAGGAAGGAATGAAAAAAAAGTGTGTGTCATTTGATCCCTTCATCGTGTGTTTCAGTGACACGCACACTAAGAAATTGTTTTTTTTTTCTCTTCAACAGAACTTTATTCATCTTCAAAGCTTCAGAAAAGAATTGTAGTCACATTTAAGTTTCATTTTTTTTCTTTCTTTAAAAAAAAAGAATTTTAGTCAATTATTTTCAGCCTCTAGTGTCTCTATAATATATATATATATATTCATTCATTCAAAGACTTTATTTCGATCTCTGAGAATCATAAAAGTACACCATAAAATAAAACAATTACAAACACACTATACAAATAACAATTCCATTTTAAAGAAACAATCATATCCTATTTATAATCACAGCAAGATTAATCAATCTAAAGTGCGTCAGTTTTTGTGCAAAAGAGCAAAGTTCACTATATTAGCAGCATTAATTATTAGTTTTTTTTTTTTTTCCTTTAAAAATACATAATTATTTACAATTACGAACTACATTATGGTGTACTTAAGTAGAATATGATTGGATATTTTTGAAGCGTCGCCCAATCCTTAGCTTTGTTTTCCAGTCTCAGCGATCCAAGAGAATGTATCACAAATATAAAATATATAAAAATACCAAGTTAAAATTATCCATGTTTAAAAACTAGAAATTTATAAAAGAACACAACCATCATAAATTTTGGGTTGAGTGTTACACAACATTTCTCTTTGTTCCCATTTCTAGAATATTGTTTAAAAAGAATCACTTCATAAGCTTCGCCCGTCTTATCCATACAGCATGGAGAAATCGGGAGATGCCAAAGACTATTATTCTACTTGTGTCTATTGACAATTGCCTCAGAATTTCTAAATAATGTCCCGGACCAATAGCTTTACATAGGGGTACAATCCATCTTTTTCTCAATATTATGTAATAAGGACAAAAAAGAGTAAATGAACAATTGATTCTTGCGAAGCTTTACACGCAGGACACAAATCATCAGCCGGTGTGCCAATGCACCACCTTGAGCAAAAGAGTTTAGTGGGCAAGGTCTTATACCTAAACTGTAGGAACAACTTTCGGGCCAGTGGTGGTGTAATTTCCTCAATTGTAACTTCAAACCATGGAGTGCTTTTATAAGATAAAAAACTTTTGTCAATCCTGTAGACTGTACTACTTGGTACTGAGGGAATATTTTTCCCAATACATTTTTTTCAGTTCCGCCCTTGTCGTACCAATCATTGTTTCTGGGCACAACCAAAAGCTTTCCATCCCTACTCTCCTTAGCAAAGAACGTAAGTGAATAAACCACTTTACCGATTCTACCTGAGGGAATCTTAAAAGTTCCTTTAAAGCCTCACGGTAGGGCTCCAGCTCGGTAACCGTCCAGATCCTATACCAAAAGGATAACATTTTAAAATGTACTTTATGCTTTACTTGTTTTTGTGCCAAATCCAGGTAGAGAGGTACCAAGGGTGTACTAGCCGGAAGGCCAACTAATGATCTGAGGAACCGGTTTTCTATTGTTGGTAGAGCAACTAGGGAAGTAAACCCCACAGCTCCGCCCCATAGAGTACCCCACCCAGGACTTTGGTGTTATAGATCTCAAGGGCTGGAGCAATCTGCCTAGAGACTGTACTCTTATGGATTTTACTTATGTGTGTAGACTGATGAATAAGTTGTAGCTTTGCTTTTTCAACCTGTAAACTCCAATTAATTGATGGGGTAAGCCGGATACCCAAATAATCAAATTCTTCAACTTGCTCTAAGATTGTGCTACCAGCCCACATCGGTCTAGTCTTCACTATTCCTCTACCCTTGTTAAAAACCATAAATTTAGTTTTTGTTTCATTTAGACTAAGCCCTCTATCCTTACAAAACTTTAAAAAATCATTTAACAGCTGCTGAAGTCCTTGTGGTGATTTCGAAATTAACAGGGTATCATCGGCAAAAAGTAATGCCGGAATCCTACGTGACCCTATTTTTGGTGCATCGCAACCATCCCTGTCTAGACACTCAACTACACCATTTATGAAGAGAGTAAAAAGAGTACGTGCCAACACACAACCCTGTCTTACTCCACGTTTGACTGGGAAGGTTTCTGTTACTTGGTTATTGGGACCCCATCTCACCTGTGCAGAATTCTCTGAGTGTAGATAAATTAAAATGTTTAAAATATTTATCGGGATACCCAACTCACGAAGCACCCTCCAAAGTTTTTCTCGAGAAACTAGGTCAAATGCTGTATGCAAATCGACGAATGCTACATAAAGCTTACCACCCTTCACAGCCACTTCTTTCCAATAAATGCAAATTAATCGGAACACCTGGTCCAGTGTACTGATCTTAGAGCGAAAACCCGCCTGCAGATCACTCAAAATATTATCTTCCTTTATCCAGGTTTGGAGCCTGCCCAAAACCTGCTTACAAAATTTTTTTGGGAGCGAATCAATAAGGCTTATAGGCCTATAACTCAAGGGTGAGGATCTATCCCCCTTTTTAAAAATGGGAACTATTTCCGCTATCCTCCATGAAGGTGGAATAGGAGCGCCCTGCAAAATCAGATTGGACAACGAATTTATATACTGGCTCCACAACATTCTATCTTCCCTATACAAATCATTGGGTATTCTGTCTGGGCCGGGGGCACGAGAAGGAACACAAGAAGAAATTGCTGTTAAAGTTTCTTCAAGGGTGAAAACCAAATCTCCGTCGTCGTGAGCTCCGGATGGGGCCCACTCCTCCGAGCCCTCCCTAACTATACAAAAGTCATCTCCATAGAGGGAGCCAAAATGCGCAACCCACTCCTCTGGTTGGACTGTATATTCAAGGGTGGGGCTTTCCCCCTAAGCCAACAAGCAGCATTTTTCCAGAACCCTTTAGAGTCTCGATCAACCAGAGCAGTGTGAAGAGAGGTCCAAAGCAAGTCCTCCCACTCCTTTTAGCACCACCAATAGCTCTTTTGTATTCCACTCTACATGTTGAGATTTCTGCCTTGGACCCTCGTTTAAGCGCACCAATAAGCGCCCCCTTTGCCTTCCTACAGTGTGAATTGAACCAGGGACTCTTGGTACCATACTTGCTAGCACTACATTGGCCCCCTTTACCACTAGAATTTTTGGATTGACTCAGTAGGCCTCTTACCTCACTAAAAAACAAATCATGCAAGGGCCCTAGATTTTTAATAGCTTCATTTGGGCATGAATCACTCAGGTCATTAATAACTTGCCTTGCCTTGGTCTTTACTATTTCTAGTATTTCCGGGTGTCTCTCAACCCATGCCCATTTCAGGGCTTTCTGATCATTAGCCCTAGTGAGTATACCAACATCAGGATTTGTCAAAGTATATATATAAAAATTTTTTTTTTAAAGAAATAGAATATATATACACATATATATATATATTTTTTTTATATATATATATACATAAAGGAAGAAGGAGAAGAAATATATATATATTATATTTTAAATTCATTGTTTCTCAGATATTTAACAATCCTAACTGAGTCATGCAAAATGTAACTGCTCCACCGTTTTTTTTAAGCAATCCAGGAGAGACTCCCATTATATGGAGCAAATGGAAAAAAGATTTTTGCACATTATGCAAGAGTTTGCAGAACTAATTTAAGTGCTGAAAGAAAATGTGCTTTGATTCTACACTGTCTAGGGGGTGAAGGACAAGAAGTATTAGAAAATTTGCCTGATCTTTCTATGGAAGAACAGAGAGGGTTAAATGAATATGAAATATGCATTTTACAGTTAGATAAGCATTACTTGCCTCGTGTCAGCACAATAATGGAAAGATATCATTTTGGTTTGAGGGAACAAGGAAAAGAGGAAACAGTGGAAGAATATTTAATAGGGTTGAGAAAGTTAGCGTCTAAGTGCAAGTTTGGGGCAACGAACGAAGAGAGAATTCGGGATCAGTTTGTTTTGAAATGTAGAGAAGATAAAATTTGTGAAGAACTATGGCTGAAAGACGAACCTCCCTTGGAGGAAGTAATTGGTATAGCTAAAAAAGATGAACACATGTTAAAATGTGTCAATGAATTAAAGTGTGAAAAGAGTAAAACTCAACCTTCTGTGGAAGTGATTCAAGAAACAGTAAATATAGTTAAGAATGAGAAAACTTCATCTAAAGAAATTACCAAGGAAGATCTTTCTAAAATTGTTGTTGAATGTTTTCGTTGCGGGAGATCTGGTCACAAAGCAAATTCTAAATCTTGTCCTGCTTTGAGTTTTGTATGTCATGGCTGTGGGAAAAAGGGTCATTTTATAAAGTCTTGTAAATCCAGACAAAGAAAATATCAAAACAAAGATATAAAAGAAATAATTTGTCAAGTTGTTGAGAACAAATGTAATGATCATCCCATTGGTAAGGTAAGAGTTGATGGTATTGATCTTGAAATGAAATTTGACTCTTGCTCACATATTTCAATAATTTCGAAACATACTTCCTGCAAATGGTTTCAAGGGAAAAATAAGCTACTCAAGATGGATGTTAATCCAGGAGGTTATGGTGGACAACCTATTAGTATGTTGGGGTATTTCAATGCATGTTTAGAAATGGAGAAAAAAATGATAGTAGGCAAAATTTATGTATCCAAAGCAGGTGATAGTTTACTTGGGTGGCCACATCAACGTTTGTTGGGAGTTATTTTGAATCCCAATGCTGATCCTCAAGTTCAGATTCAAAGAATTGAAAGTGAAGGAAATGTCTTTGTAAATGAATTTCCATGTTTATTCAAAGAAGAATTAGGTTGCTTAAAGGGATACAAACATTACATCAAATTAAAGAATGGAGCAGTGCCATCAGTAGCCAAAGTGAGGAGAATTCCCATTGCACTTCAAGGAAAAGTAGAACTAGAATTGGAAAAACTACTGCAGCAAGACATCATTACTCCTGTAGAAGCATCTGAGTGGTTAGCACCAGTCGTTGTCACAAGTAAACCCAATGGGGACATAAGACTTTGCATAGACTTAAGGTCCCTCAACAAGGAGGTAGTGGTCGACAAATTTCCTCTACCAAATATTGATGAAATAATGTCTACTCTAAATGGTGCGAAATTTTTTACAACACTTGACCTTACACAGGCGTATCATCAGATAGAACTGACGCAGGACTCACAAGACCTGACGGCTTTCATCACCCCCATGGGTGCCTTCAAATACAAAAGAATGCCGTTTGGTCTAGTGTCTGCTGCGTCAGTTTTTCAAAGAGTTATGTCTTCAATTTTAAAAGGCATAAAAGGAATTAAATGTTACCAGGATGACCTATTAATTTTTGGTTTAAATCAACAGGAACACGATAAGAATGTGAGATTAGTTTTGGAAAAACTAGAAAGAGCTGGTCTCACATTGAAATTTGAAAAGTGTAAGTTTTCTGTTCAGGAAGTAAATTACTTAGGTCATCGCATCACTGCTTCAGGTGTTGTTCCTAAAAAAGAATTAGTTGATACCATTATTAACTTAGCATCCCCAAAAAATAAAGATGAAGTTGTTTCCTTCTTAGGAATGTTTGAGTATTACGGAAAATTTGTAACTAACTTAGCAAGCAAATCTAATAATATGAGGCAGTTACTTAGTAAGAACAAAGAATTTATTTGGACAAATGAATGTGAGAATGAGTTTGTAGATCTAAAAGAGAATTTAAAAAATGCCCCGAGTTTGCAAGCCTTTATTCCTGGTGAAAAAACCACTATAATAACCGATGCTAGCTCAAAAGGTTTGGGTGCAATTTTAAAACAAAACAGAGGTGGAAAAGAGCATTTGATTGCCTGTGCTTCCAGAAGTCTACGTGGGGCAGAAGTGAATTACTCGGTAATTGAAAAGGAGGCTTTGGCTATTTTCTGGGCTCTGAATAAGTTTCGGAACTTTATCTGGGGAACACATTGTAAAGTCTGTTCGGATCATAAGCCGTTGAAAGAAATATTTTCAAAAAAAGGTTTGGATTTCATTTCCTCTCGGATAAGAAGATGGGTTATTGGTCTTCAAGATTTCAGTTTTGTAGTGGAACATCTTCCCAGAGTTGATAATGTAACGGCGGATTGTCTGTCTCGCCTTGTATGTGACATTGAAGAGGATGAGTTTGTGGATGATGTCTTGGAAGAACAGGTGAACGTTTGTGAAATAACTTCAGGTGTAATAAAAGAGGACGAATGGAAAGAGGAGATTCAAAAGGATAGTGAGCTTATAAAAGTTATAAACATGATTAAATCTGGTGTCTCATTGGATAATTCTTTGCCTAAAGTTTGGTGTACGATTACAGATGAGCTATCTGTTGATAATGAGATATTGTTAAGGGGCACTAAGTTGATTCCTCCTTCCTCTCTAAAAAAAAAGATTAATGGAAGAAGCTCATCAGGGTCACTTAGGCATAGTAAAAACTAAAGAAAGACTGGGAGCTTCATTCTGGTGGCCAGGAATGGATGTGGAAATTGAGCGAGAGGTAAGAGAGTGCATGCAATGCAGGATAAGTGATAAGATACTTACTCCTCGAACTATGCCCATGGTTTGTCGAAGTCTACCCGATGGTCCCTGGGAAGATATAGCCATCGATATTGTTGGTCCACTCAATGGTGAGAATCGTACTCCTTATCTAATAGTCTTAATTGATCTCTACTCTAGATGGGTTGAGGTTTCATGTGTATCAGAAGTAACATCTTCTTGTGTGATTTCCTTTCTACAAGATGTGTTTAAGAGAGAAGGATTTCCAAAAACTCTTTTATCAGACAATGGTCCTCAATTCTCTTCTGGTCTAATGAATGATTTTCTATTATCCTGTGGTATTTTGCATAAAAAATGTGCAGTTTATCATCCTGAAACAAATGGAGCTGTTGAAAGGTTCAATAGAGTTATAAAAGAAAATATTCAACTCTCTAGAGTGAACTCTTTGAATTGGAAAGAAGAGTTGCAAAAATGTATTTTAGCTTATCGTTTTACCCCTCACACTTCTACACGGAAATCGCCATTTGAGTTATTCAAAGGTAGAACTCCAAATACTAGATTATGTCCTAGTTGGATGACTTGGGGTAAAGGTGTGAAAGACAATAGCATTGGTAATTGGAGGCAAAGAGAGGAAAATCTTCAACACAAAAACAAATTGAATTTTGATAAAAGAAAAAATTTAAAAGAAGTTCATGTAAAGGTAGGTGACTTAGTACGTGTAAAAGCTCCTGTAGGAGTTTTATCTTGGTCTAAATATACTGCTCCTATGCGTGTAATAAAATGTTTCAGAAATGCAGTCAAATTGGAAAATGGAAAGATTTGGAATTTGAGTCGAGTTGCTGTTCTCAAGAACAATCCTGATTTTAATAAGTTTGATAATAGCATGCCTGGTCGCAGCATGCCTGGTCGCACAACTGTCTCAACTAACACTTATATGAGACGTAGTGATCGTAGGACAACAGTTCCTAAATATCTGAAAGATTATATTGTTTAGCTTTTGTTAAGTTTAAATGTATTATCGTGTTGATATTTGGAAAATTATTATTTTAAGTATTTGTGTATGTTCTATACATCATTTTGTAACATATCTATATTCATTTTGTTTTAATTTTAAGTATATCTAGTTATTAGAAGGGAGATGTGTGGTGTCTTCCTACTTCTCCTCGTTGTTATGTAAGTTCTATAGAACATAGAACTTAGAATGCATCTGATAGCTCAAGTGTCAGTTACTCCCTGGTGACTGATGGATGAGGCGTTATCATTAAACCTACGAGTTTAACCTCTTAACTTGTCTCCTGTTTATTGAAGACTTTTCAATCGGGACAAGTG
This sequence comes from Calotriton arnoldi, assembly GCA_963921515.1. NCBI lineage: Eukaryota > Metazoa > Chordata > Amphibia > Caudata > Salamandridae > Calotriton > Calotriton arnoldi. The sequence continues at coordinate 650,561 of CAWUFW010001310.1, forward strand.
GGGTATCGCTGGGTGGTAGGAATTTTGTACAACATGTAAGGAAAAATGTGTGATTTTAGTCAAAGTTTAAAATTTGCAACAGTTTTTGGTTAAAAAAACCTTGTGAGAGCCACGCAAGTCACCCCACCCTGGGTTTCTTCGGGTGTCTAGTTTTAAAAGATGTGCAGGTTTGCTAGGTTTCCCTTGGTGCCTTCTGAGCAAGGCCCCAAAATCCACAGCTACCCACTTTGCAAAAAAAGGGTCAGTTTTCAGAGGAAAAATGTGATGTGTCTCTGTTGCGTTTTGGGCCTGGTCCTGTCTTGGGCACCAGGCCTACCTACAGAAGTGATTTACCATTTGTTTCGGAGATAAGTGGGAACACTGAATAGTAGAACATTTGCTATTACCAATTGGATTTCTCTGCATTTGTGCATTCTAAATGTAAGCCAGTGTCATAGAAGACATTTTGAAAAAATGCCCTCTGAATCACATGCTAGTATGGGTACACACAAATTCAGAGCTGTAAAAATAACCACAGCTCCTAAACTCAGTATTTGGTGTACATTTCAGAAATCCATTTTCCTTCACACCCATTTTTCATTTCTTATATTTTACTATATGAATTGCTGTATAATAGAGACACAATGAAAAACCATTGTAAGGTGATACTCAGTTGTTGGCTCTGGGTACTTGGACAAACTACAAACCCAACATATACTATATTTTCAATATTTTTTTAATTCAACAGTTAGAGTTTTTGGTAAAACCTTGAGGAATCTACAGAAATTAGCCCCAGCTGAATTAAGAATTTTGTCTACTTTTGGGGGCATGACCTGGACGGCCAAGATGGTGAATGTGGTCTGGTGAACTCCCGCCCCCCTAACGCAGAGAGACCATTCGCCCATTCACCCGGGTGCTGCAGTTCATGTGGGCTTGGAGTGGGGCCTGACAGGCTCCACGACAGGAAAAGGACACAGGCAAATTACTTCAGGTGCCGAAACGCACCAAGGGGAGCGGACCAAGCCGCGGCCTCCGAGATCCACTAAATCCAAGATGGCGGTCGGGAGTAACACGCATCTCCTGACTCGCCTAAGCAGCATCCGCCACACCAGTGCCCGGCTCCAGACAGCACCCGGCCTGAGAGTACAGACTGAACCTGGACGACACACGCTGGAGGGCCAGGTAAGATCAAAATCCCCCCGCTGCACGACAGACTGCAGGTGCTCCCTCCGGGAAGGCAGATTGGATCATGGGTGCGATCGGAGGGGCACTAGCAGGACCCGTGCATGCCCTTCGTCCCCTTGTCACAGGGCAAACCGGACATGACCAGGCGCACCCCCACAGACAGAGTCAGTCAATAGGCCTCCCGGCCTGCGGGACCAAAGAGGATCCACCCGAGCTTGGTAGAGGAGGGCCTCAGAGCATACAGCAGAGACTGACTCCGGGGCTTGATGAGCAGAGAAAGGAGGCGGTCGGTGGCCCTGGGGTGCGGGTGACCAGGTAAGGGGATGAGTGGAGGAGGTGGTGGGCTCGTTGGTATCTATTTTGCCCCTGATCAGCACCCCGTCTGGGCCACACCACATTCTGCTGAGAGAGGTTAGGGAGTGCAGTGCCTCGGGTGGCGGGCCTGGTGCAGAACTCTCCAGAACTGTGTGGCTTGGACCACGTGGGGGCCCCGAGCTGGTGGCCCCAGAAGATCCAGAATTCCTAAAGGGGGCTTGCACTGGCCAGTGCTGTAGGCCCTTGCAGGCCTGGGTTGAGGGCTGCCTAGGTCCCTGGAGCCTAGGTCCCTGGAGGAGCCTGGAGCAAGCAGGATGGTGTCCCCCTGAAGTGGACTCAGGCGCTGGCCTACCAGCAGTGGAGGACCTGACCACTGGCTGCCTCCCTCACACATCGCAGGGGTGGGGCTCGAAGAGACGGAACGAAAAGGGCTGTGATAACACCCCACACGGCCAAACCACATTGGACATATTCACAGTGTCACCGGGGGGAGGGGGGCGAAGGGTGCCCCAGACGGAGGGAACGGAACCAGGGCTGCACCAGCCAGAGACAACACCTCTGTGATCCTGCAGGCCATCCAGGATTCCAAGTCTGTCCTGGAGATCAAAATAGGGGAGGTAGGCTTAGGCATTTCCCTGATGCGCCAAGACCTGCACCAAACCGTGGATCGTGTAATGGAGGCGGAAGGGATGATATCAGAGTTGGAGGATATGGTTCGGGGCCTCTCCTCAGAAGTAGCTCGTCCATCCCAAGGCACCAAAACATTGCATGAATGTGCAGAAGATGACGAAAAATGGGTCCACCAGAATAATTTCCGCTCAATTGGATTCCCGGAAGGGGTCGAAGGTATGCCCCCGGAGACCTATCTGGAACAGTGGATCCGGACGTGGGCTGACCTGCAAAATTTGTCTCCCTGCTTCTTCAGGGTGGAAAGTATAGGGTGGGGGAGTTGGGGGATAGGGGTTTGTTTATGTTATTGCAAATTTCTAGATTGTTTTGTTTTACTAGTTGCTCACTGACACTAGGCACATATCACGGTCCCGCCTCTCCTACGGCCTGACGCTGTGGCTCTGCTGGGCTGGGTCCCATTGGGTCCTCTCTAAAGAGAGGAGGCAGATAACTTACGCAGAGATTCACTTTTTCACTTCACCACTACCAACATGGGGACACACTCGGTAATTACCTGGAATGTCAACAGTCTAGTAGAGCGAATTAAGAGGGGGCCCTACTCCAATTTGTGCAACAACATAATCCAAAGGTCCTGCTGCACTTGGAAACCCATCTACAGGGACACAACTGCCACTGTAGGGGCTACGATAGAGTCTACTATGCGGGATAGACATGTGGATCCGGCGGAGTGGCCATCCTCTTACACAGGCTTTAAAACTAATAGAGAGTAACCCTTCAAACGAACAAAGGGAACTGGGTTCAAATAACTGGAAAAAAACTATCGTCCCCTTGTGCTGATTCAATCAATCTTGTGGAACACCCTTATTGTTCTTCTATTATCACATTCATGCATACATACTCAAAATGCATAAAACCTGTTTTTTGCAAAAGATGTCTCCTCCTTTATTAAAAAATGTTCCTTTTATATTCATGTAACAATGAATCACAATAATTGATATTTATATACAGAACCACAGACTCAATGTCAATATTCCCAAAAATATTTCATAAAAAATTTTCATCGATCAATCTTATACTAAGATGTACAACAAAAACAGAAGGTCTCCTTTGTCATTCCTCCTATTTACACTTGTTTAAAAATCACAATATTCATACACTGATTTTTATCTGTGAATCTCTACACATGAATAACTCTTAATAAACATTTCACATATTATCAAAATCCCATACAAGCAATTAAAAAAAAAAAACAGTAAATCAAACCAATGTTCATACAAATATAGTAAAAGCATCCTCTTACACAGGACACTACTTCTGGCAGTAACTACAGTCACATGGGACGATCAGTGCCGGCGTGTGATCTGCATCCCACCAGCCACACACCAATCTACCCTAGGAGCCTCAGAGACATAATGACTGCCTTGCCTCCCTGGGTGACTATTGTGAGTGGAGGCCTCATTTATGTGATGGGATACGTCGACTGCTATAGAGCTCAGGGTGGCCCCCAGAGGCAGGGGAAGGACACAGCAGAATGGTCGAAAGGACTGGGAATCAGCGATTCTTGGCGCGTTTGGCATCCTGCAAAACAAAAAATACCCACACATCAGCAGCACATGAGTCGCTGTCTTGCATAGACTATGTTTCTCCTGGCCTCTGATCTCCTACACTCTATGGGGTTGCAAATATTCCCCAGCGGGATACCGGATCATGCTCCAGTCCTGACTCACTGTGGTACCCCACACACAGGAGATCGCCCAATGTGGCATCTTAATGCTTGGATCCTAGTTGACAAGCATTTTGCGGAATACCTGACTGATAAATTAAAAGCCTTCCTAGACTTAAACAAGGGCACAATGGACTCGGCAAGGGTGCTGTGGGTGGCATACAAGGCCTCAATGAGGGGTATCGCCCACTCTTATGCTGGGGGGTGGACCGTGAAAAACAGAGCCGCATTACAGACTTGGAAGCCTCGATATTGGCACGGGAGTGGGGGGTACAATTATGTTAACAGACCCGATGCTAAGCAAGTTAGCGCTCAATAGAACAATGCTGCACCAGTTATGCATGGAGGAAGCTCAAAAGTGCTGGATGGCCTCCACACGGAGGGACTATGAGTGAGGGAATACCCAATATTGCAGATGAGGCTGGGCAACTAGTTGAGGACTCACAAGGGATTGCAGCAGTTTTTGCTCGATATTATGAAATGTTTTATGCAGCCAAGGCCCACCTGGAATGCAAATCGTCGTCCCCTTGGTTGTGGACCTCCCAATGTCTTGGCTGATTGTGTCAGACAGTACAGCCCTGGAACAAGTCATCTCACTTGAGGAGGTGGGGGACGCTTTGGCAGATTTAAACTCCAGAAAGACACCGGGCCGTATGGCTACCCAGTGGAATATTATCGCAAGCTTTACCCGGACTTTCTCCCGCCCCTAATAGGCTTATTTACCAAAGCAAACATCAAAGGCCATTTTCCTACCGACATAGATTTGGCAATGCTAGTAGTCCTGCCCAAACTGAGTCGCCCTTAATTCAAGTGTGCATCGTACAGGCCCATCTCCCTCAGCAATACGGAGGTGAAGCTATATGCAAAACTCCTAGACAACCGTCTGCTAAAGGTCATCCCCATCTGGTCCACCCGGACCAGTGTGGCTTTATTCCATGCCATAGCATCCAACATTGTATCAGTTGCTGGCACTGGCCCGCATTCGGGCCCTGGATGGTCACGCGGCCCTTCTATTGATAGACTTTGATAAGGCATTTGACACCGACAACTGGTTGTTCTGGGAGGAAACCTTAATTAAGATGGGGTTTGGACCCAAATATCGAGCCCATGTTAGGGTCCTTTAAGCTGGTCAACAAGCTTGGATATGTATTAACAGGGTGTTGTCTTGTAAATTTCCCATTGGATGGGGCACCAGACAGGGTTGTCCCCTCTCTCCCCTCCAGTTTGCCTTGGCCATATAGCCTCTGGCAGTCTGGATCCGGTGCGATGCTCAGGTCTGGGGATTTGATTGGGGCCTAACGACAGAAGACCGAAAAGCCCTCTACACGGATGGCATCCTGCTGTTCCTGTTGTGACCGGCTGAAATGGGAACTCGGCTCCTCCGTATTTTAGAAGTCTTCGGAGTGACCTCCAGGCTAAAGGTCAATTGGGACAAGTCCCTGTTGATGCCCTTGAGGGGAGTCTGCCAGGATGAAACATGGCAACCCCAGATCCGGATACACCGCCTTAGAATTCAATATCTTGGGATTTATATCTCCTGGGAGCCGGGCCTCACCTGGAGCCTAAACCTCTGTCCTTTGACGCGAAGGGCTCGGAAGGACCTGAACTGTCTGACTATTAGGTTGAAAGCACAAAAATTAGGAAAAATAGGCTATCTCTGTAAAAAATGTCAAAACTATGGTAAAAAAATGTTTGGGGGATTCAGCTCTGCATTTTTCTGAAAGCTGGGAAGATGGTGGCTTTAGCATACCAAACCTTCCATTGATGCCATTTTAAGGGAAAAAACACTTTTTGCAAAGCACTTTTTCCCTATTTTTCCCCAAAACTCAAAAGTTTACTATATTTTGACTATTTTCTTGGTCCCCTCTGGTGGAATCCAAAAACTCTGGGCACCTTTAGAATCCCAATGACGTTGGGAAAAAGGGCACAAATTTGGCTGGATATCTTATGTAGAAAGATAGTTATGGAGGCCTAAGCACAAAGTAACCTAAATAGCCAAAACAAAGATCAGCACAGGGGTGAAAAAGTCTAAAAAATTAAGGGGTTAATGCAGTCTCTTTGTAGCTTGATGTCTCATTCTCACTCTCTCTCTCTCTCTCCTGTTTTCTTGTGGTGGTCTCTTACCTCCCTGTAAAAACAGACAGGCTAATCATCCATCTCATCAGGTTCTCTGCTTCACCCCCACTCCTTTCCTTTACTATTTCCTCCCACACACTCTGGTGTCTCCACTTGCCTGTAAAGACAGAAGGGCTAGTCAGCATGTGTTTTGACAGGTGCTTACCTCCACAAAGACTGACTCCCAGTCCCTGGTTTACAGAGGTAGAGTCCCTCGTTAAGCTCTGCCCTCCATCCCGGTTTCCAACTCGAATTTGTCATCACTCTCTTACCTCTTTGACAGGCTACGTATTGGGACTTCTGATTGGTGATCGCCTGGGGTTAAAAAAGGACCAGACTCCACCCTTTAAATCTCAACTCTGCTATTAACATGCGGGAACTTGTGTCTTGATTCTGGTCCTACATTGTCAGCTATTGTACCATTCGCCCAAGCACTTTCTCACACCAGAATGGCCGGTTTTCTGTCTGTCCAGCACTCTGAAATGTGGAAAGATGAAACGTTTGCTCGATCTTTGGGAAAAAGATAAGGGCAAGGACAATCTATGACATGCCCCTGCATGCTCTGGGTTGTGAGACCAGTTCCCATTCCTTCCCAGTGTCCCTGTTGCCCACAACCTTGGGAACAGGCAGGGAAGATGTCATCTTCTGGATATCTCCAATTTATTCCATGGTGATGGGGATATGAGCCCTAAAAAGTGTCTCCTATGACTAGATGAGGTGTGACACTCTCCTTGAGTAAAAAAGAAAATATAGATGATCCTACAGCACATTAACAAATCTGCTTCTCTTCTGACCGCCATCCAACCTCACTGTATCCCACAATTGTCATCTTTTAAATACTTGTTTCTTGTAGACGTCGTTGAGATTCTCAACCCCTCAAAGACACCTGATATGAAGACGAAGCCTTTCCCTCATCCTTCATCAAAGCCTTCTTCAGAGAAGCTCTCTCACTCCACCTCACTTTTGCCAACACTTCCCTCATTCAAGACATCTTGCAAAAAGTTCCAAACACAGAGCAGAGAGTTCCACTTCTGAAGAACCACCCTGACATCCTCGCCAATGACTGTCACATTACTCGTCTTCCATTCATCAGCAAGTTCATTAAAAAAGTATTCTATGCACAACTCCAAGATCACATCAGCACCAAATATCTCCTGCACAAATACAAATCTGGTTTCAGATCATTGTGCAGCATGGAGATAGCTACCTTACAAATTCTAAATGATGCCCTTATAACTACAAAGATTAACCCTACTCTTGATATTTCTGGTCGTCTGAGTCATCTTCAAGACCATCAAATGTCCACTCATCATCCATTCCCCTCAAATCTCGAATGTGACTTCCTGGCAGTGTTCTTCACTGGTTCTTCTCCTACACAGCCAACCAACACCAGTTCTTTCATATGAATATCTCCAGGTCTCAGAAAATACCTATCACCGGTGGAGTCCCCCAGATGGTCAATGCCCATTATTTTCAAGCTCTACATGCAGGCCCATGGGACTCTATACACCGCTCAAACCTTCAATACATACCAACACACAACATCATGTGAAAGTCTCATCAGCTCCAGACATCCAATGCCTCAATCACTGTCTACAGCTCATCCATACCATGGAGGTCAAGCACCTAGCTGACGCTCAACTACACCAAAAAAAAATCCTGATATTCGTCAAAAACAACATGCAACAACTAGCCCAAACCTCATTCAAGGCCATGAACCAGGACAGATTTGAATCCCGACTTTCACCCAACTCAAATGAACCTTATACACTCACCTCACCGTCAAGGAATACACCTTCATGAAAACAAAGACGGCCTGGTACCAGCTCTCTCTCTCTACTCAAAAAAATAAAACTGTTCCTCTCACAATCCCTCTAATTCCTACATCTTGATGGTGGCAACACCCCTCTCCTGGGCCTTCCAAACACCACAGTGCACCCTTTAAAGTCATCTTTCTCACCTTATCAAATGCCTGATGAAATATGATCACATCACCCCTGCCATGGTGGAACTCCACTGACTTTCCTTGCCTGCCCACACCATCTATTAAAATCCAGTTACATAATCTATAAAGCCATCACACCTGGCACCCCTGCCTATACGGCTGACCAGCTCACTACCTCCATGAGTTCTCAGCATGCCCACAGCCACAACACCATCAGACTGCAAACGAAGTAGTGCAAAAAAAGTAACACAAAAAGCTTTGTCTGACAATGCACCAGGGATATGAAACATCCCTGTGTCCCTCAGCACCACTCTAAACTGCTCCAATTTAGGAAGGAGCTGAAGGGACACCTCAAAAGAAAACTGCATCAAAATGTAATAACATTCCGTTTTCATGCTCAGAACCTAGCTACCACTTCAATCACCCATTGACTGTATCATTGCCTTTGATCTTCCACCGTACTCTGATACCTTTAGTCTGAGTCAAGCTATACAAATACCACATACATACATGAGCGTGTAAAACTTGTAAGAGCACAAATCACATTTATGTGGCAAATCACCAGTGAGGTGTAAATATCTTTTTTAGTACAAAACTACCCTTCATTATAGAATCACGTTTAGGTGCAAAATCACATTTAGGTGTAAAATCAGCTTTGGTAAAAAAATCAACAGAAATGTGAAAACACCTGTAGTAGTAGAGATCACTTTATGGGACAAAACACTTTTAGGTGGAAATTCTTTTATGTGCAATATGACCTTTTGTACAACATCAAAATCAGTGTGCAAAAACATTTAGAAGAACAAATTACATTTAGGTTTAAAATCGCCTTTAGGTGCAAAATCACATTTAGATGCAAAAGCATCTTTCGCTGCTAAATCACCCATGGTGCAAAACTGGTACTTCTGAATGGAAACACTTTAGGTGCAAAAACATTTAGGTGATATATCAATCACCCTTAGTTCAACATCAACAGGATGTGGGGCAATGTTATGGTGTAAAAGCGCATTTAGGAGCAAAAATCACATTTAGATACACATACACAGCTAGGTGCAAAATCACACCTGTGCAAAGTCTTCAGGAGTGTAGTTTCCCACTTAGTGCAACTCTATACAGAAAGAAAATGAGTTAGTAAGATGTCACTTTTAGGGTAAAAGGTGTTCATCAGTATGACTCCACATTCGATTGACATAACTTTGAGATGTAAAATCACTCTTGGAATGAACATGGAAAACATTTAAGAGCAGAAATTAAGGTGTAATTTTTATGGGAAAAATCATAATTGGTGCAAATAAGGAGCAGTGTGGGGTCACATTTACGGGCAAAATCACATTTAGGTGCAAAATCACCATTGGTCCAATTTCAGCAACAGTGTGTAAACACTTTTAGGGGCACTCATCTGCCTCCATTGCAGTGCATAGACGGTTCACTTTACTGTCTATGTACCGCCACGTGAAGCACTCTTTAGGTAATAAACATACCTAATAGTCAGTACTTGTAGATGGTAAATTGACTACATTTCAGAATGCTTTCAACATGTTGTTCTTGGTGCTCCCAATCTTCATTCAGCATGTCCAATAGGTCTTGGTTACCTATAGTAATTCGAAAGTGCTAAATCCAGTAGCAGCCTGCATGGTTTTCTAAATCACAGGCAAAGCTTAGGGTGATAGAGCCACTCATTGTTGCTTGCATCTCTGTGATAGGTAGGGGCTGTATCTGATAGAGACATCTAGCCGCAAATTCCTTACCTATGAATCTACCAGGCATCAGACTGGATCCGGAAGATCTTTCTTTGAGCAATACCCTTGCGCACCAATAGGTGGTGTCGGTCAGCTCCATGTGACGTCGCTGGCGCCATCTCCGCTATTGTGACATCTGCGTCACCTATATAGGCTCCACCTCGGTGTGTTGACGTCAGTTCTTTCCTTTACACCAGTTAGTGCAGATCAATAAAGAGAGCTACCCTCAGTCACTTTTTGACAGGCTTTTTTCGACATTTTTTAAAACTTTTTTTGTGTGTAGAATGTCCAAGAACACTTTCAAGCCGTGCAGTGCCTGTCACCACGCCATGTCAGTAATGGATCCGCACCTGGTTTGTCTTTGGTGCCTGGAGCGCAACCACGACTCGCAGTCGTGCTCCGACTGCCGGGCCATGGTTCTGAAAGTTTTGAGGAAGCGGTCCCTAAAGCTACTTGCGGCTCGGCGCTCGGCACAGTGTTGTTCGCCCGGGGATCTCATTCTCGGTGCCAGTCAAGAGGAAGATCCAGGCACCTCTCCGGGAGCCCTAAGTCTTTGTCATCCCCGTCTTCAAGTTGGTCAGGTAAGAAGCACAAAAAACACAAGAAGTCGAAGCGTGCTTCGACTTCTCACCATCGGTCGGCTGCCGTGACAGAGGAGTCTCGGCGTTCTAGACCTTGTTTGGCTGAACCTGCGCCTGGGTCAGCTCTGCACTTCCCCACCTTCCCGGGAGCCGGAGCGACCCCACGCCCAGCTCAAAGAATTCTATGACGTCATGTTCCTCATATATGGGTGGCCTGACCCTCCCGGTGTGCCTTGGGCCCCGGAGGCCCAGAGTGGGCTCCATTGGATTCCGCACCGGTGGCACCTGCCCCGGCGTAGATGACCCCCCATGGATCCAGTGATGGATCTGGACTGATGCCGGTCGTGCCACTGCCACCTTCCCTGGCCCCCACGCCGAGACTCCAGATGCTGCCAGCGCCCACCAGCGGCATCAGCCTCATTCTCATCCCCGACACCCCGCAGCCGGATCAGTGACTACCGATGCTGATTCTGGCGCCTACAGAACCCTTTGGTCCTAGGTCGGTTCCTCAGCCTTATTCCGAAGGGCTAGGAATGGAGGAAGATTGGGTGTGGTAGCCAGACCCTTTACAAGACCAGCCAGAGCAAGAAATGGACTGGTATGAGGAATTGGGTGAGGTCAGTGGACTAGACACCGCTCCAGATTCTGGTCTGCTTTCTTCCCCAACCGTGTCTATGGAAGATGGAGCTTCATACGCTATGGTGGTGCGAAGGGCAGCTGAGGTCCTGGACCATCAGCTCCCTTCTGTGGCAGTCAGGAAGAACATCTTGATGGAGGTCCTGCAGTCTCTTCCTCAGAACCCCTACTGCTTTTCAAAGAGGCCTTGACTGATGTCCTACTGGGAACCTGGTCCAAGCCCAGCACAGGGGCTCCTATGAATAGGACAATCGCCCGCCACCATCTCCCTTCACCGGGCGACCCAAATATCCTCACCAACCACTCTACCCCTGAGAGCTTGGTAGTCCAAGCCACTAAATCTCTGGGCGCATTCCCTTCCGCAACCCCGGGCCGGGAATCCAAGAGGCTGGATAGTTGGAGTAAGAAAATTCTTTCGCCAGACTTGCATTGCGGTCGGTGAACACTGCACGCCTACTGGGCCATTCCTCCCACTCTCTGTGGGAAACGGTTGCGCAGGTGCTGCCACAGGTCCCAGAGGAGGCCCGGGCCACCCACTCTCAGGCAGTATCAGATGGGAGGGATACGGGAAGGTTCACAATTTGTTGTGGACTTGATACCACCGACTCGCGGGCAGAGCAATTTCAGCAAAGGTGGCTGTTCAACGCCACACCTGACTGAGAACTTCTGGCTTTTCTGGGGATGTCCAGTCTTCCCTCAGGGACATGCCCTTTGGTGGCACTCATCTCTTCGGAGACAAAGCTGACATGGCCCTGGAGCGCTTTAAGGACTCATGCGCTACAGCCAAGTCCTTGGGCCTCTCAGTGGCCACATGTCTGCTTTTTACGCCTTTCGTGGCTACGGAAGGGGCTTTCTGCTGCACCAGCCATATCCCAGCCATATCCCAGCCACAAGACCGCGCATGTTCAGCAAGCTCTGCGCGGCCAAGGGCACGGCTCGTTCTGACCCCATGGGTCTGGCAGCCAGAGGTCGGGTTAGTCCACCCCCCGCCCCTTCACCCTCAGTCTCCAAACCCTCCTAGTCTGGCCCTTCAGGATCATGGGCAACCAGTTGGTCGCAGGATCAACAATCACCTCCACTGCTGGCAAACCATCACGTCAGACAGGTGGGTTCTTCAGATAGTCCGAAGGGGCAACTCCGTCCCCTTCGAGACTACCCCTCCCTTTATGCCTCCAACTTACAACTGGCTGACGGAGGATCACCTGACTCTGCATCAGAAGGAAGTCATGACTTCTTGGCCAAGGGAGCCATAGAGAGGGTTCTGGCGCCAGACGTAGGCTGTGGTTGTTCTTCCCGCTACTTTCTGGTCCCGAAGAAGGAAAATGGCCTTCGCCCTATCCTAGATCTGTGAGCCCTCAACTATTTCCTCAAAATGGAAAATTTCAGGATGCTCACTCTGGCTCAGGTCTTGTCTACCCTAGACCCAGAAGACTGGATGGTAGTGTTAGACTTGTAGGATGCCTACTATTTTCACATTCCCGTCCTGCCTGTTTATCGGCACTACCTGCGGTTTACTGTAGGCAAAGAGCACTTTCATTTCACTGTGCTCCCCTTTGGCCTTACCAGCACCCCTCGGGTGTTCTCCAAGGTGATGGCGGTGGTTGCAGCTCATCTGCACAGATCAGGGGTGCCAGTCTTCTCCTATCTCGACAACTGGCTGTTGAAGGTGAGCTCGCCCCAGGCTGCATTCGCTGGGGTTTACTATCAATGTGCCGAAGTCACACCTGAATCCCTCTCAGACGCTTCCTTTCATTGAAGCTGTTCTGGACACAGTGCAGTTTCCGATCTATCCTTCCGAGGGGCGAGTCCAGGATATTCAGGCTATTTATACCGATGTTTCGGCCTATATCCTGGATTTCATTGAGAATTACTCTGAGGCTGCTGGGCCTCATGACATCCTGCATCCTGCTTGTGACATATGCCAAATGGCATATGCGGGCTCTGCAGTGGGACCTGAAGTTCCAGTGGGCACAGCATCAGGGGAATCTCTCTGACATGGTCCAGATCTCGAAGGGAACTGCACAGGACCTGCAGTGGTAGCTGACCAACCGTGATTGGACTAGAAGCAGACCCCTCTCCTTTCCCCAACCATATCACACAGTAGTGACAGATGCGTCACTCCTGGGATGGGGCCGCCATCTGGGTGAGGTGGAGGTCAGAGGAATCTGGTCTCTGGCGGAATCTGGACTCAACCTCGACTTGCTGGAGCTCCGAGCGATTTGCTTGGCATTGAAAGCCTGTCTTCCTTCACTCAAGGGAAAGCTGGTTCAAGTGTTCACAGATAACACCACCGGCATGGGATACTGCAACAAATAGGGCGGGGTGGGGTCGTGGACCCTTTGTCAAGAGCGGATCACAAATAGCATCTCCATCCAGAGGTGGCGCAAGGCCTCTATCAGCAGTGGGGAGAACCTTGGTTAGATCAGTTCGCCTCAGCAGAGAAAGCGCAATGTCAGCAGTTTTGCTCATTGGAGTTTCCAAGGCGGATCTCGCTTGGAGACGCTTTTCGTCTTGAGTGGAGCTCAGGCCTCCTTTCTGCCTTTCCACCCATACCACTCCCGCCCAGACTGCTAAAAAAGATCAGGAGCGACTGGCCCCAAGTCATTCTTGTGGCTCTGGACTGGGCAAGGAGAATCTGGTATCCTGAGCTTCTCCAATTGAGCATCTATCTTCCGATCAGGCTGCCCCTTAGGGAGGATCTTCTGTCGCAGTAGCAGGGGAGGGTCATCCACCTGAACCAGTCAACTCTACACCTTCTTGTGAGGAGACTGAGCGGCGGCAGTTGATAGCATTCGACCTTCTTCCCGAAGTCTGTAATGTTATTTTGGCAGCCAGGCGTCCCTCTATCAAGACCGTGTACGCCTGCCGGTGGCACAAATTTGTAAAATATTGTACCGAAAGATCTATTGATCCTCTTTCTGCTTCCCTTTCTCAAGTCTTACTTCTTATTTTGACCCTTGCCAAGAATGGATCTGCTCTGGGCACTCTCAAAGGGTTCCTTTAAGCACTGTCTGCCTTTTTGAGGCTGCCAGACCAACCCTCTTTATTTAAATCCCCTATTGTACATTGATTTCTCAAGGGGCTTGTACGTATGTTTCCCCCTGCCATCATGCCTCAGTGGTACCTTAATTTGCTTCTCACCTTCCTAATGTGTGCTCCATTCAAACCTTTGCACAACTGCCCCCTCTGGCTGCTTACCATCAAAACTGTTTTTTTTGTGGCAATCACATCTGCCAGGAGGGTGAGTGAATTGCAGGCTCTGTTTTCCTTGATAAGTCGGTGATTCACACTGGGGCCTCTTTCTTACCAAAAGTGATAACACCCTTCCACGTCAGGCAATCTGTCACCTTGCCCACTTTCTACGCTCCTCCGCACCCCTCTAAAGAAGAGGAGCGACTCCACCGTCTGTACGCAAAAAGAGCATTGTTGTTCTACCTTGACTGCAGTAAAGAGTTCCGGGTGGACCACCAACACTTCTTGGGGTACTTTGGAACGAAGAACAGTTGTGCGGTGCAGAAGAGGACTATCTTGCGATGGGTTGTCCTCCACATCAAAATTTGCTATGCTCTAGCCAAAAAGCAGCCTCCTGAAGGCTTAAGGTCTCATTCCACCAGAGCTACCACGGCGTTGCTATGTGGAGATCCAGTTCTCAACATTTGTCAGTCAGCAACATGGGCATCCCTGCACATGTTTACCAAGCACTACTGCGTGGACAGTCAAGTCCGCAGAGATGGCCTTTTTGGCCGCTCTGTCCTGCAGGACTTCATGGTCTAAACATGTCCACAGTCCACAGTCCCTCTTCCGGTGACGGTACTGCTTGGGTATCTATTCAAAGGTAAGGAATCTGCAGCTAGATGTATCTATTAGATGGACAAGTTACTTGACATGATCTAGCTGCAGATTCCTTACTGACTCACCCATCCTCCCCATGCTGTGGACAGGTTTTTAGGGTCAGGGCTGTTCCCTTTCAAGGCCCTAGTTATTCAGAAACACACCAATGTCAGTGCACTTCATGGCTCCGCGCTCCTGGCATGGAAAGTCGTAAAAAGTCATTGACGCCAGCGCGTCGAGGTGGGGCCTATATAGGTGACGCTGACGTCACAACGGTGGAGACGGCGGAGACGGCGCCGACGACGTCACACAGAGCCGACCGACGCCACATACCAGCACGAAAGGGTATAGCTCGTAGAAAAATCTTCCGGATCCAGTCTGACGCCTGGGAAATTCAAAGGTAAGGAATCTGCAGCTAGATCATGTCTCTACCAGATAAGGCGTTACCGAAGGTAAGTAACTTGCCCTTCCTGCTCTTGGTATTCTCCAGTGGACTGGTGTGATAGGTAGGACACTGATGACTATGGGTTTGTATATCCTTATATAATCCTGGCCAAGAGAACCTTTAGGTCATACTCTTGGCCAAGAGAACCTTTAGGTCAGTGGCCCTTGAATTTTGGATTTACTTGTTATTTGATTGTGAACCAAAGCGAGCACTTGCCTTCTTAGGAGTTTGGGAATCAACATCATCCAGTCATGTCCAAGGTTTTCCTAAATTTGGTCGATTTGATATGGGAGACCATGAACTTTGAACGCTTGCACCATTTCCCGTGATCTTGGGTATTTAAGAGTAACAAGGTAGCATCATGCTTCTGATCCATCCGAAAGGAGGAAGGTAGAATGTTAATAAATTGATTTGTGAAAGTCATGAGGTACTGTTGTTTTTTTATTTCCTTGACTTGTGACTTTGTCTATCCTTGGAAGTAGCAGTTTTTAAAGGGACTTGAGGGGCCGGGCGGGGGGAGGGGAAGCTGTTTCCCAACAATGTGGAGTATGTCAGGATAAATGTTCCAAGAAAAGTTCAGGTATAAAGGGACAATCCCAATATACTGTCGTAGGATATGAGTTATGGCCACAGGTTAAAGTCTGGACATCATTATCCGATTCTAAAATGAAAGTCTGAAAGGGATATTTCTGCTTGTAACATAATACATGCATTTGTAATGTGCATGCTCACTCCTTGGGGCATCTGGGTAATGAATAACAGATATTTATTGTCTCTCAACCCAATAGTACTTATTTTTAACAACATCATAAGAATGGCGGCATGAATGGATTCCCAGAATTTGATCCTGTGGCCATATACAGGTTTCTGGAGTGGATGCATTAGTCCACTGAGCCACTGGACCTGGCACCAGACCACATACCCATGTACACATCAAATACCCGCAGAGAATAAGACAAATCCTTTATGATGGGCATTCTGCTGTCCCTCTAAATTTTGTACATCAGCTTAAGCTTTCCTTGTGTCATTTGTTCATCCAGTTAACCCTTAACTTTCTGCTACTTATTATGTAATCTCAGGATAGTGATGTGTCACCTTTCACCATTGACGAAGGTGGAAAAACTGTAACCATAGTACTGTAGAATTGGTTACAGTATATCTTCTCACCTGGGTCTCCAGTGGACAGATAGGTCAGGTGTTCTCCCTGTTGCCATGCTACAGTGTTTAAAAGAGGTAGCCCCTCTTAGTATTTCACATTCTTTATTAAGGTGAAAGGACCTCATCCCATTTAGTGTTGTCCCCTTGAGCTTTTGCTTTGTCTGCTCTTGATTGGCTGGTGTTGACTGCAGCTTTCTTTTCCTTTCTCTCTTGGATTTTGCAGAGAGCCTTGGTGTAGATCTAGTCTTTATGTTAGTGTTTCTAGGGACCCAGTACCTCTCGGCAGGTTGATGTAATTGTTTCTTTGTTTGTTTCTTCTTCCACTGACTTTCTGCTGGGTCCCTGTTGTTTTCTAGGTCTTGCAGGACTTGAAACTTGTTGCTGAGGGTGATTGAGTATTCACTCCATTTCAGTGCATGTTTAAGGAGGGTGGTGTTACATCGCTGGTGTTGGTTTGTCGGTTCCATCCATGCTTTCTTTAGCTTTAGCCTGGCCATGACAAAGTGATGGTCTGGCACCACGTCCCCTCCTCTCATCACTCACATCCTGCAGGGACCTCCGGAACTTCTTGGCAATGTAGACATGGTCAATCTGATTCTCTGTTCAACTGAGAATCTTCAAAGATCACTACATCACAATGCATTAACCATCCAAACCTAGCTTCCTCTCCTCTTATGCTTGTCTTTGACGTTGTACAGAGATCCACTGCCTTTTGGGAGAGAAAAGACCACATACATACATACATACATACATACATACATACATAAATACATACATTCATAATTTGATTCCAAGATGTTTCCTTTTTCACATCTGCATCTCTGAGGGTTGATCCAGCAGAAGCTTTTTATACATCCACCGCTGCACTGGGCCCATAATCAATCTCTTTACTTAATTTTTACTGATCACAGATTTTAAACTGTATCAAAGAGCCATTGGTCCTCTGATGAATCTTTAATCGTCGTAGTGAGGGGTGAGACTTCAGGATATCCAAATCGTTAGACACCCAATGAGCACCATTAATTGATGGCCAACTCACAAGTTCGAAATGAGGTTCACATACACTACTCTCAGGACCATACTTTAGAAATAGAGTATTGCAATAGGAAGACCCAACCTCGTGAAGAAGTTTAGTCTAACTAGGATAATACAAACTAAAGGCTCTGCAGTCGCAACACAAAATAAAAGCAGCAGAACTTGGTGGTCTAAAGATAATCTATGACTATCTCTGTTGCGCATTTAGAATCAAATCTGATTACACAGTTTTAAGAAAAGTACATCAGGACACAATAACAGACTCAGGCAAGTTAGGTAATTTAGTTATTGTATTAAGGATCCAAAATCAACGCATACAAGCAACATTTTAAGTAACTGAGTTAAAATGCCAATAACACGTAGTATGAAACCACACATGTAATCAAAGTATTCTAAAGAGGATGGTTTTAGCATTACAGATTCCCACTACTAATGAAGGGAGGAGTATGGTTCCAAGAAAATTAATTCAGTAAAGGGGACAAAGGGTAAAGTTAAAGTTCACTAGGGAAAAGTCCATGGGCATGGGCAGAAGGAAATAAAGAAATATATGGAAAGTTCAGATCTGGTTTCTCACCAGACAGTCCAAAAGAGTTCAGTAGGCAAGTTCATTGTAAGAGAGAATCAGGGGCATGGAAAGGTAATTAGTTTGTCGGCAAAGGTAGGGGTCCAAATCGATCAATCAGAAGCTACAGCAGCAGCTGCAAAAGAGTTTCAAAGTGTCCTCTTCTAGAAAATCATGGAGCAAAAAGCTCCAAGGAGGGTGTCCATCTTTATAGTAAAGATGATGCAGTTATGACATCAGTAGTTGTTCCACAATGTTCTGATCATCATGTGGTCATTCTTCCAGCTCTCAGGTACAAATGTGCTACTCCTGCGTGCTTTCCCATGCTTCTCATGAGAAACAACAGTCTTTGCCATCCTCACAGGTTGGTTACTAATAAAAGATTACTAAGTTTCTCCTTCATGGGTACAGACCAAGAATTGGTTCTCACCAATTCACACACAAAGAAGAATAAGATTTCATTCATAACTGAATCGTTACAATATGCAGAACAGTTAAAGCAACATTTTAAGGAACATGTTAAAGTTAGTTTCACTAAGCCATGAAATAGTGCTGGCTAAGGAAACGAATTTCAATTCATTTAAAATCATCATTTCTTTTAGTAAATCAACTCATAATTAAGTTTCAAACATAATGCAGTAAATCAAAATATTTTATGTGATGAAATAATGGTAATATTGTCAGTAGTTATTATATAGAAATGATCAAGCCTAAATATGGCCTACTCAAACAATTTTCAAAAAGCAGCAACATGTATACTATTTCTAAAAATCATTAAAACAAGATCGTTTTCATTAATAAATATTGTTCATAATGTTAATTACTTATACTAAAAGTTTCAAACATGCAACTCTGCATAATTGATTTTGCACCAATCTCGAGTTTGTCATGACACTCTGCAGTGAAATCAATAGAAATGCTAAGCTTCTCGTTAGTTTTCATGACATCCTTGTTAATAATATAAGGTAAACAGTTACTAAACATCTCAAATTTATTATTTGATTAATCCTACTGTTTCTAGCTAGTCAAGCACACTTTTACGGTGCTGATACTTCAACTTTTTCTCGTTTTCTGTGATGTTCTTGTCAACATGTTCAAGCATGTCAGGATTTCAGTGTAGAATCAGGTATGTATGTTGTGTAAAGATTCATCCGTTTTTACGCTGTCACGGGGTATTTATAGTAAGATATTCTCTTAACTGTGCTGGTTGGGACATAATCAGTGACCGTTGGCAGCTTTCATTCAGCAATACAAAGCCAGTGGAATATCTTTTGCTGATGACTTTTCTGCTCTGGCCGGTAATCCATTGTGATCGGATTCCAGCCCAATATGTTAAATCAGAGCGGCCTTTAATGCAGCATAATAATGGTTCCAATAGGATTAGCTAAGAAGTAAGCGTCTTGTTGGTGAGTAGCAGAATGATGTATGGAGCACAGTAAGCTTAGCGCTATAACCTGCTCAGCCACTCTCTCAAATGATGGCAGAAGCTACTTTCTGTGGATGCATGAAGCAAATGTTATGTAGGTTAAACTTAAAGATTAGTGTGCTTTATACCTAATTTTAACACTGTTTTGATATATCAAAGTTATGAAAAATTTGGCAACAGCCTGGACTTTTTGAGAATGTGACACCTCATAGGCTACACCAGTAGCTAACAGTCTGCTACTAACTTTCCACATAGGAGAGTTTTTTCTTGCGGTGAGGCTCTGTGATTGCTTCATCTGGTCTTAGGTTGTATCTACTCCCCTATATCCACTTTTGACACCACTTCCAGGGAGCATATATTTGAGACACAGCTGACCAATATAGTTAATCTGCTAGTATTTTTATATTCAGATAGCTGGCAACACTATCTTAAACCTTTCCTCAAAACATAGCAAAAGATAAAGCAGACTGTCTCCTGCCTTCAGGGGTTCGAATCTTCATATTTCACCTTCACAGAGGTCTCATTGTAGCCTCAGAGTGATGGGGAAAAATAACTCTCTTCCATTAAACTAGCCAGATGAGCTATTAAGATCCCTATAAATGCTTTCCTTCATTTCTCTACGAGTGTATGTGTTGGTCACTGCAAGGAGTATGCATATAGAGTGTGTTCGATGCTTGGGAGCCCGTGTGCTGTGGTTGTCGTATCCTGGTTGTACGGGAAAACTTGTATGTAGCTTCCCCTCTGCACTCTAAGGATCCCATTGGAGAAGGTCGGTAAATTCAACTTAACATCCTGCCAAGCCAGAGCTCTTATTGAGAACAAACACTGACCAATCCCGATTTAGCTGCCTGGGTAGTTTTTTTTCCTGATATAACTTACTTCTGCTTGGGATGTCTGCACTGTGACTTCTCTGATAGATATCGCTGTAACCATGTGTAGCTACCAACATTACCTTCTTCTTCTAACTGACTTGAAGTTGAAAAAAATTCTCTTCTCCCTGTTGCTCC
This sequence comes from Calotriton arnoldi, assembly GCA_963921515.1. Taxonomy (NCBI): domain Eukaryota; kingdom Metazoa; phylum Chordata; class Amphibia; order Caudata; family Salamandridae; genus Calotriton; species Calotriton arnoldi. The sequence continues at coordinate 670,873 of CAWUFW010001310.1, forward strand.
AATCCACATCCACTTTGACCAACTGGTGTTGCCTCTACATTCCAGTGCGCAAGATGTGCCTTGCACTGATTGGCTGGATCTTAATTGATTATTGTTTATTAGTTATGAAAAAAAACAAGTTCAAACCTCCAGGTGCTGCAGGATTCAGATGCTATGCCCGTTACCTGCTTTCCTAGGTGCGAACACATCTGTCTCACGCTTGGGAGAATGTGATGGCTGCTGATGGCCCATCAACAGGATTTTAAGACGCATCTCCTCACCCCTAAAGCCATGTTTGGAAATGGACCGGATTGCCCTAAAACCACACTGAAAGTCTATTCTTCCACCAAGCCGCCTGCCCAACCAGCAATACATTTTTGTTGTTGTTTCCAGAATTCATGGTCTGTCAGATGGCAGAAGATCCTTTAAGTTTCATGCCAGCTACTTTTAGAACCCACTACTGAAAATGATGGTCACACACTACCTTCTTTCATTCAGTAACACTGTAAATACACAGTTCTTTTGATCATTGACATTTGATCAGTGTTTGGCGCTCAAATACATCAGTTCATTGCTTTATATGTATTGGGATAATGATTATCTTTTTCACTTACATTCCTCTCCAGTTTCCTAAGCAGGGTGTACTGGTGTTTGTAACTGATAACTTAAGATCTGTTAGGCTTATCTGACTCACGGGCAATAGCTAGGAAACCAGTCAAGGCTGACTGTGGGAGATAATAAAAGGTTTATGGCCAAGTACGTATGAAATGTGCACAGGGTATGGTTTTATTTACACTTAGAAATATAGGGACTAAAGATAAAGCAGAATAAAACAAACCGAAAGGTCTTAGTACATTTGGGGTCCGAGATATAAGTCAAACATTTTATAGCACCTTGCATGTCAGGAAGCGATTAATGTTTCAAGGCGGGAAAGTACCACAGTGCTGCTATGTGGCCTGTCATTGCTGGCGCAGATTAAGTTCGGGGCTTGGTGGCTGGGGCGCTGAGGTAACAAAGTATCCTTACACACGGCTTCCGTTCTTCTTAGAAAGTCCTAGTGGATTCTTGAACACATACCAGCTTTAGCTAGTTGAATGGCTTGTCGTTCAAGTACCGACACCTGTTCTCGTGATCCGCACCAATTTTTCCTTTTTCCCTGGGGTTCTGTCTTCTGAGGGTCTTGTAGGGCTCATGCCAACTTGCTGTTTACTTGTTCCAGTATTTCCCTCCTCTTTTCCTCTGCAATTCTCTTGTTTTCTCTAGATTGTTATCCCTTCTCTAAATATTTAATTGTGCTCTTATTAGTTTTTCTCATTGCACTTTCTAGCGTGCTACTGCGGCAACCTTACTTTTCATATTGATTTGCATTTGTGAAGACCCTGCATCCTTAAGGTGGCAAAACAACAACCATCTGCCACTATGTCTTCCCTCTCTTCCCCTTTTGATATTTTCTATTCAGAGTTTCACGCTGTTAATGAATTAAGTGGCAGGGCCGTAGCCACAGGGGGCATTTGGGGGCTGGGCCAGCCCATATTAATTTTGGACTTAATAATCAATATCCTGAGCACAAAAAGTTCATAATAAAATTTGAAAAGTCCACACAGTATTTCTTCATAGAAGTCTTCTTAGATCTTTGTTTATTCCAAACTTTGCTCAAACGTAGTTACTTCAGGCCATCAGCATAACAATACATAGCCAATGACTCCGGCCAACAGCAAAAGAACTCCTAGCCAACACGTGTTTTGTCTCCGTGGAACTATCCACTGACTTCTTCAGGGCAGTTCCTGTATATAGTCTAGCAACATCAGGTATAAGCTCGTGTCCATATGTTCAATAATTAGTGTCTCAGGATGGTATCCAAGCGAAATCCTTCTGAGAGTCCATGGCGGCGGAAACGTCTTAAGTCACTGAGACAAGACAACTATGGAGTACTAATATAAAAACTGAACAGAAAATGGAAAGTTGGCTATAGCTCCCACTATCACTAACGGGAATAATTGGCGTAATGAAAATGATGGTCCTCCCCAAATTACTATATCTTTCTCAACATTCCAGCTACCTCAGCAAGAATATTTTTTCACATGCTACGAAGTTTGATGATTAGACTTGCTCAGGCAGGAAACTGTACAATACCGAGCTGAACCTGCTTCATCTTCTTGTGATCAGGGTGGCTTGTCTGCCCTAGACTTTGAGTTTGATTTCCGCATAGCATCAGCCCAGTTCAGCCAATACTGGATACATGGCTCTGGTGATGTATCTCCTTTGGCTGTGGAAACAGTGGTAATGAGGCACTCCTGCAGGAGGCGGGTTTGCTGAAAGATCAAGTGCTAACTTGGAGCCAGTGGGGTGCATGAGATTTGCCTTGTAATTGCTGATGTAATACTGGGGCTTTTGGCTACAGTACTCCTCAGCAGTACCCGTGCAGTTCTGTGCTTTGGCACCAATCATATTAGAACTGGGAATAAGCAAAGAGTTATCTAATATGAAAATTACCAAAACATGGAATATAATTATGGAGGGATCATTTAAAACATTAGAGAATTTCATAGAGAACGATGAAACGCTAAAACCTGTGGGATATATTTTTATATTATAGACCCCGTAGCACACTGTAGACAACAGTACCAGAATTTCCCAAAGAATCAGCTACTTTTAAAGTACTCACAATATTATACTTCTAGCTCATGTCATATTATCTTGTATCCTAATAAAGAAATTGCCAATAGATGAAAGCGTCTCGAATATACAAATGGAATGAAATACAGAAAAAGACATAGATATAAAAGGTGGGCAGCGGAAATTGTACTGTATGCAAATTTCAGAAGTCTAGTTGAATAGTAGGCACTGACTCTTAAAGTTTAAATTGATACAGAGGTTCTATTACTCCCCGACTAGGCTATACTCTTATTGTCTGTTTGCCAATGACTCTTGTAGTAGATGCCACGCTGCAGGAGTGACATTGTGCATGGTCATGATCAGGTATACATACCTATTGGAGACAGGTCTTCAGAGATTGAGAAAATGATCCAACAAAGAATCAAGCAGACCCCCATTATGGCGCTCCTAGGATGTGTAAAAAGAGGACCACGGGTCAAGTGGAATTTATTCTGCAATAGTGCTCTTACTGGCGAAAATGGGGAATGGAGGAGTGGGGGAAACCCCTGCTTCCCAAAATTAAAGAGTGGATCACTGATTCAATATATTGAAATGAGTCATCTATTCCATGCGGTATGCCTTTACCAACCTGTTCTACGCCTAGGAATATCTGGGCTCCACTGCAACAATGTACATGGAAGGCCAATATGAATAGATATTGCAAAGTTTCTGAATGATTTGAACATCAATATAGGCTGTGCATCTACCAACCGCTGATCTCAAATATAATGCTTGAGATCTGCGTGCTCCTTAGACTTGCAACTAGCATCTCAAGAGCCACCAGTTATGTATTATACTACTTTTTCATTTGTGCAATTATCGAGTTCATGAATAATGCATAATGTATGCTATTATCGTTTGTAAGATACTTAAAAAAATCAATAAATAAAATAAAATATATATCCTTTAAAAGTGGCGACTCCCATAGCAGAGACAATCACTTTGGTGGAGAATTGCTGCCCTCTTCGTGTGAAACCCAAATTGCAGCATACTTTTCACTGCCAGTGAGGCATAGGGCAAAGATCTGCCTCATTGAGATGCCAATTCTGCCAGAAACACTCTTAAATGACACGCGTGGTGGATCCATCAAAGAATGCCTACTATGTAGCTTTGAAACTCCACTTCCTCTTAGAATTACAGCTTGATCATGACCTGCAAGGAATCTGCTGCAGCAGCCTTTGATAGCTGATAACACGGTGTTAAGAAGCAAAACTGGTCAAAGTGAATCTCAGAATCTTCCACATTTTAAAACTAATATATCTACTTTATAACTGTTCTTGTTAAGTTCACATTCTTAAAATGTGGGCCATTATTTAAAAAGCAATACGCATACTATTCAATAGATTTAATGATAGGAAACTTTTTAAAGCATTGCTGTGCCACCGCTGTCGACATCATTGCGGCTTCATTACATGTTAGTGCATATATGAATAACTGATAGAAAGCAACTGTGTCAAATAGTTCATTTAATGGGGTTTAGCGGTTTAATCAATTAATATGCTTATTGATTTTATTTGGCATGAAATATACTCTACATTTTGCAAATTACATTTATGGTAAATGAACATGCTGTTTTACCTATTCGCGTCTTAGGAATAGCTGCCTGCCAAGAAAAGCGAAGACTAAATTAAATCCATGCCTTACCCATAATAATATTGATACTTATACAGAAAGGGCCATTTACATAACAGAGTGAGTGTAGAATTGGGCTTATTTGATATTGATCTGTCTTTCCATTAAATGCAGTTGGTGCGTTTGAAAAATTGTATATTCAATAAATTATAATTACAATGGAATTAGAAAGCTTGAATAGAGAAGTAGGATTAATATAAAGATCCTAACTCCCTATCTAAAATCAATATTAATGTAACAAAGGATAATTGAGTAATATTTTAGAAAATATATTTGTTACTCCTTGATGTTTTCGATGCACTAGTAAATGAAAAATACAAATATTTATTTTGAAGTAGGTACAATTTTACTAAGGGACTGTCTTTCACAGAAAGCAATCAATGGTGTAAATAAATGTAATGCATTGCTTGGGTGTTAATCATAGCAAGGCATATTTAACTGGTTTTGTTCTGTAGCTTGGACGAAAGGAGGAACAAACAGGCAATTCTGTAAGGCTGCAGAGCATGAGGTATTATAATAGTTGCTCGCTCATTCTTAGCCCCTCTCTTTAATACAGGTGCAAAAATTCACCTGTAGGAAAACTACTAGGGTCCATTTGCAGTTTTATCTCAAGCGGTTCCTGCTTTCCATTCTGAATTTTCCACTGCAAATTTCTCCTAGTAATACCTACAGGGATTTGGGTGGGGAAATCACTGGATGGATAAGGAAATTTCATGTGACTCCGAATTAAGACTAGGGCATAAACAGTGTTTGTGCATGTATCCGGATTCCCAGCCGACTCCGAAGTTACAACAGGACCATAGTAGGCTGTTAGTGGGTTAAAACTGTAAAACACAGGAGTAAAATATACAGACCAGCTGAAGAGATCGTGAAGGGCTGTAGTGTAGCTCCTATTTCCCTAATAGGCTCTGCGCATTGGAATAATATATCCTATAGGTTTGACATAGGACTAAGGTCAGTATGTCCCTATCGAGTATATTAAACTTAATTACTTGTGCCAGCTAGCTCAGAGGCCACTAGAAACTCCTTGACAACAAGAAGGGAGTAGTTTCTGGCAGCCGCAAAACATGACCAATATGTTTCCCTTTTAGAATCAGAACGTGTCCCAGAGTCGTGGAAACACTAGATAACTATTTCACTCAGCTCAATCGTGCATGCTTAGTTTTCCTCAGAGTTACACAGAAATAATAGACGGGCGTTTTCAATAAAAGATTTATTGAACAGTCTTGTTTCTGGTGTAAGTATAATGTGCTGTTACGATCACAAGACAGTATGCGAGATAAATAATGTACAGGGTGAGCAGTAGAAATAAATAATACTGCGATAGCATTATCTTTTAGTACAAATGCTGTTACATAAATAACATAGACTAAAAATGCGAGTACTCATACGATGCGGTGCTAAGCTAGTTCTACCCCAATGTACCTAACCTAACCTAGGTGTAGGACAAGGTATGAAGTAGGTGAAGTATTCCTTACTATGGTATACTAAGAGTATGTTAAGTCTAGTATGCCTAGTATGCCAAGAGTCCCTCTAGGTTCTTATCAGCTCCATACCTGAAGAATGAGAGAGGTTGGAATCTCTTTGCCAGACTCGAACTCCAACACCCCGCAAGGGAAGTCAGATCACTGGAAGCTGGGCTCTCTGCGTGCAGGGAATGGCAGCGTCTTCTCAGTGCGTCAGGCCGGGATACGGGCTCCTCTGAAGTCGAGGTCTCCTCTAGTTTACAGGGGCTATGGAAGGTATATTTATACCTGAGAGTACCTTAGGAATGTTAGCATTGACGTGAATTGGACAGCGAAAGACGTCATGAATGAACCCCTAAGGAATAATGGTTCATGCATAATAGATGAGGCCTTGAAGAAATCAATAGTCCTGGGCTAGGGAAACTCCCGCAGCCTAAGGGTCTGTTCTTCATGAACTCGTTGTGACGTTAGGGTGGACGGATGTCAGAGACCATGCCTGTATTTGGAGTGCACGGTTTAATGCCTAAATAAGGCCTGGGATTCTATGCCTATATAAGGGCAGGGCGAATTGTGCCTATATAAGGACATGATATTGGAAAGCCCGTTATGGACACCCTAAGAGGAATACAACAGGGCTGCTGTTTGGGACTAATCTTTTCCCATTATGATAAAATGATAGTCTCTTCTAAAACCCACATACTGTGCCCCCAGACAATTCGTTACAAATTATCCTCCTGGAATCCTAAGAAATGCAAGACACACAAATGAAAATGGCAGAAAGGTACATGAAAACCTCTGAGTGTTCATTCACTATACAAGCCCAGTTTGCTTCAGAGTTTTTACTTGCATGGCATTTATAAACCAGATTAGCAATATTAAGTTTAAAAAAATCACACTTTAATCAGCTGGATTACAGGCTGGATCATAAACCTGCAAATATTCCACCTGTAAACATAGCATAGGTGCTTGCCGCACTCAATTCTGCATGACTCAGTATTTCACAGGTATATATATATCTATATATATAGATATATATATATATTACCTACTGGTGGTCGCCAGTAGGTAGTTATAGTTAGGACCTCGTTTCTATTCAAAACGTGTTTTTTCTTTTGCCAATATCTTTGGGGTCGTTTGGCGAATATTCGCGAAATTTTCAAAACTAATGGTTTACTCAGGTCAGTTCCTGTCTTGAAAGTTTCGGGGTGATTCGTCGAGCGGGGGCCGAGAAAAAAGGGGGGTCCCAAAACGCGTTTTCTCCATGTTAATTTCCATAGGAACTTTAGACAAAGCTACAGCCTGAACTGCTGAATGGAATTACACCAAATTTGGCGAAAAGGTAGCTCTTGGTTCAGAAAGTGACCTTTTTTTTAATGGTGTAAATCCGTTCAGGAGTTCCTGGGAAATTCAAAAAATAAAAATATCGATATCTGGTGGCCGAGGTAAAACGAGTCACAAGAAAACAGTAAAAAAAAGGATAAAAAACAAGAAAAGGGGGCAGGGTAGAAACACCCTGACCCCCTAGGCCTGTTCAGGGGGCCCCACAAGGACCCCCAGGGCCCAAAAAAGCATTTTGTTTTTATATTTTCGGCTGAATTTGCGCTGGCTGCGGGAAACCGGGTGAAAAAAAAAAATGAAGTGTGGGCTCCCGCGTTCTGTTTCTTTAAGCCCCCGGGTCGGCCAGGTCCCGGGGGCAAAGTTTCATTAATGTGTGGGGGCCTCGCGGGCCCCCGCAACCCCGGGGACTGCCACCTCCACGGGGCATTATTTATTTTGCACGGGGGGCACGCGCCCCCCCTGCAGCCCAGGGGACAGGCACCTCACCGGGGCTTTATAAAAAAAAAACTGCATGGGGGGGTTCCTGCCCCCCCATGCTGCCCCGGGGCATCCGTTAGAATGGGCAGGGGGCCTCGCGGGCCCCCCCAAGTCCCGGGGACCACCACCTCCCCGGTACTTTCTTTATTAATGGGCGGGGGCTTCGCGGGCCCCCCCAAGCCCCGGGGACCACCACCTCCCCGGGGCTATTCTAAAAAGTAAGTGTGGGGGGGCTCGAGCCCCCCCACACTGCCCCAGGGACCACCACCTCCCCGGGGCACTAATTATTGAAGTGCGGGGGTCCATTGCGGACCCCCGGCCGCGGGGACTACCACCTCCCCGGGACTATTTACATGTTGGGAGGGGGGCCGCGCAGCCCCCCTCCTGGAGCCCTCTATGGCCCTAGGGACCGCCACCCCCAGGGCCGGCTCCGGCAATGTCTCAGGCTGCCCACCCCCAGGACATTGCAGTTTGCAACAGCAGGGCGGTAGCACGGCTCCCGCCCTGTTATTGCAAACTATGCTTCGCTTCATGGAAGCGAGAGCAGAAAACCTGCTCTCGCTTCCATGAAGCGAAGCAGATTGCTTTTGGACAAGGGGAGCTGCATGTCAGCAGCTACCCTTGTCCAAAAGCATTGCCGGCTCACGCAGGAGGCAGGGAGCCGGCTGGGACAACGGGGGCATTGGGCTCCCCCGCGGTCCCCAACGTTGAGGGCCGGGGTATGGGGTCCCCGGGCCAGAAGTGGCCCCGGGGACCTCCTGGGAAAAATGTAAAACATTTTTTTTAAAACGAGGCCAGGCCCCGGGGATGGGGTCCCTGGGGCCAATAGTGGCCCAGGGAAGGGGGGCCACGCGGCCCCCTTCCCGTTTAAAAAATAAATAAATAAATGCTCAGGCCCTGGGGGATGGGGTCCCCAGGGTCCAAAAATAATTAAGGGAAGAGGGCGCCACACAGCCCCCCTTCCAAAAACCAAATAAAAAAAAAGCTGGCATCTCGCCGGAGGCCCCGCCCCCTCCCTGCACCACTGTGCAAACGCGCCTCCTGGCGCGTTCTGAATTGGGGGATTAAGTCCCCTTCATTCCTAAAGGTACTTAGGGGCCAACTAGACCACCAGGTACCTCCAATAATCCCCACACAGTGGGATTGCTGATAGGTGGTCCGAGGCCATGCCACTTTTTTACACCACTCTGCAAACACGCCTTTTGGCGCACTGCTGGTGGAGCGATGAGGTCCTCTTGTGTCCTGAGGACCTCAGGACTCAAGTGGACTTCATCCCCCGAGCAGCAGTGCGCCAGGAGGCGCCTTTGCAGAGTGGTGTAAAAAGGGGGCGTCGCCTCGGACCACTCTCAGTAATCCAGCTGTGTGGGGCTTACTAGAGATAACAGGAGGGCTAGTTGGCCCCCAGGGATCCTCAGGAGGCAAGGGGACTTCATCTCCCAACCGAGAGCGCGCCAGGAGGCGCGTTTGCAGAGTGGTGGAGAAAGGGGGCGTGGCCTGTGTCCACCTCTCAGCAATCCCACTGTGTGGGGCTTACTGGAGGTAACAGGTAGGCTAGTTGGCCCCTAAGGACTCCCACAAGCGAAGGGGAGTTCATCCCCCAACCAAGAGCGTGCCAGGAGGTGCGTTTGCAGAGTGGTGGGCAAAGGGGGCGTAGCCTGCTATGAGAACTTAGCAATCCTGTTGTGTGGGACTTACTGGAGATAAAAGGAGGGATAGTTGGCCCCCAAAGATTTCCTTGGGGGCCGACTACCCCTCCTGTTACCTCCAGTAAGTCCCACACAGTGGGATTGCTAAGAGGTCTTTGGAGGCCATGCCCACCTTTATCCACCACTCTGCAAACGCACCTCCTGCCACACTACGGGTTGGGGGATGAAGTCCACTTTACTCCTGAGGGATTTTGGGGGCCAAGAAGCCCTCCTGGTACCTCCTGTAAGTCCTACGCAGCAGAATTCCTGAGCGCTGGTCGGAGGCCCAGCACCCTTTCTCCACCACTCTGCAAACGCGACTACTAGTTAAAGAAGCATTTGCAATGCAATAGGTTTCACATTTGAAGAGTTAGAGCTATTGACATTGTAAATGTAAAGGTTTTTTACTAATGTTTTTTGAAGTGGAGTGGATGTACGTTGTGTGTAGAGGAATTATGTGGTATGTTGTGCAGTGAAATTATGTGGATAGAAAGTATGTGGTATTTAGTGTATAGGAATTATGTGGAGTGGGATTATGTGTTATGGAGAGTAATTATGTGGTATGGTAGTCCGTGTTGTGGAGTGGTAACCTCAGGTTTAGTCTTTCTCGTTTCCATAGAAGCTAAACTATGAACTCAATGAGACAAAAAAAAGACGGAATCACTGAGGAGCACTTCTGGACCTAGTCAGAGGTATGAGCAGGGCCACTGGAATTATGCGACTGTTTGGCTGCACCGACTTTCGCACAATTATACATTTTCCGCATTAGCCACATAATCCATCATCTGCTGCCTAATCTGCATATTTGAACAAAAAAAGCCTTGTTTCTAGCTCAAACGGCTCAAACATTACCAAAAATGGAGCAACAAGTGTTACAGCGTGGTGGAAGGTCCTTTGTAAACCTAGAATGGTCACCTGTTACTTATTGCTAAATGTGGGTGTTAAATTGGTACTAATGGCGTGCAAGCCACTCTTGCTTCTTTCTGCGCCTCTCTTGCCTCTTTCTGCAGTTCTCTTGTCTCCTTCTGCACTTCTGTTGCTTCTTTCTGCACTCCTCTTGCCTCTTTCTGCACCCTTCTTCCCTCTTTCTGGTCCTCTCTTGCCTCTTTCTGCACCGCTGTTCCCCTTTTCTGCACCCCTCTTGCCTCCTTCTGCACCTCTGTTGGTTCTTTCTGCACTTCTCTTGCTTCTTTCTGCACCTCTCTTGCAAATTTCTGCACCCCACGTGCCTCTGTGTGCACCTTGCTTGCCTCTTTCTGCTCCTCTCTTGCCTCTTTCTGCACCCCTCTGGCCTCTTTCTGCATCTCATTTGCTTTTTTCTACACATCTCTTGCCTCCTTCTGCACCTCATTTGCTTTTTTCTACACTTCTCTTGCCTCTTTCTGCACCCCTCTTGCCTCTTTCTGCACCTCTGTTGGTTCTTTCTGCACTGCTCTTGCTTCTGTCTGCTACTCTCTTGCACATTTCTGCACCCCTCTTGCCTCTTTCTGCACCCCTGTTCCCTCTTTCTGCACCTCTTTTGCCTGTTTATGTAACTCTCTTGCCTCTTTCTGCACTTTTCTTGCCTTTTTCTGCACCTCTGTTGCTTCCTTCTGCACTTCTCTTGCCTCTTTCTGCACCCCTCTTGCCTCTTTCTGCACCTCTGTTGCTTCTTTCTGCACTTCTCTGGCTTCTTTCTACACCTCTCTTGCTTCTTTCTGCACCCCTCTTGCCTCTTTCTGCACCCTTCTTCCCTCTTTGTGCACCTCTCTTGCCTCTTTCTGCAACTCTCTTGCCTCTTTCTTCAGTTCTCTTGCCCCCTTCTGCACCTCTGTTGCTTCTTTCTGAACTTCTCTTGCCTCTTTCTGCACCCCTCTTGTCTGTTTCTGCACCTCTGTTGGTTCTTTCCGCACTGCTCTTGCTTCTTTCTGCACCTCCCTTGAAAATGTTGGCACCCCTCTTGTCTCTTTTGGCACCCTTCTTGCCTCCTTCAGCACCTCTGTTGGTTCTTTCTGCGCTGCTCTTGCTTCTTTCTGCACCCCCTCTTGCCTCTTTCTGCACCCCTCTTCCCTCTTTCTGTACCTCTCTTTCCTCTTTCTGCACCTCTGTTGCTTCTTTCTGCACTTCTCTTGCCTCTTTCTGTACCCCTCATGCCTTTCTGTACCTCTGTTGCTTCTTTCTGCACTTCTCTTGCTTCTTTCTGCACTTTTGTTGCTTCTTTCTGTACCCCTCTTGCCTCTTTCTGCACCCTTCTTCCCTCTTTCTGCACCTCTTTTGCCTCTTTCTGCACCCCTGTTCCCTTTTTCTGCACCTCTCATGCCTGTTTCTGCAACTCTCTTGCCTGTTTCTGCAGTTCTCTTGTCTCCTTCTGCACCTCTGTTGCTTCTTTCTGTACCTCTCTTGCCTCTTTCTGCACTTCTCTTGCCTCTTTCTGCACTTCTCTTGCTTCTTTCTGCACCTCACCTACCTTTTTCTGCTCCTCTCTTGCCTCTTTCTGCTCCTCTCTTGCCTCTTTTTACACCTCTCTTGCCTCTTTCTGCACATTTCTTACTCTTTCTGCACCTCTCTTGTTTTTTCTGCAATTCTCTTGCTCCTTTCTGTACTTCTCTCGCCTGTTTCTATATTCAAATGGGAAGTGCAAGCTGTCAAGTTTAAAGGTCTGCGTGCTCTCGTGACTGAGGTATATGTCTACTTGCACATGTATTCTCACATGTGTTATGCATCTGAAGATGGTAGCTTAAAAAGCGGGTAGCTTCTCTTATAGGTGGTCAAATCTTCTTTGTTCTGCTCTGTCATTCGGTTGCACAGGCAGACATGTCTTATGTATATATGTGTTATAGAGCCCCTCAAATATACTATTGAATACCTATGTGCCCTGTATTGTGAGCAGAAAGAAATGCATACACCTTTTTACACAAATTTCCAGAGTGTGCTGTTTGAAACACAGGTATTCAAGTGTTTGTATGTTTATTTTCATTTAACATGTCAGTAGGTAAAAGCATAGACACGCATGAATACCTACACAAACTTGGTCAGACTTACAACAGTGATATGTTTAGGATTGCTGTTTTATATTTGGTAGGCCTAACATTCTGAGCAGTCGATTAATAGTGAACCTTCAAGAGAAAAGTGAGGTTTAAGAAATCTCGAAGAAAGATTAGTGATTAGGGTACTTTGTATGAGTCTGTTGTAAGGTACAGTCAAAGTAGGCCTCTTTCTGAACCTCTGTTGGTTCTTTCTGCACATCTCTTGCTTCTTTCTTCACCTTTCTTCCTCTTTCTGGACTACTGTTGACTCTTTCTGCATTTCTCTTGCTTCTTTCTGCACCTTTCTTCCTCCTTCTGTACCTCTCTTGCCTCTTTCTGCACTTCTCTTGCTTCTTTCTGTGCCTTTGTTCCTCTTTCTGCACATGTCCTACCTATGTAGGCATAGTTAGAAATTAGCATTTAAAAAACCTTAGAAATTCACTGAAAAAACCATAGGTTTCAGGGACGTTATGATTAGAAATTATCATTTAAAAAACCATAGAAATTCACTGAAAAAACCGTAGGTTTCAGGGACGTTATAGTTAGAAATTAGCATTTAAAAAACCATAGAAATTCACTGAAAAAACCACAGGTTTCAGGGACATTATAGTTAGTTGGACATTTTAGTAGAACGGGGCTGAGGAACAATTTGATGCAGGCCGCGATGGAGCAAGTCGGATACACCAACCAGGTTCACCCTCGTCAACAATTTTACCTTCTGACTTAGTCCTTGAAGTCCCAATCCACCACAGGAGTACACTTCTAAAGCCCCCCAGGACCTCAGTGCAGGCATGTAGAGACTCACATGATCCCAGGCAGAAGCCAACAGCAGGGTCCAGTCCAGTTGCCTCTTTTGGGACAAAGCAGGTCCATCAGCAACCAGACAGTGGATACACAAAACATTTCTTGGCATCCTGTTTTCTGCCTTTTAAGTATGCCACAAAGGTTTACATGTAAACCCAGCAGGCCTGTTAAGCAGGCATTGACACTCAAGCAGGATTTGACATTGTAATGTCAAAAAGGATGCTCACAGCCCCTTCCCAACATATTCTGGGAGGTTCAGAGGAGTCAGCTCTGCCCATTCAAATCAGCCTATTGTTTGCTCCTGGGAAGCATTTCACACCTTTTTCCACACCTATTCAAATGTTAATCCCAGGGTGGGAAAAGTATGAAAACAAATGTAAATTAGCCTCCAGGATCTTAAGGCAGAGAATAGGTAAATTGCTAAAAGTTACTTTTCCTTAATATTCATTAAAAATCTGACTTCATCTTTAAATTGAATAGAATTTTTAATAACTATTACAAATAGTTTAATTATTTTTTGAGCTGGACCCATTCCCCAGATACAGTATTACAATTTCTAATCTATACTCAGGTTTTCTAAATAGCACAGCTAGGCCTGCCACAGTGAAAAATAGCTTTTGGGTGCTAGTTACTGTAAGGACATGGTAACATAAAATTTCTATATGCTCTACTTTTAAATGCCAATCACACTTGCTTGTTGACGACAAGGCCTAAATAGGGGTGACTTATTAATATTTAAAAGGGAGGTTTTGACCTGAAAAATTGTTTTATTTTGATATTTCGAGTTCCAGTGTTTAAACTGGGCATAGTCAGGCTACACTGGTAGTATGGAAGCCATGCTTTACACTGTCCCTGAAATGGGTGTCACAATAGGTGATGCAGTCCGCTAGTGGTATTTAACTTACAGACCCTGTTTACATTTTGTTCAATAAACTAGGGACTTATGTGTAAGTTAAATATACCAATTGTCAAATGGTAATTAGGTGTACTGGGATGTGCTTTGATGGCGCACTGCTTGACGGTAACTCATAAAGGGGTTTAAATAAGCACTGGGGTTGCTTTTTGCAGCGAGGCATTTATATGCCACCTCTTTGAAAGTTCAAGTGTCTTTGGAAAGACTGTTAAAAGCCACATTCTTTTAGAGCAGAATTTAAAGTTGTTTCTGTCTACAGGTTTACAGCAACAGATTGAATGGTATCACAAACAATCTCCACCCACTATATTCTTAAAACCGTGCATGAAAAATTTACATTAACTTTAACTTTCTATTTTTCATTTCCTTTTTTTATTTGAATGCACTTTTCCTTCCTATTTAGCTTCTGCATGCGTCTTGTGTATATAGACTACTCTAAATCGCATGCCTATCTGTCAATCTCTTTCATTGAAACCATATACCTACAACCTAACAATGGGGCCGATTCACAGAACTAATCTGAGAAAAAATCCTAAACTTACTACTTTTGGTAGTAAAGTTAGGATTCCTAACTTTACTACTACTAAATCCCTTTTGTGAATACCGAAAGTCATAAAGTTATGATTTTGACTCAGTTTAGTAGTAGTAAAGTTAGGAATCCTAACTTTACTACTACTAAATGCCTTCTGTGAATACCAAAAGTAGTAAGTTTAGGATTTTGTCTCAGATTACTTTTGTGAATCGGGCCCAATATCTTTTAATTCCAACAACTATGTGCTTCTCACGTAGCCCCCTCTAATGATCACATATATGTCATTAATGTAAATGCATTGAATGGTTTCCTTCAGCGTGCAAGACTGATCCCAATAACCAATGGACTAACCACTATCTTTGTTGATCTCCCTCGCTGTAAAGCACTTCAGGACCTCATCTGGAGTAGTAATAGCTATATAAATGCAATTTCAGTTCAATTCAATTCAATTGGGAGTATGCCAATTTGACCATGTTTAAAGAGGGGAGCACAGACAATGTATTATTGGTTAGCAGGGTTAAAGTGCACAGAGTCCTAAAGCCAGCAGCTCTACTGCTTTACCATGCTAAGGCTCTTCATCTTAGCCAGATCCAATTAAGACCAAAAACCAATACAAAATCCAAAAGGTCAATTGTTGCTGTCAATTTAGAACTAGATTTTTAATTTCAACTTAAATCACTGACTGGTACTGCATAACACAAGTCCTGGATTCCACTTCTGAACACCAGTGTAAGAAGGTGGATTACTATTTAGGGTAGGTGACTAGCCACCTCAATCAATAATAATAATCCTTGTCACAGTGAACCCTCAAAGTCACTAAATTAACATGAGCTAAACTCCCTGATATATATGGCACAGAGCAGACAGGCTTAACTTAGGGCAATGTGTGAAATAATTATGTAGTACCACAACAGTAAAAAAGGCAAAATGCAAAACAATAAAAATCCCAAACCAAATTAATCAAACAGAGTTAACTTTAAAATGCTAAATGACACCAGAATAACAAAAGTCCAATGAAGGGAACCAGAAATATGATTTTTTAAAAGTTTTATGCAGGAATAGTGCCTAGAAGCATAAAGTGCCAATGAAAGACAATAGTCTCGGTAGACTGGTACCTACGTGCAATTTGAGGCTGGCCGCGATGGAGCACGGGTCGATACACCAATCAGATTCATCCTAGTTAAAGATTTTACCTTTTGACTAAGTTGTTTAAGTCCCATTTCACCATAGGAGTATACTTCTAAAGCCCCCAGGCCTAAGGGAAGGCGCTTAGAAACTCACAGGGTGTCAGGCAGAGGCTAACAGCAGGGTTCAACCAAGGTCCAGTTGCCACTAGAACTGGGCAGTTTCACGAAAGGCCTCTTGTGACTTGTATCTGTTGGGCTGGTCTAGGTTGCCCACAAACTCTTTTGGCATCATCCCCTTTGATCCCAAATTTAGCTGTCCAGTCATTGTTGTTGTTCACACAAAGTGCATATCCAGGAAGAACTGAAGATTTGCACCCCTTAAACAGAGGTTGTGAAACTTCCTGCAAATCCATGTCCCATAAAGAATGTCCTCAGGTCTTAGCTCGAAAAGTAGTAAAGATGTAGATTTTCTGTTAATTCACTCTTTTTCGGTGTGTTCACAACTGCCGTAGTATGTTTTGGTAATACTACTGTTTATACAAATATTAAATATGCTTTCTTTGTAGGACCCATACAAAACGCCCAGAGGAATGGAGGAAAATTCCAAAAAGCAATGGGGATAAACATTATGACAATTATAGCAATTATTTAAAGAGAAATGTATTGCAAATACCTTATCTTTACCTCATAAGCAAGAAGTGTATCAGTGGTTTATTTACACTGCTTAGAGCGCGCAGCTTATATTTGGAAGAAACAGGATATCTCCAACAAAAGCAGATAGGTTTGAAAAAGCGATTAATAAGGTTTGCAGACAAACAAGCACCTAGAAAAGTTACAAAAATGATTTTAAAAAGGTAAATAGCTGAGATGTATGTAGGAGAGTGGTCAAGTCAACACAAATTACTGTTCACAATTGTTGCTTCATCCAATGAACAGTCAGGCGGATAGTAAGCATTCACTGAATGCTCCTCACTGAGAAAGCCAGCGTGATCTTCAGCTCTACTGGTCTGTCACGACCCATAAGAGTCATTACTGAAGTTTTGGGTACAGGCTGTGTCAGAACCCCTTTCAGAGGGCCACAAGGAAGGCGTTGGTTAGTTGGCGCCACGCCGCCACAGCGATGATTGGGGCTTTTTACTCTTGTGCTCCCAGGTTCCTTGGGCTTGATGGTGAATGCTTGGGGTCGTAAATGGCTGCCACAGAGTAGAGCGGGCACCACCTCCTGGCAGACGGGGGCGTGAAGGGGTCCCAGCAAGTTCACTTGGTCCCTTGCGCAAAGATCCCGATAAAGCACTTGGGTGGTGATCCGGTCGTCCAGCGGCAACAGCCCCCAATCAATGTTAACGGCAGATGGCCCCAACAAAGTCCCTCGTGACAGTCTACAATGCACGGACAAATGGCCTTCAGTGCTTTGCGGCTATCCCTCATTTGGTCCCAAATGTACCTTTGGCCTCACAACTTGATTACCGGGATCCTCGTCTCCAGATTCCCACTGGGCCTCGGTTCCTTCAGACTCTCCTCCTTCTTATAGGCCTTAATAGTCTTGGCAGCCAGGCAAGCTGGTGCTTCAAGCTCAGGGCAAGTGTTCTTGGTGTCCTGAACAGTGTCCCATTACCCAGCTCAGAGTCCAGCAGACCTCGCTCCCAGGTCCTGGCTGCAGTAGCTAAAGTTACAGTGATCTTGTCACATCACTGAACAAGTTTGTTTTCAGCTTCCACTTTTACAAGTCTCTCCAGACACAAATGTGATTTGGTGCCGAGCCCTTTGAAATTCGTGTTGTGGGTTTTCTCGGGTCTATCCGGTCTCCAGGGGCCTGTCTGCCTCAGCAGAGGTGGCACCAGAGCTGAAAGACCCACAACCCCAGATCATGGAAACAGCAAAGGGTTACAACTGGGTGTCAGCGTCCAGTGACATATGCCTCTCAAAGTTTCAAAGGATTAAGCCTCCCATCTTTTATGATTTTAAGTTCCTGTAGTGTGTACCTTATCAGTCCCACCAACTACCATAAACACTGTGCCCTGGCATCCCTGCCCAGCACCCTCTCTGAATCATAATATGCATTTGATGCGCACAGGGGATGCTCTTCTCCACTCTCAATGTAGCTCTTCCCCCAGCCCCAGTAATGTCAGCAATCCACATCTCCTGTGTGGGACTGCAGTCCACACCTCCATCTTAGAATTTTCTAGGCCCTAGGCTTCCCAAAATGAAACCCACGGCCTTCATGTGATGTTCTCTCACAGGCACACTTACATCCAGTCTTAGCACACAAGAACATGTGCACACTTCACAGCGCTAGATTTCTCACATATCTGCAAAGCAAGTTGTGAATACAGCGGGATAATTTCAACCCAGTGGCCTGGGAGGCTCCAATCCTATGATACAGCCCAGCCATTCTATTTATTTATTTAAGAGTTTTATGTAGCGCTAGCCAGACCCGAAGGTATAGGAACGCTTTACAGCATTATCAATCATAAGATACATTAATATAATAATATGCACAGTGGGTCCTTACGCATCGTGTAATATCTTTGCAACAAGCACAGAGTCACTTGTGAGATATGTTAACACCGTTGTATGTGCAATGTCTCAAGACGTTTCGAGTGGTGTCATCGTAGAAGGCACCATGTCTCTTGACAGGATTTGGTCAGGGATGTGGGGTATGATATCCTTGTAAGCACTGAGTCGCTTGTAAGAGATGTTAACCAGTTGTGTGTACAGTGTCTCAGGGCGCTCCGAATGATCACGTCGTAGATAGCACCCTGTCTCCTGCCGGGGTTTGATCCGGGATGTGGGGGATCACTGAGGTAGTCCTGGGGAGAGTGAGGTAGAGGTCTTAAGGTCAAGGTGACAGTGTGCTGATGTAGGCAGGCTTCGGTGTTAGGTTGTAGCTAACCCTTCGGGAGGGATCTGTTGAGGAGGAGGTCTTTGAGCTGCCTTTTGAATTTTAAGTAGGAGGGGTTAGTCCTGATGTGTACTGGGATGGAGTTCCAGATTTTGGGCGCACTTCCTGCGAAGGATCGAGATGCGGTTTACCATACGGGTATTCTGTTACTACCACACTCGTATTCCTTGTAGCCCAGTTCATTCCAAGGGAAGCACCTTTGGTAACCCTTCCGGTCTATGGTAAACCTCAGCCTATCAAAGTACGCCTAGGTCACGGCACGCATGCATGATCCGTGCATGTCACATGACCCATTTCGTAACCAGGGTTTCAGCTCTACATGCAGCTGAGGCACTTTCGGGCCCACCAGGCTCCAATGCGAATCCACCAGTCTCCACCAAGAGAAATATGTAGGCCAAGAAAAGAACAAATTCGTACCCTACATGACCACGTGAGGGCAAATAGAGGTAGGGAGGTGAGAGCAAAGAAACATTGGAGGTCCCGACTTCGTCTCTGAGAAGTTCAGATAAATGCGGCTACCCGCGGCTCACGCAGTGGGCCACCTAAAAGGGCAGCCACCTTAGTGCCTCTTAGGCACACCTACACCCCCTCTAGTCTTGGGACCCTGGGGAGGAGTCCCACAGCCCGACGTGGGCCGCGTCATTTCCGGCGCACAGAGGGTTGGGGGAAGGTATTTATACCTGCCCCCACCTTTCGATCGCCCTCTTTGCTGCCGGACCTGCCGTCTGACCTCGTTGGCTCGGGACACGGCGTCTCGCTGCACATCAGGCGGGTCGCTTGGGACTGGAGCTTTGGTGCGGCGATATCTGCGGTGAGTTCGTCCCCTCCCCTGGGTGCTGTCTTGGCTGTGTGGGAGCATGTCTCACTCGTGCACGCCCCTTCCTTTTTAACTTCCCTCCTGTGTCCCGCCCGTTGCGTCCTAGCAGCGCCAGGCATGGTCGGAGAAGGGGGCGTCAGGGGTGGCGAGCAGGCAGCCGTGTTCATGCCGCTCCTCACCCGGTCGTACACCCGGCTCAATTCAGCACCCATTTCTAGGGGAGGGGTTGGGCAGCCACCGGGCAGGCGTCGAGGTGGCTGGCCCGAGTGGAGCCGGGAGTCCGAGTTTGGGCCTCGAGCTGCTGCTGGCCATGACCGGTAACACGCGGAACTTCCGGAGATATTTGCCTGCCAGTGGGGGAGGGCGGTTTGTGCTGGGAGGCTGCGTTGGTGATGTTCGGCGGTGAGTTGCCCCCCCTCCACCTTCGGTGGCGGCTTCCGTTGCCTCCTGGCGATGCCTTTGGGGCAGGTTGCTCCGGTCCCCTGGCTGTTCGGGGCACGTGAGCCGGTGCAATATGGCGTAAAGAGCAGGCGGTGCTTAATGACTTTCAAAGATGAGAGACGTTTGATTGTATTGGACGTTGTGCCCCCTGGCTCGGCCGGCACTGAGCGAGTTGGTTTCTGGCGCTCCAGCACGGGTTATTCACTTGGCTGATGTGAGGTGGCTGAGTTCTGTTGACACCGGCGCCCTCCGCTGTCCCACCCCCTCTTTTCTTAAGTGTTGATGTTGAGGGGGAGGACGGTCCAGGCAGATTGGTCATTGCAGCATTTGCCGTGTCGGGTCCCTGTGCACAGCACGTTTCTGCCAGGTGCCGTAACTCCGCTGAGGGGTTTTTATTCATTGGTGAGATGGGTCACTCTCGCGGAACAGTGGGTTGCCTGGACAATATTTCTGGATATTTGGGGAAAACTGACATGTGTACAATGTTGGGTAGCGTAGTGCTTGGTGGCATTTGCACCTCGTCCATTGGATGTATTGAATGCATTGGCACCGTGGCAGACGCGATTGCGTCATCTTGTAAGCGGGTTGTGGGGCAGTCCAGCATATGTATTCCAGTTTTGCATTTGGAGGTGGATTCGGTGTGAGAGGTGAGATCAGTTTGGTGTGTTTCGTATTGCAAGAGTGTCAAATCATGGTGGGCGGGCCTGAGTGTTCCGGTGCCCCCCCACCCCCCGAGATGGGGAATGGCACCGAGGCCTGGTTTTGAATGATCATTTGCGCAGTGCCCAGGGGCTGGTGTGCCATTGACTGCATGGTGTTGGTTGCAGGTTTTGGACCGTGGCGGTCGGGAGGAGGGTGCAGACCCCGTGGGCCTCCGGCAGTGCCACGGGACAGGGGCTGTGCAGCGCATGGCCCAGGCGGCGCATGGAGGGGCTTTACGGGTGGGCATGCCGGGCCCGGTGGTCGGAGCGCTGTGGGTTCGGCACTGCGTTTGGCATGGTGCAGCCACGCCGCACGTGCTCTGCCTCCCTGTCCTCGTTGGGGGTTGGGGCTCCCACTCGGATCTCGTGGGATTTGTAGGCAGGTGATTTGGGGGGTTGAGAGCATAGTTAACTATGGCACGCAGGTTGCACTTACACCCTACTGGCATTTCTTCTCCAGTGTGCGCGACCTCATCGACCCCTGTATCGGTGGTTCAGGGTGCAAAATTTCGGGAGCGTTGTTGGAGAATATTTCGGGCCAAGCCACTTCTAGTCCTCCCATGGCCCTTGTAGACCCTGTTTGGCGCTCTTTATCCAGTGGATGCACTCTTGCCCAGTCCACTTGGTATTCGGATGTCCCTGCTGTGTCTTGCTGACTCCATACAGCGCCCTCAGAGGAGACTGGAGATTCCCCTTGTTGGGCGACACACTGATCGATGGGTTCGGGCCAAACGGCATCGAGTTGCGCTCAGGGTTTTTGCGGGGCGAGCTCGGGGCCCGTCGAGGTGGTTTGTTTTGCCCTCTTGGTGCCGCCTGCCATGCTGCTTCCAGGTTGGGGGGCGGCAGTGGCAGGGGTTGAGGGCCCGCAGCCAGGGTGTGCACGGGCCCTGTCAGGCGTGCCGTCTTCTGGCGATGGCGACGGGAAGAGCTACGGCTCGTGGGCATCGGCAATCGTTGCCCATGTAGAGTGCTCCAATATATGCTGGTCGAGCAGCGCAATATAGAACAGCAATATATATAATCAATTATAGAACGCAACGCGGGGGTGGCGTTTGCGAGCAAATTTCCCGGCAGCAGTTGGGCAAGTGACCAGAAAGGAGAGGCACTTACCACGTGATTTGCAACGGTGCCCGATCTTGAGAGCCACCAGTCCTTTGGTCGCTATACCTGCGGCTTGATACAGTACTTTGTAAGAGGTAGTTTGTGATGCGCATTTAAGGGTGCCTTGCTGCCTGAATGTCTAATCGTAAATGTGTTGCTCCTAGTACATTATAAGACAGTCACTAGTTATAGGCTTGCCCATGATGCAAATGGTAGGACATCAGGTGGCAATGCGGCTATGTTTCACCATCATCAAGCCCGAAGGAAGTGGAAATATGGGGGACATATGATGGAATTAATATCCGTTGTCATGTGCTCCACTGTTTGACTAATATTAGGCCACAGATTACCAGAATAGACCACTGGTGGGTGCTAATAAGCACAGTGTGTGGCTTGTCGGGCGTTCTACGTCCAGCCCAGTGGTTGGGGCACAGGTACAGAGCGTGCTTTCCAGTCTGAAAGGTCATTGTCCAAGCGTGGGTCTGCTGAGAGCTAGCTTGTATCTTGGCCACTATCAGACCAGCGGTGTTGGTGGGTTGCCGGCAGACGAGAAGTGGAAGAGCGTGTTGGGAGCCGCTCCTCCTGAGGCTCCCCCCCGGTATATCTTGTATATGTTCCACCATCCTTGTGTTTTTTCATCATTGCCTCGTGGTGTGCGCAATGCGCCCAGCAGTTAGCAGGGATCTATGGGAGTCCAGTCCCCTCCCCCCTTCAGTGGTCATCGGTCATTCTCTGTGACTTTCTGCCAGGTGCAACTGAGTGGCACAATGAGGAATTGGATGTCTGCTGGCACCGCCTTCTCAATGGAAGCCATTATCTAGCTGGTTGCGCTGAGCGGAGTATTTGCAGGCGTATGTAACATTATCAGCTACCAGTTCAAATGTGCATCTTTCACCAATTTATTTCGCCATGTCGCCAGAGAGGGCAAATAATACTAAGAGTCCGCCTTGCCAGTCAGGCCTAGATAACTCTGGGATTTAGGGTCGGTCTAGAAGAGATCGGAGGTTGGCCTAAGGGCAGCATTGACCAGGACCTGCAGTTGGACCGGTTTCAGACCCCCCCATGTTAATTCCAAGCAACATCATCGTTGAGCGATATTAAATAGCGCCTTAAGTTAACCCTTATCAGCAGCATCAGGCATAAGGATGGCGGTGTCCTGAGGATAGAACCTGGCGCATAGTAAACCCAGACTCGGCGCAGGGAGATTCATTGTCAGCAGGTCCACAGCATTCCCCTAGTCGCACCCTGGCACTGGTATTAAAGCTACCCCAATTTCAATTTATTATTACGATAATAGAGTGTCTGATTATGATTGGCCCAGTGCTGTCATGCCCTTGACTATTATTCTTTGACTGGAAAATTGTCAGGTCCAGTTTGTTAAGCGGGGTGGGGCGAGTTGCCTAACAGCTAATATGTAGCATGTAAGTTTGGAAGGCGGGGCGAGCGAGGGTTGCTTGGTCTGCGCGCAGGGGCAGGTGATGTCTTCGTGGGCTTAGCTGTGCATGCTACCCTGCGCCCGGTTTAACGGACGAGGGTGATGAAGTGGAATTTGTGGCAGGCATGCGCCAAGAGATGGGTATTCCGATACATCCATACCTGGTTTAGTATCCAGGCCAAGGAGTGGCTGCGTGACACTCTGGTGCTGGAGGTGGTCAGTCGGTTGGCATGCCTTTCTAGATGTCGGTTGCTAGCTCAGTCCTGTCAAAGCGAGGGTTCCAGTTCCAGTAGTCAGGCTTGGGATACAATTTCACATGTCTGTGGAGCTGCAGCTGGCTGTCTTTTAGGGGGCTTCATAACAGGGTGGATCACAATTGCCAAGAACACAAAAATCCCTATGGGCATAGCAATGGCACATGGGTCCTCCATTTTCTACTCTTCCAGGTCCCGGTATAGGCGCCATATGGCTGCATGCTTTAAATCTGGAGGTTTCTTAGGTGAAGGCCACAAGTTTTATGCTTCTTTTGGCTAGAATCAGAGATCGGAAGGGCCATTTCCTGCAGCATATGTCCCACAAAATCGGTTAAAATAATAAGTCTGGCTCTTCAAGGCAGGTAGTAGCCCCCCCCCTCCCACCTCAAGATCACAGAGACTCTGGATAAAGGAATAAAATTTACTTTCAACAAATGTAATGCATTTAACCACAGCCTCAGACAGCTGTTATCATTGAGAGTTTCAGAGGCTGAGGGGTTGTACCTGCATGCAATATGTTCCTGGTTCAGGAGCAGGGGGAAGCAGATTTATGGGCAGGTTAGCATACCTCAAAGGTGTATTGGTGGTTTTCATGTATGTGTATCTCTGGTTTTATGGCGGTGTAGAGCTACATCCAGTTGGCACACTGTGTTCTTCGGCCGCCCCACCTATGGACTTTTGGGGGTATGTCCATGGTAAATTTTGTGATTTTATAGTTCTCAAGACCAAAGTGGTTGCATCTTTTCAAGGGGAAGAGATATAAGGCCTGAATAAACATATGGTGTTGCTAGTTTGTTAAACTACGGGTTCATCACAGTGTATGAACCTCGCGTTTAGGAAAGCCTAGATGGAGCATGGGCAATTTCAGGTGTTAGTGGGTCAGCATCACGCTACCAGTCGGAAATACAGCACTGGTATTAATTTGTCTCATTTTCAGTCAGAAGAGATTGAGTTTTATAATTTAGTTTCAACACATAGGTCAGCAATCTCAGGATGCGTTGCAGTTACCTGATGCCCAAGCTTGGCTACCTTAAGAAGCCACATGGCTTCATCCTTCAAAGTAGAAACTTCCAATAGCTCCGATATGTTTTGGAAATGCAGTGCTCTGTGGACGTGAGCTGAAGTTAATACCTTCTTTTCTAGTTCGGGCAAAAGGGCTGTAGAGTTTGAGGGTAAAAGTGGAGCCGAACATGCTTGCTGGTGTACCTATTCGGTTGCATCCTAGGGGTACTAGGAGGTGTGTGAAACTGGTGCTTAGGGAACCCTGACAGAGCTTGGGTAGATGTGGGAGTAGGTCCACAGCACTCCACCAGTTCGCCCCCATCAGTGGCAGTATATTTTACCCAATCTGACTAGGAGGATGAACAACATATTAGCTCAATTTCAAACACATTGGTATGATTCATACTGAGGATATCTTGACCACATGCATGTCAAGGTGACCTTATGTTACAAGATGGGACAAACAACGCAGGTAGGGGTCTAGTGGCTAGCAGACTATTGCGCCCCGGTAGGGGGCCATGTTTGACCCCTTGGGTCGCAGGCCGGCCCGGTAGGTACACCCAGCTACTATAAGCACTACCTAGTTGGGTAACAGACACCTGTCATCCAGAGCTTTAGAGACCTTTCTGGTTATGTGCGCTCAAATACACATCAGGGTTGGCACGGCCAGGGTCTACCTCAATTCTTGCTGGCTTGCCACCTAGCCCCTCTGATTGGCGACCTTCCCCCTGCTGGGTAATGACAGGGAACGTACACTGCTATTAGCATCTGCCAGCCCGGTGCTGAGATAGCAATGCAAGCTCTGGAGCGCTAGGTAGAACACTTTGTGTGTAATTGTCCACTTATTAGTTTTGTACGAAATCTTATCTCGTCCAACATCTCCACGAGTCGCGGGGACAGCATTGTCAGGAAGGTTTTTATGGTTTTATGGTACTCAAAATAACCGCAGGAAGTCTACATTAGCCTCCTGGCCATCCAGGTGTGGTTAGATACCTCTCTAGAACGCACCTCTCCAGTGAGTGGGCTTGCCATGAGTGCCGTGGAGTTGTGGATTTAAGAGCAGGACAGGGTTCCTGTTGTTTTTTTTTTTTTAGTCAAAGGACCACTGCACATGTGGTTGGAGGGTGATGGCCTCGCTAGACTGCCAGCTTGCTTAGGAAAATGCATCGTATCCCCAAGTAGATGGGTACTGGGAGGCTAACCAGTGAATAGGCAGGGGAGATTACCCCAAAGGTGTATCTGTGGGTTTAAGGTCCATGTATCCCTGGTTTTATGGCTGTCCAGAGCCATTCTCATTTGGCACACTGCCTGTGTCTTGTGTTCGTCAGCCGGTTTGTTTTATCCTTTTAAGGGAAGGAGATATGACACCCTTGCTTATGTCACATATTGCCAGTTCATCGAATAGTTTAGCCTGCACACACCATAGTGGGATAGTCACTAACGTGGAACAGGCGTGAGTTGCGGCACCTGGGATACCTGCAATTAAAGCTGGCGATGGGCCATATATACTGGGTGGGGTCACCAGCATAGGTGACACAGCACCTGTAGATCGCAGTCAGACTATGGGTGGTGCAGGCAAGATGGACATGAGATGTAGCAGAATCTTTGGAGTCCCCTCAGGGACCTCAGGACCCACCCCTCTGTGATTAGATCCACCTTTGTCTCGTTAGGTGGGGAGGTCCACCTGGCGTTCTAGGAAGGCATGACAACCCTTGTTGGGGCAGCAGTTGGTTAGCAGTTTGAACCCTCTAGTTGGGACTCGTCAAGTAGGGGGTGGGATGAACTATGGCTTATTCAACTCCCAAAGGTAAATGCATATCCTTGCACACTGGGCTCAACTCATTATAGCACACACGACTGTGGTTTCAAAGTAGAGCAGTAGTTTGTTATGCTCTTGGGGTCCCATCTCCTGTTGGCACTGCGCTCCCGTACAATCGGAGGTCAGTGGGTTGAGATAAGGTTTTGGTTGGCCCGAACAATAACTTGCAGGGGAAACAGGCTGTGGTTAAAGAAGAGAACAGTAGTTCCCAACTCCTGGGGAGGCCATCGTACAGTCATACAGAAGGGTTAATATAGACATGTGCAAGCCCACCAAGCAGGAGGGCTTGGTTCAACTCAATTCATATCTAACAGAAGGGCTTGGTAATTTAAGCATGGCCTCTCTTTTTGTGCAAAAAAACCGCACGGTATCCCGATAGGGATGGGGCACACCTATCAGAGGTTACTGGGAAGTGGTCCAACTGGAAGGACGGTAACGGCAGGTTGCAGGAGGTTACAGAGCCTGCAATAACGTAAAAGGTAATAAAGCTGTGGTTAAGAAAAGAACAGTAGATCCCCCTCCCGGGGAGGCCATCTCATTCCGACAGAAAGGAAATTAAAGCATGGACAAGCCCACCAAGCTGGAGGGCATGGTTCAACTCAAATTCAATATCTAATATGAAAGGCTAGGTAAATTTGCGTGGCCCCTTTTTCGTGTAACACACATGGTCACCCGATGGGGACGGGACACACCTGTCAGAGGTAGCTAAAGAGATGGTCTACCTAGAAGGGCTAAAGGTCAACAAAGAGGAGGACAGGGTGTACCTGTCAAAGGTGGGCATGGATCTGTTCTTTTTGGACATTAGTCGAGACTCTGGAAACAGCAGGTTGCAAGTGAGGGAAACGGCAGACCTTGGTGGGGGGCTCTGGAGGCGACGGTGGCCACATCCAGAGCTTTGGCAGAGTTACAGGGCGATCCGGAGGTGGAAGGGTACAGAAGGGTACCTCATCTGGAGCACAATAGGGGTGCCTGTGCCAAACCCCAGGAGTCTTTACGGCAGGACCCTGGAGAAAGAATCGTCAGTGCCCCGCTAGTCCTTCGGGCGGTTGGAAGCCTGAGCAACCGGGGGCTTGCCTTGCAACGCTCCGCCCTAAAAAGGGCGTGAGTAAAGTAGTGGACCAGTGGTTCACAGTATTAAAGGGGGGGTATCCCCTCATAACTGGTAGCACTGATTGGATTGGCCACGGTGCAATTTGGCTCTTCAGGCGGGCAGGGCAGCGTAAGTCAGTCACCGCTGCCTGCCCTTGGATCGCCCGTAAGTTAACCCACCATGTTGCATACTTTTGTATGGAATAAACCTGCAGCACTCTTTTCCCAACAAAGAATTGTGTTGTGTATTTATTTATTCCATTGTGCATGCTAACTTTGCATAGGGTGGGGAGTGTTGCCTATATAGGCACTATGCGGCTGCCCGCGTCTCACGCAGTGGGCCACCTAAAAGGGCTGCCACCTTAGTGCCTCTTAGGCACACCTACACCCCCTCTAGTCTTGGGACCCAGGGGAGGAGTCCCACAGCCCGACGCGCGGGCCGCGTCATTTCCGGCGCACAGAGGGTTGGGGGAAGGTATTTATACCTGCCCCCGCCTTTCGTTCGCCCTCTTTGCTGCCGGACACGCCGTCTCCCGCCCTACCGCATACCCGGCGTGTTGGCTGGGGAGCACGGTTAGGTAGGACTATTTAATGTTTTTGTTTGTGTTGCAGGCGGAGTTACAGGGCGATCCGGAGGTGGAAGGGTACAGAAGGGTACCTCTTCTGGAGCACAATAGGGGTGCCTGTGCCAAACCCCAGGAGTCTTTACGGCAGGACCCTGGAGAAAGAATCATCGGCGCCCCGCTAGTCCTTCGGGCGGTTGGAAGCCTGAGCAACCGGGGGCTTGCCTTGTAACGCTCCGCCCTAAAAAGGGCGTGAGTAAAGTAGTGGACCAGTGGTTCACGGTATTCAAGGGGGGTATCCCCTCATAACTGGTAGCACTGATTGGATTGGCCACGGTGCAATTTGGCTCTTCAGGCGGGCAGGGCAGCGTAGGTCAGTCACCGCTGCCTGCCCTTAGATCACCCATAAGTTAACCCACCATGTTGCATACTTTTGTATGGAATAAACCTGCAGCACTCTTTTCCCAACAAAGAATTGTGTTGTGTATTTATTTATTCCATTGTGCATGCTAACTTTGCATAGGGTGGGGAGTGTTGCCTATATAGGCACTATGCGGCTGCCCGCGTCTCACGCAGTGGGCCACCTAAAAGGGCTGCCACCTTAGTGCCTCTTAGGCACACCTACACCCCCTCTAGTCTTGGGACCCTGGGGAGGAGTCCCACAGGCCGACGCGCGGGCCGCGTCATTTCCGGCACACAGAGGGTTGGGGGAAGGTATTTATACCTGCCCCGCCTTTCGTTCGCCCTCTTTGCTGCCGGACACGCCGTCTCCCGCCCTACCGCATACCCAGCGTGTTGGCTGGGGAGCACGGTTAGGTAGGACTATTTAATGTTTTTGTTTGTGTTGCAGGCGGAGTTACAGGGCGATCTGGAGGTGGAAGGGTACTGAAGGGTACCTCTTCTGGAGCACAATAGGGGTGCCTGTGCCAAACCCCAGGAGTCTTTACGGCAGGACCCTGGAGAAAGAATCGTCGGCGCCCCGCTAGTCCTTCGGGCGGTTGGAAGCCTGAGCAACCAGGGGCTTGCCTTGCAACGCTCCGCCCTAAAAAGGGCGTGAGTAAAGTAGTGGACCAGTGGTTCACGGTATTCAAGGGGGGTATCCCCTCATAACTGGTAGCACTGATTGGATTGGCCACGGTGCAATTTGGCTCTTCAGGCGGGCAGGGCAGCGTAGGTCTGTCACCGCTGCCTGCCCTTAGATCGCCTGTAAGTTAACCCACCATGTTGCATACTTTTGTATGGAATAAACCTGCAGCAATCTTTTCCCAACAAAGAATTGTGTTGTGTATTTATTTATTCCATTGTGCATGCTAACTTTGCATAGGGTGGGGAGTGTTGCCT
Organism: Calotriton arnoldi; assembly: GCA_963921515.1. Classification (NCBI taxonomy): domain Eukaryota; kingdom Metazoa; phylum Chordata; class Amphibia; order Caudata; family Salamandridae; genus Calotriton; species Calotriton arnoldi. The sequence continues at coordinate 699,951 of CAWUFW010001310.1, forward strand.
ATATAGGCATTAAAGACGCAGCAGATGTAGTAATATTCCCACAGGTAGAACAGAGTTTGTGTATAGTAATGCAAGCAGAAGCACACATAGAGCACACATAGAGTGTAAATATATGTTATTATTATTAACGTCATTATTATTGATATGGAGGAAGGCTGCTGAAACATAAAAGCTTACCTGATGTGCTGATTGGAATTGCTCATAACAAACACTTGCTCTAGCTCGGGAGTACAAGAAGGTGCTGTTGACACGAGTGTGGCTGCCGGGTGAAGGAATGCTGAACAGATGGTTCGACACCAACTGAGGAGTCGTCATTCAGGTAAGTAGTAGTGAAAGGAAGTAAACACAGGAGAAGAAAGGAGAACAAAACAAAGGTGTCGCTTAATGGTGTACGAACTGGTTGAATGGGAACCATACAACTAAACAGTCGTAAAACAACTTTCTGCTGCTCCTCTGCTTTTTAAATTGTCATAGGACCACCCATTCTAATATCCTGATTGGTCAAGTGGGTTTAACTGTAAGACCCTCCCCTCATGTCTCAACCCCAGCTGCCTACATCCGGTCCTCCAAAATATGCATATAGCAAATTTCAGTCTTTTCGCTCGTATCTTCTTTGTTTATGTACAATACCCAATTATACACTTCCTGGCTTGTTTTTGTTATTGTCAGGATATTTAGCCGTTCCACCAGCCTCATGTTTCAAAACAATTTATAATGAAAATACATGCTATTTGTAATTTTATGTTTCATCATGTATGAGGTCGTGCACTGCCCATTTGGTGGGCAAGTTATGGTTTTCATGGTGGGGCACGAGCCGTAATAAGTGCAAATCCCAGAGGTGTTTCGGTTTTAATTTTTAAACAGAGCTGGACTTTAATTGTTTTTTTAAAGTAAATGTAATTGTTTTTTTAAATATACATTTATGGTTGGAAGTCCCATACCTCCGTCTTTACTACTGGGCTGCTCAGATGTTTCCAATCGATGACTGGCTTTATGGACATAGGTACGACGCATCTTGGTGGCTTGAGTTAGTTAGGGTGACTAGATTTTCAGAATGAAAAACTGGGACAGGCACAGACATAGAAATAGGACTAAATGTCCTATTAGCACCTATGAGGTCTCAGCGCTTATATATATATATATATATATAGATATATAGGTATATAGATAGATAGATAGATAGATAGATAGATAGAGATTGGAATTTTGAAAGGGACACTTTGGGGCCGATTCTGATCTGGGTCGGAAAACTCTCCGTCCGAGCCGGATCCGGAGAGATTTCCGACCGAGCCGGAGTCCTGCAGTCCGACCGAGCGAGTACGATGCGGCCGCATGCTGCCGGACTCGATTCGGTCGGATTCCCATTGAAGTCAATGGGAGCCGGTCGTACGACGCGTACATGGGCTCCCATTGACTCAATGGGTACGACTTGGACAAGGGCGCCCCTACAGTGGGTGCGCGTCGGTGCAACCTGCACCGTACATGCATGTGTAGGGGGGACCCTTGGGTCCCCCCTGTGTGCGACTCGCGTGGCTACGGGTGAAGGGGGGTCCGACACGGACCCCCGAAGTACGGCTCCGACAGTTTTCCTGAGCCGGACGGTACGAGTCGGTCGGGCTGTTCGAAGCGCGCATCGTACTGGCTCGGTCGGGGAACGTCTCCATTGCGTGGTACGAGTCGTGGCCGTACGAGTCGGTCGGTGCGGTTGGGATCCGGAAACGAGTCGGTCGGTGCGGTTGGGATCCGGATACGAGTCGGTCGGAAACAACGCGCACGCTCGCATCGTACTAGCCCGTTCGGACAACTGTACGAGTCGGTCGGTGAAAAGGCGCACAGCTCGTATTTCTCCCGGCCGGATCCCGTTCGGTGGCGATCCGCCCGAGATCGGAATTGGCCCCTTTATGACCGTGATGAGCCAAATGAAGCAACAATTTGACCGTTGCATCTTTGCAACCTTCTTCAGTGTCAGAAGCGATCAAGAGATCGTCCACGTACTGCAGCAATACATTACCTGGGGAAAGCACGAGGGAATCCAACTGGCCTTTTAAAGCTTGACTATAAAGCTTGACTATATATACTAGGACTTTCAGTATAGCCCTGAGGAGCTCGACAGAATCTAAAGCTTCTGCCTGCCAGGGTGAATCCAAATAGATACCTGCTGTCTGGATGAATCGGAATGCTAAAGAATGCATTCTTCAAATCGATAACAGAAAAGAATTTGGCAGAGGAAGGAATCATTGTTAGAAGGGCAGTGATGTCGGGAACCACCGGGAACTGAGGGACCACAACCTTATTAACCTCACGCAGATCAATCACAAAACGATAGACATCAGGATGGTCATCAGAGGAACCCGAGGGTGCCCTCTTAAGAATGGGAAGAATGGGGCTATTACACACATTCGCAGTCGTCTCCTTAACAACCCCAGACTTAATCAAGTTCTGTATAATCTGCAACAGAGCTCGCTCCCCTACTTGCGGTATTTTGTACTGGGGAATACGAGGCAAAACAGCATTGTCTTTGACCTTGATAGAAACTGGAGGTATCTGTAACAGCCCTATGTCCGTATCACCTGTAGCCCACAAGGTGAGCGGCACGTCCTTAAATTCAGCAGGCAGGGGCGCATCCTTGGACAAGCACTGCTTGGTGCTAACCACATTAGGACCCATCGTCATATAGAGGAGCCCTTAGCGTCATGGATGACATTTTGTCTTCTGCACCTACGATTAGCAACGCCCCCTTTATTATCCAGTGTCTTGAATTAGTCCTTAGTGAGAACTACTTCGAGTTCAATAACTGCTATTTCCAGCAAATCCAAGGAGTTAGTATGGGGGCCGCTTGTGCCCCTAGTATTGCCTGTTTATATATGGGCAAACACAAAGGAACCACATGATTCCATTCAAGCTGCACAACCCTTATCAGCAAATAAGTCCAATGAATCAAATTCATATGCCACTATTAAGTTCATCCATATTTTTTCTTCGCTATTCCATAATGCTTCACTTTTTCACCCTTTCTCTTTCAATTCATTTTACCCATTTTCTTGTTTATTTGATATTTTCACGATTTTCCTCAAGAAACACAGGAGAGTCTGATGTATCCACATATCACGATTTATTTCAAGAAACCCAATGCATTTCGGGACAACCCTTCGTCAGGGGTATCTAAAAAAATTAATTAACCAGGTTTAAACAAACATCAATCCAGCACAACATTCATAATATAATAAACAGACCACAAATATACAATTCGTATTTTTTAAAACTTAAATAGCTCTTCCCTCCTGCCCTGTCTGGTTATTTTAACACATATCAGTAAGGTATCCCATGCTTCAACCTCCTCGGTATACCCCCACTGCGCAAATATATAAAATCTGGGTTAACAGTTCTACTTTAACTACTCATTTTTAGTACCTGCCACAGAAGTATAAGTTTTATTTTGGTTCCAAAGAGTTGTTAAAACGCTTAAGTGCATTCGACCTGTCCCTACCCTCGAAGCCTAAATTATCGCGCTGTACCCACACAGAAATAGTACTTCACAGTATGCTTACCATGATATGTTTCCATCTAATTGATAAAAACACTAATCAATATCCATTCTTGTCGGTTTGTTACCGTTTCCATTACACAGTTTCTCCACAGTCATGTGCAGCCTTCTCTAGCATTTAACAAGCCTCACTTCCCTCAAGTGATCTGTCACGTGTCATCACGCACATACTAAAATCTGGACCGGATTTCTAAACTCCCTACGTTAGCATGCAGGTGTAACGCTCCTTAAGCATAAATATCCCCCTGTCATTTCAGGTCAGCTTTTAGCTATTTGACTTGCCCACCCCTATTCAATTAACCCGCTTCTCATACTTCATGTCCCAGAATACACCAGCGATTTTCCCGAGAACATCATGCGCTCGTACTACCCCAACATCTTTATACTCATGATTCTTTAACCGGTTAAAGAATCATGAGGGAAGTGAGGCTTGTTAAATGCTAGAGAAGGCTGCACATGACTCAAGCCGTTTACACTGACAATGGAGGATTTGCGTGGACACGCTGTGGAGAAACTGTGTAATGGAAACGGTAACAAACCGACAAGAATGGATATTGATTAGTGTTTTTATCAATTAGATGGAAACATATCATGGTAAGCATACTGTGAAGTAGTATTTCTGTGTGGGTACAGCGCGATAATTTAGGCTTCGAGGGTAGGGACAGGTCGAATGCACTTAAGCGTTTTAACAACTCTTTGGAACCAAAATAAAACTTATACTTCTGTGGCAGGTACTAAAAATGAGTAGTTAAAGTAGAACTGTTAACCCAGATTTTATATATTTGCGCAGTGGGGGTATACCGAGGAGGTTGAAGCATGGGATACCTTACTGATATGTGTTAAAATAACCAGACAGGGCAGGAGGGAAGAGCTATTTAAGTTTTAAAAATACGAATTGTATATTTGTGGTCTGTTTATTATATTATGAATGTTGTGCTGGATTGATGTTTGTTTAAACCTGGTTAATTAATTTTTTAGATACCCCTGACGAAGGGTTGTCCCGAAATGCATTGGGTTTCTTGAAATAAATCGTGATATGTGGATACATCAGACTCTCCTGTGTTTCTTGAGGAAAATCGTGAAAATATCAAATAAACAAGAAAATGGGTAAAATGAATTGAAAGAGAAAGGGTGAAAAAGTGAAGCATTATGGAATAGCGAAGAAAAAATATGGATGAACTTAATAGTGGCATATGAATTTGATTCATTGGACTTATTTGCTGATAAGGGTTGTGCAGCTTGAATGGAATCATGTGGTTCCTTTGTGTTTGCTCTTGTGATTGCAGCGCAATTAGGATGGAGCGCGGAGCAAGCTTGCACGCCTACCAAATGTTGAAACTGAATAAAACTCGGAGTATAGAGAATGAGAGAAAAAAAATGGAACAGACCAAGGAGTGCATCTCACCACCATTGTCTTCTGTTTATATATGGGACATTTTGAACAGGTCAACATCTACAATGAGATGGCCCCCTTCCATGAAAATGTCCGAGCTTGGTCTCGATTTATTGATAACATCTTTTTTATATGGAAGGGGGACCAGGACTCATTGGATGAGTTTATCCTGTGGATCAATGCGGCAGATTGTAATCTGAAGTTTACTGCCCACTCCAGCAATTGTAGAGTGGAGTTTCTTGATATCTGGGTTGAACATAAACAAAATGAAATATATGTGTCCCTTTTTACTAAACCTACTGCAAGGAACACCTTATTGCAGTATGGCAGCTTCCATCCTCGCTGCCAAAGGGACAGTATCCCATTCAGTCAGTTCCTTCGGATTCGAAGGAACTGTTCTGATATGAAAGATTTCCTTACCCAAGCGGACATACTTAAAGAGAAACTTGCGCACCGCGGCTATCCCAATAAACTAATAAAGGAATCTTTTAAGCGGGCCAGATATTTTAACCGTGAGACTATGTTCCTCCCGAGGGAAAAGGAATCCTTGAACAAACTGGTCTGTGTTACTAGGCACTCTAACTTGAACCATAAATTAAGACAGGCCATTAACTCTTGTTGGCATCTTCTTAATCTGGGCAATGGTGAAGAACATCTTCCCAAACCTATCTTTGCCTTCAAGAGAAATAAAAACTTGAAGAACTATCTGGTGAGAGGGAAACCTATGGACTCCCCCGTTTTGCTACAGAAAGCTATAGGTGGTTTGGACCCCATCAAGGGCAACCACCGTTGTGGCAACTGCCAGGCCTGTCCCAATGCGTTAGTTGGAGACACTATTCAGACCCTTGAACGAACTGTCTTTCTGACAAAAATGACTAATTGTCGCACTTCCAACATTGTGTATATTATTTTGTGCCCATGTGACTTACTGTATGTTGGGGAAACGGGCCGGGAGTGCCGAATAAGAATAGGAGAACACAAATCCAATATACGGATTAAGAAGACGTCAGCCCCACTTGTTACTCATTGGCTTGAGAAGAGTCATTCAGAAAACGATCTTAAGTGGTCTATATTGGAAAGGATCCAGACATATCCTGGGCAAGATCCCGTGATTATACGCAAAAAAAGAGAGGTTTTCTGGATATACCTCCTTAATGCGGTCAAGAAGGGATTGAATGAGAACTGCCCTTGGGAGAATGCCATTATCTAAATGGGCCCCTCTTGCTGAGTATATGGATGGCGGGATGGCTTTCCTTGCTTCTTTGATCTGCACAGATAATGGGAGGAGTCTCTACCATCTGGGCCCCGGCCTTGTGAGGTAGAATACATGGATTGGCATTTTCCGCCTCCTGTTCATGTCTCCTTTCGCGAAAACCATTGGCGAAAACTCCTATTTGTACATAATGCTGTTGTATTATCTTTATATTTTTTCATTATTCTTTTATTATTTTTTTCTTGTTTTTTGATAATTTCAGATTCATTTTCTTGTTTATTAGTTTTTTTCACTAGCCTTAATTGTTTGGTAATACTGGGAGATATCTAGCTTCCTTTTTGATGTCCTCTGAGTTTATCTTCGGTACTTCTATGATGGCCGCCGAGTTTTTGGCAATTGCCTGGAGACCCGGGATAGTCCGTTTTCCCTGTTTACCATCCTTACTTCGTCTGTTTGTAATAACACTGATTAGACGTTGGTTATAATTGGCTGGATTACTCGGTTTTCTCTACGCTTCTTCGGACACGTCGGGCTAACGAGGAGGTGTGCCGCGGAGCCCCCCTCTGTTTTTCGTTGAATAGACGGACTTGATAGGTAAGTGGATCCTCACTGGGGGATGAAATCTTTGAAGTCTTTGGTAGGGAGATGTTTACTGATAGCCACGCACTATCTCCCCCATTGTGCTCTAGCTGATGGATATGTTCCTGGCTTGTTGTTCCCCCACTTGATAGGATACCTCACTATTCTGGCGGTAGGAGCTCGTTGGGATGTTTTTCTGCTCCCCTTTGTACTCTCCTTCATGCCCGTTGTTTTAAACTTGTGTCGTAATTATTGTTATTTCGGCCCCCCTTCTTTTTCTCTATCACTTTTTGGTTTTGAGGGTTTTATATGTCTACCTTTTGTTGCATTCTGGTATTTGCCCTTGTGGCTTTCCTCGGGGGGAGCTTGATTATTTTTATAGGCTATCGCAGGTTGTGCGCACCTGTTGTTTAAATAGGTTTCACTCGATATATTCAGGCTCGACATCTGTGTGGGGTTTTACTACTATCTTCATGTGCTCTGTGTCGGGGTCTGTAGCGCTATCCGCTCTCACCACCAGATGAACCAAGATCCACAGGAGCGAAGAGAATGCCTTTTCACTCTAGTGGGGTATAATCTCCTCTAGACTAATATACATGCAGAAGGTAGACTAATACCCCCAGGGAGTGAAGAGACCAAAAAGGACCACCGGGTCTTCTTGCAATAAAGAATAGGTGTAGGTCGTGTAACCCTGCAGAGAACAGAAAAAGAAAAGAGAGAAAGGTCATAGAGGGATAACTAACCAAACAGGAGTGGCAGACTATTAAGCATAAATAATCACATTATATGCTCGCCCATACTCACCCGCACATTATCAGCATAAATCCTTAAACAGGTCTCTTCCGAAGGAAAAAAGAAGGAAGTGAATCTTTAGCCAAATTCCTTCTGTGCTCACCACGTGTAGAAGTTTCTTTAACTCCTCAAAGACACACTTGAATCCAGGGAATAATATTTAAAAGTTTCGAGCAACAAAATAATCCAAGTAGGAACAGCGACTTATCCTGCGCTGTTTGTTGGGTGCTTCTGAACGCTGGCAAGGCTTAACTGATGTCACTCACTCAGCTTTACGGGTAAACAATGCCGGGGCTAGAAGAGGGAATAGCGCTATTCAACGCCGCCGGGAAATCCAACGCGGGACTTCAAAGGGAGTGTACCGAGGATGGCGTGAACTCACGCCTGGTTGTCAATAATAAAAAAAAAGAAGGCTCGCGTCCGAGCGAAGGCAATTAGCAAACAAAAAAGGCCATATACTCGAGACCTCGCGTTTAAGGGTAGAAATGAGGGAGCTGGGGAACCACAGGGCTTCAACACAACAGGGAACAGAGGCAGTTCCGCAGCACTTCGACACAGGAGAGTTTCCAAATTCGAGTCAACAGGAACAGGGCGTGGTCCTAACCAAGAAGGAAAGCCAAGCACCTGAAGACAGACGCTGGCTGTCTATATGCCGTCAAAGGTCACCTGACCCATACTAGTGCAGCATGGGAAAGCATACAATGTGATAGCCATCGCAGTGCATTCTGGGAACAGTAGTGCCGTGATTGGTATTAGGCAGAGAAAGGGTGCAGGAAGCCTGACGTCTGACACTCTGGGATTCCCTTCCATTTAACTGTTATGTGGACTGTTTTTATTTATATTTGGGGACTCCATTAAGGACATTATGTTCGTGTTCTTCCTGTGTTTTTTTAGATCCGTGATCTATCTATCAACATTTGAATTTCATGACCTTTGAGAATCGCTAAAGGTGCTGAACTTGCCTCCTCTTATGAGATTACCACGAGTTGGGCCGTAAGAAAAAGATTCTCTTTTATCCTGCGGAAGAGAATTTATTATCACCTTATTTATTTGGTAGGTTTCCCTTTGTCCATTGTTTGTTGTAGGTACATGTGTAAGATTATTGCTGGCTGGAGGTTTCCCCGGTTGGCATTTATAAAGGGAATTCTAATATATTTGTTGTACATTGTTGTACGTTTTGGTTTTTGTAGAACCCTATTGAGAAGCCTCCTGTGCTGGGTGTTCATCTTCGCCCCAGCTTCTGAAATCATCTGGCGTTTTTTTTTTCTTCAGTATTATGGGTATGCCATTTGAGAGCACATTTAAAATTTCTTCTTTCTTTTAAAAATGTCTTCTTTCTTTTATCTATTGGGGGTCGGTTCTTTCTCAAACCTATTTGTTTGTTATTTGTTATTCTCTAGGTTGGTTGGCTTTTTCACGTTGGTATTCATATTTTGTTCTCTATTATGTTTTTGTTCTTTATTCTTCTGTTTTCATCTCTTTGGGCCTGTGCCTTTGAGGATTCTTTTTATGGATTTTTGAATTAAATGTCTCTGTCGTGTCACTTTTATGTTTTTGAATTTTTATATGTTAGCACTCTATTCCAGTCGTTATATTAATTATATAGCTGATATATTGGTTGTCTGGAGCTTATCAAGGATCTATTTTTGAATTAATTAAAAATATTGTTTGGATGTAAAATATATGTTTCTTTGAAAAATATGTTTTTTCTTTTTACATTTATAGGGTTTTTGTCCCACCCCTCATTGTCCATCTCCGCCCTGATGAAGGTGTAGCCCCGGCTGGGGCAACACACCGAAACGCGCGTTGGCGTTTTTCGTGTGGGGGCCGCTGGATTACTTTCACCCCTACCCCCTGATGACTTTTTTCCATTCTGTTAATTGACCATCTTGTGGCTGTTTTGTATAATTTTTATTCTAGATTGTTTTTGGAATTTGTGTGAACGATGTGTGAGTCTTTGATGAATTATGGGAATGTATGACGTTTGAGTGGTTTGTCTGTAGGAGGTGTGTGGGACCTAATTTCTTTGATTGATTTTTTTCTTTTTTCTTTATTGACTATCATATGCAGTGTCAAGTATATTTTGTATTTATGAATTGTTGAAATGATTATGTAATTAATAAAACTATTATGTATTTTTATTAAATTTGATGTGACTATTTTCATTTGTCCTTGATCTGCTCCAGAGACAGTAGAGGAATCCTAGGACCCTTTTCTAGGGCCTTGTTTGCATAATTTAGGGCAGGTAGTTGTTTTTGATTTTGGTTTGACCTTGATAGAAACTGGAGGTATCTGTAACAGCCCTATGTCCGTATCACCTGTAGCCCACAAGGTGAGCGGCATGTCCTTAAATTCAGCAGGCAGGGGCGCATCCTTGGACAAGCACTGCTTGGTGCTAACCACATTAGGACCCATCGTCATATAGACATCAGCCGGGGAACAGTAAATTGTAGCATACAACTTCTCCAACAAATCCAATCCCATCAAATTCTCACCGCAATTGGACGTTAGCAAAAATGGTGAATCAACAGTAAAGGGAACAACTGTCAGGGCAAGGGGTTTGGATATGGGGCTCACAACCGGTACACCAGAAAAGCCTACCGAAACATTATTATGGCCAGACAGGGCTGCCCCGGGGACCAGTGAATGAGAAACAGAGCTGTTCATTGCACCTGTATCCACCAAGAATTGCTTAGCTGAGCCCTGCAAGTCAGCAGTAACATAAGGTCCGCGCTGATCTACAGGTATCTGAACTGGTCCATCGCCCTGACCCTGGCTGTCCTAACTGTGGGACAACCCCGTCACTGCGTCCAAATCATAGTCGTCATGATAGTACTGTCGCCCCCGAGGGTCATCAAAATAGTTCTGATTGGAGCGACCCTGCGGTGTCTCAGTTTCCTGACCCCGTCCTGACCACCTGCTCCACGACCCCGTCCACGAGAACCCCGTCCTCTAGGGGCCGCAACCTTCTGCAACAATGCCGGGCACTCACTGCGCCAATGTCCCTCCTCCTTATAATATGCACACTGATTCAGCCCCACAGGCGCAGCATTTCTGCCAGTGCGGAGCAGCTGTCGGGCCGGACCAATGCCTCTTCCTCTTCCATTCCCCCTAGATACCTTCTGCATCAACACCTTCATTTTTAACTCCTTATTTTTCTTCTCCACCTTCTCCTTCTCTTCATTCTCGCTATGCTCATAATACTGTGCCATACTCAATATCACTGATGGGGAGGAGGTAGTCCAAGTGCTCTCCGAAGCCTGGAACCGAGTCACGATCTCGGGAAGCAGGTTCGTAACAAATCTGTTAACTAACAAACGAACACCTGTCCACTGAAGTCCAAAAACACACCTTCAAACCTAGTAAAAAAATCAGATACACTTTCATCTTTCTTGTGAGGACATGCAGTTAACTTGTCCCAATCTACTCTTCTAGATGGAATAAGAGAGTGCATGTAGGTAATAATACGACCTGGCAAATCTCAGCCTTAGGCTTCTCACCAGACTTCCTCTCCTTGTCCCATGCTCTGATTTCGTCCCAAGTGCCACCCAATTCCCCAACATGATCCTGTGTATGCACCTGCCCCCAAATATCAACAGGTACCAACAAACAAAAAAACATCTCAATGTCCGCCAACGTCATCACTGTCGACGATGCGGCCTCTGTCAACTCTTTGTAATAGGCAGTCGGATTTTTCCTAGGGTCGGGCAGCTGACTCTTAAGAGACAAAACCTCACTCCTTTTCCATGGAGTGTAAACCCATTGTTCTTGAAAACGGGCCTCCACTCGCTGTCTGATCACGCAGCTCCGGTATCTCAGGGTGGAAAATAGGATGTACCTCTCTCATCGGAAGCTGGGACCCTGTTGTCGGGCTCTTCTGATGTAACCTGCCTCGATAGCCAATCAGTGTAGCAACATTACTAAAAACGTTGTTAGGGGCCATATCAGAGCATATACACGGTCCCGGATGTCATAAATAATCTGAGGCGCGACACCATTGAAACACTGTTCTCACAACCCAATCAGCGTAGCCGACATATGCTTGAGGGCATGCTGCTTTACAAACGGTTCATACTCTTTCAACACACCCCACAAATCCTCCACGCTGTAAATCGGGTTCCGGGCCCACTGGGCAGCCTAATTAGCTGCCATCTTTTTCTCTGCATCTCCCACATCAGACCGAATCAGCACCCGTCCCATTCTCTCCCGTGCAGTCGCCCAGTCCCCCTCGTCCAGTCCACGCACCGGCGTCTCCATGCTCAGCAAAGTCGGGGAAGGGAGATGCGGGGAAGACACAATAGCGGAAGGGGCAGGCACCAGTGTTATTAATGGCTGTGTTGAGGGTGTGAGGGATGGAGAGAGAGAGTAAGCTAAAACAATAGGCGTAGCAGGGAGACTTGCAGTCGTCGCAGCCGCGGCATGCAAAGCCAGAGAAAGAGCAGGAGGTGCTGTAGCCGAAGCAGCCAAGTTGAGAGCAGAAGAACCAGAGGTTGAGGCAGGAGGGGCGGAAGACTGGAACGGCGGGACAGCAGGGTATATTTTCTGCGGGGCATACGGAGGTGGAGGTCGAGTGTCTAACAGTTCCTCCACAAACGTATTGCCTTCCTCGCGGGCAACATAGGATTTGTCACATTGCAATTGAAACTTTCTATCAGCACACTCTATACCTTTTTCTATTTTTTTCTCTATCATACGCAACTGCTTTCTGGGTCACTGTCTGCATCTTTCCTCTTCGGGCCTCTTTTTCTGCTTTCATTCGTCTTTGCCTAGCTTCCTTTTGCCATACCTGAAGATAATCAAACATCGACTGCCTACTTCGTTTGGCAAACAATTTATCCTGCAAGAAATTCAATTTTTGTTCATCAAAGGTACCTGTTAGCGGCCACTGCAGCTCAGCATTGTCCCTCGTATATTTGTGCCATAATGTACTAAACATAATAGGGCCAATGCCGTGCTTAACATACATATCAAAGTTTGGGGTGCCTTCCGGAGGCGCAGGTTGCCTTTCCTCCAATCGAGCATCGGCAGAACAACAGCGGCACCCCCAACAACACAACTTACTTAGGCAGGTCATCTTAAGAAGGGTCAGGTTCACTATTCGTGCCAGACGAATAATTCGCAAATATCCTTCAAAAGGTCGGTCCTCAGACCGTATCGAACAAAGATAACCAAAAATCAGTCCTCAGACTGCACCAAAGAGACAAACCAGAGTTGACACCACAAAACCAAAAACTGACCAACTCCCAGGCATTTTCAAAAGTAGGCCAAATTCATTACGTTGCCTGGCAGAGTGTCCGCAGACACTCTGTATCCAAATCGGTCCGCAGACCTGCCGAGTACAAATCAAATGGCCCTCAGACCGTACCAAAGATTATTCAAAATGGCGCCATATTCATAACGAACCAAGACAAACTCACCTGGTGCACACAGGTCGAACAAATTTATTCTCCACTGACGACTCTTCGGACCAAACGGTCAGATCCAAGTGTTTCGCCTTTCAGGACCCCAGCCGGGATGACCGCTGGGTGAGGCACCAACCGATCAGACAGGCGGGGCAGCTGCGAGTACTAGGCTCTATCGTGCAGGGATCCCCGATCCGCCCATCCGACCCGACGTGGCCCCGTCCGCGGGTGAGGATGGGTCAGCCCGATTGAGACCCTGTTCGGGCGCCAACTGAAGGAAGTGACCCGTTTAGGGTCACCTGGGTCACTCGCGACCACCTCTCAGCCTTCCATACAAATGAAGAGTCGGTCAGACAGCAGAGAATATAAACCAAGTTATTTATTAGTATTCACTCGAGCGGAGTCCAGTCTGACTAGCCTCCTGAGATGCTACCGAGGGGACTGACCCTCACCAACCTTACATCAGTTGTTATACATTTCCAATGCTCAGCAAGACCCGCCCAGAACTGGAAATTTCCAGTTGGGGCACGTTAACAAAGGAGACACAGAAGATGAGCTACACTCATGAGATCGGGTACATGTTATCTCTACCTCAAGGTTACTCTGTCCGTGCCCGCCACAGTGAGCATGAGAATGGGCCTATCTAACAAGGGAGTTATACAAAGGCACATTCATGTATTCATTAAGACAGCGAAGCTCAACCTTGGAGAAATACAAAAAAAATATCGAAACCGTTTTCTGCTGAGGCAGACAGAATGAGACAGAAGTTAGTTTCGATCATTACACAAAATGGCGGCTGTGTGGCAAAATGAGGCCGCAAATGCTAACCTTAAGCACAATGCCAATGGGGGGCCGACCAGAAGTATTTTCTAGTCTAACAGTTGTGGAGTGGAGTGGCAGAGAGTGTCGTGTATTGGAGTAACATAGTGTGGAGTCGCGTAGAGTGGCATACACTGGAGTGGCATAGAGTAGAGTGAACTAGTGTAGAGTGCATTGGCGCAGAGTGTTGCAGAGTATGGTGGCGTACAGTGCAGTGGTGTTGAATTCTGTGGCGTACACTGCAGCGTCGTAGAATGCAGTGGCGTAGATTAGAGTGGTGCATATAGAGTGGAGTGGCGCAGAGTGGAGTGGCGCAGAGTAGAGTGGCATAGAGTGCACTGGCGTAGAGTGCTGTGGTGTAGAGTACAGTGGCGTAGAGTGGTGCAGAGTGGAGTGGTGTAGAGTTTAGTGGCAGAGAGTGCAGTGTTGCAGAGTAGAGTGTTACAGTGCAGTGGTGTGGGGTGGAGTAGAGTGATGTAGAGAGCAGTGGTGTAGAGTACAGTGATGCAGAGTATAGTGAAGTGGTATACAGTGCAGTGACATAGAGTGCATTGGCATAGAGTGCAGTGGTTAAAAGTAGAGTGGTGTAGAGTGCAGTGGCATAGAGTGGAGTGGCGCAGAGTGGAGTAGAGTAGCATAGAGTGCCGTGGCGTAGAGTAGATTGTTTCAGAGTAGAGTGAAGTGGCGTAGAGTGGAGTGGTTCAGGGTAGATTGAAGTTGTATAGAGTGCAATGGCGTTGAGTAAAGTGGTGCAGAATGAAGTGGCACAGAGTGCAGTGGTGCAGAGTATATTGGAGTGGCATAAGGTGGATTGGGGTTCAGTGCAGGAGCATAGAGTTGAGTGTTACAGAGTAAAGTGCATTGATGTAGAGTGTATTGGCATAGGGCGCAATGGCGTAGAGTGCAGTGTTACAGAGTGTGTAGAGTACAGTGGCGTAGAGTGGAACTGTGCAGAGTAGATTGGTGTGGCCTAGACTAGAGAGGCATAGAGTGCAGTGGCGTAGAGTGTAGTGGTGCAGAGTGCAGTGATACAGAATAGTGTAAAGTGGAGTGGTGCAGAGTAGAGTGCAGTGGTGCGGAGTGGTGCAGAGCAGAGTGGAATGGAATAGAGCATTCATGGTGTGGTAGCACACTGCCATAACAGACAACACATTTTCAATTGAAATGACCAATACATTAGCACAGACATACAGTTTTACTAATAAAACTATACAGTGCACAGATGAAAATGTGTGAAAATATGCATCACCTAGTGTAATGATTTCTTTAGATCATATTAAAGTATTTGTTTCCAACACACTTCAGAAATAACAAAAAATGTGCTTCATTTGTGCTTCTAACGCTGAAATTCTGAAATACACAGTTCATTTAAATGTTGTCGTGTGCTAGAAAAAACTCTTTCCTACCCCCAGTATCCAGCAAGATTGGCACATAAATCCTCTCACTTTGAAGTCTGAGAAAGAAAAGTAAACAAGCGCCCTCTGAAGACAGCGCCTGACATTGATGAAGGATATGTAAACTTCTAATCAAGTAAAACATCAAAATACTTTTAAAGTTGCCAGAAAGTCAGCAGAGTCTAATACAAGTCTGCAGGCTTTAGAGGCTTAACTTCCTAACTGCCTGCCAATGCTCGTGCAGAGTCATCAAACAGTCTGAAAGTTATTAGCAAATGATATTTCTTTGCCCTCTTTTATCTTTCCCCGGTCCACCGTATCAGCACAAAACTTGACATACCAACAGAAAGTTAAGCATGGACATGTCTGCTGAATTTCATACAGATGTCAATGGGTGGAAGGTTATTAGCTAATTAACATTTTTTACCTCCCTCCCCTTAAATTTGATCCCTCATTTTCAGAGCTACATGAAAGCTTGGATCCCTGCACTGGGCTTATCATAGCATACCAGCAGAAAATTAAAAATGTAGATGCCTGCTGACTTTTGCGTGGATTTGTCAAAAGTTATTAGCAAATTTACACTTTATGCCCCTACTTCAACTACTCTCCTCCCCAACGGATCTGCATCAAACTCAAAATATTGAAAGTAAGCTAAATATGCTAAGAGGATGTCATATTTCTGCAGATCTATGAAATGCCACCAAAGTTATTATAAAATCAAAGTTGTTGACCTCCCTTTTCTTTTGCCCACCTTGTTGAATCTCATTATGACCTAAGATTGCGCACCGACCTTAGCATGTCAAATTTCATGAAAAGCCATTAAACAACACAAGTTATTAGGAAACAAACACTTTTTGATCCAGTCCAACCCCATTTTTTAATGCTGCTCCCCTGTAAAAGATGTGCATGAAACTCAATAATTCAAAAGTAAGCTAAATAAGCTAAGTGTCTGCTAAATTCTTGCACATCTGTGATGCTGGGTATAGCTATTTATAGAGTCTAAGTAGGTCCTCTCTAAGGAATGAAGCCTGAAAAATGTCAAGCTCATAGTCCAACCAGTAAAAACTTTATAACATAATCATATAGAAAAAAAAGAAGCCCCAAGAAAAATTAATTGTGACAGTGCAGTGATCAAGGAGACATATAGTGAACAGTAACAAGTCACGATAGGCAGCAATCTTTTAACTGCAACACGTACAATTGTTATGAGGGGACAATAGTATGATTCCTTATGTACCCTAATTACAGAATATATATGTAAGACAGTCAAAAAGCAAACAAAGCTTCGTTGTTTCAACCCAAATGAAATTATTTGGGAGAGTCTTCTTCAGGACAAATGTACAATACACTCTGCAAAATGAAACAAATGCAAGGGATCATAAGGGTTTTGCGATGTTTAACCTGAGTGGATAAAAAAGCCAAATCACAGAAAACATTGACATGCCTCCATCTTGGCAGAAATGTATGCCACTAAAAGTGGATGAGAGAAACATTAACATGAGTAGGCTGTGATATGGGTATTCTGGTAAATGACAATACAGTAGTTGGACTTGGGTTTGGATCTCATTCCTTAGAGATGACTTATTTAGACTTTATGAACTAC
Source organism: Calotriton arnoldi (assembly GCA_963921515.1). Taxonomy (NCBI): domain Eukaryota; kingdom Metazoa; phylum Chordata; class Amphibia; order Caudata; family Salamandridae; genus Calotriton; species Calotriton arnoldi. Next base: position 716,690 of record CAWUFW010001310.1, read on the forward strand.
GGTTAGGTGTTTTGAAACAATTCCATAAATAACACTGTCTCTCTACTGGTCAATAAACCCAGGGTTGCTCCTTTAACTATACTTAAAGAATGTACTATGTTTATTAGCAAACTGAAGATATTTTTGACCCAACCCATCTCCCGCCTTATAACTTTGGCCCTCCTGGTCAGATGGTCAGATCCTGTTTAAACCAGAGATTCCTGGACTGGGCTTAACTTGGTAACAGTTTGTTTAATTTCATGCAGATTTATTAAACAGTGCCAAAGTTACTAGAACAGGAATATGGTTTTAACCCCTTTTTATCTTTGCCACCCTTGATGGATCAGCAATAAACCTGACAAAAAAAACATGTTGACTGGTGTCACAGTTAATGCCAAATTAACACTTTTGACCACAAGATAAACATGCTAAAAGTCTGCCAAGTTTTGCCAGCGTTCAGTAGTGGGATGTCCCTCCGACAGTTCAGCAACATAGGAGTCCCCATATTGAACTTGTGAAAGTACAAAAACCCACCCGAAGGCATATTTTTGCCCCACATCTGCATTGGAGTTAATGTCCGTTTTGAGTTCTAATTGCCGAGCACAATGTTCTTTTTCCTTCTTTCCCATGAGAGGAAATGTTTTTCTTTGTGACTATGTTATACAACGGGCTGCAACTCGGCCTGCGCCCTGCCCCACAGCTTTACTCACATCCCGTTGTATCCAGCAGGACACGCTTTGCACTCGCCGGCAGGGCAGCAATGAAGCCGGCCGCCGCATTTGCCTATAGGCATTTCCTAACAGCGGCGGCCCGCTGGTGTAGCCTCAGATGATCCTCTCCCTGGGGACCATGCAGAGGATGCCATAATTCTCCCCTTTTCTTTCCCAGAATACTTTGGGAAGGGTTCATCGGGTTTTCTTCTACCCTATCCAAGATGGCGCCTATTTAATTTGTGTTCTTGGAAGCTTCCCAATTCAAGGTGGCAGCACTATTCGTTGGGGTAACTTCCTGTCCTGGGGGTATTAAAGGGGTAGATTTCTCTTCCTCCTTGTGTCGCAGCACTTCTTCGCTTGAGTTGGTGTTTTTCCTCGCTCCTGTTGGGATTCCTTGCTCCTGTTGGGATTCTTCGCTCCTGTTAGGTGTTTATTTGCTCCAGTTGGTGGAACTTTGCCTCTTCCTAGTCTCCTTTTGTGTTCTTGTATCCTGCTTCTTCTACTAGACTCCTCTTCTCTGCCTTGTCAACTTAGAGCCTTGCTGAATTCATTGGAGGTTTTTCCCTTCTGGGGTTTTCCATCCTTAGGTCTTCTTCTAGAAGGCACTATCTGCTTAGGCGCTTAAAGTATTGACGGTATTGTGGCTACTGGAAGAGGTTACCCTTACTTCTGGCAGACCAAGACTGTCAAGAACTGAAGTCTAAAATCTTCTGGCTATTCACGGTTTGCGAACAGAAGTTGCCCTTTGGAGAGACTTGGTAGACTATTGTGGAATGTTTTAATGAATAGCCCATTCAAGAGACACCTGCGGTGTACAGATGAGTCCATATATCTTATCTTATTATAGATAGTTCTGTTTGGAGGACGCAGCGACATGCTTGTTAGTGAAAAAACCCTGGAAACCTAACAAGTGTGTAACTGTATCATCTTGATTTAACCTGAATGGACAGTCTTATCAGAACTGCATGTAGGTGTGTAAAACGTAAGAGCTGTGTTTCTTTTAATTAGGGCAGAGCTGCGAGTAATATTAGAATAGAACCGAGCAGAGCAGGAGATTATAGAGTACTCTCCCAAGAGAAAGGACTGACATTATTTGTCTTTCCTTTTGAGGCGGTCTCATGCTGGATCGTTCTCTGATTTATATGGCTTTGATATAATTTGATTTGCATATTATACGAAGTATATGCATTCTGATTATAATTTGCTACTAACCTGATTTTGCCTTCTGTAAACCATTATCTTTTAATAAATCTTCACAGTTTGAAACTAAAATATTCTCTGTCCTTACTGTGGGGCTGTGACAAATTGGGTTGTTGGTTGAGGGTGATGAAACCCTACTCAAGCAAAAGCTGCAATCCTTTTCAGGGTGAACCACAAAAAGTCACTAAATTAACCTGTGCTTAACCCTCTGGTAGCTTGGCACAAACACAGTCAGGCTTAACTTAGTGCAATGTGTAAAGTATTTATGCAGCACCTAAACAGTAATAAAGGGGACACACAGCACAAATCCTAAACCAATTTAGATTTTAATAAATTATTTGAGAGCAAAACAACAAGAAATCCAAGCAGTAGAACTGGAGTTATGAATTTTTAAAGTTTAAGGTGAACAATAGTGCTCTAAAGATCAAAGAGTCAACTGTGGATATCTAGTCGCACGAGACCAGGGCAAGTATATGGGCACCTTTAACACCACTTCCAAGGGTCCAGGACTGGAGAGGCACCACTTGGAGGGTCAGGACTCACACAGGCTGGGTCCAATTGCGAGTTCAAGATGGTGGGAACCTTCTCTGTCCCTGGGGCTCTGCTAAGGAGGCTAGCTAACTAGCCCTTGGAGTCACTCTGGAAATCTTGAGTTCAAGCAGAAAAGCAGGACTCATACAGCAGGACAGTCCTCTGAGGACACAGGGCAGGTTTCAGGTAGGCAGGCAGACCCCCTTGATGAAGCAGGGCTGTCCTCTGAAGTACACAGCAGACCACAGGCAGAAGAGCAGTCCTTTGAGAGTCCTCCGCAGGTCCGGAAGTGAACTGAAGAGTGGGTCTGAGGGTCCTAAATGTATTCTTGGTGCAAACTTTGAAGTGGAAGAAGCTTCTGGAGTCTCCTCCTCCCTCCCTCACGGAAGTGTCTGGAGTTTTCTGCCTCCCTGTCTATGTCCCAGAATGTCTGGAGTCACAAAAGGCTAGTGTGAAGTTCTTTGTGTGTGTGCTGAGGCGTTGTCTTTGAAGTGCAAGTGGGACTGTGCACAGCTCAGCCCCCTCATCCTGCCAGGGTGGCCCATCCTGCCAATCCCCAGTCCATCTATTGTGTGACTGTCTCAGTGGAATACACAAAGGTCAACTACACCTAGTCATGTGACCCAGCAACAGGCTGTAGGCACCAAATGGCTGTGACAAGAAAATTAATCACAGAAAATAAAACCCTCGGGTCTACAAGTTCAACAAGAGCGAGAGAGGTTATCCGAGAAGGTATCTCACCAAACCCTGGGATATTCCTTTTTTAGGACAAAATCCCTCACTCACCAAAGGTGGCAGGCGTCATCATTGGGATTCTCCTCGTACCGGGATGCCTAGTCCCGGCACGGGCTCCAACCCCCTTACTGAGAGGGAAAAGCTCAGGGATGTTTTGTTTCTAAACAGAGGTATGCTAAATACCACAATGATGAGTCAGAAATCAAGTCAGGTGAGAGATGTAGCGCAAGAAAAATGTGATTTGTGAAAGAGTAAAACTAGCAACCAGGTACGTAATATACCTTTATTGACACGTCCCGGGGCTAGGGTTAAAAACAGGGCACTGGCAGGGATAACCTATACCTGCAATTAGTGACGATAGTGGTATGCATGTTTCAACCTATTGCCCCTAGAATGAGGGGTCTTGGCTTTCGTCAGGACCAACTTGTTCTGCTGTAAAGTGAATTTTATATGTAAACTTTCCAGTGTAGTACGGAGTGACATGAATAATAGCAGATATTCAAAAAAAGGGGTGGGTTCTGGGATTCTCAGATTGAGGAGGAAGCATAATTTGAAAAGAAGGAAAAAGATACAAAACCAGTGATCCTTATTCCGTCTGTGGTATATTTTTCAGAGGATTCACTGGTCACACCTATACAAAGGCATAATTTGAAAGACACCAATTAGAAGTTTCTTATGTAGGGTTGCTAAATATTCCATTTTGGATACTCTCTCTCTTTGTTCTTAGAGTTACATAAAGAGCCTCAAAAACTAAAAAAAACACTAAAAACCAATTCAACTTGCAATTTCATTTACATCTCACTAGATATTTGTAGTAGGCATATATATCTTGTCTTAGTGTCTTACCCGTATATTGTGGGAGAACAGACAGACCTCAGCTTAACCTGGCATGCAGCTCAGGAAGGGCACCGCTCTGAAAAAACATGGGAATTGAGTCAATGATCCCATTCCCATCGTGTATTGTCAAATAAAAACAGTCAGGCATTTCCGGGGGAAATCATAAAACGGGAGAAAATCATAAAACCACTTGAAGTCATACGAGTGGTCAACCTTGAAAGTATCCCTAAAGAGGATTGTGTAATTTACCTGGAAGGTCTCTTGAACAAGGTATAACTGAAGTAATTTCTTTGTATACGGCCATCTGTGCCCCTCGTGTTAGCCCTACTCATATCCTTGTTCGGGCGAATCCTGAAAAGGTCCGTGTAGGTAAGAGGGGAAATGAGAGGGGAGATAAGGATGGGGGACAGGAGACGGGAGAAGGACTTAAGATCGTTACAGCTAATGGAGGGGCTAAATAAGCCGCGTTAGCAAAATGGTCTGAAGGGAGGTGCCCCGCTAAAGCGGCACGTGATCTTATCTCTCCATTGGTACCCCAGGCGGTTTGATCTGCTGCCGGATCATGAAGGTACCAAAGCAGTGTTTTTAAAGGATCGCGGGAAGACGTATCCCGCGGTCGCAAGATTTATGACGTCAACTTGGCATCAGTAAATCGACAGTAATGCTGGGAATTGTAGTCCCACGGTGTATCTCTATCAAAAACAACCTGTGTCTCATTTATGCCTGTCAAATAAGTGTGTCTAAATCTGAGTGGAGGTTATGCAAGAAAATAATAAGATGGGCAGCCAATTACCAGAGCTCCGCTCCAATAAAAAATGCTCGGTTGACGAGCTACCTCGCAAAAAGTCGCATATCAATATTATTCACGGTACTAATGTGAAATGACGCTCTCTGGAGTTTATATCTGTGGGATTTCTATTGTCACGGAGGGCTCTGAATTCATGAACTCACGTCTGAGCGTGAGACTGGTAATCTAGTAGTGAAGCCGAGCCCAGAGATGGGGTTGCTCGAAAGGGTCACAAGACATAAATATGCTTGTGAGTGTGAGGGTAATGGAACAGAGGTGTATCAGTGAGTCTCTATTACATAGATGTTATATTAAACCTACCTATGAGTTGTTTGTTCAATAGGTATTGTATGTAGGGAATATTAAGAGTGACTCTTTCGTTTCATTTTCAGTCCGGTAGATTTTCTTTGTATTTGTGGGAGTCACATGAACAGAGGTCAAGTACAGCTCAGCTATTAAGTCATCTCATGCTAGTGGAGACCCAAGGTATGTCGTCATTGAGTCCATTTCTGTCAATATGTAAACTATATACCAATTTTTGTTCTCTTATAAATAGAAAACTGGTAATGTCCACTATGTGTGAAGGGATATAGGGCTGGTCAAGTACTGTCCATATCAGGTCTTCTGCTCTATGACACATTTCCAGAAAGTGATTGGTCAGTTTTGTAGCCTGTTTTTTACAGCGCATGGTGCTCTTATGTTCCATAATCCTGGTTTTTATTTTCCGTGTCGTCATGCCTACATAGCGTAATTTGCATGGGCATGTGATGAGGTAGATCAGTTTATCACTGTTGCAGTTGGTATGTTCTTATGCTGTTTCAATTCCCAAGGCCTGTCTGTCCCAATGTCGATGGAGGTTGTATGGCACGTGTGTTTGCACACCCCACATGAGCTGCACAGGAAATGACCCATCACTGCAGTTAATCCCCATAGGGTATCTTGGCTTGGATTTCTCTTATCCTGTGGCCTAGTGTGTACCAGACTATATCTCAAGTTGCCACTTCTTTTGAAAGCGAATTAAGGGATTTCAATGGAAGTATTGCCTGTATTCAGAATGTTCCAGTTCTTACTGATAGATTTTTTATCTGGTTTGACAACGTACAGTACGTGTTCACACAGGTCAATCTGGACTTCGGTTCTTTGGGAGGGGCAATTTCTAACAGTGCATCTCTATTGTTATTCCGTGCCCTCTTTGCAGATCTGCGTACCAAACGTGTTGGATAGTCTCTCTTCTGTAGTTGTAGAGATAGAGTCTTAGCATGTTCTTTGTATTTTGCTATGGATGTGCAATTCCTCCTGAGTCGCTAAAACTGTCCAAAAGGGAGGTTGTCTCATAGAGACTTCGGATGGTAACTGCTATAAGGTAACAGAGCATTTCGAGCCATCGATTTTCTGTATAGTTCGGTCTCTAGGCCTCCTCCCGAAGGACGAATGAGTAAGGCTAGGAAGGGTAGACTAGATTTACTGTATTCCAAGGTAAACCTGAGAAAGTTGTTCTGGTTGTTCAGCCACAGATGAAAGTGAATGATGGTCTTGGCCTCTCCACGCCAGATAACAAAAATGTCATCAATATATTGTTTCCACATGATTATGTGGGACCTGAAGGGGTTATTCGGTAACAGTACCTGTCTATCTTCAAAGGAATGCATATACAGGTTCGTCAGGCTTGGAGCAAATGTACTACCCATTGATGTACCTGATATTTGGAGGTAAAGGGTGTCCTCAAAGTGAAAGAAGTTTTCTTTCATCACTATGTGTGCACAGTCCATGATAAATCTCTCTCTCGCAGTAGGGTCTCGATGGTCTCGATGGTTGTCAACGTCTCATCTTGCGGAATACAGGTGTACAGAGACTCCACATCAAATAAGACCATGTAGTCCGATTCGATTACAAAAGGCATCTTTGTCAGCTGTCTAAAGACATCATTCATGTCTTGCAGATATGTGGGCATCTTTCTGACCAATGGTCTGAGAAAATAATCCACGAATTGGGATAATGGCTCTAGTAGGGAGCCTATACCAGAGATGATAGGTCTTCCTGGCGGAGGTCTCTGTGCTTTATGTATTTTTGGAAGTGTATAAAGGTATGGAATCACTGGATCTGGAGTAACAAGAAAATCTGCTTCCTTCGGGGTGATCTTCTGTTGTGCTCACCAGCGTAGTGATTTCCAAAGTGAGCCTGTGGGAGGGAGGGCCGGATAAACAGACGCGGAGGCTGTATGTATTTCTTAATGGTGGTTGATTTATTAAGTCTCTCAAGTTTCCAACAAAATTATAAGGGTCTCTTCGGTTTATCACGGGTCTTTCTCCTTCTTCGTGATGTCCTCTCCCTCTTCTGACCGTCTCCTCGTTGTGTGGTCCTCCCAGAGGCTCGGAAATGAAGACAAGAAGGAGCAGTAAGTAAAAGGAGACTAATATTAGAGATGTCCACCCTTCACCTCACCCGTTCGGTGCATCGGGGTCAAAAGGGGGAATTTAAACAAAAAAAAAAGATAGGAACGAACCTTCTCTCTTCTGACAGAGTGTTCTGCAGGTCCTTTCCCCTACCAGTGGCCCACACCAGTTACGATGTCTGCCTTGCGTCTGTGTTTTCCTGGATGCTGACGTTATGTGCCAAAAAGGTGCCGTTTTGTTGCGGTTCAGTGGTGAGGTGCTTTTGGGACGTGGCTAGGTGAGGGTTGGGGAAACAAGTGCTTGTGCTCTTCCCTTGGTGCCCCCCCTCCCGACCCTCCCGACGTGCTTTCTCCCAATTAACTATCCACCCGTCCCGTCAGGACTTACCCGCTCCGCCGCAACTTTCCAGAGCTGCGGCAGCACTTCCGCATCCTCCGGTGGGCTCCACCACTCCTCGCTCCACTTCTCGGATTCGTCCTCCGCCTCGCCGTCCTCTCGGGCTTCCTCTTCTCGGTTGGACTAGATTCCGGCTCCTCTCATGCTGGTTCCTTCCTGCTCCAACGATTCCGGAAGTTCCCTCTTTGTCTCTTCGTGGTCCGTTTTCTCGTTCGCCGTGGTACTCCTTCCGGGGTTAGCGCCACCTCCCACTTTAGGGTCCGACCAACCCTTATCGTCCTGTATTAACACATGACATGGGGGTGTTACCTCCAGAGAAAGGTCACGGTTTCTGTTTTCCTTCTGGGTTGTATCCTGACTCCGGTCTTCGGAAAGCGGACCCAAGTCCAGGAGTGCAGGTATAGCTCGATGATCGGGGTAGCCCTCCTCACAGAGCCTTTTTGTAGGATCAAGCTGCAAAGGACGATAAAACATCTCTTGTTAAGTTGTTTAAGGCATTCTGCCCTGTACATATTAGTGTTCATAACGACTGTTGTCCCTCCTTTGTCTGCTAGCTTAATGGTAATGGACTCGTCACTACTCAAAGTTTTCAATGCTTTGAGTTCGTTCTTTGGTAGATTGTGTAAGTGTTTCTTGGTATTCCTAAAGATGCTTTCCACCTCCTTCTGGACTGCTTTCTCAAAGGTGAGTACTTGGGGTGGTACCGCGTGGGTAGGTGGATTAAATGTAGAATGTCTACATAAATTAGTGTTGGAACTATTTTCCACATTGGTCGGTGTTTATTTGCGTGCAAAGAAGAAATGGAGTCAGATTTTACGAAAGAACTGTGCCAGTTCTTGGTGAATCTGGAATTTGTTGCCTCTGAATGTGGGTACCAAGCCAAGTCCTCTAATGAGTACTTTTATTTCATCTGCAGACAAAGCCTTACCGCTCAAATTGACGACTAAACTGTGTTTTGCTCGTCCCCGGTTGGGGATAGGTTTTTGTCTTGCTCCAAGTGTGACGAGGAGAAGGTGGAGGGCTCCAATGTACCTGTGTCTGCTGTTGTTGTCTCCTTCTTCCTCGCGATCGTCCGCAGCCTTGTCCTAAAAAAGGCTGGTTGAAGTAAGGTTGGGGTTGTGGTTGGAAAGGTAACAAAGGTGGTTGGAAATTTAGTGTCGGGTATCCCCACGGTGCCGGGGGCCACCATTGTTGTTGCAGTGGTCTTAAATATTGGCCCCTCCATCTTCCTTTGCCTCTACTTGGTATTCCTTTCTTCTGTGTCTCACCATTGTTACCAGAATCTGAGTCGCTGGACCATTCTTCACTCCCAGATGATGAATAGGTTGAGCCGTATTTCTTTCCTTTCTGATTGAACTGTGGTGGTGTGTAATCATCGTTGGTGTAGGGATAAACCATCTCTAGAGAACACCGGGCTAGGTCTTTCTTGAATTTGTTGATCTTGGACGTAAGTAGGGACTCTATGTATTCCTTGTTGGTTTTGTTAGCCTTATCTACTTGTTTTTTTATGTAGAGAAACCAAAACAATGGTTTTCAAATGTGTTTAGAGAGTATGGATCTCAACCAAGATGGCGTCTGTGGCTGTGCTTATTATTAGGATTGGCCAATCCCTGATGCAACGGCAGGCGATCAGGGACCAATCTTTTTATGAAAGTTTTATCCTCTAAGAACAGCCTGGGGGTATTGGTCATTTTTAATCCTATGGGGGCACAATTGCCCCGTAGGTATTCTGTCATGATGGCCCCATGTGTGTGGGTACGAGTGTACGATCTTTTTAAAGTTACAAGTTTGGTCCAGTCATCTGTTTGGACTGCTGAACCACTAGGTGTAATGTCAATTATGCTTGGTGTAGTCAGTATTGTCTGGACCATAGCCTCATCAAAGGCAAGTCCTTGAAATTCTGACATGGTGCTGCTAGACAGGTAAGGGAGTTATACAAATAATGTATTCACACAGAAAAGCACTGACTAACTTTCGTTGAGGCGGATAGATCCCTCAGGAAGAGGGAAGAGTAATTATCATAAAAAAGGTACTCGCAGCCGTAGCTGTTCAAACTTGGTTCACAAAGAAAGGGATGGGGGAGTCCGAGGAGAATTTTATAGACCAGCGACCTTTTCGGCATTCGCCCGAACAAGGATATGAGTGGGGCTAACATGAGGGGCACAGATGGCCTTGATGGCCGTATGCAGAGAAATTACTTCAGTTATACCTTGTTCAAGAGATCTTCCCACGAAATTACACAATCCTCTATGGGGATACTTTCAAAGGTGACCACTCGTATGACTTCAAGTGGTTTTATGATTTTCTCCCACTTTATGATTTTCCCCGGTAATGCCTGACTGTTTTTAGTTGACAATACACGATGAGAATGGGATCATTGACTCAATTCTCATGTTTTTTAAGAGCGGTGCCCTTCCTGAGCTGCATGCCAGGTTAAGGTGAGGTCTGTTCTCCCGCAATATATGGGTAAGACACTAAGACAAGATATATATGCTTACTACAAGTATCTTGTGAGATGTAAATGAAATTGCACATTGAATTGGTTTTTAGGGTTTTTTAGTGTTTGAGGCTCTTTATGTAACTCTAAGAACAAAGAGAGAGAGTACCCAAAATGTAATACTTAGCAACCCTGCATAAGAAACTTGTAATTGGTGTCTTTCAAATTATGCCTTTGTATAGGTGTGACAAGTGAATCCTATGAAAAATATACCACGGACGGAATAAGGATCACTGGTTTTGTATCTTTTTTCTCCTTTTCATATTATACTTCCTCCTCATTCTGAGAATCCCAGAACCCACCCCCCCTTTTTTGAATATCTTCTATTATTCATGTCACTCCATACTACACTGGAAATTTGACTTATAATTCACTTTACAGCAGCACAAGTTGGTCCTGAGGAAAGCCAAGACACCTCATTCTAGTGTCAATAGTAGACCACTATCATCCCTAACTGCAGGTATATGGTATCCCTGCCAGTGCCCTGTCTTTAACCCTAGCCCCGGGATGTGTCAATAAAGGTATATTAAGTACCTGGTAGCTAGTTTTACTCTTTCACAAATCACATTTTTCTTGCGCTGCATCTCTCACCTGACTTGATTTGTGACTCATCATTGTGGTATTTAGCATACCTCTGTTTAGAAACAAAACATCACTGAGCTCCTCCCTCTCAGTGAGGGGGTTGTAGCCCGTGCCGGGACTAGACAAGGAGGATCCAAATGATGAATCATGCCACCTTTGGTGGGGGAGGGATTTCGTCCTAAAAAAAGGATTTTCCCAGGGTTTGGTGAGATACCTTCTCGGATAACCTCTCTCGCTCTTGTTAAACTTGTAGGCCCAAGGGTTTTATTTTCTGTGATTAGTGTTAAATTGGGGAGTCAACCCTCGCTGGTCTATAAAATTCTCCTCGGACCCCCCCCCCATCCCTTTCTTTGTGAACTAAGACAAGAAAATGCTAACTTTCTAAAAGTGGCATTTTTAGAAATGTGACTTAAAATCTGACTTTACCATTAAATAGGAATTTAAATGACACTTCATTAGACTCCAAACAGGACATTTCTACCCGCTCCCAACCAAAAGTTATCACTTATTAAATGTAATAAACAATGCATCATGGAATTCCTTTCTACTTCCAGACGATGCGGAGCTGTTCCAATCTATGGCTTCTTTAAAACCTTCCAATCACTTCATCGATCCTCTACCCGCCAAGTTTTTCAAAGAACTCAAATCGGCCATTCTTCCATTCTGGTCCCTGATTATTTATGAATCTCTCATGCAGGGTAGGATTCCTGATTGCCACAAGATGGGTCAAGTCACTCCCATCCCAAAAAAGCCAAATGCAGACTTAGCTGATCCTAACAATTTCCGTCCAATTACTACTATCATGACTTTAGCCACATTGCTTGAGAAATGCATTTACACACAGCTCTGCAACCACATTGAGAAGTTTCAGCTCCTTGACCTTTACCAGTCAGGTTTCAGAGCGGGTCACAGTACTGAAACAGCCCTAACTCACATCATTGATGATGCCTTGAGATCTCTTGACCAGAATGTACCTTGTCTACTGAGCCTTCTTGATTTGTCCTCAGCATTTGACACGATCAAACATGAAAACCTGATTGCTCTTCTTCAAAAAAGGATGGGGCTATCAGGCCCTGTCTTAAATTGGTTTGCCTCGTTCCTACGAAATAGCACGCAAAGAATCAAAGTTAACCACTCCCTTACAACCAGTACCCCGGTCGCAATTGGAGTGCCTCAAGGTTCCACACTCTCGCCCACGCTTTTCAACCTTTTCATGGAACCACTCTCCGAAATTCTGAACAGCTCTAACATTCAATACCATATGTATGCTGATGACACTCAATAGTATTTGAAAATCTCTTCACCAGATGACATAAAAACTAGAAACTGTGCGCTGCTAAAAACTCAACAATAGTTAACTCATGATCATCTTTTGCTAAATACTCTCAAAACTGAATTTACTCCTGATTGCCCCCCACAATGACTCTACACCCACTCAAGACTGGCTCAAACAACTTACAGAGCTCAACTGCGCCCCTCATGCTGTTGACTCTGCAAATCTTTAGGTATAACTCTGGACAAATACCTGAATATGCAAGATCACATAAGTGCAACCATACGGGAAGGCAATCATCAGCTCAACACAATAAGGAAAATCAAGCCATTCTTGCCTTCTGAGGACATTCAGTCTGCAGTCCAATACCTAGTTATCTCACGCTTGGAATATGGATTGGTGACCCTAGCTGGGTTACCGAAAGCTAGATTGGCACCTCTTAGAGCCACTCTGAATTCTTCTGCTAGTCTCATCACTGGTTCCAGAAAACATGACTACATCACACCAGACCTAATTCAACTAAACTGGCTGTCTATCAAAGCAAGGATCCGTTTCAAGATAGCTTGCCTGACGCACAAACTATTCACTACAACACCCTTGTTTACCTGGCAAAAAAACTTGAACTATCGGGTTTGAATCGGAACCTAAGAAGCTCTAACACCATACTGTTGAAACCTCCCAAATTCAAAAAGAAAAGAACATGCAATCGTGCTTTCTCTGGTCTCGCACCAAGAATATGGAACGCTCTTCCTCCCGAGATCAGATTAAACCCCTCTACCGCCTCATTCAAAAAACATGTCAAATGATTACTCCTGAATGACCATCTACAGCAATAGTCCGGTAGCCATCTTAACTTACTTCTATTTCCTGTTGACACTCTTTGATACTTTTGTTTAAAAGTTCTAATTTTGTCTCTTCATGTGCCCTATGAGATTTGTTGCTCTTCTGGAACTTTACATGTCCCACAAGATGGGTTGTTACCTCGGTTCAACATTGTAATTCTGTTTTTCCATGTGCTCTTTTTCTGGTACCTCACATGTCCCTTATGATGTTGTATTCATGCTTTTTCCTTCTTCCACTTCCGCTCCTTTGCACAGCGCTCTGATACCCGTATGGGTCATGTTCGTGCTTTATAAAACTTTTCAAATAAATAAATAATGTAACCCAATGTTTTCATATGGAAAAGGTCGTCATCATAGTAGTGAAAAAACGAATTTGGGAGTTTTTCAGCACCAGGACTTGTAAAACCTAAAAGTACATGTCCAACTTTTTTAATACAATGCACCCTGCCCTCTGTGGTGTTTAGGGCCTACCTCAGGGGTAACTTATATGTATTTAAAAGGGAGTTTTAGGCTTGGCAAGGGATTTATTTTGCCAAGTCCAAATGACTGTTTAGAGGCTGCAATGGCAGGCCAGAGACATGTTTTAAGGGGCTACCTAAGTGGGAGGCACAACAAGTGCTGGATGCCTACTAGTAGCATTTAATTTACAAAGCCTGGGCTTATGGTAAACCCATTTTACTACAGACTTATTAGTAAATTACATTTGCCAATCAGGTGTAAGCCAATTTGAACATGTTTTACGGAGTGAGCACAAGCACTTTAGCACTGGTTAGCAGCGGTATAGTGCAGAGTCCTCAGGTCAACAAAATCAAATTCAGCAAAACAGGAGAAAGAAGGCAAAACATTTGGGGAATACCACCCTAAGACCCTTGTTGGGTTCTTGCATTCGTGGACTCCGCTTGCCGCACCAGTAGGGGAATTTCGTCTTCCTGCAGTGCTTCTTCGACGCATCACCAGCAAACCAAAGGATCTGGATTAAGCCAAATATATCTGGGTAAAGCACTAGACATGAGCTGTACATTTACAGTACTTTTTCTGCTGATAACTATCTGACCTTGTTCTGGACTGCCTCTCTGCTTCTGATCTCATTGGTTCACTTGGCTGGGGGGTCACATGCGCCTAAGTCATTCTTATGTACATGTTAATACTAGGTTTACAGCATATCTGATACTGCTATGAATCTATGAAGGCTAATCATTTTTATCTTTTCCCTTTTGACTTGTGTGAGGTGGCCCATGACAGTGCTCATGAAGTAATGCATTTTGTGTCATATGGTGTTTTCATTTTCTCTTTTACAGTGCCTCAGTATTAGCCTTATGTTAAGACACTGTTTTAAATGTTAAAGGTATGCTACGTCACAGTTGCTTATTTGCTTAGGAGGTGCAGTAAATATCCTTGAGTGTTCTCTACATGTATTCTTCTCTCTCATCTTAGATACATAAGAAAGTACGTGTTGACCCTAAACCACTTCTTGCAGAAGGAGTAGGGGACACATACAGGTACTAGAACATTGTGTATAGTTTGAAGTAATGTAAGAGATAGGGACGCTCTCAGAGAAGGTTTACCACTGATATATGTTCATTCTTTCATACAGGGAGATCCTAGATGAGTCACGACATTCCTGCCTCCTACTGAGCAGTCAGCAGTGGGCGTTTGTCTCTTCCCTTCCTCTCTCCCCCCCTGCTTGGATCTGACTTCGACTATGTTGGGTCGTTTAAGGCAGAAGGGAGGTTGGGACCTTTGCATCTTGATCGCCGCTCGCTCCAGTGGAAAATTCAGGTGAGGATTCTGACATATACAGAATGCAGTTTCAAACCTAAGGGTTCCCTCCCAGACACCCAAACGTAAGGACCTCAAAGATCTGAGGTAAACCATAAGTCGGCCCTTTATTCACTAAATAGTCAATAATGGGCGCCATTGTGCTTCAAACTTATATTCTTTTTCTACAAAGGACCGTGGCAATTTTTCCATGGCTATTAGAGTCCATAATTTGCTGACCCATTCCTGTGTGGAGGGTATCATCGGGGTTTTCCATTGCACTGCTAGCAATTGCTTCACCGCTAGTACCATCTTGGTAATGATCCTCCAATCTTTTGTGGTCACTGCGGTCATATTCATGGCTTACGGCCTAGGATTATTGTGGCTGGGTCAGGCAGAAATGGGTATCCCAACACCCCCTTAATGTGGCGCAGGCTTTCTTTCCAAAACGTTTTCAAACTAGCGCAAGTCCACCATATGGGTATATAATCCCCCTATTGGCCACACTGCCTTCAACATAGCCCGTTTGATGCTGTGTGTATTCGTTGCAGTTTTATAGGTGTGATGTACCAGAGTGCCATGCCTTGTACATTGTTTCCCTATTCTTCAAGCTCTTGCAAAGTAAGGTGATATCATTCCAGAGCCTCTCCTAGGACTCCCTAGAAAGGGGACAACATAGAATCTGCATCCACTGTCGCATGTACAGCCAGTCCATATCAGGGGTGGGTTTAGCTAGAAGGGCATATATAGCAGGGATTAAGCCCTTAGGACCACTGTAAGTGGTGAACAGCTTTTCCCACTGCTGAGTGGCTGCTGAGTTATTGATTGGGTATAATACCCAATGTCGTTGTTGTAAGTATCTCATGCGTTCTATTTCCTGTAGATGAAATTCCTATTTGCACTACAAAAAGTCTTTAACACTCACGCCCCCAAATAGGTCCTGAAGCATCCTGCATCCTCCTTTGTCCCAGTGTGCAAATTCCCCTTTCACTATTTCTGGGGAGAACTATGCATTACCGAACAGAGGTATAGATGAGGGCGGGAAAGTCGTTAGCCCTTCACCCCTGGTAGGTCTATCCTATATGGTGAAGGGGGTCTTAAGAATTTCTGAGAAGTAGCATACCGCCTGTCTGGCGGTCTTGGGGAGCTAGGGCACTGCCCAAGGGGCCCTTCCCATGACCGTAGCACCCATATGCATCCAGTGGCGCTCAGTCTCATATAGGGACCATTCGAAGAAAACACGCAGCTCGGCCGCCTGATAGTATTTACGGAGGTCTGGTAGACCACGGCCACCAGACATTCTAGAGGATCTTGTAATAATCTTAGAGACCCTTTCCTTCTTCCCGGCCCAGCTAAAGTTATCTATGCCTTGTTGCTGAAGCTGCATATCCCTTTCCGGAAAGGTGACAGGCAGTGCTTGAAATAAATAAAGTAGGCAAGGTAGCAAGTTCTGCTTTATAAGCGCCACCCTGCCAAGCCAGGAGACATACAGCCTCTGCTATCTGCAAAGGTCAGTGTGGACGGCGTAAAGTGCATGGGGATAGTTGGCTGCGAATAACAGGCGGTGCTATGGTGTAAGATACACTCCCAGGTGTTTCAGTTTTTTCCCTGGCACCCATTTAAACGGGGTCGAAGTAGTCAGCTTGGTCTTCGTCTCCCGCGAGAGCCCCATGCTCGACATCTCCGATATGGCCAGGTTCACCTTAAAGCCGGATACTGTCCCCAATATTCCTAATAATTTCAGCCCATTGTAGAGGGTCTGTCAGGGTCAGAAGGATATCATCTTCAAATAAGTGTATGGCATGCTGTTCCCCAGTGACGAGCATACCCCTTATTCTCGAGTGTCCCCTAATGATGGCTGCGAGGGGCTCGACTGCCAGTACAGACAACAACAGTGAGAGCAGGCAGCTCTGTCTAGTCCCTCGCAGGAGGGGGATCTCCTTCGATCTCTCCCCATTAACTAGGACCGAGCTGTTAATGTCTAGTAACTAGCGCTCAGCCAAGTCAACCGACGGGGCCGAAGCCCACCGCCTCCAGTTCCTTAGAGAGGTAGGGCCAACCGACTCCATCAAAGGACTTTTCGGCATTAAGCGACAGTATTACCTTGGAATCCCCCGATAATTCGCCTTTTCTATTAAGTGTACCACTCTCTTAATGTTGTCCACCGCCTGACTGTGTGGCACAAACCCAGACTGGTCAAGGTCGATTAAATAAGGTAAGTGGGGTAGTATCCAATTCGCAAGGATCTTTGCAAAGTTTATAACATTGGAGTTTAACAGGGTTATGGGCATATAAGCGCCACAGTCCTCTGCTGGTTTACCAGGCTTCGGGATCAGCGTGATGTTCGCTGCAGCCATCCAGGGAGAGACCGTCCATGAGGATAAGAAGGAATTGAAGAAAGTGATTAAATGTGGGACCAATGTAGGTTTGTAAAACCAATTTGTGAGACCATCCAGTCCCTGTGATTGATCAGGATGTAAGTCTGAAATAGCTTTTGCGATCTCCACCTCCAAAATTAACTCCTCCATGTGGTCGCTATTGGCTTTCGAGAATGTAGGGAGGTTGGCCTTAACTGGTATTTGACTTATCTGTTAAGGTTGCGGTGTTGGACTGTGAAGCTCCACAGGCCACAGCAAAGATTGGGATTTATTAATCTTCTATTGTGAAATTGTACTAAGATTGATGTTTGGATTATCCTTGTGCACAGGAGTAGACCATGTTAGTCTATGTGTGTTCCCACCAGTCAAGAACTAGCTTTGTGTGTTTGATAGTACCAGGAAGGTACTATTCCCTATTTCCCTTGAAGCGATTGCTGATTCTGTTTTCAGTTTAGGCAAAGCGGAAAAGGATTTGTGAACTTTTTGCTATTTTGTTTATGCAAAGTGGATCAGAGTAAAGAGAGAATTGCTGAGTGCTGTGTTGAGAGCTACGTCATTAGGTGTTGTGCTGAGACTGTTTGTTTAGCTTTGTGTGCTGCACTGGAATTGGCCTTTACGTTGATTGAGGTTGGATTGCAAATACTTGATTCCAGGGAGTCGTGCTGGGATTGAATGGTAGTGTCGTCGAGTACCGCATTGTGATTCACTGGAAACCATTAGTCATTTCATTTAGGATTGAACAACTCTGTGTTTGTTTTGCACGAGTTGCAAAAATTAACTTCTTAAGAAAACAAGAGCTATGTTTTTTTCAAACAACTTTATTTTACTTTTAACCAACCAAGAGGAAGGTACAGGAAAATGAAAAATGGGACATGGGGAAAAAAAAGAGAAAAACAAAAGCATATGCACAGTAGAGTGACGCAGATCATATCAAGATATACAATGTTCATGAGCTACATCGTTGGCATTGGCACTAATGCTGCACCACAACTCAGTTTTCTGTCTCTGGGCAGATGGTACTCTCCCGGTAGTTACATGAGTCATGAAAACCCAGGATGCCCCTGCATACAAATATAGAGATACACAATTTATCCAGTGGTTTCATTGGAAATTTCATCATCCTAAGAGTGTGACATGACGCACAATCCAGATTGGTGCAGAGTCTTGGAGAGAACCTCTGGGTTGCCACCCAGCATCTGCCCTCTCTTCATATGGGTCATGAAGAGGCGCAATATTTTCTCATATTTGTACATTCTATCATGTATTGTTTCCCCCAGCTTTTTAATAGCGTAAATGGGGCACGTCTTTCCCCACCACAGGTTGATCAGTGCGTGTTTGGTGGCTTCCACATCTGTGCCACACGGAGGGTTTTCCGAGTGAGACGTGCTCCTGGAGTCCGACCGAACGAGTATGCTGCAGCCGTATGCTGACGGACTCGGTTTGCTCAGTCTCCCATTGAACTCAATGGGAGCCCGTGTACAGACGCGTACACAGGCTCCCAAAGCAGAAAAGGTTTGGGTGGGGAAAAGCGTACACCCTGTGGCGGGCACCCCATGGTGCCCGCCACACTGTGCATGCTTGGATCGGGGGGACCCATGGGCACCCCCGTGATAGATTCGGAGGGCCCTGGGTGAAGGGGGGCCTGGTACGGCCCCCCGAAGTACGCTTCCGACAGCCGTTTCGTCTCGCTGAGACCGAGGCGAAGCGGCTGTCCGAATCGTGCATCGTACTCGCTCGGTCGGAAATCGGCTCCATTGCACGGCACGATTCGTCTACAAACGAGACGTACGGAGCGGTTCGGGTCTGGAAACGATTTGGTCGGCGCTTACGCGATCTTCGCATCGTACTTGGTCGTTCGGACTTGTGTAAGATTCGGTCGTAAACAAGGGCTACGAATCAGATCCGGTAAAGCCAAATCCGATTCGGAGGCCTTCCGAGCGAGATCGGAATCGGGCCCTTACTGGTGTAGGATGATCCGCGCAGGACAACTCTTCCGCTGACAGCCATCCTAGAAAGACAGAAAGGACAGTGTTATGGGGAAAAGAGACAATAAACAGAAAACAGACACGTGCCAGAGGGGTCGGAGAGAAAAGAGGAGGGTTTACAAAGACAACAATTAAAGAAGGACTCTAACCCAAAACAGGGCGTGTTTCTGGAGGACGTGACAAGGAAGGGGGAGTCTTCAGCCAAGAGAACGCTGCAGTGGAAAACCTATTTCTTGGATGCAGTGAAGGAAAAGAGGAGACGAAAATGACCCGGAGAGTGAGAAAGATGGCAACCAAGAAGACGTCTGATACTAGAACTCGTGGTCCCCGACTGGAGGGCAGTGGCAACCCGGGTGAGTAGCGCTAGAAGGAAAGGATAAGTAGGAGGTGGGAGGGTGCTGGGAAAATGGTGATGCTTTCTTTTACCCCAGTTGAATTTTCTTTCCCTTTCCCTATTTGAGCATGGAGGATACTGGTATTAATTATCTCATCCTGACTATAGAGATAAAAGTCTATCCCCACCAGTAAAACATGCTGTACAATAGGAAAGGGACAAGAAAAGAGAGAATTGATTTCTTTTGTAAAAGCATAAAGAATGCCAGTGTCTATTCCGAACCTCCCTACTAACCCTTTCACTATTCACTCCCTTCCACAGGGACCATGTGGAGATAGAAAAAGAGACAACCCAATATTGAGACAACTTGAAGAAAGCAGAGTAGTGTTGGTTAGAACTTAATTGAAGTAGAAAAACAAGGACGAGTAAGTATAAAGGTTTTATTTTACAGCGGCTGGGAGAGTGATGAACCCAGGTAGGATTGCCACCCAACTCTCAAATTGGCTACAGCAGGTAGCCCTTTATATAGTGTATTTTTGCTGAATCATACATACTAATCATGTGACCGACAATGGCCATATATGGCATATTTGAGCAACATTACACAACTAAAGAATAATCATGCCATTTATTCCTGTCCATCTTCAAAAACTTGTGGTCACAGCACTAATCTTTTCTAAATTAGATTACTGCAATGGGCTTTATGTGAGCTTACAACAGAAATTATTGACAAAACTTCAAACCCTGCAGAATACGGCAGCACACCTCATTGTTGGCATTCCCAAACATCAGTCGGCTTCTATACTCTATGCGAACTTCACTGGCTGCCCATACGAAAAAGAATTACCTTTAAGGCCTTATGCGTTGCCTATAAAGCCCTGCATGATTCTTGACCAGAATTTTTTATCCAGAATTTTAGACGGTATAGGACCTCTAGATCACTTCGTTCTTCGAATGCAAAATACGCAATAGTTCCAGCATTCAAGAAAGCACTTTGGGGTGGAAAAGCTTTGTGACCAGCACTGCAAAGATCTGGAATTCCCTTCCTCTTAACCTCAAAAAAGTCAAAATGTTCTTCAATTTAGGAGAACCCTGAAAACATTTCATCACTAGTCTTCTCCCTTCCTAGACTCATCTGACTCTGGCTACTTGCAAGGAAGCACCAAGACACCCTCGGGTATTTGAGCGCTATACAAAATATATTAACATAACATAACATAAATACAAGCCTCCCACCCTCCTACTTTATTGGTGCAATCATCTGACTATGTGTTATTTGTGCCATCTGACTACGTGTTATTTGATTTGTGCAATCTGACTACGTGTCTATTTCTAATACCTCAGCACAAGCAGAACGTGTGATCTGACTAGGTGTTATTTGGTTTGTGCAATCTGACTGTAAGCAGAACGCGTGATTGTGCTCTTGTTGCAAAGTATTTTGATCATCCCTTATGCGTAATTCTTTTACTTTACTGTATTCTAACCCTTGAGTGTTCCGCTCCCTTTTGTGCCAGTTTCCCGCCGCAGCTGCCCCTGCGGCCCCGCCCCCCAATCCTGCACGCCCCCGCCTCTTGTCCTTGCTCCTGCCCCCCTCCCCTTCATATGGCGACCGCCGCGCGGTCGCGCAGTGGACGCGCGCAGCGGGCGCGCCTAAGGCAAGCCCGTCTGCGCCCGTCCGCGCCTGGACCGTGCCCAGAGCCAGAACCTCTGGCCCCCGCGACCACCACAAGATCCGTCACCGCTACGACGCAAACACCCTCCACGCACTCAACGCCGGACGGACTTCCACCTGCTTCCAGGCCACCCCGAAGCTCATCCACGGACCCTTCACCTGCCGAAACTGCAGCTACACCAGCCAGCGCACACCTACACATCCTGCCCATCCCAACACTGCAGGCCACAACTACCTCAGCTGCGTACTACTCAACACCCGCTCAGTCCACAAGCACGCCGTCAAACTCTGGGACCTGCTCGACTCCCCCGCACCGGACGTCGCCTTCCTGATGGAGACCTGGATGAACCCCTCCTCGGCGTCCGACATAGCCATAGCCATCCCGGACAGCTACAAGATCACACGCAGGGACCGAAACAACAACAAACCAGGAGGAGGAATAGCCATCGTCCACAGGAACACCATCAGAATCTCAACCAACACCGAAGACTCCCTCAGCATGGCCGAACACCTACACTTCCAGATCCACGTCGATCACAACACCACCCTCAGAGGAACCCTCGTCTACAGACACCCGGGACCCCGACCACAGTTCAGCGAAGCCATCGCCGACCTCATCAGCACGCACGCCCTCGCCTCCACAGACTACATCCTCCTCGGAGACCTGAACTTCCACCTCGAGAGCGCCAACGACAGCAACTCCACAACGTTGATCGACAACCTCGCCAACCTCGGACTCAAACAACTCGTCACAACACCCACCCACTCCGCCGGTCACACACTCGACCCCATCTTCTCCGCCAGCAACCACGTCACTTTCAGCCACACCACCGAACTCCACTGGACCGACCACCACTGCATCCACTTCTCCTTCGAGAAACACACCGCACACAACCAACCGCAACGTATTCCACATTGCAGGTGGAAAAAAGTCACCCAAGACCAGCTCACCACCACACTCGCCCGAGACCCTCCACCCGATCCCTCCGAGACCGACCCAGCAACCAATAACTTCAGACAATGGATCGACGACTGCGCCAACACCCTCGCCCCGATCAGGAAACCATCCAACAGGCGCACCGACACGAGAGCCATCTGGTTCAACGCCGACCTCCAGAACTCCAAGCACACCTGCAGAAGACTCGAGAAACAATGGCGCAATGACCAGACACCAGACAACCACGCAGCCCTCATGGACGCCAGACGCAAACACCACCAACTCATCCGATCCACCAAAAGAACCTCCTTCAAGAAACGCATCGACAACAACGCACACAACAGCAAAGAGCTCTTCAACATCGTGAAAGAACTCGCCACCCCCAGCTCCTGCTCCAATGACATACCGCCATCACAAGAACTATGCGACTCCCTGGCTACCTTCTTCCACCGCAAGATCGCAGACATCCACAACAGCTTCAACACCCAGACACCGACAACAGACGCCATCACCCTCGACTCTACACCCACCAAGCACAACGACCTTCTACTCTCCTGGCACAACGTCAACGACGAAGACACCATCAAAATCATGAACACCATCCACTCCGGCTCACCTGCCGACCCCTGCCCCCACCACATCTTCAACAAGGCAAGCTCCATCATCGCACCCCAACTCCGAAAGATCATCAACTGCTCCTTCGAGACCACCACCTTCCCAGAAAGCTGGAAACACGCCGAGATCAACGCCCTTCTCAAGAAACCCAAGGCGGACTCAAAGGACCTCAAGAACTTCCGACCCATCTCCCTGCTCCCGTTCCCGGCGAAAGTCATTGAGAAGACCGCCAACAGACAACTGACCCACTTCCTGGAGAGAACAACATCCTAGACTCCTCCCAATCCGGCTTCCGCAGCAATCACAGCACCGAAACCGCCCTCATCGCCGCCACGGACGACATCAGGACCATACTGGACAGCGGCGAAACCGCGGCCCTCATCCTCCTGGACCTCTCGGCCGCCTTCGACACCGTCTGCCACCTCACCCTGCGCACACGCCTCCACAATGCAGGAATCCGAGACAAAGCCCTGGACTGGATCACCTCCTTCCTCACCGGCAGAATGCAGAGAGTCCGCCTCCCCCCCTTCAGATCCGAAGCCACCACGATCACCTGCGGCGTACCCCAAGGATCATCCCTCAGCCCGACCCTCTTCAACATCTACATGGCACCGCTCGCCAACATCGTCCGAGCACACCACCTCAACATCGTCTCATACGCCGACGACACCCAGCTGATCCTCTCCCTCACCAAGGACCCGGCCACCGCCAAATCCAACCTCCATGAGGGAATGAAGGGCGTCGCAGAGTGGATGAAGACTAGCCGGCTGAAACTGAACTCGGACAAGACAGAGGTCCTCATCCTTGGCTCCACCCCCTCCGCATGGGACAACTCCTGGTGGCCGACCACGCTGGGAGCTGCCCCGACACCCACCAACCACGATCGCAACCTGGGGGTCATCCTGGACTCAACGCTCTCTATGACCCAGCAAGTCAACACGGTTTCCTCCTCCTGCTTCAACACCCTCCGCATGCTCCACAAGATCTACAGATGGATCCCCACCGAAACCAGAAGAACGGTCACCCAAGCACTCGTCAGCAGCAGGCTGGACTACGGCAACACCCTCTACGCAGGAACCACGGCTACACTCCAGAAGAGACTCCAACGCATACAAAACGCCTCCGCACGCCTCATCCTAGGACTCCCCCGCCACAGCCACATCACCACCCACCTGAGAGATCTGCATTGGCTCCCGGTCAACAAGAGGATCACCTTCAAGCTCCTCACCCACGCTCACAAAGCACTCCACAACGCCGGACCAGCATACCTCAACGAGCGACTGTCCTTCTACACCCCGAACTGCCAGCTTCGCTCCGCCGACCTCGCACTCGCCACCGTCCCACGCATCCGCCGAACGACCACCGGCGGAAGATCATTCTCCCACCTCGCCGCCAAGACATGCAACACCCTCCCCGTCCACCTGCGTCAGACCCAGGACCTGCTGACCTTCAGGAGACGTCTCAAGACCTGGCTGTTCGACCAGTAGCTGCTCCCCCCCCTCCCCTTAGCGCCTTGAGACCCTCATGGGTGAGTAGCGCGCTCTACAAATGATTTATTGATTGATTGATCTCTCCCTACTAAATTGACCTCAAAGCTGAATGGCTACTTGTATCACTCCGCTGTGTTCCGCCCCTCACATGATCATTCTTTGGAGGAACTGTCAATACTGGTTTGTTTGTGGTACAAGAGACTTCTTAATTTGTTTGTTTTATTGATTTCTAGCTACTATCAGTATGTATCAAAGGTTGCAGTTGTTCTCTCTCTGAGGAGCTCATCCACTGTAATTCATTAACTTGACGCAATGGGCACATACTGCAGTCTAATCACGTACATTTGTGTGTGGTACAGGTGAGATTTTTAGTGGCACTTTCTCGGGTGCCCCTCCTCACTATCTATACTAACACTTTCTATACTAACATTACCCCCTTTAGTTGATTCTTCAACTATCTCAGATGTTGTCCTATCTTCTCTCATCATGGACCTAGGGCCTGCAATTTGTCTGTTAACATACATTCCCTTTCCCAATTTTGTGACTGGGTTTTTACAGCAATGTAATATTAGTTGGAAGATACAACACATAACAAGCAGCACCACTATTTTCGGAGTAAGGATTTAAACAGACCAGATACCCAATTTGGAAGCCAACTAAACCAGTTTGAGAACCATTCATCTGGGGCACCTCCTTCTTCATCCATAGACTGTTGTAGGGCATGTAAAGTTTGTATGGCTCTAGTTAGAGAGCCATTTTCAGCTCCACCGCCAATGGCTGTGAGCAAATCCAACACATATCTGTTTTGTATTACCATCATTCTTATGGCTCTTAGTTCTTGTTTAATCTAATTGAAGCCATCTTCAGTATTGTCCATCATTTTTAAAAGTTCCCACCTTGTGATCTGCAACCACCTTGCATTTGCTTTTATTTGCAAGGTGAAGAACGGTATTGACCCTCCTGCATTGACTTGGCTCTCACTGAAAAGTCAGAAGTCTTATGGGTTATTTTTATATATATTCCATCCAAAATACTCTGTTTCTCTTCTTGTTCTTTTTTTGGGGTAGAAGGGTAATCTTTTTGCTCATTGGGTGTTTGTGCAATGCTGAAATATCCTCTCCTGGAATTATTAACACCGGGTGTGCAAGGTTACCAGGGACCCGATGCCGTGCCATCTGAGTGACAGTTTGGCATAGACTTTTTCCCCACACTGCCAGTAGTAAAGCATTAGACCAGAGCTCCCACAGAGACCTTCCTTGGCAAAAAATTATGAGATTGTGACTCCACCCCTCCTATGAATAAATGTATCCATTTATTAGCATTGTTGGTCTTATTTTACACCCATCTTGGGGAGTCTTGGGAATGTTTGTGTAGTTGTTACATCTAAGATCGGGATCGTATACTGCTAGCTTTCCTCGCTGTGTCATATATTCTTTCAGGAATTCATGTCTTTTATAACTTCCTAGTACTTTTCCGATTCTTCCATTTCTTCTAGTTCTTCACGTATCATAGATTTGTCTGTTATAATTTTGGTTAAACTGTTACTCGTTTCATAGGCAGAGGCTGGATTTGACCTCTTACTCCACAGGCAAGCAAGTGTATCAAGCAGAGGGTGATATTTGGGTCTACCTCTTTTGTTAAGTATAGAATTGGGGCGGATGTTGAGTGAGGTATCAATGAGCACACATAACATGATGTGTTAGTGGTCTGTTCTCCAATGTTTTTCATGTTTGCATACCATGTGTTATCCTTTAA
Source organism: Calotriton arnoldi (assembly GCA_963921515.1). Lineage (NCBI taxonomy): Eukaryota > Metazoa > Chordata > Amphibia > Caudata > Salamandridae > Calotriton > Calotriton arnoldi. The sequence continues at coordinate 742,379 of CAWUFW010001310.1, forward strand.
TCCTGTATGAATATTGTCATCCTTAGTGTAAGTGTTTGAGTATACGCTATTCATTTCTCTAATTTCCCTACATGTATGCTTGTTTAAGCTATAATTGTCACTATTGCCATTATTACCCCTATCATTTTTGCACATTAATTCTTTAGGTGAATCAATATGATATATTTATATATACATACACAACCCAGCCGTGCATAATATAAAAAATAACAAAATAATATATATCTCATATCTCTTTGAGGTGAAATAAAGTCCAAATGCCATGTTGGAGGGGAGGATGCCTCTGGTTTCTTTTCCTTTCTTCGTCTTCCCCCCTTTTATTTCCTCTACATCTCTTGGTATTAAGTCTTGTTTGTCCGTTGTATGTGTGTGAGATGGATCCATTGTGTCCTGTCTTACAAATTCAGTGCTGTATCTATTGATTCAGTGACTGTATATCCAGGACAGCAAATGGGTTACAGTGTCTAATTGAGAACTTTGCCCTTTATATGAATGGGAAAAATCTAATACTGAATCTTAGTAAAACATTTACTATGACCTGTGGCAGGGGCAAAACTAAACTTAAAAACCATCACATGGAAGAAATTCCCATAGAAAGAACAACCTCCTTCTCATATTTAGGTCTCCTATTCACTAATGACGGTAGTTGGGATACCCACATAGAACGTTGCAAATTGAAATTTTTAAGAATAGTTGAAGCTATTTTTAGATTTTCTCGGAAAATCGGGAACAAACCTGTTAGAGAAATTTTAACTTTATACAGGAGTAAATGCCTTACGGGCACCTGTTATGGCGCTGCATTATGGGGGAGAGCAAATCATAACCTTCTGGAAACTGGAGAAAACAAGTTCTTGAGGAGGCTTCTAGCAGTCCCTAATTCCACCCCTGCGTACATAGTCCATAAGGAATTGTCTGTCCCTTACATTAGTGATTACATTAGCATGGCTGCCCTTATGCTTTGGCACGGGATCTGGACCAAAGAGGAAACGAGATTTACTAAGATGATAATAATGTATTGTTTAGCCCTAGACCATTACAAAAAAATTCCCTGGCTCCAATACATTTATAGTCTTTTGGTAGAGTGTAAGGTGGCAGTTGATTTTAGAGACCCCACAAATATTCGGAATTATAGCAGAAGGGATCTAAAACAGAGACTTATAACATCAAGAGATACACTGAGAGAAAGGGTGTCCTCCACTAAACAGAAGATAAGATCATATTGTGAAGGGCCAGTATCATTGAGTACCCAACCATATAATATCCAACATAGATTTTACTTAACAAGATTGCGTTTGGGTACCCTCCACCACCTGTTTGCATTTCCAAAGAAGGGCAGGTGGCATCGATCTCTTCCACTTTGCCCTTGTGATGGAAAATCGCCACAGTCTACATTACATTTTATGCTTTTTTGTTCTTTTTACAGGGATATTAGGAAATATGTGTTTCGATTATTGTTTGTTGACAACAAACTATTTTTTTATAAACAGGCTTTTAACTATATGTGCAGCTTAGAAAATGACTCGATTTGAAATGCTGTAATTGTTTTTATACAAATAGCGATTAAATGAAGAATAGACATTTCCTATTTGGAGGCCCTAACATATGAGGAAACTGGACCATGAGAAATTAAATAATTGAAGTATTCATTGTGCGGCTACTGCCCCTTGTAGATCCCCAGTGTAAATGTTTAACCAACTTAGTTGAATATGTACTACATCTTAGCTCGCTTTTAATTCTCTTCTGATTATGCACTTTATGTAATAGAACATACTGGATCTACTGACCATATGGTATCCTTGGTGGTGCAATGTAAATCGTTCTTTTTAATCTTGTTCAAGTCTATATCTATTTTATATATTGGAATGAAAATTTTTTTTTAACTGACCAGTTTTTTAATTTTTTTTTATTTTTCTGTTATACCGCAATGCACTTTATGTACTAGAATGCATTAGATTCCTTGTGTACATTGTATTTTTATTGGCATAATGTAAATATTTTTTTTAGAATGCTTTTATGGTTGTATCGTACAAACCGAATAAAGCTTGTTTGTTTGACTTGGTTTGTTTGACAGTGTAAGGTCCTTCAAACTTAGAGTCTTTCCACTTCTTGATGACTTTCTTGATGTACACTGTGTCTCCTGGTTGTGGGACCCGGTCTGCCTCTGCAGGATCGTTGGAGCTCTTTTGTTGGTACTGTAAAACCTGTTTAGAAAAAAATTCTGCTGCCTTTGTTAGTTGAGACAAATAGTCATGCATTTCTTTTCATAGTACCTCACTACTTGTTTCAGCATTTGTTTTTCGGCTGGATGGAAGATGCTGCATTTTAATAGTACCCCCTATTACTATCTGATGGGGTGCGAGGAGATGATCAGTACTTTTTTTTGATAACCAATTTTATTGATTTTGTGAGAGACCAACAAGAGAGAACAATACCAGCAGTGTGTACAGTTATCAGTGCAAAGCAAAAATGAAATAGTAGTACACCAGCATACATGAGTTGATAGGCAAGGAGAAGACATCGCTGCACCCATCACAGTCCTCGGTTGTTCAGCGAAAGTATCAATCCTCTATCACCCCGACCCATTTGCCCCACATTCTGAGAAACGTCTTCGGGCATCCTCTGGCCTCATACAGGTGCCGTTCCTGTGCAGCGCACCAATCCACCCCCCTGCGCCAACGTGCCATGGTGGGAGCCGCCGAGTTCAGCCAGTTGGCCGCAATGTCCCTCTTAGCCACCATCAATGCCGTATTTAGAAAGAGTTTTTCAGCTCTGGAGCCATCCATCCCCTCGGTGATACCCAGAAGCACATTCATTGGGTCAAGGGGGACCTCCCAGCCCAGAACCTCAGTAAGATCCCCTGTCACTGATTCCCAGTAGCGCGTGATTGCGGAGCAAAGCCATACCATGTGATAAAAATCGGCTTGTGGGTGGTTGCAGCGGGGACAGGAAGCATCGGGCCGGAGCCCAGCGCGGTGGAGGCGCAGCGGTGTGAGATAGGCAGCGTGAAGGTAATATACTTGAACTAGGCGGAGCCTTTCCGAGGCTGTGAATGTTTTGGGAGCCATCAATGCGTCCCTCCAATCGGTGTCATCCAAGGAACCAAGCCACCCCTCCCATCTGTCCCTGAGTTGGGATAGTGTGTTGGGGGTGTTGTTGATAGGGAGCGATAAATACGGGAGATCCCCCCCTTCCCCAAGTTACCTGTCATGATCTGGGCTTCGGGCGGGCTATATTCGGGCAAGGAGGTGTCCTCAGAGATATGAGAGTAGAGGGCGTGGCATAACTGCAGGTAACGATAAAACTGGGAAGTGTGAAGGGAGTACCGGGTCCGCAAATCTTGAAAGGTGCGTATGTGGTTCCCACCCCAGACATCCCCCAGTTGTGAAATCCCAATGAGATCCCATGCCCTAAAACCAGAGAGGTTGGCTACCTCCCGGAGCCATGTGCCCCGCCACAATGGGGTATATTGGGTCAATTTATCCGACCAGCGGGTATGGCGCAGAGAAGCCCGCCAGGCCAAAAGCACCCCACGCGTGACCTCAGGCAGAGTTTGGGAAATGGTGTTCCCATACAGCATCCCCTGAATGTTATACAGACCCAGGGTGTGCAGTTCCAAGCGGTATGCCGGGTCTGACCAGCCCCCATTAAACCAGTCGTGCAAAGTGAGGAGCTGAGTAGCTAAATAGTAAAGATATAGATTCGTCATCCCCAGGCCGCCATCGAAGGGTGGGATCCAGCACTGGGCGAGGGCCAGCCGAGGCCTTCGACCGCCCCACAAGAACTTGGTGGCCAAGCTGTCCATCTCTCTGAACCACGATCGTGAGAAGGAGAGGTGCGTGTTCTGAAGCATGTAAAGGAATCTGGGCAGAATCATCATTTTGAATAGAGCTATTCTGCCCATGGGGTTCAACGGCAGCGCCTGCCATTTGAGGAGTTCAGCACAAACCTTTTTCACTAGCGGGGTTACGTTGAGTGACCAAGCGAGGTCGGGGAGGAGGGCGACCCAGATCCCCAGGTATTTAAAGGACTGTCGCCGAAGAGGTATCGACGACTGCCAATCAAAGCACTCTCGAGAGAGGTGAAGGGGGACAAGGACGGATTTAGCCGAGTTCAATCGAAGACCGGAGGTTTGTTCGAAAAGACTCAGGGCCCGGAGACATCAAGGTCCCGACTGAGCTGGGTCTGCTAAAAAGAGCAGAACGTCATCTGCGTAGAAGGCGATCTTATCCTCCTCCAAGCCTTCCCATCTCCATCCCGTGATGAGCTTGTCCGATCGGGCAAGACAGGCAAAGGGCTCCATCGCCAACGCGAAGAGGAGGGGCGAGAGGGGGCATCCCTGCCTCGTGCCTCTCCCGATGGTGAAGGGGCGTGACAGAGCTCCGTTGACTAGTACCTGGGCCCGTGGCTTACAGTATAACGTCTTGACCAGGCTGCGGAAGGGGGCTTCAAACCCCATTTCCGTCAACACCACCTCTAGGTATCGCCAGTCCACTGAATCAAATGCTTTCTCGAAATCCACGAGAAGAAGGGATAAATAGGGAGTCAGCTGTTTTCGGTTCGCTAGAGCAAGGTGGAGACGCCTAAGGCAGTGTCTGGTTCCCCGGAAGGGCATGAATCCGCACTGGTCGGGGTGGACCAGTTTGGCCAGGTACGGTCTTATGCGGTTGGCTAAGACAGAGGCAAATATTTTGAGCTCCGAATTAATGAGAGAGATGGGGCGGTAGTCGGGGCAGTGCTTCGAGGGAGGCTGAGACTTAGGGATCACCACGATGGTGGCCGTGTCCGTCTCGGGACAGAATGAGCCATGATCAGGCGCCTCCTGATACACTTCTAGGAGGTGGGGGACCAGCGTTCCCGGTAGGATGCGTAAAACTCCTGCGGGAGTCCGTCTGGCCCTGGTGTCTTACCAGCGGCCATGCGTGATACGGCATCGTTGATCTCCTCTGGGGTGATAGGGAGGTCTAGCGCCTCCGTCTCAGATTCTCTGAGTCGCGGAAGAGGGAACCGTTCGCGCTGAAGGAGATCCGGGAGTGAGAGACTGGGAGGCTGTGCAGAGTAAAGAGTGGCGTAGTATGTGGCGAAGCATTGGGCGACTGCCACTGGGGCTCGCTGGATCACTCCGTCTGAGTCAAGCACCTCAGGAATGATACGATTGGCCATGGGATACGTGGCCAGATGGTGGAGGAGTTTCCCATTTTTATCTCCCCACCCGTACACTCGCGCCACGGAGGACCTCCACAGCAGCTTGGCGGCTTCCAGGGAGGCCTGCTTAATCTAGTCCCTCAGAAACGCTAGTCTCCTATCATGGGCTTCAGTTCTCTCCTCCGGAGGGTGAGCCTCAATTAGGACAGCCTGGGCCTCCAGGAGCGTGAGGTGGGAGTCCTGCTTCGCACGCTTGAGTTTGAGCTGGCCCTTGGCGAAGCCCCGGATGGTGGCCTTACCAGCCTCCCATAGGGTGCCAGGAGAGGGAACCGAGCCCTGATTGGTGGTAAAGTACTGGCGAAGCTCATCGCCCACTTGGTCCCTGAATTCCTTGTCCTGGAGAAACCAGGCGTTTAACCGCCAGATCGGGCGCGAAGATACAGGGAGGTTGCCCATCCGCATCGCCACTGGAGAGTGGCCGATAAACCCCTGGGGAGGATGGCGATATCCCGAATTGCTCGACAGTCCAGGGCCGGCATGAAAACATAATCTAGTCGTGCATGCGTGTGATGGGATGCCGATGTGTGGGTGTACAGTCGGGTCATCGGGTGCCAAAGTCTCCAAGCATCCCCGAGACCCAGAGTGGCAGCCCATTTCGACAGGAGACTAGAGTGAGCGATTCTGGCGGCTGAGGGGGCCCTAGCAGTGTCAAGGTCGGGGTCCATAACTGCAGTGAAATCTCCCCCAATGATGGTCATCCCCTGGGGCAAGGTAGCAACCAGGGTGGCGAGACGCTGAAGTGTGGAGGTCAGCAGGGAGGGGGGGGAGTATACAGAGAGCAGATTTAGAGGTCGGTCCCCAAGGCTCCCCTCCAAGATGACGAAGCAGCCCTGAGGGTCATGGTTCGCCCTACGTACCATGAATGGAAGGGCACGGCGCGCCAGGACAGCCACCCCTCTCGATCCTCGATTAAAACCGGAGTGCCAGACTGCGCCATAACCGTATTGTGCCAGGAAAGGGCAGTGATTGCCTACCAGGTGGATTTCTTGGAGCAGCAAGATGTCTACAGTGTGACGCTGGGCATATCGTAGGACCGCTGTGCGCTTGACCTTATCTAGCAGGCCATTAACATTCCAGGACATTATGTGGAGCGACGCCACCCCGGTATAGCTGTCAGACATAGGGAAAGCGGGCGAATGATCGGACACCCAGTGTGGGCGAAGTGGTGTACTTGCACGAGGTAGTGGGTGCAACTCTATAGTGCTGGGTTTTTGCGCGCTTGCTCTGCAGCTGGAAAGGAATGCTGGTGCAATAAACAAATGAAACTAACAAAAAACCGGGACAACGGTCACACCCCCCAATCCAAACCCTTCCCCCCTCCCTATACTTCAGGAACGGAAGCATCTGTCGCCCTAACTAGGAAAACTCAAAGAAAGACCAAACTAAAACATTTGGGAATGGTGAATCGTGGAGGACCCCTCCTCATAGCAGGATGTTCAGTGGCAATGCCCATCGGGAGATAGAGTACTACGAAGTTGAAGCGCAGCCTCAGGGTTGCAGAACTGGCTGCGGCCTGAAGGTCATGGTGGGCTCAAGAAGGCCCCGTGGGAAGAGTCGGGCTGCGAGAGTGGTCCGTGTCCGCCAGGTCCAACAGCGATGGGTGGGGCGAGGCGTTCCCGGGATCCGAGCGGCCTGAAGAGCCAACCCGCCGCCCAGCGCGGGGATCCCCCGGGGGCGTTCCGGATGTCGGATGACGAGAGGGACCCAATGGTGAGTCCGAACGGGCCCGTCTCGGACCCCGTCTCCTGCGTGAGCGGTTGTGCTTTGGTTGTGGGCAGGCATGCCTCGGCGGGAACATCCGGCGCCACCCCGGGGTGATGGACTCTGGGAGTTGAGTCTTATGGGGAGCTCCTCCGTCACCCATGCCTAGGCCTCCTCAGGGGAGTCAAAGAAGAGGGTCTTGTTCTGAAACACAACCCGGAGGCGGGCCGGGAAGAGGAGCCTGTACTGGAGGTTGAGGGCACGCATCTTTTGTTTAACCTCCCCAAACAAGCGACGTTGGCCCTGGACCTCTCGAGTGTAGTCTGGGAAGACCATGATCGTCTGACCTTCATATTGGAGGTGTCGTTGCTTGCGGGCTTCGGCCAGAATGGAGTCCCGGTCCCTAAAGTTGAGGATCCGCATTATTATCGGCCTATGGGGTGCGCCCGGTGGTGGTTTGGGCGCAAGAGAGCGGTGTGCTTGCTCAACTGCGAACCATTGAGAGAGGGAGCCCTCAGGCATCCACGAGCGCAGCCAACGTTCGGTGAAGTCAGCTGCCCGGCCCTGTTCCGCACCTTCCAGAAACCCCACCAGGCGGAGGTTGTTTCGCCGGGACCTGTTTTCGGCATCTTCGGCCCGTCAGTGGAGCTCTTGGGTATGAGTCTGGAGGCGAGCAACCTGGTCTTTGAGGTGGTGGACATCATCCTCTACGGTGGATAAACGGGATTCCGTTTCCTTAATCCGGGACGTAGCATTACGGAGGTCCTGCCGGATAAGGGTCATGTCGATCCGAACTTCAGCAATCTTGCTCTCCACCGAGGATTGCGAGGTATGGATGGCTTGAAGGATAGTGGTCAAGTCTGTAGCGGAGGGGGCGTCTTTGTCCGCGGTTCCCCTACCCGCCCCAGGGTCCGTGGTTGTGAACCGGTCCATTTTGGTCTGTGTGGCAGGGGTTTTTGGGACCCGGTCTCTGCCCATGGTTGTCACTGAGCCGGGTTGGAGGTCCAAGCGGCCCTCTGGCAGTCAGGCGGGGGAGGAGGAGAAGAGGAGGATGCGAGGAGAGGGGAGGGTGGCCACCCGGTCCTCTGCTGCCCGACCGACAGCCGAAACTCGCCCTAAGCAGAGCCCCCCAGGCCCCCATGCGAGAACCCAAGTGTAGAGACCCCAGGAGCGGGCTGGAGGAGGATGAAGGGCAATGGTGGCGGCCAGAGGAGAAGTAGGGCCCGCACCCCCCGCCGCCCGATGTGATGGCCGAACCCCCCCGGGAGGTACCTGTCCGCTTCGAGGCCTCAGTCACACGCCGACGGTTCCACAATGACCACAGGAGAGGGGGCAAGCCACCAGCCCCTCGCCGCTGTCCGGATTAACAGCCGAGGCACCCTCCTCAGAGCCAGGGACCGCCACTCAACTAGGGTGCGGGCCCGCACACTCCAGGCCTCAAGACAGTGGGGGGGAGGAGGGGGACAGAACCACCATCTCGGTCTCCGCCACCCACCCCAGGATCCACTAGCAGGCACAGCAGGTGGGTCAGAGCCCAGCGGCACCCCCTCTCCTCACCTTCCCAAGTAGGTCGTCTGGCTAGGGGAACTGGCCGTATCGCACCGTCCGGTCCACACAACAGGCTCCGCAGGACCCCGTCCTCCGTTCAGGCACCCGGCTCCAGCCCCCAGCCCGGGGCCTCCGCCGCACGCTGCCGGGAACCTGCGTGATGTCTCAGGAGGTGGGGAGAGTCAGCTGCCACTTCCGCCGCTGTCAGGCTGACAGCCGAGGGCCCACTGCACAGCGCAGGAAGGTGCGCGGGTCCAGCCGCGCCAACCACCGGCAACGGCCCTGGCCTCAGGGCCCAGCGCCTGGCCCGCAAGGTAGGGCAGGGCTGGACTCCAGTCGCTCGGATTACCGGGAGGGTGCTGGGCAACACATCATTCCTTCTGCCGCCCGATAGACGGCCGATCTCCCGTTTCGATGCCCCGGGTTCAGCCCCCGGGTGCGTGGTGGGCGGAGCCCCCCCCAAGGCCGCTTGCAGCACTCCTTGCTCAGCCGGCCGGAGCCTGCACCCGAAGGGGGTCCGGTGCGGCAATTAGGAGCCGGGCGGCACCAGCAGCTCCTCGGGCCCCCCCCTCCTATATGCACAACACTGGATGCAGTTAGTCACAAGGCTCAGGGGCATCAGGGGGAGCCGGGAGAACGCTCCGGCAGAGCCGCCATCTTAGGATCACCGCGAGTCGGGTTCTCGCTTCGGGGCTGTCGGCGGCGTCCAGACGCAGCCCACCTCGCCGCCAAGGAGAGCCCCGGGGTCCAGGACAGCGGGACAACAAGATTACGTGGTGAGAACTCACCGATGGCGACGGATTAAGGAGCGGATGACGGAGGGGTCCGGAGCACTTCTAAAGTGCAACCGCCATCTTGACGCTCTTGGCCACGCCCCCCGAGATGATCAGTACTTAATGTGTTTTGTAGTGCGAATAATGCAATGGGAAGGCAGTGTAACCATTTTTTGTTTAAAGTTGCTGATATTTTGCTAATTTTGTTTTTTAGAAGGCCATTAAGAAATTCTACAATCCCATTACTTTGTGGGTGACAAGCTGAAGTCAGTTTATGCTTTATTCCTACCATTTCTGTGATATGCTTGAAGATATCGTTTACTAAATGAGTTCCGTTATCGGGTCTTATTGCTTCTGGGACCCCCCATCTTGGTATAACCTCTCTTATTAGGAAGTTAGCAGCTGATTTGGCATCACAGTGTACACATGGGCATACTTCTATCCATTGTGGGAATGGACAGACTACAACTAGTAGGGAGCTGTAATTTCTGCACTTATCTAACATATCTACAAAGTCAATGTGTAAAGCTCGAAAAGGACCCTGTGGGCGTGGCATTGTTTGCAAGATCACTTTTAGAGTTGGTTTTGGGGAATATTTACAACAGGTTTGGCACTCACTTAAATACATAGTCGTGATCTCATGTAAATTTGGTATGAACCATTCTGATTGCAACTCATTTCATATCGGAGTAGTGGCGGTGTGTGCAGGGTGATGTATTTGATCTAAAGCAAGGATCAATAGCTGTTGGGGCATCAGTGGTTTGCCGGTAGTGTTTTGTCTGAATATCCAATCAGTGCTAGATTGTTGACATCCTCTCTGTTTCCAGAGATACTTCTCAAACTCAGGTGCTACCTCTTGCAGTTCTCTGAGATGTAACTGGGTAGTCTCTACATATGGTGTTGTTCTGGATATGTTTATCTCATCTGTCTTATTTTCTTCATTCTCCTCTTTTTGTCCTGCATAGGAAATTTAGTGTGGTGGTTGTGTGCCTCTAGCTGCTTCTTTAGCTGCTTGGTCTGCTAACTCATTTCCTCTGGACACAAAGTTCTGTGTTCCTGTGTGTGCTGTACACTTCACTACTGCCACTCTAGTTGGTAATTCTAGTGCTTCAATGATGAGTTCTAAAATATCTCTATGTGCTATTGGTATACCATCGCTTTTGAGGAATCCCCTTCTTTACCACCTAGAAAAACTAGAATGCACTGTGGTGGTGACATATGCTGAATCTGAATACACTGTAATATTATCTCCCCTCCCATATTCCAGGGCAACCAGCAGAGCTATGAGCTCCGCTGCCTGTGCTGCATAATGGGAAGGCAGAGTTATTTGCTCTGTTATCAAGAACATATCACTGTGTATCTTGCCGTCCACTACCACTGCACTGGTATGTCGTATTCCTGTTTCTTGGTCAATTGTGGATGAGCAATCAACAAAGTATATTGTACTGTCGGGTATTGGCTTTTCTTCTGCCCTTAGAGCCTCATCTGGGGTAAATGTGGAGCAGTTATGTACTTCATCTCCTTCCTGTACTAGGTGTGCTATGAATGTGGCGGGATTCACAGTGTGACATCTCACTATTTTCAATGAAGGTAAAGATAATATTATTTCATAACCTGAAACTTGGTGTGTGGTTAATGTGCCTTTTGCTTTCTGTATTATGGCAAACACTGCACGTTCCATATACAAGGCAAGAGAAGAGCCCATCACAATAGGCATGCATTTTTCAACAGCAAAGGCAGCGGTAGCAAGTGCTTGTTTGCATGGAAAGTGTCCTTTCATTATTGCGTCTAATGACGCACTATAGTAGGCGATTGGATTTTTTTTTTTTTTTCCTCATTCACCTCAGACCACAATAACCGACCCAACAGCCTGTAGCGCAAACACCTTTAGAGAGTTAAAAGGTGCGTGATTTCTCCCTCTTGCTGGTACACCTGCATGCTGGAAGGATAAAGTCCCAAACGGGTAAGGTCACTCTCAAAATATGTTCTGGTATTTACCAGCGACTGCTTACGATGGTGAGAGGCCGGGGTGGGTTTGCCCATCACAGTCCAGAGAGTTCCAAAGAGGATTAATCATAGGACACATTTTTTCCATTTTTAGACATGCACAGATCTAATTAATGTCAATTGTCTCTAAGTTTAACCACCTTAACAGGGGTGTCCAAAGTGCTTTCTTCCTCTTTGTCTGGGTTCCTCTCAGGTCTAATTTAGATATCGAGATAAGGGAGGCCAACCAGTCTCAGTGTAATGGAGGTGAGCATTCCACCCACCTTCGACAAATTTCTCTTCTGGCTAGTAGTATGGCATAGAAGAGGAAGGCTCTAGCCGGACCTATAACTTCATTTGAGATTCCAAAAATTATCGTAGAAAGGCTTACCTTAACTTGGTGATAAGGATGACCGAGATTGTATCGCCCATCTTGCCCCAAAATTCAAGAATAGCCGGGCACTCCTGGAACATGTGGATGTCTGAAGCGCTCTCCTGGCCGCATTTCTGCCATTTCACAGGGGGGTCCCTTCGACATCCTTGTTAGCCTTTGGGGGGTAAGGTAAGCCCTGTGGATTGAAAATAGGTGATTCCTCCTTAGCCAGGCTGGCTTTACTGTACGAGACAGGGTGCAACAAGATGTCTGCCAAAGTTGATCCCAGGGCTCAACCGGCAGACAGGCGCCCCACAATTCTTCTGCAAGTTTGAAATCCCCATCTATCGACTCTTCAATCTTTCAGTACCAAATAGAAACCTCTTTTCTCCCCCTAGGTTTCTTCACCAATTGTTCCTCCAATGCGTTTCCCGTGCCCACCGGGGATTTCATGTTTCGAACCCAGCCTTGGAGTTGAATATACTTAAATTTAGAAAAAAAACTTTCAAACTGTCATAGAGTATTTGCCAGGGTAAAAGGGTGCCTTCCTGCGCTAGGTCGCCCCAAACACTGAGACCTGCCTCCCTGAGTGGCTGCGCTAATTTATCCCTTAGGCAAGCCGGTGTTCCAGGAGAATCCCAGAGAGGGGCGAGATTACTAAAGTAGCTAAGGCCCGTCGATCGTCTGATGCTTGCCCAAGTTCTGGCCATCACCTGAAGTACCTTTAGTCTTATCTTTTTAAAAAACTTGGGATCTCCATACTTAAACATGAAGCCCTCCTGGACCAAGTTGGCGCCTTTCAACATTGCTGAAAACATTGCCCCCTCCCCTTCTCGGTCTGGTGATTTCAACAACATCCTGGAGTGGGACAGTTGGAAGGCCCAAGCATAGTACTGCAGGTCTGGGAGGGACAGATCTCCCTTCTCCCTCCTATGCCTCAGTTTCTTCCATGCAATTCTGACTCCTTTATAAGCCCATACAAAGGAGTTGATAGCCTGCTGGAGCTTATCTATAGAAGGATTGCAAAAAAGTGGTGGAATGGCATTAAAGAAGAAGGTGATTTTAGGGAGCACAATCATTTTTACCAAGCTCACCCTCCCAAAGATTGAAAGTGGGAAGGTAGGCCCAGCTTTTCATGAGCCGTGAACACTCTCTTGTGACATTAGATAGATTAACCTCTGTGATTTTATTAATATCCTGCACTATTCTAACCCCCAGGTACCTCATCTCTCTTTTAGTCTGGTGTTGACTCACCCTCATATTCCAAGACATCACCTCCGTTTTCCCCGCATTAACTTCATACCCTGATATCCTTTCAAAATCTTCTGCGTGCTTTATTACTGCGGGAAGGGCGGTTAGGAGGTCAGAGGAAATAACCAGTTTGTCGTCCGCATAGAGGGCCACTTTTCTTTCCAATCCTTCGTGCCTAAAAGGGGCAATATTTGCCTCTTCTCTCAGTCTTTGAGCAAATGGCTCCATATACAGGTTAAACAGAAGGGGGATAAGGGACAACCCTGTCTAGTCCCTCTAGTTATTTTGAAAGGACTGGTGATTTTGCCGTTAACCAACAATTTAGCGGATGGGTCTCGATATATCAACTGGATGGCTCTGCGGAAGTTCTTGCCGATGTTGTATTTCTCCAGCACAGCAGTCAGATACACCCAGTTAACTCCATCGAAAGCCTTAGTGGCTGCAAGGGGAAGCGAGTATGTTGTGGCAAGGTCTATTGCGCCGATGAGGTCGTATGTAAGTTCAAACAAGTTTCTACCCTTTATAAAGCCTTTTTGGTCGAGATGCAACATATCACCTGCTACTGCACCTAGCGTGTCAGCGAGGACCTTAGCAAAGATTTTATAGTCCGCATTAAGCAGTGATATGGGTCTATATGACTCACAGCTCACTGAATTTTTCCCAGGCTTCAGAATTAAAGTAATTGTAGCCTCACTCCAAGAATCTGGCAATTTCTCCCCTTCGCTTAAAATCTCATTAAAGAGCTGGGTAATTACTGGGATTAGGGTTTTTATAAAGCTCCGTAGGGAGACCGTCCAGACCCGCAGCCTTACCCCCTTGCTCCCCTTGCTCTAGGGATTGCTGCTGTACAGCGTCCAAGGGATTGAGCATACATGAATTCAACCATGCCTCTGCCTCTAGTTCATTTACTATTCTGTCTTCTGTGTATAGTGTCTGAAAAAAGTCGTAAAAGGGGCCCTCTATTTTCTTGTCGGTGGATAAAATGGTCTTGCTGTTGCTATCTAAATTCTCTTTGATCAGGTTATGCACTCTATCCGTTTTTGCTTTCCAAGCCAGAAGCCTCCCTGCCCCCTCGCCGTATTCAAAGTGGGCAGGTTTACTAGCCTCCCATCGCTTCATGACCCTTGTTTGGAGGATAGTATCAAGTTGGTCCTTTAGTTTCACTAGTTTGACTTTATTTTCCTGCTGCTTCTCGGCTTCTGCGATACTGTGCCCATCTCAACTTTTTTCATCTCCTCTTTTATTCGGGCGACCTCTTCCTTATACTTCTTATTTCTAAAATATGTTCTACAAGAAATTTGCCCCCTTAGATATGCCTTCATGAGTACCAAACTATTGGGGTTGAGGCTGACCCCATGTTATAGCCTAAGAAATCAACCGTCTCCAGACTCAAAAAGTTCATCTCATCTACATCTTGAAGCAGTGTACGATCAAGAGTCCAAACACTACCAATCTTCCCATTTTCCAGCTCTAAATGTAGGTACACCCCTGAGTGGTCAGATAGATGTGGTGTCAGGTAACCAATGTCCCTGATTTCCCCCTCAAGCCAAGGCTTGTCAGAATATAATATATCCTAGATTTGTGGCCATACTTCCTGTTGTAGTAAGAGACACCCAACTGAAGACCCGATCTGTCTCTCCAAGGGTCACTTAGCCCCATCTGCTTCATCATAGAGTGGAGATAAGCATGTGATTTAGATGGTATTGTGGCCCTGCTGTTAGGTGATTTATCTAGTTTGGGATCTAGTACTATATTGAAGTCCCCGCCCATGATTACAGGGTCAGAGAATTCAAGCAAGTTTGAGAAAATGGTTTTTAATGAGTCAGGATAGTCATGGTTTGGGCCATAGTGTCCTACCAGAGTAAAAAGGCTTCCCAGTATTATGACCTTGATGATCACCCACCTTCCACCGGAATCAACTAGTGAGTTTAATAGGCATGCCTTGACTTGCTTTTTTATTAGTACTGCTACCCCTCTGATACTAGCACTTTGGTCAGTACAGACGGTCCTGGATGACACCTCTTCGGTCAGCTGGGCTTCCGGCTCGGTCCCGATGGTGGATCCCGGTTCTCCCAGCCCTGGCGGGATGAAGAAGGTCCTGGCTCCTCGTGTTGAGTCCCCCGACGCTGATCCTCCAAGCATTCGACTCCGTCGCGAGAGCGTTAGTCCTTCCGTCTCTTCCCCTTTGAAGGAGGGAGGAACACCTGGCCAAGGCACGTGATCGGCACCCGAAGCCGAGAGTAGTGGAGCCTTAAAGGGCCAGTGCATCTGGGTCGAGGGCTGGAAATAGAGGAGGGGACAAGGTGACAGGTGAGGGGGCATACCGTCAGACAACGGATTGGAGGAGGGATTCGTAAGCAGCTCCTCGCCACAATATATATATATATATATATATATATATATATATATATATCCGGGAACACTCCTTCTCATCTCGCTTTCTCCTCCATGCGAAAGAAAGAGCACGGACCACAATAGTTCGTTCTGCTGCTATTTTATTGTTGCTCCCAACAGATCGCAGTAGCCATGACGCGTTTCGTCCCTCACAGGGGACTTGATCACATGACATATATATATATATTTTTTACATTCTTTTTATTTTTTGTTTTTATTTTTCCCTTCATAGTTATCTAAGCTGGGTATGCTAATCAGTTCGCCCCCTTCACCCATACCCCACACTCAGCAGAGAGGGGGATCAGAATTTTTAGCTACAGATCTTATTTTTACAATGGCAGAAGAAAAAGAGGATGGGAAGAAGAAGGGGGGGGGGCTACCGCCCGCATTTAAACATCGCTTTTTTGCATGTTCTCCAGCAATTCATCTGCCTCTTGCTTAGACCTGATGTTATACATTTTATTTTTGTGCATAACTTTTAGGGAGGCGGGGAACTTAAGTTGGGCAACAGCCCCCAGCTTCTTAAAGTCGTCTAGTTTGCTCCCCAACTCCCATTGCCTGTCTAGGGTGGCTCGAGCAAGATCAGAACGGATTTCAAATGTGAAGACTTTCCCCCTCAGTGATTTCGCTTTCAGAGCCAAGTTCAAGATTTTCTCCTTCAAAGAGTAGGTGTGGAAGTTCAGGAGGATCTTACGGGGTTTAGCTTTGTTCGGGTTCCTTCTGAAAGGGTCTCTATGTGCCCTCTGAATGTCCCTCTTTAACTCCTCCTCGGATTCCTCAATCTGTGTTGCTCCCTTAATTAAAGCAACAATGAAGGACTTAAGGTCCTCTCCTTCCTTTCCCTCTGGAACATTCAAGATGCGGAGATTACTTCTTCTAGAATTGTTCTCTAGTTGCTCCAGTTTATCTTGAACTGCCTGCTCCTCTCTTTTGAGTGCCAATATATCTGCTTTTGCTGCACCCAACTCCTCTTTTAAGTCCCCCACCGAATTTTCAAGGAATTTCGTTCTAGAGTTTAAGAGGTCGATCTTCTTCTACAGGGATTCACAAAAATTTCTGCTATCACCTTGATTGGACTCAGACACTGCGAACCCTTTTTTGATGTCTTCTGACAAGGTTCGAAACAGCACTTCCATGGGAGTAGATGATGTCTCCCTGGGGTCTTCAATGCCTATCTCTGTTGTCCTAGGCTCATCCCCTCCCTGCTGAGCAAGAGGTGTAGTAACCCCATCTGCCTCCGCACTCCCCTCCACTCCTATACACTCCTGGCTACTTTTAAAATTCCTTAGGGGGTGAGGCACTGAAGTTGCCATTTGCTCTTTATTGGGGACCTGGTTGGGCAGAGCCAGTAGCCCCTTTCTGAGTGCTTCACCCTGCTTCACTATATCAACAACAATAGGTTGCACTTTAAAATAGGATCTTAGCGAAGGTGTGATTTTTATTTTGTGGTCGCAGGGCTTGGCTCTACCCCTGCCTTTGCCAGCTTTAATACTCCTACTTTTGACCTCGCACCTCTGGAAAGGGCTGGAGCTGGAGTTTGCCCCCCTCTGGGTCTTTGGGTATACCTTGAGAAGGGGGAGGGGGGCCTTCCTTTCCTCCCCCACTAGAAGCCTGATTTTTTAATGAGGCCTGCCTTCTCCCTCTGGACACCACTTTAGAGGGGCCTGAAGAGACTTCCCAATGCCCTTTACCTGAGTTTTGAGCTGTAACAGAGCCCGTTAAGACAGCCTGACCTGGCTTCTCTGGAATTCCCCGCGGGCTCAGGGGCTGCTGGTGAGCTTCTTTGAGCTCCTCGCTCTCACCAGTCTCCTTTACTGCCAATGCAGATCCCTCGGCGGTGGAGCAGGCAGAGCGTGTGCTGCCTCTACTCGCGCTGCCCCGGAGGAGACCGCGCGCTGATGCCCTGCGGCCCGCCTCATCTCCAGGGCGCCAACCTCCCAGCAGGAGCAAACAGGATGAGCAGCTCCACCGCAATCACATCCCCCGGCGGGGCGGACAGCAGGAAAGAACGCAGAGCACCTCCAGGCACCCCCGCGATGGACCAACGACGAGCGGTGATGCGGCAGATACGGGCGGAAGGAAAGAAGGAGGTAAGAAAGATACTATCCAAGTCTGGGCTCCGTTAAGCTACGTTAAGCTACAGTGCGAGCACCTCCAGTGAGCGTGCGACCGGCTCCAAGCGTCGGTCGCCATGTTCTCCCGTAGGCGATTGGCTTATGGCCCAAAGGATATTTTTGTGTTAGTACTGCTGTCATGGTTGTACCATTACTATGGCAGAAAAGGTAGAATTCCTTATTGTAATCTGGTGTGTCAAGCACAGGGGCGATACTTATCTCTTCTTTTAGTTTCTTGAACATAGCCGTCATTTCCCACGTCCAATATATTTTTTCTTTTGTTTGTTTTGCTTCTTTCATTCCCTGCAATAATGGTGCTATCAGTGAGCTGTAATCAAACACCCACTGTCTGACATATTTACAAAGGCCCAAGAATTGTTGCATCTCTTTCATTGTTTTGGGCTCTGTCTTTTTCCTGATACATTCTGTTCTTTCTGGTGTGACTTTTCAGCCTGAAGCAGATATTATTTGGCCCAAGTAATGCACTTCAAGAACTATGTATGGTATTTTATCCTTTTCAACTCTGCACCCTCTTTGCGCTAAGATGGTTAGCAAATTGGTGTTATCTTTCCTGCACTGCTCTTCTGACCTGCTACTTATCAGGATGTCATCCACATATTGCAGCAGCACACTGTCACACTGGAAGTTTGAAAGTTCATTTTGGACTACCCTGTAAAATATACTAGGGAACTCACAGTACCCCTGTGGCAGACGAGTATACAAACACTGTGTTACTCTATAGGTAAACCTTGGTAGGTATTCACTTTCCGGGTGTAGGGGGACACTATAGAAAGCATTTTTCAAATCAATCACTGAGAAATGTGTTGCATCAGCTGGGATGTTTGTCAATATTATTGACGGATCTGGGATCACTGGGAACTCGGGTGGCACTATATTATTAAGTGGCCGAAAATCCTGTACCATCCTCCAGGTACCCCCCCCCCCATTGATTTCTTTACCAGATATATAGGAGTATTACAGGGTCAAACTCCTGGATAGAGTACCTCCTGCTGCACCAATGCTGTAATAATGGGTGCTATTCCCTCATCTGCATCTTTTGACAATGGATACTGCCTAAATCTAGGTTAAAATGCTCCTGCTTTTACGGTAATTTTTACTGGTATTGCTGTCTGTATCAAACCTACATCATATGGCCCTGTTGTCCACAACTGAGGTGGTACTTTTGCTAAATCTTGGTTTTTCATAGAGTTGGGGCTTGGCTTGGGTATAGATGTTCTTATCTCTAATTCTACCCGAATCGCTACTGCATTTTGAAACATCACAGTTGAAGTTGCTGGCTTATTGTCTTCAAACAGTTGTTCATCAAGTAGGTCTTGTAACCTTAGTCAGGGGTTCATGAATATTACGTATGCCCATGTTGTTTGGTGCTTGTCAGTGGCCATTAGTGTAACATGTGTGGGAGTTATTTCAATTTCATCTATTGTTATTCATCATCATCATCATCAATAGCTTTATTTCAACAGCTTGTGTCATAAAAGCATTGTTTGGCATTTATACAAAAGATAAAAACATGAATACATATTAACAAACCTTTAAATACAACAAGCTCGCTAAGGATGTGATTACACAACATTTTAACAAAGTTTAAAAATATAGAGATAAGGCAAATAACGCTAAAAACATCATGTCATAAAAATGTATGTACAGATTAAAACGAATTCGTACCCTAACAAATACCCGAGCTAAATATGTGAGAAATGGCGAAGATAAAAATAATGTGTAACACAATTCGACCCGGCCAATTTGTATAAAGTGCTGGTGTTATGTCCATCATGAGAGATGTTCTAGAAAAAATGGCATACAAACTAATCTACAAAATTATTTAATAGGACATCACATAAAAATGTTATTGCCACATAGGTGGAGCAAGGCCTAGGATAGGGCTATTGTTATTAAGAGTGGTGTGTCCTGCAACTTCTGTGATTGGGGTACTCCTTGGCATCTGAACAGGAATTCTTTTGGTATTTCCACTAATCTTCTCTTCAGTTGGGGTGCACTTGCTATTATAGCATATACTGCGCTTAGAAACCCTCTTTCATCCGTGGACCTGGCTCTGTATTGTTTATTACCTCTGCTCTCTTACGTAACATCACTGCTCTTTTTTCTGACAACCCCTGGAGTTGTGCAGATCATTGTGTCATCTGAGCCAAAATGTATTGTCATATTTAGTTTGAACATCAAAGCCCTTCCTAAGAGATTCGCTGGAGATGATGGTGAGTATAACAGTTTTCCATTTACCAAAGCTCCTCCTATTTCCATCTCAACTGTTTCTGTAAATGGAACCCTATTTACTGGCACTGTGTGCCAATAGCTGTATTTGATAAGGGGCTTTTTCCTTTTTTAATGCATGATTTTGTTTCCCCTGGGATTTGTTAAGAAGCTATATGGAATTTTGTTTATGGCAACTGTCACAGTGGGTTCCTCATCTGATCTGTGTGTTACTGATAAAACTGGACACATTGGAAGGCTCTGTGGGCCTCTTCATTGTATGTACTGTTGTTGTTGTTGGCCATTGTCTCCCGTATTTCCATAGAATGGATTCGTTCCTGCCATCACTACCACCCCTCCCTCTCTTTGCTAGTTTAGGGTTATTTTGTTGCTGCTGGATTTGTGAACCCTGATTCTGATACCCTAAGAAGTTGGATGTATTCTGTGTCTGTTGTCCCTGCCCCTGTATCTTCCTCGGTTGTTCCTGCATGTCTGCTTTCTTGTATCTGCACTCTCTTGCCATATGGCCCATGTTATGACAATGGAAGCATTCTATCAACTTTCGGTTGCCCATATTTCCTCTAAGACTTCCTCTTCCCCTTCCACCACTTGACTGGTTCCCTCTGTAATATTGCTGCACCTTTTGGGGTGCCGCTGCAGCCAATACTGCCCCTTCTGTTGCTGTCTTTTTTTAATTTGTGTTGTACTAGTCTGGTAGCTGCTCTTTCATGTTCCATCTGTTTTTCTTTCTCCTTCTGTACAATATGGACCAGGATTTCTGTCCATGGCTTTGTTTCCAACCCCACTATATTCTCTAAATTGGCCTGTACATCTGCTGGTAGCCCCCTTTTTATTATGTTCTAAAAGAATATAGTGTTACTTCCTTCGTTCTCACATGCTTTCCCTGTTTCTTGACTCCACCTCTCTTAAATTCTATTGACATAATCAGTTACATTTTCATCTTGTCTCATTGTCTCTGCCATCATGACTCCTATATCTGGTTTATTGGGATATTTTTTCCTTAGTGCTTGCCATATTTCTGTTCTGTAATTCTTAAATTGAGATCCATCAAACGTATTCTCTGTAAGTGTTACTCCTGGAATTCTACCGGTTTTGAAAATGTTGTCAGTTTGGCTCCCAATTAACCCACTCAATGGACTTTTTATGTCTCTTATAGCTAAGGTCATCCCTGCTGTATGTCTCTCAAAGCTACTGATCCACTTATCTGCCCTGTCTGACGGGGTGGTAACTTGTTTTTTAGTCCTTCTTTGTCCATTTGTGGCCATGGGATATAATTTAACTGGCCTGCTCCTTTGTGAATTAATGGTAACTGCATTATTCTACTATTTATTGCATAGGTGTCCATATTGTTATATCCTTTCCTGCAGCAAATTTCTTTTTGAATTTGGCTTCTAGATTGTCGTATTGAATACTTTTCCCAAACTGTTAGACATTTTTGCATATAATCATAATCCCAGTCTGGGTCCCCCTCCCCACCCCCTAATGCATTGTTCTGCTATTGCTATGTAGTCTGGGTCAAATGATCCTTCTTTAGGCCATGGTCTCCTCTGTGGGGCCTGTCCATCTGTTCACCCAGCTAAATAATCGCAGAAGGGGTTCGGATATATATCCCCTTCTTTTTCAGATGTTATCTGTTTAGGTGTGAGATCTCTACTTCTTATTCTATCTTTATTTCTCACAATCAATGCAGCATTGGCAGCTGAGCTCATGCTTCTAGTAGTCATTCCTAGTCTTCTTACTTGCTCTCCTAAATGTGCCCGTAACCTGTCTGCTATTCTTTTGAAGTTTGCGGTTCTTATCCTTGGTGCTGTATTGTCTCTGTTTTCTCCTACTGCTGTATCTGCATATGACATTTATGTTGGTGGTGGCATATTATTATTATGTATATTCCCTGACATGAGTGTATGTGGGGATGCGGGCATTGAGGATTAGTGTGACGGTGCTTGGTTTGGTGTTTGTATTTGGTCTCCTAGTTCTTCATCTTCTTCCTCTGTGTCCCATTGTTCTTCAGAGGCAGGACATACATTACTGTGTGGGTGCAGGTGAGGTTTTTTAGTGGCACTTTCTCGGGGTCCCCCTCCTCACTATCTATACTAACACTTTCTATACTAATAGTAGAAAAACTTTACGAAGATAGCAAAGTTTAGGGTTTTCCACTCCCTTTTTAATTACTTGGATTTGTGCTTTTCTGCCAAGGGTATGTCGGTGGAGGTACTGATGAAGAATAACTTAAAGAGAATGAGACGTTATCGGGGAAACGACTACAATCTATGGTATGATCACAAACCGTTTTTTTCCCAACTGACAAAAACAACCGTGGGCTGATTTTTTCTAGCTTGTTCAAGATCAAATAAACCACCATTGTCAAATGCTTGCTTAGAAATCCTCCTAGACCTTATTTCCAAGCCACTCTCCCACAAGTGTTGTCAGCAATAGGATTTGAGGAAATGGATAATTGTAGATGCACTAGGCCAATCCTTTATTCACACTGCCCTTCCATCGGTCATTCTACAAATATATAGTCCGGGTGAAGATCCGGATTTTGTAGAACAATTTTTAAAGGATTGCACAAGCGGCAACCTGGCCTACTGATAGGTTGGGTCAATATCTTGGACCACTGCTCATAGCTGACCTCCAGATTGTGTATCAAGCAGCTAAACCCAGAGGGTTGAAGCTTCATGTCGATATAAAAACAGCATACTAGAACGATTAGGGCTACAAGAGAATCTTATTGAATAAGATTTTCCAGTTGAAGGGGACTAGAGGAGAGACCCCACATGCTTTATTTTATAGGGTTAAGGATCTTACCAATCATTGATTGAAGTCTGAAACAGGCACAATGGAACCAATTCCTGAAAAAAAGCATCTATTGCAATTTTTGAATTCTTTACACGAGCCAGTGGAAAAGTGAGTAAAGCAACATGGCAATATCACTGTGGCCTCTGCTGTAGAAATCGCCTGAGGATTGAACCGAGCCCAAGATACTAACAGTGGGAAAGAAGAATTGAATGTTAAAGGAAACCCAGCTCTCTTAAGTAAAAGGAAACAACAACCACCAAAGGAGGTTGGAACCAATGGCCTCACCTCTAAACAAGAGTGTATCATCACATCCCTCAGAGCTGCAATGCTTCAAGTGCAGGAAGTGGGGCCACTTTACTTGTTTCAGTCCACAGAAGAAAGAAGAGGTGCCTATGGAAACTGGGCATGTGCAAAAGGGTTATGTGTGTATGTGTGTAAGGTAGAATCCTCTAAATTTCATTATCTGTTAATAGTAAATGGGCACTCAGTAAATGCCTTAATGGATACCAGTTTTAGGCAATCAATTATGACCTCTCAAATGACTGATGTAGATTCTAAACCCATAGAGGAACCATTAAAATATGTTGTGTTCACAGGGGACAGAGGGAATACCCTTTGGTTAAAGTGAAGATTCAAGATGAGGATCAGAAACTGAGAACTGAGAACCATGAAATTGGGAGTAATTTTACAACTTTCTGAATCTCTTATTTTAGGTACAAATTATTCCAGGTTTGGAACCTTACTACATGAACGGAAGGAAAAGGAAGATAAGTGGCTAGCAGAAGCTTAATTTTCAGCAGAGGAATGGGAAGATATGCCTATGAAGTAGAGGAAAAGTAAAAAAGCGAGAAGGAAGGATAAATACCAAGGGCCTCCACCCGTAGCTGTTTTTACTGGGACAGAGGTTGGACAGCATAATCAGGACATCCAAACAGTTCAGAGAAAAGATCTACTTTTCCAACAAGCGTGAAAAAAATGCTAAGGAAGAAGAAATGGTTTAATGTACAGGAAAAGGGACCTAGAGTCTGATCTGAACTAACCTTTTTACAGTGAAAAGAAATCATTGTATTGTTGATTTGCACAGTTGTGTCAACAAGTAGATTTTTGTTTTTTCTTCTTTTTAATTTTTGATCTAACTTGAGAGAAACCATGGTGTCAACCACGCAGAAAGGTTGCAAAATTATATTAGTAGTCTTGGCATTAGCCATAGCTATGTAATGGGGCTTATTAGTGACTCTTAACTCTCCTATTGAACATGCTTAGATTGAGATTGGATCTAACCAGATCCATTTAGATGAGAAAGGTAGAATTATTATTAAAATATTACATAAAATGGATTTGAAGGGAATTCTTCTGACAATGTTTATTTTAGATTGCTAAATGAGTACTGCAATGTGATGGGAGTACAAGTTTGTTGTTTTTGCATGTATCTTTCTGTTTCAACATCAGTGGGTGTTACCCATCACCATTTGCCTCTTACTTTGTCTCTTTCTTGCAGTATAATCATAAATTTGTTTTAATGTCAAGATCATTTTGAATTATATTTTTCAAATCTTGATATGCCTTTAGATGATTTGCTTATGTTTACATCTTTAAATATGAATACACGGGTGAAGTCTGTGGAGCGTAGGAACCATTATATGCAGCCCATCATTCAAACTAATGCATCTAATCCTATAATTTCAAAGCTTCATGTATGTTGAATAGGGCTGAGAATTGTTTTATGAGGACTTGAATGAGCGAAAATAGAGGACTGCATCAGTGAGGAAAGGTGAAAGAATTGGTTGGGGAAAGAAAAAAGAAGCATTTTGGGAGTTAGGAATACATCTGAAATTTAGCTTGGATTTACAAAGGAGAGGAAATGTATGTGTGGTAAAAGAGAAAGATCAGGTTCAATGGCCAGAGGTGCTGGGTTGGAATGATTGTGTACAATAGTTTAGAGGTATGGGTGATCAGGTTCGGATTTATATGACTTTGATATAAGGTGAATTGCATATTATTTGAAGTATTCTTATTCTGATTATAATTTGCTACTAACAAGATTTTGCCTTTTGTAATCAATTAACTTTTAATAAAACTATGTAGTTTGAGACTAAAATATTCTCTGTCCTTCTTCTGGCGCCTAATGTGCTTCACATATTATTTAATAAATTTGATTTGTTGACCAGGTTCAGGTGAGGAGCACCAAAATCCTTAGGGAATTAACACCACTCCCGGTCGATCAAGAGACTTGCTCTTTGGTTCCTGAACTTTTCCACTAAAAAAAGTGCTAACACATGTCACAAGGAATTAAATTGAGAGCATTGCCTGAATGTGTCTTGTGAAAGAGAGTGGCCACCAAGTGGAGAATATTAACGGCCAAACAAGACTGTAAAACTGCACCCCAGAAGATATCAAAGTGGGGCTGATGAAGATCGTAAGTGTAAGGGGTGGTGGAAACATCATCCAGCCCAAGGTCCGAGGAGTAAATCCTGACCAACAGAGGGGCGTCACCAAAAAGAATCATTATGTCATCAGATCCGCTCCTGAGGTAATAGATGTTCAAACTTGTCATGGAAGGAATATATGACTCGTGACAAAATCCTTCTAGAGACTTAAATACTTTCTGTGCTAAACTTGGACAACGTTGTGAAGTTTAAGTTACACTGTTCGATTTTAAAGTTGATGAGGGATGTAGTGCGCCACCTGACACTACAGAGTGATGTACACTGAGTGCATGCACCAGGAGGCCGGGCACGGCCGAGGAAAGAGAATAAACTGGTCTTGGCAGCACAAGAGCCGCAGATGCCCCTGATAAGAGAGCTGCCCCAGTGAACCAAATCAACTGTAATAATTTGTCACATCATTAAAAAACTAAATTGCAATTGAATAATTAATCAAGAATATCGAGTGATGGGGTTCAAGCATCGGTATCCAAAACAACCACTTTCGGTCCAGGGAGGACCTGGCCTGGCAGTTCTGGCGGACTGGTTCCATGAGGAACAGGGTCAAGACTGATTTGCATATGGCTGGGTCCAAACTGGGGTATCAAAGTGAGCAAAAGAACGATGGATTAAACCTAGATCTGTGACTGGGGGTGAGTGGTTGAAAAGTTTCAGCACTCCGTCCATCATCTTGTTGTGTTTGCTATATCCAAAACAACCACTGTCAGATCTGACAAAGAAATACAGTTCATGAGCTGCATACCAAAATACAAATGCTATGCGTGCTGTGAATGCGCCTCTTTTAGCTGCTTCTAGATCATGTAAGGTGACCCACCTACACCAACTGTCCCTTAATAGTGCTTATCTTTATTTACAAAAGTCTCACTCGCTGGGGTGTCCAGACGACCCCGATTTCCACAGACAGACATGGTTTTAGAGAATGTGCCGGCATCCCAACGCTTTTCTTAATTAGAAATACATGTCCCGGTTTTTGTAACAAAGGTCAAGTCATCCTGCAAACCAGAATTGAAACGCATGCTCTTCTTTCCACAGGTGCCTCCAAAGTCAGAAATAATTTAAGTTATTTATCTGTTTCTTTCAGGCAGGAGAAGGAGGTCAGCTGTATACTCCCAGCAGGGGGAAGACAGAGTGAGGAGGAGGACAGGGAGACCCATGTTGGCGGTCCTGCCATAACTAATGTTATGTAAACATAGCCTTGTACATTTGAGCAAACAGTAATGTAATGCTATAGTTAGGTGAAAATGTCAGTTAAAACATAGGCCCTCATTGCAATGGCGGTCGGTCGGACCGCTAACCGCCATCGCATTGGGCAGGAGACCGTCCGACTATGAGTGGGAGGTCCCACCTGCCCTATTATAGTATGACCGCCAGTACGGCAGTCGAAAAGTGCTTTTTTGTACTGCGGCTTGCGCTGCGGCCCAGGGGCACAGCACAAGCTACAGTACAAAAAAGCACTTTGTGCACATCCATGCACTGAGTGCCAGGCACCATATGGTGCCTGGCACACAGTGCATGGATGTGTGGGGGGCACCACATGTGCTCGCCAGGTCACTTAACATTGGCCCACAGGGCCCTGCTTGGGGCCCCCAATGTCTGTTTGCGTCTGCCTTTTCATGTGCGATCGGACCGCCGTGAACAGGCAGTCAGAAAGGGACATCTTAATCCCTACGGCGGTGCATCGCCTCAATTTAAGGGGTAGGATTCCGACCGCCGCCCCGACATGATCCTTGACCCTGTCGGTGGCAGCAGTCTTTCCCCCAGACCGCTGCAGTCCAACCATCTGCATAGTAATGTGACTGTCAGGCCGATGGCCTGGATCGACATCCTAATGAGGCCCATACTGTTTTAAATTAACAAAACCACTGAAATTCACCAGTTATAGTTATCTCAAGTAACTATAACTTGTGCCTTAAAGCAATTATAACTCCTGCCCCCGCCATGCACATTCTTGACATCAATAATGTCATTTCTGATGTTGCAGTCATGCTGTCAATGATGTCACAGATCATGTCATGAGTGATGTAATATATGGAGTAATTAGCAGTGCATGGCTAGGGTGCGGGTTATAGTTACTTTAGGGCGCAAGCTATAGTTGGTTGAGATAACTATAACTGGTAAATTTCAGTGGTTTTGTTTGTTTAAGATGGTATGTTTTAACTGACATTTTTTACCTAACAATAACATTACTTTAAACTTTGACTTTTTTAGTGAATTTTGAACGCTTTTTTAATGTAAAGTGACATATAATTACAATTCCTAACTACAGCGTCACTTTAACCTCTGTTTTTTTTAGTGAAGTTTTGTAGGATTTTTTTAACGTAAAGTAATATTTTATTACCATATGTAAAGTCAACCCCCTGGATTGGTCGCAGGGCCTGGCCTACTGCCTGGCTTTGTGTCCAACTCCCTGCGGAGTTGGACTCCATCCCTTACATTTAAGTGACAGCCCCAGAGGATGAGGTCCACAAATCCTTTTCAAGCTCCGGGAGGGGGGCCACATGCCCCCCTCCCCTTTTTAATTATGGTGGTTCCAGGGGATGGGGCCCCTGGGGCCTTCCAGAGGCTTGGGGAGGAGTTCCACATGCCACACTCCCCTAAATATTTGATTGCACCGCTCCCATGGGCCCTGGCCCATTCCACGGGGTGTTTATTTTCAGGTGCAGCCCGTGTAGGTAAGATCGATGGGGTGGGAGGACTCAACATACGACGACGAGGGAAAATCAACTATTTATTTAATTTTCCCTCGTTGTCGTCTGTCGAGTCTCCCCCACCCCGCCCCACTGCCCCGCCACTCTTACCTGCACGGCTGCTCCTGTTTATTTTTCTAGCACAGGAGCCTGCGCTTATTTTTTCAACTTTGCCACAAAATTGCGGATCCTTTGCAAATTTGCATCAAATTTCTTTTAAAAATGTATTTTGGTCCTGGGGTGTCCTGGGGGAAGAGTATCCCTATCCTGCCCCTTTATATCTATTTTTTGCGTTTTTTTGTAGGACTATAGACCTAAGATGGCTGCCGCCCTATCCTTGTTGATGTCGAGGCAGCCAATCAGATATCCTCTGGAGATCTGTCTGCCCTGCGGATCCTTCGTGGCATGTAATATACAAAGTTTCTGAGCCTTAATTGCTCACAAACTACTTAGTGGATTTACACCAAATCCCCAAAAGCACGCTTTCTGACAAATTTGGTGTAATTCCGTTCAGCAGTTTTTGGGGTATCGCTGTTGAATTTTCCCATGGAGAAATGAATAGCGAAAACACATTTTGGGACCCTCCCTACTTCTCAGGCCCGGCTTGACGGGTTACTCCAAAACTTGAAAGGAAGGAGGATGAGACTTTTTTGTGGAAAGTTTAGTGAAGATTCGTCAAATGGAGCCAAAGTTATTTGAAAAACAAAAAATGCTTTTCCTATGGAAACCCGACCGCCACCGGGTAATATATATCTCTATATATTTTTTTTTAGGTATTTATAAAGCGCACTGTCATTCATGACTGAGCATCCTGGCGCTAGCTCAGCAACAAACACAGCAAACCATCCCCTAACACATAAGACTGTAGTATGAAGAATCGGGGAGAGAAAGGAGAACCTTGAAATCAATAGGACAAACACCTACAGGAATTATAGGAAAGAGAAAAAAGCCACGTTTTGAGAAGTTTCTTAAAATCCGTTTCACTGTTAGTAAATCTGAGTGGGACAGGGAGCTGAATCTAGATTTTTGCCCCCATTACAGAGAGATTTACCTTCCTCTTTTTTGCTTCTGAAAACAGGGATGGCTAGCAAATTAAGGTGGGAAGACTTCAAGGTTCTTTAAGGCTTGTAATGTTAAAAAAGGTCACAGCGATATAAAGTGCCTGAGCAGTGGAAAGCTCTGAAGACCAAAGTCAGAGTCTTATAAATAATCAGTTTATGGACCAGGAGCCAATCCAGTTTCCTAAGTCCCTGAGAAAGGTAACTTTTGCATGGGAGTTTCAGAACCAGTCTGACTGCAGCATTTTGGACCACTTGAAGTTTATGTACTAGATGTTTAGTAATTCCAAAATATAAACTATTGCAGTAGTCTAATAGTGACGTGATAAGTGCTAGTACAACAGTTTTCCTTGCTGTCAAAGGAAGGTATTCGAAGAATTTCCTTAATGATTTGATCAGGGAAAAGCAAGTGCTGGAAACAGATACTACTTGGAAGTGAAAAGAGAGTGAGCAATCGAATCTGATGCAGAGATTGCGAGCCACTTTGGAGAGGAAGGAGACAAGAGATTGTCAAGCCACTCCAACTGAGGAGAAAATAAATTATTTTGACAACATAAAAGAATCTCCAACTTGTCAGTATTACATTTCAGGGAATTAAGCTCCATCCAGCAGACGATATTTAAAAACATGTTTTATGAATTGGGCTTGGAGCCAAAGGAATTTTTTGTCTAAAGACTAGACCAATTGGGTATCGTTGGCATATGATGTGGACACAATACCAAAAGAGTCGATAAGAGACATAAGAGGAGACAAGTAAACATTGAAAAAGGTTGAACTCAATGCTGAGCCCCGACGAACCCCAAAATTCAGAGTTTTTTTGTTTGAGGAGAACTGACCAAGAGATATAACCTGCCCCCTGTTGTGAAGAAACAACTGTAACCAAGCCAGGGCCTGCCCACAGAGATCAGCCTCTCTGAGTCGTTGGAGAGGAACTGAGTGAGATATGGTGTTGAACGCTGCAGACAGATCTAATCAAAACAGTGTTAAGAACTTTATCCAATGTAAATCTGATCGTTTCAGAGACTTCTAGCAGTGCTGTCTTGGCAGAGTGCCAAGGGCTAAACCCTGATTGAAAAGGGTGAAAACTGCCAGAATTTTCAGGGAAATCCATTAACTGAACATTAACCAAATATTCTAGCATCTTAGCTGAGGCAGGAAAAAGAGAGATGGGTCTAAAATTGGCTAGGAATTTTGGATCGGCAGTGGGTTTTGTAATAGTGGTTTCACCACAGCTAGTTTCCTTGCCTTTGGAACCAGAGCAGAAGAGAGGGAGACATTCAGAGTGCTATTAATAACAGGATGAATTACTTCAGTAGCTTTCGTAAGGACCACAGGAGGACAGGGGTCTAAAGGGAAACTGATTTGCAGTGCAGAAGAGCTTGCTCTAACTGCTGGAGGGAAATGTGCTGAAAGACTGCAAGAATAGATTTTGAAAGCAAAGAGTTCTGTTCTGGACCTGGAGGGGTAGATAACATATTGGTAATATGATTAAAACTCACCTGGATGTTGAGAATTTTTTCTTCGAAGTAATTTGAACGATTATCACATAGAGTTTGAGTGGGAAGGAGATCTCTTTTTAGAGGCTTTGGGATGAAAGAATGACTTAGCAATCTTAACATTTTTCTTAGGGTCATTATTCGCAGATTCAGTCTGAGAGGTGAAAAACTGTTTCTTGGCCTCTTTAATAAGTGTATGATACTTTTTCAAAGCAGCTCTGTAAATAAGTTTGTCGTCAAGGCTGTACTCAGTTCTCCATTTTCTTTTAAACTGTCTAAAGACCAGCTTCTCTTTGGCCAGAAATGCTGTAAACCAAGGTGCCGGATTGCCTAAGCGTTTCCGGCCAGGCTTGGTTAGGGGGGCAAGCTTATCTAAGTGCATCCTGGATCCAGCATTTATATAACTCAAGGTCCTTAGACAACTCTCCTGTAGGACCAGGAGAGGAAAGTGGCAAGTGATTGGTCAGACTTTCACTGGAAATTTTGCCCCATTTAGGAGTGCATACATTGCTCGAGCCTATTTCCAGAATGGCAGTGACTTACTCCTATGTTAAAGGGAATGAAAGAGTGGTCTGACCATACTTGAGCCTCAGGGGTGTCGGGGAAAACATTAGATGATTAGTAAAAATTGAATCAAGTGAGGGACCAGCTATATGAGTTGGACTAGTCGCACATTGAGAAAGCTTTAGTACAGCCACATTGTCAATAAGGCTCCTTCCATCCTGGTTAAGGAGGTCATCTACATGACAGTTGAAGTCGCCTAACAAAGTGAAATGGAAAAGTGAAGTATATCAGAGGTCAGCGTGTCTCCTAAAGAGTTCAGGAAGCTGGAACAGGGGGTAGATGGACGGGAATTGAGGACTCCTGCCAGAGAATATTATATATATATATATATATATATATATATATATATATATATATATATCTCCACACCACCACGCTTACCAAAGTCCAGTAAGCATGAGCTACACCGATCCAAGGTGAAGATAGTTCAGTTTATTTTACGGGCAAAAACAGATGCGTTTCGAGCACACAAGCTCTTGGTCACATGGTATATATATATCCAAACAAGAGAGTGTCCCCTCAAGGAAGCCACCACAAGGAGGTAAGTATTTCACGCTTTTAATAGTAGAAAGCTGCAGATTGGCAACCGGAGCATTTTCCTTCATCACGGCGCCCAAAGCGTTTCGTGCTGACACGCACTTCATCTTGGGGCAATCTATTGGTAGGCACACCTCATAAACAGCACCTGATATAGTCCTTGAGACCCGCGCCAGTGGGCGTAGGCAGTCGAACTGGCTGTCGGTCTCTGTAGTGCCGTTGTGTCTTCCTCATGTGAGGCGTTGTGTGATCTGCCAGGTAAAAGAATTAAAACCACAGTGGGTCGGAAAGAATGTCCTGCTAAAACCAAACTGCACCGTAGGACTTCCACTGCGTACTCCTGTCCCTGAACAGCTGCACGCCGGCTGGCGTCAGCATGTGGCCACTCACCACGGCGGGGCTCTCCTCACGGCAGGACTGGCCGTCAACAAATCCAAACAAGAGAGTGTCCCCTCAAGGAAGCCACCACAAGGAGGCAAGTATTTCACGCTTTTAATAGTAGAAAGCTGCAGATTGGCAACCGGAGCATTTCCCTTCATCACGGCTCCCAACGCGTTTCGTGCTGACACGCACTTCATCTTGGGGCAATCTATTGGTAGTCACACCTCATAAACAGCACCTGATATAGTCCTTGAGACCCGCCCCAGTGGGCGTAGGCAGTCGAACTGGCTGTCGGTCCCTGTAGTGCCGTTGTGTCTTCCTCATGTGAGGCGTTGTGTGATATGCCAGGTAAAAGAATTAAAACCACAGTGGGTCGGAAAGAATGTCCCGCTAAAACCAAACTGCACCGTAGGACTTCCACTGCGTACTCCTGTCCCTGAACAGCTGCACGCCGGCTGGCGTCAGCATGGGGCCGCTCACCACAGCGGGGCTCTCCTCACGGCAGGACTGGCCGTCAACAAATCCAAACAAGAGTGTCCCCTCAAGGAAGCCACCACAAGGAGGTAAGTATTTCACGCTTTTAATAGTAGAAAGCTGCATTGACTTGACAAAGGCTTCGCCGAAACGCGTTGTTCTGTTTTGTGACACGATAAAACTTATTATTGTGCCTGTCCTTGGTGTGCCGCTGGAAATTATTTGGGAGATCCCGGATCATGTTTCCTGTTGGAAAATATATATATATATATATCACAAAAGTTCACCGCCGTCGCAGCCACTCGCCCTGGGTGCCTCCTCTCGCGGTGGTGAGCCGCGTTTACGTGTAAACACAGTCGAAGACCAGAATTGTGTCAGCCGACACAAACAGGAGCACGCACAAGAGTTTGTGAATAAATCTTCCTTTATTCGTGTAAAACCCCCCTCAGCGCTGACAGAAACGTTTCGCCACTCCGGCTTTGTCAATGTCAGTTTGTGTCTCAAAACACCACCATATTTAAAGTGAAAAAAGTGCAATAGAAAGTAGTAAACATAAAAGATGGCTT
Organism: Calotriton arnoldi; assembly: GCA_963921515.1. Lineage (NCBI taxonomy): Eukaryota > Metazoa > Chordata > Amphibia > Caudata > Salamandridae > Calotriton > Calotriton arnoldi. Next base: position 774,977 of record CAWUFW010001310.1, read on the forward strand.
AGTTCATGCATAATGCTCTGTTTTTATGTCGGCCATCTTAACATTTTCTGTGGCACCATTTAAAATCAAAAAGGTTAATCGCTCAACAAAATATATATTGTACCCTCATAAAATTGATAATCGTTACATCCAATCTTCATATCTATAAGGCATAATGTGTCAATTTCAAATTGTAAACGACATTTACAGATTTCATCATTATTTTATAAATATATGTATAACCCATAAGTGAAGCCCTACATCACTTATCGTGCTTCATGAGTCAATTTCATCATTATGGTTTAATCCTTTCATTGGAATCGTAACAATTGTCACTAAGCTATGTCGCCTTGAATGGGCATTGACATTTGGAAAGAAGAGGGTGTCAAATTGCATAGAGGAGCGATCGGAGGCCAGATACAGACATGTCTATCTACCTCACTGCCTAATAGGTATACAGTTCTACCAAAAAACGCACAGGGAACGGTAAGTCTGATTTTGTCATCAAGCCCAGAATCGGCTCCTTATACTGATATATCATAAAAGACTAGCATACAGGTGAAGTAACAACAAGTAACTGCAAGCATTGTTGTTGGACTTGGCCCTTTTTGCAGGGTCATCCCTGAACTTTTTGCCTTCCTCCTATATTTTGTCTGACCTGTTGTTGGCTGTTTTATGACTCTGGGCACTTTACCACTGCTGATCAGTGCTAAAGTGCATATGCTCTCTGTTATAAATTGGTGTATGGATTAGGGACTCCATGATTGGCTGGATTGGTTTACTTGTCAGACCCTAGTACAGTGCACTGAGTGTGCCCAGGGCTTGTAAATCAAATGCTGCTGGTGGGCTTGCAGCACTGGTTGTTCCACCCACAGAAGCAGCCTGTAAAAGTGTGTCTCAGGTCTGCCATTGCAGAGCCTGTGTGCAGTCTGGTACTGCCATGTTGACTGGGCAAGTGCACCCACTTGCCAGTCCCTAAACCTTCCCTTTTCTGCATATTAGTCACCCCTATGGTAGGCCCAAGGGCAGGGTGCACTGTAAGTATAAGGTAGGACATGCCCTGGTGTGTGTGGCATGTCCTAATAGTGAATTACAGCCATTTTCGTTTTTCACTATTGCAAGGCTACCTGCTCCCCATAGGCCAGAATGGGCAGTTTGATTATTACAGTTTATAATCCTAACTGACCCAGGGAACATGGTAGAAAAACGAATTTAGTATGCCTGAACTCAGAATGATAAAATACATCTTTTAGTGAAGTTGGTTTTAACATTCTGTGTTTGAAAATACCACTTTTAGAAAGTAGGTATTTTCTTGCCTAACTATCCAAGCCTGCCTCTGCTAGGTTGTGTATTCCTTGTCTGGGTTTGTGAGTGACAGGGGCTGGGGGACACCAGGAGACAGGGTGAGTCAGCACAGGGCTGAATAGAGAGATCTGCATGGAGATAGGTGGGAGGAGTTGCACCTGGGACCTGAATAGGGCTGTGCCTTCCCTCCACAATGCTGGCTCCACCTCCTGTGGTGTGTCTGATGTCCCTGGCCTACTCTGTGAAAGGAAAGAAGGAGTCTTGTCAACAAAGTGCTCCAGGACTGACCAGAACTGGTTTGGACTAGGCAAAGGCCTCTCTGCCTTCAGAGAGCAAAGAGAATATGTGTATAAAAGAGGGGACCCAAACCCCAGAAGATCAGATCACTTTGGGAAACAAGAAGAAACCTTTTCTGAGGAGAGGAACCAGAGAAACTGAGGAAGAGACTATCCCTAAGCTGAGTGCTGTTTGGGGGATTGGCCTGCAGTGGTTGCCTGACTGCCAAAGAAAGGAGAAAGGAACTTTGTGTGTACTTTCATCAGCTTGTAAAAGATCTCCAAGGGCTTGAGAGAAGAGCTTGCCTCCTGCTGAAGTCTCAGGGACAACAGACTTCACCAACCAGCTCCCCAAGAGTCTTTCTGTAAAGTGCCTGCTTCTGAGCTGGACGTTCTGAGGGACTGCGTGTCGCAAGGAGCTGGAAGCACGACTCACGAAGAAGAAGCGTCGCTGCCGCAGCTGAAGCGCCTCGCATCGCCGAAGAAGAGGATCGACGTCGCATCAGACGCCGCCGCATCAACGGAGAAGAGTGTCGCCGCCGCTGCCGCTGTCTCATCATTGCCGAAGCTCCTCGCATCGCCGAAGAAGAGGACCGACGTCGCATCAGACGCCGCCGCATCACCGGGAAGTGTGTCGCAGGGCCTGTCGCGGCTCAGAAGAATCGTTGAGTCACCGCACGGCTGTCGCATCATTGCCGAAGCGCCTCGCATCGCCGGAGAAGAGGACCGACGTCGCATCAGACGCCGCCGCATCACCGGGAAGTGTGTCGCTGGGCCTGTCGCGGCTCAGAAGCATCGTTGCCGAAGCGCCCCGCATCGCCGGAGAAGAGGACCGACGTCGCATCAGACACCGCCGCATCACCGGGAAGCGTGTCGCAGGGCCTGTCGCGGCTCAGAAGAATCATTGAGTCGCCGCACGGCCGTCGGGCGTGCACGCATCGTGTCGCATCAAGAAGAAGACGCCATCTTTGTTCATTGCACCGGATCTTCATCGCATCACGGCATTGCTGGTCGCATCGCCACGAAAGCGCAGTAAGAAACCGACGCATCACCTCCCCTCGCAGAGAAGAACCGACGCATCCCCTACGCATCAGTAGGGACCCGACGCATCACCGTTCTTGCGTGTAAGGAACCGACGCATCACCTTCCCTGCAACACTTTAGTTGTATAGCGTTACGCATCCTAAGGTACATTGAACTCAAAGTGTCGCATTTACCATCTTAAGAGAACTGAGCTAATTCTACCATTTTTGAAGTACAGTATTGTGGATTTTTGTCGTTTGTGGTCTTGTGTTAAATCTATATAAAAGATACTTATTTTTAATATACATCTGGTGTGGTGTCCATCTGTAGTGTTGTCACTTGATTACTGTATGTGTTCACAAATGCTTTACACACTGCCTCTGAGATAAGAATGTCTGCTCGTGCCAAGCTACCAAGGGGGTGAGCAGGGGTTATTTTACCCTGACTAGATGCAAGGGTCCCTATTTGGTCAAAGGTACCTACCTCTGCCAACTAGAGATCCCCAAATCTAACATTGGTGGTCAGCTGTGAGGATTCTGGACTTGCATTTGTGACTTATGTACAGTGATTGGTGAACACTACTAGTGAGTGCAGACCGAAACGCGACCACATACTTTTGGTAGATTGTTTTTTCTGGGATTTTCTATTTTTGCCAAGAACTGCCAAGTTTAACCACCATGGATAAAGCCGCATCCATAGCATCTGTTGATTATGATTGGGAAGAGGAGAGACTAGAATGCTACAATGTGAAACAGCTAAAGCACTTTTGCAGGAAATTTAAAGTTGCTATGACCGGTCTCACCAAGAAGGATGAGCTCCAAAAGGCGCTGAGGGCCTGGGTGGAAGCAAGGAATACCCCTGAGAATGAGGAAGGGGCTGAGAATGCAGATGAGCAGCTGGAGGGGCCATTGGGTCCACAGGGGAGGAGAGCAACTTCCCCAGTAGTTAGCAGTGTCTCTGCCAAAAGCCTGTCCCCAGAGGAGTTGGCGGACAGGAAGGAAAACAGGATGCACGAATTGGAGCTTGCCAAGCTCAAGTTGGGTGGGCAACTGGAGTTAGAGAATAGGAGATTGGCCCTAGAGGAAAAGAGGATGCAAATGGAGCATGAGTTGAGAATGAGAGAGCTTGATTTGGAGCTCGAGAAGCTTGAGGCCATGAGGGTCTCAGCCCAGCAACAAGAAATATGTGAAGCTCAAGAAGGGAGCTTGGCTGAGTTGGAGGTGGAATCCAGCTCAGATGGTGGCAGCAATATTGAATTTTCTAGTGCTGAGGGAGTAGTACACACACCCAGAGATGTGGCGCCTGACTTGAAGGAGGGGGTTAATATACACCAGGAGGTTCAAGGATATGAGGTAGCTCCAGTGGTGCGCAGTGTCCCTGAGGTGGATTGGGGAACTGGCACAGGGGTTCATAGTCCTAGTGGTGGGAGGGACACTCTACTGACTCTAGATGAGAGGTGCAGGGAGAGGGGTTCCCCCAAGGTTGAAGTCCTGGTGTGTGAGTCTAAAGACCGCCCAGAAGAGTGTGGGTTGAGTGACAGAGACAGTCAGATACTGTCTTGCCAGTCTCAGGAGAGAGGTGTGGAGTACGTGTGCGAGGCACTGGATGGTGAGGTGAAGGATAGTTTGGTTCACCCTTGTAGGGGGCTGTGTGATCCAATTGTGGGAGAGCATATTGTAAGTCCCTGTTTTCCAGAGCTATGCCAACACCTGTTGGAGTGTGAGTTCTCTGACCCCAGGGAGCTCACAATGGAGGCAGACCTTTTGGTGGATTCCAGAGGGTCTGAAGAGGCATTGGGGAGTGACCCTAAGAGGAGTGGCTCAGGTGTCTTCCAACCCAGAGTGGTGGGAGAGGTTCAGTGTAGCCCAGCTAGGTCCCGTGGTAGTGGGAGGGGTGTAGGGACTCACGTCCTGTCTCAGTGGAGAAGGAGTGAGTGTGGGGCTGCGAGTCCCAAGATGCCCGAAACCCAGTCTCAGGGCCTGGATGGTACTTTAAGGGAACACCAGGTAGGGAGCCTAGGCTGTCCTGATGGGCCGCCCATTGAGGGGGATCCCCTAGTGTCCACTGAACTGGGAGTGTCTGTAAGCAGGCCTCCATCAGTTCTGGTGTCTGGTGGTGCCGCTCCAGTTAGGAGGGTGCAGAAGTCCAGAGTGAGGGGTGAGAGGGGGAAAGAGTCCCCAGTGGAAGAACCAGTGGGTCAGGGGCCAGCCAGAAGGGCTGAGTCACCGGTGAAGGACCATGGTGACACCACTTCTGTCCTGGGGGATCTTCACGCACTGTCAGAGGGACAGGGGTCGGGAGATCTGCACCAGGCGGACTGTCACACAACACATGAGAGATGTGTTACCCTCTGGGGGGGCATGCGTGCTCCCCAGGAAGTCCTGGGTTGCCAGGCACTGGTCCAGCCTAAGGGTACAGACCCTGGGTTGGAGGGCCAGGTTCAGGGTGTCCTCCCTGAACTGGAGGAAGGGGCAGCTGCTAACAGTGCCCCTAGCAGTTTGTCTTCAGGGGGTACCGCTCCTGATGGGAGGGGGCAGTACTCTGGACGGGGGTGCAGAGGGAGGGAGTCGTCGCCTCTGACCCCGGTTCAACTGGAGGGTTTAGACCCTAGGTTGGCGGGCCAGGTTCAGGGTGTCCCCCCGGACCTGGACGCCCAGTTGCAGGATAGAACCCCTGAACTGGTGGGCGAATTGTGCAGGACACCTGCCACAGGTGCCCTGGCAATGCTGGAAGGGGGTACCACTCCAGGTGGGAGGGTACAGAGCCCCAACAAGGAGGAGGAGGACCGGGTGTGGGAAAGCCCACCCCAGTCTCCAGTCCAGCCGCCGGGTATAGGCCCGGGGCTGGTAGGTCAGTGTCAGGATGTCATACCTGACAGGAGGGAGAGTGGACAAAGGGTGCCAAGCACCTGGGGCTACTGCCCCCCGCTCTCTGACGCCGCAGAGGTTTGAGAGCCCTGAGAGGCATAAGGCCTGGGTCTCATCACTGACCCCTGTCAGTGGCCACTGTGGCTTGCTGTCTGTCTGTTGGGACACACCTGTGAGCAAGCTAAGGTTAGGTGCTTCACAGGTGGTGTCCACAGGTGAGGAGAAGGGTTCCCCATGGATTAGCTTGGTGGGCCCTGAGAGTATGGACAGAGGGATTCCAATAGGTTCAGATTGGCGTAGAACTGGAGTATGCCCCTGTAGTTGCGGGCCAGGTCCAGGTTCTATCGCCCAAAGCAGGGAAGCCGATCAAGGTAGTGATTGGGCTACCCTGCGTTTTGGCTGGAAGGGGGTTGTGTTGGACTTGGCCCTTTTTGCAGGGTCATCCCTGAACTTTTTGCCTTCCTCCTATATTTTTTCTGACCTGTTGTTGGCTGTTTTATGACTCTGGGCACTTTACCACTGCTGATCAGTGCTAAAGTGCATATGCTCTCTGTTATAAATTGGTGTATGGATTAGTGACTCCATGATTGGCTGGATTGGTTTACTTGTCAGACCCTAGTACAGTGCACTGAGTGTGCCCAGGGCTTGTAAATCAAATGCTGCTCGTGGGCTTGCAGCACTGGTTGTGCAACCCACAGAAGCAGCCTGTAAAAGTGTTTCTCAGGTCTGCCATTGCAGAGCCTGTGTGCAATCTGGTACTGCCATGTTGACTGGGCAAGTGCACCCATTTGCCGGTCCCTAAACCTTCCCTTTTCTGCATATTAGTCACCCCTATGGTAGGCCCAAGGGCAGGGTGCATTGTAAGTATAAGGTAGGACATGCCCTGGTGTGTGTGGCATGTCCTAATAGTGAATTACAGCCATTTTCGTTTTTCACTATTGCAAGGCTACCTGCTCCCCATAGGCCAGAATGGCAGTTTGATTATTACAGCTTATAATCCTAACTGACCCAGGGAACATGGTAGAAAAACGAATTTAGTATGCCTGAACTCAGAATGATAAAATACATCTTTTAGTGAAGTTGGTTTTAACATCCTGTGTTTGAAAATACCACTTTTAGAAAGTAGGTATTTTCTTGCCTAACTACCAAGCCTGCCTCTGCTAGGTTGTGTATTCCTTGTCTGGGTTTGTGAGTGACAGGGGCTGGGGGACTCCAGGAGACAGGGTGAGTCAGCACAGGGCTGAATAGAGAGATCTGCGTGGAGATAGGTGGGAGGAGTTGCACCTGGGACCTGAATAGGGCTGTGTCTTCCCTCCACAATGCTGGCTCCACCTCCTGTGGTGTGTCTGATGTCCCTGGCCTACTCTGTGAAAGGAAAGAAGGAGTCTTGTCAACAAAGTGCTCCAGGACTGACCAGAACTGGTTTGGACTAGGCAAAGGCCTCTCTGCCTTCAGAGAACAAAGAGAATATGTGTATAAAAGAGGGGACCCAAACCCCAGAAGATCAGATCACTTTGGGAAACAAGAAGAAACCTTTGCTGAGGAGAGGAACCAGAGAAACTGAGGAAGAGACTGTCCCTAAGCTGAGTGCTGTTTGGGGGATTGGCCTGCAGTGGTTGCCTGACTGCCAAAGAAAGGAGAAAGGAACTGTGTGTGTACTTTCATCAACTTGTAAAATATCTCCAAGGGCTTGAGAGAAGAGCTTGCCTCCTGCTGAAGTCTCAGGGACAACAGACTTCACCAACCAGCTCCCCAAGAGTCTTTCTGTAAAGTGCCTGCTGCTGAGCTGGACTTTCTGAGGGACTGCGTGTCGCAAGGAGCTGGAAGCACGACTCATGAAGAAGAAGCGTCGCCGCCGCAGCCGAAGCGCCTTGCATCGCCGAAGAAGAGGATCGACGTTGCATCAGATGCCGCCGCATCAACGGAGAAGAGTGTCGCCGCCGCTATCGCATCGTTGCTGAAGCGCCTCGCCGGAGAAGAGGACCGACATCGCATCAGACGCTGCCGCATCACCGGGAAGCGTGTCGCAGGGCCTGTCGCGGCTCAGAAGCATCGTTGCCGAAGCGCCACGCATCGCCGGAGAAGAGGACCGACGTCGCATCAGATGCCGCCGCATCACCGGGAAGCGTGTCGCAGGGCCTGTCGCGGCTCAGAAGAATCGTTAAGTCGCCGCACGGCCGTCGGGCGTGCACGCATCGTGTCGCATCAAGAAGAAGACGCCATCTTTGTTCCTTGCACCGGATCTTCATCGCATCACGGCATTGCTGGTCACATCGCCACGAAAGCGCAGTAAGAAACCGACGCATCACCTCCCCTCGCAGAGAAGAACCGACGCATCCCCTACGCATCAGTAGGGACCCGACGCATCACCGTTCTTGCGTGTAAGGAACCGACGCATCACCTTCCCTGCAACACTTTCGTTGTATAGTGTTACGCATCCTAAGGTACATTGAACTCAAAGTGTCGCATTTACCATCTTAAGAGAACTGAGCTAATTCTATCATATTTGAAGTACAGTATTGTGGATTTTTTCGTTTGTGGTCTTGTGTTAAATCTATATAAAAGATACTTATTTTTAATATACATCTGGTGTGGTGTCCATCTGTAGTGTTGTCACTTGATTACTGTATGTGTTCACAAATGCTTTACACACTGCCTCTGAGATAAGCCTGTCTGCTCGTGCCAAGCTACCAAGGGGGTGAGCAGGGGTTATTTTAGGAGTGTACCCCCTTACCCTGACTAGACGCAAGGGTCCCTATTTGGTCAAAGGTACCTACCTCTGCCAACTAGAGACCCCCAAATCCAACAATTGTCTACCCTTTTCATGTCATAAATCTCCATTGTTAGACTTATCCATGGAACATGGTACCTATTTGTTATTATTATCACATAGGCCTCTAAGGTCACTAAATTCTACATGTCATGACCTGTACATATGTGTAACCAAGGAGAGAGCGAGGATAATGTGGGGGTACGTCCCTATCCCCAAGACTGATAACAAACTAACAATGTGGACGAACCCACTATCAAAGGACGACTCACTAGTGTATGGGTGCCAGAGAAACCTTTGGTTTGTTAAAAGACCCCTCACCCACCAACCTAGTTGGTGGCATGCTTCATCATTGGGGTCCCAACCAGGTAGCCGAATGCCACCCGGTTGTGCTACGACGCCTGATTCCAGCGGAGCTGGTGTCGTGTGATGTGTGAAGGAAGTGGTGAAAGTTAAAATTATCTCTGGGGATCCTTGCAAATGTACTTTATTCTTTGCGGCCCAGGATAAGATTAAAAAATTTATAAAGCGGGCAACTGTGGAGAAAAAATGCTCCTTGTTGTCCCAAAGGTCGGCCTACATGTTTCAGCCCCAGTGAAAGAAATGGGGGGGGGGGGGGTGGGGGGGGGGCTTTCGTCAGGACCAAGTGCGTGAAAGTGAGTGTGTGGCAAAATTACGCCACGTGAAATTGTGAATGACAACACACACGCTAAGGTGTGTTGTAAGGTAGGTGGTGTCAGTATACTCACGGACCCATGAGTAAAAACCTGTAAGGAAAAAGAAAGACAAAAGGACAAAACACACAACATAAATGCAACATAAAATGCAATCTTTGTCGCAATGATGATGTGCCACTGTGCATGTCTCAGATAAGTTGGCACTCTGGTGAGTCGGTAAATAGTAATTACCGGGTGATAACCGGTAATGCATGCTGTTCCGGTATACTGTGCTCCCTTTTCGTGCAACAGTCTACTGGTAATGGTACGTATGTCGCATGCTAGATAAAGACAAGGGGCTGAGATGGCCCTGTGAGTGCTGATTAGCCTTATATTTACGAAAATCTCGTATGGGTGCTGATGCAGGCGTTTCTCGAGCGTTACGGCGGCCATGCGTGTGCTAAATCAATTTCAGCGCTTGAAAATGATTGCGAGTGACACACATATGTGAAAGAACAACATATTTACACTGGCTACGTGTTGCAAGTAGCTTATGCAGGACCCGGGAGGAGTGCCCGTCTGTAGTCACACACTACGGACAAAATAGAAGGAGAAGATTAGCATTAATGGACTCAGAAGTGTTAGCTGTTTCGGTAAATGAAGGCCCATGGTAGTGCCTGCGCGAGAAATGGAAAAATCTTACTTCATCAAGACGGAGCACCCGCCGACAGCACCTATTCCAGTCTCCTCGTGGTCCTGGATGTTACTGGACCGAGCGGAGAGCCGGCTTACATTGCTGTGACCGGCTGCTTGCGGGGGCGTGTGTGCGTCAGTGCGTCCACGTGGGAGGCGTGAGACGCGCTGCCGTAGAATGACTAGACAGCTCACTGGCCTGTGATGCGCATGTGTAAGGGCCACCACACTGGGGGTATTGGGGCCTGAAGAATGGATTGTGCATTCTCAAAGAGATGTAGTAGTATAAGAAAAATGAAAAAACCTGATGATGTGATAGGTCATTGCGCGTTGTGTTAACAGTATCTCTGATGGGGATATGTATTTCTGAAAAGAGGCGTCCGCTATCAGAAAAAATGAAAAATCTGATGTTGTGATAGGTCATTGCGTGTTGTGTTAACAATATCTCTGATGGGGATATGTATTTCTGAATAGAGGCGTCTGCTATCAGTGAACTCATTGCGCCTCATACAGGTATTGGTGGGGCCTCAGGAAGAGCGGTATAGAGGGCCACTCTCAAGGCATGGGTAGATGATACTCTTGTGGAGTACTCTAAGGTGGCGTGAATGATCATGGGGGTTTGTTGAGGGCATTCCAGGGGATGGTCTCATTGAGGCCCGTAAGGTGGGTTGATAGACGATAGACCCACCGCTGTTCCTTCTCCAAGAGACATCTTTGTAGGTTGGGTAGGCTGTTGTCTAGTGTTTCGATTACAACCCATCACATGTCATTGGTAGTATGACCAGCCTCTAAAAAGTGGTTAGTCATGCGTGTTGTATTTCTTTTGCACCGGATCGTGCTGCGGTGTTCGCATATGTGGGTCTTGATTTTGCGGCTGGTCATGCCTATGTAAATAAGTCCGCAAGGGCAGGTAATGCGGTAGATGGCATTCATGGTATTACAGTTAGTGTGATGACGGATATGCCATGTTTTACCAGGTTCCAATTGTAGGCTTTTTGTGGGTTCCGTTAGGTGACAGACACTGCAGTTCCCGTATGGGAAATGGCCTACGATATTAGGGAGGCCCCATGCATTCAGTACAGTGTTGGTGGATTTTGTAGGTAGTGAGGAGCGCGTGGAAACGAGAGAGTCTTTTATACTTTTCGCCCGTTTGTAGGAGAAAAGGGGCTTTTCCCATCCGAGTTTGCCCGTGTTAAGTATCTTCCAGTGCTTGAGTAGTATGAGGGAGACTTTATTGGATAAAGAATTAAATGTCGTGACACACGTGAGGGGGATGGGTGTGGTGGTGCGTTCTGTAACTTCCAACAGGCCTTCCCGGTTTTTGAAGACTGCTTGTTCGAGCGCCACTATTTCAACGGGTATAGCACTTGGAGGGGGAATGAAGTTGGATTTTATTTTGAATTTTCTGTCCCCTTGTGTCCCCGTGTTGGTCTGGTCAGGGAGATTTTGGAAAAATGCTTTAAGTTTTAATTTTTGGAAGAGCTCCGCTAGTTCACAATGCAATTGGAACTTATCACCCCATCAGCCAAACTTGATAAGTTCCAATTGCATTGTGAACTAGCGGAGTTCTTCCGAAAATTAAAACTCAAAGCATTTTTCCAAAATCTCTCTGACCAGACCAACACAGAGACAAAATACCCGTTGAAATAGCGGCGTTCGAACAAGCAGTCTTCAATGAAGTTGAAACCCTACAAGAAGACCACACTTTCCAGAATATCAGCACTAAGGAATGCGAAGCACTGAAAACTCTCAAGACGAATGACTCAATCACGATAAAACCTGCCGATAAAGGCGGAGGCATCGTCATTCAGAACAAGGATGACTATCGCACAGAATGTAAATGCCTACTGGGCGATACCAAGAACTACCAAAGGCTGGCACAAGATCCCAGTGAAAACTTAAAGACCAAAATCCAGAACCTAGTGGAGGATGCAGAAAACTTAGGCCACATCACCAAGCAGGAAGCACAGTTCCTTACCACCACCCCGGGAAAAATTCCATACTTTTACTCAGTCCCCAAAATTCATAAAAACAAGACACCACCTCCTGGGCGTCTTATAGTATCGGGCATTGGCTCCCTGCTAGAGCCTCTTTCACGTTACTGCGACTTCTTTCTCCAACCATTAGTGCAGACCACCAGCACATACCTGAAGGACACGAAGGACCTACTCGGACACATCAATACTCTCACTTACAACCCTGAAACGTCATTTCTAGTCAGTCTTGACGTCGAGAGCCTTAACACTAGTGATAGAGCGTTATGCTCTCGTAAAAATTGTAGGGGTGCATCATAATCACCGTTAGTCTGCACCCGCATATATCCAGTTATATATCAGTGAATGGCTAGTAAAATGTAATTTTCACTTGCATTATTAGAGTGAATAGAAGAGTAATTGTGCTATTATAATCCTGCAAATGTAATGCTTAACTGAATCGTGTTTAAATGATGCATAAATGAATCAGCCCATGTGTAATCGAGATGCAGTAGTTTAAACGTGTATCATATTAAGTTGCACGTGTAGTTCACTTTTTCGCATATGAAATGTAATGAACCAATGCTTATAGAAGTGATTAAGAATTGTGTGTTTAAATTGTGTAAAGGCCTGATTGCATATACGCCAAGGAAAGGCCTGTTCGTTCCTATGTTAGCTTATTTTGTAGGCCGAGAAGGTGTTCTCTTTGGAAGGCTCTCTGGGCACCGACGGTGTTTTAGGAGTTAGGATGGTGGGAGACACTGAGATGGGAGTATACTGGAATGCAGGGATGATACTTTCAGCGGAGAAGGTGCCTGGGACTCAAGGTCATCGTAACCGTCTTGGATGAAGTAAGAGTTCGATGGAAAAGTACGAGAAGGAAGGCCTGGCCGAAGAGGCGTGACAAGGGCGTGTTCAATTGTATGTGCATTTTGTATTAGGGACAATGCCCCAAGGGAGGGGGTAGAGAAGAGGTAGAGGAGACGAGAGAGAAAGGCAGAGAGAAATTTTAGGAAGGAGCATCTTAGAACGAGCTCGAAATGCTAAGTGAGTGCACTTCTTAGGAAGTCTTCACAGCTGACACCTTTTCTTTTACTCTTGCCTGGGAAGTTCATTAAGTAGGTATGCCACCTTAGTGATAGAATAGGGACAGCTAATGGTTTTAATGTTTAATTAGGTAAATGAAGAATAATATAGAGATCGGAGCAGTTATCGCTTGTTTAATACTTCTGGAGCTAACGATCCTTCTTATCGTGAGTCGGATGAGACTCCTGCGTAGGATGTTATTTGTATTAGTGCCCATTTATTTCTTCAACCTCGTGTTGAGGTGCTTGCACGTGCAGTTATTCTTGGCTGTAATAAACCCACAAAATTGAATTCGGAGTCAGTGGTCTTTTAAGGTAAACTGGATTCTAATTTTTGTCGTATAACTGAAAAGGATTTTCTTCCCTTCACACTATTTAGCAGGTAAAAAAGATCCTGGCGACTTGAAGATTCTTAAAGGTGGTAAGATAAGAATCAGCGTTATCAGTTGGTAGCAGAGTAGGCTGGTTTCCTCTGATAGTAAGGGGAGATCTAGATTAGGATAAGAGACTATTTGCCCCATAGAGCCCGAGTGATGGTGATTCAGTGGATCGTAAGAGGAGGACAACGGCGGTTGACGAGAACTGACGGACAGTGACGGTGCGGCGAAAGTAGCAGTTCGTGGTAGAGTGAGTATGAACAGGGTGATGCTTGTTAGATTGCGGTGTTTAATTGTTGTGTGATGTCTTGCGGAGTTGGAATGAGAGTCTTGTGATTGAGGATCGGACCGTGAGCGCGCGCGGGACCGAGAGATTTCATTATTGTGGTGTAGAAGACACCCAGAGCTGAGATCGTTGACCAGAGATTGTGGGGGGTCATGAGACGTCGTTGATTAACCCACTGAAGATAGGAAGCATATGTGTGAGTGTGTGAATAACCGACGCTGGTCGTAGGTTGTCGTGTGCAGAACATTGAGCGTTTGGATCCTATCAATTGTGTCAGAGGTGATTGTCCGGTCGTTCGCGGACAGACAGTTGCCAGATTGAGGTCAACAATTTCGAGAGGCTGGTCGGTCATCGGTGGACCGACAGTCAGAGAGGTAATTGTTCGGTAGGACGGACAATTGCTTCAGAGTGTGATTGGGACACATGCGAGCGAGAAAGGGTGAATTGAGAAGGAGGGGAACTGCTGCGAGCGGAGGAAGAGTGACGTCAGACAGTGCCGCGCTGCGATAGGTCGGTTGGTGTGAGCCGCGCTGGCATTGGTGGATTGAAATCAGGAAGTATAACCGAAATTTTGTGCGCGAACGGAAATTTGATTCATCATGAAATGTTTTAAAGTTTTACGAGAACTTTGCAGAGGTGATAGACATGTGGTTACTCGGGGTGGAGAGGAAGCCCCTCCCGAGGATACGCCAGCACATTATATGGCTAAGAATGTAGGATTGCATACTATAATTTGGCTTGAGAATTGGCATAAAATGACAGAAGGAGAAGGAGAATTGACTTTCCCACGCTATGGCACTTTCAGGTTGGAAGTGTTGTACCAGCTAAAAACTGTAATGTCTTCCTTACGACCATTGCCTAGACCGACACAGTTTGAGGCGCTACATGCATGGATTAGGGCAGCGTACGACAGAAAAAGAGATAAAAGTCAGGAAAGGGTGAAGAAATCGATCAGGGCATTTCAAGATGCGAGATGGGATGCATTGGAGAAAAGGTGGAGAGTGGAAACTATTGAGGGGGATAGGCTGTTTCCACTGCTGATAAATGTAGGTGAGGCTAAGAAGAAGTGGGCCGAAGAAGACGACAGCGATACAGATGACAGCCTGTTAGATAGGTTACTAGCAGAGAGACCACCCCCATTCAATCCGGATTCAGAAGAGGGTAAATTAGCTTCAGCAGTGGAAACCGGCGAGTTACGGAATCAGACAAACATGAGGGTAGTAGGAAAAATTTCCACAGGGACGGAGGGAGTGGGAACCCAGTCTTCCATTGGGAATATGCGGTTACCGGAATCCCTGACGGTACCTGTCACCATTGGTCCTATAGTATCTGTATATGACCCAGATCGAATAGGTGAAGGAAGTCCGATGCAGACGACAGGGGGAGAGGGGACCAGCATTGGAGGGAATGGCTTAGGGGTACAAGTGGTTCACTTTCCGAAGCCCATGGAAACGAGCACGCCATTGCCAGCCACCGCAGACTCCTCTTTTGGACAGGTGGATGTGAGACCAGTAAGACCAAGGCCCTTAATCGAGTCCCGGTCAGACTTAAGAATGTGGGTACCACCTGTAAGGAATCAGAGCGATAGTATGCCAAGAGATGTGGAGCAAGGCAACTTAGGAGACAGAGCAGGTTCCAGGAATACAATAGAAGAGAGCAGGTCACGAGAACAAAGCAATGACTATGACTAGCGGAATGGTGCGGCTTGTCAGGAATCACTGAGGAGTGCAGTGCAGGCAAGGTTGCTGGATGTAGTAAGACTAAAGGCGGAGGTAGACGAAATGATTAGTGGGAACCTGCCTTTGGAGAGAATAGAGATTTATGGGCCAGACGAGCTGCTTTTCGTGGCAAAAGATGTGACTCGTAAAGCAAGGGCCGCACATGAGAAATTGACAGAATTGGCTAAGAGATATGAGGTGGATGTGAATAACACCAAATCGGTGCAAGGGTCACATAGGTTGCAGTATAGTGATCAGGAATTGGAGGAGAAAAGAATCATAGGATTAAGGACGCATACCAAAGACCTGATTGTAGGGATGCGTATATGGATGATGTTGGGTAAATGGGAGGAAAGGTGGTCAAAGAAAAGGATTACCAAAAAATTGTAGGAGAAACGCCACCTCCGGGGGGAGGGGCGACGGGCGTCGGGAACTATCCCTTACGGGAAGTACAGAACGGAGGGTACGTGCATGTGCCGTGGAGTAGAGGTGACTTGGCTGCATTTACAAATGATTTTCCTCGGCTGAGGGAAAAACCCGTAGAGTGGTACAAACAGGTTGAGCGTTTCGTTAAAATCTCGAAGGTACTATGTACTGATTTGAACACTTTGTTTGATATAGTGGTACCAGGAGATTTGTGGACAGCTTGTAAAATTGCAGTTGAGTGGCCGACCTTCGAACCTGAAAGGGATGCTGTTACGAATGGTCCGTCACCCATTGTCATGAAAAAATTCGATCAAGTGATTACATGGTTGAAGCTGAAGATTTCACCTCAGGATATCGATTGGGTTAAGATAGATCGAACTGTGCAGGAACCCAAGGAGACAGTGCATGAATATTATGAAAGACTCTTGCTAAGCCTTTAAACAGTATAGTGGATTAGATGCCTTGGACCCCAAGGATATGGGACAGTTTGTCTCAAAGTTTGTCTTGGGATTGAGACCAGAGGTCAACCTCATGATACAGCACCATTTGATCTGTTGGCAAAACAAGCCGGTGGATGAAATCTTGCGGTATGCGAGGTACTGTAGCGATGAGGTAAACTCAAAGCACCGGAAGCTAAAGGACAAGCTGATGCTCGTTCAGATGCAGACGGCTCAAGTCCAGCCGAGTGGAGGGACGCTGGGAAGGAGACAGGGAAATTATCAAGGGAACCAAAATGGGCAAGGACAGGGAAAAGGGAAACCTATAGATCCAAAGACGGGGGTGGATGTGGCGACATTGAAAAAGACCACTGCGTGTCATCTTTGTCATCAGATTGGACATTGGAAGCGCGAGTGTCCCTTGAACCCAGCCAACCAAGTGCAGCAAGAGGTAGAAGTGGTTCAGACACCTGTGCCGGAGGTAGTTAATACTGTGATGAGGCCCAGATCGATGAAAGGGGGGACGTATAACCCACAAGTGCAGGTCCCCCAGCCACCAAGAATTTCGCAAGAAATACGGACTTACCAGCAGATGCCCCTTTTTGAAGGGTATGATGAGTACAGTCCAGACCCGTTATCCTGACGGTGCCTGAGAGGGGAGGAAGACTGCACACTTGGAGCAGTCTTGGAGGTAGACCAGAGAGGACCTTATGTGGAGGCAGACATTGATGGTCATCCTACCACACTCTTGGTTGACACTGGTGCTACCCGGTCTACTGTAAGATCAGCAGTAGTCCCCAACCTACCCCTCTCGGGACAATCGATCCAAGTTGTTGGAGTGGCAAACAAAAAGATAACTAGCCCATTGACCGAACCGATTCCAGTGAGAATAGGCTCCTTCCAAGCTAAACACCAGTTTGTGGTGTGCGATACGAGTCCAGTTTGTCTTTTGGGAAGAGATCTGTTATGTAAATTGAACTGCACTATTTATTGCACACCAAGGGGAGTGGAGGTTCAGACGAAGGATGATGATGCTACCTTTAAAGTTGCTAATCAACATCTGTGTATAGACTTGTATCCAGTGGTGACAGTGGAAGAACTTCCACCGGACTTGAGAGACACTGTGTCACCAGAGGTGTGGGACTTTACAGGAGAAGAGATAGGACTGATCAAGGGGGTTGAACCTGTGCAGATTCAGGTTAAGCAGAATGTCGAATTTCCTAGGACGCCACAGTACAATCTGTCCTCTGAAACAATCGCAGGAATTAAGCCTGTAATCGAGTCTATGATTAAGCAAGGCATTCTGAAAGAGATAAGGGGTAGCCCATGTAATTCAACTATCATGGGACTGCAGAAACCGAGCGGAAAGTTCAGGATCATGCAAGACCTACGAAGGGTTAACACGATAGCTATCCCATGTTGTTCAGTGGTACCGAATCCATCAGTGATACTGTTTCAGATCCCGTGCGAAGCTGAGTGGTTTACTGTCATAGATCTGTGTCAAGCATTCTTCTCGATACCGCTCCACGAGGAAAGCCAATTTCTTTTTGCTTTCCGGCTGGAAAATCGTGTGTTAACGTGGTGTCGTATCCCTCAGGGGTATACAGAGAGTCCATTGATCTTTAATCAGATCTTGAAGAAGAATCTAGAGAGTCTTGCATTGCCACAGAACTCGGTCCTTGTGCAGTACATAGATGACCTACTTGTGGCATCGGAAACAGAAGATGCTTGCAGGATAGACACAATAGCTCTACTGAATCATTTGGCAGAAAATGGACACAAGGTGTCCCCGAACAAATTGCAGTACTGTCTGAACGAAGTTCAGTATTTGGGCCACAGACTGGAAAAAGGCAAGAGGAAGGAGTCACCAGATCGAATTGAGGCAATAATGAACATGGCAGTGCCCACCACTCAAAGGGAGGTCAGGATGTTTTTGTGAATGGTCGACTATTGTCGCAAGTGGATTCCCAGTTTCTCCTTGAGAGCAAAGCCTTTGCAGAGGCTTACGCACAAGGATGTGAGTGATCCGGTACCATGGGATGAGGAGTGCTTGATGTCATTCCTACGACTGAGAGAAGAGTTGTATTCTGCACCTGCTTTGGGAATGCCTGATTATAATAAGTCTTTCTCACTGTTCTGTTGCGAGAGAGAAGGTTGTGCATTAGCAGTTCTAGCTCAGAACCATGGAGGTGTCCGTAGACCAGTTGCCTATTTTTCAGCTACTTTAGACCCAGTAGCTTCTGCATTGCCCGGATGTCTCAGATCCGTTGCTGCAACAGGTGTCAGCATTGAAAGATGTGAAAGCATTGTAATGGGTCACCCACTAACAGTTCATGTACCACACTCAGTTGAATTGTTAATGAACAGAACTAAGACTCAGCACCTAACGAATAACAGGTTAACGAGGTATGAGCAAGTCATACTCGCCGCAAAGAATGTAACTCTGAAGAGGTGTTCTGTCTTAAACCCTGCGACATTAATGCCTATACCCAATACTGATGGTGAAGATTGTGAGGACCATGATTGTCTTGATGTGACTGAACTATGCACCAAACCGAGACCTGACATTGTCGATGAACCACTGACTGACCCAGATGAAATTTTCTTTGTCGATGGTTCATGCTTAAGAGACAGTGTTGGCCAACTAAGAGCAGCGTTTGCTGTATGTACCATTTCAGGAGTGGTTGAGGCTGCTTGCCTAGAAGGAGTACACTCCGCGCAAGTAGCTGAGATCATTGCCTTGACTCGTGCCTGTTTGGCCGCTGATCAAATCCGAATCACGATCTACACGGACAGCCAGTATGGGTTCGGTGTGGTTCATGACTTCGGACAGTTATGGTCACAGAGGGGATTTTTGACCTCATCTGGTTCACCCATTAGGAATGGAGAACATGTAAGACAACTGTTAGATGCATTGCAATGTCCGAAGGAAATCGCAGTTGTCAAGTGCACTGCGCACGGAAAGGGGGATGATTTTGTCTCTCTGGGAAACAATTATGCGGATGAAGTCGCCCGCTTCTGTGCAGAACAAGGATGTATATTTACAGAGGGTTACACAGGAGAGAGCCAAGAAAGAACCGAGCTCAACATGATGTTGGCCATGGCAGACACTTGGGAGGAACTCAAGCGACTGCAGGATGAGGTGACAGATCAAGAATGGAATGGATGGATTAAAGCAGGATGTGAAAGAGGGGATGTGGATGTATGGGTTTCCAATGATGGGAGAGCTGTATTGCCAGAGAATATGCTGAGCCCCATGGCGAGATTGATACATGGACCTGTACATCTTGGAAGAGATGCAATGATGCGTGTGTTTAGACAGACGTGGTATAATCCACGATTTCGTGCGGTTGCCGAAGCAGTGTGTCAGAGGTGTGTAACGTGTCAACAGATGAATGCTGGAAAGAAGACTGTAGTCACATTGAGTCACATTGGAAGGTCAGAAGGACCCTTCAATAGGATGCAGATAGACTTTGTGGAAATGCCCAAGTGCAATGGGTTGAGGTACATTCTAGTGGTGGTGTGTGTATTCTCACGGTGGGTGGAGGCTTACACAGGTGTGACACTCTCACAGAGGCTAAGTTATTGTTGAGGGAACTCATCCCGAGGTTTGGTTTCCCAACCTCTTTGGAATCAGATAGAGGAAAACACTTCCACAGTGAAATCATTAAGTTACTTTGTGCAGCACTGAAAGTCGATCAGAGACTCCATTGCAGTTATCGACCAGAGGCTTCTGGGATAGTGGAGCAGGTTAATGGGACTTTGAAAGCTCGAATGGCAAAAATGTGTTCGTCAACGTCTCTGAAGTGGCCTGATGCCTTGCCACTTGTTCTTATGAGTATTCAAAGTGTCCCCGACAGGAGAACTGGGTTGTCTCCCCATGAAATTTTGATGGGGAGGGCAATGCGGTTGCCAGCAATACCAGCTACAGCTTTGATAAACATCACTGATGACTTGATTCTCGATTACTGTAAAGGACTATCTGATGTGGTCCGTTCTGTGTCCCAGCAGGTCCTAGCTGCAGCTGTTCCGGCCTCGAGTGATCTGTGCCACGACCTGTGTCCAGGTGACTGGGTGCTTGTCCGAAAGCACGTGAGGAAGAGCTGTCTGGATGTTCGGTGGCGAGGCCCGTACCAGGTGATACTGGTAACGAACACAGCAGTGAAGTGTGGAGGATTGCCGAATTGGGTGCATGCTTCCCATACCCGCAGAGTTTCAGCACCCTCAGAAGAAACAGCTCCTCTCGCAAATGAAAATCCAGCTGATGTGGCAGGGCCACATGAGAGGACAAGTCAAGCTGTGAGGGCCGCTGATGCAGCTGGTTGTGCACCAGAGCGAGCAGAAGGGGGTTTCGACAACCAGAACCTCGACTCTGACTCGGAAGACAGAGGTGGTGCAGTGGGTGGAGTGGAGTCAAATCCAGCAGAAGAAGGAAGTGGTGCACAGGGTATAGAAGGGGAAGGCAGAAGAAGGATCAGAATTGAGGAGGCTTGGCCTGAGAGACAGAGGCGACTGAACCTGAGGTTGGCACCCGAAAGAGATCTTGCTCCAGTGTCTGAAACGTCTGAATCAGAGGCAAGTGACGGAGAGCAGATTCAAGAGGGTCGGAGGAGGTCGAAAAGAATGAGAGTGCCTTGCCAGAGATACGCTACCCCAGAGTGGACTTACACAATGACTGATGCAGGGGGTAGTGAGTACAGGGAGGCTTAGGTCTGTGCAGGTGGTCAGCAAGAGCCCGAATGTGGTACTGAAGGTGGTGCTGTTGTTGCCAGGGCTCGAAGTCGAAGGAATACTGACCCTCACCATTCCGAATCCCCCGCTTCTGAGTAAGGTCCGAGAATTGGT
The DNA here is from genome assembly GCA_963921515.1 of Calotriton arnoldi. Classification (NCBI taxonomy): domain Eukaryota; kingdom Metazoa; phylum Chordata; class Amphibia; order Caudata; family Salamandridae; genus Calotriton; species Calotriton arnoldi. The sequence goes on from CAWUFW010001310.1 coordinate 795,691, forward strand.
TCTGCATCGACTCGAATTTCCGTCTTTTGGATTTGAACCGTATTCACATGAAATGGTAATTCTTCGTCTTGAACTTTTGTATCACGTTTTGGAAGCGCTTGCAGATGATCTTATCGTGGATGAAATGTAACCTGTTGTAAATAAAAAGTCTAAAGAAGAAGATAACCTAGATCCGAGTGGAGGAAGAATAAACTTAGGGACTTTCCACCGAAGAGGAACGAAAACTTAGGGAAGTCTTTTTCTGGACTATGTAAATAAGACCCTGTAGCTGAGGAGGGGATTTCCAGAGGTTTCGAAGTGTTGCTCAAGTTGGTTAAGCAAGTCATGTGTGGAAAAGACAGACTTTTCGAGTGCTCATTGCTGGAATCACGAACTTTGAGAATGTTCGAGACCATGGAGACTGGAGATCCACATCGTAGATCCAAAGTGATTGTAGGCACCTTTATAGGGGGTGTGATAGTTTCTATAATCATAGTAGTTATAGTTTCATATACGGTTCCACACAAGCTAGAAGTGCAGGGTGTGCCAGGAACTCCTACACCTACCACTACACCTAGCAAAAAGGAGGGAAACATAGGAGCTGATCGAGCTTTGCTAATAGAAGAGAGTCGTAGATTGCATGTAGATTTGTCTAGAAGTGATTTTAAGCTTAATGCGTATGCCAAGCTGCTATATGAGTATGTAGATGCGATGGATGCGAAAGATTGTTATGTGTGTATGCAGTTGCCAGCTTCAGTGGATGAGGGTATTAGATATCACCATCTTCCACTGACGTATGGAATTTCATGTAGTCTGTTGCTTAGTATATTTTATGGAAGAGGCCAGTTTGAGTATTTCTTTTCCAATTACGATGTAGTGCTTCCTGAAGTCCCAGCTTACAAACATTTGAATAAATACGACTATTATAAGTCAGAGGATAGGCTTAGGAAGTATTTCATACCGTCGTTGGAACTAGATACAGCATATGCCCACCGACATAATTTGACGTCCTCATTGTCAAATGTAGAGAAGAAGTTTGTAGATCAGGTAGAAGATAGGTATAGAAAATTAACACAGACACAAAACACAGGAGGTAGTCCAGTAGATTGGACTGAGGAGGAAAGATTGCATCGAACAAAAGGGAGGTATGGTCCTATAGCATTGTAAAGGAACAGAGGGGAAAGTTGTGTGTGAGACGCTATCAGACTTACTATGAAAAGGTCCCGGTGGGACAGAGTACATGTGATCATGTCTTCACCATGGAAGATTCAGCAAATAATTTTCTGCCAGGCCCTGTACAAGTGATACCTACGGTGTATTTTGTGTGCGGAAGGAATGCTTATGTGAGGTTGCCAGCGAACTGGTATGGTACTTGTTACTTGGGAATAATATTTCCAAAGATTTATCATGCAGAGGATTTGGAGCTTTTGGAAGATGAAAAGCATTCGAGAGTGAAGCGAGGTGCAAGTGCAGGAGCTGTAGTAGGAGACATATTTGGAGCAATGATACCAAGTTTGGGAGTGATTTTGAATGATGTAAAGATCCGGAGATTGGCGACTGTGGTCGATGAGTTATCGATGAATACAGCAAAGTCATTGATACTCGTGGATGGAGAGATGTTGTCGATAAGGACAATGGTTTTGCAGAATCGCCTTGCTTTGGATGTCCTATTGGCAAAAGAGGGCGGAGTCTGTACATTAGTGAAGGTTCAAGAGTGCTGTACTTATATACAAGACCACAGCAAGGATCTGGAGAAATATATAAGTAACATCACTACGATCCATACGAAAATAGCGGATCTGACTGAAGAGGGAGTTTGGGAGAAAGTTGGCATTGGGATTTGGTCAAGTAGGGAGTTGGTTTGCAAGTTTGGGAAAGGGATTCCTTGGCTATGTTCTGAGACCTCTCATTATCGTGGTGGTTTGTGTGGTTTGTCTGTGGGGTCTGATCAGAGCATACAAGTGGTATCGAGCAGGCAGAGCTGAGAGGGCTTTGAGAGAAAATGAGACGAGAATGGCCAGACTGCAGGACAGTCACTATCGAAACATTAAGAGTTTGGAGAGATTCCGACAGGGAAGAATGGCAACAAGTTCTGTTTAGGTCGGTTCTTTCTCCAAGGGAGTTGAAAAGATGTGATGACTGGAGTCATCAAAGGGGGGAACTGATAGAGCGTTATGCTCTCGTAAAAATTGTAGGGGTGCATCATAATCACCGTTAGTCTGCACCCGCATATATCCAGTTATATATCAGTGAATGGCTAGTAAAATGTAATTTTCACTTGCATTATTAGAGTGAATAGAAGAGTAATTGTGCTATTATAATCCTGCAAATGTAATGCTTAACTGAATCGTGTTTAAATGATGCATAAATGAATCAGCCCATGTGTAATCGAGATGCAGTAGTTTAAACGTGTATCATATTAAGTTGCACGTGTAGTTCACTTTTTCGCATATGAAATGTAATGAACCAATGCTTATAGAAGTGATTAAGAATTGTGTGTTTAAATTGTGTAAAGGCCTGACTGCATATACGCCAAGGAAAGGCCTGTTTGTTCCTATGTTAGCTTATTTTGTAGGCCGAGAAGGTGTTCTCTTGGGAAGGCTCTCTGGGCACCGACGGTAGAATTAATTAGCACAGTGGAAAGTTTCTGTTGAATGTATTTTCTGTTGCAGGTGCAAGGACACATGCCTCGTTAGTAAAAGACTGGCTCTTTGTTTTAGGAGTTAGGATGGTGGGAGACACTGAGATGGGAGTATACTGGAATGCAGGGATGATACTTTCAGCGGAGAAGGTGCCTGGGACTCAAGGTCATCGTAACCGTCTTGGATGAAGTAAGAGTTCGATGGAAAAGTACGAGAAGGAAGACCTGGCCGAAGAGGCGTGACAAGGGCATGTTCAATTGTATGTGCATTTTGTATTAGGGACAGTGCCCCAAGGGAGGAGGTAGAGAAGAGGTAGAGGAGACGAGAGAGAAAGGCAGAGAGAAATTTTAGGAAGGAGCATCTTAGAACGAGCTCGAAATGCTAAGTGAGTGCACTTCTTAGGAAGTCTTCACAGCTGACACCTTTTCTTTTACTCTTGCCTGGGAAGTTCGTTAAGTAAGTATGCCACCTTAGTGATAGAATAGGGACAGCTAATGGTTTTAATGTTTAATTAGGTAAATGAAGAATAATATAGAGATCGGAGCAGTTATCGCTTGTCTAATACTTCTGGAGCTAACGATCCTTCTTATCTTGAGTCGGATGAGACTCCTGCGTAGGATGTTATTTGTATTAGTGCCCATTTATTTCTTCAAGCTCGTGTTGAGGTGCTTGCACGTGCAGTTATTCTTGGCTGTAATAAACCCACAAAATTGAATTCGGAGTCAGTGGTCTTTTAAGGTAAACTGGATTCTAATTTTTGTCGTATAACTGAAAAGGATTTTCTTCCCTTCACACTATTTAGCAGGTAAAAAAGATCCTGGCGACTTGAAGATTCTTAAAGGTGGTAAGATAAGAATCAGCGTTATCACTAGTTTACCTCAAGATGACACCTTGACTGTACTACAACAGGCATTGGATACCACCACCTGGAACCACCATACACCAAAATCGTTTGTACTGGATTGCGCAGCATTGGCGCTTAAAGAAAACTATTTCGAGTTTGAAGGGGAAATCTACTTACAAAAATATAGAACATCCATGGGGAGCGTTTTCGCCCCCAGTGTAGCTGGACTCTATGTCTACAACTTTGAAATGAAACACATATTCAATCCCAATACACCACATGTTGCCATGATAAAATTCTACAAGCGCTACATTGATGACATCTTATTGATCTGGGAAGGCAACAACAAGTCCTTACAAGCATTCTTCTAATGGATCAATGGCTGTGATCCCAATCTTAAGTTCACACACAAAGTCCATAGGACCAACATTATCTTCCTAGACCTGGACATTCAAGCCAAAGATGGAAAACTAACAACCAAAACGCATTTCAAACCAACAGCACGCAACTCGCTACTGCACTACACCAGCTTTCACCCGAGGACACTGCGTGAGAATCTACCCTACGGGCAATATCTCCGCCTGCGCAGAAACTGTAGCGATGTCCAAGATTACAGAGACCAGGCCAACTCTCTTACAACCAAACTACAAGATCGAGGCTACCCCAAAAAGATTACCGAAAGGGCCAAAAAACGCGCCCGCAACCAAAACCGGGAAGGCCTGTTGGAAGTTACAGAACGCACCACCACACCCATCCCCCTCACGTGCGTCACGACATTTAATTCTTTATCCAATAAAGTCTCCCGCATACCACTCAAGCACTGGAAGATACTTAACACGGGCAAACTCGGATGGGGAAAGCCCCTTTTCTCCTACAAACGGGCGAAAAGTATAAAAAAAAGACTCTCGTTTCCACGCGCCCCTCACTACCTACAAAACCCACCAACACTGTACTGAATGCATGGGGCCTCCCTAATATCGTAGGCCAGTGTTTCCCAAACTGTGGTCCGCGGACCCCCAGGGGTCCGTGACACATTCCCAGGGGGTCCGCAGGCAGCAGTTTTAAAAGCACTGCAAAGTTCCTTCTATAATTAGTAGTTTTGGAGCAACAATAAACCTGTCAAGATAATACCAGTGATTAATGTACCTGCTGGAGTGAGATGAGTGTTTTGTCCAGTGGCAGCTTTGAGTTGTCTAATGTAGCACAGAGGGTTGATATGCCTACTGCAAAGAACGTGTACCATGCATTTTAAAAAACAGTATTTTATGTGCATAGGTGAGTGGGTTACTGTTCTTGTCAGAGATTCTTTTGTTACTGTGCAGTTCATAAGTGACAACCGTAATCTAGCACAGTGACCTATAAACTTTCATCAAAGAGCTGCTTGCAAATTGCATGGTACAAGTTAGTATCTTATATTTTTTCCTAGTCTTTCATTATCCTGATGCTGCTAAAAAGGTTTATTTGGGTGGAAATACATTTTTATTGTTAAAGTCAATGCTAACCACTGTGTTATATTCTGAATCACACGTTTGTGCTTCTCCAGACCAAGCACTCTTTAAAAATGCCGCCTACCAGTATGAATGACATGTGAATCCTACACCTTGTAGTCCCCTTTGCCTTATGTAACATTTTCTATATACTGATTTACACGTATGATTCATTGTCTCTATATGTGTGTAATGTAAAGTACTCAGACATCCTACAATGGTAAGAGAGATGCTATAAAACAAATGAAATACATGTGACAACCGGGGCTATGGAGAGATGAGAGGCACTGTTGGAGGGTGATAATAAGGGAACCATTGAAGAACCCCAACAAAGATTGTCGTATCCTGGTGCATAGTAAGGTCTTCACTTACTATTCGTTAAAAGCTAATACAATTCAATATATAATGATAAATGTGTTTTAGACTGCACCATGGTTTCCTAAATGTTTTGGGGAGAGCCTCCCAAAGCCCCCTTTGTAGTAGTCAGGCTCACTCACTGCACTTGGTGTGCACTGTATGGGGACTGGCCTGAAAACATTTGCCAGGGCTGCTTTGGGTTTCCAGTCTGGCCCTGGCAGGAGCAGGAGCCTTGTACTGCGAAATAAAACCAACCATTTAAAAGTTAGTCACAGAGATGCAGCACCAACCTTCCCATTAAATTTTTTGTTTTTTGCAAATTCTTTCAATATAAAATACTAAGGGGGATATTTACAACAGAAGTGGGGAGCGTGTCGTTAGCCTCCTTTGCTTAACGACACGCTCCGCCACTTCAGAACGCAGGACTGCACCATACTTACAAGAATATGGTGCAGCCCTGCGTTTCCTCCCATGCTGGCACTACACTTAGCAGTGTAGCAGCAACGCAGGCACCCTTGCACCATAGTGCAAGGGTGTTTGCGTGCAGGGGAAGATTGTTTATGTACAGAAAGGTCCCCCTTCCTGCACACATACAATATTGCAATGCAGTTTTGTCACTTCTATGTGTGCTGCTTAATGCAGCACACATGGAAGTTACAAAATGCCATTTTTGTAAAAGATTGTTAATGTGCAGGAAGGGTCACCTTCCTGAACATAAACAATCCAACAGCGTTTTGCTTTTCCATGTGTGCTGCACAAGGCAGCACACATGGAAAAAGCAAAACGAGGAGAAATAAAGCATTTCTCCTTGTTTAGCCAAGTTAAGACCAGGTTTTTCCTGGTCTTAATTTTGGCGCTGCATCCTATTTACGCTGCCGTGGTAAATAGGGGGCAGCGTCAAAATTAATGGGTGTTGCGGTGGAACGCCCACCGCAACACCCACTGCCCACTCCTTTCACGCTAAGCATTGCGTGAAAGGGGGCCTTATTTAAAAAGCAGTGTTAAGTGGCTTAACACTGCCTTGTAAATAAGGCGAAGCACCTATCGCCAAGGGATCGTCACAAAAAGTGACGTTCCCATGGCGATAGGGGCTTGTAAATATGCCCCTAAAATCCTTAGTAATTTGATTATTTGTTTTGTGTGCACGTGTGTTTATTTTTTTTCGAATTACTGTTTTAATGTTTGAAATTTAAATCATACAAATTGCTTGGGGGTCCCCGGCTTCCAGTGGTGACTCAATGGGGGTCCTCAGGAGTCAAAAGTTTGGGAACCACCGTCGTAGGCCATTTCCCATGCGGGAACTGCAGTGTCTGTCACCTAACGGAACCCACAAAAAGCCTACAGTTGGAACCTGGTAAAACATGGCATATCCGTCATCACACTAACTGTAATACCATGAATGCCATCTACCCCATTACCTACCCTTGCGGACTTATTTACATAGGCATGACCAGCCGCAAAATCAAGACCCGCATATGCGAACACCGCAGCACTATCCGGTGCAAAAGAAATACAACACGCATGACCAACCACTTCTTAGAGGCTGGTCATACTACCAATGACATGTGATGGGTTGTAATCGAAACACTAGACACCAGCCTACCCAACCTACAAAGACGTCTCTTGGAGAAGGAACAGCGGTGGGTCTATCGTCTATCCACCCCATCCCCTCGAATGCCCTCAACAAACCCCCATGATCATTCACGCCACCTTAGAGTACTCCACAAGAGTATCATCTACCCATGCCTTGAGAGTGGCCCTCTATACCGCTCTTCCTGAGGCCCCACCAATACCTGTATGAGGCGCAATGAGTTCACTGATAGTGGACGCCTCAATTCAGAAATACATATCCCCATCAGAGATATTGTTAACACAACGCGCAATGACCTATCACAACATCAGATTTTTCATTTTTTCTGATAGCGGATGCCTCTATTCAGAAATACATATCTCCATCAGAGATACTGTTAACACAATGCGCAATGACCTATCACATCAACATGTTTTTTCATTTTTCTTATACTACTACATCCCTTTGAGAATGCACAATCCATTCTTCAGGCCCCGATACCCCCAGTATGGTGGCCCTTACACATGCGCATCACAGGCCAGTGAGCTGTCTAGTCATTCTACGGCAGCGCGTCTCACGCCTCCCACGTGGACGCACTGGCGCACACACGCCCCCTCAAGCAGCCGGTCACAGCAATGTAAGCCGGCCCTCCGCTCGGTCCAGTAACATCCAGGACCAGGAGGAGACTGGAATAGGTGCTCTCGGCGGGTGCTCCGTCTTGATGAAGTAAGATTTTTCAATTTCTCGCGGAGGCACTACCATGCGCCTTCATTTACCGAAACAGCTAACTCTTCTGAGTCCATTAATGCTAATCTTCTCCTTCTATTTCGCCCGTAGTGTGTGACTACAGACGGGCACTCCTCCCGGGTCCTGCATAAGCTACTTGCAACACGTAGCCAGTGTAAATATGTTGTTCTTTCACATGTGTCACTCGCTATCATTTTCAAGCGCTGAAATTGATTTAGCACACGCATGGCCGCCGTAACGCTCGAGAAACGCCTGCATCAGCACCCATACGAGATTTTCGTAAATATAAGGCTAATCAGCACTCACAGGGCCATCTCAGCCCCTTGTCTTTATCTAGCATGCGACATACGTACCATTACCAGTAGACTGTTGCACGAAAAGGGAGCACAGTATACCGGAACAGCATGCATTACCTATTATCACCCGGTAATTACTATTTACTGACTCACCAGAGTGCCAACTTATCTGAGACATGCACAGTGGCACATCACCATTGCGACAAAGATTGCATTTTATGTTGCATTCATGTTATGTGTGTTTTGTCCTTTTGTCTTTCTTTTTCCTTACAGGTTTTTACTCGTGGGTCCGTTAGTATACTGACACCACCTACGTTACAACACACCTTAGCACGTGTGTTGTCATTCACAATTTCACGTGGCGTAATTTTGCCACACACTCACTTTCACGCACTTGGTCCTGACGAAAGCCCCCCCCCCCATTTCTTTCACTGGGGCTGAAACAGATAGACCGACCTTTGGGACAATAAGGAGTATTTTTTCTCCACAGTTGCCCACTTTATACGTTTTTTAATCTTATCCTGGGCCGCAAAGAATAAAGTAAATTTGCAAGGATCCCCAGAGATAATTTTAACTTTCACCACTTCCTTCACACATCACGCGACACCAGCTCTGCTGTAATCAGGCGTCTTAGCACAACCGGGTGGCATTCGGCTACCTGGTTGGGACCCCAATGATGAAGCATGCCACCAACTAGGTAGGTGGGTGAGGGGTCTTTTAACAAACCAAAGGTTTCTCTGGCACCCATACACTAGTGAGCCGTCTTTTGATAGTGGGTTCGTCCACATTGTTAGTTTATGACCTGTACATAACCATAAATGGGTCAGAGATGTATGTATCCCATGATGTCTTCATCAGAAGATTAAAACCTTATTCCAAATGGGCCCATAGCTCTTCATCGTTGTTCAGACCCTGAGGAGCCTTGGTACCAAGCTCAATGATATATTTAGATTCTAATGAACGCATCTCCTGACTCTACCTCCCCCTCTTTCGTTCTTGGGGATTTGGTCCAAACAATAAAAAGTTAACAGGTCACGGTTGCTCTTGTGAACATCTTCAAAATGGCGAGCTACAGGGTAGTTGTTATCTTTTTTAGCAATTGCTCGCATGTGCTCTAGCACACGCTTCTTAGCAAGATGTATAGTACTGCCAATGTACTTTTTCTTACAGGGACATTCCAAGCAATATATAGTAAATTCAGAATTGCAATTAAGAAGTCTATTAATACTTCTAATAGATTTAAAATCTCTCCCCTGTATCTCATAGGTGTTCTTTTTATGACTGAATTTGCAGGCCTTGCATTTTAGACATGGGAAGAACCCCGTTATTGGCTCCTTCATCCTTGCACTAGATTGATAGTGGCTAGAAACCAAAAGATCCTTGATGGATTTGGATCTTCTGTATGTTATTAACGGCTGGATTGGAATTTCGTTCTTTAAAATGCTATCCGTTTTGAGGATATGCCAGTTTTTACAGAACATCTGGACTATCTTAGGAGATTGTGCGCTATAGCGTGTAATCATGCGCACTGGTTGTATTTGTTTAGGGGTGTCATCTTTTTTGGTAGATTTAGGAACTAAGAGTTCTAATCTAGATATCTTTTTAACTTTTTCCTCTGCTGTGCGGAGAATGTTATTAGAATAGCCCCTGGCTTTAAATCGATTACGCGCTTCATTCTTGGCTATAATATAGTCCTCCTCAGTGGTGCAATTGCGCTTCATGCGTAAAAGTTCCCAGTAGGGGATATTATTAATCATGCTCCTTGGATGGAAACTTTTAGCATGCAGCAAAGCATTGCCAGCCGTAGGTTTCCTATACAATCGGGTTAGAATCTTAGTGTATTTCACATAGACCTCCAAATCCAGATAGAACACCTGAGTGCTGCTGATTTGTCCGCTAAATACAAGGTAAAGGTCATTAGAATTAAGAAATGTTATATACTCCTCAGCCGAGGAATATTAGCCCTTCCATACGATGAAAAGATCATCGATGTAATGAGCCCATAATACAACCTTATCCAACCATTTTTCAGGCACCTCCCTCCAGGCCACGTGCTTCTCCCACCAGCCAACGAAACGATTTGAATAGCTGGGGGCAAAGCACGTGCCCATGGCGGTACCGCGTTGTTGCCTGTATAGCTGCCCTGCGAAGATAACATTTTTATTTTCTAAGCAGAATGTTAACATTTCAAGAAGCATCTCATTGTGTTTTTTGAATTTCAGTGGACGCTTTTCCAAAAACCATTTAACAGAAGCAATTCCCTGGTTATGATTTATGCAGGTATACAAGCTCGTAATATCCAGCGTAATCAGCAGCATATCAGGTTCCCAATTGACTCCTTCGATCAACCTCAGAAAGTCCTGTGTGTCGCTGATGTAAGAGCTAAGATTCTTTACCCAGGGTGCCAAAAAAGAATCCAAGTAAATGGAGCAGTTTTCAAGAAGGCTATTTATAGAGGCAACTATGGGTCTTCCCGGAGGCCAATGAATGTCTTTATGCACCTTAGGAAGGTGATAAAATGTTGGTAATGTGGGGTACTCACAGAACAAAAAGTTAAATTCATTAGTGTCTAACATTCCCTCATCTCTCCAAATCCGCAGGTGCTGATGAAAGGTCTCAATGCATGTAGAGTAGTCCTTTCTTGTCGTGGGTAGATAGCAGTCCCTGTCTCCCAGTTGGTTCAAGGCTTCCCTGAGATATTGTTCTTTTGGAAAGACCACAATGTTACCCCCTTTATCTGAGGGTTTCACTATTATTGAATCATCCTGTTTAAGACTTTGAATGGCCTGCCATTGTTTCTGCGGGATGTTGAAATGTTTAACAGTATTTGTTTTATGTTGAAGATTCTTCAGATCTTGAATCAAGGCATCATTAAAGACGTCTATAGCGTCATATGGCATCTGAGGACAAGTTCTTGATTTCCTTTTAAGTCCGCTATTCCCACTCGCCTGTTCAATTCCGGCATATTGTGGGCTAGATCCAGCTCTTTCCAGATCATTTGGATCGTTCGTATATCCTGATGTTTCTAGCATCTGAAGCGTCATTAAAGTGTCCAGATCGTTGCCGGTGAGAATATCTGTGTCACTGGTTACCCTTGTTGCCTCAGTATTTTTGCCTTTCCCAGGATGCATGAGATGTACCTTCTGAAGTTTTAACTTTCTGATGAATTTAAACAGATCTACCCTTGCTTCCACATAGTTAAAATCTGTCGTGGGACAGAAAGTCAGTCCCAATTGGAGTACTTTCAATTCGTCTTCACTTAGGTTCCGGTCAGATAAGTTGAAGACGCTTTTTTCAATCACCGCTTGCGCCTGTTGCCCTTGCTGCGTGTTACTCTGGGTGTAGGCATTTCTTCGCCATCTTTTGCCGCGTCTTGTTTTGCGTTTCTTCTTTTTTGGTTCGGAGGGTGTGTTCTTTGCGCCGGTCTTTGGCGATTTTCGCGGATTAGCTTGAATTCTTGAAAAAATGTAGATTCCACGTCTTTATCTCTTGCCTCCCCACCTGTTGCTTGCTCACCTTCGGAGGTTTCCACCTCAGATTCTGAGGTCTCCCTACTGAAGGACACGCCTGTTCTTTTTTGGTTCAGGTTCATTTGTTTCCTTGGCAAATCATACTTTCGGGCAAAGGTCAAGATGCGCCCTGACATATATTCACTAAAAAACCATAGGTTTCAGGGACGTTTTAGTTAGAAATTAGCATTTAAAAAATCTTTGAAATTTACTGAAAAAAACATAGGTTTCAGGGACGTTATAGTTAGAAATTAGCATTTAAAAAACCTTGGAAATTCACTGAAAAAACCACAGGTTTCAGGGACGTTATAGTTAGTTGGACATTTCACTCGTACAAAACTAGAGAAATTTGGCCGTTATAGTTAGTTGAGATAACTATAACTCGCACCCTCGCAATGCACTGCTGATGACGTCACATATTACATCATTCATGACATCGTCAGTGACATCACTGATGACATCTCAAATGACATCACTGATGACATCACTGATGACATCATCCAGTGACTGTTTTTCTGTAAAGTTTAAATATGTTTTATATATATGCCAAGGTATATTGAAGAATAAGTGGGTGTATAAGTGTCTGAATGGATGATTTAGTAGGTGCGTGACTGACTGTATAAGTGAGTGATTAACTGTGTCTTACTGAATGCATGGGTTAGTGATTAAACTGTGTGAATGTCTGTATCAGTTTGTCAGTTGGTGTGTAAGTGGCTGCATGGGTTGGTGAGTAGCTACATGAGTGTCTATATGGGTTATTGATTGGTTGTCTGAGTATCTGTATGGATGCTAGAGTGTCTGTGTGGGTGGGTGGGGGTGTGTGACTCTGCATAGATGTGTGAGTGGGTGATTCACTGGGTGTATGGGTTCAAGAGTGCATCTGTGAAGGGCTGTATGGGTGGGTGAGTGTGTGTATGGGTGTGTTGGTGAGTGAATGGATGTCTCAGTGTTACATGTGTGAGTAACTACATATGTGAAAGGCAGTATATGTGAGTGTTGGAGTATATAAATGACTATATGTGAGAGTGATTGTGAGAGTGGTTGTATGGATGAGTGTGTGCTTGTATCAGTGATTGTATAAGAGAGTAAGTATGTGTTGGTATCTGTATGAATAAGTGAGGTGGTGTGTGTATAGCTGTATAGGTGAGTAAATGGGAGTGTGATTGATTCTTTGCATGACTGTCTAGGTGTGTGAGTAACTCTATGGATGAGTGGCGGTGTGTGAGTGTCTGTTTAGGTGTATGAGTGCATATGATAGTGCTGTATTGATGAGTGACTGCATGTATGAGTGACTGTATGGGTGAATGAGTGGATGTGTGTGTAGACCTACGAATCAGTGAGTGGGTATGTAGTAACTGGTAATGGTGTGTCTATGGTTTCGAAAATGGTAGTCTGCATTTTAGAGTGGGTGTATCAAAGGTTATATTAGGGTATGAGGAGGTGCATCAGATTATCACGTGGATGATGTCATCAGTGATTTCATTTGAGATGTCATCAGTGATGTCACTGACCATATCATGAATGATGTAATACAGTGGTTCCCAAACTTTTGACTCCTGAGGACCCCCATTGAGTCACCACTGGAAGCCGGGGACCCCCAAGCAATTTGTATGATTTAAATTTCAAACATTAAAACAGTAATTCGAAAAAAAATAAACACACGTGCACACAAAACAAATACTCAAATTACTAAGGATTTTAGGGGCATATTTACAAGCCCCTATCGCCATGGGAACGTCACTTTTTGTGACGATCCCTTGGCGATAGGTGCTTCGCCTTATTTACAAGGCAGTGTTAAGCCACTTAACATGGCTTAACACTGCTTTGTAAATAAGGCCCCCTTTCACGCAATGCTTAGCGTGAAAGGGGTGGGCAGTTGGTGTTGCGGTGGGCGTTCCACCGCAACACCCATTAATTTTGACGCTGCCCCCTATTTACCACGGCAGCGTAAATAGGATGCAGCGCCAAAATTAAGACCAGGGAAAACATGGTCTTAACTTGGCTAAGCAAGGAGAAATGCTTTATTTCTCCTCGTTTTTGCTTTTTCCATGTGTGCTGCCTTGTGCAGCACACATGGAAAAAGCAAAACACGTTGGATTGTTTATGTTCAGGAAGGTGACCCTTCCTGCACATTAACAATCTTTTACAAAAATGGCATTTTGTAACTTCCATGTGTGCTGCATTAAGCAGCACACATAGAAGTGACAAAACTGCATTGCAATATTGTTTGTGTGCAGGAAGGGGGACCTTTCTGTACATAAACAATCTTCCCCTGCACGCAAACACCCTTGCACTATGGTGCAAGGTGCCTGCGTTGCTGCTACACTGCTAAGTGTAGTGCCAGCACGGGAGGAAACGCAGGGCTGCACCATATTCTTGTAAGTATGGTGCAGTCCTGCGTTTCTGAAGTGGCGGAGCGTGTCGTTAAGCAAAGGAGGCTAACGACACGCTCCCCCACTTCTGTTGTAAATATCCCCTTAGTATTTTATATTGAAAGAATTTGCAAAAAACAAAAAAATTTAATGGGAAGGTTGGTGCTGCATCTCTGTGACTAACTTTTAAATGGTTGGTTTTATTTCGCAGTACAAGGCTCCTGCTCCTGCCAGGGCCAGACTGGAAACCCAAAGCAGCCCTGGCAAATGTTTTCAGGCCAGTCCCCATACAGTGCACACCAAGTGCAGTGAGTGAGCCTGACTACTACAAAGGGGGCTTTGGGAGGCTCTCCCCAAAACATTTAGGAAACCATGGTGCAGTCTAAAACACATTTATCATTATATATTGAATTGTATTAGCTTTTAACGAATAGTAAGTGAAGACCTTACTATGCACCAGGATACGACAATCTTTGTTGGGGTTCTTCAATGGTTCCCTTATTATCACCCTCCAACAGTGCCTCTCATCTCTCCATAGCCCCGGTTGTCACATGTATTTCATTTGTTTTATAGCATCTCTCGTACCATTGTAGGATGTCTGAGTACTTTACATTACACACATATAGAGACAATGAATCATACGTGTAAATCAGTGTATAGAAAATGTTACATAAGGCAAAGGGGACTACAAGGTGTAGGATTCACATGTCATTCATACTGGTAGGCGGCATTTTTAAAGAGTGCTTGGTCTGGAGAAGCACAAACGTGTGATTCAGAACATAACACAGTGGTTAGCATTGACTTTAACAATAAAAATTTATTTACACCCAAATAAACCTTTTTAGCAGCATCAGGATAATGAAAGACTGGGAAAAAACATAAGATACTAACTTGTACCATGCAATTTGCAAGCAGCTCTTTGATGAAAGTTTATAGGTCACTGTGCTAGATTACGGTTGTCACTTATGAACTGCACAGTAACAAAAGAATCTCTGACAAGAACAGTAACCCACTCACCTATGCACATAAAATACTGTTTTTTAAAATGCATAGTACACGTTCTTTGCAGTAGGCATATCAACCCTCTGTGCTACATTAGACAACTCAAAGCTGCCACTGGACAAAACACTCATCTCACTCCAGCAGGTACATTAATCACTGGTATTATCTTGACAGGTTTATTGTTGCTCGAAAACTACTAATTATAGAAGGAACTTTGCAGTGCTTTTAAAACTGCTGCCTGCGGACCCCCTGGGAATGTGTCATGGACCCCTGGGGGTCCGCGGACCACAGTTTGGGAAACACTGATGTAATATGTAACGTCATCAGCAGTGCATTGCAAGGGCGCGAGTTATAGTTAGCTGAACTAACTATAACGGCTGAATTTCTCTGGTTTTGTATGAGTGAAATGTCCAACTAACTATAACGTCCCTGAAACCTGTGGTTTTTTCAGTGAATTTCTAAGGTTTTTTAAATGCTCATTTCTAACTATAAAGTCCCTGAAACCTATGGTTTTTTCAGTGAATTTCAAAGGTTTTTTAAATGCTAATTTCTAACTATGCCTACAGAGGTAGGACATGTGCAGAAAGAGGAAGAAAAGCGCAGCGAGAAGCAAGAGAAATGAAAAATGAAATGAAAAAGAAATTTATAAAGCGCGAAACATTCACCCGAAGGTGTCAAGGCGCTAGCTCATCAGACCAGAGAGACCGGACAGTTTTTAAACCACATCAAAGATTAAAAAGTCACGTTTTTAAAGCCTTTCTGAAGGCCAACAGGTGTGTTTCCTTTTTTACCCTCAGTGGAAGCGAGTTCCAAAGTCTGGTCGGACCGACCAGAAAGCTTCTTCCACCCCAGGAACACTTTTTGAACCTGGGGACTACCAGGTTATGGGCGTGAGCTGAGTGAAGGTTGCGTGCCGGAATGTATGGCTGCAGATTCTGGTTAAAAAAGGCAGGTCCTATATCATGAATAGCTTTAAAAGCTACACAAAGAGCCTTAAACTCGATCCGTCTCTTCACCAGTGTAATTCTTTAAGCGCCGAGGAGGCAGATTTATGTTTTGGAATATTCAGCAATAAACGTGCTGCAGCGTTTTGCACAATCTGCAACTTGGTCAGACACTTCTTCCGAAGGGTAATAAAAAGGCCGTTACAGTAATCGGCTCTCGATAAAACAAGAGCCGAGACCACTACTTTCCGCAGATCAACCGGAATAAATGGGAGAATCCTTCTAAGTAATTTTAGTGTGTAGAATGATATAGATGTAACCTGGTTTACGTGGCCTTCAAAGGAAAGCATGGTGTCAAACGTGACTCCTAAATTCTTTATCTTATTCGTAGGATTAGGTAGCGAGCCCAGCTCCGATGGCCACAAAGCCAGAAATTAGTGTGGCTACCAAAAAGTAGGACTTCGGTCTTACTAGAATTCAATTTCAGACAGCTAGTGGCCATCCAGTCCCCCACTTGACGAAGACAGGTATGGAACTGTGCTGCTGTGTCTGATGGAGAGCCTGTCACTGACACCACAATCTGGGTATCATCGGCATAGGGAATAGCAGAGAAACCCAGAGATCTTATTAATCTCGGCAGCGGGGCGACATAAATATTAAAGAGAGTGGGGCTCAACGAAGAGCCCTGTGGTACTCCACAGGGCAAAGTGAAGTTCGGTGACTTAAAATCTGAAAGAGCCACAAACTGTTCCCGGTACGACAGGAATGACTTAAGTGAAAGCTTTCCCTTTAATGCCAATCCCATCCAAGACTTCCAATAGCTTTTGATGACTCACAGTATCGAATGCGGCAGAGAGGTCAAGCAGCACAAGTGCTGCATTGGCTCCTGCATCGACTGTCTGCCTAATCAGTTCGGACGCTGAAATTAGAGCCAATTCGGTACTATGGTGCTTTCTAAAGCCAAACTGAGTGGTGTCCAGAAAGATGTGCTTCTCAATGTAGTCTGATATAACCCCATTCATGGCTTTTTCCACCATTTTCGCGGGCAGAGGGAGTCTGGATATTAGGCGGTAATTACTAGGATCCGCCCCAAATGCAGAAAGAGGCAACAGAAGTCCAGAAAGACGAATAAAGGTGCAGAAAGAAGCAAGAGATATGCAGAAAGAACCAACAGAGGTGCAGAAAGAGGCCTTGTTGCAAAGTCCTCCTGTGCCCCCCCAACTTTTTGCTGACTGTTAATGGAGGTAACTGACTCTGACTAACTAGGCCCGGAGCCAGTGCTATGCTGAAAGACACTTAGAATACAGTGAAAACACCTACATACACTAGGGTACTCTATGGGTTGGGGTACCCCTGTGATTGGAATGACCTCCCCTGTAAGGACCTAGTAGATAATAGGGCAGGGGGATTAAAACTACTTCTAAGTCAGAGGTGCAGAAAGAGGCAAGAGAAGTGCAGAAAGAAGCAACAGAGGTGCCAAAACAGGCAAGAGAGGTGCAGAAAGAAGCAAGTGAAGTGTAGAAAGAGGCAAAAGAGGTGCACAAAGAGGCAACAGAGGTGCAGAAAAAGGCAGGAGGGGTGCAGAAAGAAGGAAGAGCAGTGCAGAAATGACCAACAGAGGTGCAAAAAGAAGCAAGAGCGGTACAGAAAAAGGTAGAAGAGGTGCACAAAGAGGCAAGAGAGGTATAGAAAGAGGCAGGAGGGGTGCAGAAAGAAGGAAGAGAAGTGCAGAAAGAAGCAACAGAGGTGCTGAAAGAGGCATGAGGAGTGCAGAAAGATGTAGGAGAGGTGCACAAAAAGGCAAGAGAGGTACAGAAAGAGGTAGGAGGGGTGCAGAAAGAAGGAAGAGAAGTGCAGAAAGAGGCAAAAGAATTGCTGAAAGAAGCAACAGAGGTGTAGAAAGAAGCAAGAGAAGCACAGAAAGAGGCAAGTGAGGTGCAGAAATAAGCAAGAGCAGTGCAGAAAGAACCAACAGAGGTGCAAAAAGAAGCAAGAGCGGTACAGAAAAAGGTAGAAGAGGTGCACAAAGAGGCAAGAGAGGTACAGAAAGAGGCAGGAGGGGTGCAGAAAGAAAGAAGAGAAGTACAGAAAGAAGCAACAGTAGTGCTGAAAGAGGCGCGAAGGGTGCAGAAAGAGCAAGAAAAATGCAGAAAGAACCATCAGAGGTACAGAAAGAGGCAAGAGAGGTGCAGAAACAGGCAGGAAAGGTGCAGAAAGAGGGAACAGGGGTGTAGAAAGAGGCAAGAGAGGTGCAGAAAGAGAAAAGAGGGGTGCAGAAAGAGGCAAGAGTGGTGCAGAAAGAAGCAAATGAGGTGTAGAAAGAGGCAACAGAGGTGCATAAAGATGCAAGAGATGTGCAGAAACAAGCAAAAGAAGTGCAGAAAGAGGCAGAAGAATTGCTGAAAGAAGCAACAGAGGTGTGGAAAGAAGCAAGTGAAGTGCAGAAAGAGGCAAGTGAGGTGCAGAAACAGGCAAGAGAGGTGCAGAAAATGGCAAGAGAACAGCAGAGAGAGGCAAGAGGGATGCAAAAAAGGGAAGAAGGGTGCAAAAAGAAGCAAGAGAGGTGCAGAAAGAAGCAAGAGAAGTGCAGAAAGAGGCAAGAGAGGTGCAGAAAGAGTCAAGAGAGGTTCAGAAAGAGGCAAGGGAAGTGCAGAAACAGGCAAGAGAAATACACAAAGAGGCAAGAGAGGAGCAGAAAGAGGCAAGAGAGGTGTAGAAAGAAGCAAGAGAAGTGCAGAAAAAGGCAGGAGGGGTGCAGAAAGAAGCAAGTGAGGTGCAGAAAGAGGCAACAGAGGTGCAGAAAGACGCAAGAGAGGTGCAGAAACAACCAAGAGAAGTGCAGAAAGAGGCAAGTGAGGTGCAGAAAGAAGCAAGAGCAGTGCAGAAAGAACCAACAGAGGTGCAAAAAGAGGCAAGAGGAGTGCAGAAAGATGTAGGAGAGGTGCACAAAGAGGCAAGAGAGGTACAGAAAGAGACAGAAGGTGTGCAGAAAGAAGGAAGAGAAGTGCAGAAAGAGGCAAGAGAATTTCTGAAAGAAGCAACAGAG
This sequence comes from Calotriton arnoldi, assembly GCA_963921515.1. NCBI lineage: Eukaryota > Metazoa > Chordata > Amphibia > Caudata > Salamandridae > Calotriton > Calotriton arnoldi. The sequence goes on from CAWUFW010001310.1 coordinate 814,486, forward strand.
GTGTACAAAGAAGCAATAGAAGTACAGAAAGAGGCAAGTGAGGTGCAGAAAGAAGGAAGAGAAGTGCAGAAAGAAGCAACAGAGGTGCAGAAAGAAGCAAGAGAGGTACAGAAAGAGGCAGGAGGGGTGCAGAAAGAAGGAAGAGAAGTGCAGAAAGAAGCAACAGAGGTGGTGAAAGAAGCGTGAAGGGTGCAGAAAAAGCAAGAGAATTGCAGAAAGAACCAACAGAGGTACAGAAAGACGCAATAGAGGTGCAGAAACAAGTAAGAGAAGTGCATAAAGAAGCAACAGAGCAGTAGTAAGGGGGAAGTGGGGTGGAGAAGGAGGCAAGAGGGATACAGAAAGAAACAAGAGAGGTGCAGAAAGAGGGAAAAGTGGTGTGAAAGAGGCATTAGGGTTGCAGAAAGAAGCAACAGAAATGCAGAAAGAGGCAAGAGAGGCACAGAAAGAAGCAAGAGTGGTTTAAACACCATTAGTACCAATTTAATACCCACATTTAGCAATAAGTAACAGGTGACCATTCTAGGTTTGCACAGGGCCTTCCACCACGCTGCATTTTTGGTAACGTTTGAGCCGTTTGAACTAGAAACAATGTTTTTTTGTTCAAATCTGCAGATTATGCAGCAGATGATGGATTATGTGGCAAATGCGATAAATGTATAATTGTGCAAAAGGCGGTGCAGCCAAACAGTCATATAATTCCAGTGGCCCTGCTCATACCTCTGACTAGGTCCAGAAGTGCTCCTCAGTGGTTACTTCTTTTTTTTGTCTCATTGAGTTCATAGTTTAGCTTCTATGGAAACGAGGAAGACTAAACATGAGGTTACAACTGCACAACACAGACTATCATACCACACAATTACTCTCCATAACACATAATCCCACTCTACATAATTCCTACACACTAAATACCACATACTTCTTTCTATCCACATAATTTCACTGCACAACATACCACATAATTCTACTACACACAACCTACATCCACTCCACTCCAAGAAACATTATTAAAACACTTTTACATTTACAACGCCAATAGCTCTAACTCTCGCAAATGCGAAACCTATTACATTGCAAATGCTTCTTTAACTAGTAGTCGCATTTGCAGAGTGGTGGAGAAAGGGTGCTGGGCCTCCGACCAGCGCTCAGGGATTCCACTACGTAGGACTTACAGGAGGTACCAGGAGGGCTTCTTAGCCCCCAAAGTCCCTCAGGAGTAAAGTGGACTTCATCCCCCATCCCGTAGTCTGCCAGGAGACGCGTTTGCAGAGTGGTGGAGAAAGGGGGCGTGGCCTCCGAAGACGTCTTAGCAATCCCACTATGTGGGACCTACTGGAGGTAACAAGAGGGGTAGTTGGCCCCCAAGGACATCCTTGGGGGCCAACTACCCCTCCTATTACCTCCAGCAAGTCCCACACAGCAGGATTGCTAAGTTCTCATAGCAGGCCACGCCCCCTTTGCCCACCACTCTGCAAACACGCTCCCTGGCGCACTCTTGGATGGGGATTGAAGCCCCCTTCGCTGCTGGGGGTGGTTAGGGGCCAACTAGCCTACCTCTTACCTCCAGTAAGCCACACACAGTGGGATTGCTGAGAGGTGGACACAGGCCACGCCCCCTTTCTCCACCACTCTGCAAACGCGCCTTCTGGCGCACTCTTGGTTGGGGGATGAAGTCCCCTTTCCTCCTGAGGGTCCCTGGGGACCAACTAGCCCTCCTGTTACCTCCAGTAAGCCCCATACAGCTGGTTTGCTGAGAGTGCTCAAAGGCCACGCCCCCTTTTTACACCACTCTGCAAATGCAGCTCCTGGCGCACTGCTGCTCGGGGGATGAAGTCCACTTTAGTCCTGAGGTCCTCAGGACACAAGAGGACCTCATCGCCCCACCAGCAATGCGCCCAGAGGCGCGTTTGCAGAGTGGTGTAAAAAGGGGCGTGGTCTCAGACCACCTCTCAGCAATCCCACTGTGGGGGGCTTACTGGAGGTACCTGGTGGGCTAGGTGGCCCCCAGGGACCCTCAGGATTCAAGGGGACTTAATCCCCCAACTTAGAACGCGCCAGGAGTCGTGTTTGCAGAGTGGTACAGGGAAAGGGCGGGGCCTCCGGGGAGATGCAGCTTTTCTTTTTTTTGTTAGAAGGGGGGCTATGTGGCCCCCTTCTCTTAATATTTTGAGGGGCCTGGGGACCCCATCCCCCAGGGCCTGACCCTTTTTAAAAAAAATAAAAGAATGGGGCCGCGCGGCCCCCCTCCCGAGGCCAATTTCGGCCCCGGGGACCCTATCCCCCGGGGCATGGCCTCATTTTTAAAAATTATTAATACAGAAGGGGGGCCGCTTGGCCCTCCTTCCCTGGGCCACTATTGGGGGGCTACACGGCATTAGCATAAAGTGTGCCCCGGGGAGGTGGTGGTCCCCGGGTTCTGGGGAGAGACGCGATGCCCCCGCACTTAATGATTAAAGCCCTGGGGAGGTGGCGGTCCCCGGGGCTTTGTGGGGGGTAAGAGCCCCCCACGCTTTTTTTTAAAAAAATAAAGCCCCGGGGAGGTGGCGGTCCCCGGGGCTGCGGGGGGCCGTGAGCCCCCCGCATTTGAATAAGGATCGCCCCGGGGAGGTGGCAGTTCCCAGGGCTGCGGGGGCCCCATGGTGCACTGACCCCCCCAGTCCCGGGGCCACCACCTCCCCAGGGCTTTTTGTATAAATCATGCGGGGCGTTTGGACCCCCCTGCAGCCTCAGGGGCCGCCACCTTCCCGGGGCTTTAAATTTAATTAATTGGGGGCATGTGGACCCCCTTCGCAGCCCCGGGGACCACCACCTACCAGTGGCTTTTGACAAATTGAATGCGATGGGACGGCATGGCCCCCCTGAAGCCTCAGGGACCACCACCTACCTGGGGCACATTCAGAGAATTCAAAGAATGGAGGTGGGCCGTGCGATCCCCCCTCCTGGATCCATACATGCCCTGGGGACTGCCACCCCCCTAGGTCAGCTCCTGCTATGTCTTGGGGTGCCCACCCCGGGACATCGCTGTTTGCTATGGCTTGGCGGGAGCCATAGCCAACTGTGCTCCGCTTTGAGCAAGCGAGAGCATTTTGGTCTAGCTTGCTCAAAGCGGAGCTCAATTGCTTTTACACACAGGGTGCAGCATCTTAGCAGCTCCCTATGTGTAAAAGCAATGTGGCTCCCACAGGAGGTGGGGAGCAGGCAAGGACCGCGGGTGCCTAGAAGCTCCCCCCGCAGTCCCCAACACTGCTACATGGGTGCCCTGGGTGGGACCAGGGCACCCACAACAGAGGCTAGGCCCCAGGGGATGAAGTCCTCAGGCCCCACCCATTATTATGTTCTTTTTTATTTAAAATAAAAGTGGCTGGGCCTCGGGGGATGGGGTCCCCGGGCCCGAGATTGGCCTGGGAGGAGGGGGAGCGCTTGCCCCTTCCCTTTAATGTAATTTTTTTTAAAAAGGCAGGTCCCCGGGGGGATGGGGTCCCCGAGGCCGAAATCGGCCCGGGCAGGGGGGGCCGCACAATAGGCCACCCCTTGAAAAAAGGGCTGGCCCTGAGGGATGGGGTCCCTGGGGCTGAAAACGGCCCAGGGAAGGGGAGCGAAGCGGCGCCCTCCCCTAAAAATATTTTTTTAAACCTGACCGGCAAGTCGCCAGAGGCCCCGCCTCCTTTCTTCACCTCTTTTCAAACACAGCTCTTGGTGCACTGCTGGTTGGGGGATAAAGTCTCCTTGGCTGCAGAGGGTGCTTGGGGGCCAACAAGCCCTCCTGTTATCTCCAGTAAGTCCCACACAGCGGGATTGCTGAGAGGTCTTTGGAGCCCACGCCTCTTTTCTCTACCACTCTCCAAACACGCCTCCTGCCTCATTGCTGGTGGGGGGATGAAGTCCTCTTGACTCCTGAGGGTTCTTGGGGACCAACTATCCCTCCTGTTACCTCCAGTAAGTCTCACACAGTGGTATTGCTGAGAGATTGTCGGAGGCCACGCCCCCTTTCTCTACCACTCTGCAAATGTGCCTCCTGGTACACTGCTGATTGGGGGATGAAGTCCCCTTGGCTCCAGAGAGTCCTTGGGGCCAACTACCTCTCCTGTTACCTCCATTAAGATTCACAGATCGTGATTGCTGTGAGGACTTCGAAGGCCATGCCCCCTTTCTCCACCACTCTGCAAACGTGCCTCCTGGCACAATACTGGTTGGGGGATGAAGTCCTCTTGGATGCTGAGGGACCTTTGGGCACAAGAAGTCCTCCTGTTACCTCCAGTAAGTCCCTTACAGAGGATTCCTGAGAGCTGGTTGGAGGCCCGTCCCCTTTCTCCACCACTCTGCAAAAGGGACTACCAGTTAAAAAATATTGAAATTCACTTAAAAAAACCAAAGGTTAGAGGGACATTATAGTTAGGAAATAGATTTTGAAAACCTTAGACATTCACTGAAAAAAACAAAGGTTACAGGGACGGTATAGTTAGGCTCAGAAAACCAGTAAAATTCAGCAGTTATAGTTACCTGTACTAACTATAACTCACACCCCCTCAATGCACTGCTTATGACCTCACATATTACATCACTCATGACATGGTCAGTGACATCACAGATGTCATCTCAAATGACATCACTGATGACATCATCCACAGAACCACTCACACACCCACTCACTCCCCCATACAACCTCTCGTGCGCCGATTCACACACCCATACAACCACTCACATACCCATTCACCAACCCATACTCACATACCCACACACTCCACATAGGCACTCACACACCCACTCACTCACTTGTACAGCCACTCACACATCCATTCACTCACCCATACAGCCACTCATACAACCAGTCACTCACCCATGAAGCCACTCGCATAGCTACACACTCACCCATACAGCTACTCACACACCCACTTATCAACCTACACAATCACTCACACACACACACTCACTCACCCATACAGACTTTCAACACAGCCACTCACTCACCCATACAAGCATTCACACACTCACTCAAAACACCTACACAACCACTTACATACCCATTCATACATCCATTCAAGCACTCACACATCCACTCACTCACCCATACAGCCACTCACACAGACACTTACTCTCCAATACAGCCAATCACATACCAACTCACTTACCCAAACACCCACTCAGACACTCACTCATACTGCCACTTACACACTGAGTCACTCACTCATACAACCATTCAGACACCCACTCACTCACCCATACAACCACTGACATACCCACTCACTCACCAATACAGTCACTACCACAGCACCTCACTCACCCAGCTACTCACACATCCACTTATACACCTATACAGCCACTTACATACCCATGAACACAAGGATACAGTCACACAGCCACTCACATAATATATGTTAGAAATAGTATCACTCAGTAGTAGTGCACCTAGTATACTAATTTCACTTTTGTAATAGGTTACTATATGTGTTTAACAACCATAAACTCTTAAAAATACTTACACTCACTTGATGATGTCATCAGTGATATCAGTGATGTAATTTCAGATGTCATCAGTGATGTCACTGACCATGTCATGAGTGATGTGATATCTGAGGTCATAAGCAGTGCATTGTGGGGGCATAAGTTATAGTTAGCTCAGGCAACTACAACTGCTGAATTTCACTGGTTTTGTATGAGGGAAATCTGAGCCTAACTATAACGTCCCTGTAACCTTTGTTTTTTTTAGTGAATATAAATATAAATGTATTTATATATATATATATATATATATATATATATATATATATATATATATATATATATATATATATATATATATTATCTACTGGCGGTCGCCAGTAGATAGTTATAGTTACAACCTATTATCCATAGGAAATCCGCGACATTCTATTTGAAATAACTCTCTTGCCGGTTGACGTATCTTCGCAAAATTTTCAAACTTTGTGGGGCGCTCCGGTCCGCTCCTACCCTGAAAGTCTCGGGGATTCGTCAAGCGGGGGCCGAGAAAAAGGAGTCCCAAAACGTGTTTTCCCCATGCAATTTTCCATAGGAAACTTTAGACACGGCTACAGCCCGAACTGCTGAACGGAATTACACCAAATTTGGCAAAGAGGTAGTTCTTGGTTCAGAAAGAACCCTTTTTGTTAAATGGTGTAAATCCGTTCAGTAGTTGCTGAGAAAATCAAAAGTAAAAGTATATATATATCTATGGCCGCGTCGGATTCGCGCACCCTCCCGATCACGAGCTGCATGCTAATTGGCTGTCAACACTCCAAATCAGGAAGTGTTGGCAGCCATTTTGTCCAGAAACAAGTGCGCAAAGCGCACAAAGGGGGCAGGGTAGAAACACCCTGACCCCTAGGTCTGCTCAGGGGTCCCACAAGGACCCCTGGACAAAAAAAATTTTTTTTTTTTAAATCGGCAGGATGCGCTCAGGGTGCGCGAATCCTGCCGAAAAAATCGAAGCGCGGTCTCCGCGCTCGATGGTAATTGGCCCCGGGTGGGCCAAGTCCTGGGGGCATGCTGGGGGTTAATTTTATGTGTGGGGGGCCTCTAAGGGCCCCCAAGCCCCGGGGACCACCACCCCCGGGGCTTTATGTAGTAATGGTGCGGGAGGGCTCTGAGCCCTCCCGCAGCCCCGGGACCGCCACCTCCCGGGGCTTCTTTTTTATTTTTGAAAAACCTGTGTGGGGGTTCCAGCCCCTCACACGCCCGGGACCACCACCTCCCGGGGCACTAAGAAAAATTACAATGGGGGTCCGTTTTGGACCCCCAAGCCCCGGGGACCACCACCTCCCCGGGCTTTCAAAATGTAAGGAGGGGGCCGTGCGGCCCCCTCCTGGAGCCTGTGGTGGCCCTGGGGACCACCACCCCCAGGGCCGGCTCCTGCAGTGTCCCGGGGTGCCTACCCCGGGACACTGCTGTTTGCAATGACAGGACGGGAGCCTCGCGGCTCCCGTCCTGTCATTGCAAACTGCTTGGAAGTGGAAGAGAGAGCAGGAAACCTGCTCTCTTCCAATATCCAAAGCTGATTGCTTTCCACATGGGGAGCAGCATGTTAGCTGCTCCCCATGTGTAAGCAATGCCGGCTCCCGTAGGACACGGGGAGCCGGCGGGACTGTGGGGGTTTGGGGACCCCCACAGTCCCCAACGAGAGGCCAGGCCCCAGGGGATGGGGTCCCCGGGGCCATAAGTGGCCACGGAGGGGGCCACGCAGCCCCTCTCCCAAAGGTAAAAAAAGTTTTAAAAAAGTGCAAGGCCGGCCCCGGGGATGGGGTCCCCGGGGCCTTAATGGCCTGAGGAGGGGGCCACGCAGCCCCCTCCAAATAAAAAAAAAGAGGCCATGCCCCGGGGATGGGGTCCCCGGGCCAATACAGGCCCAGGGAAGGGGGGCCACGCGGCCCCTTCCCGTTTTTTTTTAATTTTAATTTAAAAAGAGGGTAAGGCCCTGGGGGATGGGGTCCCCAGGGCCTAAAAATAGGAAAAAGGAAGGGGGCCACACAGCCCCCTTCAGGGGAAAAAAAAAACGATCGGGCCCGCAGGCCCCGCCCTCTTCCTTCACCACTCTGCAAACGCGCCCCTGGCGCGTTTGCAGAGGGGAACAATTCCCCTTGAATACTGGGGTCCCTGGGGGCCAACTAGCCCACCAGGAACCTCCAGTATGCGCCAGGGGCTGCCTTGCAGAGAGGTGTACAGAGGCCACGCCTCTTTTTACACCTCTCTGCAACGCAGCTCTGTGGCGCTTTTGGAGGTATATGGTGGGCTAGTTGCACCCCAGGGACCCTCAGGATTCAAGGGGAGTTAATCCCCCGACTTAAAACGCGCCACGGGCGCGTTTGCACAGTGGTGAAGGGAGGGGGCGGGGCTTCAGGTGACATGTGTGCAAACAGGCCCCGTGGCGCGTTTTAAGATGGGGAATTAAATCCCCTTCAATCCTGAGGGTCCCTGGGGGCCAACTAGCCCAACAGGTACGTCCAGAAAGCGCCACAGAGCTGCGTTGCAGAGAGGTGTAAAAGGGGTGTGGCCTCTGTACATGTCTCTGCAACGCAGCCCCTGGCGCATACTGGAGGTTCCTGGTGGGCTAGCTGGCCCGTAGGGACCCTCATGATTCAAGAGGACTTAATCCCCCAACTTAAAACGCGCCACGGGGCGCGTTTGCACAGATGTCACCTCAGGCCCCGCCCTCCCTTCACCATTGTGCAAATATTCCTCTAAAATCAGCCGAAATACGAATTCTGATTTACTCACCTGTTATCAGGAGAGACCTCAGTGCTGCATCTTTCAGCCCAGTACTAATCCTGAAAAGTAATTTTAACCGTACTTACCAGTAACTTGAATTTCCTTCCATAGGCTAACATTGACTGGTTTCACTTGGAAATTCTTCTAAGTGTGGAGTTTTGGAACTTTAAAATATTCCTCTAAAATCAGCCGAAATACGAATTCCGATTTACTCACCTGTTATCAGGAGAGACCTCAGTGCTGTATCTTTCAGCCCAGTACTGGTCCTGAAAAGTAATTTTAACCGTACTTACCAGTAACTTGAATTTCCTTCCATAGGCTAACATTGACTGGTTTCACTTGGAAATTCTTCTAAGTGTGGAGTTTTGGAACTTTAAAATATTCCTCTAAAATCAGCCGAAATACGAATTCCGATTTACTCACCTGTTATCAGGAGAGACCTCAGTGCTGCATCTTTCAGCCCAGTACTGATCCTCAAAAGTAATTTTAACCGTACTTACCAGTAACTTGAATTTCCTTCCATAGGATATCATTGCCTGCTTTTTGCTGAAAAAGTTTCTAAGTGTTGATTTTTGAAACATACAAATATTCCTCTAAAATCAGCCGAAATACGAATTTCGATTTACTCACCTGTTATCAGGAGAGACCTCAGTGCTGCATCTTTCAGCCCAGTACTGGTCCTGAAAAGTAATTTTAACCGTACTTACCAGTAACTTATATTTTCTTCCATAGGAATCCATTGTCTGGTTTTCAGCAGAAAAGTTTCAAAGTGTCGATTTTCACAAACTACAAATATTCCTTAAAAATCGCCTGTATGACTTAAACGCATTCTTTCAACTGTTTACAGGAGATGCACCAGTGCTGGATCCAGGATCCAACACTGAGTAAGAAAAAGTAACGATAACAGTTTTTACCTGCTAAGTGAATTTCCTTCCATAGGATAACATTGGTGATTCTATGAGAAAAAGTTTCAAAGTGTCAACTTTTAAAATACAATAATATTCCTTAAAAATCACGACTGTAACCAAAACGCTTTTACTCAACTGTTTACAGGAGATGTACCAGGACTGAATCTAGGATCCAGTCCTGTGGTTAGAAAAGTAATCCATAAAGTAACTAATTGCATTTAACTAGAAATTCACATTGAGCTGAATGTTGCATTGTGTTTGAAAATGTGGTGCCCATTGCAACAACTGTAACTACTGTACTTAAAAGTCTATTGCCTATGTGCAAAGTATTTAAACTAAAGTAATTCATTCTGAGAAAGTATTTTTTGTAATGTAATGTATAATGTAATTACAATGTAATTTAAAAAATAAAATATGTAAAAAAAAAAATCTAAAAATGTAATAAATCAGTATGAAAAAAATTAATATAACAATTAATACATTTAAAAATTGTCATTTACAAAACCTTTGAAATTCACTGAAAAAACCGTAGGTTTCAGACATGTTATAGTTAGGAATTAGCATTTAAAAACCTTTGAAATTCACTGAAAAAACCATAGGTTTCAGATAAGTTATAGTTAGAAATTAGCATTTAAAAAACCTTTGAAATTCACTGAAAAAACCATAGGTTTTAGGGACAGTTATAGTAGTTGGACATTGCACTCGTACAAAACCCGTGAAATTCCCCCGTTATAGTTAGTTCAGCTAACTATAACTCGCGCCCCGCAATGCACTGCTGATGACGTCACATATTACATCACTCATGACATGGTCAGTGACATCACTGATGACATCACTGATGACATCTCAAATGACATCACTGATGACATCATCCACGTGATAATCTGATGCACCTCCTCACACCCTAATATAACCTTTGATACACCCAATCTAAATTACAGACTGCCATTCGCAAAACCATAGACACTCCAACACCAATAACTACATACCCACTCACTGATTCTTAGGTCTACACACACACATCCACTCACTCACCCGTACAGTCACTCATACTTATGGTCACTCAGTACAGGACAATCATATGCACTCTTACTCCTATATAGACACTCAAACACCGCCACTCATCCATAGAGGTACTCAAACACCTAGTCAGTCATGCAAATAATTAAACACACTGCCATTTACTCACCTATACAGTTATACACACACCAGCTCACTTAATCATACAAATACTAGCACATTGTTACGCTCTTATACAATCACTGATACAAGCACACACTCATCCATTCAGCCACTATCACAATCACTCACTCTCGCTTATAGCTATTTATATACTCCAATACACATATATACTGCCTTTCACATATGTAGTTACTCACACATGTACCACTGGGACATACATTCACTCACTAACACACTCTTACACACACTTACCCACCCATACAGTCTATCACAGATGCACTCTTGAAACCATCCACCCAGTGAATCACCCACTCACACATCTATGCACAGTCGCACACACCCCATCCACACTAACACTCAGGCACCCATACAGATACTCAGACAACAAATCAATAACTCTTATAGACACTCATGTAGCTATTCACAAACCCATGCAGCCACTTACACAGCAACAGACAGATACAGACATTAACCCAGTTTAGTCACTAACCCATGCATTCAGTAAGATACGTTTAATCACTCACTTATAGAATTAGTCACGCACCTACTAAATCATCCATACACACACTTATACACCCACTCATTCTTCAATACGCCTTTCCCTATATATATTAAAAATATTTAAACTTTACAGAAACACACAGTCACTGGATGATGTCATCAGTGATGTCATTTGAGATGTCATCAGTGATGTCACTGACCATGTCATGAGTGATGTAATATGTGACGTCATCAGCAGTGCATTGCGGGGCGCGAGTTATAGTTAGCTGAACTAACTATAACGGGGGAATTTCACGGGTTTTGTACGAGTGCAATGTCCAACTAACTATAACTGTCCCTAAAACCTATGGTTTTTTCAGTGAATTTCAAAGGTTTTTTAAATGCTAATTTCTAACTATAACTTATCTGAAACCTATGGTTTTTTCAGTGAATTTCAAAGGTTTTTTAAATGCTAATTCCTAACTATAACATGTCTGAAACCTACGGTTTTTTCAGTGAATATATATATATATCAAGCTCGTTGGGGTGTGTCCACAAATTGAGCCGCACTCGAGAGACAAGTTGCTTTCCCCATCAGCTTTATTAGGTACAGGCAGCGTGATTTCCAGTAAGTTCAAGCATCTGACAACAGCCTGACGCGTTTCGATTTACATCTTTATCACAGGCTTACGTAGTCAAAAGGGTGCATGAAAGGGCTTCTGGGGCTCATCTGTGAGCTTTATGCATTTTATTGAGGGTGCATCCATCATGGATTTAATCAAGAACTCCATTTCCCACAAGGCAACGTGCTGAATCACAAGCAGCCCATTGGGGCAAACGAATATTCGCCAAATTAGGAAATGAAGTACTTTTATGCACCCTTTTGACTATGTAAGCCTTTGATAAAGATGTAAATCGAAACGCGTCAGGCTGTCATCAGATGCTTGAACTTACCGTATATATATATATATATAACTATATACTGTAACATGGCTACACAAAACTGGGAGAGGCCAGACAAAAAGGTAAGACTAAAGGCTGTGAGAAGCTTGTATGTCGTGAGACTATGGGCCCGATTCTGATGCGGGTTGGAAAAGCTTCCCGACCGATGGCCTGATTCTGATGCGGTTAGGAAGGCCTCCTAACGGAATTTGCTCCTTCCAAATCGGATCGGGAACGTGTCTTCCCGACCGAGGGCCCAATTCTGATGCGGTTAGGAACAAATGTTCCCATTGAAGTCAATGGGAGTTCAACCAAATCGTATCTGGAAACATCCGGATGCATCCTACTCTGCCGGTTGGACTTTCCCGATCCGAGTGGGTCGGAAACCATTTCCCAACCGATTCGGTCGGGAAGCTTTTCCAACCCGCATCAGAATCGGGCCCTATGTGTGCTAGGAACCTTGTGGCTCTGGGCGGACTCAACAGAGGAATTACGTAATTCGCTGGGAGGTGTTAAGGTGTGGTTATTAGCAGTGATGACATAATTAGAGTGCTGTGTGTGATCGTATGCTGTGTAAAAAAGACTTTTTTCCAGAGCTCCATGCGCAGCATATTCATTTGCATGCTCCCGGGCTGGAGAGGACGCTACATCTGGTGACGAGGATGGGATACGTGCCCCGAAGAAACTAAACTGCTCTCCCTGAGAGTTTGCAATGGTACAGCAAACTGCTCATGCATGCCACGTGCATCCCAAGTCGATGCATAGCAGCAGAAGTTGGCATATGTGGAGTTGAAGCCTCACTCCAGCCCAGACACGGCCCTTGAAGAAGGTAAAGGCTTTGCTGAGGAGCACTGTCGGAACCCACTGGTAAGTCTGAAAGAAGAGATACTGAGCTGCGTCATAACACAGAGTCATCATCCATGCAAAGCGAATGCTAGAGGCAGTGACAAACAGGTACGAAAGTACAAACGTACTTACCAACACGAACGAGGGAAATTCCACATGACCTAGAATCAGGTGTGATGCCCTATGTCTGGTTGAGGGGCTGATACATGCACATTAGCCAGTGGCATCCAGCGCAATGAAAGCCTTCAGAATAATGACATTTTTCAATGGCTGCGGAAGGGAGCGCGAAATACACGGCAGCTGCGTTCCTGAAAGCACCGCCGCCATTCAACCCACCCAGAAGCAGAATATTGGCGCCAGGTGAACTGAAATGTGCAATGATTTCATAGACGTGCTGGAAGAAGCAGATGATAAGAAAATCATTAAGTACTTAAAGAAGCTTGCTGGTGATGGAGTTAAAGAAGTGATAAAATATCACAAGCTTGTGCAGTATCATAATGTCAAATCAAGGAAGCATTGGAAGCCAAGTTCAATCCAATGCCGAATGTTGACTATGAAAGGTACATTTTCAATCAAGCAAAACAGCAAGATGGTGAAATGATGGATGAGTTTGTTAAAGAGACTTGACGTGCTTTTCAAATACTGCAAATTTAATGAGGAAGAAGCCATACTCATCAGAGCGATCAATGGCTGTTGTAGGAAAGTGCCTGTTTTGGCATTGTTACCACCAGCTTTTTGCCTGGTATCTGGTGCAATTTTGGCTGAGAGTGTGCTGGATTCCTGCTAACCAGGGCACCAGCACCAGTGTTTTTTCCCTAAACTGTACGATTGTTCCATAATTGGCTAGACTTCAGCCCCACTGTATGTCCCTAGTAAATGGTACCCCTGCTACCTTGGGCATTGGGACTGAAGGGGTTCAACCAGGACTGCAGCCTGAATTGTGCCACCCTAGGGACCCCTCACCAAGATTATGCAACCCGCCATTGCGGCCTGTGTGTCTTGGTGCAGAGAAAACCGAAGAGTCGACATGGCACACATCCCTGTGTGCCATGCCTGCCAGCACTACATGTTGTATAGCTAAGCCACCCCTATGGCAGACCTTACAGCCATAAGGCAGGGTGCACTATACCTATGTGAGGGCATGTCTGTGAAAGTGGATATGTCCCGGTGATATATAAGTTCACCCTTAGATATTACCAGTGCACAGGGAAGCCATAATGAGTGCATAGGCTGGACACTTGTCATTATGAGTTCCCCAGCTACATGATGGCTTCACTGTACCCCAAGGTGTTTTGGTACCAAACACCTCGTCTTAATAAACCCACACTGATGCCAGTGCAGGATTTATTAATCAATGCACACAGAGGGCACATTACCGACTACTAGTGTGTTGACTGACTGCTCTCGACCAGCCTGCCATCACTAGACATGTTTCTGGCCTCCTGGGGTGAGAGCCTTTGCTCTTACAGGCCAGGAAAAAGCCTGCTCTGGGTGGAGGTGCTCACACTTCATCCAAGCAGGAACTGCCTTCCAGGGTGGGAAGCTTCAAAGGCCATGCCGTCTTTGAAATGCGACCCAGGCCTCTCCAGCTACTGGAAGAAGCCAACCCCCCATCCTGTCCCTACTTTATGGTGGGAGGACTGGTGGCAAATTAGTGAGATTAGGAGGTGTGCCAACACCTAGCCAGCACCACCCCTAAGGTGGAGCAGCTGATGTGGACATCACTTTTTTAAATCCTCCATCTTATGTTGGAGAGAATTAGCCTATTAGGGTCAGGGTTATGCCCACTTCCCACAGGAAGTGGTAATACAGAGGGTGTAGTCACCCTAAAGGTAGGTAGCCCATTGACCACTACCTGGTACTCCCCTTAATGCCCCTTAATTGAGTATTTAGGTGGCACCCTTCGACCCTGAACTTCATATTCGATGGACCTAAAGAGGGAGTGGACAAAGAAGAGCTGCTGAACCTGAAAACTGAGTGCCTGCCGCACAGTTAAAGAAGTGATAAAATATCACAAGCTTGTGCAGTATCATAATGTCAAATCAAGGAAGCATTGGAAGCCAAGTTCAATCCAATGCCGAATGTTGACTATGAAAGGTACATTTTCAATCAAGCAAAACAGCAAGATGGTGAAATGATGGATGAGTTTGTTAAAGAGACTTGACGTGCTTTTCAAATACTGCAAATTTAATGAGGAAGAAGCCATACTCATCAGAGCGATCAATACCTGTTGTAGGAAAGTGCCTGTTTTGGCATTGTTACCACCAGCTTTTTGCCTGGTATCTGGTGCAATTTTGGCTGAGAGTGTGCTGGATTCCTGCTAACCAGGGCACCAGCACCAGTGTTTTTTCCCTAAACTGTACGATTGTTCCATAATTGGCTAGACTTCAGCCCCACTGTATGTCCCTAGTAAATGGTACCCCTGCTACCTTGGGCATTGGGACTGAAGGGGTTCAACCAGGACTGCAGCCTGAATTGTGCCACCCTAGGGACCCCTCACCAAGATTATGCAACCCGCCATTGCGGCCTGTGTGTCTTGGTGCAGAGAAAACCGAAGAGTCGACATGGCACACATCCCTGTGTGCCATGCCTGCCAGCACTACATGTTGTATAGCTAAGCCACCCCTATGGCAGACCTTACAGCCATAAGGCAGGGTGCACTATACCTATGTGAGGGCATGTCTGTGAAAGTGGATATGTCCCGGTGATATATAAGTTCACCCTTAGATATTACCAGTGCACAGGGAAGCCATAATGAGTGCATAGGCTGGACACTTGTCATTATGAGTTCCCCAGCTACATGATGGCTTCACTGTACCCCAAGGTGTTTTGGTACCAAACACCTCGTCTTAATAAACCCACACTGATGCCAGTGCAGGATTTATTAATCAATGCACACAGAGGGCACATTACCGACTACTAGTGTGTTGACTGACTGCTCTCGACCAGCCTGCCATCACTAGACATGTTTCTGGCCTCCTGGGGTGAGAGCCTTTGCTCTTACAGGCCAGGAAAAAGCCTGCTCTGGGTGGAGGTGCTCACACTTCATCCAAGCAGGAACTGACTTCCAGGGTGGGAAGCTTCAAAGGCCATGCCGTCTTTGAAATGCGACCCAGGCCTCTCCAGCTACTGGAAGAAGCCAACCCCCCATCCTGTCCCTACTTTATGGTGGGAGGACTGGTGGCAAATTAGTGAGATTAGGAGGTGTGCCCACACCTAGCCAGCACCACCCCTAAGGTGGAGCAGCTGATGTGGACATCACTTTTTTAAATCCTCCATCTTATGTTGGAGAGAATTAGCCTATTAGGGTCAGGGTTATGCCCACTTCCCACAGGAAGTGGTAATACAGAGGGTGTAGTCACCCTAAAGGTAGGTAGCCCATTGACCACTACCTGGTACTCCCCTTAATGCCCCTTAATTGAGTATTTAGGTGGCACCCTTCGACCCTGAACTTCAGATTCGATGGACCTAAAGAGGGAGTGGACAAAGAAGAGCTGCTGAACCTGAAAACTGAGTGCCTGCCGCAGAGTTTTGGTGTGAATCCCGGCATGCCACTTCAAGACTTGATAATTGAGGTGAACTGTCTTGTCCTGCTGCTGTGTGGTATCTAAGAACCCCAAAGGACTTCCAGCCTTCGCAAACTGCCCAAGAACTTTCTTGGAGTAAAGGAGCTACTCCCCTGCAGACCGCAGGCAACAAAACCGCAGAGTCTGGTCCACCAACTTGCAACTCTAAGGCCCGACCGGCGCAGCAACCCACCAGGAAGAGGTATTCATGCTATGGAAGGTCAAATCTGTCTCCCCACTGAGTGTAGAGGCACAAGGACCGACCGGAGCTGTGTAGTACCAATCCTCGGGGTACCGGACGTACTGCACCCAAAGCCGACATCGAAGAGTCGAGTTGGGACTCTAACTGTACCAGTGCCCAGCAGCCGCCGAGGGACATCAAGACCCCTGAGACCCATTTCGCGAGTGGACCACCAGCTGTTGGCCCCTGACCACAAGGAGCACCTTTAGGTACTGGGGCCGGCCAACCTACCTGCTCTGCACTCAGCCCGCCTAGCCTGGGTAACGATGAACCAGCTGTGCTCCCCTGTTCCTAAGGCCTTGTGGCAGATGAACCAGCTGTGCTCCCCTGTTCCTAAGGCCTTGTGGCCCTAGCCCCTGTTTGGGAGGTCTCGGACTTGCACGCAAGTACCCCTGTGCAGCCTATCTTTAGCGGGCTCCCCTTCCCTGAAGTGTGCCAACTACCAACTCAACCACCTCCCTGCTCCCGGCGGACTTCGGGAAACACCAGACGAACTGTTGGTAGAACATTGGACCTTGGCTTTCTGCTAACCTAAACCCGGAAGGTGAACCCCTACAACTGACTGTGCTGTGTGCTTTCCATTCCTGCTTTTCCCTCCCATAGGATTGTATGGTGTGCAATTGCTCACAACTTTGAACTACTTGCTTATCTTTGAAAATTCATAAGAAAGACAGTACTTACCTCTGTACATAGTTCTTGGTTTAAAAATATATATAAAAAGACTTGCTATTTTTCTAAATTGGTCTCGGAATTATTCCTTGAGTTTGTGTCTCATTTATTGCCTCTGTGAGTAGAACAAATTCTTATCAATACCCTCTGATATGCCTAACTGCTTGCCCACACTACCACAGAAGAGAGTGTTAGTATTATCTACTTTAGCCTCTGTAAACCAATTGGGGACCCACTGGACTCTCTGCACAGTGTACTTCATTTTAGTACACTATATAGAGAGCCATCTTCCTACAGATGTCTTTCAAACTCATTCAGAAGACGTATGTTGCGAGAGATACTCAGTATGGAGAAAGTACTAATGGCTGCAATGGCCGATGAAAGAGCGGATCGACAAGCTGCTGATATGGAAGCTGGAACAGCGGAAAGTGAATCAGCCTTGGTCATGAAAAGCAAGCACAAGGTAGATGCACACTGAAGGAAGCTGGCTCTGTATATACTATACCAAAGTAAGGTATAGTGTGCACAGAGTCCAGGGGATCCCCAGAGGTATTGCAGTGGCTAAATTTGATAATCAATAGCAGCTCTCATTGTGATAGTGGGGTCGAGCAGTTAGGCTTATCAGGAGGGTATGTTAAGCATTTATTGTATTCACTCAATCAAGACTGATGGCACACACTCAGAGACAGAATCCAGACCAATTAGGTAAGTATAAAAATTGTATACTTATGTTTTATTTCTAGAACCAAGCAGGACTTGACACAGGTAAGTGAAATATACTTTCAACTGCAAAGCTTTATAAGGAAATGCAGTTGGGGTTGAAATTGCAACCATTACAGGTTTGTATTTGCTTTTAAAACAGTTTAAAATATGTAGAGATTAATTTGGAATACTTTTAGATTACTTTAAGATTACATCGACTACTCGGGTGATATGCCGAGATATCACACCATGGATCCTACAGTACAAAGGTAAGTAAGACACCTTTTGGTTTAAAGCACAGTTACTTTTTTTTCATACAAAACACAGTCCAACACTGGTTCCTATGGGGAAAAGAGTGTTAACGGTTTACAGGTAAGTAAAAGACCTGCAAGTAAGGCTTTTAGGACCAAGGTTCACCAAGGTCCAGTTAGGCACTCAAATCGCACCACCAGCTGCACTATGGTGGCCGGGTGCAGAGTGCAGAGGCCCAATGCTAACCAGTGGCGTTAGGGGGGCCGACGTTTGGGGGCTGCTTATGAGCAGGCTACTCGGATCTGGGAGCAAACCTCCTGGGGTCAGGATCAGCACTGCAGGGGCCATCAATCAGCACAGGAGCTGCACCACCAGCGGCACGGAGGCGGACGGATGCAGAGTGCCAAGAAGACGTTGGGGGCCCTGTTGTTTGCAATGGAGATCCCCGGTTTGATGGAAATGGTGCAGTCCTGGAAAAGGAGTTTTTTCTGAAGGCGACCACCAGCAGGAGAGGTAAGTTGGTTTCTTGGGGGATTCCTGGACACCGTCGGTTTGGCCACCCAAGGCCGTGGGGCATCGTGTGCAGGGGTGTCTTGAGGTGTCGGATCTTCTTATCAGCTCCGTTCAGGGGGGACCCTTCAGATTGATGCTGCAGGCGTCGGCTTGAAGCTTGAGGTAGGTTGGTGAAAACCAGAACCCAGGTCAGGATCACTGGGGAGACCTCCTTGTGGTGTTGGGCCACTCGACCTCTGGCCATGGGCATCGGGTACAGAGTGGTGCAGAATCGGGAGCCGCCTGGATCGGGGTTCTGTGTTGGAGTCTTTGGTTGAGCAAATTCGGTGCTCACAGGAGACAGAGTCTGTGAGATGAAGGCGGAGCAGGTCCTCCGGGTTCTTGGGGGCTGATGGACACTGGGGTTTCTGCTGTAGGCAGATCGGAGTTGGGACTGGCCGGTAGGGCTGTGGCCAAAGCAGTTGGTGTTCTCTTCTTCCTGGGTCAGCATAGCTCTTCGGTCCTTCTTCTTTCTTCCTCAAATCTGAGGAGGCAAAGTTCAGGGTCGCCCCTAAATACTAAATTTAGGGGCGTTTACAGGTGTGTACAATTCGGGACCAATAGGTCCCTTACTTGGGGTGAGTACACCACCTATTATGCCACCCTCCAGTGGGAGGGGGCATGAGCTTCTCTCTAATTGGCTGGGTCCCCTCATCTTCAAGATGGAGGGCACTGAGATGTGTGCTTCACCTGACTTCCCCCACCTGAGGGGTGGGGTTGGCAAAGGTGGGCACACCTCTCCTCCTAACTTGGTTTTCCCGCCGATTCTCCCGCCCAAAGTGGGGGGTCAGAACCGGTGGGAGCCAGTTGCTGGGGGCAGCAGAAAGCAGGGACAACTTACAAAGGTGGCAGGCCTTTGAAGCTTCCCCTTCATGGACCTAGCCCATCCTGGGGGAGGAGGCATGACACCTCTGCCCAGGTTAGGCTTTGTTTCTGGGCCCAGGGTGCGGACGCCCTCTACCCAGTCTAACCTGTCTGGTGGTGGCGGGCAGCCATTCAGGAACCACACCAGGGCTAGTTGTTTTTCAGGGGACATCTCTAAGATGCCCTCTGAGTGCATTTTACATTAAATCCAACACTGGCATCAGTGTGGCATCAGTGTCGGTTTAATGTGCTGAGAAGTTTGCTACCAAACTTTCCAGGTTTCAGCAAAGCCATTATGGAGCTGTGGAGGTTGTAATGACCAACTCCTAGACTTTATAGCTTTACTGCACTTACAATCTCTAAGAATGGACTAAGACATTGTAGGGGTACAGTTCTCATGCAAATGTGCCCTCACCTGGGGACTAGGCACCCTGCTAGAGGGGTGACTTACCTAGGCCACAGGCAGTGGGTTGCAGGCATGGCACACAGGGATGTGTGCCATGTCGACTCTACACTTTTCTCTGCACCAAAACACGGAGCCTGAAATGGCAGTGTGTGGGTGTTAATGGGCAGGGTCTCTAAGGGTGGCACAATAGGTGCTGCATCCCTTAGAGGACTTCCCTGGTCACAGTGCTCTTGGTACCCATGGTACCTTTTACAAGGGGCTTACCTGTGGCCAGAGATGTGCCAATAGTGGGTACAAAGGTACAGTTTTGGGAAAGAACACAGGCCCTTGGAACCTGATTGGCAGGGACCCAGGGCACATCAAATCAAGTTGCATCAAATGTCAGGCAAAAAGTAGGGGGTACCCATGCAAAAAAAGGGCACTTTCCTACACACGCAGGTTGATGTCTTCAAAGAAAAAGTTGTGTTTCCGATGTGGGTTTTTGTTTCCCCATGAAGGGAAATGTCCAGACATAGGACAGACCTGCAAAGGTTGCAGGAAATAAAACCACTTCATAACAGTTTGCAAGGCAAAACTAACTGTGTCACAGCGAGAAGAGAAAATGGGCATCAGAAGGTTCCAGAAGTGTTCTAGCCACACCCACAAGGCCAAAAAGGAACATCAGTGAAGACAAGTAGAAACCGGCAAATGAAGTAGATCGTCATTAAGTTCATCCTACAAAGGCTCTTCAATGTCATTATCAAGCACCAGTGAGGAAGATGGATGGGTGATGATGGTATCGACCGAAGAACAACATGCACATGTATGTTTGGTTGCTTGCAGAGAAGAACAAATGCCAAAGACAAACCGACACATGGAACAACAGAAATCATTTGGACACTGCCCCAAGATTACCATAAAGGTCAATGGTTGCCCCATAAACTTTATCATAGACAGAGGTGCGTAAATTAACATCATGCCAGTCTAAACGTTTAACAGCCTGTCTCTTGTGCCGCACCTCAACCCCTCAACCACAAAGGTGTACATGTGGGCTGCTGCCAAACCGCTGCAGAGTCAAGGGTAGTTCATAGCAACCATGCAACATAAAATGTCAGTGCAAGCACCAATCCATGTTCTTCAAGGAACTTCATCTAGTGCATGCCTATTCAGTTTTGCCACTGCTGCTGACATGGGGCTGATATCCCTCATCTATGACATTCATACTCAATCTGAAATTGTGAGTCAGTTCCTATTGTTGTTTCATGGCCTGGGAAAGCTTAAGAAAATAAAAGTGCAACTTCATATTAACGTGGATGTTCACCCTGTTGCACAGCGCCACCGCAGAGTTGCTTTTCACTTGAAGAACGTGCTGAGAAAGAACTGGAAACGCTGTTGAAGCATGGCATCATTGAGGGATCCACCGGTCATTCGCCCTGGGACTCGCCCATAGTGGTCGTGCCAAAAAAGTACAGTGGAGGTGCGGTGCACATCTGTGTTGACATGCGCCAGAGCAATTGAGAGAGAAAGACATTCTGGTCCACGCATAGCAGACATGATCATGCGGCTGAACAGAGCCAAGACTCTCTCGTCTTGACCTGAACAAAGGATACGATCAACTTAAACTGGAAGAGATCTGTAGGTACCTTACTACTTTTTCGACTTATGTTGGTTTGTTCAGATACAAAAGGTTGAGTTTTGGAGTGTCGTCGGCTGCAGAAGCATTTCAGGATGTTAGATGTGGAATAATTCAACCTGTTACACATATTTTTAACTACAGTGATGACATACTGTTATTTGGGCCAATGCAAAAGGAGCATGAAAGGCTCTTACACAAGTGTCGGATGCAGGTCTCACTCTGAATGCAGCAAAGTGTGAGTTTCACAAGACCAAACTTAAGTTCTTTGGGCACATATTCTCTGATGGGGGAATGACTCCTGACCCAGATAAAGTGCAAGCACTGTCAGCTACTTGCCCCACACACAATGTCACCATGCTGCGATCCTTCTTAGGCATGGCCAGTTACTGCTCAAAGTACAGTTGTGACTTTGCTACTGTGAGTGCCCCATTGAGTGACTTGACAAAACAAAATATCCCTTTCCAGTGGTCTGCTGAATGTGATCAAAGCTTCAGAAGAATGAAACATGCTATTGAGAATGCAACCAAGATGGTCTATTTTGACCCATGTTACATACGGAGATCACAGTAGATGCAAGCCCGGTGGGGTTATGGGCAATCCTTGCTCAACATAGTGGTTATCCGAATGCTCACAGACACATTGTGGCATATTCCAGTCAAAGCCTGTCTGAACCAGAACGTGACTATTCTCAGTTAGAGAAGGAAAGTCTGGTTGTAGTGTGGGTCTGCAAACATTTTAATGTGTTTCTATAAGGAAAACGTTTCACTTTAGTTACAGACCACCAAGCGCTGCTCACTTTTTGGAAACTCGAAAGCCACAATGCCCCCTCACATTGAGAGGTGGGGGTTGCGACTGCAAGAGTACGACTATGCAGTTGTACACTAGCCAGGTAAAGATCAGAACCCTGCTGATTACTTTTCACGAGTACCACTACATCGTCACAGTTCGACATCCAAAACGGCGGAGGAGTACATCAACTTAATTGTAAGGTCCAGCTGGCCAGCAGCCCTATCTGTTGAACAGATTATTGCTGCTCCTAATGGTGACAACGTGCTTATCCTCAAAGACATTATTTCAACCCAGTCGTGGAAGAAGAGTACTTGACCTTTGCTGACGATGTTGAATTAAAAAAGTTCAAAAATGTACAGGATGAACTGACCGTACCGAGGAAGGTGTTGTATTGAGAGGCTCGAGAATCGTCATACCTGAGAGCCTAAGACAGCAAGTCATTAAACTAGCCGATGAAGGACATAGTGGCATTGTAGCCACTTAAAGAGCCCTAACAGAACGAGCGTGGTTCCCGCTCCTAGACGAGCCAGTTGAGAGGGAACTACAAGAGTGCCATCTTTGCAACTGCCTTTCCTCCAAAGTGACGCAGCATTCAGTGACAATATCTGACCTTCCTACACATGCCTGTTGAAAGAGTTGCAGTTGATTTCTTTGTCCCTTAGGAAATGGACATCACCTCATGGTTGTCGTTGATGAGTATTCAAGCTTTCCTATAGTACAGGAGTTATCATCAACAACCCATGAAAAGGTCATTGAGCGGCTGGATGACATCTTTGCAGTGTGGGGTATCCCCGCCATTCTCAAATCTGACAATGGTCCGCTGTTTAATAGCAAAGAATTCAAAGAGTTTCTAGTCAGACTCAATGTCAAGCATCAGAAGAGTACACCTCTGTAGCCCCAAGCCAGTGGTGTTGTGGAACGATTCATGGGTACCCTCAAAAGGGTAGTTCAACGTGCATCGATGGAGGGAATCAAGTTAAACCAAGCCCTGTGTCAAGGCCTCTGTGCTTATCGTTCAACTCCTCACTGGTGAGAGTCCTGCCACCTTGCTACTTGGGAGAGCTATCGGACCCTAACTGCCACAGTAGACAGCTAACTGATCCATGAATGATTCGTGTCACAGACACTTCTCGAAAATGCAAAATGAAAACATATGCTGATCGGTGTCGACGAGCTCCGGAAACAGTCTTCAATGAAGGTGACTGGGAACTGGGCAAGCAGAAGCAAAAGCGGAAAACAGACACACCATTTGCTGTCAATTTTCTGGGGGTTGTGGCGTCGAAAGGACACATGGTGACGGGCACCTACCTCGACGTTCGTCAGCTTCTGAAATCATGAATGAGGCGACCCCGCCTAATAGCCCAGATCAAGCATCAGAACCTGTGCCATTGGTGCATAATCAAGAGTGCATCTCAACTACCTAATACCACTCAATCTGGCAGACTAGTGCGAGCGCCTCGACGACTTACTGAAGAACTATGATGTGACTGGTGTTTATACTTTTTATTTATCAAAGGAGGAGGTGTAGTGTCGTAAGACTATGTGTGATAGGACACTTGTGGTTCTGGGCGGACTCAAAAGAGGAATTACGTAATATGCTGGGAGGTGTTTACATACCTGCCAACTCACACGGTGCCACTGTGTGACACATGATATTGGCTCTCATCACACGGTCACCTGGTGAGGAGTTGATATCACACATTAGCAGGAAAAGGAAGCTGAAAACCACTGTAAATAGGGGTTTTACATCTCGTTTTCAGAGGCTTTGAACTGCCACGTCAATTAAGGGGAGTGAAAACACCCCAGGACATCTGCACCAGCTTTTGGGGGGGCGGAGAAGAGGAGGCTTGGGGCAGGGTGGGGTTCAAAAGGGCCTCTTAGGTACTTCTCGAGGCCCTGCCCCCTCCAAATACTTCCATGCTGGGGAGGACGCTACAAAGCTTACCCACTTCTGCCCCCTTCCACCTGTACTATTCCTGTATTTGTACCAGGGCCGGTTCTGGGATTTTTGGGTCCCTGGGCAGAAAGAGAATGTGGGAGGCCCCTCTAAATGAGGCTGCCCGTGGCCCACACAGGGGGCTCCATAGGAGGGTGGCCACCTTAGTGCCACATTAGGCACACAGCCAACAGTCTAGTATTTGGACCCTTTGGGGTCCGGCACATTCAGCGTCATTGCCAGTGCGCCAGTGGGCGGGGAGCCAGGTATATCTACCTCTCCCGCCCACCTGGCGACCCCTTTTGCACCGAGACTTCACGTCGTCTGTTTCCCCTCGGTCGCGCGTCTCTGGTCGGTCGTCGCACCTCGTGGTCGAGCTTCGGGTTGCAAGGTAAGTTATACATCCCGATCCCTTCGCCTCCCCTCCCCGCTCACCGTCATTATCCCCCCTCCGGGGACCTGTAGGCCCTAACTAGGTCGTAGCTCGCCGGTCTCGCGCGGAGCAAACACATTATAGCTGAACCCCGCCCTAGAGCCCCCGCTCCCCCTCCTCTAACACAGTGACCCCCAGCACGGGCGCATTGGGGGTGGGCCGGCTGGTGCTGCTATGTAAACACTGCGACGGCCAACGTGCGGGAGCGCGCTCTTCCTCTCACGCTCGGATTAGGCTTACAACAGCCTTAGGTAAGGCCGCACACCGAATAGCGTATGATTATGGGTCTTCTGTAGGGGCCGAGTGACCCAATAGCCAGGCTTCAGCCGTTGGAGATGGGGATAAGGGTTCAGGTTTAGCATGTAGCGGAAGATTGTCCGCGGGTCGACGAGATTGGGCCTAGGAACTCACCAAGGAGAGCATTTGGCGTAATGGCCAGCGCGACTGACGTGGAGCTGCGGACACCGGTGCAAATCCCTGACTCTGTGCAACTCCTTGACTATGCAAGCGCAGTGGATTAGCGTGGGGCTTAGCTTGCGAGCACATGGTGCCCACATGTTAAGGTCAGACCATGGGGCCGGGATGGCTTAAAGAACCAAAGGCAGCGATGATGGCCTGAGTACGTAGGGAGTTCGAGTCCCGTTCAAGATAGTGTAATGGCGTCGAGTGCACGGGGCGTCAAGGTCAGCGATGCCGATGTGCGCCCTGGGGGCACAAAGCGGGTGTTGTCGCCGCAGCGCGGCCACACATTTTTAGGGGCCTAAGAAAGTTACAGGTGGCATACTAATGCGGTGAGCGATGAATTGGGCTTTGTGCAAGACAACGGGTGCTCATGAGAAGCATCCACTACCGTGGGGTCGAACTTGTGTTATATGAGAAAACAATATCCTAACACCTTTATATAAGGACGCACTGTGGCAGTGTGGTTAGGGTCTCTGACCCGTACGCTAAAGGTTATGTGTTCAAGTCCTGGTGTTTCAACGGTTGTGGTCTCTGAGTTAAAGATTATAGGCAATGGCACATTCATGAGAAACAATAACATACCACCTTAATATAATGACGCACTGTGGTAGGGTGGTTAGGGTCTCTGACTCTTACGCTAAAGGGAGTGTTCCCTGATTGCCATCCATTTGGGGTTGAATTCAGGGTTATTTGTGCGTTATTGCTGTGCGATCCAAAGTTTTAATTCTACAACCCACGGCTCCCCGGGCTAAGAGGGCCAGCATACAAACCCCATCGGCCTCTCGCGGGCGGGGGAGGGAAGCACCAGCAGATGGGTAAGGTCTGCCTCGGGCACTCCTCCCACTCGGCGGTTACGATGCCACGAGCAAATGTCTGAATGATGGGGAAGTGAGGGGGAACACTGGGCAGGGTGCGGCTGCGGGCATCATTAAAGGGAATACTCAGTGTGAACCGAGAGTCAGCATTGCACAACGCCAGATATTCAGCTGCATTTAAGAGGAACTAGCAAGGTCACACAAGGTATATTCAGTGAGTATACTTGTGAGTGTAACAATGCCTTTGCTTCATAAAATAGTCACAAATGCTGATGAACCTGTTCAAACCTTTGCCCGGAGTGGCAGCCGAGCGGGCAGTGACTTTTAAGTGGCACGACAGATTGGAGTCGGGTCGGGGGCACATAATTGCGTGTCGATAGGCCTCAAGCTTGTGGACTCGCCCACCTTCACCATGTCGTCCCTCAGCCTTTATTAACTCGAGCAGGAAAGAACAACACTCTCAAGTTCTGTCCCCCTTTCCTATGGGTCGAGCACAGTACATGGTGCCATAGGCTATGTACGCCACCGGGTAGCAGTCCAGCACTGTTTTATTGTTACTAAAATTGAAGGATGTGGAACACATGGGACATATTATTGATGAATGCCATTTGACTTTGACGAGTGCTCCACTGTTTTTTTTTATATTATGCCAGTCAACAACAGAAAACATCGAGGCCGTCCACTGTCTCTGCTGTCCATTTACTTGCTATTTTCCATTTACATTAGGCCACCGGGTGGCGCAACCTGGCCGGCTGGCTCGTTCCCCTGGATATGCGTGGTGCAAATACTGGCTATGGCCACCACAAATTGCACGTTTTTTCCAGGGGTGGGGCGGAGCAAAGAGCAACCAATTCGTTTATTGAGTCATTGACTTATTTAATGCGATTTTATATAGCGCGAACTTTACCCGAAGGTGTCGGTGCGGGACCAGTTACATTACATAAAGACTTCAGAGTACATGAGTTACATCTCAGATACAAGCAAAAAAGCTCTAATATTCACATAAGGGTTGTAAGCACAAAAGTTTAATACAGATACTAGTGGTTAGAGTTACATATATACAAGTTGCAAATTAACTCAAGAATAAGATACTAACATGGTATGTGTATGGTATGTGTATGCATTCACTCTGAAAGGGCTTGGGAGTGTAAAACGTACTAAGTTTGGCTAGTAGAGTTGTTTGGTGACACAGTCTCACCATTTCAGAATGAAAGCATTTTCAATATGTTATGCTTGATAGCCACAATTATGGCTTATTTATCTTATGCAACAAACAGGCATGGACAAAGCCAATAGTACTGGCTTGTTGTAGGTGCAGTGTTTTTGTAGTACAGATCTGGATGCAAAGATAGAGGCCGCAAAATACCAGTCAGCGGCACACCAAGATAAGCTCAAATTTGCAGCTTACATGTTTTCAGCCCATAATTCATCGACCACGCCGAATGTTGACTAATATTAGGTCAGAGTTGAACAGGACAGACCAATGCCATTCATTGGGACGGCTGTCCACCAGCTCTTGCTTCAACGACTTAATATTATGATGCCTGAGTTAAAACATGGTACATGAGATGCTTGGAACTGTTATAATATCTGTTCGTGCAAGGCAACTACCTACATTGTGTGTCGCACAAGTTGAAATAATTGTGTAGCTTTAATCTGCTGTAGCCGGGAGGGCCCGGCAAGGATGTATGACTCTTCTCACAGTTGGGGTTATGACTTGTGATCAGGATATGTGGAAGGACTAGATTCAGATTCATGTTAATTTCAAGTAACATCATATTGAGCGAATTAAAAGAGCGCCGCAGTCAATAACTCCTTTTCTCGTCAGGCAAAGGGACTGCGGAGTTCTGATGATAGCAAATTGGAGCGGAACCTACCGGTTCCTGTCAATCCTGTTCAACCCATCGGTGTTTGACGAGGTGTGAATCTGGTGCTTAGGAAACTCAGATGGAGCATTTATTGGAATTGTTGCAGGCTTGCATCGAGAGAGAGGATTTAGCTGCGCTGGTGTTTGCCTACAGACGGGAAGTGGAAGAGCTGGGGGAGCCTTTCCTTCAGAGGAGGCCCCTTTATATCTTGTGTATGTTCCACCATCCTTGCCTTTCTTCAGGGTCTCTCCTTGTGTGGTGAGGGATTGGCTGTCTGTTGGTGTGGTGAGGAATTGGCTGTCTGTTGGTATCGCCTTTTCAATGGAAGCTGCGGTTTTGCTGTTTTAAAGGTGCAGTGGCAACACCTCATTGTCACATCCTACGGTATACAAACTGCTCTTGATTGTTTGTGGTCATGCTAAGCGACATGGGGACTGACTGACCCCGACATCTGAACCAGAAATGTGAAGAATAGGAATAAAATAGCCACTTACGCTGCCAAGACATCCACAGACTTCCCCGCTCCTCCAAGTTATACTAAGACAACTCACAAAAGGGGGGTTGTGGGAAATTTGAAACTTCAACTATTGGATGTCAAACATCTATGTCATTGAGCCACTCACATTGTTAGCAATTCAGCAGCCTGGGAAGATTGTGGGCAGGACACTGGAGAGTAACCTACATACTAGTCATTCCTTTAAGAAAGGTTGGACATATTGTAATTACATAGGGGCCTCTATTACTAAGGCCATCCCATCAGATAGTGTGCCGCCCACTCAGCCTTTCTCCTCCTGAGGTCGATAAAATGAGTACCATCAAGTTGGGTAGCAATAAACACCTGTTAATTAGTGCCAGGATATCTCTCGGGTGAAGGTGCGCACGCACACTCATGTTATGTTTGGCACAGTCTATGTCAACCACAGTTGGCCAGCTTTCCTCACTCTGCGGTAAGGATAGGAAACAGAAATACAGACAGAGGGTCACAGCTGCCAGACACGGCGCTGAGATTGCGAAGCGCCGACTGAAGCGCTAGGTAAAACACATTATTTTGTAACGGTCCATTTCTATAGATATTAATTTAAACGGATCTTCCCCTCTTCCTTACCGTGTCCGGGGACAGCATTTGCAAGAAGAATTTAAGATACTGCAGTCTAAATCGCATCAGCAGCAAACAAACGCACGTCCCCACTACATACACAGAAGCACATTCTTGGTAATAGCATGACCGGCATCTCTCACTAAACCACTAAGCAAGTTAAAATGAAACAATAACAAAACAGGCCATGTTCGCAGAGGTTACACATAGAAGTAGCACATAGCCCCAAACGGCAGCAGGTAATGGTATTCGATGACCAATCTTTATGCAAACGTTTTGTTTTTTTTGCCCCAGGGTGCATGCAGCACAATTGACTGCCTTCACAATATGAACAACAGAGGCAGAACCAATAGGTTTGGTATTTTGCACAATAATAGTAATGGAATAACATTTACTTTCAACAGGCCTGGGCGCAAACATTTGTAATGCATTTTATTCGCAGCTTCAGCCAGCTGATCCCATTTAGAGTTTCAGAGGCTGAGGTTTTTTTACCTCTCTAGAGGTATGTTCATGGTAAATTTAGTGCTTTTTAAGGTTCTCAAAACCAAAGCGGTTTGTTGTATCTTTCCAAGGGGAAGAGATATGTTAGGTACATACTGGCCCATGCATCAAGCAAAATACCCCTCGCTAAATTAGCGATTCGTTAAAATAGGCCGTTAGCGAGCGCAAAACCCGCAAGTGCAATGCATCAACCCCAATAGCGAAAAAACTACCCATTCGCAAAAAATGCCCCGCTAATTTACCGATTCGCACATTTGCGAATCGTAAATAGCGAATACATCAATTGCGCACGCAAATAGCGAGTCGCAATTAAAGAATCGCAAAGGCATGCATCAAAAATCGCTATTAACGAATATCCCCAAAGTCGCTATTTAGCATGAGCAGAATAAGGAGAATCTCAAACAGGAGGTAAATCTGATGAAACAGACAAAAAAAAAAAAAAATTCAAACACAGGTGTAAACTATCTGAAACCCTTCAAAATGGCACTGGAGACCCCGTAAGGTTTCCAAAATGGCAGCCCTCTACGTGCTTGCAAGGAGGATGAGACTTAATGCAGCAGCACAGCGCAGGAGGAGGATCCAGGAGAGGGTATTCAGAGTGCGCATTACATTGCTTGGCCAAAATGAGGAGGAAGTACATGACAAGTATCGTCTGGATCGTGCCATGATAATGCGCCTAATTGCTGACCTGGAACCACTACTGCAGCACCAGACCCGTAGGACAAATGCCATTCCTGCGCACGTCCAAGTCCTATGCAGCCTTCACCTACTGGCGTCCGGTAGTTTCCAGGGGGTCGTAGCGGTGGCCGGAGGCGTCTCACAAAGCGCACTTTCACGCTTCTTCCGTCGATTCATTGATGCCATGCTGACAATGATCCATACCCACATCACCTTCCCCACAACCCCACAGCAGTTGAACCAGACCAAACTGGAGTTCTACCAGTTGGCACAATTCCCCATGTCATAGGATGCATTGACTGCACACATGTCCCCATCTGTCCCCCTCAGCCAACGAGTACATCTTCCCGCAACCGGAAGTCCTATCACTCTATCAACGTACAGGTCGTGTGCAATGCCAAGCACATAATTACGGACATAGTGGCACAATTTCCGGGGAGCACACACGACTCATATATATTCCGGCACAGTGGCATCCACAGGCGTCTGCTCAACGGTGAATTTGGAGAGGGACACCTACTCGGTACATACATATTCCTATTTTTTACATCATGATCCCATATGTAATTGCATTACTGCGGCTAATCCTTTGCTTCCCACCCTGTAGGTGACAGCGCATACGCCTTGCGGGAATATATCCTGACACCCCACCTCAACCCAGCAACACCACAGGAACGGCGCTACAACGCGGCACATATCAGCACCAGAAATGTGATTGAGAGAACGTTTGGGATCCTGAAGAGTCGCTTCCGGATCCTACATAAGACTGGTGGTGCATTGCAATATGACCCCGAGACCTGCTGCAGGATTGTAGCAGTATGTGCCATGCTGCACAACATTGCAACCCGAAGGGGATCCCCATTGTGATGGACGGAAATGCCAACGGCCGGGATAACCAACCACCCGCACAACACCGACAGTCACATGTGCCAAACACAGCTGAGGGTCAGAGGAGGCGGACATACATCACACAACATCACTTCTGAGCCTGGTAAGAATGAGCCATCACAAAATGTCTTTGGATGCTAATGTTTTATTCACATAGGCACAGGTCAAAGTAAATATTCATGTTTCTGAAACATAACAGTGATTGCATAGGTTGATGAAATGAAAAGTAATTGTTAACAGCACGGGAGTGCAATCCCAATATCTAAGTGGAACATGGGTACCCCACCATGGACAAAGAGGCAGGAATGCATGTCTAGCGCCTCTTGCCACGTACCCCCAGCCTCCTGTCGCCTGGCTCCTCGACATCACCCTGATGTGTGCCTGTGGCTGTTGAGCTGCGCGAACTGCGCCTCCTGCTAGTGGGCTCCGGCACGGACACGCTACTCATGCTCGATGCCTCCTCACTACCCTCCTCCCCTCCAAGTTGCTAGCACTCACTGTCCCAGTCTGTAGTTGTTCCACAGCAGTGGTCACTTGGCCTAAGGCCTTAGCAACATCCCCGCAGAAATGTCCTAGGTCAATCTGCAGTGACACGGAGTGGCGTGACAAGACAGCAGTGCTGTTGCAGAGCTTGGTGATGGCCCTAGTATTCGCAGTGAGACGAAGCAAGCCCTGCCGATGCCTCCTGCGCTTAGTGCGTTGTCCTGCTATGACAGCACGGGTGAGCTCCTGTAGGCTCTTGTTCATTTCCTGATTCCCCTCTGCAACAACTGTGGTTAGGTGACGCAGACAGTCTGACATCGTGCTCATGTTTTTGGCAAGCTTGGAGATATGCAGGTTGATTGTGCCCATATGTCTCCCCTGCAGGCGCTGAACACGTAGCATCTGCTCTCAACCCCAGCATAGACATTCGGAGCCTCTCCTGATTCTGTCGCAATACTGCTCCTGGACCTGCGCAGTTGTCTGACTCGTCCACGTGCTGGTGATGGAGCTGCTGATGGGAGACGTGTCTGGCAAGGGACTGTTGGGGGTGCTGGGGTCGGCTCAGTTTCCATTTCCTGCAGTGCGGGTACATGTGGCCTGCGTTTTGGTGGTGGTGGTGGTGGGGATTGAGGGTCCAGCGGGGTCTCTCCATCCGTCTCTGCTGGTGTCTCTGAAATCATGAGGCGCTCACTGTCATCTGAGTCCACCGGAGATGCATCTGTGTGTGAAACAGTGCATTGTTATTTTAGTTTGTTCCTCTATCTGTTTATCATTTAGCCTATTTTACACATTATAAATCACAGATTTGAACAAACTGTCGGACATGTACTGCTGGTGTCTATTCTTGCGCATTGGTGATTATCCATGCACACTTGGCTGACATGACTACAACTCCCATGATGCTGTTCGTATGTGAGGGTATATGTGTAATGGACTTCTTCCAGCACACTGTGATTTGCCTGGGGGGGATGTGCATGTGTATACAATTCGCAGCATATTTGCGCAGGCATGCTTCTTACCTTGTAGTGTGGTTGCTGGCCCGGAAGTGTCCATTTGGGTGACTCCCACGACTGCCTCAAGCTCAATCGTCCCCTCAACGAGGTCCTCCAGGGCTGTGTTGGCGGGTACTTTTGATGGTCCCCCTCCTGTGCCAGCTGCTTCCTTCACCCTTTCTGCCATGCGCTCCTTGGCACGTTTTTTGAGGTCGTACCACCTCTTCTTCAGGTCGTCAATGCTGCGGTGTGTGACTCCCACAGCATTTACCTTCTCCTTAATGCGCAGCCATATTTTGCGCTTCTCAGCCTCTGGCACCTTCAGGGACAACTTGCCAAACAGTTTGTCATGGCTGCTGCTCACCCCCTCTATCAGGTGTTCCAGTTCCCTCTCTGAGAACTTTCTCTTCCTCTTCCTGGGCGTGGCAGTTTTCTTTGCAGCATTGTTGTCCATCCTGGCTAGGTGTGGTGTAGCTGGATTGTGAGGGTGAAGTCTCTCAGCTCAGCTTCAGTCCTCTGCCTCCTCCTCTGAGCTCCTCAGGGCACCGAATGATGCATGGCCTGGATGACTTCCTGGTTGTGATGTCATCAGCCTGCTCCTGCTGCGACCCGTTTTTTGCGAATTCGCTAATACCGAATTCGCTATTACCGAAATCGGTAATAGCGAATTCGGTATTAGCGATTTTCTTACTTTGCGAATCGCAATCGTATAATCGGGTTTATTTAGCGATTTCTAGCGAATCGCTAATTATTACCGAATATGTACATGCATCCCAAAGAGCGATTTCTTATTAGCGAATCCTTATTTTTCGCTAATAAGGAATCGCTTTACCGAATTTTGATGCATGTGCCCCTTAATCGCTTACAACGTAGCACATTAAGGTGGGCAGTGTAAAATTTCAAGTTGCAACTGGGAGATTCCCTCATTAATGTCAGCAACTGCTCATATTGGGCGGTGAAAAATTTCAAGTTACAACCGGGAGATTCACCTTGCTAGCAGTTAAGCAGCCTGGGAAGTCTGGGGGCAAACACCACAGATCAAACTGGACAGGCAAAATTCCTGTAAGAAAGGACGTATACATGGCAGGTACATGTGGACACATATTCTAAGCTCATCGGATGTTGAGCCTTTACACATAATAGTAGGATAATCACTAACGTGGAACAGGCTATTGGGTATGCCTTGCCAGGACACTGACACACACTTCATACGAACTGGACACTCTATAAAGGATAAATGCTGAAAACAGGGACTGGGGTACATCTGGCCCAAAAACCCTCTTCAAACAAGCTGCTGCGTCATGTTGTTGCCAGGTGTCTTTGAGTGACAGGCAAGTGCAGTAAGGGAGCTTTTTAAGGAATGAGGTTACTTGCAGCGGGCAGAGGGGTCCCAGCGGACTCACAAAAGTTGAGTTGCGGCAAAACATGAATCTGGTAATTTATAATACACAAGACACTCTGGCTCTGCGGGGAAAAAACGTTCCAGCATGAATTACAAGGTGACTAGACGGTAAGCCAATCCCGGCTTTGATTCTGTGGAGGGCTATCAATTCTGGGAATAACGAAGTGAACTAGGTCAATTGCTGGTTTAAGCACAAAGGGTCACAGCTGGTTAGCAGGTAGTGTGTAGCTGTGATCGGACTGCAGTTAGGCACGCCTGGGGAGCTGCGTAAGTTGTCACTCCAAAAAGGATGCAGTGACTGCAAGAGTGTGCACAATACAAACATTCCCTCAATCCAGATTCAACACCATTAAGGTGTTCGCCAGGATTTAGCAATCAAAAAGGTCTGCGCAAATGTCTAGTCTAATTCGGCAAAGTATCTGCACTCGGGTCTGAGGGCATGTTATAGGTTGCTTCAGTTAAGCATAAAACTCCCCGCCCGGATAGCCAAAGTAGCTAGGCTGTTTGTGGAAGCTGTCAGCTAACAAGTGTGCTGCTGTCCCAAAAACTGGAGGAAACAAGGTGTTAAAGCACAAAACAGCTACAATTTATTAAGAACTTTTGGCATGTTCATTATTCAAGAAAAGGCAGGTATCTGTACTTATTATTCCTCCCCTGTCCCCACCCGCTTTTCTGCCCCATGGCACACATGAGCAGAAGTTGGGAAGTGCACGACTTCCACTGGGAGGGGACATCAGCATGGCTTCACAGCAGTTAAATAGCGCAGTCAGAAGGTGAGGGGCTGGCATGCAATATGGTCATGTAATGAAGCAGAATACGGGGGGAAAGCGCGATGCTATAGGCGTTACTTTGGCTATACACGGGCAGAAGGGTACAGTGCCAGGAACCCGCAAATGGAGTGGGTTTTTAGTAAGGGGTTGCTATTCCAAAAAAGTGTGTGCTGCGACTCCAATGAAGGGGAGAAAGAAGGGTCCGGTGCACTTATGCTGACAGTTACTAGAATATGAATGGGGGGACAGGATACAGTGCTCACAAGTGAATCCCTGAGAACCTTAGTTAAGAGATCCAAAACGGACCAGGCGGGGCTGGGGAAGGTGATCTGGTTACATCAACTGGAGACAAGAGGTACTGCCCCGTGGACCTGGTCTGAGCTTACTTAGCCCTTCGCCCCCTAGGGGGAGGCTACTTATTGATCCATGCGGACCGCACGCCCCTTACTAAGTTTCAGGTGGAACAAGTCATGCTTAATACTGTCAGGTAATGCGAGACCTGGCAAGCGTTTGCAGCCATTCCTTTAGGAGAGGGGCAGCTACTTTAGCATTCAAGGTTGGCATATCACCCGACCTCATCAGGCAGGTGGGGCGGTGGGAATCCCAGTGTTTCAAGCGTTACATCCGCCCGTAAAGCCTTCAAGGGCTGAGTGTGCTTTTGGAGCACCACGTGTTAATATGTGTGCAGTGCGACTTCTGAGCAAACTAAGTGCAATCTTGCGTAACACCATGTGTGAATATGTGTGCAGGGTGATTTCTGAACAAACTTTGTGCAATTTTGCGTAGTATTTATAGAATTGGGTGAAGGGTTTTCAATAAAAGGTGTTTTGCAACTCTGCATTTCTTTACTTTGCCAGGATCAAAGGTTTGGGTGATTGGCCATTCTTACATCGCTAGAGTGGCGCAAGGGGCCGAAAGCAGGAATTGGAGGCATGGGTTCTCCTGCACTGAGATAGTCTGGTTGGGGTTCCCAGGCATGCGTTGGCACAGCTTGTTGAAGAAGCTGTGGCACAGACTAGCGGGAGGCGGATCCCCTCCCAACATTTTGGTCATACACCTGGGAGGCAATGACTTGACTTTCATGGGTAGGAAGGTTCTGCTGCAAGCAATGGAATCCACTATGTGTAATTTGAGCAACCAATTAGGCGCATGTAAATTATGGTAGTCTGAGATCACTCCACGTTTAGTTTGGCATGGGGCCAGGCCTGGAGAGGCCGTGGAGATTTCTCCCAGGGGAGAAAACAGCACCATGCGTAAATTCACGTAACAGGGGTTTTGGTTTTATCAGACGCGGGCTATGTCCACTGGGTGTTTCGATGTGTATGGGGTACATTTGTCTAGAGTGGGCATGGACCTGTTTCTATCGGACCTAGGGGATGCAGTAGAAACGGCGGGGTGTAAGTAAGAATGCTTGCCTTGGTGGGGGGTTCGGGTGTGACGGGGGCCACACCCAAAGCTATGGCGGAGTTACAGGGCGATCCTGAGGCTGAATGGTACAGAGGGGTACCCTCTTCAGGAGCACAACAAAGGTACAAATGCCAAACAACCCCAGGAAGTCCTTACGGCAGGACCCTGGAGGAACGACGGTGCCCTGTTAGTCCTGCGGGCAGTTGGAAACCTGAGCAACCGGGGGAATGCCTGGATACGCTCCGCCCTCTCCAGGGGCGTGAGTAAATGGGTGGACTGGTGGTCCACGTGATGTAAGGGGTAATCCCCCAAAAGGGTGAGCAGCGATTGGTGAGTGCCACGGTGCAATTTGGCTCTTAAGGTGGGCAGGGCAGCTTAGGGGTGTCACTGCTGCCTGCCCTTGGATCGCCCGCAAGTTGACCCACCATGTTGGCAACTTATGCAAATAAACCTGCAGCAATGTTTTTTCCAACAAACAATGTGTCTTGTGTGTTTTTATTGGGAGATTACTGTGTTGCGGGTGGGGTGTGTTGCCGATATTGGCACTATTGCATAGACGGGAAGCATTCACGGCTTTTTGCATCTGAATAGATGCCCCTGCTCCTGAAACTGCAGCCCCTCCCTCTCAGCCATCTACAAGCACCTCTTAACAGCTCATCGAGGGCTGAAGGTGTAAGAGTTGCTTATCTCCAGAGAGGGTTAACACTGCCAGGGAGCTAAACAGCCCGGCAATAGCCATTCCGCTGTGCCTCTGCGTGGGTGGGGGGTGGTGGAGGCCTAACTGCTGGATAAACCTGAGGAATGTGTCTTCTTGCAACTGGGAATGGGGGCCCCCTTCCCCTCGGATTCCCCTTGCTACACCATCATACATGCCAACATTTTAGGACAGGGACGTGGGAGATTTAAAATAAAAAATCGGGAGAATGAAAATTCCCCATTGACTTCTATTGTAGAAAATGCAATTTCTGGCGGGAGACAGCTAAAATAAAGCCATTTTGGGGGCGTGGCCGGGCAAGATGGCCGGGTAGACGTGTCTTACCTCGGCTCCCGGTCCGCGCCAAAATCCCGGAGGCAGCAGCGCCATCAATCTAGCTCAAACCGGCCCGACACGACCCTCAACAGTCGGGGGATACTATAGCGGACCAGCGGAGGAGATGTGGCATGGCCCCGCTGCTCAGAAGAGCGGAATTTGAAGTCGGGAGCGGAGGGATGGAGCCCCGCAACATGGCGGCCGTAACGGGGGAATGAAAGAGAAATCCCGGAAGATGTGCGGCCCCCGCGACGATCCCAATAGAGAATATCAGGGCTTATTCCGGTTTCCGACTCCAGCAAACCCCTACAAAGAAACGCGGCTCATCAGGTAGGGTCGGATCGAACTCCACCGCCGCGACTGCGGAACTCACAAAATGGCGGCCGCCACCTACGAGGGAGCGGAGATCACTCGCTAGCGGTGTCGGCTGCTGGGAGTCCCACCGCTTCACAGTGGAGCCTGCACCGGAGCACCATTTTCAGGAGCGGCGAGGACCGCACCACGGCTGACGGCCTCTGACAGCAGCCCGCGGGAGAGCAGGAGCGAGGTGTCCGTTGTTGGCGGCACAGGGTGGTCAGAGTTGCTTACTACGCTACAAGTGAGTGAGGGGAGACAAAGAAGAGGCCCTGGGGAACTCATACTGATGGCGGGAGCATCCTAGACCTGGAGTCAACTGCCAGCCTGCATGGCTTACCACCCAGAGAAGGATCGTCGGGTACGCCTGACTTCAACATGGCCGCCAGAGCTACAGCTTTCTCATAGGACTACGAGGGTGATTCCGAGGTGTCCCCCCCTCTGGGGACCCTGTCCGCCCACAACGCGGCGAGAATAGGGGGAGAAGTTCAGAGCCCTGCGCCCCAATTACAGCAGTACCTGCATACAGGACCCACCTGGGGGCTCCAGGGGGCAGGGGGAAACGAACCTGGTGACGGTGCCTGCTACATCTCGACGGACCTAAAGGGTTGAAGGAGCGCCTAATACAAAGCCGGGGCTCAAGCCACTACCCTGACGTAGATAGAGCGGTTAGGGGAGAACTTCTCGTGCGACCACCGACACACCCACAAATACAGGCGGGCATTGGCAGACGCATCTATGCCACGAAAGAGGACGCCTGCTAAGGTCTCTAATTTTTTCCCGCCGGCAGAGAAACGACAATAATCGGCGCAGGGAGACTCCAACTGACAGCATGGCTCTCACGAGAGAGGACCTGTTGACATCACTACGAGACTTTAAAACAGAGCTGCGCGCAGAGCTAAACCAATATATCAAGGCCTCCATAGAACAACTCAAAACAGACCTGACTACACGGGTAGCGACGCTCCAGCAAG
The DNA here is from genome assembly GCA_963921515.1 of Calotriton arnoldi. Lineage (NCBI taxonomy): Eukaryota > Metazoa > Chordata > Amphibia > Caudata > Salamandridae > Calotriton > Calotriton arnoldi. The sequence continues at coordinate 852,809 of CAWUFW010001310.1, forward strand.
ACGTGGACTCAGTCGGCACGAGAGTGCTAGATCTGGAGACCCACACCCAGGATCTGGATAAGCGATCCACGGACACCCAGGAGCAACTACAGGAACTGCAGAAGCAATTACAGCTTGCGCTGCTGAAGTCAGAAGACTTAGAGAACAGGGCCAGGCGGGAGAATATAAGAATTCGTGACCTGGAAGAAGGGGCGGAAGGGCAAAACCTAGAGGCCTTCCTGGAGGGACTTTTTACGGAAATTCTCAGCCCACGGCAGCTCAAAATTAAGCTGGAGAGAGCGCACCGGGTGGGGGGGGGCTACCCACCGGAGACCGCCGCAGACCGCGCGATGTCCTTGCAAAGTTCCACTCCTTCAAAGTAAAAGAAGCCGTGCTTCAAGAGGCTCGGACAAAGAGCGACATCATCTTCCAGGGTTTTCGTTGTACCGTATACCAGGACTTAGCCCCGGCCACGTTGGCGAGGAGGCAACAATTCCGACCTATTACCACAAAACTCTGCGAGGAGCGCATAAGGTACCGGTGGACGTACCCCTTTGGACTGAGCTTCGAATTCAAGAATAAGATGCGTCATATCACGGAGTTCGAGGAGGGAATGAGAATACTGGGACTCGATCCTGGAGAAGCGAGGACCATGCTTGCTCAGCCGGGGGGCAATGCACGAGAAACCCAGAGAAACCGCCAGTGGAGTGCAAGTCTGAGAGGAGGGCATAAATGATCGAAATCACGAGGAAAGCTGGGGTCAGGACTGTCGATGACCAGAGGCCGCGATAGCTTACAAAGATAGAGGCCCTCTCTGAGACTGTACCACCTTTGGATCCGTGGACTGGGGCCAGAATTGCTAAGTAAGGGTGAACACTAGACCACGCTTCACAGGCTCTATCCAGGTAACAAGGAATGAGCCGTCCCGGCGACCAGAATCCCGAAACGGAGGCATAGCAAAATTTATGGGACATTAGCCGAAGCCCTATTTGAGGACGGCGTATACCGATGAACTCATGTACACTGAATGATGGCGAATATTGTTGATATCATGAGAAGCCGGGATGGGCGCGGACGGGGACTCCGGCTGAGTCTCCCACCGACATGCCCAGCAGTGGAGTGTTCCACACCGGCGACGATCCAGTTTCATCTACCATAACTGGTTGTTGGTATTGTTGGGGGGTGTTATTTTATGTTTTTTAAGGGGGGGAGGGGGAGGTGGGACACGGTGGTGGCTTATGGGACACAGAGGGTGGGACGGAGCAGTTATATGTCTAGTATAGCTTGTATATGGGGCTGTCATGTTCTTAAAATGCATACTCGGGGCACGGATGGGCGGACGTGGGAAGAGGAGGTAAATTCCTATTGACAAGATGGTAATTACGATTGCATCGTGGAACGTTAGGGGCCTTAATTCACCGCAGAAAAGGCAGAAAGTATGGAAATACCTCACAGATCACCATTTTGATGTAGTGGCGCTCCAAGAGACTCACCTTCAGAGGGCCGACGACCTGAGGCTTAAACACAAACAATATCCCCTTATCTATAGATCATCAGCACTTACCAAACACCGGGGGGTGGCGCTACTCTTTCACTCCTCAACGAAATTTCAACCTCTAGACGTCCAATCAGACAAGGAAGGCAGGATGATCTTGGTAAAGGGTTCCCTAAGGGGCACATTATGCACCTGTGTTGCCACATATGCACCTAACACGGGCCAAACTAGCTTTCTCAAGCTTCTGCTAGACACAATAGACCACTTTGCGGAAGGCCATATAATTCTGATGGGAGACTTTAATCTCACATGGCAACCGGACATCGATAGCACTCAACCACATAGGGCAGACACTGGCTCCTTCACTGCAGACTTACAGCAAAGAATGATTGCCTTAGGTCTCCGAGATGCATGGCGGACCCAGCACCCACATACTAGAGATTATACGTTCTACTCCCATGTACACCACACTTACTCCCGCTTAGATTATATTTTTATTAGCCAAAGACTATTGGGCACACTTCAGGAAGCTAAGATCTTTCCCCTCTCCCTCTCGGATCACTGCCCGTTAGCAATCTGCTTACAATGGGGTGCAGCTTCCACCACAACCCCTAAGTGGTACTTCATAGTTTCCCTCACACGTGATAGGGTACTCCGAACTGAGCTTCGAGAAGCGATCACAGAATTTTTCAACAACAATAGGCCTGAAGACACTTCCCTGAGCATTAATTGGGATGCCTTTAATGCGGTCCTGCGGGGGAAATGTAACGAGCTTAACTCCACCCTCAATAAACAACGGGCGCAGGAAAGGGAGAACCTGGAGAAGGAACTGGAACAGACGGAACTAGCACACAAAAACAACCCTCTAGGGTTACACTGCGCCCCCTTACGGCTTTGCGCGGTAAGCTAAAGGCCATCTACAACAATAGGGCAGAATACACCATTTGAAAACTCCGCCAAACCTCCTTTGCGCGGGGGAAAAAAATAGGTCGTCACCTGGCGCGGAAACTACGGGAGAAACGCGAGAGGGAATATATTGGAAGCCTTCGCGGTGGGAATGATGAGCCGATCCAAAGGGATGGGGATAAAGCTGACCTCTTTCGCACCTTCTATGAGTCACTGTACACTGCGGAACCTAAAGATTCATCCTTGCAAGACAACTATCTACGGGCCCTGCGGTTCCCTCGTATTTCACAAGCCGTGAATGATCAACTCACGGCCCCGATAACCATGGAGGAGGTGGACGAATCCATTGCAGCCCTTAAGCTACATAAAGCCCCGGGACCAGACGGCCTCACAGCCCACTTTTATAAAACCTTTGCCCCCGACCTTATTCCCCATCTCACAAGCCTTTTCAACCAGATGGCGGAGCTAGGAGAGGTGTCCCCTTCGATGGCTGATGCGGTAATTACGGTTATCCCTAAACCTGGTAAGAATGCACAATTGTGTGCCTCTTACCGCCCTATAGCGCTCCTCAATTTAGATGCAAAACTCTACTCTACTATCTTAGCGAACCGGATTCAAGACCTAATGCCTGATTTAGTCCACCCTGATCAATCTGGTTTTATCCAAGGCCGGCAAACACATGGCAACATCCGGCGCACAGTACATCTCATCGAAAAAGCCACCAAACAGGGAATACCAGCGGTCTTGGTGGGACTTGACGCCGAGAAGGCCTTTGATTGGGTGGATTGGGCATTTCTCTTTCGTGTTCTTCACTCTTTTGGCTTTGCCGATAAATTCATTTGTTTGATCCAGGCCAATTACGCACAGCCACGCTCTCGGGTACAGGTTAACGGAGTGACGTCGACTTCCTTCTCCCTTTCGAGAGGCACACGGCAGGGGTGCCCTCTGTCACCCCTGCTCTTTGCATTAAGCATTGAGCCCTTTGCAATGTCCATTAGAAATAATTTGGCGATACAGGGGATTCCCTTTGGGGGAGAGGACCACAAAATTTCGCTTTTTGCGGACGATGTACTCCTCTCACTTGCAGATCCGGCTCGATCCCTTCCAGCATTAGAAATTGAACTGGCCAAGTTCGAGGTGGTAGCCGGCTTTAAGGCTAATCTAGACAAATCCTATGTTCTTAACCTCACTTTGCCGGACGATGAAGCACGGACCCTCCAGGCTCAGTCCCCCTTACAGTGGACTAGCCACTCTCTCCAGTATTTGGGAATCCAATTAACCCCACGGGTGGAGGGGCTATATAAAGCCAACTTTCCGGCGACCCTCCGTCAAATTGAAAAAGATCTCCAACGTTGGAAGCCCCTATTCATCTCTTGGCTTGGCCGCATTCATGCTATTAAGATGACACTGCTGCCCAAATTATTATATCTATTTCAAGCCCTACCTATCGATCTTGATGCCACCTTTCTCCATAAAATGTAATCGTTATTCACACAGTTCATATGGCAACGGGGGCGGGCTCGTTTATCCTTTAACATTCTGCGGCGCCCTAGAGCTAAAGGAGGAGTGGGGTTACCGGACATTGGGCTGTATTACAAAGCTACCCAACTGCGAATTGTGACAGAATGGTTTAAAAAGGAATCAGGGAAACACTGGCTCCATATGGATAGGGAGTGGCAGAGAGGACAATATGGGATTTAATTTGGAAAGCCAAGAAAGACCGCCCCACGAACACGTACATTAGCACCCCCACCCGCACCGTTCTGAAGGTTTGGGATTCTGTGTCGGGGGGCGAGGGATGGACCACATTCCCCTCCCCGTACACCCCGATCCACTTTAATCCAGCCTTCCCGCCAGCTCTTCATGAAGGCCCATTCGACGCCTGGAGAGGAGGCTGCCTCATGCTTGACCATCTGTTCCACAACCACGACATCCTCACTTTTGATAGTTGCAGAAGGGATTTCCACTTACGATCAGAGGAACACTTTCATTACCTTCAACTCCGACACTGGGCACTCACCCCCCAAGTACAGGAACAAGCTACAAGGGAGAAAACGGGATTTGAGAAATATGTTAGAACTGTGGGCTCCATGAGAGGAGTGATCTCTTTGCTCTATAACTACTTGCTCTCCAACACCCACTCCGCCCAACCACGTTACACGTCTATGTGGGAGGGGATTTTGCAGCGCGATATTCAGGATAGAGAATGGACGGCACTATGGTCCGACGTATCTAAGTTCAATCACTCCCTAGAACTTAGAGAAGCACACTTAAAAACATTAATGGACTGGTACTTAGTTCCCTCCAAACTCAAATGAATTTTCCCGAACACGACTGACCGCTGTTGGAGGGGCTGTGGGTTACTGGGGGACTTCCAACATATCTGGTGGGACTGCCCCACCATACGTCCTTTTTGGGAAGAAATCCTGGCCCAAATTAAAACTGTACTGGTGTACCCCATACCGACCACCATGGAGGGAACCCTTCTAGCTCTTCGGGATCCCTCCCTCGAACATCAGACCAGGGCTGATAAAGCCATTATATGGACTTGCATAGGCGCGGCGAAGATAAATATTGCGGCAGCCTGGAAGAAGAAGACAGCTCCGTCCCTCTCTATCTGGCACTCACGACTATGGAAACTCCTTTGCTTGGAACGGATGGCGGATATATTCCACGACGATTACAAGGGGTTCGAATATAAATGGGGTCCCTTAGTTACCTTCCTTACAAAGGGCCTGCCCTTAGCGGTGTGCCCTCCATCGATCAGAGACATGCACCTATTCCAATTTTAATATACTACACCGTTGCCCAGCCGACCACGCAACGTTCTTACACAAGGTCACCACCAACCACCTAGTTAAGGGGAGGGAGGGGGGAGGGTTAGGGAACTGAGGGTTTTTAGGTTTAGTAGATTAGATTAGATTCTTTCCAAAGAGTGCCTTCCCGGTTGGAGGGTCCAAATGTAAGCCGGTCACGGCGCATTGGTTCTTGATCACTTACCTGGGGGCCTTTATCATGCTGTACCTGGGACTTTATAGGAAACTGTACGGCTCAATAGTGACTTTCTTTCAGCAGACGGGTACAGCAATGTTTACACCATCGCCCTCTACCTGGTTATCTTGTGCCAATGTGTATTGTATTCTATGATACTGATATTTTAGTTGATGTGACCTTAACGATGTCTGTTTTACGAAATGCCAATAAACATGTTTTACAAAAAAAAGCCATTTTTGGCTTGAAAAATCGGTAGTCTCCCGCCTGAAGCGGGTCTATTGGCATGTATGCACCATAGCAGTGAGGCCAGGGCAGGGGGGACTCCTAAGGTGGCGCACTTGCAAGGTGGCACCTTTCATGCCGTGGTCTGACTCTGTGGCTTTGGTGCGGGGCTGACTACGGGCCCTGGGTAGCTGCCCACACCCAGCACCGGCCGCGATTTGTACATCTGCGTTTTTCGTAGTAAACGAAAGCAAAACTACAAATCCAAGAATGTAAAATAAAAACAATTTATACTGATACGTGCTCAGCAAGTGTCTCACCTGCTCGCCCATGTGAACGAACGCTCTATTACAGAATAGTTCAGGTCACAAGAAGCAGATGTTCTGCCAAATAGGGATTTGCCTAACGGATATGCATTAGAGCTTTAGAAAGGGGCGCTGACTTTGTTAGACAACACCTTAGTTCATTCAATCCACAAATAAATCAGTGTTGCCAGATTTTTAGAGCTTTCTCTAGCCCAAAACCAACGAAAAAGTAGCCCAAAGTAGCCCAATATTGCTCCTTTAGGGAAGGAGGGGCAGAGACAGCATCAGGTAGGCAGTAAATGGAGTTTTGTGGCCGGATCGATGGTTCAAGAAGGGGGAAATGGCCCCTTTTACCGCTATTATATAGAATTTTATAAAATAGCCCAACCCGCACAACCAAAATATTACCGCACAACCGGAAAAAATGTAGCCCAATTGGGCGTGATCTAGCCCAATCTGGAACAATAGTAGTAGAGTTCTCCATTTATGCATAACCACGCCCCTTTGGGCGCAAAACGGTGGCCTTTGCCGACCATGCGCAGAAGCCTGTTTGTCATGTAGACATTAGAAGAGTTACGCCTGCGCATCCTGTGTGATACTAGTAAACAACGCATGCGCAGTTTCGGTGGCGTCCTCAGAATGACGTAACGTAACGCCTGCGCTCTCCGTGCGTTGAGGGCATGATGGCGGCCCACAGTACTAGGTGGTTGCGAGCTATGAGTCTCCAGGCAGTGACTGCGGGGCTGAGGACAAGAGGGGCTATTGGAGTATTGAGGCCAAGCGGGGCTCGTACCGGTGAGTGATCGTAGGTGGTGGCGGTATTTGGAAGACCCATAGAGAGTCTGACAGGTGAATAAAGGGGTCACCTTCAGCGATGTGATTTAAAAAAAAGCTAGTCTAACACATTTCTTCGCCAGCCTTCGGTGGTGTAGGTGGTATACAACCCGTGGTATATCTACTGGATCCAACTTTCCATTAAAAATGATTTCCTAAAGTGGAGGAACACTGTCTCTAAAGCTCTGTATCCATCTCAAACAAGGTGCATAGTCCATGCGCGTTAGTTAGCCCATTTAACTTTGGCAATCAAGGAGTTCTGGTTTCATTTTACTAATACAAATGCGGACTTATTCCAGCATGTCGTTAAATAAAAGGGAGTTTGTTGGTCAAACCACCATCACCAGACTCTTTAGAAAATGCAGTAGGAGTTAGAAATTGTTCCTGGACAGACTTGATATCCCCATTAACATTGAAGTAAGTGTTATCACAACTTGCTTCACCCCGTTTCGCAACCTGGACATGCTGCACACAACATCGTTATCCACTTGACCGTATTTCTCAATACAGATGTAATTTTGTAATGACCCATGTAACTGGATTCACCCTTCCTCACAAAACCTGGTCTTTTCATGAACACCATCTTGCCCACCATCCAATTACTTAATTTGGTGCAGTTCTTTTGATCATATCTATTCTTGTAATTGATCAGGTACCTACTCTTCAGCCCTTTAACTCTCCTCTTAAGTTCATCCCCACTCGTTTTTCCTTCCACCCATTCGGATCTTTGCATTTTCCCACTCACCCATACTGGATACTATTTGATGATGCAAACTCTACCCCTCATCCAGAAAAAGGTGACTTGTTCGTTATTAAACTCGAGCTGTTGCGATGAACCCACCATACCTCGTCCAGGACGTCAGCCAAAGGTTAGTCTCTACCACCTTTTGTGTACACAACTTCACCACATGATTTCATACATTCAGCCAAACCATTTGCCTGTGGAGTTTATAAAGCTGTTTTTAAATGGGCACACTCTTAAAGAATTCTTGCATCTCTTGTGAAACTAATTGGACTCCATTGCCTGTGATAATTTCCTGGGGAGCTCCTTCCCGAACAAATTGTTCTTTTAAAAACGTAATCACCACCTTAGTATCCAGTGATCCAACACATTTCGTAACCACCCACTTGGACATGTAATCCACTAACCATATCGCATACCTTTCATTAGGTGGTAAAAGATGAAAAGAACCAGCAAAGTCCAAACTCAATTTCCTCCATGGCTCTTAGGGAATCTCCTCTGGTGAGTTTTACTCCCTATCTTTCTCTTGTCGCTCCTAGCACATGAAGCGCAATCCTTGATCACATCTTCCACTTGCTGGTGTAACCTAGGCCACCAGTATAATTCTCTCACTCTGGCCTTGGTGAGCCTTTTTCCTAAATGACCTCCATGCGCCAAATTCAATATTTTCTCTTTGATGTCCCTCGGTGGAATCAACCTGGAAGTTCGAAATAAATCACCATGCCAACTCAATTAATCACTCTCATTCTAAAATCCCTTCATGGATTCAGAAAGCGTTCTGTATTTAGGCCAACCTTTAACAATACACTTTTTGAGCTCATTGGTCTCCTCATCTTCCCTTCTCGCCACTCATCTTATTGTAATGCATTCTCACAAACCCAACTGATTAGCTCAGACCTTCTCAGCTCAGAGTCCATGTCCAGTGGTAGGCGAGACAATCAGCCATCTTATTTCTAGAACCAGTGATGTACTCCACACAGAAATTAAAATCACTTAAACCTTCAATCCACCTCTTAATTCTAGGTGTAAAGTCATCATCTTTTCTGGTGGAAAATATATGGACTAAAGGCCTATGATCAGTCCTGACCACAAATGGCATTCCCCAAAAATAGAATTTAAAATGTGGAATTGCCCAGGCACACGCCAAAGCCTCCCTTTCTATGACAGAATAATCCTTCAGCATCCCTGAGCGACCGTGATGCAAAAGCCACTGCCTTTTCTTCCCCACCATCAATCTGTGAGAGAACATCCTCTAGGCCCTTAAGACTAGCATCAGTGATCAATATAGTTTCTTAAAAACAAAAAGAGAGAGCGAGGATTTTGGGGTGCGTCCTAATCCCCTGGGTAAAGTTACAAAGAAACAATATGGACGGACCCTGAAATAGTGGAGATCTATCAATCACTATGTGTGGTAAGTCCAAGGACCATTAGGTATATTTAAAAGACCCCTCACACACCAACCTAGTTGGTGTCATGCTTCATCATTGGGGTCCCAACCGGGAGGCCTAATGCCGCCCGGTTGTGCTACGACGCCTGATTACAGCGGAGCAGGGGTAGTGTGAAAATGTGATGTAAATATTAAAAATACCTCTGAGAATCCTTGCCAAGTAAATTTATTAGTGGCGGCTCAGGGTATGGTTAAAAACGATGTGAAATCAACTAACAAGAAATAATAATCTGTAGTTGTTTTAGGTGATGTGGTCTACATGTTTCAGCCCGTCAAAAAATTCAAATGGGCTTTCTTCAGGACCGGGAATAAAAGTGAGTGGCAAAGTGAAAGCCACGTGAGAAAGTGAAGTACCAACACACGCACTAAGGTGTGTGGACCCGGTGTCGGTATACTCACAGACACCACTCAAAAAACCTGTTAAGGAGAAAGAAATAGACAAAACAAGACCTGTAACGTTGAGCAACATAAAATGCAATCTTTTAAAGCAACTCAAAATTGCAATCTCCAACATGCCGTAAAGATCGACCTAACCACCACCGTGACAGTGATAGAATAATGATGATTCAGCATGCACGTGTCTAAGGCATGCTTGGCAATTAAATGAGACTGAATGATCACATAGGGGCATCATGTGCTGAGACGTATATTATGTGAAACATGTGCCCATGCTAAGGCGTGAATTAAATAATCACATAGGGGCATCGTAAGAGTGCTGCCACAGTTGTTTCTACTATTTTAATACATGCTATTTTGCATAATTTGTAACGTATGCATTTACAGGCGCTCGATCGGCCGCACATGCAACTCGCCACTGGCGTGCCACGCCGCATTATTTTACCAGCACTTGGCATGCAGCGCGCATTTTTCACTCGCTGCTCGGTAATATACAAGCATGTGGCTTTCATCTTGGCCACTCTTACGATGCCCCTATGTGATTATTTAATTCACGCCTTAGCATGGGCACATGTTTCACATAATATACGTCTCAGCACATGATGCCCCTATGTGATCATTCAGTCTCATTTAATTGCCAAGCATGCCTTAGACACGTGCATGCTGAATCATCATTATTCTATCACTGTCACGTGGTGGTTAGGTCGATCTTTACGGCATGTTGGAGATTGCAATTTTGAGTTGCTTTAAAAGATTGCATTTTATGTTGCTCAACGTTACATGTCTTGTTTTGTCTATTTCTTTCTCCTTAACAGGTTTTTGAGTGGTGTCTGTGAGTATACCGACACCGGGTCCACACACCTTAGTGCGTGTGTTGGTACTTCACTTCTCACGTGGCTTTCACTTTGCCACTCACTTTTATTCCCGGTCCTGAAGAAAGCCCATTTGAATTTTTTGACGGGCTGAAACATGTAGACCACATCACCTAAAACAACTACAGATTATTATTTCTTGTTAGTTGATTTCACATAGTTTTTAACCATACCCTGAGCCGCCACTAATAAATTTACTTGGCAAGGATTCTCAGAGGTATTTTTAATATTTACATCACATTTTCACACTACACCTGCTCCGCTGTAATCAGGCGTCGTAGCACGACCGGGCGGCATTAGGCCTCCGGTTGGGACCTCAATGATGAAGCATGACACCAACTAGGTTGGTGTGTGAGGGTCTTTAAATATACCTAATGGTCCTTGGACTTAACACACATAGTGATTGATAGATCTCCACTATTTCAGGGTCCGTCCATATTGTTTCTTTGCAATATAGTTTCTTCACATCGAAATGCCCAAAGGTGGACATCTTCCCAGTGCAAATTTTAATGGCCCCTAAAGCCTCACCACACTTCGCAGACCACTCAAACCTCACACATTTTTCAGAAGGGCTCTGATGGGTTGCACCATTGCAGAAAAGTTTGGTATAAACTTGGAGTAGAACTCCACCATTCCTAGGAAAGATCTTACTTGATCTTTATCCCCTGGCGCCTGTGCCTTGACAGTTGAATTCACCAACTCCAATTTAGGCTTGATTCCTTTGGCTGAGATTGCGTGTCCTAAGTATGAGACAGCTCCAACACGGAACTTGCACTTCTCCTTTTTCAGCATTAACCTTGCCTTTTCTAACCTCTCTAATACTTTTTACAAAGTAGTGTCATTAGCTTCCCGATCTTCACCATAGGTGAGGATACCATCTTGAAAGAAAAGTATGCTGGCCACATTTTCTAACACCTTTTTCATGATCTTCTGGAAACATGCCGCTGCCAACCCAATTGGCATCCTAATAAAACGGTATGCTTCCAACTGTGTTAAGAACGACGTGAAGTGCCTGGAATCATCATGTAGCTTGACCTGATGGTAAGCGGACGAGAGGTCCAACACACTAAATACTTTAGCGCCTCCCAGCATTGTCAAGGCCTCAGAGATATTGGGGAGAGGCTGACGATCAAACCAAATGTGCTTATTTAAGTCTCTAAGATCTACACACATCCTGATTTGTTTACCCCCATCTTTTGGTGCAAAACAATTGGAGCAAGTCATTCTGGGGATTCAGTTTCCTTTATCACACCATGTTTAGCAAGCTTATTGAGTTCTTCCTTCAATGGCGCAAACCATGAGATTGGGAACCTTCCGTACTTTATGATCACAGGGAACAGCATTCTGTCTCAAAATTATTTTATATCCAAAATTCCTAAGGAGACCCAAATTGTCACTGAGAAATCGTTCCAATATATCACCATGCTCCTGCTCAGGCGATACCAGCATAACAGGTTGAGCAGCGTTGGGATTTAATATGATTCCTGTGTCACGTTGATGACGCCAACCTAGCAAATTGTCCCTTCTATTTTCTATATACACCTTCCCAACTGTCTCCTTCCCCCTCAAATGTGATTCTCTTGATAGCATTACCCAAAACATCAATCCTGGAACCCCTAATAACTCACTGGGTTTATATCTGGGGGAAACATGGCGATTAGTTCATCTCCAAATTTCTTTTCCCAGATCTTATCCCCCTCCATAGTATATGGTGAACCAGAGTCAGCTAGAACCACTATTTCTCTGTCATTCAACTTGACCTTGCATTCAGGCATCCTTATTGAGCCAACATCCATCTCTACAGGATTAGGTTTTATCGTAAAAAAAGTACCTTTCCAGCACCTTACTTGGTAACCTTGATAGGTAAAACACGTCAATACTTCAGACGTGGGTTCAGGTAAGGTTGGTGAATATAGACGCCTGTCTTCTCCCAGGCCAGTCATCGCCAGTGTTACAAGCTCAAAAGCAGGAGACAAGAATTGTGCCAAAAGTGAGCTTTTATTGATCAGAGCTCTCACCAACCGAAAGATGCAGCCACCCTTCAACAGTCTTCATCTCTGTCTGTCATCAGGGAACTTTACACTTCCCAGGTTCCATGATGACAGGCAGCCCACGGAAGGATGACATGGCTGCATTCTAAACATGCTCATTACAACACCGACTTCACTACCCAAAAACTGGCATATTATCAGTTGATGAAGCGTAGCAGGCAAGTTTCACCATGTTACACGAGACCTTAAGCAAGACTTGAATTTGTATCCAGTAGCTTTTTTCATGCCAGGTTTTACAGTGTGAGACATATTAAGGGGAACATTAATCTACCAGGCCCGGCATGCAAACTGTTTTTTGGCTAAGAAGCCAGAATTAGCAGAAAGTGTTAGTTGCCATTTAGGTTAACTGTCTGTCATATGTGTGGCAAGTTTGTGAGTAGACCACTGCACCATTTGCTAATGACTTTCTAAAAAAAATTGGTGAAGGATAGGTCCGTGTTATTGGTCCAGTGTATGTCAAAGTTTATGATTTTGGTTTAAACTGGCATTGCAAGCTTTTAAAAATGTATGGTTTGATGACACCGCTGTTGTTGAAGTACTTGCTAAAAGTTTTGGATTGATGTGATTTTGTGGTTGGAACTTGAGGAAAACTCCATGGAACAGGCTCCATGCAAGTGGTTTGAGTTTCACATTTGAGTCTTTGGAATGTATTGGCTATTAATAGGAACTGGTTCAAACTGCCCCATAAAATGCATTGTGGCACAATGAGGGTCTTACTTATGAGCGACGTAAAACACACATTGGCCACTGTAAGTGACCTAATTGATAGGTTTTGAGCGTAATGGTCGTGTTTGTGGCAAATGTTGGTCCAGCTTCTTATTGAAATGACTTTCCAATGTTAGGAGACTCCAGACACACTGAAAAGTAGTATGCAAAACACATTTCTGAGAGTACTAAGCAAGGAAATGAACAAACAATATTTAGTTTTACATTGGCAAAGAAAAATGGTAAGGATGACTGGCAGACAACATTTATTGAACCGCCCACCCTCCACAGAAGTATGTTGGCGCTGATCTTAAATACTGTATTGGTAAACAAGCATTCAGCTTCTTCCTGAACATTATTTATGATTTCAAGAGGCTGACGTCCTGTGACATTGAGTTGCGTTTCAAAGGAGCCTGCTTTTCAAATGATCGTTTTTCCTGCATGGTCCGATTAAATTATAGAACCACTCAGCAAGTGCTATTTTGTAGTGCAAGTCACGGGGATGTAGTACTTCATCTTAGTTGATAAGTAGCTAAGTGCTAAATGCACGTAAAAGCAATGTTCATCATCTTAAATGTGACACCACTTGTCACATGTAGACAAAGTAATGCTCTACTGGCAAACAAGACATAGTTTCTTGATCTCAGCCATTGACGGCATGTGCAATCTGGATCCTTTCAGGTTGGTCAGGGAGGGTCTCAGAAGGCTGATCTAGAAAATGCTGCAGTAGTCAAATTGGGAATTTACTGCTTCAGTTATCACCCCAGCCGCCCCCCCCATTCCATCTCCCTCCCCTCTTGAGGAGAGGAAGAAGTAGTTAGAATTTTTTTTAGGAGAGTGGAACTGTTTTTAACTAACCATTTGTATTAATCTGTGGCCTAATTAAGGCATCCATGTCATAGAAGATTCATGAGTTGTTCACTATTTCTATGGGCACAAGATATAACCCAAGGATGTTTTGCATTCCAAAGTGGCAAAGACAAGCTAGACCATTAGCGTGCTATGGATGGAGATAAATGAACTTAATCTAGCTCTGACTATCCCACAGCAACTGTTCCAAGTACAAGGGTGGGAATGCTGAGGTAATCTGATGTTAATCTGGGGCTTGTCTAGCTTTCATTGCATGGATATGTGGTGATCTTTAAGTAGGTCAAATAATGAACGCCAATGAATATTAAAAAGGGCAGGAGATAATGCAGAGCTTTAAATTCAGGTTTATTAATCACAAATAGAAATTGATCAAGCTTGACCCATTGTGATGTCTTGCCCAGGAAAGACTGAAACCATTTGAATGTGTCATCTGAGGCTCCTAACATGACAGCTATTGGATTTATGGGGATGGGTTGATCCATTGTGTCCTAAGCGCAGATAGGTTTAACATCACCAGAAGGGAGGCAGTACCCTCATCAATAAAATGAAATATCATCCTATAAGTCAGAAAGAGACGTTTCTTTCCCATAATGAAGGCTAAAGTCGGACTGTACGATGATAGGATGAGACAAGGTTGTATTAGCTGGATGTTGGTCTTTTCTAGTATCATTGCAAGAGCTGGTAGGGTCATTGTTGATTGTCTGGAAATAAGCTAGATCAGACCATGGGGGGGGACATGGTTCTTAATAAGATGGGTTACTAGACCTTTAAGTGACTTGGCGTCGACTGACTCCTGGATATAAATTAGTAAGAAAGTGCATAATAGGAGAAAAGAGTTAAGTTTATTAATTGAGCAGCCAGGCAGGTGTAGGATTTCCTAAAGAGAATGTAGTTTAAAAAAAAAAATGCTTTAGTAGTGTCGTCCAATGTGACTAAATAGATACAGAATGTAGTTGGTTGTGAATGGGCATCTGTTTCTTAAGGAAGATGCAACTAGCCATTTATCAGTCACAGCCAGTACCTAACATATTTTAAGAAATGAATTAGCAAAGTAGAGATTCAGACTATAATGTAGTTCTTTAAAGAGAACAATAGCAAACACGTTACACATATTGTCAGTATGCCTTTCAACTAATCTAAGACGTGCAGATAGTTGGATTGAGGCATTAATGATTTTGCAGTCCAACTAGATTTTTAGGTCTCACCTAGGCAGCGCTCATGCGCTGTCTCTCCGAGACATAAAGTAATCTATATCATGGGTGAAACTCCGCCTATTGCCGGGTAATTTGTCCTGCCGCTTGGCATTAGTTAACTCAGGCATTTCTTTTGTTACCGTGCTTATTACTGGCTGTGCTTCCGATGCGTCACTTCCGTTTATTCCGGAAGCAGCACTGCCTAACTTCAGTGTCCTTACCCTTACACAGCGTAATTGTTTTTAAAAAAAATAGTGCGCATTAACATGCGCGCGCAACCTTCCCCTTTCCAGCAGCGCTTGAAGCAGCCGTGGCGATTTCATGGCAGGAATTAAACAAAATAGTGTGCATTAACATGCGCGCGCAACCTTCCCCTTTCCAGCAGCGCTTGAAGCGGCCGTGGCGATTTCATGGCAGGAATTAAAGATCCACAATAGACAGCCCGGGGACTAGTGGGCTCCCTGTATTGGCCCTTTTCCTCCTTGTCTGCTCCAGAATTCAATGAGTTTCCATACCAGTTACTGCCGCCAAACTTTCCTCATCCCACGCCTACTCCGGTAGCAGCTTCTGAGTTTGTCACGCACCGGGCCTTCGAGAGGCCCACACTCTTTGGACCCATCCATCCTGCTGTTCGTCTCCAATATTTACTTGCCCTACCACCACCCGCAGGGCATATGCCGCTGCACAAAATACGGAGCAGCTGTCTTACCGGTCTTGGAGCTCAGCTCAGCCCACTCGACTCCCAGAGCATCCTCACTGCCCGCCACAAGCACCAGCAAGCGCACACAGCAATCATACTCGAGGGGAGGGGCGTCGGCTACAGATGAAGCCAAAACCGCCAGTTTCGACGAGATGGAGGGCAGCGCACAACCATTTTCACACACCACCATCTTGCTTCTGTGATTCTAAAAGGTTCCAATTATTATGCAAATGTATAGGGTGTGCAATAGAGAATTCTTTGCTAAGACCCAGTCCCATCCCAACACCAGTGGTATAAACCAGCCGCAATAGAGAGACCTGGTTAAGAGGCAAATCCAGCCTAATTTTGGATCATTCTGAGTTGAAACCACTGTGCCTTCCGCAAACTTTTTTTATTTTGTAGTTAAAAAAAAAAAACTCTGCCGCACATTTGTCACACTGATGGTTAGACATTTGTGTTGCGTGATTACTCTTTGACATGCATTTCTTCTTTCTTTGAGGAAGATCTTTTACAATTTTTCAACCTCTTTTACTTCAAAAAGTGTTCCTGTCGTAATCCAATGTCTATTTACATGGATTTAATATGATCCCCATGTATTGACTACACTTCTCATCAGCACCCTCTCAAGTCTTGCTTCCAACCAATCAGAGAAGCTTGCCTTTGAATATGCCTTCCAATCAGAAGAGCACACCGCTGGAACTTTACCTTCAGGTGACGGCAGCCCTCGGTATGTAATTACCAGCCAGCTGGCTAACATACGAGACAATCGCTAGGAGTTTAACTTCTCAAACTAAGGTACATGCTTGTAGCTTTATTTCAACCTACTGCTGATGGTCGCCCGACTATTAGCGCATCACCAGCTAGTCCACAACAAGCTTCAAACTTGCAATGCAATAGGTCTCGCATTTACGCGAGTTTGAGCTATTGGCATTGTAAATGACAATGCCTTTTATTTATGTTTTGGTTGTTAAAACATAAATAAAGGCATTGTCATTTACAATGCCAATAGCTTAAACTCACGTAAATGCGAGACCTATTGCATTGCAAATGCTTGTTTTTTTTGCAGTAATAACAGCCTTGGTGTATATTTTTATGAGAACTTAGTATTTCTCTCAATAAATAGGATTCAGATTTTTCTGCCACTTATTTTCCAGTCTTCAGCTGTGCTTTTCAGCATTTTCAGTTCAGGGGGAATCATCGAGGGGAAAAAAAACATCAGTCTATAGCATTTGACGAACACTTGGTCTTGGTATGTGAATTGTTACTTATTTGCTGTCCAGCTTCCTCAAGCAAGGCTGGACTGTAATCCAAATCCTACCCTGGCAAAGCTATCCAAACCAGCCCTCCTTCCTTCTGCTCTCTTTCTTTCCATACATATTCTCTTTCATTTTCTTTCTCCCTTGCCCCCACTGTGTCCGCTGCTGTAAATCCTGGGCAGCAGGAGACATTAGCATCAGCTGCCAACCTTCAGAAATCATCCTCTAGTGGCTCAAACCCACCATCGAAATGCTCACAGGGATAAATTGCCTGTCTGACCCTAACCTCCGCTTTGCCTGCCTCATTCCCCCTCATCTACTGACAAGCCCTACACCCCCCAGTTTTTGCTCATGCTCCTTTGGAATCCTTATCGCCCATTACCATTGGCTACCCAAAGCTTTGTATCGCAGAGAATCTCAGCACCTGCATGACACAACGGAGCTGCTTCAAACCTCATGCTTCCTACCTAATCTTGAAATCTTGAAGCAGTGGCTTCCCATGTTCCCTGTAAGGTGTGCACCCTACTGTATGCAGGAGCGCCAGGGACTCTGCTGGAGCGCACATCAAGAAAAAGACTTCCTGAGCTTTTTAGATCATTTACGCTGAAGGAAGCTTTCTCTTGGTGCACGCTGTCAAAGGAGCAGTACACCTGCTCTTCTATAGTTTTTCAGATCGGGGCCTCTGAAAGGGGAAAGTATGACTTCAGAGGCAGGCGGCTGTTACCAATGCTGTCTGCTGTCCTGCTGGTGTGAAGTGCATTCTTATGTAGATACACTTTGCCCCTTGGTTCGGCCCCCCCACCCCAAAGGGGGGGGGGTGTGGCTGGACCGGGGGCCTTAGTGGAGGCCACCCCCCCCGGGAGCAGAACCCGGGCTGGAAAGGGCGGGGCTAAGGGGAGCGTAGGCAGGGAAGTTGCTGGGCAGCAGATTAGGACACTGGGTTCAGCCCAGCCATAAATTTAAGCAAAGGAATTTGGCTGGGGGTGGTGGGGTATTTAAACACAAGCGCGGGTCGCAACACCCTCTTTCTCCTGGGAATGTTACAGAGGAGAGAGGTGCTGCTGCTGCACTGTGTGAGGGGCGGGGATGGGGTGGGCTAGGGGAGCCGTAAGGCCTTAGGAGGGATAGTCTGCTAGGCAGGAGGGTAGTGCCTTGTGGCAGTGCATGGCGCTGGGGGATCCGGCCAGATGCAGGTTCGCACAAGATGGGCATCACACTGGGGTGGGAGTCCCTCTGGGGAGTCTTGTGAGGGTTCAGTGCAGTGTCTATGCGAATGAGGGGCGCGGGGGCAGTATGCGGCGCCATCTTCGTCAAGCGAGGGGTGAGAGCGTGGTGCACGGCACTTGGCGCTTTCATGGCAGGGCCCCAACACCGCAGGGTGCCCAGGGCCCCAACACCACATGCTGCCCCCCCCCCCCCCCCGGCTCGGAGGGACTTGGGGCATTGGGTTTCCCCCTGGCCCGCCCTCGCACGTGGGCTGGGATGTGTAGGGTTGTGTGCATCTGACAGGAGGGGGCTTGGCGAGTTCTTCTGCGCTCCGGCCATCTCTGGGGGCGTCCCGCAGGAGCCGCTGTCAACTCTGGGGTACATTTAGCCGTAGTGAAGGCTGGGCCTCGAGGTGGGTTAGGAGAGTGAGTGCACCCATCTGCCAGGCCCCAGAGTGCCCAGCCGCTTCGGAGACGTGTGCCCAGCAGACCAGCTGCGTGACCTTGCACTGATCACTGGATAGGTCTCAGTGCTGTTGAGCGCGCCAGGTTTCTTTCTTTTTTTTTTCTCCGTCCGGGAGGAGTGAGGCATCGGAGTCTCTGAAGAATTTGGGGACATTTTGTAGGCTGGCGGCCATGGGGGAGAGGGCTTCGCAGGCTCAGGGAGGGAGCTCGGCATTTCCTTCCAGTGCTTGGCTTGTGGACTGATGGGGGCCGAACATTTCCTTGATCGGCCGGGCGGCGTTGCTGAATGGGCTGGTGGTAGTGAGGGCACAGGTGGGACGATGAGGGTAGGTTGTCAGTCCTCCGCCCTCAAAGGGACTGCCGGACTGGCTCTATAATGGCACAAGGAGAGGACTTAAAGAGCCGCTAGTATCCTTGGAGGGCGCTTCGAGCCCCAGTCTAGATTCACTGGGCCTTTCATCCTTCCGAGGGCGGTTGGATGAGTTACAATTCCTTGGGGATAACAGCGGTGCCTACGGTGGCGCTCAAGAGACCTTGTCTGGGGAGGGATGAGGGGGCGCTATGCAGGGAGGAATGCTGGAGAGTGCGGAGGGCAGCCGGCAGGTAGATACTCAGGTGGTTGTGGAGCAGACGGTCATATTCGGGATAAGCGGAGGGCCCTGGGGGCGGGTGGTATTAAGGACACACTGGGATGATGATGCAGTCCCGTGAGGCTAGGAGGCCAATGGACAGCACAGGAACGTTGGCGGGGTCCGGGTACAGTTGCGTGAAAAATGATCGACAACTACGCTGGGCGGTAGGGCAAGGCTGCACCCGAGGCTTAGCCCAGGTACCACCTTGCGGGCCAAGCAGCAGCGCCATTGAGGACTGCACCCCCCCTCTCCAAGTTCATCCGGCAGCAGCGGTGGGACACTGTGCTGGAGGACAGGTGAATGATGTGTGCTGGGTGAATGATGTGTGCTGGGTGAATGATGTGTGCTGGGTGAATGATGTGTGCTGGGTGAATGATGTGTGCTGGGTGAATGATGTGTGCTGGGTGAATGATGTGTGCTGGGTGAATGATGTGTGCTGGGTGAATGATGTGTGCTGGGTGAAGGATGTGTGCTGGGTGAAGGATGTGTGCTGGGTGAAGGATGTGTGCTGGGTGAAGGATGTGTGCTGGGTGAAGGATGTGTGCTGGGTGAAGGATGTGTGCTGGGTGAAGGATGTGTGATGGGTGAAGGATGTGTGATGGGTGAATGATGAGTGATGGATGGCTCAGAGTGCCTCCGCTTGCACAGGGCAATGGGGGGCAGGAATGACGCTCTTCAGGTGTTGGTTCTGGGTCTGGCACAATGGTGGTTAGAAGATTTTCAAGTTAGTGACATGCCAGGCTCGAGGGCGGGTGGGGTGACAGGAGGTCTCTATGGGGAAGAGGGCATTCTTTAATTAGTAGCTAAGGACGTACAAGGAGATGCATGTCTGTTTATGGGTACGTATAATAAAATGGTGTTATAGGAACGCAGGGTTTAGGGCCTTAAACAATAGAAATGGCTAGGGGAGGGGTAGCAGCGCGCGCGAGTGGGGGCAGCACACGGGGAGGGCCGCATCTCTGCTATTTTAACAGGGGGAGGATCAGGAGTCGGGATATAGGATGCTGGGGTTTGTGGCCTCCCAGATGTGCTTTGGGCATCGGACACATCTGGCATTGGCGGGGGCGGAGGACAAGAGTTGTGGTGGTTGCCACAAGCGGGTGTGGCTACCATATGTGAGTGGTTGTGTCCTTGCCGGGTAGAGCTTGGGTGGGCTCCAGGGGGATCGGAGTAGGCACAGGGAGCATGGTTACAGAGGGGGGGTGAGCACGATTAGGTTTCTTTAACGTGTGGTAGGGTTGGCGGTAGCAGTGCAGGTGCACCCAAATACCAGAGATAGCATTCAAGTGCCCTTCAAGTTTGCAGGTTCAGGCCACACAGGTGCCACGACCCGTAAGCTTTGAGGTGCATGCACAGGGGATGAGGATGGATGAGTCCAGTGAAGTTTAAATGCGCACGGACAGCAGGTGGGGTGTTGGGAGGTCCGAGTACCATGTTTGGGGTAGGGGGTGAATAATGGTAGAATGCATACGGCAAAGGGGGGGTGGCGCAGGAAGGCTTGGTGCAGGGACACCGCTCGTGAGAGGGCGGTTTCTTGGGCAGCAGGATGCTCAGTTTAGGAGTTGTGAAGTAGTAACTTGCTAGGACGGCATACAGGGAAATGCTCGCTGGTTAGGGCTATATCCGCCATCGTAATGGGGCTTAGGAGCTCAAGGTTATTACAGCAGAGAATAGCGTGGACTAAGGGGAAGAGAGGTGGCCCTTATGCTCGATGCTGCCAACTTTGGGTTAGGGGAATAAGGTTTGAATCTCGGCGTGGCTCAACATCCTGTGATCCTGGGCAAATTATTTAATCTCCCCGTGAGTACCACAAAAATGAATTTGTCCTGGTGTGACACAACTGGTGCTCATGTATAGCGCTCCAATACCGTCGAGTCGGGCTAGAGGGAGAAATAAGGAGAAAAAAAAACACGAGTGCCACAGCGGGGAGGAGGTCGTCCAGGGCCCCCATTGCGGCAGCTTAAGGAAGGGGCGGCTAAGGGTCGAATTACAAGGTTAAGGGGAGAACGGGGGCTACCCAGGAGGATTTTAAGATAAGGAGGACAGGGTGGGGCCTGCCATGGATCCTTTTGCATCTGGTGGGGAAGGGGGAGTTGCGACGCCAGGCACTACAGGGCGCGGCCCCCATTAATAATAATTTGGCGCCATTCGTACAATAGCAGAAGGTAAGTTGCAATACACTTTCAGTGGCAAGTGGCTTTCTACTGCCAGGTAGGCTCAGGAGCCATGAGCCCCAAGGGGTGGCACGCCGGGGATAGAGGCACCAGTCTGGTGTGGAAGGGGTAGTTGGTGGCGCGCTCGTGGGCACACACAGGCAGCAGTGTGTGCAAGGAAGGGAGTGTGTTGGCGGTGCTCAAAGACGGCAGCGAAAAGTTTACAGAAGTCTAATTTCCGCCGTGATTAGGGAAAAGAGGCTTCACCTCCCCCCTCTCACAGCAGGGAGAGGGAGGGTTGGAAGTAGCGGTACCTGGCAGTGCTACACCCGGTGGCGGTTGGTTGGGTAATTTGGGCTGCAGGAGAGCCTACATTGTCAATTGGCTGCACCGTCCTTTGGGGTACTGTTACAATGATACCTGCAGTTAGTGTCATGTTCTGCATTAACTTAGTCGGTCCTCCCTCCTCAAAGCAGTCACAGGTTTGCAATCACCTCAAAAAGGTAGCACATTCAGAGTTGTACCGGGGAAGTTACTCCTTAAACAATAAAGAAGGTGGCATAACGTTTGGAGCAGCCCAATTAATGCTCAAGAAACCAGGTTCAGGGCTAGCTTGAAGATCAACAAACCAGGATTCTGGGCAAATCACTCCCCCCTCGTGCCAAGCAATATATGGTCCGGCGGAATGCGCGGGTGCTCACCTAGAGCGTGTTGGGCCTAACAATGAAGCGTTTTTTGAACAAAAAAGGGCTATCTGTAATACAACTGGTTCTCTTTGAAGCATTTTCCTACCTGCAGGGCAGCGTTTAATAAATAAATTAAAAAAAAATTAACAAAGAAAAAAATTGGGTGAGCTACGTCTCTACAACAGATATACCCACAGCAGAACTGCGGTACAGGCAGGCCTCTCCATGGGGGCTTTTCTCCAGGCATAGCTTGGAGGGGTGTGCGGCCTGCGGGGCTTCGGAGTTCAAATGTAAGAGGTCATACGGCAGATGTTCAGGAGGAATATAGGGAGGTAGAAAAAGGAGACAAAAACGGCACAAGCTGCTGAAAAAAGGGAGAGAAGGCAAGTCATGGAAGTACAAGAAAGATAAAGAGAGAAAGGGGTAACTATGATACAGGAATACAAGAAGGGGAAAGGCAAACAGAAAGGAAGGGTATTTTCAAACGCATCAATATCCATTCAATGAGGATTGAGCTGGGAAGGCCGCAATACCGTAATGCATGTCTGTCAAACAGTAAGGCAGGCATGCAGTGATGGGGGAAGCTATGGTTCATCGTCGCATACTCAGCATCTCTCTTGGAGCACAGTATATCAACTAATGCATTAAGCTGCAGTACAGTGACCTAGCAGCGTTGCCCCAAGGCTACGAACTGATGGTGCGGTTATTAGGGGATGGCAGCAGGGCCGTATAGTTAGTTAGTTATAGTTTCTCTGGTCCTGCTCCAACTTCCATTTCAGGGATTATAGTAAGACAGTGTCCTGGGAAAGGGATTAAAATCATTTCTGGCCCCTCTGGCCTCGGAGTAGGTGTGCAAGGCACATCATTGGGGGTTTGGGGTGGGGGGGGTTTGGGAGAATGGGAGGTCCTAACACCTCCTTCCCCCTTCCCCAGCGCGCCTACACCAATGCCGAACGGGTCGGGGGGAGAGGTGGGAATTGATACACGTCATTGGCATAGAAACAGTTACCGAGTTACACATAGGGTAAGTACAGTACGTGGAGTAAGCACAAACACAGCAAGAGTATACACAAAAGTATACTATAAACGGTGATAGTAATGCTAGTGTTGGAGGTGAGATGAAAGGCGCGCACAAGGGTGGTGTCGGGTGGAGTGGATCTTGGCAGGGAGGGTGCTCTGCCAGCCTCCTGCCCACCCCAGTTTCTCTTGCTGTCTGTCCTAGACAGGGCTTCAAGGCCCACGTGGGGAGATGTCGAGCATTTGAGGAGGGATTGGATATGTATGAGATGCTCCAGCTGCCACTGCATGTTTGGTGTCTGTGTGCAAGGCGCTCTGACGTCTCACTGACGTGCTCCGCGCTATGCAGAACTAGATATAGGTATTTGGTGTCATTAGAGGGACACTGTTGGACTTTAACTCTACGGATGGTTCTTCTGAGTCACACCGCGGGTTTCCCCGTTTGGGAGGTGTTCACACAAGGCGAGAAGGTGTTGACTTTAACAAAACCGAAAGAGGCCACACTTGAAGACAGGCACCTTTCTGGAGTCCTGTGTACTGATCGTGGACTCCGGCGGCGATGTACGATGGGCGTGAGATGGTAGGTTAAGAGACAGGGCGTGGCGTAACCGTCAGAGTGGCCGATTTTTGGAACAGAGTTTGCTTGACATCCTGTGATTCTGGGCAGATAACTTGATAGCCCAGTGCCTACAAAACCAATGTTTAATTCCGTAACATTACAGGGGATTTTTTGCCATTATTTACAGACTGTCAGATTGTTCGCTGCGAGGTGCTACCAGTACAGTGCCCCCTTTTTCCAGAACATGGGGGGTGCACTGGCCAAATCGCAGGCATAGATGCAGTTCTAGCGCCAGTTCACCGTAACAGATGTGACTGTGCAGTAAGGGCACACCACAGTTGGAGGGAACTGAGGTAGTTGGAGTGAGTCTTTGGTGGCTCTCAGGCGCACATGGACACATGTCCTTAGAAGGTGGGTTATTAGTAAGTGTAGGTAGGGACCTACCACTTATAAACAAGCATTTGCAATGCAATAGGTCTCGCATTTATGCGAATTTAAGCTATTGGCATTGTAAATGACAATGTATTTTATTTATGTTTAAAAAACCAAAACATAATTAAAAGACATTGTCATTTACAATGCCTCAGCTCAAACTTCAGCGTAAATGTGCGACCTATTGCAAATGGTGCTATAATGTCCCAGCTTGTGATAAAAATCACTGTGAATATGTAAGTCATTACTTTTAACTTGCATTACATACAGTGTAAAATGAGGTGCCGCTAAATACGCAAAATAATAGTTTCAAGATTACAAGCAGCCTTTACATTTGCAGATTGAGTCACACACAATTATATTCCTTTCAGGCACCAGGCATGCTGGTAAACCTTACCATACTATAGGGGGCAGCATTTCTGCCCCGTACCCAGTCGCACAGCTTTGAGGCGAACATTTCCGCGTTGATCAATGCTTGTAATCCATTTCTTTTAAATCCATGTACTCCTTCATGTTATCCGACTTTAAACTTTTACTCTCAATAACTCCACACGTAGGGATGTCATGCAATTTTCAAAGTTTTTCATGCTCGAGATGTGCCCATCCGGACCTCTTGTCAAGAACACGTACAGACGCATGATTTGTCCAAAAGCAGTGTTTATTAAAAAGCCCAATGCATTTCGGGCTCTGATGAGCCCTTCTTCAGGGGTCACTACAAATGACAATAAAAACATTCACCATCACAACGTTATTCACTGATATACATATAGAAATCCATACTATCAATCATTGTAAGTATCGTACAAAATCGAGAAAGTTATAATATTTATCCATTTAAACATCAATATAAAAACGACACACACGAAAAAACACATAACATTGTGCTATCCTCCATAATCACCACAATTATCTGATGGAACCTGATTGCAACCCCCATCCTTCCTTTGGTTTGCTCTGGCAAATCATCTCCTCATCTATCACACTACACAATCACCTCCATTTACCTAATCAAAACACACTATTAACAGCTATCCACACTGTCCTCACTCGTAACCTCCTTCATCATCGATTAAATCATTCACACTGTTGCCACTCGTTCTGTCTTGCTCATATCACCCTGAAAAATTGCTTCCTCTGCTTCTTTCACTTCACCTAACCACAGCTCACCACTCATTTTACTAAACCTAATCCCAATCACCCACACAGTCCTGTAAACCCGTTAATATTCATACGCCCTCCCAGTCATTCTGCAAACATGCACTGCAAAGCGTCCACTTTCATTCAAAACTCAATCACATAACCGACATTTATTCCACGCATTTACACCGCTTTCGTACTTCATCACTCTCCTTATTCCCCAACTGCTAACACCACCACATTTGCACATACCTGCCAGAGAATTTAAAACCTCCGTCTTAGCGTGTCATTTCAGAAAGTCGTTACCTCCTTGACACAAACCGCCCGGTTTTTAAACCAATCTTTCTCACTGAAATCCCTCCCTTACTCGTGCTGCCTAATTGATCACATGATGTCTCCTCTATCAAAGTAAACCAACCTCTAATACGACAAAAAAAAACTACAACTCCCATCATGCAATATATTTTACATTCCAAGACACTTTAACAAAGTAAAATATGCGAAATTACATATTGCTAAATTACATTCTAATAAACAGAATAACGAATAATGCCGCGTGATATTCACAAACCTTACCATACTGGTTTAGTTGTCTGCCCCTCCCTCCAAAGAACAGGAGATTCCATCCCTTCCGTGAGTACTCCCAGCTTTAGAAATTACTATTATTATAATTTTTTGTTTATAGTTTAATATATCGCGAACTCGACGGTATCCGAGCGCTTTACGTGAGCACCAGTTGCATTACAGACGGCCACATTCATTTTTAGGAGCGGGGAGATGAGTGATTTGCCCAGAATCACAGCTAAGCCTCCAATCAGACTCGGACCCGGTTCACCGGTTTCAAAGTCGGCCGCTCTAGCCGTTAAGCCAGAGATTCGGGACGGTCATCTTGTAACAAAAAACTGGGAAGCTGTTTTTGTTAAATTAAAAATGTACGGGCATGTGGTGGTGCTCCACATATCCCGCCCACTTCGAAGTGTGCCCGAACCTAGAGATAGAAAGGGCTTTGCAGGGGCACAAAGTGGCATGTCAGTGACAACATCTGCTACCATCTTCTACCTAATTAACGTTCGGGAAATCGTGCCATTCTGCTGAAAATGTCCCTTTGCCCTTGAATCTTATGTGCTTCTTGCCTTCCATAGCTTTAATAAAGCCAAATGATTAAATATATATATCGCGCCACGTGGATGCACTAATCCACTCCTTGGGGCTTTTTATATTTGCATAACGTAATCACATACTGCTTATTAAATGACCCTGGGATACTGGCCGTGATCATTTTACATCCCTGTGGTGAACTGAGCGTTGCTCTCAGCAGCAATCTGCTGCTTTGGTAACTGCATGAGAAACGGGTTGTGTTTACGAAGGCAGGAATGATGCGGAGTGTCTTCGAAAGCGAGCACGGCAGCCCCTGCCACTCCCCCGTCGCCAGTGACTGCAGAGACACACACGGGTCTTGTGCCCTGGGAGAGGTCCATTAGTGACCATTAATGCCCTATCTCTATGGAAAAAGGCGCTTATTGCCACAGACAAGGTCATGATGAGGCCACCTCTGACACACCAGCTCTTAAAAGACTTTGAGCGCCGCATCTTACCTATAGTGCTAATGTCGAGACACGCCCACATATTCTGAAAGTGGACAATTGCCAGCCCAAGTTCTGAACCCCCCCCCCCCCCCTTAATGAACCACCCGCTTCGAACTGGTTTCTCAGAGATGTGGTACTGATTTGGGGGCCTGGAGTTCACAGAAGGATCCCGAATGCTCAATGACTCTCGGTGTGATTCTGTGCCGTGTCATGATCTTTAGCAAGTCATGATCTTTATGATGCTTTGATCTTAATTTCACGTGGAGCGCCCTGCTGATAACATAAAAGGCGTGCGCTTTTGAAGTCGGGGCTGGGGCTAAAAGGTAGGTGCTTGATTACACTGAATTGGGAATCGCACGGTTGAAGGCAGGGCTGGGGCTAAAAGGTGCTTGATTACACTAAATCGGCAGATTGGCAATCTGGAAAGCGTGTCAGTGACTGCGGCGGGCGAGTGCAGCGACGCGCAGTGTTTACCTTGCGGGAGCGAGCGCGATAATTGCTAACAGATGGCGCCGCTCGCTCCCGCAAGGGAAACGCCAAATGTGCACGAGTGGCAATTGAAACCAATGCAAAACATGCACGAGTTTCAAGCAAAGTCCAAGCATTGGCATAGCCAATAGGTCTCGCCTTTGGGACCTTATAAGTGTTTAGTTATTCAGCACAATATCCTTGGTGCAACATCAACTGTTGCATGGCTAAACACTTATAAGGTCCCAAAGGCGAGACCTATTGGCTATGCCAATGCTTGTTTTTAGCTTATCATGGCTTCATTGCTAGCTGGTCTAGCATGAACATAATTGTGTAGACTGTTAGTGTATTAACACCCCCTGTTAAAGACTTTTGAAGCACATACTCACTGAGCCTTTACTACTTGGTATAAACAATTAATATGTGCTTCGGATGTATATTAATTTGATTTTTTTACCGGACTATACTGCGTGACTAATTGAATACTCATCATTTTTATCATGTACAGGTCTTGGTGACCTTGTTTCCATTTTATGATTATGCGCCTTCTGGGTACCGCCTGTTGAGAAAAATATGGTACTCCTCTTGGTCTAATTGTCATATGCACGCATAAGCATGCATCAATGGTGCGCATAGGCAAGCGGGTGGTACATTCAACATAATCATGCAGTACAACACACTGGTGTGGTGTTATCTATGTCCTACAAGGGTGTGCTTGTTGGCGTGTATTCATACCTCGTTCTTTTTATTTAAATAGACTGACAGCAAATGTATGTTCTCTCCTTAACACAGGGGTACACTACATTTGGTAGTTACTCACTTAGCCTCGTCCACTTGCTTTTAGTGTTAGCACCCCCTCCCCTCCAGGAAGTTCAGTTCTTGTTGGCCCCTGGTGGCGCTTTTGTCTTATTTACAGATGCGCACAACAGTTTTTTTATTAATACAATATACATTAAAAAAGACTAATGCCTGCGTCCCAAGTATTACTCTAGCTTATTGGGGGCCTTGAACAGTCTGAATTGTCACACTTGTAGGAGTTTAGTAGTTGTGTTGATACTGTCATTGGCAGCGATGTCAGGGGCAACGGGTGGTGCAAGCTGCAGTGACTTCCTGACACTTATTTTTTGGTTTTTAGCAAATTAAGCACTGGCTGCGGGGCCACCAAATGCGCTGTGTAGCACTTCCTCTGCTGCCTCCCCCTGTTCCCCCAGGCAACACTCTCTTACCCGTAACATGCTCATTATCTCGCTAGATTATATCTATACATTTATATTCATTTGAATCCAATGCAGCAACGTATTTTATTTAGTTTTGCAAAAGTTTCATATCCGTACATTACAATGTAAAGCTATTGCTAAATATTAGGTGAAATTCATTCATGAGAATCTGAACATGACCAAGAAGTACTTAATTGCTCAATTCAAGACCAAAGAGAGGGAAAACCAAAGTGCTGCGGTTTGTTGGGAATAAAAACGTTTACATATGCTTCCAATCGAACAATGATCTTAGGCTACGGGACAGAGTAAGGACAAACAATGCCATCAGCTCGATTTACTGATTTACTTGTTTAAGGCTATAGTGATAGGTTATAGGTGCATCCAATCAGAAGGCACGTCGACCAGTCCAATGAAAATCCGTTTTACAAACAAGGGAGAAGTTTAATTATGTAAGACCTCGCCGGAATCGCCTGAAAGCCAGTGCATCATGCCCATGCGTTAACCATAACAGCAGTTGTGACAGCCAGATGCCTATCGTGGTCAAGAGCTAGGGGGTGCAAGTGGTAGGCAGGTGATTTGTTTCTTGAACGTGCAAGACGCCTACTCCTGCAATGCACTCCATCTCTCAGGAAATCGAGGGCTTCTCCAAAACAAACCTACGGAAGCAGCGCACGAGGGTTACCACCGTCACCGGTAGGAGGACGGTGGAGTCCTGGAGAGAATTCCCTCTTACATGTAGAGGAGGATACAGACCAGGGCTCCGAGGCCGTGTGTGGCTATGTGGAGGACCACAGTCTGGACCTGCAGATAGGGGGTGATCAAACCCTGGCTGCTACTGGGTGAGTCATTACTGTGTGTGACATAATTTGGATGGTGTCACACGCCCCCTGTATAATTTTTAATGATCGGCGTTCATCGGTGTCTTGCGGCTGAACGTGTATCCAATACAGTGAATTTAAGGTGAAGGTTCCAGGTGACCATACAGAATGTACAGGGTTCTGCACACCATTACTAAATTACAGTGGTGACAGGATTACTTTTGTGATGAATGTGAAATGTTTGAAGGAATTCCACAGTTTGTTTATGTGCTACGTCTTTTACTTGTCTAGGTATTTTTGGAAACTTGCACGGAGATACAATTTCTGTAACCACATTCTCAGTACACAGAAAACTCATGCAACATAATGACACTGCAATGCAAGCTTTTAAACCGGTAGCTTTCTTTTACTTAATAGTAACAAGATAAGCGCAAAGCGTGTTGTTGTCAGGCAATGAAAACGCGCTGAAAGTTAAAAAAAACAAAAAAACAAGGAATGCGCGTGAGAGAGAGGGGGAGCAGGAGGTGAGCCCGGAAGTGGTGAGTGCGCGCGTGCAGTCTGCTCATTTTCAAGCACTGCACTCGTGCTTGTGGCGCGCCCCTGTTCGCTCCCGCAAGGTGGATGCCGCTACAAGCATGAGTGTGTGCTTGAAAATGAGCAGAGCGACGGCTAAAGGCACTCCTATGCAGCGCGGCGAGACCTAAAAAGGCCACAGTAACAAGGTCTCAATCATTTTTCCCTTGGACATCGTTTAATAGCTCACAGCAGATGGTTAGGTACAAGGTGCCACCAGTATACTGCACTTTGCCATGGGGCCCCTTTTTCCGGTGCATGCTGGCCGATTTGCAAAGGCAGATGTGCCGTTCTAGCACCAGTTCACCTCAACAGACGCAAACGCACAGTTAGGGCACACTGCAGGTACACCTGCTCTTCTATAGTTTTTCAGATCGGGCCTCTGAAAGGGGAAAGTATGACTTCAGAGGCAGGCGGCTGTTACCAATGCAGTCTGCTGTCCTGCTGGTGTGAAGTGCGTTCTTATGTAGATACACTTAGACCTTTACAAGACCTTTCAAATTCCTCATGGCTTCTGCGGCCTTCTGGCCAGAGATGCTGCTGACTTTGAAGCTGATGAACCAAGTTCGAATCCCAGCAGCGCTCAACGTCCTGTGATTCTGGCAGGTCACTTTATCTTCCCAGGTTTACAAAAACAATATAACTGGTGCTTATGTAAAATGTACCAATGCCTTGCGTTAAATAAAAACAGCAGAAAAATGCACAACGCGATAAAATCAAAGCATTAGCATAAAGAGTAAAGACAAATAGATGCACATTCAGTGACTGATTTGTACAAAGTAAAACCTGCTAAAATCACAGCTTCCCTGCTTAACTTGTGCGATCTTAGGCAAGCATTTTATTTCACCAAAACTCCTTTTTCTTCATTGTTGCATATGAAAGCACTTTCAAATATGTGAGTTTTAGAATACCAGTTGTACAAAAACCTATTGTGTGTGTGATTTAATAGACTATAATATAGCTCTTTAACAATATGGGCCACCTACAGGGTTTACATCACAACTGTCTTGCCTATTAGTTCACTAGTGGTTTGTGTTTAAAAACTATGGGCCTCATTTACAATATTTTGACGCACGGCAGCGCAGCAAGCCTTCCTGCTGCGCTGCCATGCGTCAAAATAAAAGGGCAGGAATGCACTGTATCGACAAGACACAGTACATTCCTGTCCTTTTCCCCTGCGCTGCCGCACAATGGCCTGCCATGCGCCAACTTAGGCACCCCTGTGCCATGTTGTCTGCATTGTAGGGGTGATTGTTTTTTTGCAGGAACGGGCCCCTACCTGCACAAAAGCAAACAAAAGAGGTGTTTTCCTCTTTCTATGTGTGCAGAATGCAGCCCACATAGAAAAAAGAACAAGCATTTGCAATGCAATAGGTCTCGCATTACTGAAAGTTTGAGCTATTGGCGTTGCTAACAATAATGGAACTATTAGTAGCAACACCAATAGCTCAAACTTTCAGTAATGCGAGACCCATTACATTGCAAATGCTTCTGTGATTCTGGGCAAATCACTTAATCTCCACATGCCTACCAAAAATGAATGTGTCCTTGTGTAATGTAACTGTTTCTCATGTAAAGCACCCCAGTACCTTCGGGTCGAGTTTGCGCTATATAAAACTGCAACAAAAAAAAAATTAATATACACACTCCCCGGAGCTACATTTGGACATTCAGTTGCAGAGATGCCAATGTTTCCTAGAAGTCCTCGTGAACATAAACACTGCAGAAGGTAAAAGATAGCATTCCTCAGAACACATACAAAGCAGCTCAGACATACCATTTCGTACATTATCATGGAGCTCACAAAAGTACCAACCACAATGGAAAACATTTAAATTCATGCTGAAAAGAAATGCTCCTATTTAATTACTAAGTCACTTACTTGTAGCATGTAGCTGCCGCCCTTTACACATACAGCTCGACATGGCTGCTGCCATCTCACGACGCTCCGGCTGGAATTGATTTTGGGGGACAGGACGGGGAGATTAAATGAAGTTGAAGCCCCACCCCTCCCTTGAAAGGAGCTGCGCTGATCGTTTGGCAAAGGGAAAAAAATGCAGAGTCCGAGATGATGGTAAAAAAGGAGCCACCAGAGCAGTGCTCTTATTTAATAAGTTATTTAATTAGATGTAGCTGCCGCCCTGCCTGGAAACGCTTGCAGCTATTTAAATGTAGAGTCCAGGGTGAAAAGTGTTGTGGGGGCTGGCAGCTCAGGGGGTGGTATGGTGCACTATAAAGTGAGTATGCTGCGTTTCAGTATTTGCACATGTTTTTTTTTTTTTTCCTTTGTGCGTCATTCTCTCACTTGTAATTAAATGAATTGCAGTTTAAAGGGTAGCGTGTTACCAGCCACGTCTGCCTGCGCGATTGATAGTGACTGTGAGCGAAGAACCCCGCTCCTCTTAATCCGCTCGTTTTCTCTTCATCACAATTCTCTCCAGTTGCTTTTATGGGAGCTCAGTGGGCAAGATGAAGCATTAGTTGACAAACTCCTATACAAGGGACACGTTCGCAAGGTCACTTGGGTAGCTAATCACGGAGCAACAGCTACATCCAATATGGCTGTCACGCCTGTTTGGCTATTTAGTAGTATGTGGTCTAGTTTGTCAATTTACTCCTCCGCCTTCTCTTTAGAGCCGCACATGTGAGTGAGGCAGTGGCTTACGCATGCGCGAACGCTGGCAAAGCGGTAGCTGAGGCGACGAGTGACAACAAACACCGTACATACGAGCGCAAAGGCGCGCGAACGCTGGCAAAGCGGTAGCTGAGGTGACGAGTGGCAACAAACACCGTACATACGAGCGCAAAGGCGGAAGCGGTAGTAGCCGAGGTGGCGGCTGGCAGCTCAGGGGGTGGTATGGCGCACTATAAAGTGAGTATGCTGCGTTTCAGTATTTGCACACGTTTTTTTTCCTTCGTGCGTCATTCTCTCACTTGTAATTAAATGAATTGCAGTTTAAAGGGTAGCGTGTTACCAGCCACGGCTGCGTGTAACACTCGCAGACAGGAGATGTGCACGCGTATGGTGCGAGCAGGAGTTGTGATAACGCCGCGAGCCGTACGCGTGCACATCTCCTGTCTGTGAACCCCTTCCATGCTCATGGACGAGTGTCCACGTTGCGTTTGGGCCGTTTCCTGTCGCGGGCACTAGGCCTACCCACACATGTGAAGTGCCATTTTTCTCGGAAGACTTTGGGGAATGCGGGATGGGTGGAAATTTGTGGATCCACGCAGATTCCAGAACTTTCCACCACAGAAAGGTGAGGAAAATGTGTTTTTTTTGACAAATGTTTCGGTTTGCAAGGGATTCTGGGTAACAGAACCTGGTGGGAGCCAGTCCAGTCACCCCATCCTGAATTCCCCTGGGTGTCTAGTTTTCAAAAATGTATAGGTTTGCTAGGTTTCCCTAAGTGCCCGCAGAGCTAGGGTTCAAAAACTACAGCTAGGCACTTTGCAAAAAAAGGGTAATTTTTCATTGTGAAAATGTGGTACGTCCACGTTGCATTTTGAGCCATTTCCTGTTGTGGGCACAAGGCCTAACCACACAAGTGAGGTACCATTTTTATCGGGAGACTTAGGGTAACACAGAATTGTAGAGCAACTGTTATTACCTATTGACTTTCGATGCATTTCTGCCTTCCAAATGAAAGACAATGTGTAAAAAATAAGTCATTTTGATAAATGACCTATAATTCTCATGCTAGTATGGGTACTCCCAATTTCGGAAATGTCCAAATAACTACTGTTTCTAAAATCTACATTTTGTTCCCATTTCAGAAATACATAGGTGTCTTTCATAACAATTTTTCCATGTATACATTTTCCCAAAATAATTGCTATATACCCGGTACATAATAAAAAACCATTGCAAGATGCTGCTCAGTTATTGGCTCTGGGTTCGTCAGGTTCTTGGTGAACCTACAAGTCCTATATATCCCCACAACCAGAAAGGTCCAGCGGATATAACGGTATATTGCCTTCAAATAGCTGTCTTAATTAGAAGAAGTTACAGGTGAAAACGTTGACACAAATGGCTGTTTTTTTCAACTAATTTTCAATTTTTCCTTTATTTAACTGTTAGTTTCTATAAGGAAAACTTTAAGGATCTACACAAATGACCCCTTGCTGAATTCAGAATTTTGTCTACTTTTCAGAAATGTATGGCTTTCCAGGATCCATTATTGCTTTCATACCCATTTCTACCATTAACTGGAAGGAGGTTGAAAGCACAAAAAATAGCAAAAATAGGCTATGTCCCAGAAAAATGCCAAAACTGTGTAAAAAAAGTTGGTTTTCTGACAAAAGTCTGCTTGTCCCTGAAAGCTGGGAAGATGGTGATTTCAGCACCACAACCCCTTTTTTGATGCCATTTGCAGGGAAAAAATAAGACGCTTTCATCTGTAGCCCATTTTCGCATTTTTCCCAAAAAAAACAAAATTTAGCTGTATTTTGGCTAATTTCTGGGTCCCCTCCAGGGGAATCCACAAACCCTGGGTACCTTTACAATCCCCATGATGTTAGAAAAAAAGGACACAAATTTGGCATGGATACCTTATGTGGTCAAAAAGTTACAGGGGCC
Source organism: Calotriton arnoldi (assembly GCA_963921515.1). Lineage (NCBI taxonomy): Eukaryota > Metazoa > Chordata > Amphibia > Caudata > Salamandridae > Calotriton > Calotriton arnoldi. The sequence continues at coordinate 887,303 of CAWUFW010001310.1, forward strand.
TAAGCGCGCACTACCCCAAATAGCCAAAAAAAGGCTTAGCACAGGGGGGGAAAAGGCCTAGCAGCGAAGGGGTTAAGCTTCGGCACAGACAGCTGATGTGCACGCGTACGGTTTGCGGCGTTATTACAACTCCTGCTCGCACCATATACACGTGCACATCTCCTGTCCAGGACTTGCCATACACGTGCACAAGTCCTGTCCCCTTTCGCAGGCAAGTCGGCAACAATAGATCTCGCTTACGCGAGAAGCGCATGGCGCTGCATCGCTAGGCGAGACCTAAAAATGAGAGAAATAAAGGTATTTCTCCTTGTTGCGCCTCCCCTGGGGAGGCGCAGTAAGCTGACTAATTCCCAGGTTTTCGAACCCTTGTAAATCTGGGAATGCGTCAGGTTCCATGGATGTTGCATTGGAACAACCACAGCAACACCCATGGAACACCCCTTTCACGCAGAGTAATGTGTTCTAGGGCCTATCCAAGGTGCCCAATATAGAACTAGATCACATGCAAATAATGTTTCTTTTTACCGTTTGGTATCCTCGAGTGCATGATATGTCAAACGTCTACTCTGTTCCTAAAACCCTCCCTGAAAATTTTGACCTTGATTTACAACTTAAAACTTTCAATTGTCACCTCTCCTTTTTTTCTTAGAATGACCCTGTCCTTGCTGTCCATCCTCTGCATGTCTTCCCTCTGAGTCATGTGCATGTTTGCCTCAAAATCTGTTACTGTATTTGTGCAAATAGCCCACACCGCATCTCAAAGCTTGAAACCGGTCCATCTGGATAAATCAGACCGTGCAACCTAGAAATACCTAATGTGCTCTAGCTCATCTACTGATTGCACTGACCATCTGCATGAACTAATATACCCACCTTCACTAAGGATCATACCTAACTTATACTAATTTTAATCCACCTCAAAGACACTTGAGTGGACATGGAGACATGGAATGGTCTCCTTGAGAGAATTAGACTAAACCCTTTACAAAAATAACTGCTGGATTAACCACTTACCTTGGCTCCCGCGCAAAGTGCTGATTGGCATAACGCACTTCAATACCTTGCTAGGACTAATAAGCGCTATATAAATGAAATTGCAATACAATACTCAATAAATGATCTGTTAACTTTCCGTAGTGTCCACTCCTGGTCCTTCCATCCCCTATCGACTTATCAATAGATCTCAGCTGTAGGGCTAAAAGTCAGACATGGGGTCAGCCCTGAGGTGTCATCTTGGGTTAAAGGGTGAGTGATCTCACTTCTGACAAATACCACTGATTCTGGTGCACACTCACTTGGTTAGTGAGTTGGTGCGTGTCTTTGACGCACAATGCCTTGACTGCAGTGCACAGAGACCATTCACTGCCGCACACATGGAAAATAAATTAGAGGGAACATTGGTGGCTTCCCATCATCTAGTCTCAAAGCCCACCCATTTGGCGTGCTTAACCAGAGATGCAACTTGGCCTGAAAAGGACTCATTTAATTTACTGGAAACTACCCCTCTACCTGTAGCCATCACAATTTCATTAGCTTTAACTTCCCCAGGAAAACATTGTCTCCGGTAGGACAACGAAAAATCCGCTCGCATTTGCGAGCCAGATTTAATTAGGGGGAGCTATTTTTAGGTCCTACTCGCCCTTTCTGGCGAGTAGGAAGGAAGATTAACTTTTTTTTTTGGTTCAAATCTGTTTATTGAATATATAACAAACAACGAAATTCAAACAGGTTTAAGACATACATCCCTGTCGAAAAACATACAATTAAAACCATGGTCCATTTCAAATTGCACAGTGCTTCTGTAAAAAGTTATAAGACCGAGCTAATACCTTCCAACTCACCCCCAATTCTGGCAAACGGAGATGAGAGAAGGAGCAATGTGTTACTAGCCTTTCACAGGCTATTCTGGTACACTTCTCTCTTCAGGAAAAGCCAAAGTGAAATACTCAGTAGTCCAAGAGTTGTATGTAGCTCTGTTGTTGTCAAAGATATTGAATGGCCAGTATCCGGCTATGTTTTGTTGACCCTACGCACGCGCACTGTCCTCTAATCATTTGGATATTCTGGTCCAGAGAGCAACGGGCATGTCTTCAACTTTAAATAAATAAGGGGAGAAACAAACTCCCATCAGGGAGGAGGGGAAAGGGGGAGGATGCGCTGAAAATACCTTGGTGTTAGGGGGAAACGGGTGCCTCATGAGGGAGAAAGAGGCGAAGCCTTTTCTACTAAGTTGACGGCGCTGGGGATTCCGGCTGCTGACCCCTAAAATAAGGTTCAAGAGGATTGTCAAATAATTGCATAGCTCGTAATCGAGGGGGAACCAGTCGGGAATGTTCAATCTTAGAAAAGTAGTGTATAAGCGGCTGCCAGATGCGGGTGAATTTAGCATCCGTGTGATTGATACGGGCAGTAAGTAGTTCAAGGGCTAAGACATGCCATAAGCGGAGAAGCCATGTGGCTACAGGGGGAGGGTGTGATTTCTTCCAAAATAAGTCTATGGACTGCCGGGCCGCTCCTAACATATGTTAAATCGGACACCAGTCTGTGTATGTCATAGCAGTCAATGTCAAGGGCCTAATGCCTAATAAAGTAACTGTCGGAGAGGAAGGAACAGGGAACCCCACTACATCCTTTATATGGCTAAGAATCTCTTTCCAAAACATTGTGAGTATCAGGCAAGACCACCATATATGAATAAAGTCACCTCTGTCGCCCTGACATCTCCAGCAAGTCTGGGGGAAATTTGGGAACATTTGTTGTAACCGGTTGGGGTGAAGTACCATCGCGTCATGAGTTTATATGCCGATTCGCGTTGCAGAGTGCTATGATATACCTTCGGGATGTCCTGCCACAATCGGTCCCAGCTTTCTGGAGGTATGTCGTCACCTAAGTCCGAAGCCCATTGCGTTTGATATGTGTGGGGAGAGGGTCGTTGGTAGTGCTGTAAAACGGTGTAAGTGTGGGAAATCAGACCCTTCGACCCCCTCGAATTTGCGGACTAAGGATTCAAAGGCAATGAGTTGTCTAGTCGCGCCTTGGGCGTAGTCCTGGGAGAGTAGCCAGTGACGAATCTGATAATATTGCATCCGAGCCCCCTCCGTAAGGTGAAAAGCTTTTTTGCATTGGTCAAAGGTAAGGAATTTGTCGCCCTGGAACAGATCTTAAATGACCCGCCATTCACCGTCCGACCACGCACTAAAAGTTTTAGGTTGCATTGCTGGGGGAACATGGGATTGCGAACTATAGGTGTGTTAGGGGAGGGGAATGTTGTCAGACCACGAGAGACCGCTAATTTATCCCATATCTCTAGGACCGTTTTCGTGGGAGTGGCTATATAGGCACTACGGGGGCGAGCCTCGCGAGGGAGCCAAGCCATGTCCCACAAGGGTCTACAGGACACCGCTCGGTCCATATGGAACCAATGCTTTTCGCTCTCGCGAACTACCCACTCCGATATGTACCGGAGATGGCAGGCCCAATAGTACTCCAAAAGATTAGGACATGCAAGTCCACCTCGGTCTCTCGGTAGCATCAGAATCTTATTAGAGAAGCGTGGACGGGGCTTTCCCATATAAATTTGGTAAAATCACGTTGAAGAGACAGAATATCAGAGTGCGGTATAGGAGTGGGAAGAGATTGAAATAAATATAAGATCTTAGGGAGAAGCGACATTTTTATAGTGTTAATACGCCCTAACCATGCCAGAGCAAGGCCTCTCCACCTACGCAATTCGTCCCGAATGGCACCTCTATACCTAGGCCAGTTAGCTGAGGTCCAGGATGAGAGCGAGGGAGTCAAATCTAAGCCCAGATATCGTATCGACTTGTCGGACCACTGCAACGGGATCAGGTTTTGCAATTCCTGGACTTCCGAGGCCGAAAGAGTAAGATTAAGGGCATAAGACTTAGCGAGATTAATCCAAAATCCCGACGCATCCTCAAACGACCGCAAGAGCGTAGCTAACGCTGGAAGGGAAGTAGACGGGGAGGAGAGGGAGAGGAGGAGGTCGTCTGCGAAGAGGGAAATTTTATGGTCATAGCCCCCTGTAGGAATGCCCTGGATTGTCTGATTGCGTCGGACGGCGATGGCCATGGGTTCCACTACTAGGGCAAATAATAAAGGGGATAGCGGGCAACCCTGCCTGGTGCAGCGAGAGATCGGGATGGGAGCAGTGAGACGTCCATTAAGGCGAATGCGAGTAGTGGGCCGCGTATAGGAGGCCATTAATCTAGAGACCATTACAGGGCCCAACCTCACCCTCCGTAGGACCTCTTTAAGGAATCGCCAATCCACCCGATCAAAGGCTTTCTCAGCGTCAAGGGACACTAAGCAAGCAGGTGTATTTCTGTAGCGTGCTTTCTCCACAAGATGGGCGATCCGGCAAATTTTGTCTGCCCCTTGGCGATGATGAATAAACCCTACCTGATCAGGGTCGATAAGGCCTGGAAGATGAAGCTCCAGGCGATTCGCCAGGATCTTCGTATAGATCTTAGCGTCAGTATTTAATAGGGCGATGGGGCGGTACGAGGTAGGCAGAGAGTGGTCCTTTCCTGGGTTTGGGATAAGGACCACCTCCGCTTCAGACATTGTTGGGGTAAGGCCCGCGATGTCTGTGAAACTATTGAAAAGCTGCAGCAAGTGGTCTCGAAGCTGCGGATAAAAAACCCGGTAGAAAGTTACCCGAAGACCATCGGGACCCGGAGTCTTTCCCAATGGGAGCGGTTTCAGAGACTTCGCAATTTCTTCGTGTGAGATGGGTTCCTCCATCAGTCTCATATGATGAGAATCAATAGGATCCCAAGGGCAAGAGTCTAGAAAGTCGGTGACTACCTCAGGAGAGCAGGGTGTGTCTGTATAAAGTTCCCTATAAAAATTCGAAAGAACCAAGCATTTATCAGACTCCGAAATAGCCCATGTACCATCCGGACGTTTAAGTTTGGCAACATGTGCTCTTGTGGTCCGAGCTTGAAGACGTCGCGCCAGGCATGCCCCAACCTTGTCCACCCCCCTGGTAGAACTTCTATATAAGGGTAAGCAAAAGTCTCTCTGCATCTACATTGCACGAATAAGGCGGTTGACCCCGTAGCTCAGCAAGTAGTCGTTTATTATGGAGAGATGGTCGTAAGTGATCTTTCCGTTCTAGGGCTTTAATGTCCCCGGAGAGGGAGGTCTCCAGCAAACGGGATTCACGGGTTCTGGCTATTGATATAGAGGAAATAACACCCCGGATGGTGGCCTTAAAAGCGTCCCACCGGATAGCTTCGGAGGTATCAGTAAGCTCATTTACTACAAAAAAGGCCTCAATCTCCCTTCGAGCATCTGCCACATCAACAGGATCCCGGAGGACCTGAGGAGGCAATCTCCATCTAGGTATGGCCTCTCTGAGGGTTGGGGGGGCTGTAAAGATATCGAGACATGCGCATGATCCGATAAAGAGATATCAGATATCTCCGCGCCGACTAGTGCATGTAGTAGAGGTAGAGAGAGAAAGTAATAATCAATGCGAGAGTACGATCGGTGTGCGTGAGAAAAGAAAGAGTAGTCCTTGGAGTCAGGGTGCAAATGTCTCCATGCGTCAACTAATCCGAAGTCCGTGATGGCGTTTTTAAGAGTTGCGGACATAGCCCCAGCTCTTTGATACGCTTGTGCCGTGCGGTCCCAGTCCGGGTTCCATACCAAATTAAAGTACCCCCCCCCCCCCTGAGAATAATCGGCGTTGTGACTGCGTGTTAGAGGTCGCTAAGGTGTAAGCGTCGAAATGCATCCTGATTTTGATTGGGGGCATATATGTTTACGAGAGTCAGAGAAAGCCTACCCCAGGGCATTTGGACTTTTAAGAACCTCCCGTCTTTATCTATCGTAGCTTTAGGAGACGTCGCATTCCAGCCAGCATTAAAGAGAATGGCTACCCCTCCAGTTTTAGAAGAGGAGCAAGCCCAGTATTGAGTAGGGTATTTAGGATGGGACATAAGAGCAAATGCATCTCTTGCAGGAAAATGACATCAGGGTCTTGTTGGATTAGGTATCGCCAAATTTGATGTCTCTTATTGGGAGAGTTGAGCCCCTAAGTCTAAAAAGGTGATTCACCCGCAACAGCCTTTACATCAACATTACGGTGTACATTCTCCTCCCCCCCACCCCCCCCCCCCCCTCTCTGAATCCCATAACAGAGCAGCTTGGCTGAAAGCCCATCAGGAGCTATTGAACAGGCAAAGTACCTCCCGCAATCCCCCAGGAACCAAGGTTGTATTCCCCCAGACCCCATCTCCCCAGCAGCAGCGCATCCAGGGAAGGGGGACAAAGGAATAGAATAAAAAGGAAGGCAAAAAACTCAACAGGTGGCCAACTGGGCAATGCAATATCAGAGTCTACCAGGAACAGCCCAAGGTCTACAAGACGGCCCATTCAGGAGAAGTAACTCTCCAAAGGGACCCTGAAAGAGGGGGTGTGGCAGGCGCAAAGAAGTTTGTGGGTCTCCGCTTCCAGCGGCCTGTGGCAATGCAAAATGAGCGAAAGATTCATCCTCCACCGGGTCAGCCCCAAGGGAGCCAGAGCCAAGTCTAGCGATTATTATTGTCCAAAGGCCCTCCCCCATAGTGAGTGAGTTCTAGGGTATAGAGAAACGTAAGAGATTGGACGCACCCAGGGCGAGTAAGTCCTTATGATCTGGTGATCGAGATTGCGGAGAAGAGTCGCTCAGGGATCGAACGTGGCTGATGATTTCCTGTTTGGCCTGTGAAGCTTCCCGCTCCTGAAGGCGTCGCTTGTACTTAGGCGGCATGACAGTAGACCATTCTGGACGTAGGGATCCACCCGGGCGCCCCCTAGGAGTCGGCAGGTCATCCCCCTCAGGTTCCAGCGGGAGCTGTAAGAGCTGTTTTGCTTCTCTTAATGAACGAAAAGCAAGTCGCTTACCTTTCCAGGTAAACATCAGGGCGAAGGGGTGGCCCCACTGGTATTTAATATTGAGGTCTCTGAGCTTGTCCGTGACTGATTTAAAGTCTTTCCTTCTTCGGAGCGTAGCCGGCGCTAGGCCTTGAAAGATCTGAATCGAAAGACCATTGTGAGAAAGAGCCTTGACCCCCTGGATCTTTTTCAGAATAGCTTCTTTATCGGCGAAGAAGTGAACCCGTGTAAGTATGTCTGGTATGAAGTCAGGCTGATTGCGAGGGCCAGGGACTCGATGGACTCTGTAAAGCATAGGGGGAGAAGCTTCTTCATTCTCTCTAATGGCCTGCAGGAGATCTGCCGTGTAGGCCATGATGTCCTTACCTTCCGCCCCCAAGGGGACCCCTCTAATATGCAGGTTGTTTCACCTACTGCGATTTTCAAGGTCCTCCTGCTTCAGCTGTAGATTAATGTTTTGATCCTCCTGTTCCGCCATCTTTCTCCATAGGCTCTCGTGGTCTTCCGATCTAGCGTCCATGGTGTGCTCAAGGTCATCCACACTTCCACCAATCTCCGTGACCTCCTGCCGGATGTCCTGAAACCCAGCTTTGAAGTCTTGCTTAAGGGATCCAATTTCATCTTTAATCTCTTGGAGGAATGACGCCATGAAAGCCTGAGTAATTGGCATGTCCGAGCCAGCCTTTTCTGGAGCAGCGACTAAAGGGACAGGGGCGTCCTGTATCTGTACATTAGGTTTAGACCATAGGGACGTTACCGGGTTGTCTTGGGACAAGGCAGAATCTGAGTCTTTATTGGCTTTATTTTTAGGCGGCATGGCTAAATAGCAACCTGTGTCAGCTGCCCAGGTAGTCAAGATGAATCGTCCCCCCAGATTTCTGAGAAATAACAGCGAGTAGTACAGCAAAATCATTTCTCCAGTTACAAAGGTTGGCCCCAAAGGCAGGCCAAGAGAGCGGCAGTGGGGTTTGGATAGGACCACCGACCCAGCAGTTCCCAACTAGGCCTCGCTTAAGGGGAGTTACCCTATCCCCTGCGAAATCATCCACTTTGCAATGCCTTAGGACATTTCATCAGTAGTCATCCAATCCTCACTGCTTCTGTACCTGTGCACGCTACCCCACTATATTTACAGCTTGCTTAGTGGGTCCGTGGATACCGGGCGAGGCCGGTTAGAAGACCATCATTTGCAACCATCTGCTCACATTCAGAACCCTGGGTAAATTCTGTTGGGGGCCAGGCTCAAAATGCGGCTCTCCGCAAATAGGCCCAGCACCGACGGGCCGTTTAGAGCTCTCCCACCTCCACCAACTCTCGCAGCAAGTCTCTGGGCCGAAAGGAGCAACGGGAGCCCCCCTCTGTCCGCGGAACTCCAGTCGATCTACTCCCAGTCAAGCGGGGCCCCCAGCACCAGCCAGGATGTGGAAATGGATCCCAGCAACCAAGCAGCAGGAACGGTGGCCGACTCAGACCCAAGCCCTACGAGGAGCAGTTCCAGGGGAGAGGGAGACAGCGGCGTTGGTGTTGATGTCACAGGGTGGGGAGCTAATCCATCCACAACTCACCATTCCGGCAAGGGCAGCAGCAGGCCCAGTCGTACGCCAACAGCTCCTGCGCCAGAACTCCGGGGATGCGCAGTCTATCCTGCCGCCGGAGTGTCCCAGTCTCAACATGCAGCGACACGAGGGGGGGGGTAATTTGACACAATCTTCGGGGGGCAGGTTCTCCCCAGGATGCAGGGCCTGTCTCGCGGGCCCCTCCGTTCCAGCCGCCACTACTGCCAGTCCTACTGCTGCGGCCTGCCAAGAACACCGCAGTAGAGCTTCTACTCTAAGATGGCGGCGGTAGGACGCTCTGCAGGCAGATCGTGGAGAACAAGGCCCCTGATTACAGCGGGGTCGCACCTTCAGTCTCAAAAGCGCCGCCAGCCAAGGCGCACATCAAAACTCACTGCGCCACTGCTCCGGGGATCCGCAGCTCCCTCCGCCGCTGCAGCAGGGTGTAGCGTCACGGACGTCCCGGGGGTCCACGAATCGCGGCTCCGCTCCCGGGGGCCTCAGGAGTTCCTCAACAGGTGGGGTCTAGCACCCGGGTTCATCCACTGCACCGCATTAGCAGCCGCCACCTCCGAACCAAGGGCTGCGGCCCGCCGAGATCACCACAACGGCGCCTTCTGTCCAAGATGGCGGCGGGGGAGCTTACCGGAGAGGGGTTGTGGAATTCAGAGCCCCCGAGAACAGCGGAGCCTATTCTCCAGAACCGGGAACTCCTCCGCCCTCTCCTCCATCAAGTGAGTCATCCAGCGCCAGTCAGCAGACCCGGTGGCCGGGATTAACAGCTTTAACAGGACGCGATGGAGCGGAGACCCAGCTTCATACGTCTCACTCCATTCGTGTCTTGGCCACGCCTCGAAAATTGACTTTTGACCTCTGTCTCTGAAAGCAGAGCAAATTTGACGAGATAGCAAGATTTAAAGACCTGTTTATTGCTCCATAAAGTTAATGAGCAATAAAAATGCCTTTAAATCTTGTTAACTTGTCACATTTGCTCACAGAGGTCAAGTGCACTACAGTTAGGTCGAGTAGACTTTTGAAGTTACTAGACGTGCAGGTCTAGTAAGAATTTTTTTGACACTAACCATAAACACACTGCAAGCAAAAATAAATGCTACCAACCTCTGGATCTTGCGATGTCCATAAAAAATTCGTCATGTGGCTGACAAAGGCTGTTGATGCTGTACTTCCCATCAAAACAACCACATTGCTGGAAGTTATGATGGTTCAATATGGACATAAAACAAAGAAGTCTTGATAGGCAGGGGAGGAAAATCCCAATCGGAATGATAAAAGCAGGCTGAACAGAATATACAGAACATCAGTCAAGATAGTAGATTCCACTCTTCTCATTGCATGTAAGAAGCTACATGCCCTACCAAAAATCTCTGAATCTCATAACCCAACATGCTCTTCAACTAGTGTAGAAAACATTCTGGAGTTCTACTACTCGTTGGCATATTATTTCATCAAAAAGAACGCACTAATTCTCAAAAGCAGGCAGCAGCATCCCTCAACTACAGACATCACTAAATCCTGATACTCTTACAATTCTCCCAACAATGTTCTCCATCAGCATGCTAATGATAGAAGAAACCAATGATCTAATCAAAACCACTAAACATAGCAGGATCTTTCACAGGCCCTCACTCTCGTATCATATATGAAAGCTTTCTTCTAGAAACCACTGCTGCCATCCCGTCCACAGCGATCCTCAATTCCCCCTAGTGACTTGAACACTTCCCATATTAGAGAAGCCATGACCTAAGCAGTGGGATTCAGCAAATTGTAGATCAATATCCACTGGACTGTTTTTAAATAAACTTATAAAGTCTGGATTCTCACAGATCTCTCACTTACTTGACCAAAACGAAGTCCTATCCCAGAAGGAATACCGAATGTCCCTTTATTTCCATCTGAGATGAGTTTAAGAACTCAGGTGAGTCAAAAAGAAATGAGCATTTATTTGTTAGTTTTTGGCGCCATAGACCGCAAACTTCTAGTTCAAAGCATACAGAACCTTGGGGCACAGATGGGCAAATTGTGGCATTCACTTCTGAGCAGTGTTGCTGAGATGTAAAATTGCTTCACTGAAGATTATTTAATCTTAAATAATTACACAAATCCGAGGGACACCTTGAAGAGCAATAATCACCTAGAATTTACAAAAGGATTAAAGAGCGGGCTGTACCCAAATTCATGACTCTGGTATTTCACTGACACATCATTTTGGTTTGTATACGCAGCTCGCAAAATTATTAATTCCATTTTATTTGCATGATCTTTACGCATAAGGTGCTTCTGTATGCGGCTGCATTAAGCCTGGAGCACCTCTCTGGCCCTACCACACAACACCAAAACACATATTTCACATCTACCTTCTACTACACCACCATTTTATCATGACCATAAACATCAAATGAAGTAGCTATTTACTCGAATAACCTAAATCGATTTAGCGCCTCATCAAAAGGTAGGAAAATGCTATTAAAAAAGCTAACATACAATATATGGTGTACGTGTATGGCCTGTGAGAGAGGTCACAAGCTGTATGAAGATGTGACCTCCCAAAGATTGAATAGACCTACACCATGTAGCTAGATAGTGCAGTCCATACTTGATATATGAAGTACCACAATGTAAATTAGCACAGAACACCATTAAGTTAATAATTGTTCACTTTATGCTAGTCTTTTGGGGGATGGGGCATGGGTGATGGATGGAGTTTCTTGTTGTATAGTGCTCTTCTGCTGTGCCATTTTTCTTTCTTTTTGTGTTTTCATTCTGTGTGGTAATTTTGTAATGTGTTGTATTTTGTGATGCTCTGTTGCATTCTTCATTTTTATTGTATTTCTTTGTTGCCTTTTCTTGTATTGATTGAATTGTGGTTTGTGGTGTGCTAGTTTGCAGTGTTGTATTTTATTGTTGTGAATTATGTTGCAAGGTCCCATTGTTAAGGCTATTTGATGGTATTGTTCATATATTTCAAAACCTTGCCTATACCCCTAGTAACAGAGTGCAGAATCTTTGACTCACAGGTTATGAAAATGGACAAATCCGGGACCAAGAAGTGTCTTTTCTTGCATATTCAAAACCTCATTTGTGTGAGGTAGTCTAAAATGAACTCGGTTCTGCTTTTTAAGTTGGAAGCATAATTGTAATGAATACAGTGAATCACTATTTCTTCTAGCCTTCCAAGTATGAGTCATACTTCGATCTGCAGTGTCTGTGTCTCCCTTTAGCTCTCCTTGAGCCTTCGTGCCCGTGCCTTACCCCAGTCTAGGTTCCCTGTGTCCATTTAGCTTCTTCCAGTCCCTGAATAGCGGTACTCCCAGTCCATTTTCTGAATGTGTTTGTGTGGATCTCCTTTCCCAGTGTCAAAGTGTTAATTGTCCCTTTGTGCATGTCTTCTTGCCCCACCGTTAATGTCTGTATTTCTTGCCCTTGTCAAGTTTCTCCTAGATCCATGCTAGTGTCCTACCTTGGTACAGACTGCATGTCTCTCCTGACTGTATATGTTAATGAAAGTGGACACTTTTGCATATCGAAGTCTGGAGTCAATAGATTTCTTACTTACTTTCAACATACAATTGTCAATACTCCCAAAAAGTGACTCAACTCCTTGTGGAAAGAATGGAAGGCTGTTAGAATAAGTCTAGCTCCCTCTGTAACTGATTTCAGACTGGCAGAGTAGCTCATCTTTTAACCCCAATACTCATCTTAGCTCCTGCACTCAATCCATCATTCTTCTCGGCATAGGGTGGAAAGTCTGTCTAATGTGCTGAACCAATCCTCAATGCTGCTCCCCTCCTCCAGCCTCTTTAGGCCCTAGAGACCCCATCCCCAGGGCCGTTTTTTAGTTGTAAAGGGGAGAGGGGCCACGCGACCCCTCCCCATCTCGAGCAATTATAGGCCCAGGGGACCTTCCCCCGGGCTGAAATTTGCAAAAAAGAGAAGGCAGGATGTTTTCGGCACCAAAAACCTCATCCACCAGCCCCACATTATTTCAAGGCCCACCCAGGGCACCCACTATCCATTGGGGGCCGTGGGGAGGGGGCCTCGGGACTCCAGTGGCCCCAGCCAGCTCCCTGCATGCTGTGACAGCCTGCATTGCTCCCGCCCGCAGGGAGCAGCTACTTATGCTGCTCCCTTCAGGCGGGAGCAATATCTTGATCTGTTTCCCTGCCCGCATCAGTGTGGGGAGGGAAACTGATCATAAGTCTGCTCCCAGCCAGCGGGAGCATTTTCAAAGCTCTCACCCTCTGGGAGCAGACTTTGTGTTTGCTCCTGTGTGGCGGGAGATAAAAAAAAAAAATGCTCCCGCCATCAGGAGCAAACACAGGTTTCTCTGCCAGTGCAGGCGGGGAAACCACTGTGTCCAGGGAATGGGCTGGCCCCGGGAGATGATGTCCCCGAGGCCAGTAATGGCTGTTAGTGGGTCTGCGTGCCCCCCCTCCTTAAGAAGTTTAGCGCTCTGGGAAATGGGGTCTCTGGGACCTTTAGAGGCTCGGGATGGGCTCCCCTCCACTTTATGATTACAGTGGGCTCCTGGGGATGGGGTCCCTGATGTCGAAAGTGGCAGGGGGATTGGGGGGGGGGGGGTGGTCCTGCAGGAGTCCCTTGAGATTGTGGCAAAAATTGCTGGTATTTATTTGCTGTAGATCCTCCCCACCCCCCTTGGGGCCTAGTGGGGCAGGGTATCCATACTCTGTCCCCTTATAATATTTTTTTTTATTTACTTCAGGACAGGGGACTAAGTACAGGAGTCCTCTAATGGCTACCAGCAACATTTTTCTCATATTGCTGGCAGCCCATCAGAACACTCGCTCCAGTGGGAGTCTGACTCCTTTGGTAGTGAGATGGCCCCAGGGAAAAAAAGTTCTCTGGGCTAGGCAAAATGTTCTATGTTTCAAAATTGGGAGAGTCTAGCTAAAGAAGTCTATGCAAGATTCATGGGGATTTAGCGTTTTGGAACCCCTTCTTTTTCCCCAGTCCCCGCTTGACTGATCACCCCCGAACTTTTCATGCAAAAACTAGTAAAAAAGTAGCACTTTTTTGGAACTTTTCGTCGAGATTCGTCAAACTGTGCCAAAGTTATTAGCAACACACAAAACGCCTTTCCCATGGAAACGCTGAGCTAACTAGAACTACCCAGTGGCACACGCCACTGAGTAATATATCAAAATTGCTAATGTTTAATTTTCTAAGCAGTCAGGGCCCTTCCTATTAGGCGTTGCTGGCACTCAGGGTTTTCCAGACCCCAGGTTAAAAACTGCTGTGTGTAATGTTCCCTGCTTGATCAGGTTGCACAGAATAATGACACGAGACCAATATATTTTAAATCATTGTGCATTTCATTTCTTATTGTTTAGTCCATCGTGCTGTTTTGTTTCTATTCGTTGCTTCTCTGTAGGCACCAGTTTACTTTGCCCCTGACTAAGTGCCATGTGCACAAAACGCATCATATATATGGTTTTCAGCAATGTTAAACCATAAAGATTATTGTTGGTTTAAAAAAAAATTTGATCTACATACCAAAAATAATTTAAATAAGAGACCATGAAAAACACGTTGGATGAGAAGTTGGCCCCTGGTTGTTATACTGTGGAGATGGCTCAGATAGCGAACATTATCAGCACTTGTAGAACAAACAGTATAGTTGCATGCAGTTCGGAGACTGACGTTGCTAGCACAAAAGAAATACTACAATTTTTAATCGTTTTGAACTTAAATAAAGCGAATAGCCGCAGTTTCAAGGTATTTTTTTTTTTTTAAGAAGCGTTAACAGACAGTCATTATTTGTGATCTGTTATTTGCAGTCTTCATTGACCATTGCTATTGCTTTTATAAGCGGTTAATATACTGGCTTCCAACAAATAAGCATACTCCCTTTTATTTAGACAAATTAAATGTGAAGGTGGATAAGAAACTTAATGTTGGCTCACATTTTGGCCATTGCCTTCACAGTAAGTTGAAGTAAAAGCTACTATGTAAACGTTTAACAGGCTAAACATAACTGACTTCATATAAATCTGAGGAGGTCATTAAGATTTTGTTTTCTGTTTAGTGCCCTAACAGCATGTAATCCATCCCTAAGGATACAAAAGGGGATGATGGACGGAACGTTTGAGCCAATCAAACACTCACCCCCAGTCAACTGATCTGGGTTTAATCCATCATCATTCTTTAGCTACTCCACCACCCCAGTTCAGACATGGCCATATGCAAATCAGTCTGACCCTGTGCCTCATGGGAACAGTCCAGCCCGAACTGCCAAGCCATGTCTTCCCTGGACCGGAAACAAGCATCCTAGGACCGGTTTCTGGCATTCCAGCCGTCATCAGCCAGGCTTGCTTGAATCCAGTGGCAAAGTGAGCAAGGGACCCACGTCTGGGTTTCCGGTCCAGGGAAGACATGGCTTGGCAGTTCGTGCTGGACTGTTCCCATGAGGTACAGGGTCAGACTGATTTGCATATGGCCATGTCTGAACTGGGGTGGTGGAGTGAGCTAAAGAATGATGATGGATTAAACCCAGATCAGTTGACTGGGGTGAGTGTTTGATTGGCTCAAACGTTCCGTCCATCATCCCCTTTGTATCGCTTTGTTCGCCCTAAGTTGGCGGGGGTATGCCCAGACGTGGGTCCCCTGCTCACTTTGCCACTGGATTCAAGCAAGCCTGGCTGATGACGGCTGGAATGCCAGAAACCGGTCCTAGGATGCTTGTTTCCGGTCCAGGGAAGACATGGCTTGGCAGTTCGTGCTGGACTGTTCCCATGAGGCACAGGGTCAGACTGATTTGCATATGGCCATGTCTGAACTGGGGTGGTGGAGTGAGCTAAAGAATGATGATGGATTAAACCCAGATCAGTTGACTGGGGGTGAGTGTTTTTATTGGCTCAAACGTTCCGTCCATCATCCCCTTTTGTATCGCTTTGTAATCCATCCCTGGCATCTAAAATCTTGCATAGAATTATAAGAAGATACTATTATCCTTACCCATTTTCTCCACTTTTATTAAATAGAAGGAATTTTATCGCTGTTCATAATTTCATCCATAGAGTTTGCTTATTGTCGGTGGGGTGACTGTTTTTTATATTGTTTGGGAACTTGTTCTAAATCATTGTGGAAGCTCTTGAACTGACATATCCCTCACTACACCTAGTTTGTTTTCCTGCATTGTCAGCAAAGTTCTCCTTTCATTAATTTCCGTACTGTCCAGTTACTTGAATCTATGATGCTTCTATTTTGGTGATACATAAAGCTGATGTTGGTATTGGTGAAAACAGCTCAAGTTGCGTAAATTGACTTGAAGTAAAGTGTCATGGGGCACCCTAATTTCCAGGTAGGGTTATTGCCTCAAGTTAGCATAATACATTGGAATTTTTGCAGAGTTGGTGACCTGAGGTATCCCTGAATAATGCAGATGTGGCATGATGAATAGCACCTCATCACTCAAATCCAAGAATGCTTTTACTACCACTATCATTTCAAATCTCTTAATATAACCTCTTAATAAAATATCATCGTGCCTTCATGCTGTTGCTCCAAAATTCTATATATAACCCGAAAATCTCTGGCGCTAAACTTTGAGTCCACTTTCCTGTTTTATGTCAAATAAAGTGAAAAGCAGTGGATCGGTTTCTTAACAGCTAGCAATATTTTAAACTTGAGCTGCGGCATCCCTATAATAATCCAGTAAATGATCACGTCCTCCTGTTTCTTAAGTTCACATTCTGCCTTAATCTATATTTCAGGTCATTTGAAGTTTGAGTGTGAGGCAAACCTTAAAAAAGCAAATAGCAGCCACTTTCAACTATAGTATGTAGATCAGTCGTTCAGTGTAAGTGTATTGTACTCTTTGCCAAAATCATGAATGCACTGACTCAAGTTTTTGATTTTAATAAATTAGTCTCATGTTTGGTTCCGTCCAATTTAACAGCTTCTGGAATATCCAAGAATATGCTCCCTGGTCCGTACCCAAAGACCCCAGAAGAAAGAGCTGCAGCAGCTAAAAAGTACAACATTAGGGTGGAAGATTATGAGCCTTATCCAGACGACGGAATGGGGTAAGATTTTGAGTCTTTCATAAGGTGATTGGATCTCAAGGAATGCTAACTTGTGTTGCAAACCAGAAGTACACTCCGTGTTTATCAACGTAAATAACTTGTACCTGTGTTGCAAATAAAATATGGTGTGCTAATATCCATTGTTTAGACTTAGGCTTGTAGTAGAATTTGTGTTCCATTTTGTCTGTTCTGTCATAGCCACCAATGACTTAATGTCCAGAAATGGTATGAGTCCCTGTTTTTAGGTCGAGCCTAGCGTTGCAGCGCATGCGCTGCTCGCTCTGCGAGGCATGCTGTATTAGGGTATATGTTAGAAGTGGAGTGGAAGCCCCGTCCACATTTTTCATTGGCTGGCGTCATCGTCCATGGTAAATGTGGCTTCCGATTGATAATGAGGCTTCTTAGTCCCTACTTGTTACTGCCCTGTCTCTTTTTGGGACCGCCCATCAGGACTGGATCTTTTACTTGCGGTGTTAGACTGTCTCGCTTTCATTAGTCGGTAAGCACTTTTTTGTTTCATTCTGCTTTGGCAATGGCAGCCGCGTGTTCAGTTTTGCATCGCGCTTTCACTTTACAATAGCTGCCGCCCCACCCCGCGAGTGCAGTGTGGGGCGGCAGCTATTGTAAAGTGAAAGCACGATGCAAATCTAAACAAGTGGCTGCCTTTGCGCAATGGCGACAGCTTGTTTTCAAAATGCCCGTAAAAGTGTTGGGTTGTTCAGATCAACGCGACAAACCCCTACACTGTCTTCACGCAGAGACTGAGCACGCGCAAGCCCCACTGTGCGCACCCTACGCTGTGCGCGTGGCACTCCTTGCTATTATGAATTCAAAGAGAATCGGGAAGGCTGGCGGTGAAAAAATCCACAAATGCTGCCTTGTGATCAGATCACCAAGACAAGTATGGACGCAATCCTGTTTGTAAACAACGTGGAAATTGTTACTTTCATTAGCGCAATATCAAAGCTCGCCTTGCTATTTTCTGGCATGTAATTAGATGCTTTCCTCACATAAAGGGCCCAGTAATTCTAATCGTGTTCACGAGTGAGCAAGCTAATGCCTTGCCATCCAAGCCTCTCCATTCATGGGGAAATATTCAATCAAAAAAAGACAATAATTAGCATTGGTGGTAAGCTGGCCGTTAACATGCCGGCTCCTAATTAAGTAATGTGATTGGAAGGGCAATGCCGTTTAAGTGTGTGCAATCTGTGGAAGGGGCTTCTGACAGAACAGGCTGCAGGTACAGATGGACACACAGCAGGGGGTCCTCCCCATGCGAACCATGAGTATTTTAAGTCACCACATGACCCTATTAATTGGTGGAGGGAAGTCGTCATTTTCTATGATACCATTGGCCGCGCTTCCCTGCTTGATCTTGGTGACAATGAGTTCATTCAACGGCAAACGAAAAAGTTCAAACGGCTAGACTTTACGACAGGAAAGGTGGTAACAACTAAAAGACACCCTCTCTATACATCGCCTTTACAAATCTATACATAATGGTGCGATATGACTGATGTGCATCCGTCCTGTATGTAGAAAGCTCTACAGGTTATATGACAAAGGCCTGTGAGTTACGTTATATATATTTTTTTATCATTGAGAGTTTTGAGTGCATTTTCCTATGCCATCAGGAAGAACTATGTGAGTCCTACAGGAAAGTCCCAATATGTAAATGCCAACATTTATTGTTTAGCTGTTAATGATTTTATTAGGCTTATTTCTGTGCACGTATGTTGTTGCAGGTAGGAGAACTGGGTCACAAGGAAATAAGAAGTGGCAGTTCAGGCTGGCACAATTTCGTCTAGAGGGTAGCTGGGAATAGATGGCATGCTTCCTGGAACCACAGTTGATAACTTCTGCCAACATTTATTATTTGTATACGTGGCTGAATCGGAGGGCTTTCCTTGATTCTAAGCACCCTGAATTTTTACAGAATTAAGTAAATGATGGAGAAACGTGAAATTGCATAGAATCACACAATTTGGTCAAATGAAGAACCCTGAGTGGAATTGTAGGCTCGTGGATTCTTGGTCAGCAATTTAGCCTTATGAGTCCACTACCTCCAAATCTTTAAATCGTAGTTCAATGTACATATTTATACAATGCTACAATGTAAAATACATGCATAACCCACCAGTACTGTAGGATGTGACTGTCCTCTGGCATGGTTAACGAACATACACCCCGGCTTGCCTTGAGTTCTCTTTTTATAATACGAGTCTTTATGTTTTGATTTGTTATGTTTTTTTTTTGCCACAGTGTGCTACAATCATGCATGTTTGCTGCAGGCATCACGTGCAAAGAGGCTCCATGGTGTGGTGGGCCACTCAAAGTGCACCACTCCTTTGGCGAGTGACTGCTATCCTCTCTCCGGATTATGATATACTGGCAATGGTTGGAGCATGTTGAATTATACATGAAGAGTGGGCATTTTTCTTCTTATGACCACTGCCAAAGTGCCTACTGCCTTCTCCCATTTGAATTGGCATGGTCGTACACTACATCCCTGTAGGAGATTAATGGCTAGTGTGTACATATTGCATTTATGTGGTAGGATAAACATGAAGCTTTTGTGTGTATACATGACTATGTGGAGACAGAAATCCATAGGAAATTCTGGTGAGCACCCCTCTGCACAGAATATTCCAAAGGTCCATTTGAAGTGGATCAAGTGGGATGGGGAATCGAATGGCCTTTTCATGTGCAGGATAGTCCCCCCCAGCCCCCTTCCTGCTTCCACTCTTCCCCTAAGGTGAGATGCAGACAGATGTGTAGCAGCCAGGTAGGGAAGAGGCTCTCTTGTTTTGTGCCTTTGTTCTTTATCTCCTAGTCATGGCTCACACTGCTCCACCCTTCTTCGTGCCGGACCCAGGGCAAAGGTTCTATTGCCCTGCAGTTCCCAGGAAAGAATGTCCACACCCTGAGCAGAACCTTGCAGTAGACTTTACAGTTTCCTAACCAGCTGTAAATATTGGTCCTTGCCTAGCCCACTGAACAATACCATCAAAACACGGAGAGTAGTGTTGGGGAGCAAGCTGCCTTCCTGGAGCTTTGGTTATTTCACTGCTGGCCCATCCTAATAGTGCACTACTAGTCTATTCTCCCATAAATATGCAGGGTTTGCTTCCCACCACGGAGAAGCCTTACTGCAAGAGGCTGGCAGAGAGCCGATATGTAATCCCTCCACTCAGTTACCATAAACTCTTGACATGAACAGGGATGTGGAATTCCTATAGCCCGACGCCCAGGACATATTGTTTGGGGTCATGGGCAACAAGTTTTCATGTATATTTTGTCCCTGGGACAAGTAGGCCCTACCCCCTGCAGCACAACAGTTTGGCTGCCAGTTTGCAGTACCACATTATGGATCAGGGAAGGGCACTGTCTGCAGTTAAGGTGATATTTTTGCCCATATGTTAATGCTGTTCAAACTTGTATTTATGGTTCATTAATTGAAAGCCTTTATTATTAGGGTGAGCGCTCTAAGTAAATGTTGTAAGCTCCGACTGCACTACTGACAGTGGTTCAAGTATAAAACGTGTACACACATTTTCAAAGTTTAGCTATATAAGGCTATGTATAATGCTCCCAGAATGCTCTTTCATTTGATGCAAATATTTGCGGAAGCTTGAAAGCAAGATTGATGATTCTTTGCTTTCAAAATAAAATGTTCATAAAAAATAAAAGTGGGAGCAAAGACATTTTGCTAAACTACTGTAAAATTTTAAGTACCATTTCTTTGCATCATTTAGTAACATGTTTTGATGCATGCTAGTATTTCCCTAAAATATTCACAATGGAAAATCAGTATAACCAGTTTCAATAAGATTATGGGAAACAAAAATAAACAAGCATTAGCAAAGCCAGTAGGTCTGAAATTGGTGGTCCGCTTTTTAGTTTTGTAATTTGTGACTTGTTTTGGCATGGTTTTTTGTAAAACCTTATTGGTGTGGGAGCTGCAGGGTCCTCACCATTATAACAAACATTGGCAAAAGCAAAAATTGTTTTTTGGTCTCAAAAAGCACAGACTGCCACAGTAGTTAGTGACACTGAATACAACTACTTTGTGTGCTGATATGCTCCTTGTGAAAGAGCAGAATGCCAGGAGAGAGAGAGAGAGAGAGAGAATGAATAAATATAAATAAATAAATATGAGAATGAATTTTAATAAACACAAAAGGTCACGGTCAACGCCAGCCCAAATTAGGGGCCCAATTATTAAAGAAAGTCTCAAAAGTGCACCCACGGTATATGTCCTTGCATTAAGTGCAGCTATACGGCTTTCGTGAAGTCCCAATAATTTACAGAAGTAGGACAATAAATAGTACTCCTAAAAAATATTTGTGGGGTGTCCTAGGAAGTACCGTAGGGTTTGGGGGAAATGGTTGGGGGAGGTGGAGTAGTCATAAAGGGAACGTCCAATTTTATACTCCTATGTTTTTGCTATTGTCTGTAAACCTTGTGGTGCTGCTTTCTTTTTCTACGTCCTGGAATTTTATGGTGTTGGACTGTAAGGCTGGTGTTTTTCTTTTTTTCTCTTCATTTTATTAATCAATAAACACAAAAATTTGTTTATCAAAAAAATATTTGAGAACTGCATTTTAGCATGAGCAAATACGCATGTGTAGATTTGCTCATGCGAAAATCTGAGTGTTTGCAAGTTCCCTTTCCCTCCAACCACTTTTTTTCCCAACTCTGGAAGAAGGTTCATTGTCAGGAGTAAATTTCCAACATTTCTAAGTATGGGAAAAGATTAGAGAAGAGTTATTGAAAACCCTTAAAACATGCAAGTTAGTAGGTTTGCAAAGACTCAAAAGGGCATTCTAACTCTGGAACTATTGTTTACCACTACCTTCAGCCCCAGTATGTAGTTCTGCGGAAGCATGGCAACATAAGGGGATTGCAAGTATTCAAACACTACTATGTTATGAGCCCTGGCATAATCAGAGAGGCTATATCAGAGCTCTTACATAATGAGATTGCTGCCATAATTTGTCGCTGCACTACATGGCACCAAAGGGCCAAGTGGATTTTGTTACAGGACAAGTAGATTTATGAAGCAACCTGCCCCATGGACAAGTAGATATTTTATTAAATTCCACAACCCTGCATGAAGGAGAATCAAGGAGACTGCACTGGGGTCGCCAAAGTAACCCTTCCCACATCTGATCAACCTCTTGAACATTATGGCAAGCATTAGCAAACCTCGGGCCTTAGTGTGTGGGCACCAGGTGCCAACGAGTTATCCATTGAAATCTCTCTTTACATTGTTCTGAATTGAGATACCTGACTATGCGGTGAGTTCTTCGGTACTTTTTGAATGTGGGTTTACTTGGCCTGCACAACTGCTTCAGAACACTCACAAGATTCCATCCCTCATTGCCGTACCAAGCCTGATTATTGGTACTGGTACACATTCAGCACAGCTGGATCAAGCTCATCTCTAGCTCCTGCTGTAGGCCGCCAGACAAAACCCCTAAACAGCCTCCACACATGCATCCTGAACTGGCAGAGTCAGATGAACATTTGCCGGTGCTCTTGCCATGGTGTGGCCAACACAAAAGGACAAGACTTGTGAAAAATCACATGACTGAAGAGCAGTACTACAAATCCAATCCATAACAGAAACTCTCATGGTCCAAGTTACTTCAAAGGAGGATACCCTAAGGGATGGAAGGCCTGATGCTAAGAAAAGCATGATCAATGGACTATGAGTGTCAGGGTGCACTGGGGCAGCCTAATGAATAAGTACCAAGTAATTGTAGTAAGTGTGACATGTTTATCTAGAGGCAGAAGGGTGCCTGAGACTTATTGTGACTGATCAGCTATTGTTAGCAACATGCTTTGAACTGTCCCAAGTAAATTTTAGATACCTCAAACTGGTTCATTGTTTATATAGGATGCGTTTCTTCTTTTGAAAGCTAAAGCACTGGTTTAGCATTGGATTACTACTTCATAACTGTGTGTGCCGAGTTCTGAGTCTCTAACCCCAAATCACCTCCCTGAGGGTACTTTGGACTGCTCCGCTACCATGAGTGTCAAGTGTTGAAAGGGGTTACTTGTTGATCAGTTATTTGTAAATTAGAAGTTCAGACTACAGGACAGCAGTGACAAATTACTCTAGTTGGAGCCCCACCTGCCCTGTGGCCCTGAAAAAAAGATTATAAAAATTACCCTCTTGTGTTTCCCTGTCTCGCCTTCAAAAAGTATGATTTGAAATGGTGCAATAGTCATCACATTTCAGATATACTTTTCAGACTAGAGAAAGTTAATCGCATGTCTAATGCACCAGATTTTAGTTCTGCATGCCATGGTGCCTGATCAGGTAACTGAAGAGAAAGAAGGAAACGCAAGAAGAACCTCGCATTACATTTCATTCTGCAGTTTCAAGAAGTATGAGTAGGTAGTCTTTGATAATAGCATACCACCACAAACTTGCACCCTCTCATGTCTAGTGGGCATGGGAGATGTTCCACAAAGACGTCATGTTTAGATAGAACACCATATCACCCAACAAAAGGCATGAACTATAAATAGGGTGTGCTAGTTTGGAGAAGCATTTGCAATGCAATAGGTCTCGCATTCGCGAGGTTTTGAGTTATTGGCATTGTAAATTACAATGCCTTTTAATTATGTGTCTGAAAACCTACAAGCGATGCGCAAACACGCACTTTCTACTTATGGTCGTTGCTTACGAGAAGCAAAGCTAGCAATAACTGCGCCTCTTTTACTACCAGCCTTGCCTCTTGTAAGCAACAACTAGAAGTACAAACTGCATGTTTACGCACAGCTTGCAGGTTTTCAAAAGATATAAATAAAAGGCATTGTTATTTACAATGCCAATAGCTCAAACTCTAGCAAATGCGAGACCTATTGCATTGCAAATGCTTGTTTTAAATTTCTGTGTACCATCTGCAGTTTAACCCATGAGGCTTAGCTTGTTCTGGTATATTACGAATGGTACCAGATGCCTTGAAAATTCATGAAATTATCTCTAGACCAACAGATTGAGTTACTCGAGCAACAAGGTCGCCAATATATCTTGTTTTCGTAAAATTGGATCAAAATATGTATTTTAGTTGCATTTTTCTTTTAATTCAAGGAAATTATTTAATTAAATCCAAGGCTTGTTTGTCACTGAACTAATGCATCCACCGCAGGAATCTGTGTTTCCCCCCTAGAAACATGTTCATATCCCAGTGAGTCCATTCACCTTTTCAACCTTCCTTGGTTGATTAAATGAATACCAAATGATTTGGGTAACACTAGCACCAAAGGGCCCTTGGGGTGAATTTGCGCTTCACAAATAACCTTTTCTGTTTATTTCATTTTCCATCATGAGGTAGTAGTGCTGGGGGAGTCAATCGGATATTAGTGTGCATTGGACATTTCCCCCACTATATCGCATTTCCCAGGAAAAACTGACATAACTTACTCTGTCCTATTCTAGTGGGGTTCTGAGACAAAACAAAACCAATCTAGTGGGGTTCTGAGATGTGATCCTGACATTTGATCTATTTCTTACTCCTTCCAGTCTGCCAGTGGTAATGCTGACAGGTTATAGCCTTTGCTCCAAGTCTGCCAATCTCTCAGAGATCATCCTGACAGCTGATTACAGTGCTGTCTGGACGATATAGCTGTGGACTTATAGTATTGATTTTTTCTGTTATAGGTGAACACTCCCAAGTATCTGCATGTGAAGTGCTCTTTTATTATTAAGCCTGAACTTGCTGAATGTCTCTATCACCCATGACTTGGGGCCTCTGTGCAGGTATGCAACTGACTGCTGCCCAGATATATCAACCTCTCAGGAGCTGGTTATAGAGAGGCAGTTATTCATGCCATAGAATACAAAATCTGTTTTTATTAAATACAGACAGGTGTTGGCAAAGTAAATGCCTTGGTTACTAAAATTATACATATATGATATTGCATTTCAGGCACCCAACCATGGAATAATTGAATTCCTTCTCAGCATGTGACTAATACACACACCACCACCTCCTCCTCCCGCCTCCCTTCTTCCATCTTTCTCCACTCTCTTTCCCACCTTCCTCCTTCTCCTCCCTTTTCCTCCCCCTTCACCTCACCCCCCCTCCCCCACTTTGGATGCTTGTTGGTGACCTAAAATATGTGTGTCCACTGATGGGCTCTGTTGGGACGGAAAAGTTCTCTGCATGGGTATAGACCTGTACCCCTGTCCTGAGTGGCAACTGTACTGATGTCTCGATCCCTGATGCTGTTTTTAGGTCTCACCTGAGCCAGCGCATGCGCTGCTCTGGCGAGAGTTTTAGTAAGTGGGTTTTGGAAGTGCAAACAACAGTTTGCTGGCGACCAACTTGCGTTCACGCGAGCGTGCACGCGCGATCACGCGCCATATGGCTTCCCTCGCCATCTGCTCGCGATTACTTTCACTTTCGCGGCCGTGTCAGTTTTTTTTCCTTCTGTCTTCTCTCTCGTCATTGCACCCTTGTTGCTTGCAGTCGCCTGCCGCCTGTCGTTTTCAGCATGGCTGTCTTTGAGCCCAGAACAGCTTGTACATGCTGTGAGCGTTTTCAGGCATGCTGATTACGTAGAGCCTACGCACTAAAACATGTGCCTGACAAAATGATTTTGAAACGGGCAGTGACTTTTTAATATCTTGTGCCACATGCAAGAGAAATGAAACATCCTCACTTTATTCCGCCCCAAACCTACCTTACTTGTATTTAAAGGGAAAGAAACCTCGCATAACTCACTATGAACTATACTTGCCTGATCTCACATCTCTTTTCAGGAGTTACTATTTCCACCCTAGTACCTTGACTGCTCTTCCAGTCCCAGGGTGGATGCTAATGTGACTGTCTTGTGGCCTATAGATTGTTTTCAGAGTCAAATTTTGTGGTTTCGTTCTGAGATCTCTGTGTGTTATAAGCATCACAGGATGGCAGCCCATGCTGTGCACTGCCTCCCCTTCTGGTCTGCCCCCAGTACAAAACATAGGGGCACCCGGTGTTTTTTTTCTGGAATGTTTCTAAAGTATATTAAGGAATGCCTTTTCTTTCAGAGACACTAAGGACTTCTCTTGTGTGGCATGCTTGCAGGAACATCTTCCATCTACTCTGAGAGTGTGGAATCCCTAATTTACCCGTGTAATGGTTGCCATTATTTCTAACAGGCTTTACATACAATTTCCACCTTCTTTAGAACGGTGATATTTGCACTGCCTTGTTTGTATGGGGTACCAGTGCTCCACTATGAAACTATTCGTAGGTAAGGGTACCCACATGAACACTTGGGTTGCTCACTGGACTATGCAGGTTTTTATTGCATTTTGAGCTACACAGCCGACACTGAGGATTGTCTTTCCACTTTGGTTTCTTACGACGATCGCTCGGAAAAGTATTGCTACTGGGTCCTGCATATTCCTACTAGAGGTAAGCTTATAAATGTGTTTTGCTTTTTTTCTCGAACATCATTTTGTCACTGGCAAAAATAATGGGCATTATCTCTCTTTCACATATTGATGAGAATCAATTGTCTATCTGGATCTCTATCGCTTGCTTCCAACAGTACTTACATGGGCAATTTTGCTTTGCCAAATTATTTTCTACACACAGAATATACTATTAAGTAATACAATTCTGTTTTACAAAGTTGTTAACCTCTCATACTCCTGTCCCGACACCTTGAAATCACGTATGTGGTGACATTTTGACACACTTTTCAGGACTGCATATATGATACCCCTCAATAGGGGAGCTGTTCCTGCTGGCAATGGTAACGGCATTCCTTTTTTTGTGAATATTTGTATTGAGTTTACTTTATAATGTACTGCATCACAAGAGGGTTGAAGGAACAGAAACTGTAATGTCACACAGACACCATCGGAATGTGACAATCGCATGATTACACTGGAATTGTATTCATTTTTATCGCACTCAGATATACAATATTTCAGTCAAAGTAATCCTTAATGGTAAGATCCCATCACTTAAGGTAGGTCTTTATTGGGTGCATCAGTAAGTTTAGTCAAACGGTAACTGCATTACTAAGTGCAAATCATCAAACAGTAAACAACCTAGCAATGTTATGGTCCCAGTGTAGTTTGACCACTTCTTCTAGCAGCGTGCTCCAGCATTCTCTGTGGCAACAGCTTTGCAGTCCTCCTCTGGCGAGCACCCGACATCTCAGGGTAGGTCACTCCCTCACCTAGCACATGAGTGCTGCCCATCTTGATACCCTGACTGCTGCTCTCCTTTGTACCACGTTGAGTTCAGCATTTTTGACTCTGCTCCCCTTCTCAATAGTTGAAGAATAGCGAAAGACCCTCAGTTAAGCCAGATGTCCATGGCGGTTATGTGACGTTACCCCGCATGCATTTACCCCGCAGTTTTTACTCCACAAAATCTTTTACAACGCAGGGCTTTACAACGCAATTCGTTACAACGCATTCCCCATTCCAACGCAATTACTATTCTAACTCCAGGGGGGCGTTAGTTTGGGGAATGCGTTGTAACAGTTTTGCGGTGTAAAGCCCTGCGTTGTAAAAGTTATTGCGGAGTAAAAAATGCGGGGTAAAGCCATGCAAAGTAAAAAATGCGGGGTAAACAACGTTTATCTTCCATGGCAGATGATTGTTGCTCCTTTTCTGTCTGTGAACAACAGCCAGTCTTCTCATTGAACCTCAGCTCCCTGCTACTTGGGCCTCATCTTCTTCTGCAAATTAGCACTTAGCTTTCAGATACACTTCAGCTCTCTTCGTTTCCCTCAGCCGGAAGTAGTATAGCACTGATGGAGCACGGTCTTGTCCTTAAAGACTCTCTGGGGTTCATTCAAATCCTTTACTCTCCAAATTCTTGTTTGTTGTAATGGTAATGAAGTGCAGCCTTACACGTAGAACAAAAAACCAGGACACCGCAATGTTAAAAAAGGCTCAACCGATCTTCATTTAGGCAGCATGGTAGATAAGCAGATTCAATGCAGACCACCCATCACAAGCTAGGATGTTATCAGTTAACTTTCCAGGTTATTTCTTTCTCTGGGCACACAGTTGACAATGGTAGACATCTAGTAGAAGACTAGTTCCACTATCTTATCCATTCCTGAAATTCAACCATCACACACAGGAAAGAGACAACACAGGAAATCTCAACATTCTCTGAACCTTTAAATTCAATTAAAAAAAATTCTAGGCACAGTCATAAAGGAATGCAGGATAAACAAGCATTGGCATAGCCAATAGGTCTCGCCTTTGGGACCTTATAAGTGTTTAGTTATCCAGCACAATATCCTTGGTGCAACAACATCAACTGTTGCATGGCTAAACACTTATAAGGTCCCAAAGGCGAGACTTATTGGCTATGCCAATGCTTGTTGTTCTTGTCATAGGCGAACACGGATCATGCATGTGCGCCAGAACATAGGGATGTCTTGTGAATTGCGGTCTTGTTGGACTGGGAGGGGCGCCTAAAGTGCTCCTCTCATAGTGGTGGAAGGCTACTACCTTCACCGGGAGTTAAGCTGCACAAGCGCGGTGGTGGCAGCATACAATGTAGGGATAATTAAGAGTGAACAGGTCCTTTTTAACCCGTGTCTCTGGAGTGTGGCCTCCCAGCTCACTCAACCTTTTTAAAGTTCTGCTGGTAGGTTTTTAACTCCCCCTCGGCCTACATCAGTTAAATGTAAAGTGCTGCACAGCGCAGAAGCGGTGACTCTGAGCTGGATGTGTGTGTGCCTGGGAAGGGAACAGTAGAGGGATAGAGCTGTCCTGCGCAGTGCATGCATGGTGAGTGCTTGTACTGTGTGTATGTATACCAGAGAAGAATAGATTACATGAGAGATGTAGTGCTGTCCAATTCGTACGAGTGTGTTTGCGAAAAGTACAATCATAAAGGGTGAAGTGTTGTACAGTGCAGGCGTGGTGAATGTGTGTGCTAGCAGTGAGTGTGTTCGCAAGTAGCACAGTGTGGCGCAATACACGAAGACTACTGTACTAAGCAGTGCGTGCAGAGTGAATGTGTGTGCTGGATGTAAGTGTGCCTGGAGTGGCACAGTGCATGGAGGTAACAGTACTAGTTAGTTTTTGTGCTGTATGCATACACTGAGTGCAAGTGTTCCTGTAATGGTACCTTACATGGAGGTCGCAGGGTTCCATTTTGAGAAGCCCAAGCCTACCGGGTGAAAACACGAGGAATGGAGGAATCCCGACAGACAGGTTTATGCATTGCTGCATTCCTGTGACCTAGGTGGGACACACTGAAGAAAGGAGAGAGAGAGAGACTCCCTCGTTCACTTAAAATGATGCTCTTTGATTCAGTGAGAGATCACAAGGAAGGGCCCTCTCAGGAAGGAGATGAGGCTGATGAGGGAATTATAAAGAGCAGGGCTGAGAGCTCGGGATTAACCTTTTGATGCACATATCACTGTGACGGACATCCAGGTGTGAACTTTAGTCACTCCCATGGCCTGTTGTGGGACTATCCGCTTTGGAGTCTCTCCTGCTGTGACATACAGCCTTTCATGAGGAATAAGAGCGGAGAGAAGGGTGTACTTCAAAAGAAGCAGAACCCCAACATAAAACTTCAAAGACCCAGATCCTAAATCACATTTGGTGTCTGGAAATAGACTATAAGAAGGGGAGCTTGAGATGCCAAAATTTGTCACCTGCCAAGCAGCCAGGCTGTGTGAGGAGTAGATGTTCTGCAAAACTTCTGTCTGTGACCAGGACTTGGGTCATGGCCTGCTATTCACCCTGTTGGGTGAAGTGACATCACCCAGGGAAACAAAGGCTACCTGCTCTGGAGGGAGCTAGGTCCAGTGGGGAGCCCAATCATGTGGACTCGTGGTGCAACTTATGAGGGGATGGCTGCTGCAGTGTTCGGGTGTTGCCTGTGTGCAAATTCTAGTAGTTGACGCCCCTCTCCCTCCCTGTATGCCAGAAGAGTGCCGCTGTGAAGATAGCCGCGAGAAGAGTACCGGGTGAGATGAGTGAAGCCTGCGTGGCGCCTGTTGCGATGACCCTGTATGCCAGGAGAGGCCGCCATGAAAGTATTGCTGGAGTGCAAGTGCTGAGTCCTGTGCAGAGCCTAGTGGCGACCCTTTATGCTAGGAAGAGCCCCTGTAGTACGGACTACCGTGTGTTGCGGGCTGGCGCCTTAGCTGGTAGCGGTACTGCTACCCCATATACCAGAAGAGGGTGCCTCTATCAAGAATTTTTGAGGATCGGTCCGTCACCCCCAACTTCCTGTTGGAGAGCACCAGACATACTGTGCAGGAGGAGCACCGTAGCTTCTCGGATCGCTGCTGGAGCCAGCATTACAAGCTCAGGAGAGAGCGCCCACATGCGGGGTGCTGCCACGCCTCCAGTTTGCAACCGACTCTTCCACCAGGACCAGAGTGAGTGCCCGTGGTCCGGGCACCCACTGAGACACTGCAACCTTCCTCGTTGCTGGAGTGTGTAAGACTGGTTACGGGTCTACCAAGACACTTTTGACTACTTTGCTAAGAGTCTGAGTGGACTCTTGAGTTAAGGCCTACTATCGGGCATTCTTTGGATGCAGCCACCAATGAATGGGGAATAACCCCAACCACATTACATAGAGCGGATGGGACAGGGATTTGTAAACAGAACATTAGAGCCCGACTTCAAAGGGAATGTGTTATTGTTCATGTATGTTGTAATACTACTTTGAATGCGTAGAGTCCGAAATAAAATTATTTTTTTAATATAAAAATAAGCATTTGACTGGAAATCGATTTTATTGATACTGCTGTACACTCTTTGAGTTATGAGTCTTGTTCACTAACCTGTATTCACACTAACACCCACCACCATCATATTCCCGAGAGAGCCTTGGCATGCTCGACCACAGCTACCACTGAGTAAAGTGCTTAAGGGGTACTTGGCCCAGTTGCTCAGGATCCATAGTAAGTCAAGCCCTGGGACATCAGGAGTAAAAGGCCTCAAACCCCCACTGTCGGGCCCAGTAACCCCTGTGTGTCCCGTGGCTCTCTGAAAGGGGTTCTGACAATTGGCAGCAAGCAGTGAAGTGCCTAACGTTTAGGAGCCTAAAAACAGAGGTGGCATTGGCCAGTACTAGTTTGCACCAGTAGTGCAGTAAGTCCAGTTTTATTTTCTTTAACGCACAAAGGCGACACTCATATACAGTAAAAAAATACAGGGTTGGGAATTTACCTCGGCACCGTGGCGTAGATTAGATGAAGTAGTTATGTAGGTACAGAGGGTAGAGCATTCCTAGGAGTAGGGACATATAGGTCCTTGCTAATTTTATTAGGGACAAGTTTGAGTCACTGAGTAAAGGGATAAGGCTGTAGTTAACTCTGGGTAGGGAACCATGGTAGGAACCCTTGAATAGAACTCTGTGGATTCATGCTCTAGGATCCCCTTAGCACAGATATGTCCCAGACACACGCCAAGTGTGTCCCCTAATATATTTTTCATAGTTTCACCAAGACACTCGCCACCTTTTAGTTTCTAGAATATCTCCGGTGTGTACACCACCTCAAATTTCTAGGGTACCACTCACACCAGTTCCAGGAGTAAACCCTTTGGGTGGGTTGAGTCTAGTAGAGACCCTGAGCTTGCAGTTGGCACTTTGGAGAGCTAAAGCTGAGGAAGATGAGAAAGCCAGAGTTTGAGAGGGAGAAGCCAAGACTAGCTCACCGAGAACAAGAGAAAAGGAGACGGGAGAGATGGGAGGAATGGACCCGGGAAGAAAAATGCGAGAAATGGAGAGAAAGGAAGTAGAAACAGAAGGAAATAGGAGAGTTGGAAAGGGATCAGCTAGTCCTTGAAGGAGAGGAACGTAGGATGGCAGCATTGACAACTCATTTTGGGTTAAGTGACTCTACTTCTAATTTAGACCAGGTTTAGGCCAAAGTTTCAAAGAACCTTGTGCATGTGTTTGTGGAAGGTCAGGATATTTTGAAATGGTTTGTGAGCTTTGAAAAGGCTTGTAAGGCGCAGGCCTTAAATGAGGTGCCTACGGCAGCTGCTTTAATGGAGCTCATGCCGTTGGAAGGGACTGCAATCATTGAGTTAAGGCCTTTGGCAGACCAGAGGGTTGAGGAGCGAATGAAGGAAGCTCTTGTTAAGCGGTTTGGGCTGAAAACTGCTCAACACCTGCAGAGCTTCCGTGATTGCAAGAGAGTTAATGGTGTTCCTCTGAGACTTGGATTCATGGTGTATTACATGATTGGAATGAGTGGGTAAGAGGGTTGTTGGCCAAGAATTTTCATTCCCTTAACTAGTTGATGGTGAGAGGGACTCAAGGAGGAGTGCTGTACCTCACTTAGGCAATGCCAGTCTGATCTGGCTGAAGGGGATCCAACAAAACTTGCAGTGTTGGCTGTCAGGGTTCACAAATGGCTAGAACAGCACAGTTCTAAGCCAAAAGGGGAGAACTCCTCTCCACAGACTAGTTCCAAATTGTATGGTAAGGTCAGGGTAATGATCATGGCACTCGAGAAGGACCCAGGACACATGGGAATCCTATTGGTGTAGCCAGAAAGAAGAATCTGGATCAGGGAAGGCAAGGAAGTCCTTCCACGTCCAAGGCGATCACTTGCTTTAGATGCCACAAGATGGGACTTTTTAAAACAGACTGTCAAGAGAAGGAACTTGACCCAGCGACACCCGTGATGGCAAGCATGTTACACATGGGTAAAGATACCCGAAAGGGACCAATTGCGCTTGTCCTTGTAGCCGTGGACATTTAAAAAAATAAATATTTCTTTTTATTGTGCAATAAAACAACAATACAGATGGCACTTAATACATTCTTCAAATCACAATAATGATGTAGTGGAACTTGAATCAAACTTCTATCAATAGCATGTCTCTTGATCAGATCAACCTTTGCCGCTACGAATCTAAATCTTCTTGAGACTTATCTTTTGGTAAGTTGGGTGGAGTACTTATGTTCCCTCTGTAATCGTTGCACTTGCTCTATATTTGTACCCACTTCTTCGGGCACCCCCTGGATACATATACTGTCTTCTCCCGAAACATACACCAATCCATGTCTTTTTTCCAGTCCCGCACTGTTGGGGCCTCTCTTCCTCCCCACTTTCTAGCTATACTCCTCTTAACCACCATCTGACCTAGCGACACCCATGTTTTCTCTTTACCCACCAAATCCGTTGGCTCCCACACATTCAGTAGACATCTTTTAGCCTCGGGTATTAGGCTCCTCCCCAGCACCTCCCCCATGCATTTGATAACTTTACTCCAATATCTACCCTCGTGCGGGCACTCCCAAATAATATGGAAAAATGTACCTTCCTGACCGCACTGCCTCCTGCAACTAGGGTCTTCCCTATATCCCATTCTGACCAACATTGGCCCGGTGACATATATTCTATGTAATATTTTTAACTGCACTAGTCCAAGTTTCGAGGAAATTGCCACCTCTTTTGGTGAAGCTAGTGCCTCTATCCAGTCCTCCTCCTCTAGCCCTGCCAAGTCACTCTCCCATTTTGCACGGAGCTGTAGTAGGGAGTCGGGTGAATGATTGACTAGTTTTAGGTACGTCAGAGAGATAGCTTTTTTTAGGCATATACCCATCCAGGAGCCTATCTTCGAGGGGGGAGGCCTCAGGAGGGGTCTCCCCCCCCCCCCCCCCCCGAGCACTGCCCTCAGTGCGTGCCGTATCTGTAAGTACCTGAATCGTTCAGTCTCCGCCATCTCATATTCTTGTTTTAACATCTCAAATGACACCACCTCCCCCTTTTTCCAGAGGTCACCCACCCTAGTTATCCCGATAGTATCCCACTTGTCAACCCCTTTAGTTCGCCAGAGTGAGCCGAGTTGTTCCGTTTCCCATAATGGGGTGGCTAATGTTATTTTGTGCGTCAAACCCATACTCTTGTGTGACATATGCCACACCTGGATCGAATGTTTCGTGGGACCTGTCAGATTAATTTTCTTGGGCTTCGAATAAAGCGCACGGGTATGATTACTCCCAGGCAATAGCCATCTGTCCATTGCATATCTGGGGTCAGTTGGAAGTCGATATACGCAATGGTTGATGGCCGCTAGTTGTGCAGCCCAATAGTACTTTTTGATGTTGGGCAATCCAATACACCCATCATACCAACTTCTGACCAATTTTGAAATTGAGATTCGCGGCGGATTGTTGCCCCAAAGCAGCGTTCTCTGCGCCCTTTCTATTTCAGCAAAAAAGGACGCGGGAACCGGGTCTGGCGAATTGTGAAGTACATACAGGAATCGAGGCAGCGACATCATTTTGAAGAGTGCCGCCCATCCTAGTAGTGACAGTGGCAGATTCTTCCAATGCTCTACATCCTGTCTGAGTCTCTGCAGTGGTGGCAACAAATTAGACGTATAATACAATTTGGGGTTGCGTGTAATAAACAACCCTAGATACTTAAATCCCTCTGTGGCTATTGTCACCTTGCAATCTATGGGCAGGGCGGGCGAGCAGGCTCCTGTGTAGCACAAACACAAGTGATTTTGACCAGTTGATATTGTAACCAGAGTAGGTACCAAAATTCGTAAAAATATTTAATACCCTATGTAGAGATCTCTCTGGTGAGGCCAGGTACAATAGCCGTGGACTTTTGGGAAAGGGACCCAGATGCTCTGAAGCACATAAATCCTAACACAATGGGATTTGCGCAGAAAGTTAGTATCAGTGGGAGGAAAGTGTCTGCACTTAGGTATACTGGAGCCTTCCTCACTATGGCTGTGAGGAAGTACCTTAAGCCTGAGGAGATACTCTATGAAACCAAGGATACAGGTTTGGTAGCCAGTACAGAGAGTATGGAGTACCTCCTTGCAAGGAGAATCCGCAAGGCGGCCTTGATTGATGTTTCAACAAGGGAAAAGCAAGGCGTTGGGTGTCTCTGTGGCAATCACCCGATTGCCCCTGGCTTGGAGCCAGGACCAGAAGCATTTATGGTTTGGGCAACATCAGCTCTATTAACCAGAGCACAGGCTGCAAATCAGTCTTGGAGTGAGACTGGGATCATCTCCGATTTGCAGGAGCCATGACAAGGTAGTTTGCAGGAAAGGGCAAATTTCGTGGAGGCAATGGCCATAGAGGTCATCTCTTCTGCTTAAGGGGGAGGGGAGGATGAGGCTCCCAAAGCGGACCAGCTGCTGGAGTCTGGGTCACTTCTAGATCTTCAGAGCTTTTTAGCTGCTGAGTGGCCCACCCGGGAACATTTTTGCAATATGCAGGAGTGCCCCACGCTTGTGGGACTTTGGAAGGAAACCCAGGAACAGGTCAGCAAAGGTGTGGTCGGAAAACACTATGTTGGCTGGGAGGATGGTCTACTTCACAGTGAACCCTGAGCCAGGAACTAGCAAGAGGCTAGTGGTTCAGTTCGTGCACAGGAATTTCCTGTTGTCACTGGCCCATGAAGTGTCTTTAGCAGGACACTTGAGGATTAGAAAAACCCAAGATAGGTTGGACCCCTGTTCTACTACTGCCCATGGATGCGCAGAGATGCAAAAAACAATTAAAGCTGATTGTAAATGTTGTCCTCTTGGTCGCTTTTTGGACACCTATAAGCTAAAATAAGGGGTAATATTTTCCCGTGTACCTTGCACACATTCTGTGTTTTGGCAATCACAAACATTGTTTAAAACTGTCTAACAAAAGAATTGAAATGCAGCATTGTTCGAGGTGGAATAAAGTTAAATAAACACGGCCTTACATGCAAGGTCCATCTTGTTTGAAGTAAGAAAATGTGCTTCACATACTGCTTTCACTTGCATTGTTGGGGGGGCTGAATTTATATTTTTTTACATGTCCACACTAACTCATTTGCACCACAATCACAAAAAGTTGTGGCACAGCTGGGACTTGAATGGGGGACTCCAGCTTCAGAGGCCACAGCTCTGCACATAACGAAACACATAGCAATGCAAGTCTCCTTTTTTGCAGATGAGTGGGCTTTGACGCTGGGGAACCCGTATAAGTCCAGCTTCAGCATTGGAAGAACATTTTCTAATGAGGCCTCTCTTGTGCATGACTGAAAACTTAGTTCCACAGCAACGCAGAGGTCACCCCAGGCGGGACCGACGCACCGCCAAACCCACGTGAAGACCGCCCACCGTATGATAACTTTTTTAGTCATTGGCGGGCGTTTCCTCTGCCGTTCCCACGGCTGTGCCTATAAAATAGGCAACGCAATGGGAACGTCAAAGGAAGTTCCAGCACGACATGGACAGAAAAGTCCATGCCGTGCTGGATCTTGTGTGCATGCACACAGGGTGGCACATGTTGTGCTCCCCTGTGTGCATCCACAGGGCGTGAGGCACAAGGGGGCCCTGTGGCCCCCTTTGTTTCATCTCCGCCAGGGTTTTCATGGAGGAGGAACGCCATGAAATCCCTGGCGGAGAGGAAATCCTAATATGCTTGGCGGGACCGCCAAGCATATGGATGCCTCTGGACCGCCGCACCACCGCCCTTAATCATTTTGCGGATGCCTATCATACTGTGTGTAATACAGTTTTACAATAATAACCTGCATATTCATAGTGCTTTTTGTTACAAGGTGGAACCTCGCAGTACTATAAATATACTGTTCTCACTGCACCAATCAGGATTCCTTTCTTTTACTCTATGATCACACATACTGGCATCTGCAGTGATCACAATAACCAACTGAGGTTCCATAACGTAAAAGACTACATTTCCCACTGATTAGTTTAACTTGCGTTTATTTTTGCATTTAAGGTTTGTGTTTTTTTTTTTAATATGCAGTCACCAGAATATTTGTTTCTTTTTTTTGTTAAGTCTTTCACTATGAAAACCATGGCACAGATTACAGTTCTTATTTTTTAAAACACTTCAACCCTGCATGGAAATGAAGGCAACCAGGAAATGCACCAAATAAACAAAGTTACCCGTCCAGGCCATCTTTACTTACAAGTACTTACAGAGGTATTTGCACCACCACAGGGAGTGCATTCTGGGACCCCCAGAGTGGCGCGCCCCACAGTTTAAAAACCTCTGTTCTAGAGAAAGGTGACCGTGATCCAGCGGCGTACTAGCAACAGATACTCCACTACCATATACTCACCTGGGCCCATATAACTCACTTTCTCCAAATACCAAGTAAACCGCTGGAGCTTAGTTTATAAATTTTCATCAAATCAGGATTAGTTATCTCACATTTAACTAAACCTTTCACTGATCAAAAGTTCTTTCCTCTGGTCAATGGACCATTAGGTGAACTAGTTGATGGCGATAATTAACATAACTTATTAAACGCTTTCTATTTAAATGAAATAATCACAGACTTGGGAAGTTTTAAAATCTTTATCTAAGTTAATTTAGTGTGAACCATCTCAAAGTTTCAGTACAAACACCCTCATTCACAAGAGTGTCAATTCAATCAAATCGCATTTAAATCAATAGCAATTCAGATCCATACAATAACTTGCTCAGAAAGAAGAGGACAGAGAGAGAAGAACATCTATTAATGCGGTGAATTCATATTTACCAAGAATGGTGTCAAGACCAACCCCCTGGCCAAGGGGCTGGTAAGAGTCCCCCAGGATAGATCAGGAGACAGACTTCAGGACAGGAATCAGGACAGGATACTTCACCTCTCTAAATACCGACGACTGCGTCGCACCCCTCTCTGACACTCTCTTCCTCCTCGTGGTTCTTCCGCGATCTTCTTTCCAACCCAATTAAATTAAATAGATGGTTCTGCATTCGATTTCTTCATCAGCGTCTCACAGCATCAGCACCACCCCCAGCACCGACAACATCCCGAGCTCTGCTTCTGTGCTTCCGTAAAAGCCAAACTAACTAACTAAAACTACCTCAATTATACCTTTCCATAGCAATGTACCACCCATTAATGTTTCAATTTCGCAAAATACTAACTCTGATTGGACAGGCGAGGGAGAATGATCGTCACACCATACTTACATTTCACTTATTTCATTAAACCATTGTTTTCAAGTCCCTCCCCACAAACTTTATTAAATCATTTCCTTTCCCATACATCTCCAAACTTTATTAATACAAAATGTTGCAACTTTATGAATAAACTTCTTCATATGAACTCTTCACCCTCATGTTCCCAGGGCACATCTTCGCTGGCCTTGGACGCGTGACAAGTCCTTGCTCATCTTTCATTATTTTCTCTCCAGCACGCATGCGTGGGGTTACGTCAGTCAGCCCACTTCAGACGAGCATTGAAGGCCCAAATGCGCACTAATAATAAAGTCAAAAGAAGAGATGTTATGCTCAAAAATAAATGGTTTCACTGTATACCACCAACCTCTACTCTAACCCACTTTAATTATTATTACCCTTTCTGCATTTGCGTTAGTATAAAACTTATTTTCTATTTCAGCCAAGCAGGTGCCATGCATGTGAGCTTTCAAGCGCCCATTTTATCGTCTATTGCGCAGGCGCCAGATTTTCCCTCCAAGCATTAGTACGTCATACTACGTAGATGTAGTAGACGCATGCGCAGTAAAGATCCCTTGTTAAAGTGCGTTTTAGTTCTTCGTTCATGTTATTGCGGTCAGTAAACACATAGGCAAGCTTAATTTTCTTCCGCGTGTTAAGGAAATGCGTATTATTAATCACAAAACACGTTGTTAGTAATTCGTTAGTGAGTTAAACGAGAGGATTGCTTCCGAGCAAGTCTCATTTATGAGTCCTTGCTCCATCAATCCCCTCTCTGATGGCATCTTAAGCCATCACAAAATTACCCATCCCATCCCAGATACCAACTTTAGCACTTCTCAGTTTTCTCTATTTCTCCTCTCAATTTTTCATCAATCAACTCGTTTCCTTCTAAGTCCCTCATTTTCTTGTATAATCTGCCTTTCATTTCTTCCAGCTGTATTTCATCATATTTTCTTTTTCGTTTCTGTCCCTTTCCTTTTCTTTCAAAATGTATCTTCTCTTTCCTTCCTTTTCTACAACACTTATAGGTAATCATCATTATCATCACTACGGTTATTATCATGACTAAGGGTATTATTATTTGACCTAGTAAACTTTTCCCAAAACTTTTGTTAGTTTCCCATTTCCCTATTGATGTTATACTTTTTGTTAGTCTTCCCCATACACCGTCAACCTCCAGTTGGGTCAAATCTTTATGCATTCTTGTAATGTTTTCAATATATCCTTTAATTTCTCTGCTCTTGTCCGGAATATAAGTGCAGCAATGTTGAATTTTCAACATACCACAGACTCCACCTTCTTTTGCTAACAATATATCAAGAGCAAGACGGTTCTGTAAAACCATAGATCTAATTGCAACCATTTCTGTGTTAATCATTAAGAATCCTCCTGCAGTATCTGTAGAAAGACGATCAACTATGGTTGATAACTTACAAATTTTCTGTGAATTAAGAATGACTCCAACTGAGGGTATCAATGCACTAAAAATATCTCCTACAATTTCAGAAAAACTAGCTCTTCTTCTACGTGTTAGTCCATTAGAATTTCCATTGGTTCCACTGATTTTGTCTACATGATAAATTTTTTGAAAAACTATTCCAAAGTAACAGCTCCCGTACCATCTTGCAGGTAACTTATAATAGGCATTGTTCCCACAAACATAATACACTCCTGGAAATACTGGATCAGTTCCCCCTTTTAGTCCCCACCCTCCTAAAATTAGGAAGTTGTGTTCACATTCACTGGAACCAATGTAATTATTGTTATAATCTGTCTTTAATCTATGGAGTCAGAATTTTCCCCTTTTCACAAAATCCAGGGACATCGCAGCATGAGCCTTGCCATTTGCATAGATTCCCTCTTTCTCAGCCCATGGAGGTACATGGGTTTTCTGTTCAGTCACTTTCTTTATTAAATCCTGTCTCCTTTCTTCAACTAAATCCCAAAATTCTTTTTCTTCTTTTCTTAATGTACATGTTAGATTATCTTTATGTGCCTGAACTAAATCTATTGAACTCCTTGTTAAGAAAAATTCACCCATAGACTGTGCACTTTTACTACTGGCTTCATATTCTTTCTAATAGGTAATTCTGAAAATACATCTATATCTGAATAAAAATATTGAAGTCTCCCTGTAGCATAAAATAAACTTGATAAAATACTACATGACACACCATACGTCAAAGGTATATGGTGATACGTCACCCTTCCGATACTGATGAGGGTAACTTCATACACACGTAACAGTTACTAATTTCCATAGTATTCACATACTGAAATAACAATCTAATAAATACATTTGAAGACGTATTATAATCTGATTCATTGTGATAATTCACTTCATCTTCTACCCCCTATTTCTATTTTAGTGTCTTTTATTTTATCTGCCTTAGCATTAGTATCTGTATTATTCTTGTCACTTGTTTTCATTAACAAAGGTACTCCTACTGTTAGGAATAGCCATACTAATGCTACTAATAAAATTCTATAAAAACAATCAAACATTTTCCTTTTAATCCACGTTTTGGTTTCTCGGTAACTTCAGTTTCAGCCATTTTATTCCTGAGAAAATTGCTTTTCTCTTATCTTTTCTTTGTCAGT
The DNA here is from genome assembly GCA_963921515.1 of Calotriton arnoldi. Taxonomy (NCBI): domain Eukaryota; kingdom Metazoa; phylum Chordata; class Amphibia; order Caudata; family Salamandridae; genus Calotriton; species Calotriton arnoldi. The sequence goes on from CAWUFW010001310.1 coordinate 927,338, forward strand.
TTGACTTTCTTTATTGCTCTTAAGGAGGCCTCAATTTGCTTTCATCAATCTGAACAAAATGAATTTCTTCTGTTTCATCAGTCAGATCTAGGGATTCAAATTCCTCGAGTATTATGTAAGTCCATTCGGGAGCCTTGTAACTCCTGTTTAAATTTCTCAATCTTGGACTTCTTCGAGTTATTTTTGCCATGGTTTGTTTAGATTGTGTCTGACTTGTGACTTCATTTACTTGTTCAGGTCTCTTTTCAGATTTTCTCACGTGATACTTTAGTTTCTTTACTCCAGTTGGCCAATTGTCTCCCTTTCTGATTCGTTTGATTTGTACTGCGTTTTCACCTTCTTTATCTCCTTGTAAAGTTCTTTTTATTTCATTTACTTTTGGCACAATCTGTTCTGATTCTTTATTTTCTGTGCTTGTACTTGCTTTTGCTTCCACCTGCACAGGTTCTACCGTATTTTGTTCTTCTTCCTGAGCTTGTTCTTCTTCTAATTCTATCTGATCCTGTTCAGGTCTTAATTCAAACTTTTCTTCTTCTGCCTGAACGTGTTGTTCTAGTTTTCACTCCTCAGGTTCGTGAAAGTCTTTTTTTTATTTTCCACCTGAGTGTGTTCTTCTTCCCCTGTCTCTTCCTGACTACTTTCCTGTCTTTTCAGTTCTGTTGTTCTTCTTGTTTCAATAGTATTATCAATTACTTCAATCACTGGTATCCACTCTTCCTGATCTATGCTTTGCTGTTCATCATATGGTTGTCTTTCAGAATCTATCACTCTAGATTCTTCAATTTCACAGTTGACAACTCCTGATGCTTCAGCCTGTTCAGTCAGTTGTTGCTCTTGTTGTTCTGATGGGCTCAGAACTCTTCTGGTATGGCTGGCATGAATCCAATTGGGCAAACCTGCACACTTCACTGCTGTGGTAGTGACTAGTATGACTTGCCGTGGTTTGTCCCACCTTGGTGCTAGGCACAACTTTCTTGCGTGTTTCTTCACTAGCACCCAGTTTCCAGGATTCAAATCATGCGCTTGGTCTGGCTGTCTTTCAACTGCGTCTTCTCCAACCTGGTGAGAGACAGAATGCACCATTTCAGCCAATCCTTTGCAATAGTCCAACACCAGATTATCAGTTATACTCATTAGTTTATTTCCAGGAATAAATGCCTGTCTCATGGCTCTTCCCATGAGAACCTCATGTGGGCTCATTCCTGTTTTCCTGTCTGGAATACTTCTGAGACCCATCAGTACAAGAGGTAATGCATCTGGCCATTTCTGCTTTGTGGATGCACACACCTTTCCCAATCTTGACTTGATTGTGCCATTCAAATGCTCCACAATTCCAGAAGCCTCTAGACGATAAGCACAGTGCAGTTTTTGTTCAATGTTAAATGCAGCACAGATTAATCGAATTATTTCATTATTAAAATGAGGGCCTCTATCCGATTCCAAAGTGACCGGAAAACCAAATCGTGGTACTAACTCCCTCAACAACAACTTTGCAACTGTAAGACTGTCATTTCTTCGAGTGGGATAGGCTTCCACCCATCTTGAGAATAGGCATACTATGACAAGTATATATTTCAGTCCATTGCATGGGGGCAATTCGATAAAATCCAATTGTAATCTGGTGAAGGGTTTTTCTGCCTTTCCAATTTTTCCCCAGCTAACCACTGTCTTCCTACCTGGATTTTGCTGTTGACAGGTTAAGCATCTTTGGCAAAGGCTTTCTGCGATTACCCTGAACTTCGGATTGTACCAACTCTGTCTGAATAATCTGATCATTGAGTCTCTCCCTATGTGTGTTGCTCCATGATACACTCTTGCCATTTTTGAAAGCAGACAATCTGGCATGACTGGTCTTCCATCTATATACACCCATACCTCATCTTCTGGTCTTTTTGTACAAGCTGCCTTTATCCAAATTTCCTTTTCTTTTTCCTCCGCTTCTTCCTGCAATTGTCTAATCTCATCCCATGTTTCTGGTATTGAGAAAAATATAAGTTGGCATCTGGTTTCACCCGTTTCAATTTTTCGGTTTATGGCCACTGTATTTTTGGCACAGTATTTGGCCACTTGGTCAGCATAATTATTGCCAGCAGTCACATAGTCATTTCCTGACTGATGTGCAGCACATTTTACAACTGCTATCTCTTTTGGCAATTGTAATGCTTCCAACAAATCCTTCACATTTTTGCTGTTTCTGATAGGAGATCCTGAAGAAGTCAGAAATCCCCTCTGCATCCAGAGCTGGCCGAAGTCGTGCATAACACCGAACCCATATTGACTGTCCGTAAATATGGTTACTCTCCAATTTTTCTTCTTTTTGCATGCCATTGTTAAGGCGACCAATTCAGCTACTTGTGCAGACTTGACCCCAGGTAAACAGGATGCTTCAATTACCCCAGATATTTTACAAACCGCATATGCGGCACTTAGTCCCCCTTCTTGTGTTCTGAGGCAGGAACCGTCTACAAATAACTCATGGTCAGCCTCTTTCAAAGGTGTCTCTTTTATGTCCGGCCGGGGCTTCGTGCATAACTCAGTCACGTCCAAACAATCATGATCACTTTCATCTCTCACTTCTTCATCGCAAGGGTCTGGTAATAGGGTAGCTGGGTTCAATATCGTACAGCTTATCACAGTCACGTTCTCAGCACCCAAAATCACTCTTTCATACTTAGTTAATCGACTAGGGGTAAGATGCTGTGTTCTGGTTCTTGTTAAAAGAATCTCAACTGAGTGTGGAACAAAAACTTTGACAGGATGTCCCATCACTATCGACTCACTTTGCTCCAGGCTCATACAAGTAGCAGCTACTGCTTTTAAGCAGCCAGGTAATGCTGAAGCTACTGGGTCCAATGTAGCTGAAAAATATGCCGCTGGACGTCGACTCAATCCATGTCTCTGAGTTAAAACTGAAAGTGCACAATTTTTCTCTCACAGCAAAACAATGCAAAATCTTTTGAATAATCAGGCATGCCCAAGGCAGGAGCCTCACACAAACAATTTCTTAGTCTCACAAATGCTTCTAGGCAGTCATCATTCCATTCAATCGGATCTTTTGCTCTTTTCCGGATCATCTGTATTAATGGTTTTGCTAGCATCGAAAAACCATTAATCCATTGCCTACAGTATCCAACCACTCCTAGAAACATTCTCATTTCTTTTTGAGTTTGTGGCAATTGCATTTCTTTGATTTATTTTTATTCTTTCCGGTGTCACTTTTCTAACTCCTCTTTCTAATTTATGCCCTAAATATCTAACTTCTTGTTGGCAGAACTGTAATTTTTCTGGAGACACTGTGTCCTCCTTCAGCCAAATGATTCAGCAATGCAATTGTATCTGTGACACAATCTTCTCGTGTTTTTGATGCCACCAATAGGTCATCAATACTGAACCAGAACAGATTTTCCAGGCATAACCAATGACTCTAGCCACTTTTTTCAAAATCTGATTAAAAATTGAATGACTCTCTGTGTACCCTTGAGGAACGCGACACCATGCGTAAATACGATCTTCAAACTTAAACGTAAAAAGATACTGGCTGTCTGGGTGCAAAGGAATAGAAAAGAACTCTTGGCATAAATCAATTACTGTGAACCATCCTGCATTCCATGGTATATGATAAAGAATCACGGCTGGGTTTGGCACTATTGGACAACAGGGAACCACAATTTTTCGTAAATCTTGCACTATTCTATATTTTCCGCTGGGCTTCTTCAGTCCTATTATTGGCGAATTACAAGGACTACCCATCACTTCTTTTAAAATATCTTGTTTTACCATTCGTTCAATTTCTGGAATCACTCCTGCTTTTACTTCTGGACTCATTTTGTACTGTCGGGTATTTGGATACACTGCACCTTCTTTCACTGTCACTTTGACTGGGTCTATATTTGTCATTAGCCCAATGTCTTTTCCGGTAAAATCCCACACTTCTGGATTAACTGTGGCTCTCAATTCTTCCGGTAATTCATTTTCAGTTACTAGTGAAAACATTTCATCTACTTCTGTTCCTTGTTTGGCTAACATCATCTTGTAAACCACGTCTTCATCAGGGGTTTGGAAAGCGACACCATCCGGTGTACAATAGATTGTGCAATTCATTTTGCACAAGAGATCCCTTCCTAGCAGATTTACAGGACTAGAATCACAAACCACGAACCAATGCATTTCTTTAAAATTTCCATTGGTTTGGTGATTGGGGTTCTAATCTGCTGGTTCGACACACCAACGACTTGGATTGACTTTCCCGAGAGGGGTAGGTTTGGGATGTCTGCTGTTCTCACAGTAGACCTGGTAGCTCCAGTATCCAATAGGAAAGTAATGTCTTTACCTTCTACTTTCCCATCAACAAATGGACCTGATTGATCTACCAGCAAGAATGCGCCAAGCACGCACTCCTCTTCCTCCCCCCCTCAGGCACCGTCATTGCATACCATCTGAATTCTCTTCATCATTCTGCAAATAATATTGGGTAATTGTTCTGTTATTCTTACCACTCTCTCCTTGAAATCCGGCGTTCATACTGAAAACTCTGATGATTCACAAAATTTGGCATAGGAGCTGGTGGCACCTGATATTGTGGAGTAACTACCTGCTGCTGCTGATTCAAAAGTACTTCATTCTGCATCTGTGGGATTACATTTTGATTTGGCCCATTATTACTCTTATTATTCTGAGTACTCTTACACTCGTTCTTCCGATGTCCAAGCTTTCCGCACACATGACAAGGAAACTTCTTTTTCGCTTCTTCTCTGTCCATTCGTCCTCTATATTTATTGCCATTTCCTCCTTGACTATTCTGACTCTGTTCTTTCACTTGATTATTATTTTGGTCATTTGTTTTCTCTTCTTGCTGTTCTGCTAATTTAACTTGTGCCCACATCATTTTCTCTTTTAACTTCCTACGCCTGGCCTCAATGTCGTCACCACAATACTTTGCGTACTTTAAAATCTCATCCACTGTTTTGCTTTGCCAACACAACATGTGCTGCTGTATCATCTGACTAATCTCCGGTTTCAAACCATAAACAAATCGATACACAAAATGTCCCATATCTTTATCACCGATATTCTCAAAACCACTATACTGCTTAAACACCTGCAGTAACCTCTCATAATATGCATGTACAGATTCATTTGGTTCTTGAGTGGTTCTATCTATCTTTACCCAGTCTGTTTCTTTCGGAGGAATTTTCCCTTTCAAATATGTAACCACTTGGTGATACTTTTTCATCACCTCCTCTGAGGGTGCTCCTGTCTTTGAGTCTCTTGGATACTCCTCACTAGGCCAATCAACTGTAATCTTATATTCCGTCCATAAATCAGCAGGTACCACTATATCAAATAGACCATCCAAATCCTTCAATAAAACTTTTGAGACCTTCACAAATCTCTCTACTTGTTTATACCATTCCACTGGGTTTTCTCTCAATTTTGGAAAATCATTTGTAAATGACAAAATATCTTGTCTACTCCAAGGTACATGAACATATCCACCTCCAGGAACCTTTCTCATGGGGGACAATTTTTCCACCTTATTTGATTCTCTTACTGGAAATTCAGCTGCTGCTTCTCTCGCTTGTACTTCCTCTTTCTTTCTTATCCATCTAATTCTCCATTTATCGATGTCTCCCCATTTACGCAAAATGCCCATTAATTCCTTTATCTGCAGTCTTTTTCCAGAAGCATTTACACTCTCTAAGTCTTTATCAGTGAAGTCCACTCGATTATGTAACAACTTTGATTTCCTTATGTCTATTCCAATCTCTGAAGCAACTTCAGTCAATCTCTCATGAAACACTCTTGCTCTTCTGGTTATACTCTTACATAAATATAACAATTCCTCATCATTATAATCATTCAATCTTTCCATGCCCACGCTTCCTGTCATCATTTCTTCCAATTCCACTTTCAATATGCTGATGTCTAATATCTTTGGTGGTGGATTGCGATTATCTATTTCCTGTGCCCATCTCTCTATTTCTTCTGGGGTAACTACAGTTGCACCTTCAGTTCTTTTCTCTTAAAATCATAGGTGTGTTTCTCTTCGGAGTTTCAGTTGAGGATTCCACATTTGGGAGATTCATTAATGAAATAACAGACTCACTTTCGCTAACCTTATCTGTAATTATTATTTCTTTTCTAGGACTGTTTAATGGAATTGTCACAGGTTGTGGTTTCTGGCAAATCTTATTGTCTCCATACAATCGAATTACCGGACCTATAGTCACTGGTACTGTCAAGGCTTCAGTATTCAAATTTAATTGACTTATCTTTTGTACTAGTTCTTCTCTAGTTTTATTCAAAGCATCTCTTTCATTATCCTGCAACACCCTGTTATATGACGAGTCATGTAAAATCTGTGGGATTAATGGCATTCCCATTACTGGTGCACTTGGGGTAACCTTACTAGTTGTTTCTTGATATGGCGATGGATTCTTAATTCGAATGTCCTCTAATAACTCGTTGTCTGATTCACCATATCCTGCCGAATTCATGTGTTTCGTTTTCTCCGTACACTTTCCTCCAGACAGTTCCTCAGCCATTAACACTGGATATAATCTTCTGATACCATAGCTCTCCTCCATTGTTTCATCTGCCCTTCGCGTGACTCATGCAAATATCTGGGAAAGAAGCCTCTATATCTCCCACTTCTTCATTTCTCTCTTTCATGTGACTCAGTCTCCCATTCTTCCAAAGCCTCATATTGAGTTAACCTAGGTTTAGGTTCCAAATCATTCATTTTCAATCTCAAATTCTGAAGAATCCTCCCATTAAACGTACCATCTTTTGGAAAAGCTAATACTCCATCATCCTTTGTATATTCTATCCACACACAAGTATGATATCCTCTTTCCATCATCATAAATGATGCTGGTGTCTTCGGTGGCGGAATAGGAATTCCCTCTCTAGTCAACACAGGTTTATCCTTTACAAAGAAATTCTTAATTTTCTTAAAAAATGACATCTTTCTTTTCTCTCCATACATTCTCGAAGAACGATGTAAGAAATTGTACTCTGCAAACCCTTGAAATCTTCTACCTGTACGTCTTGCACTAACAGACAAATCAAAATCCTGCATACAATTTTTCTCTTCACCTATCCTTGCGCGGCTTCTAACTCTCCAATCAAATCGGGGGCGTGGCTTAGCCGGCTGTAAGATGGCTGCCCCTTGAGTGGGCTCTGCCGGCCAAGCCTAATTATCCGGAAGAATCCTGCAGACTACCCTATTGGAACCCCTCGGCGCCTGGCCACCCTGACTCACCTCGTCCCGGGGCACTGCCCGATATCCTTCTTGGCACCCTCCGTTGTTCCTGGGCCGTGTTCTGACTCCGGGCCTGCTCCTCGTGGCCGGGCCTCTCGGCTGGTGCAGCCCGGTCTTTCTGCTTACTCTTGGCTGCAGCTTTCCGCGCCCGGAGCGCTGGCCTGTGGATTGCCCTCATCGCCTGACTGCCTGAGACGGTGAGTGCTGCCGCTGCTGGGGGCTAACTGCGGCGGGATCGGGGGGCGCGCGAGCCGTACCGCCCGGCCCGTTTACTTGCGCCGGCGCCTTTCCCCTGGATGCTGGCGCCCGCCGCGACGTCCCAATAACACCGGATCGGGCGGCATGGGCGGCGCGCCCCCCGCGACTCCCCGCTGCTGGTTGCCTTTTGCTGGCGAGGCCCCCTGGCTCCCTGCTCAGCACCGATGCGGCCTCGCCGTGCGGCCCTTGCCACACACTGAACTCAGCCCCCCCCGGCTGCCTGCATAACACTGTCGCTCCACGGCCGGCCCTCCGCGGCTACTCCTCTGCCTGGTGCCTGCCTTCCACCCTGTAGCGTGGAGTCGGCCCCCCTGCCTGTTCGTGTCCCTCTGCTTCTCCTTGCCAGCCCACCAACATTGAAGCGACACTTCCCTCGACATCCTCCTGACTGCCCCGCAGTCCCACTTGGCACCTGCTGCAGCGAGCCATTGATAGGGGCGCAGTTTACTGTTTCTCCACGGCACCCCGCGACCTGCCTGGTTGACGCCCATCCGCTGCAGTCCTACATCACGGCCTTTTTGCCCTGCCTGCCTGCTTCATCTCCTCTTCACCCGGGACGTCTCCTCCACGCCTGTGGGCACTGTTGCCTTGCCTCCCAGCTGCGATCTCCTCCCGCTCCTTGCCCGCTTCCCTCAACTGCCCTCGCCCGCCATGGGGAAGACTGACCCCAAACAGCCTAAGATTGCTTTTGACCAGCGTAGGCAGACGCGTCAGGACAGCGCGGTTACCGACGTGGGCGACCCTGCTGCCTCCACTGAGATGGCCTCAAAACGGGAGGACGATCTCAAGTCCATCATGCTGGAAGTCAAATCTGCGGTCTCAGGCATAGCGGCCCAGCTGGAACAGCTGTCCTCTCGTTTGGACGCGGTCAAATCTCAGGTGGACTCACATGATGCTCGCCTGCTTCAAGTCGAAACGAGGGTCTCAGACGCTGAAGATGCCGCCACTCAGGATCGACAAAAGCTTTCTCAAATGGACAAGATACTGGACCTGATACGGAACAAAAACGAGGATTTGGAGGCGGGTTCCCGCAGGAGCAACCTCCGCATCACGGGCGTGCCCAAATCCACCAAGATCGTGCAGATGGAGGACTTTGTGGAACAACTGATCCGTGAACTTTTTGGCGATGTCCTTTCTCCGTTCTTCATCGTAGAGCGGGCCCACCGCTCCCTCGGTCCTCGTCCCGGAACCCAGACTGCCGGCTCGCCCAATCATCGCCAAAATCCTTCATTTCAGGGTCCGCGACACAATCCTTCGAGCGGCCAGGGAGAAAGGTGAGATCCGCCATCAGGGCAACTCCCTGTCGTTTTACCCCGACTACACCTTGGCGGTGCAGGCTGCCCGCCGTGAGTTCCTTCCTGCAAAACGAATCCTCCTGAAGCACGAGGTCTCATACTCCCTGGCATACCCTGCCAAACTACGAGTCAGGCAAGGCTCCAAGACACTCGTTTTTCCTGACCCCAAAGACGGTTTGGCCTTTGCAAAGAAACTAGACTGATCGCACCGCTCTACTCCTGCGAATTCCCAAGCCTCAGCCGACTGCAACCTAAGTGACAATGACTGAACCTGCAGTGTACCATAATTCCGGCAGTTGGTCCCTCCTTAGGCTACTTGATAACCTGTTCCGCCTCGGCCCACTTTGCTACTCCTTTCTCCATGGAGCTCATCCTTTCTCAGCCATATTCAGGGGCTAGGTGCCTCCGTACCTAGGACGTTCTCCCTCCCGAAGTCTGCTACGACACCTGGCTTGCCCACCCTGTCTCCCCGTCAGGGGTGTGTGCTGAGCGACGCCATGCCTCCACGGGATAATTCCCTCCTTGGACATAGACTTTCCCCTTCCCAGTTGTGGTTCCCGGGGTGGGTGTGGGTGGTCTCTCAGCCTAATTCGGGGGTTGGTGTGGGTGGTTGGGTGGGGGGATTTGGGTGTTTGCGGTCTCCCTCCGAGGCCTGCTGGTTTGTTATTGTTCATGCTGTGTTGTTTTCTTGCATTTCCTATGCTGCTGCACGGTGCTTGCTCCACCACGATACATTGCATCGCTCTCTGCACCTACTCGAGGAATCATCCTCACGTACCACTGTACTCAACACTACTTTCATAACTATGGTACCATGACTGACACCACTTTCTGGACCTGGAACGTCCGCGGTCTTAATGACCACCGCAAGGCTCGCTTGGTCCATGCCCATCTCACCAGGCACAGGGTGGACATTTGTTTTCTACAGGAAACGCACCTGCTACTTCCGCCAGACTGCTTTCCCAGCATTGGGGGGGAAATACACTCCTCCTTCTATTCAAATTACTCTCGGGGGGGGGGGGGTTTCCATCCTTATGCGTAGAGGGCTCCCATGGCAAACTTCTCAGGTAGTGCTCGATCCTGGGGGGCATTTTGTGATCCTCCATCGTACCCTTCAGGCCCAGCCATTGACGCTCGCTGCACCATATGGTCCAAATAACGACGACCCGGACTTCTTTGCGCTTGTCTGGCACCATATTTCGGCCCTGCTGCGCTCCTTTGGGGAGGTGACTTTAATGTTACACTGTCCACCACGCTAGATCGCTCTGGCCCCCACACTTCCCACCCGCGCGCTGCCACGATCCTTAGTTCCATCCTCACTGATAACTCTGTTTCATGCATGGCGCCACGTTTGCCCCGAGGCCCGCGAGGGCACTTGCGTCTCTGGCTCCCGCGGCTGCTGGTCCCGCTTGGACCTCTGCATTACCACCCCGGACGTCCTCGCCTGGCTCTCCTCTGTCGATCATATGGCGCGCACCCTCTCTGATCACGCTCCTGTTCGCCTCTGCCTGCGTCTCCTGCACTCCCCCTGTCGCGCGTTCTCCTGGCAGCTTCCCCCTAACGCGCTACGCAACTCGGTTTTTTGTGACTAAATACAAACCGCTATCACCAATTATTTCCAGCTTAACAAAGGCACCGTTGACTCCCCCTCCACGTTGTGGGAGGGTTTTAAAGTCGTTATTCGTGGGGAATATATTTCTAAACAGTCTGGTGTCCTGCGCTCTATTCGCGATGCTCTCGCTAAATTGGAAATGGAGATTAAGGCTCTTGACTCCTCACACTCACAGGACCCTAACCCTGCCACGCTAGCCCAGATCCGCGGGAAGCTCTCTGACTTTGCTGCAGAGGCCGACAGAGAACTCTCGTTCCTCGGTAGGGAGGCGCGTCGCTTTGGTGAGGGCGATCGCCCTGGGAAAACCCTTGCCAACCTCCTCCGTCCGCCTCATGCCGCGTCCTACATACCTGCCCTTCAAGATGGTGGCCCAGCCAGAACTACTTCCCCCGACGAAACCAAAGCACGATTTGCGTCTTTTTATACACAACTTTACACGGCCGGATCTGTCCCCCCCCCCGCATGAGATTCTCGATCAATAGTTCGATACCCTCCAACTCCTTTGGCTCAGCAACCCATACCGGGAATTCCTCGACGAGCCTTTCTCCAAAGAAGAAATTCTAGCCGCCATTAATGGTATGCCAGGCGATAAGGCCCCCGGCTCGGACGGCCTGCCGGTCTCCTTCTATAAATCCTTCGCTCACATTTTGGTTCCCCATTTGGCTGCCATGTATAATGCATTTTATGAGACCGGCCAATTTCCCCCCTCGCTCCGCGAGGCTCTACTCACTTTACTCCTCAAACCGGACAAACCCCCTGAGATGAGAGACTCGTATCGTCTCTTGTCACTGATTAATACGGACAATAAAATCTTCGCCAAACTTCTAGCTTCCCGCCTTCTTCCTCTCATGCCGTTAATTGCCCGCCCGGACCAGTCTGGTTTTATCCCTGGCCGCGCGACCTCTCACAATCTCCGGACTATTTTCTCCGTCCTTCATCAAATTAATCCTGCGCTTCCTGCGGTGGCCGCCCTGCTTGACGCCACCAAAGCTTTCGACACCTTAGAGTGGCCATTGTTTTTTTATCTCCTCCCCCGCTTGGGCTTCAGCCCGGTTTTCATACTCAAAGTATCACTTCTCTACACCCTTCCCACTGCCCGCCTCCGGGTCAACGGTCAAATATCTGAGCCAATCTCCATCGGGCGAGGTACCCGGCAGGGGTGCCCTCTATCACCCATGCTTTTTGCCATCGCAATGGAACCCCTCGCGGCCAGACTTCGACACCATCACACCCAAAGAGGCATCAGTTTTGCGGCTCGTGCTCTTTTAGTCTCCATGTACGTGGACGATGTCATCCTTTATGTCTGTAATCCCCAGGAGAATCTCAGCCCGTTGGTTCGTGAGGTGATACGTTTCGGGGGCTACTCTGGTATCCAGGTGAATTGGAATAAATCGGTGCTTTTTCCCCTCACGGATGCCACGGCGCCTTTCATTCCAGACTACCCCTTCGTGTGGGCATCGGGTCCCACTAGGTACTTAGGTATCTGGCTGAGCAGGGACGTGGAGGAACTCTGGAGAGCTAACTTTGGCCGTGCTGTGGACTGGTTTGAGTCCAAGATCCCCCTCTGGAACCGGCTACCCCTCTCTTTGGCCGGTCGCATAGCTATTGCCAAGATGGTTGTGCTCCTGAAGTTTTTGTATTTGTTCGTGAACATTCCCATCCCTCTCACTGCCCACTTTTTTCGCAAAATCCGCTCTTTGCTCATTACTTTGGTTTGGGCTGGTCGACAGCCTAGGATCGCTTACAACATTCTCACCCTCCCGATGTCGCGCAGCGGACTTGGTGCCCCTGATTTCAAACTCTATGCCCTTAGTGCCCAAACCAGTTTTCTTCATTTTTGGCTCCATCAAACCCCCTTTCAGCCGCATGTTGCGGTGGAAGCCGACCTTGCTGCCCCATGGCCGCTCTCGACCGCCTTGTTCGCCCTAACAAAACTCCCACGCACTGAGATCGACACGGTCGAAACCTTGCGTTGGGCTTGGGAGGGGCTCCGTAAATTTTCCGGTTCTGAGTTGCTCTCCGCGCATACGGTGCCAGTCGCTCATCATCCGGCCTTTCCTCCTCTTCAAACTTCTGGGATGGTTAAACACGCCACTCGCTTAGGGCTCTCTACAGTGTCTGATTTCTATCCCGGGGGCACTTACTTTTCACTAGCCACCGACTCTGGCCCCATGGACACTCTACTCTATTATCAACTTAGGGCGGTCTGCAGGGAGCTTCACCCCTCGTTTCCCCTGCCCCCCTCCCTCGATGGATGCTCTCGACTTCCTCTATAAGTCCCCCTCCCCTCGAAAATTAGTCCCTAAAATCTATGCCCTCACGCTGGCGGCGTCTTCCATCTCCACTGACCGAGCGCGCGTGTCATGGGGCGAGGACCTGGGAGTCGAGATCTCTCAAGCTGACTGGCTCTATTGCTGTAACCAGATCAAACGCCTGTCCCCTAACTACCGTCTGCGCCTTATTCATTTTAAATATTTACATAGGCTCTACCGGACACCCGTCCAGCTGCACAAGATGGGACTCACTCCTAATGACAGATGCCTGCGCTGCTCTGCGGCTGATTTTTCCCACCTCGCCTGGCTGTGTCCCCAAGTTTCTGCGTATTGGCGTGAGGTCTGCGCCGCTATTTCAGAGATCACCTCGTCGCTTGTCCAGCCCGATCCTCCGCTTTGCCTTTTAGGCTTTGTAAAATATTGCCCTGATGCCTCCCGCCGTCTGACTGCCATGCTACTGGTTCTTGAGCGGCGCAGGGTTTCCATGTGTTGGGGCCGCAAGCCCGCCCCCAAGGCCGCTCTCTGGCTTGAGGATGCCTCGCGCTGCCAAACTCTCCTGTCCGAATTCTGGGACCTCATGCCGGCCAGATCCCCCCCCCCAATCGACATATGGTTCCCACTCACGTCCTATCTCCTAAGTCGCAATTCCCAGCGTCCGGCGACCTCTCCCGCGCTCCCTGCCAGCGACCCGCCCGCGGCGGCCGCCGGTGATGGTCAATGAGGTTGCTTGCTTCCTGCTCTCCCTCCCCTCGGTTCAACATCCTCTCTCCCTCACTTAAGGTGCTTCTTTCTGCGGTCCTTCCCACTGTATGGGTGCCCCCACGATATTACCTCTCTGCATTGCTTCCGTACATTTGGTGTTTGAGGTATCTTTTGCTGAAATGTATTGTATGTCTGTACATGATGTCTTAATACAGTGTACTCATGTAACTTTGCTATGCAATTTTGTTCAATAAAGGTTTTTGAAAAATCAAAAAAAAAAAAAAACTCCAATCAAATCAGGCTCACGCTCGTGATCTGACCAATGCCAGCGCGGCCTTTTTCTGACGTCAGTTCTGCTCCTTACTACTGACCCCTCCTTTACAAGGCTGCTCCTGTCACACGCCTGCTGTTTCTACCAATCCCAGCGCGGCTCACTGTGACGTCAGTACCTCTCGGCAACTGACCCTCCCTTCGCAAGGTAATACGGAAACTTTATTCCTCGATATTTTCCTTAAAATTTCTTTGTTATTAACGACATAAAAACATTCGCTACTCTGTCTGTTCCGCTAAATCAAAGGATAGTTTATTTCTTTACACTGCGAGTAAAACTTTCCGCTTACTCTTCATATACTGCGAGTAAAACCCTTCCGCTTACCCTTCATTCAAGCTCCAGAGAACCTGCTACTCCTCTGGTCTCACCCGTTTTGGGAAAATCGAGACCAAAATTTCACCAGCGAACTCCTTTTGCTGTCAATCTAGCTTGGAAGAACCTGCTACTTCTTCAGGGTTACCCTTTCTAGGTGATATAACGCCTAAAGTTTCACCAGCGAACTCTTTGCTATCAATCACTCTCACTTTTACACAGAAAATAGTCCCTACTTTAACACTGCCAGGTCTACCTAGCTTCTCAGTGTTATTCCAACAGACGAGTAACCTCACTGCAGTGTGGTTTCTATCGCCACCCGCTATTCATTCCCAGGGAATTTTCCAGACAACATGAAACAATGACGTTAACTCTTTTGTTAAAACATAAATTAATCAATAATCTATACTCGTCACCAAACTAGTTACTAATAACCATAGAGCTACTACCCAAAAACTGATCCAGCGGCGTACTAGCAACAGATACTCCACTACCATATACTCACCTGGGCCCATATAACTCACTTTCTCCAAATACCAAGTAAACCGCTGGAGCTTAGTTTATAAATTTTCATCAAATCAGGATTAGTTATCTCACATTTAACTAAACCTTTCACTGATCAAAAAGTTCTTTCCTCTGGTCAATGGACCATTAGGTGAACTAGTTGATGGCGATAATTAACATAACTTATTAAACGCTTTCTATTTAAATGAAATAATCACAGACTTGGGAAGTTTTAAAATCTTTATCTAAGTTAATTTAGTGTGAACCATCTCAAAGTTTCAGTACAAACACCCTCATTCACAAGAGTGTCAATTCAATCAAATCACATTTAAATCAATAGCAATTCAGATCCATACAATAACTTGCTCAGAAAGAAGAGGACAGAGAGAGAAGAACATCTATTAATGCGGTGAATTCATATTTACCAAGAATGGTGTGAAGACCAACACCCTGGCCAAGGGGCTGGTAAGGGTCCCCCAGGATAGATCAGGAGACAAAGACTTCAGGACAGGAATCAGGACAGGATACTTCACCTCTCTAAATACCGACGACTGCGTCGCACCCCTCTCTGACACTCTCTTCCTCCTCGTGGTTCTTCCGCGATCTTCTTTCCAACCCAATTAAATTAAATAGATGGTTCTGCATTCGATTTCTTCATCAGCGTCTCACAGCATCAGCACCACCCCCAGCACCGACAACATCCCGAGCTCTGCTTCTGTGCTTCCGTAAAAGCCAAACTAACTAACTAAAACTACCTCAATTATACCTTTCCATAGCAATGTACCACCCATTAATGTTTCAATTTCGCAAAATACTAACTGATTGGACAGGCGAGGGAGGATGATCGTCACACCATACTTACATTTCACTTATTTCATTAAACCATTGTTTTCAAGTCCCTCCCCACAAACTTTATTAAATCATTTCCTTTCCCATACATCTCCAAACTTTATTAATACAAAATGTTGCAACTTTATGAATAAACTTCTTCATATGAACTCTTCACCCTCATGTTCCCAGGACACATCTTCGCTGGCCTTGGACGCGTGACAAGTCCTTGCTCATCTTTCATTATTTTCTCTCCAGCACGCATGCGTGGGGTTACGTCGGTCAGCCCACTTCAGACGAGCATTGAAGGCCCAAATGCGCACTAATAATAAAGTCAAAAGAAGAGATGTTATGCTCAAAAATAAATGGTTTCACTGTATACCACCAACCTTTACTCTAACCCACTTTAATTATTATTACCCTTTCTGCATTTGCGTTAGTATAAAACTTATTTTCTATTTCAGCCAAGCAGGTGCCATGCATGTGAGCTTTCAAGCGCCCATTTTATCGTCTATTGCGCAGGCGCCAGATTTTCCCTTCAAGCATTAGTACGTCATACTACGTAGATGTAGTAGACGCATGCGCAGTAAAGATCCCTTGTTAAAGTGCGTTTTAGTTCTTCGTTCATGTTATTGCGGTCAGTAAACACACAGGCAAGCTTAATTTTCTTCCGCGTGTTAAGGAAATGCGTATTATTAAGCACAAAACACGTTGTTGGTAATTCGTAAGTGAGTTAAACGAGAGCATTGCTTCCGAGCAAGTCTCATTTACGAGTCCTTGCTCCATCAACGGGGCATCGAACTGTAATGCACACTAGCTGCATAGAAATGTAAGAAGATTTCTGGGTCAAGGTCGATCCAGTTCCACTGCAGCATCCAGTTCCAGGCAGCTGCAGCATTCAGCCAATCAGAATTGTGAGGCAGATGGGCAAAAACGAGGAGAAAAACTGAGATATGGAGCGCAAAGTGAGTGGAATGGTTGGTTAAGAAACGAATACAAGTATATAGGTGTCTGTAATGTACCAACTATGAAGATAAGTGGTAGGCATTGAAGTGTCATCGCTGTGAAAGAGAAACCATATAGCATGTTTAATAAAAAAAAAGCATGAATAAATGCTGCCTACTGGGCAAGAATGTAAGGCATGTAGGAACAGGATACTTTCCATGTGTATGTCATACTAACAGATAATGGATTTGATAACAACTTACTGTGTGGATGGTAGTAATACTGAGCAGTGACAAAGAAACATGAGCCTTCCGCCTAACAAGGATTCAAGAGTACCTCTCTCCTGAGTGTATCATGACCACAGGGGAAGTTACCATTTTAGATTTTACCACTCAATGAGTCTACTACTATTGAGGAAGCAGATGTATTTGCAGAATTGTTTGATGGTACACATGCAAGTGAAATGTCAAGCGAATGTGCATCTTTGCCTCCAAATCTCTGCAACCTAACCTGCGACCAGAGAGAGCGTGGGATAAGATTATATTTGTTGTCATAATTTGTGCCCAAATTTTAGGTTGGTGGGACCAGAAGCAGTTGAATAATAATTGGATCCGTATGGGAAGTAGTGCATTCTTGGGGTATGCTTTGAGGTTACCAGAATGCAAGTATTTAGGGGAATTTGCAGTGTTTTTGGGTTTGAGTTTTAAAACGAATAGCTAAATCAAGAGGCTTGGTACACCAAATTGTTTGGAAGATGAAGCAAAATAAAAGATTTTTATGGTGATGTAAATACTGTCTGTACACAAGGACAGTCACAGAAGATTTGGAAAAACTGCAAAGGATGGGATTAATACAGGAGATAAAATCATCTATTGATGGCATGGTACATTTTTGCATGAACATTACAGATCTGAAAAGAGATTTGTTGAAATTTCCCAAAATTAATGAAATGTATCAAGTTCAGGGTGCACGTGTGTCTAATAGTACAGACCTATCTGCCATCTATTACCAAATTCTGCTGCTCAGAGATTTCAGACATCAACAGAAATTGGGTGTTAACAGTTCAAACCCATGCCTTAAGAAGTGTTATTTCATAAATGATGCATGGGTTGTTTAAGAAAATAGAAGTGGCAAAATACTTCCAAGATGATATTTTGGGTGGTGGAACAGTTAGGATGGAGTACTGAGAAGATATTGAAATCTCTTTTAGAAGGGCTATGTAATTCACGTCTCATAATGAAATATTTGAAGTATAAAATAGTTCTTGGTGACACATGTCTAGGTTATGCTGAGAAACAGTTATGTGACACCAAATGAGAAATTGGTTAAGGCGTTTGAGGAGGTAACTAGAAAGAAAAGCTCAGCTAAACCTAGGTCATTTATAGGTATGGCTGAATTTTATTCACATTACCTTCTGAATTTTGCCTCTAAAACTATGACAGCTCATCCGTTATTAATGTAAGGGAAATGGAATGAGGATTGTCAGTGT
Source organism: Calotriton arnoldi (assembly GCA_963921515.1). Taxonomy (NCBI): domain Eukaryota; kingdom Metazoa; phylum Chordata; class Amphibia; order Caudata; family Salamandridae; genus Calotriton; species Calotriton arnoldi. Next base: position 945,151 of record CAWUFW010001310.1, read on the forward strand.
CTTCGATTTGATTACGGATTCACTGTGTGAAGCAGATGAGTTTTTAATCTATGTTTGAAGTATGAGGCTGTGAATCTAAAGAGCTTTGAGCACCGTTTTGGTAGGGCTCATTAGAGCTAGTGCAAGTGCCTCAGTGGCACTGGGAGTAATCGTAAGTGTGCGCTTCCCATGGAATGGCCAAGCATTCTATGAGGTGGGCAACTGTCATGTAGGTTGGCCAGACTTGTTCTCAAGAGACCCAGTCATTGGGGGTGGCCACGAGGGTGCAATGGGTCGGAGCAGGGGAGAGGAGATTTAATAAAGAGGATCTCAAAAGGGTCAGTACTTAAGTGAGCCTGGTAGCTGCTTTCCCCAGCACTCTGCAGCAGCGAGTCCTATGAGTAAGCCTCAGATATACACAAGATATTCTTCCCTGAAAATTATAAATGAATATTAGTTACATATCTGCGGTTGGAGTTTTTTGTTTTTTAGTAGTAACATTTGGTTTTGACTTTTTATTTTCAATAAAGGTTGTGTAACTAACAGTAACTATAGCAGAAATATATCTAAAAGTTCTCCTTGGTTTATCCAGTAAAATTATTTTCTTCATCTTTGATAAACTTATTCACCTATTTTGCCTCCGACAGATTTGGTGATTATCCTAAACTACCAGATAAATCTCAGCAAGAGAGAGACCCTTGGTATTCATGGGATCATCCGGACCTTCGGAGGAATTGGGGCGAGCCGGTATGGTAAAACATTGTTTACTACCACCCTTCTCTCCCCTTTTATCACCTTCCAAAGTAATCCTTCGCAATCTTTAAACCTGAAGTGTTTTGTTATTTTTACTCCCTCGTTGCCAACTTATATTTTGACTAATTTCCTTTTAGCTTGTGCTTGATAAAAACCTGATTTAAGTGCCAGGATTCCTAATATTTCACATAGGTCAAGGATATCAAGGGCATGCAGTCTTTGTTGCAAGCACCTTCTGTAGTGATCTATTACTTTATGTAAAGGTTGCTCGGTCTCCCATGGATTGCACCCCACTGACTGATATTTCATCAAATATTTCCTAATCCATGTGAAGGTAATACGATGTGTGCTGCAAACTCGCAGGGCATGCATTTCCTGAGCTTCTTGGTTGGCCAATTCCTTTTTTTCTGCTTGGAGTCAGCTTTTCAAGTGATCTTGAAGTGCCAAGTGGTGGTAGTAGCCTAACATCATTGCTGTGGATTTTCATCTTATCCTATCTGGACAATTAACTCCTCACAACCAACTACAATAGCCCTTCTTCAAAGACCTGGGTCACAACATTGTGTGTAATATCATGCCTCACTTCACCAGGAGGGTCGTTCAATATTTGGGAGTGGTGATGGATACCAAGATTACAGAATTGTTTCCTTCAGGGAATAGACTGTGTATAGAAAGCAAATGTCACTGTCGCTAATGACTTCCTCCAACGTCCTATAAGTCTCTTCTTTTCTGAACTGTTGGGTGATGAGTATTTTTCTTGTGCCATGTTTATCTGCTGCAGTCAAGTTCATCCATTAGAGCTATCAAAAGAGCTAGTTACATGGAGTCTTCTTTAAACAACCACCTTTGGGTTTGAAATGGTAAAGACTAGCTGTAGTCTGGATTGTGTGGAGGACATTTGATTTGGACAGTCTGACAACACTTGGTAAATTGTCATAGTGAACAGCAATACACATAGGTAGTTATAAAAACATAACTTCCTTGTTGCTAGTGACAAACTGCCTCAGATTGCTAGCAAATAATGCCTCCTTTTTGGAAGTTGACTATTTGATTTAATTGTTTTGTTTAACATGTGCAACCCATGCTTGACTCTCAATTGGCATATCCTCTTTTCTGATCCGACGCTAGTGAAACATGTGCAATAATTCATTGTTAAGCAGTGTGTCATGGACTGCCTTTTATATCTGTTTGTGCAATGATGTTGCATCATTGTGTTGAGCTGCAGTACCATTGGGGCCTGTCAGTTCTATAGAAAGCCATTCAAGTAAATTAATGTCATTGTTCTGACTAGCTTCACCAAAGGGGTTATAAATATCTCCACCAGCTATCCATCCAGTCTCACAGGAGGCTTCATTGCAAACAGACCTTCTCACTAGCATCCTCATCAATATCTTGTTTTCTAGCATTTTATTGCTGAACTTGATAATGTTGTCCTTGAGTACCCTCAGTACAGCCATTTGAGAAATGCATGGCTTTTCTGAAAGAGTGGCAAGTACTAGGATTTTTCGCATCAGATTCCAGATTATATGCCTGGCGTTCAGGTGCCCAACTTATCTTTTAGCAAAACTCTGAGCTTACATCCATGCCAGGGGCCTTGGCAGGAAAAAAGAACCCTGCTCTCACTCCCAAAATTCTGCTTACCTTCCTGGGAAGCTATTCTTCATTCAAGCATCCTTGAAATGTAATGCCATTCTGCTAGATATCAAACCCTGATTCAGGAAAAAGCAGAGGACTAAATTGCTTGGCTATACATGTTTTTAAGGTTGGCACCAAGAGATGTAGTCTGGTATCAAGATCTCGCATATTAGAATTTCAGAGGTTCTGCACCTTTCTGGAGAGAGACTAGAAACTGGGAACTTGGCAGGAAGAAGCCTTACCTTTATAGGAAAATTACTCTTTTTATGGTCACCCCCATTTTTGTCTGGACTGATGCTGCTGGTTGTTGGATTGTGCACACTGATGCACTGTTTACCAGGCCCCAGTGCATGTCCTCTGACCCCTAACACATGTTAAACATGTTGAAATTGCCTACACTCCTGATTGGCACATTTAACTTGCCCATAAGTCCCTAGTTTATGGTACCAAAGTGTACCCAGGGCCTGTAAGTTAAATGTCACTAGCAGACTGCAGCACATATTGTGCCACCACTAAAGTGACAATGCAAAGCATGTCTCCAGACCTGCCCCTCCAACCTGGGTAGTCGGTTTTAAAATGGGCAGTTCAACTTGACAAAATGAACCTTTAATACTTATAAGTAATCCCTAAGTAGGCCCTACATGCCTATAGAGCAAGGAGTATGGTATTTAGAAAAGGAGTGCATATGTTTTAAAGGCCCAGGCAGTGAAAAATCTCCAAAGTTTTCTCTGTGGTAAGGCTGACTCTCTCCCCCCCCCACCCCCCCACCCAAAAAAAAACACTGGGTTACAATATAAAACCTTATAATGCATAACTTCACTTGGGGAATAGCTAGAACAATTATTTACTAATCGTTTTCATGGTAATTTAAAATCCAACTTAATGGTAAAGTCTGATTTTAGATTAGTATTTGGAAAATTTAGACATTTTAGAGATGTTTTCTTTTCCAGCCTGAGCCAAATTTGCTTTTATGTCAATGTTCAGTGTCACCTGACTGCTGATGGCTCCCCTGTGGTGAATTGTGTATTGTGGACAAAGGGCTTGGGGAGATGATTTTTCTCCCTGACTGGATGGCCAACCGGGCTGTGCCCATGAACCTAATTAACTACACTGTCACAGGCAAATGTAGCTCACACCTGGGCTTGCCCCCCTCTATTGTTATACTAGTCAGCCAGCCAGAAAACAGCCTCCACCTGTCCGAAATCATGGAGAAGATTTCTGGGTCCAGTTTCCAAAGACAGGAGTCTTGGCAATAGCGATAGTGCCAATCTGACACCTGGTTCGACTGCCCGGGAAGATACTCTGCTGTGACCTATACATGATGGTCCAGTCAGATTGCCAGAAATCCTTCGCTAGGTCTGACAGTGCTTTCAACCTGGTCCCTCCCAGGTGGTTGATATAACGCACCGCGGACACGTCCATTTTTAGAAGGACGAAAGATCGAATGCTGTCCTTGGTCCAACAATGCACCGCAAAGGAACCTGCGAGGAGCTCCAAAAGTTAATGTGTAACCTCTGTTCGTCTTGTGACCAATTTCAAGCTGTGGAATGCTCTCCACAGCGAGCACCCCATCCTAGTTTGCTGGCATCGGACTCTATTATCAGGTCTGGGCTGGAACCGAAGATTGCCCTCCAATTCCAAGCCTCATCCTATGAAAGCCACAATTGGATTTCCTCCCTAGCTTCCTTCGACAAGGGCACCAACAGGGAGATGATGGGCCTTGAGATATTGAAGGGCCCGATAGTGAAGGGGCCCTGGAAAGATCGCCTGAATCGACGATGACAGTAGGCCACCAGTCTCGCTATCTAGCACAAAGAGCTGTATGTTCTGGAGAGAGTTTGCCTCGACTCGTGAGGGATCTTTGCTATCTTCTGAGATGAAAGATGCAAAGACGCAGAGTCTATAACAGACCCCAGAAACTCTGTCGTCTGCTCACAGGCGCAAAAGGGACTTGCTCTTGTTGATCCCAAGCCCCAACCCTTCCAGAAGGTTGACCGCTGACTGCAGTTGCAGGGACAGAGTTCATTCGCATTGATTCATAACAAGCATGTCGTCCAGGTAAATGATGAGCCTCATCCCCTGTGTTCCCAGGTGCTCTACCACCAGTTGGATGAGTTTAGTTAAACACCACAAAGCTGAAGTGTGAGTAATTTGTAAGCCTGGTTCCGCCAGCAAAACTGCAGGAATCTGAGGTGAGGGTGAAGGAGGCATCCTTCGGATCGTGATGCGCCATCCAATCGAATGGTTGAAGCACGTCTCACAGAAGAGGGATACCCTCCATCCTGAAGTGATGGTACACCAACTATTCGATGAACTCTCTGAGATTGATCACTGGTCGCTGATGTCCGTCGTGTCTGTCGACCAGGAAGATGTTTCTTAAGAAGCCATGGGGGATGAATAGTAGTATGGTATATGGCCCCTTTGTCGAGGAGGGCCTTGACCTCTGTTTTATTAAAGCGCTCTCCGTTGTGGAGAATCTTATCGGGTGCTGGGTGGTGTCCTGCTGTGGAGAGCCATTGAACTCTATCTGAAAGCTTTGAACAGTCTGAAGGACCCATGCATATGTCGTGAGAGACTCGCACCTGTGGAAAAACTGAGCCAGACAGCCGCCTACCCTTAGAAGGGAAGAAGGTGAACACTCACCATTATTGGAGGGGCCGGAGCTTTGTCCTCTTGAACTGCCTCTGCTGCGGAAGCGCCAGGCTATGTTGGTGTAGAATGTTGTGAACTTGGCTTGGTCCTGTATTAACCACGTCCGTAGCCTGTCCCTCTGGAGAAGGTTTGGATGAGAAACTGCCGGCCAAGCAGCCCCTACCGTGGCCGGACCCTTGGAAACACAAGGGTGGAAGATACTCTTAACTGAAGTTTGGGCCTTGTCCAGGGAAGAGAACGTGGCCGCAAACTTCCCCAGCTCCTTAATAAAACAATCTCCCAAAAATGACCCCCTCCCCAACCTGGCCACCACTCCGCTTCCGAGACGCCAAATCTCCCAACTTAGGATCCCCTTTGAGTAGGGAACAGCAGCGCTCTGTAGACAGGGCAGAGTTGGCTTTACCTATAAAGATTATGGCCCTCTGAGCCCAACCAGACAGGCGCTCGGGGGCAATCAAGGAGCCTGAAACTTTGGCCTCCTCCGCCATATCCAAAATCTTGGTTAGTGGCCCAACAATATCAAAAGTTTATCTTGGCAGGAGCGCTGGGAACACTCAATCCCTTTCTTGGGAACCTTGATGAATTTGGCTAAGAAGGTGGCCATTCTCGCGTCAATTTCAAGAGTAACAAGAGTAATGGCCATTTGCCCTTCCAATGAAGGTCTGGGACATTCTGTCCACAAGCGACTGTGTGCCTCCTTTTATGCAACCGACCCCCGACGTAGTTTGCCACTTGAGTCACCGGGGTTCACTCCGCAGAGTGCATATGTATTCTGTTGTCAGGATCCAGCATGTCGGAAGTAGTGTCATTAGAAGGCTGGTCTGAGGCGTCATTAGCCACAAGAGGCTGCCAAGGCCGCAAGGGACCGACTCCCTGTCGGAATCCCTGTGGGAATCATCACCATCCCCAACATCCGGCGACAACAGGGGGTTGCAGTCCAGCAAATCATTTGCTGTGCCCCACGGACTGGCTGGTGTCTGAGTGTGGGCCAGGAAAGCCCATTTAAGGCACACAAAATTCATTCTTGCATAATCCTCCAAGACCTTGCTATACAGGCGCTGTTTAACCGGGGCCATAGCCTCAGCTACCGCTCTATGAATGGAGGCATGCCTCATAGAAGTCACCAACCCAAGGCAGGAAGTACAAAGCCTCTGCCTCAATGTAGACGTTCTCTGAAGACTGCATAACCTCCTGGAAGAGGACGGTGTGGTGATAAACAAAACTGTCAGATGTGGCACTTGGGAACCCAGTATATGTTGGGGGAGGGGGGGGCGGAGGTCACCAATCAGGCAGGGTCTAGGCCTTAGTGACACAAACACCCAGCTGGATAGGCAAGATCAGCCTGGGACAGTGTCCGTTGTAATGGCAGAACCTGCATTCTAAGGAGATTATGCCCTTTTGGGCAAAAAGAGAGATACAGGCCCTAACGCGTCTGTAGTAAAAGGGGGGGAAATCCCACCAAATACGGGCCTGCAGGGCGATTATAGGAAAAAACACTAGTTAAGCCCTTTGGAGTACTGAAATGGTCTAAATATGTCCACAAAGATAAATACCGAACCCGAGGGGTGTTGACAAACTCCCAGTTACTGCACGGGGCACAATGCAGAGTAACTGCTAATTAAGCCCCCAAAGCGTAATCAAAGCGCCTTGCACATCCACCAAATACATACAGAGCCCCCGAAGGAGGCGTTTAAACACTCGCGGGTACTGCCCAGTCGGGCGTCACTAAACCACATCTAATGTGGTATACAGACCCCTTGCCTCGGGATGTCCGTCTCCAGGTTGTGGGGAACAGGCAGGCATGGAAAGCTCCTGCGGCGCACGTCTTGCGAATCGGTATGGGAGCCGACAGGCGCGTGTCCCGGGAGGAGATGGGACTACCTAGCGGTCGGAGGGCTGCACCGCACACGCGGCTTTCGGCCTGCTAATGAATGGAAATATTGCAGTGTAAGATGCGCAGAAACACTCCTGTAGCACCGCTATAGTAGGGGAAAAAGATGCAAATAGCAGTATGGTGCCAAATTACTTCAGAGCAAGAAAAACCGCATTAAAATACCATCAAACATGTGCCAGGCAGTAGAAAATCGAGAAACTCTTATCTGCGGCTGCTGAGCAGTGAAGAAAAGATGCAGCATGAACAGTGATGATGGACGTTGTTGGGGCTGTCATTATTTGATTGGTAATTTGTACTAACCTCTCATGGAATTCTGGGAAATGTTAGTTTTATAATGAGATGTTTATATGGCTGCTGTGAATTGTTTTTATCAGCGAAGTAAAGACTTAAATCATATTACTCGCCTCTGGTCCAGTCATAAAATATGATCTCCAAAAAAAGTGACTAAGTCCGAAGGTAGAAATCTTCACTGGGCGAAGGCACCAAAATGTATCCGGCCAGCAAGTGATATTTGGTGGGTGCAAATTTTTTATGTTTCCCTCCAAAAGTCAATGGCTTCACTGGGACTTTGTCTGATGGCTCTCCAGCTCCGCAGAACCCATCTCGGCCATAGCCTGCTGCCTTCCCCACTGAGGATTTTTGAATTCCATTTCAGAGACAGGAGGTGTAAACGTCTGAACGGGACGAACCTTGTCTCTGTGTCCAACTCGTACTCTATCCTGGTCAGCTGTAAATATTACCCTGTCCTGGTCTTGCGCAACAAGTTGCCCTTTGTTCTCGCTTTGCACTTTTTAGCTCTATTTTTTTAAATCTAAAACGTTAAAAATTAATGTCTCCGGTTCCCCTTATTGGAGGTTAGACATTTTGGTGTCATTTGGTTAATGAAAATATTCTCTTTCGGGATCTTTATCCTGTTTTGTTTTCAACTTTTTAACAGTTTTCGTACTTCTGAATGCTTTGCACGTTTTCCTAGGTTAAGCCTGTCTGCTCTCTGTCATAGCTACCAGACGTTGAGCTCAGGTTTAAATTACTAAAGCCCTTACTCGACCTAACCGGAACAGTGACATTATTACTTGTGGTGGACTACCATCCACCCCATCCAATAATCCACTTTCTCACAACCTTCTTATCTGATTTACAGTTTTCTTTTATTGTGGTACATTAAGCCACCCTATACTATGATGATCCAGCTAGTCTTCTAAACTTGGTACATATTGTGATATTTTTTGTTTTGTTTAAACCTGTGAGCTTTGCGGTTGCCTTATTTAGTCTGACAGCCTCTTGGCAGCATGCTTGGGCTCCAAATATTTGCTTTTTATGTTCTGGTTCTGGTTCTGGTACTCCTCTGAATATCTGATGAACCTTGTTATGTGGATGTTGCCTGTTGGTGCTATTTGACTCCTGCAACTTTTAGCCATTAGTTATTCTGAGGTATGTGATTGCCATCATTTTGGTAGTAGGCCAGTAGTTCCTTTTCACTCTTGCCATTTTAGGATTTTTTTTTATGGTCTTGTCAGTTCTCAGTCATGTGCAAGACAGTTGCACGCTATATAAAAATGTGAAGATATTGATATAAACGCTGTGCTGTTGTAATATTTGCAGAGCAGTAGAAAAACTGAACAATTGATTTGACTATGCTTGATCAACATTCCCTTGATCTTCTCCTTTTGATTGAGACAGTTGCTTCCATCCCAGTTCTATCTGAATTAGTTCATACTAATTTGATGATCATCTGCAGAGATGGTTTAAACCATTGCAGAGGGAGTAGTGGTTGTTGGGCATGAAAAGTTAAACCATGTACCAGATTATTCTCTTTAAAGTTCTTACACCAGACTCCTCGCAGATTTGATCCTGTAACTTGAAACGTTGTCAGGACAAGCACTTGATAACATCTCAGTTTTCAAAATAGCAATACTCGATAACAGTCTGTTGTACATTGAAGAATATTGACTAGATGTAATCTTTTCCAGAGGCAAATAGGTGCATGCTCATAACCTCATTCCCATGGCAAGGTCCTGTCATAATGTGGTACCTTAAAATTTGTATCTTCTGCACATCCCACTTGCAAATCAGATTGAGAAAACAGGACAGGAACTGGAATCTTGGAAAAGCACTTCAATCCTCTCTCTTCCATTGTATCACATGCAAATTGATTGTTGTAAGAATAGCCATGAGCGGCAGAGGCAAAATAATATAAGTATTGTAGATGATGTTCTGCCGTTCAAACAAGTTAGGCACAGATTCAAGATATCTATGGTGTAACAAAAATTTCTGCTATGAACTGAAAATAAATGCATCAAAAACTCCAATGATGAAAAATATTGTTGGAAGGACTATGCTAAAAACGGATATGTTGAAATATATTCAGGTTATATACTTTTTGTCAAGCAAGAAAAACCAAAATATAATTCCCTAAAATTACTAAAATCCTTAACATTTCTAAATAATTGTTCAATATAATATCCTAAATAATAACCCTTTGGCTCTCCAGACAATCTCACCACTTCCTATGTTAACTTAAACTAAAATATATTGCTCCGATTGCGCAGGAATCTATCATAGAAGATGGTATGACTTCTGCTGTAAAGGCAAGCATAGATACCTTACAGATGGTTAGCAAACAAAATCTGTTTCTTCTGGCAGTCGCCCTCCCATTACACTTATGCCTTTCAAAATCTGCAACTAGCATCAAATGTCGTTGATGACCTAACCATTCTGTTTAATACCTCTAAGCAGTGTAATGCCTAATGAAGAGGAAAATCTGTAATCAGACCACTGCTAAAATTAATTGCCTTGAAGCATTTCACTCAAATGACTTTAGGCTAATTTGTTTGCTGCCATAAATTGAAAAAACATTTGAAAGTACACCTATTTACCTGTTAAAAAATCCTGCAAAACCTTCATCCCTTTGACTGTATTTAGGCCAGTTAACAGCATAGAATTGATAGTTCCTTGAATAATTAAAGACCGCAGCCTTGAGGTTGATGGAGGTTGTCAGGGCACTGGCTCTTGTGGCCTATCAGCAGCTTTTGATACCATTGACCACACCAGAAATATGTACAATAGAACAAATCATGAATAGTCAAAGAAAACGGAACCACTTGTAGGCGCAACAATGATTGTGATTGGAAGATTCTACTTACTAAAAAAGTGCGCTGTTTGCCTTCTCAGTAGGTATCGTGACAACTAGATAAGAAAGGAAACTTCATTTTCTTTATACTGAAGAACCCTACTTTACCATTCATTTTATGAAAGTGTCCATAGGGACTTCTTCTTTATGCTTTAGTTTATTGCTGATTTCCATAGCAGTCAGGCTGTTTCCTGTCCAACTTTTTTCCAGATCCTTCTACAGCGGCAGAAAACTTATATCGTCTTGGATGTGAAATGTTATCTGTATTAATGGCTAGACAGACTCCACAACATGAGTAAGGTGAAAACGTTCTTAGTAAATTACGGGGCTATGAACATTTCTGGCCTCTTAAACAGTTGATCACTAGTTTGATAGTATATTGCATTATAACTTGCTATCAGAAGGCATTTACTGGCTAAACCCCGGGATCATTAACCAAGATCAGTGCTTTCCAAACTTTTTAGAGCCACAAACCTATTTTTAGAATGAAAACGTTCGTGACCCACCTAGTTTTAAAGAACATGAGGTGAGGGTGATTTTTTTAAATATAATAAAAGCATTTGGTTGTAAACTCCACAACCTTGACCACACCCTTCAATATATTACTGGTGCCAAGACATTAACCTGCTTGTAAAAGTGGCAGATATTGAACTTCACTGGAGTCTGGAAGTGGAATAGTTTGAGTATGGTGCTGGCCTGGGACATCCGTTAACTAAAATCACAAGACTTCTTAAAAATCTTGGTGTTGATACCTGCGATTTTACTATATTTGAGAAACCTCTTCTACAGAAGAGTCCTGAGTAAGGACTCGTATGATTTTTTTTGGTAAAACAAGGCCCATAAGCCATAGATATATTTTGCAGTTTTATATAGCTCGAACTTGGCCGAAGGGCATTGGAACACTTTAGATGAGCACTAGATTACATTGCACAAGCTCATATTCATTTTGTCATAAGCACTGGAGATTAAGTGATTTTCCAATAATCAAAGGATGTTGAGCCAACGCTGGGCCACAAAACTGGTTACCCAGTTAGGCCACATCCATATTTCTCAATTTATGTGTGCGAAAGTCTTACACAAATGGTATTGTTGTGTGTGATTATATTTAGTGAGCAAAATCTCTGCAGAAATGGCTTTGTGAAGCAAAAAAACCAGCAGCAACCAATATTGAAAGGTTTCACGCGGAGTCTTGCTTAGGAATACTTGCAAGTGTTTGTTTTAAAACTGGACTTTTCACACAGGTGCACAAATAGGGCTAATCATTTTAAATATTATTTACATGTAGAGCAGGACTTCGTGACCCCACCAAAAATCTGCTCGCGACCCTCCAGTAAGTGCTGGGCAACAGTTTGGAAAACTCTGCCCTAGAGGCAATAATGGGTATCTGGTGATAAGTCTTTTTTTTTTTTTTTTTTAACTAAACACTACCCCTTAGTAAAGCACAGCCTAGACTAGACATAATACCGGTGTAGATCAGGCTTCACTGTGCAATCTGCTTGCATGATTGGCTGTGCGCTTCTGAGCTTGTGCTTACGAGGTAGGGGTTAAACCTGCTACTCTATTCTACTGTTCAAGAATATCAAAAATAATCCCATAATGATGTACAAGTGACCTGTAATTCCTTATCAGAGACATTCTTTCAGTGCTTGCTGTGCATAATGAGATATGCCCACTTGTAGAGTTCTCAAATTGTCTGTCCATTTTCATTCCCATACATGATTTATATTGCAGTACCAATTCCTTTTCTTTTTCCATTAAAAAACATTCGTTACTATTGTCTTTCATTCAGTTATTCGAAACGTTATACCTTGTCATGATTAATTGGGATTGCCTTCTATACTGTAATGGTTTCTTGTTTATATGATTGTCTACATTGAAAACGTATTTTAAAAATGTGTTCTGGGATCTCGTACATACGTAGGGATGTTCTACCGCTCATGAATTTAGAGCAAATCCTTTCTCACTAACCTGAGGCAGTGCTTACCTATCCTTAGTAATAAAAAATCCCTACATTGTGCATACCACAAGCGTAGTCGCCCGTAGGGGTATGAATATTGCTTGTCATTACCCAGCTAAGAATTACACATCAACTTAAGAATGAGGAAAAACTACGTTGGTCGTGCTGGGTTTTGAATCCTCTATCTGAGGAGGAATCTTTATACTCCGTTTTCCAATAGCTGACAATTTAGGCATGCGCCACTAGGGGGCAGTGGTATCACATTTTATAATTGGTATTCATTTACAGAGGAAGGAGCACAAAAGGCTGGCGATTAAACGAGCCTTTTCTACCCCCGCTTTCTCACTGCCCCTCTGGTGTCCACTCCAGGGTTTTCACCAATTTGCTTTACCTTGGTACTAAGACTGAGTAAAGGTGTATAGGAAGGTCTCATTCGGTACTGTGTGTTGGGGCAAGTGTGATCCTCAAATTATAACTTGTGTGAATATATATATATATATATATATATATATATATATATATATATATATATATATATATATATATATTTTTTTGTTGCTTGTGACATTTTCATAATTTCAGTGTAATTGAGTGACGTGCAATGAATGAGTTACACTTTTTTTGCGAGCAAAAATCAAGCAATACAAAAACATAAGTATCAAAGATTACACCTATCTGAGCAACAAGAAACACTAAGAAGATTTTAAAACTGGTGCAAAGCACCAGAAATATAAGGGCACTAACCGACATGACACAAAGCGAGACCTGTCTCCAAGCAGGCCACTGGTTACTAGGAGGAAGTCTCATCTTCCAAGCTCGTAGCAATACCAGAGTGCACGCTAGTGTTATTAAAAACAATAACTGAAGGTACAGAGAAACGCCACGAAGAACAGCGCAGCTCTGCAGTCAGATACCCAGCACTTGACTGTAGCTCACGTAACACTACACAACATTCTGAATGACATAATATTCCAGATGAAAAACAAAACAGAGAAGAGAACGTTAATTTTCTTCTAATTCTTCGATGCAGTATGGTGGATGTGATAAACAACATTTTGTAATGGAAAAGGTCAAGGCTTCGTAAAAATATTTTCTACTGATTTAAACTGCACTTGTCTTTAAATTTAAAGTGTGTGCCCGCTGTTATTTTATATGCAGTTTAAAATGAACTCTGCCTGTACCTCACACTCTGACACTCCCCACACCAATGCCAACCAGACATGACTGCCAGGACGGGCTGAGCCAGACGACAGCTGCAATAATCTTCGAACTGGGGCCATACTGAGGGAATCACAGGGATGCAGACTGAGGAAGGTCTGGTCTTGGCTTTGGATGAACGATGTTCAGATGCATGGCTTTCATTCTGAATAAAAACATCTTGCGCCCACTGCCCAGCCCAGGAGCATGACCAACTACAGGCCCCAAAGACAACAAAGCATAGGGTTACTCCGTGCCACCTTCTCTGGGCGTGGCATTGACAGCCACGTCCACGCACTGCAAAACATGTTAAAAAATTGCCTTGGTTTACAATTATCTCTGATGAAGAACCCCCTGCAAAGGGGGATATTTGAGGGCATCAAATGTGTCTTGGTATAAATGAAGTGGGTTGTCACTATCGCAACAGTTTTCCATGGAGATGCCGCTGCCCCAGCCCCACAGCTGGCGCAGCAACAGACGCAGCCTGGGCAGTCAGCCCATCAGACGGTCACATTGGAGCTACATACTCTGAGGCTTCAGGTTCAGCTAAAACTTTACTTTAACTGGCTCATGATGACGTGCTAAAAGTAAATTGGAGCAGTATTGGAGAATGTTCTAGTGACAGACACTTACTAGTAGTCAATAGCAAGCAGCGCCATCAGTGTTAGCCCATCAGGACGACTGCCCCCCCCCCACCTACACTAAACTCCTGGTTGCGGCTGCAGTTCAGGGCTCGATGGCTCGCTCCGTGTCATTCACATGGCTTCTGGACTGCAGTACAGCACCAGTCCAGGTCCAGTTGCGGCAGGTCCTCGCATCATTACCGCTGCGCGGCTCAACGCGGGGTGCGATGCTAACATAATTGTCTGCCACCTGTTCGTGCGGCTGTGCGTCCTGTCTATTGGTTAACTCATCACTGAGGTGCGACGTCGGTGAATACCGCGGGTCAGAATGTTGCTACATTATTTTGTGCACTGCCTAAGCCAACACAACAGAGATGAGCCAGCCCCCCAAGCCTGCTTGCAAGCAGCGCAGAGCCAGCCAGCTTTCTATCAGTGGTGCTAATAGCGCTCCAGCTTCACAGCTGAGAAGACGCTATTATGTGTGACTTTGCATTTCAATGCAGTGATGTGGATCACCACACTGAAATGCGGTAATCTAACACCTGATGCGCGGTACTTGGCAGGGCTGCATATCTCTATGTACACAATCCTTTTGATTTACCTCTTAGACCGTGGTTACCTTTACACTTGTGCATGTGAAGGCTAGGGCTCTGTTAGATGACCCACTACATATGTGCCTTTGGTGCATTCACTGTGCTGCCTGAAATTCGATAGAAGCCAAATGTTTAGGGCTGGACTTTGCTTGGTGGAAATGTAGTATAACTGCCCTCAATGAGTGCGTTGAAGGCAAGCGCAATTTTGGATTTAAAAACTTGTTAGAGGTTATGTTGCTTGTAATGTTTGTTTGCCTACAGTTACCTTTGTGTGGTTAAATGCACTGTAAACATGGTGATGTGGCAAGACTACACAAAACAATTTGTCAGTCTATGAAACTGAATAGTAATGGAATTGTTTTGTTTCAGATGCATTGGCACTTTGACATGTACATCAGGAACCGCGTGGACACGTCTCCAACCCCTGTCGATTGGAACACCATGTGCAAACAGCTTTTTGGTTTTATGGGTGTCATGCTTTTTTTGTTTTGGGTTGGAGAAAAGTATCCTTCATACCAGCCAGTGGTGAGTTTTGCGAGTTTTTGTTACAGGTAGCTGTGTGAGCAGATTTTCCAGACTTTGGTGAAAATGGTAGTTTGATGACGAAAATATTTTATAATGAATTAAAATGGAATTTATATTGCACTTACTCCCCCGGACGATGCATTGAAGCTATTTACAGCAACTAGCACACTACTCCAGAACCCAAAGTTAGTGGCTAGTCTAGTCGTTATTGGAATTAGTCTTGTGCTCTCAAGGAAACCCATTCAATGCATTTACTCCAATTTATTTCAGGTACTTTAATGAGGTGAGTGTGATCTTTAGTGGGGGCTGTGTAAAAAGCACACTGTTGATCGAATGAATACATATATTGTTTGGTTGCAGGGATATGGTTTCAAAGAAGATTAAGACACACAGGCATGTTACTTAAAGTAGTCTAGATGCTCAAGAGGTATTCAGAAGGTCAAAGGGAAAGAAAGGGTTATTCAGCTTGGTCCAAGTAAATTTTTCATAAAGGGTTTTAGGAATCTAGGGGTCGGAGGTTTATTGTGGTTTTTTTTTTTGTTAGAGATACCATGCAACCTATGGATGTAAACATGTAGAAAGAACAAATAATCTGCTGAGAGACCCGATTACAGTTTTGAAATCTGCCCTGAAGGAATGTGGCTTTTTTAGGCGCCTTTTAGAGATACTTTGACTTTAAAAGAAGTGGCAGATACTGGACTCTTTGAAAAAAGCAACCCCAGTGCGTGGTGAGACATCCGCTTGCGAGTGACCAACATGCACCGCAAGCTGTAAGCACATCACAATACCTGTAATTACCATTTGACAGCACCATTAAGAAATTCAAGGTCTAAAATTGTTTGAGGCATTAGATGTTATTTCTAGCTTTAGTGTATGGCACCCCACTGTATACAATGTATTCCATCACTGCAAAACCCTGAAAGCACCCCTTTGTGTAGATAATACAGCAAGCAGAACATTTAATAAAATGAATTGTTACAGCTTGTGTGGTCTACAATAATTTGCATAAACTACAGGTATAAACGTGTAAAAAACACCGCCAACCTAAAATATAACAAAGCATTTGATAAACACGTTGCAGCAATCATTAGTAAAGACAGTCATTGTTTAACTGACCCACTTGTTACTTGGTTTGGAAAGGCAATGGTCATTACAGGTAGGTGCTTTCTCCTGCCCCCTCCTGAAGAGCAACTGGACTCCACAGAAGACCCCACCGTCTGCAGAATGGATGTCTGAGATCTTTGTGACCCTCCAGCATCCACCTCGTCTCATCATGGTGTGTTCTTAACTGCTGATGCCGATTATTTTCTTGTGGAGACGCTGTACATGGGTGCTCTCATTAAACTCACATTTGTTCCTTCTATATGTTAGTTTGTTACTGCAGCAGCCAAAATCAATTTGGCTTGGCTGTACTAGGCCTGGGTTATGATGACACTCCATTCATTGAGGAGCTGGGAATATGACAAAGATCTCTGTGAGGAAGCAGTCCCAAGACTTGTAGAGGAAACCAAACGTGAGAGGTAGGAGTCCCAAAGATGGCTGAATAGTAGGAGATAACCGAATTGCATAGGATACCCAATATTGTACAATGCAAGCTGTCAATCCTGAATGAACCCTTGGTCATGAGATACATATAACTATATGTATATATTCACTAAAAAAACTGAGTTTTGGTTCGAGCTCAAATGTACAAAAGCACTGAAATTTGCCATTTCTGCACACAACTCTCATTGCCCCCTTGTTTAACTCTTGCCCAATTACCTTTTTTCCAGTGCCAATTGCAGATCTGTGACTGGGGGTGAGTGTCTGAAAAGTCTCAGCGCTCCGTCCATCATCTCCTTGAGTTTGCTTTGTTCGCCCTAAGTTGGCAGGGAATGCCCAGACGTGGTTCCCTTGCTCACTTTGCCACTGGATTCAAGCTAGCCTTGCTGATGAAGGGTGTTACCCAGAAACCGGTCCCAGGATGCTGGTTTCCAGTTCAGGGAAGACCTGGCTTGGCAGTTCGGGCTGGACTGTTCCCATGAGGCACAGGGTCAAGACTGATTTGCATATAGCTGGGTCTGAACTGAGGTGGCAAAGTGAGCTAAAGAGTGATGATGGATTAAACCCAGATCTGTGACTGGGGGTGAGTGTCTGAAAAGTTTCAGCGCTCCGTCCATCATCTCCTTGTGTTTGCTCTGGTGACGCAAGTTCTCCAGTATTGGAGCTTCCATAGATTCACATGCTTGAATCATTCCCCATCTTCGAAGTGTGGGTCACACCTTACCATAGTAAAGCAGTATCAGTATCATAGGCTATAATGGCAATGGAAAGTCAGTTTAATAGCCTCTCTGTGTCCTTTTTAAAAAAAAAAAATTTAAAAAAAGGACCAAACTTGAACTGTAACCAGTCGGGTGATAGCACCCACTAGATCACTCCCAACAGAGTCTGAGTTCCTCAGATTTTCTACTACATGTCATGGGAAGGGAGTCTCCCTGAGCTCTGCTCATTTTTCTTCTTCTTTAGAAATGAAGATTTACCTACAACTGCTATGTCTGATACTTATAAGAAAGGCCTCTTCAGATCCTGCAAAATCTGTGGGAAGAAAAGGCTACATGTGGACGATCAACATCTGGTAAAGGAGTGCAAAATATGTCGCACTTATTCCTCTAAAACAAAGTACAAATCATTGCAGCTCCAGTGTAATGAGGTACCCTACACACCTCATTGGTCAAATAAAACCGAAACTATACTTGTGGAATGCAGTCCTAGATGTCTTAAGCAAGAAATTCTTCAAACAACGACTGAGGGTGCTCTTCACTACATATATTTTCTATTTGCTGTGTGACAAAATCTCTAAGCCTACGAGCATGTAGAATTAAGTTCTAGTGATGTTTAAGTATTTTACATTGACGAAAGTTATCTAAGTGAACACTGTCATAATGCTTGGTGAGTCACAGGTGTTACCTGTGAAGTGACCTTGAAAGGGTTCCTCTAACACAACCTAACTCTATAACCTAGATATTTACAGGACTCTTATCATTCTGTTCATCTGGTGCCATCCCAGAAAGAGGCTTGAAAACTCAGTGTTGCAGATTCCTTGAAGAACATGATAATACTTTATGCAGCAACTGTTTTCACTCTGGGGGTATTAATGCTCACCGAGTGGTGAAAAAACTGCATCAGTGCTTTTCCAAATTCACTTTGATAGAGGTTGGCTCCATGTTTCTCAAAGCACTGTGTTTTCTGAGGCCATGCTGACCAACATCTTTGGCTGAACCTATGGTGCTTTACCTCTTCCATCATTACTGGTACCTCTTTATGCTTGGAATGTTTGCATGCGTAAGAGGAAGTTGGTGTGGAGTGGCAGGCAGAAGTCAGCCCCATATATTAAAGTGTAGAATATGAAAGTGACTCTAGTCCTAGACCATCAGCCCTCTTCATTTCAGCCAGCTTTTCCATTGGGCCCTTCATACAGTTTTTTATGTTCTATCAGGTTAGACATAAAATCAATGAAACTGGTATACTTAGCCTGGAGTTTAGAAATGGCTGGGTCAGAAGTTTGACAGCTTATGTAGGGGTTACCGGTGGTTGTGGGGCCGCACACGGAACCTGTGTGCTTACTATATAGTGTAAGTAATATGGGAAGTGCTATCTTAGCAGGATAGGACCTCCCTATAGTAGGACGAGCATTGACAAAGTAAGTAGGCATGACCATGGCAAGTGTGCGCTTATGTTTTTGGCAAACATGCAAAAATATAAAACTAATGATGGCCTTGCATTTCGAAAGCAAAAGGAACAGATCATGTACGGAATGCTGAACAATGCAAACATTCACCCCCAGCCACAAGGATCTGGGTTTAATCCATTGTTCTTTTGCTCACCATGCCACCCCAGATTGGACCAAGTCCTATGCAAATCAGTCTTGACCCTGTTCCTCATGGGAACAGTCCAGCCTGAACTGCTTAGCCAGATCCTCCCTGGACTGTAAAACAGCATCCTGGGACCAGTTTCGGGGCACACCAGCCCTGGCACTTAAGTGCACTCCTTTTTCCGGAGGCTATGCACATGCGATAAAGCAACATTTCTTCACTCGCAGTGCAAGGCAGCCAGTGGATGAAGTTGGCCAAACCATTGTCCCACGATGTATGCTGTGGTGGGTGGAAACATGTGAATATTTGAAAAGATCCATGGAAGAAGAGGGCTTACCAAAAGCTCCTGCATGTGTCTGTTTTTATTAGTATTTTTGGAAACTTGAGGATAGCAAAACAGCTAAAGATTTCTCTATTCCATACCTAAAAAAGATTTTTTTTTTTTTTAAAGCACGTTAATGAATTAGGGGGAACAATGATGTTGCACTGTAAATAGCATTGTTTCACTGTTAAATTTAGATTTAATGTAGTTGTCAATCTTTTCTTTTGCAGGGACCAAAGCAGTATCCATACAATAACCTATACTTGGAGAGAGGTGGTGACCCCAACAAAACACCCGAAGAAGAGAAGCATTATGAAATATGAGCTGATTTTTTCCCCAAGAAAACTCTGTACTGAACTGGTTCCTGCAGGCTGTGCTTCCCTTACTCACAACAGTACTGGGTCTGAATTAAATATATTTATTCAAGCTCTTTCTTCTGTGTCTTACATTTCAAGGTACTTAATTTATCAACTTTAGGAGAATAAAGGATTACATTGGACTTTTTAGCAAGTTAAGCAAGTGGTTAACCCACAGAGCCATTTACTGGCAAACAGCTTTGCAAACTCAGAGCGCGCTTGTCAATGTTCTTTCCTTGACGCTCGCAATCTGTGATCTTGCTGTGAGCCGTTGCCTGTCTGTTAGGCCTTTTAGTTGTGGTTCAAGACGAGAAGGTATGCAGTAAATGAGAGAAGCGCGTTTGCATTCAGTAGGTGGATACACCGAAGGCCAGCTGCTGTAAGTGTTTTGTTGAGTATCAAATTGCCTGTGGAGTGGTAGTTTCAATGTGGCATGTGAGGCGTGAGATGGTAGTGTGTTTTGGTATGCTGTAACCCTGCTCTAGCGTGAACACTGATGTTATTAGCCGTAGTTAACAGCTCAACAGGTTTTTTTGAGCTTGTGTCCTGAGGTCTTGATACTTTTAGAGTGAGCACTACTCCCGACAGGAACAGACCTGGAAGGCATCTGTCTTGCAGGAACAAAGTGGGGTCTGAAGGCCAATCAATGTAAAGGTGACAGTTTGAGTATAACGGGCAGAGGCTGCAGTTAAGTGTCGCCTAGCTAAATTAGCACTTGAACGCTGCCTTTCTGCTACATCATCCCGTTGTTTCTTTGTTTATAAAAAAAATAAAGCCACTTAATGAGACATCCAGATTAATATAAACCAATTGCTAGTTAGTTGACACTGCATCTCGCCACAAATTTTGGAAATAAAATGCAATTGAGTATTTAAAATGAAAAAGCGACACTAAATAATTAAATGCTCACGCCATAGATGTATAACGGCAAAAATTAAATTGATAACACAGCACATGGTTATTTTTTTAACAGTGTAGTGGGTTTTACGATTTTGTACCAGTGGTCATAGTTTGCTGAATGCCTATCTAATACCCCAAAGAATTCTGAGTGGAATGATGTGCGCTACCGAATAGGTCAATTAAAGCTTCAACAAATGTTTTGACTCTGCCAATTCCCGAGGATTCAGTTATGCCAATTATGGATAAATGTATTTAATTGCTATCTCACTTCAATGTCTTCATTCTTGGTTTTGACATTCAGTAGAGTCTTTTCAATGTTCTCGAATTTCTTTGGGTTCATTGTGGACATCTTCACGGTTTCAGATTCTACCTTGTGTGGCGTCAACACAGTCTGTCATCTGATCAAGGCTTGTTGTAAGGCTATTTCACTTAGTGTTTACAACCTGTAAACAAGTACCCATTCGAAACAGAATTGTTTTTATCTCATCCTGTCGAGCATTAGGGAGCGCGTTGAGGCAATTGAGAAAGTTGAGTCAAAGAGAAAGTCCTCGATGAGGTAGCCCAATATCCCAAAGGGGCACCATCGACAAGCAGAATCTCAAATAACTGAGGGAAAGCCTGGCCAGAACAAGGGTGGATTGGTGAGGAGCTCGGTGGCTTGGGATTACAATCTGTGATATCCCGGTTCAGCCCCAGCGCCTTACCACACCGTAAATGCAGAGAAACAGGTAGAGACTCTGGCTGTGAAACTAGAAACAGAGGAACTCCGCCGGTAACACCTACTACTACCCATCCTCAACTGAACCCCGGCATCTTACCTCGGCAATCGGCTGAAGGGGAGGAGAGGTCCAGTGCCAACAAGCATCGGGGGTCGACGACGGAACCGACCCTGAATTCCAGAAGCAACTAGGGCAGCAATTCCGTCACATCCAATCGAGCGCAACGGTTGTTGAGACGCCCGCACTGTTGAACGGATGGTCCAGCGTTTTCGTTGGATCTGTCCCAGCTGAGATCCCCCAGGCTGTCGTGTGGTTCTAGAGGCTGGAGCGCAACCCTACTCGGGCGCATGTTTCTGGGGGTGCGGTGCGGCTTGGGCACTTTGTTTGAAGCCTGCTGTTTGATCTACGGTGATCCCCGTGTTAACGAGCGCACTCGGAGACTGAGGCAAGGTCCTACAGGGGCGCCCTGACCTGAGCCGGGGAGCCGGTCCAGCTTCTACGCGGACGCGCTCGCTGATTGCCCGGGGGCATGAGGGTACTTGATTGCTGGATTGACAGCCCGTGACTGAGAAAATAATACTGAGGTACGGTGCCCCCCCCCCCTTTTCTCAGTTCCAGCTTTGGCCTTTAATCGATGCAGGAGTGCCCTCATCATGGAACATGATTGGCATTGCTACTATACACAACAGATACTGATACTGGACAATTCAGAACGAGTATTGTATTTTGGGCTTATTATTTTGGGCTTTCCTGCAAGCAGCTTTGCCTACAATTTATACAAAATGACAACCTTAATTAATCTACTCTGACGTAAGGATATCCTGGACTTGGTCTCTGCTAGAAAGAGACGGAGGACTCCTTTATGCTAGAAAGAGACAGAGGACTTCTTAAAATCATCCTAATAGAAAATGAAAGGACCACACGCCACGAAGGAAACAATGAAAGGACTACACCTCTAGGGACCCGCCAATGGAAAGGGTGATAGGACTTACTCATAGGACCAACCATTTAAAGCTAACGGGGCGGCCATCTTGGGCTAATTCACCTAAAGTCAGCTGGTGCCCATACAACACTGTCACTATCTTCGTGGTCATTTCCCTCATTCTCACAGGAGCTTAGTGACTGATGAGGATTATAGAAGATAGCAAATGTAATTCCAAGGAGGAATATCTAACTGGAATTTAGAAGACCGAAAAAAAAAAAAATAAATAATGGATTCACATTTCAAGGATACCCCAGTAGGGAGATAGGGTAGAATAATTGCCTATATTTTGTAATCATACATGAGTATTCTATAAAAAGGATTGGGGTAAGGCTAACGAGGATGAAGACTGTACCCAGTTGAGTAAAGAGACGAGAAGTGATTGTTATGTACTGTAGAGTGAGTGTTTGGAGAGCAGCTGACCGAAGCCCCGGAATATAATGGATAAAAACCTAGTACCCTATGGCCACCATGCCTTCACCATTACCTATCCTCCCAATCTCTCCAAAAATGCAGCAAAAAAGTTCAAGCCCAGGCTAATGAAAACTCACCCTGAGACTCTTATTTCAGATCCATACTTCTGCGTCAGCAAAGGCACAATAACGAGCGATCTCATCTTCCACACAAAGAAACGTGCTCAGTGGAGAACCATCTTCCACTCTATGCTCCGAATCGCCAATGTAAAAAAAAAAACGCATGCCCTTAAATTGACGGTAACTGCCTCGGACCTTTGCTCTGTGAATGCCACCATTTCCATATACAACAATGGTAATATCCTTATACAAGCCTCCAATTCCAATCTCGCTACCATAGACAAGATCTTCCCTACCCTCAAGAATGCAGTGAACAGCAAGATAATCGCACTCCCCGACACTACTCATCCCGACTATTCTGTTGACACCCCAACTCTACCACAAAATCCCACAACGAATGCTACTGAACCAAATTCTCCCCACACACCCATTGACTCCTACCTCCCTGTCACATCGGTCTCAACCACACCGGGGTCCCCTGGCACAGGAGAGTCAGGGATACTCTTAGCTACCGGCCACCCCATTGCAGACACACCATTGATGTCCGTGATGTCCAAGGGAGAATCCACCTACACCAGTCCCACCCATGACATACCCCTCCCCCCACCTTCAATTGAGATGGCATGCAAAGCTCCCCATGTCCTACCGCCTACCACGATATCTGATCGGCTCCCAACTCCCTTGATACTCACTCCGCTCATCCAAACTCACCACTCTACTTCCATACCCCGAGCGCATGCGTCAGTCCCCATCATGCTGCCACATCTCGAGGCCATCCCCCACAATGATTCGGACCTTCAAACAAGCCTCCATGATCAACTAACCCCATCGATCCCTACTAAGGATATCCCCAGGCAACCAGACAGCGAGATCACGCAACCAATACTTTCTTGCGGACCTCCGCCTATATTAGACCACACACATTTACACGCAACTAATTATCCCAATTCTGATTGGATTGCACGTTTCAATGAGCTAGCCACTGGCCTATCCCATCTCAAGGTCGAGTTGCAAAACCTATCAAGCATCACCAAGGAAATCCTAAACACACAGCCACTAGTGCCACAGTAAACCGTATTAGTCACCAAACTTGAAGATACATCGCCAAGAAATCACACCGTGAGGACACTAGGCAGAGTAAGATACCCTCCCCCAACGACCCATCCCGTCCCAGGAGGGCAACTGCTGAACTATCTGACAAGGACTTGGATGACCTCCTCCTATCCTATGCCAGTCCGAATGTCAACAGTAAGCCCCGATGTAGCGTTATCCAATCCATACAAACCAACCCCTTCAGAGAACCCACTCACAACTTCAGATCCATTAATAGAGAAAACCTCACTAATATCAACTTAGTGCAGACTACTCTATCCCATTCATCTAGCAGGATGAAGTGTGCACTCATCAATTGCAGATCCGCTTGCAAACATGCTCCTGACATCCACGACCACATCCTCGAGAATGATCTAGACATTATCGTCCTCACAGAAACATGGCTAAATAGCTCCTCTTCTCCCATCCTAGACCTACTGGTACCTCCTAGTCACGATATAATCCGTCTGGCCAGAAACGTGAACCCTGGCGGCGGACTAGCCTGCATCTATCGTAACACAATCACAGTCAATCAAGCAGACCCCATCTCTCTATCCTCCTGTGAATATCTCTGTATCAACATCTCCGATGACAAGCGCATCGCCAGCAAACTTCACATAATTTACCACCCCCCTGGTGACAATCTGACGTTCATCGATGAGCTAATGGAAGTCATTACATCCAACGACAACTCACAAGTACCACAGATCTTCCTGGGCGACTTCAATCTCCACTGGAATAACTCAAACGACCATGTTGTAAGCTGTCTCAAATCTTTTCGGTCAGACCAGGATCTTTCTCAATTCTGTGACAGTCCAACCCACAACAAGGGAGAGACATTAGACCTCATCATAGCGAAAACGAACACTGTATCACTAGAATCCATCACCCCATGTGATTGGACGGACCATTACAGCATTCTCTTCTTCATCAATATTGAGGTAGCTCCAAAAAGGGGCCAACCCCCAAAAACAAAACTGTGGAAAAGGAATATTCAAAATATTAACCCCACCGACCTAGTAAACCAATGCATCTCCGACCTAACCCCCAAGACAGACATGGTTGACGTCCATGACCTCACGGTCTTTTACAATTCCACTATGCTTGAAATTCTTGACTCTACAGCGCCCCTCCAAGAAAAAAACGTTTCCTCCAAAATCTCCAAACCATGGTTCAACGAGAATCTGAACTCTGACCGGCAAAAGCTAAGATCAGCCGAGAGATTATGGAAATCAGTACCCTCCACTGATCACCTATATCACCTTAGAGTGCTGAGGAATGCATACAACAGGAAGATCCTAAAGGCTAAGGCAGACTTTTTCAAAACTCAGTTGAACCAAGCCATTAACCGCCCCAAGAAACTATTTGAAATAGTCAAACAACAAGCGCGCAATACGCCTAAATCTGCGGAACTAAACAATCCGGCTATTCCTAACTGTGATCAGCTTGCCAATTTCTTCCTTGAAAAAACAAAATCCATTGAACTCGACATCCAATCCAAGAAGGTCCTTCCACAACCTATTGCTCAGGACACTAAATTTTACGCTCAGATCGTGGCCCATCCTAGTACTATGACGGAAACCCCCAAAAACAATGCCTCTTGGCGCGCCTTCTTGCCCATCCCTGAACAAGAAATCTACAACACTCTTCTAGCGATTAACCCCTCCAATCACTTCTCTGACCCCCTACCTCCTTCCCTATTCAAAATGATCAAAACCTCTAACATACCCCTATGGTCGAAGATTGTAAACGCCTCTCTGAGACAAGGCTCCATACTGGACTGTCTTAAAGTAGGGCAGGTCACACCTATACTAAAGAAATCTGACTCCCTCCCCTCAGATCTAAACAACTACCGCCCGATAACCAACATCCCTACTCTAGCGAAACTGCTGGAAAAATGTGTACAACTACAACTATGTAATCACATCGAGAATTTCATCCTCCTAGACAAACACCAATCCGGCTTCCGGCAAGGTCATAGCACAGAATCTGCTCTCACCCACATATTGGATGACATACTAAAAATGCTAGACCACAACGAATCGTGCCTATTGATACTTCTTGACTTATCCTCCGCTTTCGATACGGTTAAGCACGACAACCTACTGTCCCTACTGGAACGAAGGATGGGCCTTACCGGACCAGTGTTACAATGGTTCACCTCCTTCCTTAATAACAGAACACAAAGAATCAAGATGAAGCATTCACTTTCTCAACCCTCCTTGGTCACCATAGGGGTCCCACAGGGCTCAGCACTCTCTCCCATTCTCTTTAATTTATTAATGGAGCCCCTGGCAAACGCATTGAACTCTGCGAACATCCAATATCACCTGTACGCTGACGACACCCAACTGTATATGAAAATCTCCTCACCAGAAGACTTCATCTCTCTCAACGCTATTCTACAGAACACTCAAAGTTGGCTCACTGGCAACCACCTTATGCTTAACACCAAAAAACAGAATTCCTTCTCATCTCCCTCCCAATCACACACCCAAGATAGACTTAAGGTTGGAGCATCTAACTTCCTTTGACTGTGCTCCCCACATCATTGACTCCGCGAAATCCTTGGGAGTCACCATTGACAAACACCTGAACATGCATGCGCAAATCACTAATGCCACCAAGGGAGCCAATCACCAGTTGAGTATACTAAGGAAACTTAAACCCTTCCTCCCACAGACCGACTTAAAAATGGCGGTACAAGCCCTGGTGTTACCAAGATTTGATTACGGAAGCACCACCCTATGCGGTCTCCCCAAATACAAGCTGGCCCCGCTGAGGGCTTCACTCAACGCTGCGGCCAGACTGGTCTCAGGGATTAAAAGAAATAGCCACATCTCTCCAACCTTGAAAGCTCTGAACTGGTTGCCCTACGAGGCAAGAATACACCTAAAGGTTGCCTGCATGACCCACAAAGCCCTGCATAACAATACCCCCACTTACTTAGCACTAAAGTTAGAGCGATCGGGAGGATGCAGACAATTGCGAAGTGCGAGGTCACTACTATTGAAACCACAATCCTTCCATAAAAAGAGAACTAGCTGCAGAGCTTTTTCAGGGATCGCACCGAAGATTTGGAACTCCCTCCCTCCACTGGTACGTGGAATCTCATCCTTTACCTCCTTCAAAAAAGAAGTAAAAATGCTTCTACTGAACAAATTTACATCCTAAGGCTTTAATTCGATGTTGACTAATATGATATCCAGATATTTCTGTCTACCTCTTTTGGATTTTACGGAAATTACTTAATGTATATATTCTACCTCAACCTCCTAATGTCTAATAACTGTGTACTGTGAATTGCTCTGATGCCCTCGTGGATCATTCTTTGTTGTCTACTAGTCACCTATGCTATCCATATAATGCTATATACCTCTTTTGTACTGAATAGCGAATACCAAATGTTTGTATACTACATCAACCATCTAATGTTTAATAATTATATACTGTAAAGCGCTCCGATACCCTCGTGGGTCACGTTCGCGCTATATAAAACTTTATAAATAAATAAATAATTGGTGTTCAGACCTTCCTCAAGACCCTCAAAGGTTTGAGGTGTCACTTATTTTTAGAGGACAGTTGCGTTTGTTTGTGATCAATTTTGCTCCTTGTGAGAGCACCAAAAAGTAAGATGGGTGTCAACTGTGTTCAGTCCGGTCCAAAGAGGCCTAAGGGAGTCAATGGTGGATTGGTCAGGCCCAGACTGTAAAGGTAACATCTTGCCACGGTCCACTTCCCAGTTCGACTGCAGGCCAGGGAATAGTGTAATGTTCATAGTGATAGCTATTTCAAGGAGTAGGCCAGTAGAGACTGTTGAGCCACCAATACAAGATCATGTGGTGGGTAGCATCTCTGGATGCCCTCCTTACTCCCAGCCCCCAGGATGAGTCTGTTGCACTGAAGGCAAGCTGCCCCAGTATTGTGCGATGAGTGCACTTGAACGGAACAGGAGGGTTCTGGTGACTCGTTCACCCCTTTGGAGATTCCCTTCTACTCCAAAGTGGTGCATCGCTGGTTCAGCACTAGACGACCCGGGAAGAGGCCGGTTGTCCTTTACCCACCTTCTCTGACGCCATGGCATGGGCATCGACGTCGACCGGCCCAGTGTCTGAGGCCGCTGCTGACCTTGTCAAGCACAGTTGGCAATCAGTCATAACTCAACCCAGCAGGCACAACAAGTTTCTGGATGCAGGCTCCCAGGAAAGGATGTGCAGGACATCCGCAGGTGATTCATCCACCTCCCTCTTCAGGTGTGTTAGCACTGGGGCACGTTTACCAGGCCTCTGCCTAAAACATTTGTTCCGGATTGGTTCCTCCGAGTCTGTGGTTGTCATTCGCCCAACACTCTTCAGTGGCAATATTAGGGCTGATATTTGGGGCAAGGTAAGTGCTGTGATGCGTTGTAGAAGGATGGGACAATGTTGGATTGAATAATAGTGGGTCAGAGAGATCAAGTTAAATGGCCATCTTGTTTGGTGACCTAGCCACGCCTCTAAGTGCTGAATTAATGAAGGATGCAAGGCATTGGGTGTAACCTGTTGGGGCATCGCTATAAGTGCTAATTGTATTCTCTTCGAGAGATATGGTTGCTGTAGGAATGACATTTGGCACCGAGCTTGGTCACGCGGTGGGGGGGGGATATCTTCCAGGGGACAGGTTAAGCGCTAAATTCTGTCCAGGATTGATGCCGTTTCGTCCTTGCTAACCCACTTGCTCGGGGGAGGTCTGTGCATGTTCCACGGACTGCATGCCCCGCAGCATTATTCATAGGCTGCCCATTTCAGCATCTCGGCTGTCCAAAGCTATAGGGCAGGAGATCGCAGTTTGGCATCGGGCTAGGATCAGTGCCAAGTCAATAAATTTAGATGTTATTGCTTTCATCTTGGACCTAGGGAAAAGCCTCAGCAAACAATAGGACAGTGTTTTAAGAATATGGTGGCTGGTGGCCGTCGCCATGTATGGAATAACCGAATACCAAGAAATGGAAGAGGGCAAGGCAATGCTAGATCATGTGATAGAAATCAGTGTCTACCTTATTGCATCTTGGGTACGCTGCTTGCGCTGAACATCAAATTTATTCTCTTAGATGTGAGGTAAACTCTGTGTAAGAAATAATATTGGAATAACTAAAACCTAGCATTACTTTATGTGCCTGGGGTGTGTTCCAAAATAGTGGCCCGATCCCTATCCAAGATCAGGAGGTCTATGTCAGCCGCGCACCTGTTTCCGCAGGCCCCTCAGCATTCCCTTGGCTTGTCGAAGGAACTCTCTTTTACAGTAAGCTAATGACTTAAATCGTACCAATCGTGGTGAAAATGATCTGCAGAGTTTCCTGGGTCATTTGCTTGCCCGTCTCCTTATGCCAGTACACCTGCATCGTAGACCTCATTGCTCCATATGTTAATAAACCGTGGGGGGGGGTGCTCTAATGTCTCGTGTAGATCCTGAAAGGTTTTGAGTGCATCATTCTCAAAGAGCTCTCCCATGGTTCCGATACCCCTACTCCCATTCCCTCAATCGCCTCCAGTCCCCATTGGGTGTTCCTCTCCAGTCCCCATTGGGGTGTAGGTTAGGCACGGCTGTTAGTGGGAGGTCTCTGGTATAGGGGTATTTAAAGCTTGTTCTCTGCAACGCCCTGGACCAAGCATATTTGTGTGTCAACCAGGTTATTTGGTGTAGCGTCTTGTGATTTGTGTAAGTGATGAAGAATTATTTGAAGCCATGTGCTGAGTGTGGGAGTGCTCACGCTCCCCTCTTGGGGACAGGTGCGCAACAAGTCACTTCATTTAGTTCTCTCTGCCAATTGTGTAGCCAGATAATGGAGTTCAGGAATTACAAGGCTGCCCTCAGTCTTGGGAAGCAGAAATTTGGCAAGGGAAATTCTACGACGTTGTGTGCCCCAGATTAAGGATAATAGATTGTCTATTTAATTAAATATGGTACGGGATACTTGAATTTGGACTGTAGCGAAGTAGTACAGTAGGTGGGGCAACATCACCATCTTGGTCAAAGCGGCACGACCCATAGCCAACAGAGGTTATGTCAGAATGCTATAATATGACATAGTGAGGCAAGTGTTGCTTATAGATTTACCCTCAAGCAATTGGGTTTCCATTCAGTAAACCTGTACTCCCAAGTAGCAAAAGGTGTGTGGTTCCCAATGTAAGTGTTCTCCTTTGTCTGGTGGTTGTGCCTCATCCTCGGGTTCGTGGACAGTGTATGCGTGGGATTTATTCCAGTTTACCCCCCCAGTCCTGACCCAGCGCTAAATTCTGTGAGCTTCTAGTGCCCCTACCATGTCAGGGGCTCTCCGCAAAAATAGAGCAACAGGTCATCTGCGTATAGGGAAACATACAGTGTGCCGTTATCTATTTACAAACCTCCAAATGCCTGGCCCTGCCGGAGCGTGAGAGCAAAGAGCACCGGTGATCAGGGGCATCCCTGCCTGGTGCCCCTTTCAATGCGGAAGCTTCCAAGAGCAAGGCACTGGTCTTCACACAGACGATGGGATCGGTATAGAGGACTTTGGTCCATGTGAGGTAACCTCTGCCCAACCCCATGCTAGTCATGACAGTATACGAATATTCCCAACAAAGAGAGTCGACGGCGTTTTCCATGTCCGCTGCTATCACCATGGCTTTGAGACATGTTGTGGGGGCGAGAATGAAACCTGTATTAGCTGTCTTATGTTCGGGCCTTATTGTGGATGGGCACAAACCCAGTCGTATCTGGGTGGATAAGACCCTGAAGATGGGTTTGTAATCTGGTGACCAAGACATTGCTACTCTAACCATCTTGCACACTGTTAAGTAGTATCACCATTCAAAGCATTAGTTTTCTAGACCCTAAGCCTAGCACGTACACACTCTACCGAGTAACATGCAAGCGTCATCAGTAAAGAAATCCATGCCACATATGTCATTTGCCATGACATGCTGCTCCCTCTTCCCAGAGGTGACCTGCTGGCAGAAGGTTCTTCCCACATTTGGCCAGAGGACACAGCAGGTAGCAGCAGAGGCCTACGCCGCTGTACTTGGAGGTGTCCTGACTGTGAAGACACAGGACTCTGGCTTTCTATGAACCTGCTTCTGGACTTGAATGAGACATGGGTATTAGGCCACAGACAGCAAAACGGTCAGGCATAGTTCTTTGATGGAGTGGCACAGTTCTCTTGGGCAAAATTGTTGTCTCTCTTCCTTCCTGGAACCATTCATATGCAAGGATTGTGCCCACACTCCTCAGGACAGACAGATTACTCTCCTCAGTCTTCCTGTTGGGACAGACCCACACAGCATTGGGTTGTCCCTGGACAGACACCTGCTCAATTAGTAGACTCCTTCCCTCTTTCATTAGGCAGATTGGATTCTAGGTGCTTTAGGTCAGAGGAACAGCCTCTTCCTTCCAGACAAGGCTTCTGGTGATGACCCCTCACCTCGTGGAATCTGGCTTTCAGCCAGACACCAGCTCTGGTAGCTCTGCATTTTTCAGTGGAGCCCTCCCTTCCTTGGTGAAAGAGAACTTGGATCTGTAACAACAAGTGGGTCAGTGGCTTCCAGTTATATTCAGTTCAAACAGACTGGAGGGTGTGGATTCTCTGTCTGCGCTTTCAGAAATGGTTTGGGGTGTTTCTGTTTCAAGTGTCCTCTGCAAGCTGTTCTTCAGGACGGTCTTTGTGAAGAGTGATGCTCCTCTTAGCGAGGTGGTTGCCAGTCTGGAGTACCTACAACAGAGCCACAAAGGTGTGAGCTTGCTGCACCTGGCCATCAACTGCCACAATGAGCGGTGATCAAGGAAGAGGGCAAAGGCTAACCTCACCCAAAGTGGGTCACTTTCACCTTAACAGCAGCGACTGCAGTCCCACACTGTACCTTCTACCACATAGCAGTGTAATGTGGAGTAATCAGTATTTTCCCTCAGCGAAAGGCCTGACTGAATTTCTAAAGGTGTCATGTTTTCTCTGCCCCACTTCTGTGTCTAGATCTCCCCCAAGTTTCAGGAATGCCAGCAATACACTTCAACTGTCTGGAAAAGAACCTCGCCTTCATCTTGCAAATGAGAATAGGCCAGGGTCTTCCAAAATAAAACCCACAGGTGCCCATTAGTCTGGCTCACTTAAACACAACATGCATGTACCACACAGGCCACAAATGCATAACATACACTTGGCATGTTAGCGACAGGATCTAGGTTAGTGCATGGACTATTGCATGAGTGGCCAAGTAGGCTTCTCCTCGCTAATACAGATAAAAAGGGCTGGTCAAAACTGCATGGTAAATTACCACCGCTTATGTGCATGCTTAACCTATGACAGGGGCAGTAGTACTTTGTTAGTAAATGAGAGCACAGTTGGTGTGCCCCACCAGGTCACAGGAGCTGTCCAGAGCCTCGCTCCTTTCAACGTACAGGTCTAGGCCCTTGTGAACAATCTACATTATGATTAGGGCTCCCGGTTTTATGGTATTTATTTTTTTGCCATTTCAGTCTGTATTTATCCATATTTATTTTTTGGGCATTTTTTCTGTATTTATCCACTTTTATTTTTGCCACAAGCAAAAGACGACGCTACAGCTAGTATTTTTCCACATTTATTTAAATTGACAATGCACACATGCGCTCACTTAAACTAGCGATTTAATGTGGTTTTAGCAGTGCTTTAAATGGTCCTGTACTGAGTAATTTGAAAAGTAGAGTACCTGTGCTTCTCAGTTCTGCTATAAAAACACTTTAACATAGTGAATGGGTCAAAATATGTGTAGAATGACGTGTTGAGAAAACAAAGCAACATTGATACCAACGTGTGTACATCGAAGTGGCAAGGGGAGGTTGGGATTAACAAGGAGATCTGTGGTTTCTAAATATTCCATCCCTGAAGATCATCCTTTGGTAAACTAATAACTACTGCTCGCTATTCAGTGGATCGAGTCAGTCTTGGATAGGATGACTGTGACCATGAGAGCGGCCGTAGCCTCTTCTGCAGGAAAAATAGCCCAGTTGGGTGTTCTGTGTCTGTGAAAGCGTAAAGGAACCCAATGAGACTGGCCCTCTGATGGTTGTTAAGAATAAAGTCAGTCAGAGTATCCATTTTTTTAATATCCCCAATTTAGGATATGAGCCGGATAGAGTTGAATAATTTGTATAGACAACGCGAAAAGAAAGTGACAGGCTCGTAAATCCTGAACAGTGTCCACGTCTCCCAGAATAGCGCACCTGTGCAATAAAACGAAGGGCTCAGCAGTTGTTCGAAATAAAATCAGCCAGAGTCGTCACATTCCCGTTTTATAATATGGCGCGGATAGGAGTCTAATAATTTGTACTGACAGCTCGAGGAAGACGGTGGCAAATCCATAAATACTGAACTGCGCCTCTACCTCCCAGAATATACACACCTGTGCTATAAACTCAGGACCTCAATTCCGCTTCCCGGTTTTACCACCTCATAACTCTTTTACAGTCGGTTAAGTGTACAAATGCTCACCTAGGCAAAAGCCATAAAAACCACCTTGAAATTTTGTCTGAAGTAATGCGCCACCGGCAACGGAGGGGGCGCTCTACAGAAAAGACCCCGTGGCAGCCCTACACAAGCCATTGGTGACCCGCGTGCAGCATGAACCTGTGACTTATTGCTCCGTGTTTGAAAACGACCCTTCTGCCTTCCTTGCTCCAGCAGGGATCTCTCGGACTGCGTCACCGCTCCGTCACACCCCTGCAATGGGATTTGTATGCTCTCGAGTGGCTTTCGAGGGCAGAGCTTTGTGTGTGCCTCGCGCAGCTGTCTTCTTGTTAATTTCCATGTGAAAATTGGCATGTCATGAAAGTCCTACTGGAAATAACCTATCATTACCCTCTTTGCTCAGTAGAAATCCAATGTCACTGTTTCTATTTTTCTATACAGACTACATATTCTGAATGGAAACAAAACGCTATCTGACATATAAATACCCCTAAAGGCATCAGAGGGCAGAGCTGGGCAACTGTATGGGGCCTGGGACAGGAGGAGTCAGGGGCGTTGGGGGAGGCTACGGCATGGGGTGAAAGAACAATAAAGCCTCTTTAACAAGTAAATGGTCTTTCAAAAGACCTGTGAAGTACTCGGGTGCAGCTGTGTGTGTGTGCCCGGGAAGGAATTTCCAGCAGCAGGAAGGGGGCGTGGCGAGATAACTCTGTATTCGAGCACGGCAGCGTGGCAAAATTTTCTAGTATTTTGCCGTTTTTACATATAAATACAGACAAAGGAAAAATTGTTTTCCGTCTGTATTTATATGTAAAAATCCGTTTAAACGGAAAACCGGGAGCCCTAATTATGATGAAGCTAGGGCCAAATATCAAGAATCAAGATACCAGATACTCTGTCAGGGCAGGGGAACCCAACTGAACACCATGCAGGGGAAATTCCTGTCCCAAAAGACAGAAAAATGCTCAAAGTTACATCTTTCACTGTTTAACACAAAACATGGTTAGTTCTCAAGGCCTCTATATAATTGTCATACCCTTATCCCTTGTGAGACCAGGAGACAATGCCAGTTCTCCTGTGTTGCATCTTTTACAGTAGAGGTGCTGTTTGAATATTCCCTAATATTAAGCTGAGAAACCTCAGTAAAATATATTTAAAACGTGGCATAACATTAATAGAATGTGATGTGGTGCTGTGTGAGGATATGAGCATCTCTGTAGTACATCTACTCTTATGGTTCTGTGGCTATTCCTGGGATGGATGCCCATTTCAGCTTTGGGAATATTAATAAACAGGGTAACAGTACTTTGTAGCATTGAGTGGGGTTGTATTTGCCATTGTTTAATAGGTGTACTTAATCAGTAGTGCCTGGTTGAGGTAGAACTATCTGATCTAGTCTACAGTAATGCTTCATATTGGATGCTAGCAGACCAGAACCTGCTCTTGAAATGTGCAGTGCGTTTTGGGATTGGTTGTGCTTCAGGGTTTTGCAGTTAATATTATCTTGATAGGGGAAGCAGTTCATCTAAAAGGCACAGTTGGCTGAATATATAGCTTTGATATGTTGCCATGTTTAGGTTTGCTTGTTCTAAGTGGTTCTGATATGGACTGGACATGTTATGGTAATAAAATATTTCAATGTTAAACGAAGAAGTGGCTTTATTGCCTTTTTAAGCATATGATGAGCAGTGGGTGTGCTGATTTTGTTCTGTTGGTGGAGGGCGAAAAATAAAAAGCTTCATGTGCATTTGCAGTTGAGTTGGTAACTTTCAATATACTATTGACCTGTTTCACAAATCGATTTGTGTAATGGCAAGAATTACAAATGCACAGCACACAAAATAGTGATTTAACAGCTGTAAATCATTTTGCCCCTGCTTAATATTTCCTTAGAGGAGAATGACACTGCCACAAAAAAAAAAAATATATAGTGACAGGACTTTTCCCAGGTTTGCGGCCAGCATTGCAGGTACTCCTGTAAACTTTTGATTTGTGGACCAAGGGGTTTAAATATGCACACTTCTTCATGTCCTACACGTCTGTGGTGCCATGGTGCCCACTTGATTGTCTCCAGGGGTGTGTCTAACATTCTTATTTGGAGTACGGGAAAGAAAGACTATATCTGGACAGAACTGAAAAGATACAATATTGAATGGTGGTAAGTTGTTCGATATTCAGAGGTATCTGATTAAGATATTGGAACAGGGATAAGTATTACTGATACATATTGGTTAATATGGTAAATTGAGATCTTGTGGGTAATTTCATGGGCTTTGGTGTTGTCTGAAAATTATGATAGTCGGAGGCACCTCTGGATGGTGTTGGAGATGTCAGATGACCTGATCCTAGGATGCTTGTTTCCAGTCCAGGGAGGACCTGGCAGTTCGGGCTGGACTGTTCCCATGAGGCACAAGGTCAAGACTGATTTGCATATGGCTGGGTTCAAACTGGAATGGCATGGTGAGCAAAAAAACGATGGATTTAGGCCCAGATCTCTGTACTGGGGTGAATGTATGACATTGTTCTGCATTCTGTCTATCAATTGTTCTTTTTGCATTTGTCACCTCGAGTGGGACGGGATGCCCAGACGTGGGTCCCGTGCTCTCCTTGCCACTGGAGTCAAGCTATCCTGGCTGATGAGGGGTGAAACCCCGAAACCGGTCCTAGAATGCTTGTTTCCAGTCTAGGGAGGACCTGGCCTGGCAGTTCGGGCTGGACTGTTCTCATGAGGCACAGGGTCAAGACTGAATTGCATATGGCTGGGTTCAAACTGGAATGGCATGTTGAGCAAAAAAACGATGGATTTAGGCCCAGATCTCTGTACTGGGGTGAATGTATGACATTGTTCTGCATTCTGTCCATCAATTGTTCTTTTTGCAAGACCCGACGGTGGCACCATCTCCATCCTCATTTCTGGCTTTCACACGGAGATGGACGGGCATCATCTGACACCAGTTCCAGCACCAGCTGGGACCATGCACTCCAGGTCAGAGCCAGTCCCCTCTTGATTCAACAGGCTTGGAGAGGGAGACTAATAGGAATAGTCTGAGGAACCTTATGGATACCAGCATTCCCTAGATGATACAGAGGACAACTGGAATTGACACTGGCTTGGTCTCTCCCCCTACCGTGTCTCTGGATGAGGGTGCTTCAATTGCTATGGTGGTGTGTAAAGCGGCTGAGGTTTTGGACCTGCAGTGGCTGCCAAGACGAATGTCTTGACAGAGATGCTTCAGCTGGGAGTTGCCCCATCTGAACACTTACTTCTTTTTAATGAAACCCTTACTGATGTCCTACTTGGGGCCTGGTCGAATCCCTGCACAGGACCTCCTGTGCATAGTGCAATTTCCTGCCACCGTTGTTCTGCTCCCTGGTGACCCCAATTTCCTTACCCAGCACCCAACCCTGGAGAACTTTAAGGCCCAAGGCTCCAAATCTAGAGTCAAACATGGTGTGTTCCATACCACTCCACCGGATAGGAAATACAAGAGTTTGGATACCTTTGGGAAGAGGATGTTCTCTCTGTCTTCTGCCAACCTTGCACTGCGGTTGGTGAACACTGCATGCCTCTTAGGCCGATACTCCCATATGATCTGTGACTCGGTTGTGCAGGTGCTGCCTATTGTCTTGGAGGGGGCCTGAGCCACACTGTCCCAAGCCATTGCTGAGCAGAGACGCAACAAAATTCAACATACCATGTGGACTGAACACGACAGACTAGCTGGGTAGAGTGATTTCATTGATGGTGGCCCTTCGGAGCTAAGCCTGGCTGAGAACCACTGGCTTTTCAGGGGATGTCCAAGCCACACTTATGGACATTCCCTTTGATGGCTCTCTCCTTTTTGGAGAGAAGGCGGGCTCAGTGCTGGAGCACTTTAAGGATAGCAGAGCTACAGCTAGGTCCTTGGGCATCTCCATGGTCCCTTGCCAACCTCAGTCCACCTTATGCTACAGAAGTGGTTTTCAACCTCGTTCATACCTTGCCAGCCTTTTCGTGGCCTTGGACGCGGGTCCCACAGACCACTTGGGAGAGGTAGCCAAAGGACAGGCCGGTAACCCCCCTCAGCAGCCGCAGCCTCAAAACCCCTTTAGTTTGCCCTCCTACCATCATGGGCATCAATTGGGGGGCAGGATAGGCCATTACCTGCACCACTGAAGTTTGTAAACATTAGACTGTTGTGTTTTACAGATTGTCAAAAAGGGCACTCCATCTCTTTTGTGATGACCCCTCCACCCATGGCTCCCACTTGCAACCAGCTGGCAGAAGACAACCTCTCCTTGTTCCATCAGGAACTGTTCGGTCTCTTGGCCAAGAGAGCAATGATTGGGTACCGGCATCAGAAGTAGGTCACAGTTTCTATAGCCGCTACTTTCTGGTGCCCAAAAAGGGCAGAGGCCTTCATACTATCCTAGACCTGCGCCTTCACAATTTTTTTCTGGAAAAGGAGAAATCCAAAATGCTCATGCTTCCTCAAGTTCTGTCTGCCCTGCACCGGGGAGACTGGATGGTAGCGTTGGACTTGCAGGACACATTTCCACATCCCTGTCCTGCCTGAGCATAGAATTACCTGCCATTCATGGTGGGCCAAGAGCACTTTCAGTTTGCCAAGCTCCCCTTTAGCTTTACCAGCACCCCTTAAGTGTTCACCAAGGTGATGACGGTGGTTGCAGCTCATCTGTGGAGGTCAGGGATTCCCATCTTCCCCTACCTCGATGATTGGCTGTTTAAGGCGGCCTCACAACAGGCAGTTGTCTCCCACCTCAAGACTATGGCAAACCTCTTGTACTTGATGGGGTTCACTATCAATGTGCCAAAATCACACCTGCCTTCCTCTAAGGTGCTCCCTTTCATCGGAGCTGTTCTGTACACAGTGCAGTTTCGGTGAGTCCAAGATATTTAGACTATGATACAGATGTTTTAGCCTCTATCCTGGATTTCGGTATAATGGACCCTGAGGTTGTTGGGCCTCATGGCATCCTGAATCCTGGTTGTAACACTTGCCCGTTGGCATATGCGCGCTCTGCAGTGGGACCTGAAATACCAGTGGGCACAGCATCAGGTGATTCTCTCCAACATGGTCTAAATTTTGGAGGTAACTGCGAAAGATGTGCAATTTTGTCTGACAAAGCATGATTGGGTCACTGGCAGCCCTCTCTACCTTCCTCAACCAGAGCTGACTACAGGAACCGATGCATCACTCCTGGGCTGGGGCAGCCATCTGGGAGAGATGGAGATCAGAGGACTCTGGTTTCCGGCAGAGACCGGGCTTGACATCAATATGTTGGATCTTCGGATTATCAGCTTGGCATTGAAACCCTTTCTACCTTCGATAAAGAGAAGACTGGTGCATGTGTTCATGGACAATACAAGTGCCATCTGGTACTGCAACAAACAGGGTGGGGTAATGCTGTAGACATTTTGTCAAGAGGCTCTGCATCTCAGGACATGACTGGAACATCAGGGCGTTTCCCTCCCTGGTGGTTTAAAACTTGGTGGGCTCTTTGAAGGTCAGAGCGGATGATGCCTAGTGGGTCACGAATGGCGTCTCCATCCAGAGGTGGTACAAGGTATCTTTCTAGAGCGGGGAGAGCCTTGACTAGATCTGTTGGCCACCGCCGAGAACGCGCAATGTCTGCAATTTTGTGCGCTGGAGTGTCCAAGCCGTCTATTGCTCGGAGACGCTTTTCGTCTCGAGTGGAGCTCTAACCTCCTGGATGTACCTCTGCCAGTACCACTTCTGCCCAGAGTTCTCAAGAAGATCAGGAATGACCGGGGCAAAGTCATTCTTTTGGCTCAAGATTCGGCACGGAGAGTCTGGTATCCCAAGCTGTTGAACATGAGCATCGGTCCCCCGATCAGGCTGCTTCATCGAGAGGATCTTCTGTTGCAGCAACAAGGGAGGGTACTGCAATCGAACATGCGAACCCTTCATCTTTATGTTTTTGCAGTTTGATTGGTGACATCTGACAGCTTTGAAACTTCCTCACAAACTCTATGATGTTATTCTGGCAGCCAGGCGTCCCTCCACCAAGTGGGTATACACCAGGCACGCGGATAAATTTGCTGCATGGTGTTAATCTAGGAACAACAGTCCTCTATCTGCACCCCTTTCTCAGGTTCTTCTGTTTGGTCTATCCTTGGCACAGCTACTTATGGGCCATTTCAGCCTTTTTTGTAGTTGCCAAACCCATCTTCTTTGTTTCTCAAATCTTTGCAACATATATTTCCTCTCAGGCCATTCATCATGCCCCAGTGGGACTTAATGTGTGCACCCTTTGAGCCACTACACAATTGCTCTCTCCATTTATTGACCATCAAGACTGCTTTTCTAATGCCCATTACATCGGCCAGAAGGTTCAGCGAATTGCGGGCACTCTTTGTACACCCTCCCTACGTCATCTTCTATCTGAACAATCTGGTACTCCAGACACATGCCTCCTTCCTCCCGAAGGTTGTGACTCCTTTCCATGTAGGCCAGAGCATCACATTGCCTAACTTTTTTTCTCCACCTCACACTTCAAAGGAGGAGGAGAGGCTCCACCATCTGAACTCAAAAAGAGAGTTTTCGTTATACCTTGATCGCACAAAAGAGTTCCAGGTAGACTATCAACTCTTTGTGGGGTACGTAGGGGCTAAGAAAAGGAAGGCTATGCAGAAATGGACCATCTCAAGAGGGATAGTGCTCTGCATAAATATCTGCTACGTATTGTCCAAGAAGTAACCCCCTGAGGGCTTGAGTGCTCTTTCCACCAGAGCAAAGGCTGTGACCACAGTGTAAGCCTAAGAAGTACCTGTCCTGGACATCTGTCAGGCAGCAACATGGCATCTCTGCACAGGTCTACCAAGCACTGCTGCCTGGACATTCAGAGCTGTTGTGACGGGCACTTTGTCCCTTCGGTCTTGTAGGACTTCATGGTTTAAATCAGCGTTGCATTCCCACCTCACGGGAGGCATTGCTTGAGTTTCTATTCTAAGGTAAGGAATCTGCAGCTAGAAGTCTCTATCAGATGAACAAGTTACTTACCTTTTGGTGGAGACTCTATGTAGCCCCAGTTTCCTTACTGGCGCTCCCATCCTCCACACTCACAGGACTAATTACAGTGTGAGGGTCACCCTTCTAAGGGTCTTACAATTTCAGTCCAGTTAGTCTTCATCATGGCTCTGCATCCATGACATGGAAAGTTGCGAAAGGAACTGACATCAGTGCTCCATGGTGGCATTTATATAGGCACCATGCATCTCATTGCCATCGCAGACACCGCAAACAGAGCTGAACCACGCCACCTACTGGCACGTATGGAGTCCTGCTTGAAAACCTCTGCATCTCTGCTGATGTCTGGGGAATATTCTAAGGTAAGGAATCTGCTGCTAGATAGTCTCTACCAGATAAGATATTACCAAATGTAAGTAACTTGTTCTTCTGTTAAGGAACAGACTGCAATGGCTAGAGGAACCAGGTAGGCAATTGCACAAGAAGAGGGGTGTGGCAGGGGAGAGATATATACGGAGGTAAGGTCTCATTGGGACCAGGTGATGAAAATGGCATTATCGTGCAAAAGAACAGTAGGAAGCATCAGGGAGTCCAGTCACAAAAACACAGCAAAGGAAAAAGCAGGAAGGGCTATATGGCAGAAAGAATAATGAAGGAATGGAGAAAAAAAACAGACTGCATGGGATACACCCAGTATGTACAGGGGAGCGAAAGAAAGAAATGCACAATATTAAGTGGAGGCCAGGAAGAGAAGTCTACTAGAGTTCTGACCCTGTTGAGGTGGGTTGAGGCAACAATACTAGGATGGGGTACACATGGGAAGGTAAAGAACTAAATACAGGGAATAGATCCAGATCAGAATGGGATCTAAGGAGAAATGGTACATGGAAGTGTGCAAGAAGGTGGGGAAATGGACCATTCCAAGGGGTCAAGGGTCTGTGGAGCAGAGGGCTGAATGGAAGAGGTAGCACAAGAATACAGAATACAATCCACACCACCAGTGAAACTGGCACAAGGAAACAGTATGACAAATTGAATGCCAGAGGCTAAAGGAAAAGGATAATCCCACGGGTTCCCCTCAAAATTGTCTGCAAAACCTATTAAATAAATTGCCTTAGGTAAGCGTTCGGCTGTGAGCCCTTGCAAGTAGAATGAAAACAAAAATTTCATAGGACCAAAACATGGATCTAGGTAGTAGTGTGCACCTTCCAGACAGCATCACACTCCACAATCAAGGGTTGAAATGGGGAAGACACAACTGTGCCACAAGATCAGCAGGCTCAGGTCTAGGGCCAGATTTACTAAGAATTCATGCAACACAGTGCAGCAAGGCAAGTTTCTGCACTGCTTTACGTGAATAGGAGAGAGTTCAGAAGGGCCATATTTAAAATATATGGCACTCTTAAGCTCTCTTCCAGTGCTTGCACACTTGTTACTGCTTAACAATGCAGACACTCTTGCATCATGCTACAAGGGTGCCTGCATTACGAGCAGGGCTGTTTATGTGAAAGATCCTACAAAAAAAAAAAAATGCAAATATGTATTTTCCTCTTTCTATATGCGAAAATGTGGGAAGAATTTGGTTTCATTTCTATTTCTGTTCTCTTGGAAGCCATGCTATCTACAGACTCGCCAAACAAGTAATGCAGTACATTGGAAGAAATATGTTGGGTATTGAAGTACTTGTGGTTCATTGACTGTCTTGATGTCTCTATACAAAAGTAAAAGATTCAGAACTATTGTGACTAAAGAAGTTTTTTCCTTCCCTATCCTACCTATAGCACATAACAGTAGACCCACAGAGTGCAGGAGAGATTTACCACCTATTGACAACCAGAGGCCTTCACAGGAGGGCATTGCCTCAAAAGTGAGGGGAATTTCATCAGATAAGAGTATTGTACATTTTGTCATCAGGGCTGCCTCGCCAAGTAGATTGGCCCATCTAGGGCCTGGAAGTAGGGAAGTTTGAAATTATTTCAAAATCCTAACTTTTTTGTTTTTCTGAGGAATTTCATTTGGACACTGGTAACTGTCAATCAAATAATTTTTGCCGTCAATCTCCTTGAAGCTCTGGAGCAAAGTTCCCAAACTTCTTGTGGTGCCTGAATAACCACAGTAGGGCACTTATAAGGTCCACAGGACTTCAGGTGGAGTAGTTTCGGACTCGGATTTACCAACGAGTTGCGTTGCCATTGCGACACAACTACTAAGTCAGAATTATCAAGCCGGCGTTGCTTGATAAATCTAGAGCAACGAAACGCAGTGCAAATCGCTGTGTCGCGTTACTTTGCCCCACGGAAGCATTTAATGGATAGAGCATGGGTGTTCTCACGTATCCACACATGAATTTTGGCACAATCCCAGATATACCATTACTGTCAAACCTGGGAATGGGTCAAAATGCTAAGCCTCCCCAGTTGAGGCAAAAGGAGGAGAAATCTCTCTATCCTCTTTTGTTCCTCTTTCTATGTGTGCTGCATTCTGTAGCGCACATAGAAAGAGGAAAATGACTCCGATGATTGTTTTTGTGCAGTAAGGTGCCTGTTCCTACACAAAAATAATCATGTCTGCAACACAGGCACCCTTGTACCACGGTACAGCGGTGCCTGCGTTGGAGATAGGCAGCACATTGTGCACCTGTGCAAGCAAAGGACAGGAACGTACCGTATCATGTTAAATATGGTGCAATCCTGACCTTTCTCTTTCACGTAGCATTGCGCAGTAAGGTGGCTTACTGCACTGCAGGAAATGATAATTCTGCCTTCAGGGTGACTGGCAGAGGAAAACAGCAAAGTCCAGTTCAGGTCCAGTTTCCACTGGTCAAGTGGCATTCTTCACAGCAATGTCCTCTTCAGCATTTTTAGGTTCCTGGAGCCACCAAGGGGATCAGCCTCATGCTCTTTGGAGACCTTTCTGTCCTTGGGTTTGAAGAGGAAGGGGCTCCAAATTCCTCTGGTTCTTCTCACGGGTCACAGAGCCAAGTACAGCAGACCCAGTCTGCCTGGCATTCTTCATAAGTCCAGCATTTTTCTGAGATTCCTAGTTCCGTGGGACCCAGACTAATGTAGTAAAGACTCCCAGGCTGAGACCAACCTACTTTTGCAGTAGTTCCTGTGTGCCTTACTGTAAATGGGCCAAGAATGCAATGTCGCAGCAAATCCACAATGGCAAAGATCTTTGGCCACACTAAACTTGGGCTCTGAGGCTGTGAGTGGGGAGTGTGCCATGGTAATCCTAGTGCCATCCCACATTTAGCAATAAAATTCAGTTTGAGGCACTAACTGTACCCACAAGAAACCCAGAGACAGTCGCCTGGTAGGTCACAAGCAGGGTCTTTCAGTAAAAGGTATTAGATACACAAGAATTGTCTTGGCATCCTGTCCTCTCCCTGTCAAGCGTTAGATGTGGCTCAACAGTCCTGTTGAGCAGGATTGGACATTATGGTGTCAACAGGATGCCCACAGTCTCCCCTCTGCATATTCTGTGTTATTCCAAGGGGTCATCTCTGCTCATTCAGGTCAGCCTACTGTGTGCTCCGAGAATGCAGTTCACACATTTTTCACACCCATTATCAGGCTTGAGTACAGGCTGGGGGTTGGCAAATGTTAATGCTATTTAGCCTTCTGACTGCTCAGGTAGATTAATTGTAATTTTCAATGTATTATTTCTATTC
Organism: Calotriton arnoldi; assembly: GCA_963921515.1. Lineage (NCBI taxonomy): Eukaryota > Metazoa > Chordata > Amphibia > Caudata > Salamandridae > Calotriton > Calotriton arnoldi. Next base: position 988,963 of record CAWUFW010001310.1, read on the forward strand.
ATTAAAAATTAGAAAGTATTCTCGTTTAATACATAGGAGAGCAAGACCTGCCAACCTGAAAATAGCTTTTAGGGACTTATTGCTTTAGGGACATTGTCATGGTAATTTAAAACATGTGGCACTTTTAAATACCATCCAACCAAGCGTGTTAGCTACAACGCTTACATAGGGGGGGACTTACTAATATTTAAAAGGGAGGTTTTTACGTATGACATAAGGTTATTTTAACAGTATGCTCTGCAGGTTTTACACTGCAGCAGTCAGGCTACAATGGTAGCCCTGACCTCATGTTTCCTTTGTCATACTGAGTGGACTGTACAGTAAGTGCTGCAGTCCTCAGGTGACTTTTACATTTCCATGCCTTGGGTGCAGTTTCTACATCATACACTGCCTTAGCATGCCAATCATTGATTAGTCAATGTCTTAAGGTTTTAGACTTCACAGCGCATACCCTGGGCACTGACAGCAGTGCCATAGTGTACAGAGTCAAACAAAGAGGGTGAGCTTGTAAAAAAGGAGCAATTTCTCATGTCCACCATATCATTTTAAACGAGAGTTTGTCAAAATGAGGATTTCGTTACTGTAGGTACACTAATGCACATGTAAACACTTTCTGAGGACATTTCTGAAAGGCTTGCCTTAGTTATCGAGTACTCCACCACTCCTTTTAATGTTTTTCCAGTTCAGTCCCAGTAAAATGTATTATCTATGTGTTCTTTCACTGTATCGGGCAGCAAATGAAATCAGTCACCTGAGTGATCCAATGCAGATAGGCAGTCAGGTAAATTACAAACGTGTAACAATGGACATGGGGATAATACTGGTATATGTGTGGGTCAGTTGCAAAAATGTGTCTTTCGATAGGAAACTGTAAATGATGTCTTCTTGAGACAGGTATCATGTGAGACATGAAGTCTTCTCATTTTGGAGAGGTCAAAACACGGTATCACCCTCACTCAAGAGGGGCATTTGTGACAAAAATTATCAAGGAAACAATCAGCAAAAAAATCATTTCCAGTATAGTGAAATGGGAACATAACCTTACAAAAGTAAAGCTCTGAATCTATTCTCCATTGCCAACAATTTTAAAGTATGAATATGTATCCAACCAACATAATCTCTGCATCTGAGCCTCCAAACACCAGTTCATAAAATCAAGCAAATGAAAAGACCAGTAATTCTACTGTCTATGGGCTCAAATGCCCTGTATGTGCCTCCAATAAGTCACCAATAATTTACTGGTTTTTTTAATGTTACATGTTCTAACCATTTCAAGTCCTGTCCTTTTAAGCCATACTTTAAGTCATTAATGCTTACTATTACATTTGTATGTTTGTGTATTTAATTGTAACTTACAGTGCCTGGACATTATCCTCATAGTTTTAATGATTTATAAAGCGCTAATTTTATTCTATTTAACTTTACTTCTGAGTAAGTAGAACGTGTCATCACTCATTGTTTCATGAAAGACTTGTGTTTCGATTACATCCTCTGCTGACTATAATCTGAAACTGATTTTGCACTCAGAACATATTTACAATTACTGCATGTTTAGTGGTCATTGAAACACACAATTGCAACTAGCACCAACACTTTAAAGCTTAAAACAGTTTCCAGTTGCTGTCCAGCTCAGGGTTCCCACAGTTTATTATTTTAATCAGTGAGACCTACAAGGGCCACGTTTAATAACATTTTTTTATTGCTACAGTAATTCTGAATCTACCGTGTTGAATGCAACCATTGACATCACACTTATACAAAATATGTAATTTTTACATTAGTAAAGAAATTACTATATACCTTGCTCAGTGATGCATAAAAACAAAAAAAGTATTTTTTAAAGGAAAACAAGACATTGAAGTATATCAAAAAGCAGAACAAAATTCTCAGAATTTAAACATTGGCTACATTATTTAGATTTGCAAGAAAATTAAATGTGTTAAGAAAAATGTCTACTTCATGATTAGAATGATTGGTGTCGGGATCTATTGAATTCTATAGTTCCACCCTGTCTTCTTCACTTAAAATTAAAACATTTTCTAGGACCTGTACACAATTGTTTGCTTCAGCAGTAAATGTGTACCCATAGTTATCAACACCATAATCATCTCCCACACAAAAGGTGTCTAACATTGAGGTGGTACTGAGCTTACCACCAGTCCATAACTGTAAAGGTGATAAGTGCCCTTCTGTGCGCAAATGGTGATTATTCCATTTGCTTACAAACTCAGCAACTGCTTTATTTAATCTTCTTAGGTGAATAAAATGCATTGTGAAAAGATGGACTTCATTTTGAACATCTAATATTCCATTTTGTTCCATCCAAAAAACAAATCTTTGAAGTAACGGACATCAACTCCGTTTAACTTTGCCCACAATCGCTCAATACGTTGATTGTGAACACTTCGACCACAAATAAAACTGCCTCTGTTTTCACATCTGTGTTTGTGAAAACATCTATAAAAAAAAACAGCGTGATTCACTGAATATATTCCAGAGGGTAGGTTGGGTGCCTTCTCCGTATTCTACTAACACCACATCAATGCCTACCACGTGCACCAGACTCCCCACTTGCATGGACTGCACACCTCCATCAGCACCAATCTCCAAAGAACAATGTCACCCCAAACCACCACTGGTGCACATCTTCATCTTTCATAAACATAAAGCCACTGCATCCTTCACCGTCAACTCCCTCTTTCAAACACTCTTGACCATCATATTTAGCTACTATTCTCAAGTTCTAACATTCACCGTTTGACAGCACAACATGCCACTTCTGTACCTCTTTGGCCTTGAAGGGCCCTAAGAAACTATTGAACCCCTTTTGCCTCTACCAGAATTAATTTTTACCCAATCGCCAGAAGCAACCCTCATGTTTCCAATGCTATCCTGAAGGACATTGTTGGGTACAGACCCACCGGACTCCATTTCAGGACTAGCACAACTCCCTTGACCGAAACCACCAGTACCTGTGCCCTTCCCTGCAATCCAATCATGCATCCATGAAGGACAAAGCTTAGAGCCCGGTTTCCTCCCTCTCATTACACAAAAAGGAACTTTACCAGTGGCAGAACTTTCCGTTGTGCAGTAAGACCACACCAAATCAGAGATCATATGATTTGACTCTGCTATTTGCAGAGCCTCTTTTAGAATGCGGTTCGCCCTCTCCACCATTCCATTGACACGAGGATTGTATAGAGCAGTGCGTGAATGTCTCACTCCACATGACAAAAAGAAATCCATCATTTCACGAGAGGCCAGTTGAGTTCCATTATCTGTGATGAGTTGGATTGGAAAACCGTCTACTCCAAACACCTTGCGTAGGGCTCCTATGGTTGCGTGTGTGGTAATCTCTTGCAAGAATTTAACCACCAGCCACCTGAAATGGACATCCATCATAACCATGGCAAATCTTCTGCCCCGTCCGAGACTACACATAAGGCCAAGGAAGTCTAAGCATACACTATGCCACGCACAGCCTGCATCTGTGATAATACCACCATCAGAACTTGGGCCACTAAAATTCCTTTCTAACACGTTTCTTGGTAATAATTTGCCCCAAATGCACAAAATCAAACAACCTTTTACACACACCAAAAGAAGGAACCACCCTTTCTCCCCTCATCACCATGCCACACCAGACAACAGAAAGTTTGTCAAGAACCTTGCTGTAAAGTTGTAAAGCCAGAGGAAGTGTACTTTCCCCTCCTACCACCATTCCCTAGCATGCGCATCACCTCCACAAGTACTTCATTGCCTCAGTCCACTCACGTTCGCTCACCATACCACCACAACTGACAACATCCTCTACACTCGTGACAGCTCCTTCACTCTCTCTACACACAACATCTTCTTTATCCACTAACTTCCAATCAATTGACAAACGTGAAAGGCAATCTGCCTGGACACTTTCCCAACCAGGAATATGCTCAATGACTTAATCATACTCTTGGAGGCGCGAAGGTAGCCTCGCCAGCCTAGCTGACCCTTTGCCTGTGCCACCTGGAAGTAAAATTTTCAACAGCGGTTTGTGATCAGAACACAGGGTAATATGACTTCCCCCAATATAGGTACCGAAATATTCCAGGCCCCAAGCTGCAGCTAGTGCCTCCCTTTCGATGACTGTATAATAACGCTCGGTATCAGTCATTGTGCGCTATGCAAAAGCAACAGTTTTTTCAGTGGTGCTATGCATTTGAGACAACACAGCTCCGATACCCATTGCACTTGCATCCACAGTGACTATTGGTTTTTACCTGGTATCAAAAGGAACCAGAATTTGAGCATTCCACGCCTCATGTTTGATTAGTTGAAAATAATCATGTTGTAACGCACCCCACTTGAAACACACCCCTTTTCGCATCAGTGCTTTTAAACACTCATCTTATAGCATAATCTCTGACGAATTTTAAATAGTTCTCTATCAAACCTAGGAATGAGCACAATTCCTCCTTATCTCTAGGTGGTGGCACAGACTTGATATAGAATAACAAATCTTTTTTGTGTCTTAAACAATCAGCAGATAGTGTGACCAATACTCAGTTTGTTCCACCCAAAACTTGCATTTTTTTTGCCTTAATGCCATCCTTGACTCTGCAAGACAATCCAATGCCAACTTTAATGTTAGATTGTGGCTGTCCACAGTATCTCTAAACACTAATATATCATCCTGAAAATAGATGACATTGTTCAAACCCCTAAATATCTCATTCATCATCCTCTGGAAGACACTCACCGCAGAAGATAAACCAAATGGCATCATAGTAAAGTGGTAAGTGCCTTCCATGGTGTTAAATGCTGTTGGGGATTTGGACCGTTTGTGGAGATGTATTTGGTGATATGCATGCTTGAGATCAAGTTTGGAAAAATATTTTTCGCCTTTAAGCAACAAAATCAGTTAGTTGATGCTGGTAAACTGTAAACTATCTGTTACAATGTTCTTATTGAGACCTCGTAAGTCAACACATTCTTAACTTTCCATCCTTTTTCTTGGTGATGATCACAGGAGAAATCCAATTTGATGACTCAACGGGCTCGCTCACCCAGCTCTCCAGTATCTCTCCCAACATCTTCCTGACCTCCTCCCTCACCCTTATGGGTTCTTTCCTGACCTTATGTTGCACTGGAACAGCACCTGGCTTCAATTTGATCTCATGCCCCTTTAACTCACCCATGTCCTTCCGGTATACCTTGCCTGCACCATGCAAAATATCTTGTAGAGTGGTATCTTCAACCACCATCACTTGATTTTGAGCATGTGGATTTATGATAATGAGAAGGTCATACTGATGGTACCATCCCAGAATGGGTGGGTGATCCAGAGTCGGCCACATACACCTTTCCTTTCACACGCCTACCTTTAAATATAATATTGGTTTTCATGTAATCAATAATGTCAATTTGTTCACCCTGATAGCCTCCAGGATTGATGTCTTTGGGCAACAAGCGCACAGTTAGCCACTCCTCAAGAAACATACTCTTGAGAATTATTGGGTACAGAGAACCAGAATCCACCAACAGCTCAACTATTCTGTTCTTGATAGTGAACTCTGCTCTGGGCCTCTTGAGCCTGGCTGATCCAGCATCGGTGCCCTGTTCCTGGGTAACACATAACACTATGTCACACAACCCAGATTCGAATAGTCCATCTGCATCATCTATCACCACAGCCACTTTCCCCTTGACGCTGTCTTTACTCTTACACATCCTAGCAAAATACCCCTTCCGTCCAAACCTCCTACACTCCTTCCCAATAGCATAGCAATTTTTTTTTTGCCTCAGATGAATAATAACTACTACCACACCTGCTACACATCCTATTAATCACTTTGCCACTACTGACAGACCTACCACCTGCCCTTGCTGACCACTTGGATGTGGCTGCAACATCTCCCTCAGCAACTGACACATACTCCGCCACCTTGATATCCTTTTGATCTATTTCCCTCATGCAATACTCAGATTCTTCCACCACCTTTTCTATCTTAACAGCATCCTTCAACGAGGGCCCCTTAGCCACCCACAATCTCTCCTACATCTTCCGATGAGCTGGTCTCCAATCATCTCATCAGCCATCGCGCCAAACTTACAGTTGACCAACAATTCTCCTAATCGTGTGACAAACTCACCTACTGACTCTCCCATATGTTGGGGTTGTGTGTAAAACTTGTGTCTCTTCATGACCACGTTCGCACTCTTGGCGAACCTGATTTCCAATCGCTTCCTTGCTTCCACAAACACATCTTCAATGGGACGCCCTGCCTGCTTGACAGCTTTGAGTAAATACTTGAACACATGCTGGCCTTCTTTTCCCAAGGTGCTCAATAAAATTGCCTTATTCCTTCCTGCGCTGAACTTCAAGGTAATTATCAAAAATATCTATCCACTCCTCCCACTTAGCTGATGGAACCCCAGGTTGAGCGAGGAAAACTGGAAGTGGATTTATCACTGTGACCTCCACAATTACTATTCAATCTCTATTCTTAATGATTGACTCTTACAGATAACAAAATACCAAAAATGAGCAGAAAACAAAAATACCCAATTCACCCCAACTCCTCTGTTTCAATGAAGGACGTTGTCCTGGAGTAAACACAGTCTCAGTTCTAGGTTTGTGGGAAACAAATAAGATGAATGAACACCAGCAAACAAACAAAAAGTTTTAACTGTTTTTTTTTGGGGGGGGGGGGGAGGCACCAACCACAAAATGACCATGCTGCTCCTGTTCAAAACATCCCTCTCATGTGAGTTACTTGATTAACCGTTGGCACAATAAACATGGGTGCTCCTCAGTATTGTTCCTTTACCAGAATGCCGGTATCCATATGTGAGCCGCGGCTCTGTGGTGTGCATGTCATCAAATGCAGGCAATGACGACTCTTGAACAAATAATGTAATGTCAGAACGGCACTAGGTAGACGAGAGCCCGTATGCGTTGCCTGGTAATGCGTGTCGTGTGAGACAATGCAGATGAGCTCTTTGGCGTTGGGATGGAAGGTTGCGTGACGGCTCAAAGCTCTGATATGTCAGAGCTACCACAGCAACAGCGTATTTAACCATACCTCATGGTTGCTGAGGTAACCATACTTGAGCATGCGTAATACTGCAGCCGGGTAGCGCAACTGCAGCGGTGGGTGCGGCCTTCCCCAAAACGTCGGAAACTTAAATAATGCTCCTAAAAGAGTACCACGGTTGGCACTGCGCTTATATACGCAATCTGACCTGAAACAATCCAAGTTGTGGGTCCTGGGTACTTGTCCTGGGTACTTGTGTCACCACGTCAGGTGACACTTGAGCCCCAAATGCTGCATTGGCCAGTCCTTGCCAAAATCAGCTCCACATGCAGGATGTATTTCAAGTAGGAGGGTTTATTAAGTGAGGGAACAACTCTCGAAGTGGTGATCCCCCTGCCAAGCAGCAAGCAACTGCCGGCAGGAGAACGCCACTCTGACACTGTCACAATAGCACACCGAATGCTTGGGACACCCACTAGACGGATTTCCCTTGAGGCCCACAAATTCCATAACAGAAAGGAAACTTCTTACCACAACAAATAGAATATGAGGGTAATACCCTTCTACTTTAAAAATAGGAAAAAGGAAGGTATACAAATATCACCCATTGGAGACCAACATCTCCATTAATATGGTATCCAAATTGTCAAAAATTAGCCCAAGAAGCTTTTTGAAATTGTTAAACCACTACCTCCTCACCAGTCCAAAAGCCGATTACGACAATGGCGTTCGGACTGACAGAAGACCACCGCCAGGATCCTGGATCCCGTGGCAGTGGGGAAAGCAGCGGGGAATGGAGGCAGTGTCGATGCCGGGACAAACGTGCCTATTCCGACCTGCCTTTCCACCTTTTCATGGCGGGGCCTCCGCATGAAAAGGTGGGCAGAAAGGCAGGGAAAGGGTCCCAAACAGGGGCCCCTGGGCAGTTTAACCCATTGAGTATTGTGGCAAGGGGCATGTATTGTGTCCTCTCATGCCTGCTCTGTCATGGTGCATGGCAATAGTGCGCACACGACAGTACAGGCACTGCAGTGTGGCGGCATTGCCTTCAGGGTCACTCAGTGAGCTGAAGCATGCTGCTGTAAGATTGACGCTGGCCCGCGCTAAACTCTAAATGAGGCAGTCAGGATGCCACTGGCTTAGCGTTTTTTTCCCGACCGCCCACACTGTGTCCTGGCGATCGAACCACCAAGGTCATAATCAGGACTTTAGCCTCAGTACCAGGGAGTAATCCAACAGTCCCTTCTTTTCCTGACACTCTTTAATGCATACACAGAACACCTCTTCTCACTTCTGAATCATTCAAACATCTCCTGTTGCCTCTATGTGAACAACAGGCAGCTCTGTCTGAGAATCACCTCACTAGAAGACATTTTTTGAAGTGGGTGAGACCCTAAAACTCCTTTAGTCATTGATGTGTCACCACCACCTAAAGTTGAACCCTTTGAAAATGTAGCTCCCCTTCTTCGCTGCATTGAAATGCACAACTCCAATTAAAACAAGGTTAAATGCAACTAACATGCTGGACTGCAAAGAATTGTAATGAGTGTTTGACCATTGAAAAAAATGCATTTACAGGATCACATCAATGCCAAAGATCAAAATGCTCACCACCAAAACAGACTGGTAGGAGGCATTAAATCCATCATACCACAAAATAATCTCTGATCTGTCCTACAAACTTTTGTCCTCTCTAGAGTTTCTAATGATGTTTCCTTGCTTACTGAATTTTGATAATTCACCTTGCTCCATTTAAAGCAGCCCTCAACACTGAAGCTTGGTTGGTGTCTGATCATAGAACATCACTCCAATTTGGAACTCATTCAAACAGTTTCCCATAGAAAACAGAAGTTTTTACAAAATAGCCCTCATTGTCCATAGGTCTATAATCAACACGTCCCCCCCCAAGCTATCTGGCCGACAAGTTGGTAATCTCTGGTTGATCAAGTATACTCCAGACTCTTTCCTACTGTAAGCTCTAGCCTTCAAGAAAACCAGAAGTCTCAGCCAAGCTTTCCCAGAGAGTGGTCCTAAAGTATGAAACTTAATCCCCCCTTATGGGAATTATTAAATCTTTTAAAACATTGAAAAGAAAACTCAAAATCCTACAGTTCAAAAAATATATCTAGCAGGATAGGTCTGTAGGGTTATCCTCTCAGAGGGTTTGGAATAATTATCTAGATTCAGCTATGTTAGACTAGCACTATGGTGCAAGGTGTGCCAACATTGTTCCTAGGCTGCACACAGTGCGTCAGTGCAAGGAGAGAGCAGAAATGCTCCATATCTTTGTAAATACGGAGCCTTTTTGTTTTCTCCCTTTTGCACAACGCAGTGCAGCAATCTGTCTTTGTGTCAGCGTTGTGTGCAAGAAAAATAAGTCTGTGCCCCAGTGTATAGCAGTCCTCAAACCTTAGAGCCTACTGGAAATTGCCTTCAACTTTCTACAGCCTTACAGTGGTCTCCAGGAGTGGTGGCTTTGTCCAGACACATACATTTGGATAGTCTCAAAATATAAAAACAATTCGACCACACAAGAACACAGTGAAAACCAGCAACACAGCAGAAAACAACAAAGGCGCAAGAGGGCACAAAAACACACAATAAAAGCACAGCAGCAAACATAACAACACAGCAACACTATGTCGAACAAAACTACATTAATACAACAGAAAACAATAATGCTACAAAATTCAATAGTGTTAAACAACACTAAACACAGCCATGTGCAATCGGTTTGGAGGATTCTAGAGGTTACTATATAGGGCTGAAGGCTGTTGTCAATGGATTCAAGGAGCACATGGCCTTGGTGCAAAATCTCTCGACACAGGGCATGGTCTGAAGCTCAGAGTTGTTGCTGAAGGGCAAAGAGTTTGGGTAGCTTTTCTAGCTTTGGTCTAAATAACTCACTTATCAAACATTGTTAAAGTGAAACATTGACACTCTTAGAGAGAGAAGTAACCTATACATAATAGATAGGGTGATAGATAGAAATGTTTTACCAAAAATGATTTGTACCTTGCACATGGTACTACCTTCGGTGAATAGCTGTACGTTGTCAAATTGGTTTACCAACAGGTCAAGAAGATGAAGTCTGTTTCTCACTTTCCATCTTTGAATTCTTAGTCCTCTACTTCTCAAGCTTCCAGATACATAACTTTCTCCAGAATCAGGCTTTGAACTTAGAGTGTTTACAGTATGTTGATTAAGCTCTGCATCACGTATATTGGTAAACCTATTTTCAGAAGATGTGCACAAACCCATTTCTACTCTTCGTTGGTAAACAGCTGAGGAACTTATGTTCAAACATGATGCAATCGATACCCATGAAAATCCAATCTTCCATGGGTACTCAATGTTTTCTTTTGAAACAAGAAACCTGCAGTAACAGAATAAAAATAGACTGTAAAAAGTCAGTTGCAAACCATTGTGACTGAAATAATAAAATTGAATTTACATTGGTCTTCCAATACCTTGATTTGCGGCAGGTGTATGGAAAGTACTTGCAGAAAGAGCTGACAAACTGGTTTTCAATGTTTGTAATGGAAACATAAGTAAATCTACGCAACTCTTTCAAAATGAACCTCACAGTGATGGTCGTAATTCCAGCAATCCATATTGGCCTGTAGGCTGCTAATATGGCAATTAGAATTTCCAAAATGACTCTCCAGTTTTCTCTGCAAGTGTTCCAAAAGCTAATGTCAAAAGACAACAAAGCTCTATCTAAAGCAAAAAAGCATGATTTTAAAGAAGTTAAATAGTCCTAATAATTCTTCATTAAAGAAACAAGCAAAAAGAACATAAAACAAAATCTAGAGGCACTTGTTAAAGCCATGCTCACTAAGGACTAAAATCTCAAAGACATGAACCCATGGGAACAGTCCAGCCTGAGCTGCCACTCCAGGTCCTCCCTGGACCAGAAACCAGCATCCTGGGACCGATTTAGGTGTAACGCCCCTCATCAGCCAGGCTACCTTGACTCCAGTGGCATGGAGAGCACAGGACCCAAGTCTGGGCATACCCGTCCCACTCGGGGTGGCAAATGCAAAAAGAACAATTGATGGACAGAATGTTGAATAATGTCACCCCAGTACAGAAATCTGGGCCTGAATCCATCGTTGTTTTGTTCCCCATGCCATTCCAGTTTGAACCCAGCCATATGCAAATCAGTCTTGACCTGGCCTGGCAGTTCAGGCTGGACTGTTCCCATGAGGCACAAGTTCAAGACTGATTTGCATATGGCTGGGTCTGAACTGGGGTGTCGAAGTGAGGTAAAGAACGATGATAGATTCAACCCAGATCTGTGACTGGGGGTGAGTGTCTGAAAAGTTTCAGTGCTCTGTCCATCATCTCCTTGTGTTTGCTTTGTTTGCCCTAAATTGGCAGGGTACGCCCAGACGTGGGTCTCTTGCACACTTTGCCATTGGATTCAAGCGAACCTGGCTGATGAGGGGTGTTACCCTGAAACCGGTCCCAGGATGCTTGTTTCCGGTCCAGGGAGAACCTGGCCTGGCAGTTCGAGCTGGACTGTTCTCATGAGGCACTGGCTCAAAAATAATTTGCATATGGCTGGGTCTGAACTGGGTGGCGAAGTGAGCTAAAGAAAGATGATGGTGACTGGGGGTGAGTGTCTGAAAAGTTTGTGTGCCATCCATCATCTCCTTGTGTTTGCTTCATAGTGCTGTTATATCAGAATTCCTGCCTTACTGCTCACAGATGACACGTTAATAATCTCAATTACTCCTATGGGCTTGCCGAACTTAATTAATGGGTTCTCAACCACCTGCAAACAGTATGCCTTGGAAATTAATGTTAACAAGTCCAAATTTATGGCCTTTATCTCCCACGGGTCTTTTAGAGGGAAAGGGGAGTTGTGATCTGCTAACTAGGAGCAAGTCAAGATTTCGACTATAGGGGAGTGAAGATAGCGAATACATTATCATGGGCTCTCCAATTATTGACAGGCCAAATAATATTACAACATGCAGGGCCAGCAGTTGTGAAGAAATTGAATTTATCCAAACTTCAACAGATATGACCTGCATTGGAGATCTATTGCGCAAAAGGGCTCGGTGCAGCACTCTATGGTACAGATTTGGGGTACGGATCAAACTAAGGATTTGGTAAAAACAGAGAATAGATTTATGCAATCAATCCTCCAGCTACCGCAAAATGTTCCACTTATACCCGTGCGTTTAGATCTGGGCCTAAGGAATATAGCACATGTTGATAACCTTAAAGCACTGACCTATTGAAGATGTTGGTCCAGTAAATCCTTTGTACCTTATAAACAAGCATTTGTAGATTAAAGGTTCTAGACAATCATGGATCTATAACCTAGTTTACATCACATTATGTCCTCAATGTATGAGCTGGGTCTTCATATAGCATGGGACAACCAAGAGAGGATTACCAAGGAGATACTGGGCCAATAAAAAACATGATACTGGCTGCTTATCCCAAGAGGGATGGTTTGCACAGCCATCATGAGACGATCCGGGCATACAGCGTGAGCGGCTTTTCATCCTTCTCAAATTGTGATGGGCTAACACCCAATGCCGTACTTTGGCAGATGACTTAGAAATAAACTGGAGACCAGTCACAGAAACTATAGGATTTCCCTTTGAGGAGATTCTGACTAGACAAGGCCATATTGGTATCTATCCAAGGAGGAAGGACCATACATGATAGATAAATCTATGAAAAAAGGTTTACGTATTACTGATAACATTCACAAAAGGCCACCATATTAACTTTTGCCCTGAAGAAGTCCGATGGGACGAAACGCGTTGGCTACGGTCGCATTTTATTATGAAGAAGAGTTTTTTGAATAAAGACAATTGGAATAAGACCTGCTGAATGAATCGAAATGTTTTTGGATCGTATAGAACCACCTCCAGCGAGATGAATCTTTTTGAGATTTAGATCTGGGATATTACCAGTAAATACATTTTGTAGTAAATGGCGAGAGTTCGCCACTTCATCTATTTATCCTTCGTGTAAATTATGTCCTGAGCCTGAAGAATATTTCTTGCTCTTTTGTCCCATCTTCTATAATTTAAGAAAGACCTGGTATATTCCAAGCTGCCGCTTATTGAGTATAAGCAGCCATGCAGATGCTATTCACATTTTAATAATTGACAAAACTGAGAGGGTTGTCTTTGCAGTTTCAAGATATTTAATGCCCATCAGGCAGATAAGATGTAGATTTAACAAAGTATTTTAATATTTTAGTATTGTAGATAAATTACATGTATTTCTATGTACTATTTTTAGATTATTTTACAGGAATGCTTAAATTTTACATTGTATTAATGCAACATTACAATAACATTTATGGAATATTGTATTTATGAAATGTTTTATTGTATTCATGAATTTATGTATGTTTTATGGAGAGTTTTCTCCGAAATAAACATAAAATGAATTAGTAAACCAAATGCTTTTTCCCTGCTAATTTTCAGCAGGTTTGACCTACCAAAATTTAACAAAGGTTGAGGCATTTAAAGCATCCAATAGTTATCGGATGCACTAAATACAACCAAACTTACAATTTCGACCCCTTGGCAAACTGGTGTTTACATAGGGGTCGGAAAACAACGACCGACCCGTAATCAGGCCCTAAGTGTATAACCCATCACCATCCCTTCACTCTGCTGATTTGCAAAACAAACCGCAGCAACCAACTTCAGACAACCAGGAAGTATGGCAGCAATTGGATCTAATGTGGCAGGGAAATAAGTCACATGTCCTTTGACTTCACCATGTTCTTGTACAAGTTTAGATAATGGCATCCTTCTATCTTATGACAAAATAGGTAAAAGTCTTCTCGTGAATTGGCATTACTAGAGCCGGTGTGCTACAGGGTTTATCTCTGAGTTTGAGGAAGGTACTCCCACATTCGTCATTTAATGGCACTAGATCAGAAATATTACTGTGAGTAAGCCTCAGTAAAGGCTTTCAATAAGGGGAAAATTTGGAATCCACTGTCTACAGTAGCCAGCCATTCCCATGAGCATTTCCACTTCTCTGTGTGCTTGGAGGATTCATTAGCAGGATTGCAGAGACATGTTCCTTAGACACTTTTCTTTCCCCTTTTTCAATATGATGACCCAAATAGATCTCTTCTTACAGTACTGCATTTTTATGGGAGACACATTATGACCATTGTCGGCAAGATGGTTCAAGAGTGCAATTGTATCCAACTTTCAAACTTTTTTTGCTTAGAGTGCAATCATCAGGTCGTTAATGTACTGTACCTGCACGGAATTACAGGGCAAGCACAGACTCGTCAAATCTTTCTTTAAAATGTGAATTTTGAGGGGCTTTCTGTTTACCATTGTGGGATACAACACCTGTTGAGAACTTTATTGAGGAATCTGAGCTCAAAGAGATATTAGCTATCTTCTTGAAGAGTAATAGAAAAGAATGCCTGGCACAAGTCAGTGACTATGTACCATTCTGCCTCTGCAGGAATCTGAAACAAAATGACAGCAGGACTCGTTTCCACAGGACAACATGGGACTACAATTTTGCTAACCTTTCGAGGATCTTGGACCACCCTCCGTTTTTTTGCTCAGTTTTTTAATTATCATTACAGGGGAATTAGAGTGACTACCTAGCACTTTTTTTTAGAAATCTTTTATATTAAGGGCTTCATTCCCTCCTCTTCCTGCTGGTGCGCTTGTACTGAGGAGTTTGAGTATAAACTGCAGTTGGTTTCACTGCAATCTTCATTGGCTGTACATTTTTAATTTGTCCTACCTCTTTAATTGTAAAATCCCATATCACCTCTTGTGAATATGCCACTTTACTACGCATGCTTTTTGCCTGCATGCAATTACAACGACCACGTTGTAACAACGCATACCATTACCCCGCAAGTCGTAACAACTACATGTTTTAGGGGGGCACTGGATGTTGGAATAGTATAATTTACTATTCCAACTCCAGTATGTGCAACAGTAGGGAAGGTGTTGGATTTTAAGGTGTTGGATTTTACCTTGAGGAACTACATTCAGCACACTTATTCCCTGCATGTTTAAATTCGTACCATCAACAGAACCATAATCAAACCCCAATTCCACATGCTGATTTCTAACACCTCTCTAATAATTCATTGTCTGAGATATTAATAATTTTTCCTCCAACTTCCGCTGCTTTGCACCAAAACAATAACTTCAGGACTTCAAATACTTTAAAATCTATCTATAATCTTAGCCTGCTAATACATCACACTCTACTGATGATGAGAACTAAGCTCTGGATGCAAACCCAAAATGAAAGATGACACAAAACCACTACTTTCTTTTGTGGGGGTCTTCAACTCAACTGAACTTTCTATAGATCTGTATTAGCCTTCGTTATAGGCATGTACTGATTCTGCTGGCTCTCAACTTGCCCTCATAAACTTAGACCAATTCACTTCTTTCTCTGGGACATTTTGCTTCCAACACAAAATCAGGCACCCTTGGAGGTTCTTCTGTTGGCTAGTTTATGGCTGCCTTACACTCTTCCCATAATTCTTTTGGGATCATAATCTCAAACAACATATTCAAATCAGCCCAAAGCATCTTTGAGATTGTCCTCAATCTATCTAGTTCCATATGCCACTTTTCTGGTTCTTCCCTAATCTTTGGAATCTCTGTCATAAATGCAATGAGATCAGACCTGTGCCAAGGAACATTCAAATATGTCCCACCATAGACTTATTGCAAAGGAAACTCAGTCACAAGCATCTCCTTTTCAGGTTCATTCCCACTGGTTTCTTTTTCTCTGCTTCTGCTTTTTTCATTTGTGCTTCATCATCCCCTTTAGATTTTTGTTTTCTATAGTTCCATCCATTCTTTATTACATTTCACTAATTCTCTAATGTGTGACCATAGGGATTGTAAATCCATTTCATTAAACTCATTGTCAGTCATTTTCATTCTATAATTCTTGCACAAACTTTTCTTTTTGGACAGATCAACATGATACTCTTCTATCAAATCCTCAAACTTCTCATATACCTCACACTCACACTTAGCACATTCTAGACAGCTAATTTCTCCCTACAGAAACAGCAGATTTCAATATTTCCCCATATTCCATTTTTAGTTTGCAAATATCAATCTCTCTCTAGATACATCTGCTTGTAATTTGCTGATTCAGATGCGAACTCAGCATTTTACAAACAGTAGTCTTACTAAATATGGGCATATACTTTTGGCCGCTGACAGTTTTTCAATCAGAAGGTAGAATGCCCGGAATCCAGCAACACTTTTGCCAATTGCAAGCATAGATGAGGAAAATTATGAAGATTATGATCATGATTCCATTGAGATAATAGCATTGTGTAGCAAGCCAAGACATGACATACATTACGTTCCACTTAAACAAGCTGATCAGATTCTGTTTGTGGATGGCTCTTGTGTGAGAGACCATTATGTGTCACTGAGTGTAGCATACATAATTTGCACCATATCGAATATCATGGAAGCATAATACTTGTCTGATGTAACTTCAGCTAAAGTAGCAGAATTAATTGCCCTTACAAGAGCATTTTGTTTATCTGGTGAATTGAGTGTTACAACTTCCACTGACAGCCAGTACAGTTTTGCTTGATCCACGATTTTGGGCAATTATTGTCACAAGGGGGTTTTATGATATCTTCTGTTACTCCCATATTTAATTAAACATACATTCTGTATTTGCTGGAATCATTGCAGCTTCCTAAAGAAATCTGTGTTGTGAATTGTTGGATTTGATATGATAAGACTTGGAAATAGCTACACCGATTTCATGGTGAAATACTGACTCTTTAATCTGCTTCAACCAATTCAAATGAACAAGAGTGATGTAAAACTGAAAATGAGAATGAAAATATAGACTGTTTCCTATTGACACAAATTCAGACATTGACTAAGCTGAAAGAACTCTAAGATGTGGTACTTAAAGTTGTGAAAATGAAATTAGGAGGTTGTACAAAACATCAGGGTGAACACTGTCAGGATCGATCCTGAACCAGCCCGTTTTGTTTCCCGAACTACACTTCCCATCAGCCTGTGCACCACTTCCGGCACACGTGATGACGTGTTTCCGGCAGCAGGACGGGAATTTAGGGAAGCCCGGGCAGAGGACCGATGCCGGTTATTCTTCCTGCATTCTGGTGAAGACGGACATTTCCCTGTTGTTCCTTGGTGGTGTGGTATGGGTGCTCTGGCACCAGTGTTTAGTTACCATCTTATAGACTTGTGGTTCGGGGTAATAACTTTACCGCCGAAGTTTCATTACTAGTTCTTGACAATCTGGATTACTGTTTTCTCGCTATGGTGCAACTCGCGCAGCCGTGATGGTAACAGCCCGAGCGCCTGCACTTGTTTCCCCACAAATTTTCAAGCCGTGACGGAAACGGCATTCTGTTACTTGTGCGTTTGTGTGTGTCAGTCAGCTGTGACGGAAACGGCGTATTGCTGTAGAGCGTGGTTTATTTGTGCCTCTACAGTAATTGGAATCCATTTTGCTATGGGGTCATGATGAAAAGCGGTAGCTGTCCTTTGCTTCTTATTTTGGTATCGATCATACACATTATCAGAAAGTTCTGGCTCTATGATTTCTGATGCGATAATTGCCGTGGGTATTCTGTTTAGTGAATCATGCCTTTATTGATTCCTTATTTGCTCATTGTCTTGTAGTAACAGGGGGCATATGGATCTTAAGGATTACCCCTGTGAAGCATGATCAAGCATATGAAAGGGTGGGTATTTTAGACAGCGTATGTACAGATTATTCATTTCAGAACAGTCTATTCTAGAACTTATATCCCTCTTTGTTTTATCAGAGTTACTGCTTGGCTTATTGGACTCAAGAAAAGAGTCACTACCTTTCTAGAGTTGCTAGGAAGACGCAGCATTGTTATTTTCTTTTACAGGTACTGATTAAGGTATAGAATAGTAGACATATATACTTGATATACATTTTATGTCTAGCTTGTTCTAATTTTATGTTCTCGCCACAGGTCTCCCTCCCCGCTGTCCCCATCCTTTCCTTCCCTCGCTTGATCAGATCAAAATTCTTTGCTATAAGAGCATTCAGAATTGAGACGATCAAGAGGTGGATCCCTTGTTTGCATCGAACCAACACCGAGGTACCATCCGACCTATGTGTGAAGCTATTAGAGCTGACAGAATAACCGGCCTTGATATACTTTACTTCCCAGTTGGTTCGGGGCACAGAATGGCTACCCTAGATGACGTACTTGCTGCGTTGCAGTTAGTGCAGACCAAATTAGCAGCTTCACGAGTTGAGACAGCAGCCTAACAGGAACGGGTAGAGAGAATGCAAAGAAACCCGTTTAATGTAACAGGGAGTAGAGCGGAAAGGGGGGGTTTCATGGGCTGGAGGCCCGTCTTCTTCTCAAACCTCACCCATGACAGTAGAGATACCGACACCCATTCCTTTAGCGGCCCGAACGTTTTCATGGAGATGGAAACAAGGTACAGGTATTCCTTACCCAAATTCTGCTTCACTTCACTTGTCGTCCTAAAGTATTTAACACTAATCAGGCAAGAGTAGCCTTTCTGATCTCTTATTTGGCAGGAGATGCTGCTCAATGGGCAGTTCCTTTAGTGAGGAGAGACGACCCAATGTTGTATGACTGGGACGGATTCAAGGAAGAGTTTGAATGCATTTTTGACCGCAGAGCTAATTCTTTTTCTGTGGATAGAGAGTTGCTAGACCTCAAACAAGGTAATAGAGACCTATTGGTTTATGTAAATACATTTCAGAGGCTTGTGGCGGAAACTAATCGGCCAGATGAGAAACAGGCTGCCATTTTTCACCACGGACTCAAAGATGAGTTAAAAGACGTGATTGCCCAAATAGATCCCCAACCTAAAACATGCACAGATCTAGTTAACTTAGCCATGCGTTTAGACTACTGATTAAATGAGAGAAGAGGGGATAGGAAGAAATATGATCACCCTCCTCCTAAATACGAACAACCTCGCTATCCTGTAGTGTCATCTGGTTCCGTATCTGAACCAATGGAAATAGGGGCAGTGAGGGCTTCTCTTACACAAGAGGAAAGGGAGCTGAGAAGGAAACAGGGTCTTTGCATGTATTGTGGGGAAAAAGGGCATTTTGTAAAGGATTGCTTAGCCAAGCCCAGGAATAAAGAAGGCAGTTATGTAAGAGCGGCAACCCTAGCGGTACAAAAATTGGAAAACTGAAAGGCCCAGGGATTAGGGAAGGAAATGCCGAGGGCCATGAAGAAATACGTTCAGTAATAGTGAAGAAAGATCACTTCTATGTTGAAATTCAGTTAATCGTTAACTCTGTTCCTCAAGTCGTACATGCGCTCCTAGACTCAGGGGCTACTGGGATATTTATTGATTGTGACCTAGTTCACAGATTGGGAATCCCACAGGTTGCTAAAGACAAACCAGAAACAGTCCTGACAGTAGATGGTAGAGATCTTACATCAGGTCCCATTTGTTTTCAAACCTCTGAAATAGAAGTTATCTGTCAGAAGGACCATAGAGAAATCATGTTGTTTAATGTCATCAAGGCACCATTGTATGGGTTGATTTTGGGATTGCCTTGGTTAACGAAACATAACCCTGACATTTATTGGCAGGCCAGAAGTATTCTATTCAACTCTCCTTTCTGTGACCAAAGTTGCCGCTCTTGTTCGGTAAGTCCGGTTCAATATCTGCTGAAGGGTCATGCCATTGCTACAGCTGCTGAAAAGGAGATCGAGTTGCCTGATATATACCATGAATACATGGATGTGTTCAGTGAAACACAAGCCGAGACACTCCCTCCACATCGGCAGTACGATTGCCAAATTGACTTGGTCCCTGGGGCTATCGTTCCTTGAGGTAGGATTTATGCTTTATCAGAAACAGAAAATGAACACCTACAGGAGTATTTGGATAGGTATCAAGCTAATGGGTTCATCCAACCGTCCAAATCTCCAGCAGCTTCTCCACTCTTCTTCATTCCTAAGGCGAATGGAGAGTTAAGAACTTGTATAGACTTCTGTGCCTTAAATAAAGTTACTGTGAAAAACAGTTATCCTCTTCCCTTGATTTCGGTACTCTTAGACCAGGTAAAGTGGGAAGTAATCTTCACCAAGTTAGATCTCCGAGGAGCTTATCATCTTGTCCGCATGAGACAAGGTGATGAGTGGAAAACCGCTTTTTGCACCAGATATGGATTGTTTGAGTATCAGGTGATGCCTTTTGGGCTTTGTAATGCCCCTGCTGCATTTCAATATTTCCTCAATGATGTATTGAGGGAATTCCTGGATTTGTTTGCTATAGTCTACATTGACGACATTTTGGTTTATTCATCTAACCCTGAAGTTCACAGTCAGCATGTAGGGAGGGTGTTAACAGCATTACGAATCAACCACCTTTTCTGCAAATGCGAGTTTCATGTTGCTGAAGTCGAGTTTTTAGGGGTCCTGTTGTCAGCACAAGGACAAATGATAGCTGAAAGAAAGATCATGGCAGTACAGAACTGGCCTATCCCTATGAATGTACGTGACGGTCAATCCTTCCTGGGCTTCGCACATTTTTATCGCAGGTTTATCAATCAGTTTTCCGATGTGGTTGCCCCGATAACAAAGCTGCTCAGAAAGAAGGTACAAATCAGTTGGACCCCAGAAGCTAATCAAGTCTTCAATCACTTGAAAGAGGCTTTTACCTCGGCTCCCGTTCTAGCTCACCCTGATCCAGAAAGACCTTACTTGGTGGAAGCAGACGCTTCAGAAGTAGCTATTGGAGCGGTCCTCTCTCAAAGAAATTCAGAGAACGGCCTATTGCATCCCATAGCTTTCATGTCAAGAAAGTTGAACGAGTTGGAAATCAATTACACCATCGCAGAAAAAGAGCTCCTGGCTATAAGAGACGCTTTCAAGGAATGGAGACATTACCTTATGGGAGCAAAACACAAGACCACGGTTTACACAGATCACAGGAACTTACAGTTCATGACATCTACTCGTCTCTTACCCCCAAGACAATTAAGGTGGATGTTGTTCTTTGAGGAATTCCAGTTTATACTCACCTATAGGCCAGGGAGTGAAAACCGAAAGGCTGACGCCCACACAAGACAGGAAACTACACACGTGCCCCAAGAACAAATCACTCATTCCATTATCCATCCCCAGAAGGCCTTGTGTGTGCTGCAAACAGACCAGTTCTTAGATAAGGTAGCTAAAGCCATCAAGGTTCGGATGTGCAGAAAGTGGTTGGCCGACAGCAAAGATTGGAAGATAAGAGAAGGACTGCCCATGAAAGGAACACAGCTACTAGTTCCTATGAAACAACTTCAGAATGAAGTCATGAAATGGTGTCATTCGGCGCCAACTGCAGGGCCTAATGGACTAGAAAAGACCAAAGAATGAATACAAAGACAATTCTGGTGGCCTTCTATTCAGAAAGATGTGCTTAATTTGATCCGTCACTGTGACAAATGTATGCAGATGAAACCTGACCGAGGAAGACCGTATGGACTGCTCCATCCATTACCCACTCCTGGAATACCTTGGGAGCAAATCTCATTAGATTTCATAGTAGGGTTGCCTGAAGATAAGGGTTGCACGACTATTCTTGTAGTGATTGATAGCATAACTAAAATGGGCCATTTTATCACTTGTACAAACACTCCAACATCGGGACAAGTAGCGCAACTGTTACTCAAACATATAGTAAGGTTGCATGGCCTTCCTAGAATCATCATTTCTGTCAGAGGTACACAGTTCACGGCCCAGTTCTGGAAGGTTTGGTGCTCCGCCTTACAAATCTCTGCAAACACATCTACGAGTTTCCATCCACAGACAGATGGACAGACCAAAAGACTAAATCAGACACTGAAACAATATTTGAAATGCTATGTACAAAGCAATACAGAAGCCTGGGTGGAATGGCTATCGATAGCAGAAGTAGCCTATAACAGCGCACAACATTGCACCACTAAGTTAGCTCCTTTTTTGTTACCTAGTGTTTTCATCCTCGTTTCTTACCTTTGTTACATCCAGGAGAAGGGCAAAAGGTACCAGAAGTACAGACAAGGGTAAAACACATACAAAAGGTATTGAAAATCACACAAAACAATATCAAAGAAGCTAAGGTCGGGTATAAAAAACAGGCTGATCAACATCGAAGACCTGAACCTCAGTATAAAGTAGGAGATGGGGTTTGGCTGTCAACAAGTAATATATATGCTTCAGAAAATATAGTATTTTCAATCCGCGATATATCGGACCTTACAAAATCATCAAGGTGGTAAACCCTGTTGCTGTAAAGCTTGCATTGCCCAATCATATGAAGATACATCCTGTGTTTCATGTTTCTTTGGTTAAGCCGGCTTATACTTCGGTGCGGAAACCCACAGCTCCGGTATGAGTGAATCAAGAACAGGAATATGAGGTATAGACTATAGTAGACTCAAAGAAAAGAGGGAGCAGAGTGTGGTATCTAGTCTCATGGAAGGGCTACGGACCTGAGGAAAACTCTTGGGAACCAGCTACCGGTGTACATGCGCCGAGGCTGGTGAAAAGGTTCCACACATTGAATCCCACTAAACCTAAACCCTGACAATGTTCCTCTTGGGAGGGATGTACTGTTATACGGAGGCTCAACGGTGAACACTGTCAGGATCGATCCTGAACCAGCCCGTTTTGTTTCCCGAACTACACTTCCCATCAGGCTGTGCACCACTTCCGGCACACGTGATGATGTGTTTCCGGCAGCGGGGCAGGAATTTAGGGAAGCCCGGGCAGAGGACCGATGCCGGTTATTCTTCCTGCATTCTGGTGAAGACGGACGTTTCCCTGTTACCATCTTATAGACTTGTGGTTCGGGGTAATAACTTTACCGCCGAAGTTTCATTACTAGTTCTTGACATTCTGGATTTCTGTTTTCTCGCTATGGTGCAGCTCGCGCGGCCCTGATGGTAACGGCCCGAGCTCCTGCACTTGTTTTTTCACAAATTTGCACGCCGTGACGGAAATGGCATTCTGTTACTTGTGCGTTTGTGTGTGTCAGTCAGCTGTGGGGGAAACCGCGTATTGCTGTACAGCGTGGTTTATTTGTGCCTCTCGGTCGTGAAGGAAACGGCGTGCGAGGAGTTCTGTTTGGGGCAATTATCCACACGCCGAAGCCGTGTTTAGAAACGGCACTTGTGTGGTTATTTTGGATTACAAGGTGACAAAACCGTGTTGCGAAACGGCATGGAGGTTTGGGTACAGTAATTGGAATCCATATTGCTAAGGGGTCATGATGAAAAGCGGTAGCTGTCCTTTGCTTCTTACTTTGGTATCGCTTCATACACATTATCAGAAAGTTCTGCTCTATGATTTCTGCTGCGATAATTGCCGTGGGTATTCTGTTTAGTGAATCATGCCTTTATTGATTCCTTATTTTCTCATTGTCTTGTAGTAACAGGGGGCATATGGATCTTAAGGATTACCCCTGTGAAGCATGATCAAGCATATGAAAGGGTGGGTATTTTAGACAGCGAATGTACAGATTATTCATTTCAGAACGGTCTATTCTAGAATTTATATCCCTCTTTGTTTTATCAGAGTTACTGCACAGCGCTTGGCTTATTGGACTCAAGAAAAGAGAGTCACTACCTTTCTAGAGTTGCTAGGAAGACGCAGCATTGTTATTTTCTTTTACAGGTACTGATTAAGGTATAGAATAGTAGACATATATAATTGATATACATTTTATGTCTAGCTTGTTCTAATTGTATGTTCTCTCCACAGGTCTCCCTCCCCGCTGTCCCCATCCTTTCCTTCCCTCGCTTGATCAGATCAAAATTCTTTGCTATAAGAGCATTCAGAATTGAGACGATCAAGAGGTGGACCCCTTGTTTGCATCAAACCAACTCCGAGGTACCATCCGACCTACGTGTGAAGCTATCAGAGCTGACACAGGGTGATGAGTTTGTAACAGCTGACAAACAATATGTTGTCCCTGACTCACTGCTGTTCCCTAGAAGTAGGTAAATCCATGGCCTGACTCACATTGGATGAGATTCTACGGTTAGGCTGTTTAATAAATACTGGTATAATCCGAGATTGAGATCATTTGCTGAAAACTTGTGTCAGCGTTGCATTAATTGTCAACAAAGTAACTCAGGGAAGAAGACTATGGTGACATAGGTAAGTCTGAAGGCCTTTTTACCAGAGTGCACCTAGATCTTTTGGAGATGCCAGTTCATAATGATTTTAAGTACATTCTTGTAGTTATCTGTCAATTCTCTAGACAGGTGGAAGCCTAAGCAGCTAGTAGAGCTGACAGCATGACAGTGGCCAAACTGTTGATGAGGGGGTTAATTACTAGATTTGGTTTGCTGACGGCTTTAGTATCAGATAACTGCACTCATTTTAAGAATGAGTTTGTGAGATTTTGTGCACAGGTTTGCATATTGAGCAAAGGTTCCGCTGTAATTACAAGGTTTGCATATTGAGCAAAGGTTCCGCTGTAATTACAGACCAGAAGCATCGGGAGTTATTGAATGAGGAAATAAATGGTGCATTAAGCTGATGGAAGTGTGTGTCTCAATATCATAGAAATGGCCAGACACATTTCCTCTTGTGCTTATGAGTATGAGAAATACCACCGACAAGAAGAGTGGCCTCTCTCCACACGAGTTCCGTTTGGGGAAGGCCATGAGAATTCCGGAAGTCTTGACATCTGCACTTGTCAATTAGTGATAAAATTGTACTAGACTACTGCAAAGGTTGTGCTGATCCGGTGTTTTCTATCTCTCACCAGATGAATCTGGCAATACCTTCACCAAAGGAAGGATTGTGCTATACACTTCAGCCTGGCGACTGGGTATTGGTGAAGAAGCATGTTTGAAAGTCCTGCTTGGAGCACAGATGGAAAGGCCCTTAGCTGGTCATCCTTGTGACAAACACTGCTAAGTGTGGAGGCTTGCCGCAGTGGACACACGCATCACATACAAGGAGAGTGAAGACTGTGGATGAAGAGGTAACAACCACTAACTCACAGAGTCAAGCTTAAGTTCGCTGTGTGGATCCAGAGTCAGGAGAAAATTGTGAAAGCCAAAATTGTAAAAACAACAAAATCAAAAAGAGAGTGAAGAAACTCAGAATCAAAGAGTGAAGCTGAAACAGGGTTTCAATAATCCCCAGAGGAAAAAAGTTAGCTGTGGAAGATGAGAATAAGACTGTTTTGGATCAAATAGAGACCAAGGTGCCAAGTGAAGATGAAAATGTCATAAGTGAGTCTGTGAGAGAGAATGTACATAAAGGAGACAAGTGGACTGAGCCTGTGAGAGGTAGGAAAAGAGTGCACAAGAAAGTATAGGGACCAAAGACAATCAGAGAAGAGCCAGAGCAAAAAGAACAAGACTCTGATCACAATGAAAATGAACAGAATGTAGTTAAAAGTTCAACAAGCGAGAGAGTGCCTAGTAGAAAGTATGCAACTCCTGAATGGACTTATTTTGTAAACAAAGAAACAGAATATGAAGATGGGTATGTTATGTTAAGGGTATTTATAGAGCGCATGTGCACCATAAGGTCTGCTGTGAAAAAGAGATGCCCTAGTTGTAGACTTCAAATCAAATTTCTTTATTCGATTTTACAGGTAAAATCATAAAAGACAATAAAAATGATCAGTAAAAAATAACATGCAGGTTATCATAGTCAAACTCCTTCATAATTTGAAAACCCCCATCAGAAAGCGTACAAGGAAAAAACAGACAGTAGGAGAGTTTAACAGCTGTAAAAACCATAAGGCAGGCCTAACCTGGATAAAATTCATTGATTTTAAGATCGGATAGAGGTACTTATGCCATAGGGTATTGTATTTTGGACAAAGCATAATGAACAAGCAAAGTATTGTTAATCGTTCTATTGTCACAATCACAAAGGGGCAGGTCCTAGTGCGTAAAAAAGCCTAGTTTTGGCTCCCACTTCTTACATTCCCTTGATTGATGTTTTAATTGTTATACAACTGGCCGATATAATCAAATCAATTGGAAATTGTTGTGTTGTTTTTAATGAACTTTTGTCATGTACTCGTTTCAAAATTCATGTACTGTATGCATTTGCACTTTTATGGTCGTAATGACTGAAATAAAGTTTTACGATCGATCGAAAAGGGACAAGGCGGGGAAATAAATTCAGCCTGAAGTAAGTCAGCAGGAAGCGCTGATTACGTGTCATTTTCCAGGTTAGATAAGGTTCTATGTTACTAACAGTTTGCACTAATATTGCATGCCGCATTGAATGTTTCATTAGTAAAAGGTCATCGCGTTCTGACACCATCCTGTCCCGAAACGCTGCTTCGACCGTTTTCACCACAGAGCGAGTTAAAACAGAGGGATTGGCATACAATTCAGGCCACCCTAGTGCCTGCAAATTACGTGCTACATACGCCAACCACGGGATCAAGAAGGATTTTTAGTCTGCTAAAACTAAGTTCCAAACCAGATCGAATTCCAGAGCTTTAGAGGGCCAAGGCGAAGCTGGTCAATTAGAAAATTTAAGCCTAGTTCCTCATGGACAATTTAATAGGGTACGCTTTGTGGGACCCCCAGGAGACCTCTAAAAAAGAAATTTCAGCAACTTGAAGAGGGGTAACCCGTCCATATCCCCATATTCCTTCTGTGTTAGAGGAAGTCACTTACCTCCAACTTCGACTGTCTTATTCCATGTCCTGTAATGTTTATGTTAATGTTTTCATGAACCAAAAGTTTCTAGTTCCATATATTATGCACTACAATGTTTCCTTGGAAGCTCTTCCTGAAACCTTAAGGTTTAGTTTTATAATCTATTTCTAAACATTTGAGGCCTATTGTGCAAACTAACTTGGAAACTGAAATGACTAATAATAAGTTTGCATGTAAATTGAATGATGTGTGCGAATTCATATGGAGTAAAATGAGCGAAAGGTGAGAATTAGTAGAAATTGGGAAGAAAACAGAGAGACTGAATTGGAAGAAGAGGCTGTAAAGAGAAAATAAGACATTCAAGAATGCATCCTAGACTGAGAGTGGAGCACAAAGTGAAAGGTGTAATGAACAAGGCAGTAGCCAGAAAATTAAAATACCCCTCACTTCGGAACCAAAGATCACATGACACTAAACAAACAAATCAAGTCCTCACAACCCTCCCCAGAAACGCTCTCTTGTGGATTCCATCCAAGCATCTGTCCATTCATCCGTTCACTCTTCCATCCACTTGCTGATATCCAACATTTCACCTTTAAATTCTCTCATCCATTCATTCTTTAATCCATCATTCAGTCTTTCACCATTCCGTCCGTCCTCCCATCCATATCCAAACCTGTCCATCTATCTGTCTATCTGTCTGTCTGTCTTCCTATCTAGCCACCCTTTCACTCATCCATTGCTCCATTCACCCTTTCACTCATCCATCCATCGTTCCATCCTTTCAGTCATTCACCCATTCATCCTTTCGCTCATCCACCCATCCTTTCACTCCATCTATCCTCCATTTCACTCATCCATCCACCCTTTCACTAAGCCACCCATCATTTCAGTCATCCATCCATTTTCCTGTTCACCCATCAATCCATCCATTCACTCACTCATCCATCCATACATTCAGTCATCTATCCATCCATTCACCCTCCCTTCCACTCATCCATTCTTTCATTTGTCCATCCTTTCATCCATCCATCCACTCTCCTTTCACTCATTCATCCATTCTTTCACACATCCATCCTTTCTCTTAGCCATCCATTTCTTTGCTCATTCATCCACTCTTTCACTACATTCATCCATCCATCCATCCTCCGTTTCACTCATCCCATCAATCCATCCTTTCACTCAGCCATCCAACTTTTCACTCACCCATCCTTTCTCTAATCATCCCTCCATCCACTCTTTCACTCATCCATCCTTTCACTCATTTATCCATCCTTTACTCATCCATCCATCCTTTACTCATCCATCCTTTCACTCATCCATTCACCCATCCATTCACCCTCCCTTTCACTCATCCATCCACCCTTCTATCCATCCATCCAGCCACTCTCCCTTCCACTCATCCATCCATTCTTTTACTCATTCATCCTTACATCCATCTTTTCACACATTCATCTATCCATCCACCTACCCATCCATCCTTTCATCTATCCATACATCCATCCTTTCACTCTCACATCCATCCATGCTTTCACTCACACATTCATCCATCATTTCACTCACTCACTTTTGTCTACCAAGTTGGAAACCGAAGAGGCTCATCAAGAACTCCATTTCCACTGTAGCTGCTAAAGTTGGCGGTTCACGATGCCCCATCATCCATCCTTTCACTCAGCCATCCACTCATCATTTTGCTCAATCTATCCACCCTTTCACTCCGTCCATCCATCTTCCTTTCGCTCCAACCCAGCTATGCATCCATTCACACTTTCATTCAACCATCCATACTTTCACTCACTCATCCATCTATCCTTTCTCTCATTATCCACCACCCTTTCACTCATCCATACATCCACCATTTCACCCAGCCATTGACCCTCCCTTTCTCTCCTTCCATCCATTCTTTCACTTATCCATCCTTCCATCCATTCACTCACTCATTCATTCATCCATTCATCTATACATTCACCCTTTCAGTCACCCATCCAGCCACCCTTTCACTCACTCACACACCCATCCATCCTTTCACTCACTCACATACCCACCCTTTCATGTTATTTATGAGCCTTTGTCTGCTGAGCTGCAGACAGAAGAGGCCCATCAAGAACTCCACCCCCTGTAGCTACTAAAGTGAGGGTTTCATGACACCCATGGTAATGAGTACTCAGATTTTTTAGCAGGTGGAGTTTGTTGGTAAGAGTGAGCGTCACATGAGTTAAACTGTTTATGATGAGTTTCTGATTGGTGTAGAGCCGATCCTTAGAGGGATTTATTATGTTTGTGGTAAGACTGCTTTTTTTAACCTCCCATGTAATTGGATGGGAAGATGCTATCTTACTTTTGTTTTTCTGCTTGTCTTCCACATGAATGAGATGAGTGAAAGGAATGTTATGGATCTTAGAAGATCAAAGAGTGGCTTTGTGCATACGTTTATGGATGTGTTCAGTGTTTTAGTGTTTTAATTTCTCCTATTGGTGTGGCTGTGAATAATGTGAAAATTAGAAAGCTGACTACTCTAGTTATGCCTTAGGCTTCTAACACTGCAGGGGCATTAACGCTTGTTAATAAGGAGCTTATAGCTATGGGTGTATAATTGTACAGAGTTATTTCGAATTAGATATAATGTTGGTGAAAGAAGGCAGCGTATGCTGTTTGCTAAGGGTTTAACAATGTTGCATCTTCATGCCTGATAATGGGCTAAATAATTACATCAATAATATTACTAATGTTTTGTGTGAAGCAAAAGGTCTGGAGAAGCATGGGTTATGGAAATCAATTGGTGCGTGCTTCAGTGAAATTGTAAAAGGTTTTGCAAATGTTGGTGAGCTTTATGATGTTATTGCTGGTCGTTTTTCAAGGAAAGTATTAACCCCCTTAATTATTGTCTGTTTGTGTATAATCGGTCTCATTCTTTTACTAAACTTTCTCGAAGCAACTCGTTTGAAGAGGGGTCTAAATTGTGGGTCCATGAAGAGGGTGTCAGCAATGGCTATTAAAAAATATGAAGAGGTGTTATGGTGAATTCGAAATGGAGAACATAAAGGCTAGTGTTTATGATGAGATGAGGTTTTTGGAAGAATTGAAATGCTGGAAACCGAAGCAGATTGCTGACTGTTAAAAATCAATTTGATTTAATAAAATGTGTGATTAATAATACAAACATTTCTTCGCAAATGCACAGCACCTCGCAGAAATGTATTTTACTGTGTTTGACTAAACTAAGTCTGAATTCGGCCTATCTTCCAAATTGCATTTCAACACAGCCATGATGTGCGTTTTCATTTCTCTGTTCACTGCATGTAACCAAAATGTGAAACATCAAATGCTCTGTATGGAAATGGTGTTCTCAAAGAACTATGGAGGAAGCCTTTTGCTATTTCCAAGGATCTTCCTACCAGTAATGCTGTTGGCTATTAATTTTCTGAGACTTCCATTGTTTTCTGTAACTAGATTTGTAATGATTAAATGATATTAGGTTAGAATAGGGTACAATATTATTCATTTAGAGGATAGTGCTAGGATGGTGGCAATAGATGATGTTGTATAATTCTGTATTGAGAATAGTTTAGTTTTGCTCAACTTATGGTGAGGGTGCAATTTCCATAGACTTATAATGTGAATTGTTCGATAAAAGATGGTACATTTTGGACGTGAGCAAGTCCTATCACTCCTTGACTCTAGAGACTAAGCCCCTGTCAGTTTATCTAGTCCTTTGAACTTTAAATATTTTTCTTAAAATCATGCCTCCATGTCATGCTGTTCGCTGCATTTAATTGAACTTTACATTATTTCCGTATAATGATTTGACGTGCATTTTAACTAATGATTCTTTCTGCATTCTGTATTTTACCTTGAATTATTTCAATAATCCTTCATGGTTTACATTTTGCTATGGACTTCAGAGGTTTATTTTCTTGACCCTGATCCTGCGTAGGCGCTTTATCTTGATTATCTGATAATATAGCGTCAACATAAGCAATATAAAAGCTCTGTGGCTGCAACCCTTCCTCGATGCTCCCAGGCATCCGGCCAGCAAGCCCCGCAGGAAAAAAATGCCCTGGGAGGAAATAAACATGAACCGCAGGCCAGCCCAAAGATGGCCTGGGGGAATGCTATATTTATATAGTGCCTGATAAGGATTTTAATGCACGATGGTATTAACTCAATATTAGTAGTATTATTTATTTCGGTCAATTGACCATAAAAGTACATTAAAAACATTTAGAACATTTAAAACATAATATAAAGTGCAGTACGAAGTCAATATTATTAAAAATGGGCAGAGTTAAATCTTATCCATATTTTTACATTGGTGAGTCCAGCTTTTTATTTGATGTGACCTAGAACCACTCCTGGAATAAGTCAATTGAACATCATCTATAATAAAAACCCACTTTTGGATACTCACCAATTTGTAAATGTACCATTTCCCATTTATAAGTAGGCATGCATCATCAAATTAATTCACAGATAAATATGAGAACAAAAGCTTAGATTTACACATCTAAAATTATGATAATATACCAATATCATCACAGTGAAACTACAATACATATACATTAGAGCACCATATTAGCTAGCACCAATAACAAACTAGAAAAAATAAAACAGAGCCTGGTTCAAAAAAGAGTTAAAGCGCTAGTAAGAGAAACTTCTAAGAAGATTGAAGAAATCTATTCCTTAAAATCCATGCTGAGAACAAGTATTTGCTAGGAGCAAACACAACTCGCCTGCTAGTATCTTATTTATGAACCCTAAGGGCAGTTAAATAGTTTCTTAAGCCAAGATTAAGACATAGAGGTCGAATCCAGTAACTACTAGGTTTGATGTAACAAGGGCAAAAAAATGAAAAGTGTTCAATGCGATTTTTTTCAACACAGGGAGCTTTGGTTCACAGTACACCATTTTGAAGTAAAGGCATTAAGGGGTAATAAGCCAAATCTAAATTTGATAAAAACGGTTTTCACAAAAGGTAGAAAAATGTCATCTAACAACACTTCAAATTTCAGAAATGGTTTATAGAATAAAAAAGAAATTGGAGAGTTTCCCAGTACTAGAGAAACAATGCCATTGAGTAGTGACATAATCCCAGTAGGTGTTAATCAGAGTACTTTTAGTAGTTTTTATGTTAAAAAACAGATCAGTATATAATGTCTGAAGACCCAGTTTGGTAAACCAGCCTTTCAAGTGGAAAACCACTTCATTTTAGTTGTCGTATCTAGATTCCAAACGCCGAGCAATTCGGCTCTATAAGAGCCTAGTTCTTGATAGGTCCATAACCTCACCCAGTACAAAAGAGGCTTAAGGCGACCAGATGACCAACACCTTTAGGACAAATATCTAAGAATATGGGAAGATTTGGAGAACTAGAAGGAAGATTAAGTAACGATTTAAGGAAACTAGTCTCCTTTACTGCCAAAGTACTTAGGGTCTAATTATGATGGCGGTCGGACGAGCATCCGACAGCCATCCTGTCGGGAATGGGACCGACCGACAGGGAATCGGCAGTCCCGCCAGACAGATTACGATCCGACCGCCATGGAGGCAGTCGGAAACATGCCTCTTAGCATTGAGGCTTGTGCTGCAGCCCGAAAAAGGGCTGCAGCACAAGTGTCACTGCTAAGAGGCATGTTTGTAAACATCCCTGCACCTGATCCAGCGTCAAATCAGGGGGTCGATAACACAACACAACAAACACAGGCCCAATACACACACTTACCCCACATAACCCTCTGTACTTGACGCTGTATAATTTTTCTCAGTTGTCAAGACTAAATGAACACTAGTGGAAATCAGCTGTTCATTATACAGGCTCGTATCTAACACTCTAAATAACTAACTGAGCCTGCATGTCAAACTTCTTTCCTCTGGTCGATGGACCAAAAGTTGAGAAGTTGATGGTAATAATAATACTAACTATCTATCTAACTATGTCACTAAATGACTACAAACTCAGTGAAAGGTTAATAGTGTTTATCTCCAAATAATGTAAAATAAGAGCTCAAACATGTACAGAATCACAAGGAAAACAATGAATTAATCACGAGGAGAGTGAGAGAACATATCAAATGCAAACAGTGTCAAACTCCTATCAAAATGAATAAATGCACATGAAGGAGTGGATAGGCGAAGAGACAAAAGTTTCAGAGACAAAATACATTTGCAAATTATTATGCAAAGTACTGTTCATTTAGCTAATACTAACCTAAGGAAATGGAAGAAATACCACCCCCTGGCCACGGAGATAGTAAGGGGTCCCCTGAGACAGGTGCAGGGAACAAAGATTAGATCAGGATACTGGAAACGAGAAACAGGAAACAGGTAGGCCTCTATCAGCAAACCGTCGGACAGCGACGATCTCCCTCTACTCTCGAGCAAAGGCTTCACCTACACCCCCCTGGAGCACCCCAGTTATACCCTAAAACCTACATGTCCAACCCACAGTAGTCGAAACATTTACGAAAACTTAGTCTCTCATTGGCTGATTTGGGGGGGTGTTCTATCACACCACCATAGTCGTGATAATTTTTTCTTAGTGTTCTTTGTTCAATACACTCTCCCATTACACTATCCACACATTTCCTCGAGAAGGCAACATGTTTCAGTTTTTAAATTTTTATTATTCAGCACTGCCGCTTTTGACGGAAGAAGTTTGTACACTTCCTTTCATTCCCATGGCCGTCTTTCCGTTACTTGGCAGACACGCAATGTTCTTTCTGAAGGTTAACCACGTTAGCCTCCTCCACTTTTCTCCTCTCTCTGTCAGAGCTCGATTTTCAGCACATTATTTTCAAAATTGTTCATTTAACTCTTAACATTCATGTAGAAATATAGGCTCATACTTTTTCTAAAATGAATGAGAACACAGACATTATTATTTTCACGAAATGTACTTCACACTGTTTACCTCCCACCATTGCACTAACCCAATGTTATGTTTTCCAAGCAAAAGCATTATTGTGCAAAAGCAGCGTTATTTTATAAATTTTTAGAAGCAGAATGAAAATGCGGCCTTGTCTTTCATGCATTAGTCTTAGCATTAGTGCACGCATTCGCAAAGCATTTCCCAATGTGTTCGTGTTGGTGCATATTATTATCACAGCACACTATTAGTAAACGTTACTGGGGCGTTAATTCGAGCAGGTTTTATATTCTCAAAACCTGCTCCATCAATTCCCCTTTTGATGGCATTTTTGAGCCATCACAAAATACCCATCATACCAATTACCACCTTTATTTTTATCTAAAGGTCTGTACTCTTTTCTCTCTTCATCATTCTCTCATCTAAATCTTTCATCGTTTCATAATATTTTCCTCTCATATCCTCTAATTCTATCTCTTCTCTCTTTCTCTTTCTGGCTTTACGTTTATTGTCTGATTCTAACATCTTCTTCTTTCCACATCTACACTTACAACATTTATATGTCATTATTATTAATAATATTACTACAGCTATTGAAATAATTGGTATTAATATTTTCCCTAATAAGCTACTTCCAAATGTAGAAAACCATTTACTTACGGAGGAAAAACTCTTACCAAGTTTCTCCCAAACACCATCAACCTCTAGTTGGGTCAAATCCTCATGTAATTTCGTAATATTCTTAATATACCCCTCAAGATTCTTACTTTTGTCAGGGATATAAGTACAGCAGTGTTGGATTTTCAACAGGCCACAGACTCCACCCTCTTTTGCCAATAAGATATCATGGGCAAGTCGATTTTGCAAAACCATTGATCTAATTGCAACCATTTCAGTATCAATCATTAAGAACCCACCAGCAGTATCTGTTGATAAACGATCAACCACTGTAGACAATTTTCGAATTTTATGTGAATTTAGAACAACCCCAACTGAAGGTATCAGTGCACCAAAAATATCACCTACTGTCTCTGAAAAACTTGCTCTCCTTTTGCGTATTAGTCCATGCTTTATTTCATTGATTTTATAATTTCTATCTACGTGGTTCACCTTGGGAAATGCAATCCCAAAGTAACAACTACCATACCAATGTGCAGGCAACCTATAATAGGCACTTTTACTACACACATAATAAACTCCTGGTAAAACAGGATCAGTCCTCCTTTCAATCCCCATCGGCCAGTTATTAAGAAAGTATGTTCACATTCACTAGTACCAATGAAATAGTTATTATAGTCAGTTTTTAGTCTAAGCAAGCAAAGTTTCCCTTTATGATACCAATCCAGAGACATTGCAGCGTAAATCTCCCCCTTTTTATAATTTCCCTCTCTAAAAGCCCACGGTGGTACATGTGACTTCTGTTCAGCAGCCTTTCTATGGAAATCCTGTCTTCTATCTTCTACCATATTAATAAAATCTTTTTCTACAGTCTGTAAACTACAAGTAAGATTATTTCTATGAGCATATACTATATCCAAAGTCTGAGTAATATGGAAAAATTCTCCCATGTATTCTGCTTTTCTACCACTATACACCTTATTCATATTTTTTCTAATAGGAATTTCTGAAAATACTAAATCCATGTTAGAATAATAGAACTCCAACTTCCCCGTCACATAGAACAGGCTTGTTAGTACACTACACGACACACCATACGTTAAGGGTAAGTTGATGGTAAGTAACTCCCTCTGAGACAGACGAAGGTAATTGCAGGCAGACATAACAATCACTCACATCGATCGTGTCCACATATTCATAGAGTAATTTCATAAAGACGTTCAACGAGAAATCACTAATCGATTTATCATGATGATAAATACTTTCATCTATCTGATCCATATTAGTATTAGGTGTTTCTTTAGTAACAGCATCCACTCTTTCACTTATTACATCATTAGTATTATTTTTGTTATTAGTCACCATTAGAACAGGAACAATGACAGTTAGTATTAACCACACCAACATTAGTAGTAGGACACTACATAAGCAAGCTTTAATACATTTACGGTTTAGACTAGGTTTTGAATGTTCAGTCACTGTAATTTGTGCCATTTTATATACTATAAAAAAATATCAAAACTTGAAAAATATCAAAAATCTAAGGAAAAATTCTAATGACTTTCTAGGGACTCAAAAATCCACCAATTTAGTGTATCCACACACTTCAATGCTTTCTTCTTTACCCCCCTCTTTTTTTTATTTTTTTTTTATAAATCTTTCTCAAGACTTCTTCAAATCTTCTTGATCTTTCAATTTATTTTGACTGGAAATTGTTGCACCTTAACTTCTTCGCAGTTCTTTTTAAGGCGGTTTAAATTTGCTTTCATCAGCTTGCTCAGTACCATTTCCGACTCCTCTTTTTATTTGATCAGTGCTTTTAATTTCTTCCAGTATCACGTAAGTCCATTCTGGAGCTGTATATCTCTTGCTCGGAATTCTTACTCTTTTTGTTTTTCGCACTGATTCTTTTTCTGATTTTTCTTGTTCAGTTTGTCTTGAGACTTCATTTATCTGTTCTGGCTTTCTCTTTTCAAGAGTGTATTTCAGTCTTTTCACTCCACTTGGCCAACTATCTCCTTTTCTCGCTCTCTTAGCTTGAACCTCTTCTTCACCTTCTTTTTCAGGTTCACGAGTTCTTTTATTCAACCCTTCTCTTTGTTGGCTTTGTTCTTTACTTTCAAAAACTTTCTCTTTTTCTTGTTCAACAACAGTCTTACGAGACCCAGTAGCTGGTGCCCACTTTACTTGGCTTGTACTTGGTTGTTCATCATCCACAATCTCTTCAGAATCTGTCAATCTAGATTCTTTGGCTTCACAACCTCCAGCTTCTGGTTTCTTCTTTTCTTTGACCAGTTGCTGCTCACCTTCAAGTGGACTTGGGACTCTTCTTGTATGACTTGCATGAATCCAGTTTGGCAAGCCAACACACTTCACTGCTGTCGTTGTCACCAGAATAATCTGATATGGTCCGTGCCACCTGGGTTCTAAACACGACTTCCTCACGTGTTTCTTGATAAGAACCCACTCTCCTGGACTCAGATCATGTGCTTGATTCGGCTGTGTTGTGGTTGCAATTTCTCCAACCTGATGAGACACAGAACGCACCAGATCAGCCAATCCTTTGCAATAATCTAGCACTAGATCATCAGAAATATTCATCAGTTTGTTTGCAAGTACAATCACTTGTCTCATTGCTCTTCCCATTAGGACTTCATGAGGACTCATTCCAGTCTTTTTATCAGGAATGCTTCTAAGACTAATCAATACCAGGGGTAAAGCGTCAGGCCATTTCAGTGTTGTGGATGCACATACCTTTCCCAATCTAGATTTTATTGTGCCATTGATTTGTTCCACTATTCCAGAAGCCTCTGGTCGATAGGCACAATGCAGCTTTTGCTCAATTTGTAATGCTGCACAAATCAACCAAATTATCTCATTATTGAAATGGGATCACCTATCTGTTTCTAAAGTGACTGGAAATCCGTACCTTGGGATCAATTCTCTCAGAAGCAGTTTAGCTACGGTAAGGCTATCATTCCTTCTTGTGGGATAAGCCTCTACCCAACGAGAAAACGAACAGACAACAACCAATACATATTTTAGTCCGTTACATGGGGGTAACTCTATAAAATCAAGTTGGAGCCTTGTAAATGGTCCTGCTGCTTTTCCAATTCGTCCCCAACTAAAAAATGTCTTTCTACCTGGATTTTGCTGCTGACAGGTGACACACCTCTGGCACATCTCTCTGCCATGACCCTGAACTTAGGGTTATACCATTACTGCTTGAAGAGCCTAATCATTGCATCTCTTCCAACATTTGCAATTCCATGGTATACCCTTGTGTTAGACTTGGCATCTTTTGGCGTGTTTCCCCTGACTTTTTGCTTTCTGACCTCCTGTTTTTGACTCTGTTTTTGCTGGTGTAATGATTCTGCGCACTTTCCTCACTGCTGTCCAGTGGGAAAGTGCAAGTGCTCCTGTAGAAAGTGTGTTATGGATTGGTGTTTCCGTTATTGACCTATTTGATTTATGTGTCAGTCCCTAGTAAAGTGCACTGCGAGTGCCAGGGCCTATAAATCAAATGCTGTTGGTGGGCTGCGGCACTGGATTGTGCCACCCACGCAAACAGCCCGTAAAGTGGAACTCTGGCTGGGGGCTGCCATGTCGACTTGGCAAGTGCACACACTTGCCAGTCCCTAAACCTTCCCTTTTCTACATGTTAGTCACCCCTAAGGTAGGCCCAAGGTACCCCTGTGGGCAGGGTGCATTGTATGTGAAAGGTAGGACATGCCCTGGTATGTGTGGCATGTCCTGATAGTGAAATACAGCCTACTTCGTTTTTCACTATTGCAAGGCTACCTGTTCCCCATAGGCCAGAATGGGCAGTTTGATTATTACATCCTATGATCCTAACTGACCCAGGGAACATGGCAGAAATTCGAGTTTAGTATGCCTGAACTCAGAATGATAAAATGCATCTTTTAGTGAAGTTGGTTTTAACATTCTGTGTTTGAAAATACCACTTTTAGAAAGTAGGTATTTTCTTGTCTAACCATCCAAGCCTGCCTCTGCTAGGTTGTGTATTCCTTGTCTGGAGTGTAAGTGACAGGGGCTGGGGGATTCCAAGAGACAGGGTGAGTCAGCACAGGGCTGAATAGCAAGATCTACATGTAGATGGGTGGGAGGAGTTGCACCTGGGACCTGAATAGGGCTGTGCCTTCCCTCCACAATGCTGGCTCCACCTCCTGTGGTGTGTCTGATGTCCCTGGCCTACACTGCAAAAGGAAAGAAGGAGTCTTGTCAACAAAGTGCTCCAGGACTGACCAGAACTGGTTTGGACTAGGCAAAGGCCTCTCTATCTTCAGAGAACAAAGGGAAATTGAGGATAAAAAGGGGGACCCAAACCCCAGAACTTTAGAACTCTTTTGGACCAAGAAGACTGCCAAGAAGAAGAGCCGGAGAAGCTGTGAGGAGGAACTACCACTTTGCTGTGTGCTTTGCTGTGTTGGCCTACAGTGGCTGCTTCTGTCTTGGGCAATGAAAGGACTGGACTGAACTTTCTGCAATCTACTTTGTGAGTTTCTCCAAGGGCTTGAGGAAGAACTTGCCCCCTGTTCAAGAAGTCTCAGGAACAGCAAAGACTTCAAGCCCGACGCCATCTACGACGCCGCTGCCGACTCCGTGTCCTGAAGGCACCGCAGAGGGCACCGCCGCAATGCCGCACCGTGACCCTGGTCTCACCGACGACGCCTGCTGATGCCGCCACCGAGCCGCTGCTCGCACCGCGACCGGTGGGCACCGCACTCCGCACCGCCTCGCGACGACGCCTTGGTATCCCCGACGATGCCGCTCCACGCCGGACTCGACGCCGCTGCTTGCACCGTGGTTTGAGGGCACCGCTCGTACAGTTACACGACGCACCGGTGCCATCGACTCCAGTTCGTCAGCCGACGACAGCGCTTCAGCAACAACGACGCTGCTGCTGCACCGTGACCTGCCAGCACTGTGACGAGCACCGCCTTCACCTCACACCGCGACCCTGGTCTCACCGACGACGCCATCTGACGCCGCCACCGAGCTGCTGCTCGCACCGTGACCTGAGGGCACCACACGCCGCACCGCTGCACTCCGCACCGCAGCACCCGACGCCTGCCGACGCCAGCGCTCCTGACTTCACCAGAGAGGAGTTCTATCTGCAACGCGTGTGACTTCGAGGGCCCCGACGGCGCCTGCACCGACCTCCGGAACTGACGCCTGCGGACGCCGTGTTTTCAGAAGCTCACCGCGAGGTCATCGACGCCATGCATTTCTGAAAGGTACTGTTTGCGGGTCTTCCCGACACCGTAGCTGACCCGCGACGTCGCGGTCAGCCAGAACTGTTTGGATTTGTTTGTTCACGACGCCGTGATAGCCCCGGACGGAGCTATCGACATCAAGGAACTGTTTTTAAGGATACTGTGATAACTGAAGATTTTTAAAGTCCTGTACTGTGGATTTTTACCGTATTGGTCTTGTTTTAAGTATATAAAAATATTGGATATTTTTCTAAACTGGTGTGGTGTCCTTTTGTAGTGCTTACACTGTATTACTCTTGGTTATGTGCAAATGCTTTACACACTGTGTTAGACCTGTCAGCCCTAGGGTGGTCTTACCCCGTTTTTTTTCTCTTTGCGCCTCATTTTTGCCACTACCTTTTTGTTGGACCTAGGTCTCTGGGCGCCTTACCACTGCCAAACAGTGCTGAGGTGCAGGTGCTCTCTCCTAATAAGTTGGCTGCCACAGGCCCCTGCTACTGCGGAGTGGCCATTGCACACGCACATACTAGTAGTCAGGATCAGGCTGGGACATAATGTTACAGTATCCATGCCGTCCCGCCTCTGGGCCTCATGGACAGACATGAGGGAAGCTTCTAGAACCTTCCAGCCCAGGGAGGAGTTATGTTTTGCCGCCTTTCAGGAGGGTCACCTGACCTAGGGGTATAAGAGGTTTGGAGGGAAACCTAGTTAGTCAGTTGGGGCACCACTGGACCTGGGGGAACCTCTGCCGGAGTACAGGCTGTTGGGCCTAGGAGGGAGACCTACACTACTGGTACTGACTGGGCTGAGGCACTGCTGTGCTAAGATAGATGAGGAACACCTTCCACCTGCTGACCTTGCCCAGCGTGAGAGGACCCAGGGAACCACCTCCAGTGTGCCAGAAGGGCACCTACCTGCCTCTTGTGCCCACCAACTCAACCCCCCTTTCCCCCCACGTTACTGCAACCAAGCAACTACAAGCAAACTGCTATATCCACCAAGAAACTGCAACCAAACCAGACAACTCCAACTACGCTACTGCTGGGGATCACCAGGTAAAGCGCTGTATGCTGTGCCCTGAAGAAGCGCCGTGACTGCAGAGCACTGTGTCCTAAGCGCTGGGCCCCCCATAGCCTGCTCCCTGCCCCCAGTCCTGTGCGCTCCCCTAGCGCTGTATCACCCGCACCTGCTGCCTACGAGGTGCTGGCCTGAGAAAATGACTGTTCCCCTGAGCGCTGTGCAGCACGCTCCCACGTGTGCCTGCTGTGTCTGAGAACTCACCGCCGTGACCTCGGGATCGTGGACGAAGAAGCGGAGGCCTGCAAAATCGCCGCCGCGGCCCCGCGCTGTCCTGAAGGGGCGTTGCGCCCAGGATCACCGCCGCCGCCCGGGCGCCGAGTAGAGGTGAGGCCGCGACGAGATCTAGGCCGTGCCGGGCCTGTGCGTGCGAGGAGAGGCATCGCTAGGCAACCGGGGCGCCGCCACGTCATAGGCTGCGCCCCCAGGAAGCCGCGCACCGATTGGCTCCCGGACCGGAGCTGTGGAGGGAGCCGGAGGCCTGCGGCCGACCGCATCTACAACGCACCGGGGGCCGGAGAAGAGCCTTGCCGGCCCCCGCTTTCCCCCAAGCCAGGACTTCTTCCCCTTCCAGCGTTGCTGACCTGCCTCCCCCGCCCAGGGCCCCGCAGGAGAGAAGAGCGGGCCGGCCGGGGAGGAGGCGTTAGGCGCTGGGAACGCCCCGCCGGTCTCGCAGGCAACAAGGTGAGCCCGGGAGGCCCTGGGAGGGATTCCACGCCGCAGGGAGGCCTCCAGTAACAACGCTACCCCCGTCTAGCGTCCAGAGGGGACTAAGAGGGGCAGTGGCCCTCATCCTGCTAAATCGACTGCCTCCATCTATGGGTAAATGCAGGAGGCCGGTCCCAGTCCAGCCTGATCACTGAATGTATGACCGGCCTGATAGGTACTCTAGGCGCCACATCGCTGGAAGCTCTGTGTTACCGGTCCTATAGGGGGAAATTGCCCCGGGAGTGGAAGTACCTGCATTAAGTCTCCTAATGAGGGAAATGTTTCCAATGTTGTGTGATTTACCTGCATTATGGCTTTCAATGAATTGAATGTACCTGCATGTATTGAGCCTCTTTGTTCACCTGCCAAGAGTTGAAATGTTCCTATGTTGTAGGCCTACCTGCTTTGCGACACCCACTGTACTGAATGTGGTTGCGCCTAGGTTGATACAGGTTCCTCCTCATCTACAGTGTTATGTGCATCTAATTTCGTGCTAATTGAATGTCGCTACATGCATTGAAATCTATGTTTTGACCTGCAATCTATGACCTACAGTGTTACCTGTTTTTCTAGGAGGTTATTGCTACTGCCTATTTACTGGCGTAAAGTTTTACTGTTATGATGTGCTTAAATGAACTCCGCACTGGTTTTAGAAAGCTAAATGAATTGAAATGTTGCCCTGAGATTATCTGCCTCATCTATTGCTGATTTAAAATTAGATAAAGAATCTTGTTTTTACCTAACAGCATGGTGTGGTGTCTCCTTATTGTGTGCGCGTTACTGAATCAGTGTGAGTGTGTGCTGCACAACTGCTTAACACATTGCCTTCGGGTGCCTTCCTGCCTCGCGCCAAGCTACCGTGTCGGAATCTCGGTTCTAACACACTGCCTCTAAGATAAGCCTGACTGCTCGTGCCAAGCTACCAAGGGGGTGAGCAGGGGTTATTTTAGGAGTGTAACTCCCTTATCCTGACTAGGAAGAAGGGTCCCTACTTGGACAAAGGTGCAAGCCCTTGCGAACTAGAGACCCCCATTTCTAACATTGGTGGCAGCGGTGGGATAGGACTTGTGTTTGCACTTGACTTACAGTGATTGGTGTGCACTACTACCATATCGCAGACCATTACGTACCACCTACAGGTTCTTTTTCTTTTTTGTCCTATTTTTGATCTTGCCAGTTTGAACTTGCTACTTCAACATGCCTGAATCTATAGTATCATCAAATGCATCAGTAGAAATTGCCTTTGAGGAGGATCGATTGGAAGCCTACAATGTCAAGGAGTTAAAATCGATTTGCAAGAACCTGAAAGTCCAGGTCAGAGGCCTCACCAGGAAGGATGAGCTACAAAAGGCGCTGAGGGCATGGGTAGCAGCCAGACATGCCAGTGGGCAGTCTGGTGACCTCAGTGGAGAGGTGGAGGAGCCTGTTCCTAGGGTGGATGTGCTTTTAGGAGGAGGGGAGCCCTCCAGGCCAGGCAGCAGTAGCTTGTCCCCAGAGGAGCTGGAGGACAGGCGGGAAGCAAGGAAGTTTGAATTAGAGAAACTCAGAATAGAAAGTGAGAGGGAAGACAAGAGAATAGCCATGGAGGAAAGGAAAATGATGTTAGATCATGAGAGAATTATCAAGGAGCTGGAGCTAAAGAGTAGAACCGGCTCAGATGGTGGCAGCAACGCTTCAGCACACACAGACAGGATTGTACACATCCCCAAGAACGTAGGTAAAGAGCTCAAAAAGGGTGATGACATACAAAGGTGGTTTCAAGGGTACGAGTCGTCTATTCATATGAATGGGGTCCCTGAAAGGAACTGGGGGGCAGGTTTGTGGCCTCTCTTTCCAGAAGAAGCTAGGGATACCCTGATAGCTTTGGGTAAGGGGCAGGACCTCACCTATGCTGACATGAAAGACGCTCTCCTCACTAGGTATGGACTCACTCCTGAGAAGTACAGGGATCAGTTTAGGTCCAGTAAAAAGTCTAAGGCCAACACTTGGTTGGAATGTGTGGATATGTTCTGTAGGTCGCTGGATGGTTGGGTGAAGGGCAGTAATGTAATAGATTTTCAGGGGCTCTACAATTTGATTGCATGGGAGCACTTGTCTAGTCTATGTTTTGCAGATCTGCGCCAGCACCTAGTTGATAGTAAGCTAACTGACCCCAGGAAGCTTGCTATGGAGGCGGACCGCTGGGTGAATACCAGGGTCCACAAGAAAGCGTTTGGGGGAGACTCAGCCAAAGGTGGGCAGGGTCCCCAGCAGAAAAGTAGGGGGGACAAGGGTAAAACACAGGAGTTCTCTAAAGGGCCCCAAACTAGTACCCAGGGTAAAGGTTTCCATCCCCCAGGTGATAAGAAGAAAGGAGTCCCTACAGGGAAGCCTGTTGAGACCGGCCCCCGCAAGTGTTTTGCATGTGACCAGGTGGGTCACTTGAAGGGGGACCCCAAGTGCCCAAAAGGGACACAGCCACCCACCGGTGGACAGACCAAGGTATTGGCTAGTGTAGCGCTTGGGGAGGAGGGGTGCCCACAGGAGGGTGGGGATCCCGCAGAAATGACCCTCGTCTCACTAGGGGACAGTGAGATGGTCCCAGGAAACCAGGTGCCCCCTAACACAAAGAAATATAGCACCTGGGTGACCATCAATGGGAACAGGGTAGAGGTTCTCAGAGATACTGGAGCCAGTGTGACCTCAGTCCGGTGTCACCTGGTCTCTGAGAAGCAGGTAGTCCCAGGGGCATTCCACCAAGTAGTTGCTGTAGACAACTCTGAGCGCCAGTGTATGGTGGCGCAGGTTCCCTTTGAATGGGGGGTGGGTCTCGGGTCCCTTGAGGGTGGTTGTGAGCCCTACCATGCCTGTAGATTGTCTGCTAGGTAATGACCTGGACCAGTCCTTATGGAAGGATGTTGAGCTCAGGTCTCACTTGGAGATGCTTGGGTTGCCAGAGTGGGCATGCGTGTCTACTCGGTCGATGACAGCCAGAAAGGGTGATCAAGAGGACTTGGAGCCTGGAACAATGGCCCAAGTCCCTGCCAAGAGGAAGGGGAGGGGGCACGGGAAACCGGCCCCCGAAGTTCCCACAGACAGGGAGGAGGCGGACCTCGAGTGCCTACAGGGGAGCATGTAGCCGAACTGGGAGACATCTCTGAGCTGACCGATTGGCAGCAAGAAGGGGGTCCCACCAGGGAGGAGTTCTGCAGGGAGCACAATGAGTGCCCTACTCTGGAGGGTCTGCGGCGGCAGGCTGAAGACCAGGCCGCTGGTAATCAGTCCGGGTCACATCTGATCTACTGGGAGAATGGTCTCCTATACAGTGAGCCTAAGGTTGCTGAGCCTGTGTCAGCCCGTGTGCTGGTGGTACCCCAGCGCTTCAGGACCTTCCTACTGGGTCTGGCTCATGACGTGCCTTTGGCAGGACATTTGGGGCAGGACAAGACCTTTGACAGGCTTGTCACCCACTTCTTTTGGCCCCAAATGCGAAGGCAGTCAGATGCACACTGTAGGTCTTGCCAAACTTGCCAGGCAAGTGGTAAGAGTGGGAGGAAGGTCAAAGCTCCTCTCCAACCTTTTCCTGTTGTTGGAACACCCTTTGAAAGGGTGGGGATGGATATTGTGGGGCCACTGGATCCCAAGACAGCCATGGGCAACAGGTATATCCTGGTCTTGGTGGACCATGCCACCCGGTACCCGGAGGCA
Organism: Calotriton arnoldi; assembly: GCA_963921515.1. Lineage (NCBI taxonomy): Eukaryota > Metazoa > Chordata > Amphibia > Caudata > Salamandridae > Calotriton > Calotriton arnoldi. Next base: position 1,033,809 of record CAWUFW010001310.1, read on the forward strand.
ATCCCTCTCAGGACAACGAAGGCGCAAGTGGTGGGCCGGGCGTTCATGGGGATCTTTTCCCGTGTGGGCTTCCCCAGAGAGGTGGTTTCTGACAGGGGGACCAATTTCATATCCAAGTATATGACATCCCTGTGGAAGGAGTGTGGTGTAACCTACAAGTTCACCACTCCTTACCACCCACAAGGAAACGGTCTGGTGGAAAGATTCAACCAGACCTTGAAAGGCATGATCAAGGGTCTAACAGAACCCATGAGGCGTAAGTGGGACGTCCTCTTGCCATGCCTGCTCTTTGCATACAGGGAGGTGCCTCAGAAGTCTCTTGCGTATAGCCCCTTTGAGCTCCTGTATGGCCACCCTGTCAGAGGACCTCTGAGTTTGGTAAAGGAAGGCTGGGAGGCAGCTCCCAGGAAAACGCCCCATGATGTGTTTAGTTACATGCTGGCCTTTAGAAACCAAACTGCCCGCTTCAGGAAACTCGCTCAGGCAAACCTAGAAGCAAGCCAGGAAGAAATGAAGAGGTGGTATGACCAGAATGCCACTCTGGTCGAATTTCAACCTGGGCAAAAAGTGTGGGTCATGGCCCCAGTGGAACCTTGTGCCTTGCAGGACAAGTGGACTGGGCCATATGAGGTGGTGGAGCGCAAAAGTAACGTCACCTACCTGGTGGATTTGCAGACTCCAATGAACCCTTTGAGGGTCCTTCACGAGAAACCGCCTCCAGCCCCACTTCGAGAGGTCCGAAGTGAGTATGCTCTTGGCGACAGAAGATGGGGTGGAAGAGGAGAGTGAGCCTCTCCCTGACCTCCTGTCTACCAAGGAGCATGATGGGTCAGTGGAGGGTGTGATCCTCTCCTCTACATTGACTCAAGAGCAGCAGGGGGACTGTCGCCAGTTGTTGGGACAGTTCGCCCCACTGTTCTCTCTGACCCCGGTGTTACTCACTGGTGTACCCATGACGTGGACACTGGTGACAGCCCTCCTGTAAAGCACAAAATTTACAGGTTGACTGACCGGGTCAGGGCCAGCATCAAGGAGGAGGTCTCTAAGATGTTGGCGTTAGGGGTGATTGAGCCCTCCAACAGTCCTTGGGCCAGCCCAGTGGTCTTGGTCCCAAAGGCTGCTGCACCCGGTGCCACTCCAGAACTCCGGTTTTGTGTGGACTACCGTGGGCTCAATGCCGTCACCAGGACTGACGCGCACCCCATCCCCAGAGCTGATGAGCTCATTGATCGGTTGGGAGCTGCCCGGTTCCTCAGCACGTTTGATTTAACGTCTGGGTACTGGCAGATTGCCTTAACCGATGGGGCCAAGGAGAGGTCAGCGTTCTCAACCCCAGAAGGTCATTACCAATTCGGGTGATGCCCTTTGGGTTGAAGAATGCCCCTGCCACCTTTCAGAGGTTGGTCAATCAGGTGTTGGCTGGACTGGAGGATTTCAGTGCCGCCTACCTGGATGACATTGCTGTGTTCAGTTCCAGCTAGGAAGAACATTTACAGCACCTTGAGAAAGTGTTGAGGGCTCTGCAAGGTGCAGGCCTCACGATCAAGGCCAGTAAGTGCCAGATCGGGCAGGGTTCTGTGGTGTACTTGGGACACCAGGTAGGAAGCGGCCAGGTGGCGCCCCTACAACCCAAGATTGACACCATTCTGGCTTGGGAGCCCCCAAGACCCAGACAGAGACCCCCATTTCTAACACCTTGCCATTTGGGAAAGTAAACAATCTGGCATGACTGGTCTTTTGTCTGTGTACACCCATACCTCATCTTCTGCTCTCCTTGTGCAACCTGATTTTATCCAGAGCTCTTTCTCTTCGTCACTTGCCTCATCCTGCAACTGCCTAATTTCATCCCAAGTTTCTGTCACGTTGAGGCGTAGATAGGGTGGTTGGGAATACACATAAGCATGGATTGAGTGGGATCAGACAAATGTGTATGTATGGACTACATCACTCATAATCCTGTGAGAATAACCACGTGGGCTCTGTACTACGAGCCATACATAAGCACCGCCTACTGGCTGCTCGGTGCTTGTCAATCACGAAAGCTTTACTGGGATGTTTGTTCTACTCTCTGCTTTGTGCAAGTTGTAGGAAGGTATTCACCTTCTTAACCTGTGTCCCGCATCGTTCTGCTGACTTGTGTAGTTGAGGAGCGCTTCGCAGCCAAAACGAAGGCACCTGGGTCTTTCCTGACCTTTTTTTCATCAAACACGCTGGAGCGCGTCCTGGTGCCGTTAATCCGCTCTGTCCTGTTTTTTGTTTACTTTTCACCCGCCTTGCGAGTGATCCGATTAAACGCGCTGGAGCGCGTCTCGGAGCCGTTTGAAAGGCTCGGATCCGATTATTGCATATCTCTCTTGTTTGTGGGGCATTTTCCTATTAAACGCGCTGGAGCACGTCTCGGAGCCGTTTGAAAGGCTCGGATTTGATTTCTTGCATTTTTCTCGTGTTTGCTGGGCAATCCTTACCAAACGCGCTGGAGCCCGTCTCAGAGTCGTTAAGAGGCTTGGAGAATAAAGTTGTATTTCTTTTTGTGACAGTACACCAACACGCAGGAACAGCGTGACCTACCCTGAAGGATATCTTCTAAGCTAAGTAAATTTTTTCTTCATTATCAGGACGCTGTTTAACTGCAGGATAAGGTGCAAGCTCTATATCTACCATTTGAAGACATGGTTATTTCTTTTTATGGTTTATTTTTGGATTTTGGATTTTTTCATTAGTACTAGTGAGGTAGATTTGAACGTAAGTGCTTACACATAATCTTATATGCATTACTCTCTCTACATGCCGTGGCTGCTATATATATATGTTGTGCCTGTGTTTTGTTACAGGGAACACGGGGCTAGACAGCTGGAGTGACAGGACTAGGTGTGAGGTCTACAACTCCCAGTCCATTCCCCATCATGTGATTTTGCAGCCGCATCTTTATTGTTTCCTTTGTCCCTTCTTTCCCTTTCCCCTATTATGGTGTTGACTGCTGAGTGATACCTACATACTCACGGGTTACTCCATATCGGGGATAGGGTTAACCAGCATCATTCATCGCTCCCACTGTATCCGGCTTCAAAGGTTAGTGGTTATCCTGTCGGTGGTTTGACAGTTTCTAAAGATGAAAACATCAAGTGGCAATCGGCATTTTTCTTTTCCACCCCTCTGTTGATGGCAATTGAATTTTGTGCACAGAAACGTGCTACTTGATCTGCGTATCTGTTGCCACTCGTCACATAATCATTTCCTGACTTATGTGCAGAACATTTGACCACTGCAATCCTTTTTGGCAATTGCAAGGCATCCGATAAATCTTTCCCATTTTTCCCATTTCTAATAGGAGAACCTGAAGAAGTCAGAAATCCCCTTTGCATCCATAACTGCCCGAAATCGTGAACCAGCCCAAAACCATATTGACTGTCCGTAAATATGGTTACTATCACATTTGGCCAATTTTGCAAGCTCTAATCAGAGCGATTAGTTCAGCAATTTGTGCAGATTTGACCCCAATTAGACAGGATGCTTATAGAACTTCAGCCACTGTCCATACTGCATAGGCAGAACTCAATACACCACTTTCATTTCTCAGACACGAGCCATCAACAAACATCACACTATCTGATTCTTCTAGTGGCGAGTCCTTGATGTCCGGCCTTGGTTTCCTACACAACTCTGTCACATCCAAACAATAATGATCTACTTCCTCTTTTTAATTACTCACAAAATGGACTAGGCAACAAGGTTGCTGGGTTTATAATCGTACATCTCACCACAGTCACATTTTCAGCACCCAAAATTACTCTCTCATACCTAGTCAGCCAACACTAGGTTATGTGCTGAGTCCGTGTTCTTGTTAAAAAGGATCTCAACAGAATGTGGAACATATACCTTGACTGGATGTCCCATCACAATCGCTTCACTCTGTTCCAGACTCACACAAGTTGCAGCAACCGCTTTCAAACAACCTGGTAACGCTGCAGCCACTAAATCCAAAGTAGCAGAAAAATATGCCACTGGACGTCGTGCCATTCCATGTCTTTGAGTCAAAACTGATAATGCACACCCATCTCTCTTACAACAGTATAATGCAAAATCCTTTCCATAGTCTGGCATTCCCAGTGCAGGTGCTCGACAAAGACTGTCTCGCAACTCAATAAAGGCTTTCATACTCTCATCATCCAATTCAATCGGATCAGTCACATCTTTGTGTGTCAACCTCTGTAAAGTTTTTGCAATCAGTGAAAAACCACTGATCCACTGTCGGCAGTATCCAACCATTCCCAAAAACATTTGCACTTCTTTCTGAGTCTTGGGAGGACTCATTTGCTGAATCACACTGATCCTTTCTGGTGTCACTTTCCTGACTCCCTTCGCTATCTTATGTCCCAAATACTGGACATCCTGTTTACAAAATTGTAATTTTGCTGGTGATACTTTATGTCCACCTTCTGCCAAATGGTTCAGTAAGGCAATTGTATCTGTCACACATGCCTCTCGTGTTTTTGATGCCACCAGTAGGTCATCAATGTATTGAATCAAAACTGATTTTCCTGGCATGATCAAGGTCTCCAAACACCTTTTCAAGATCTGATTAAAAATTGAAGGACTCTCTGTGTACCCTTGAGGAACTCGGCACCATGCCAAAACATGGTCTCCGAACCGGAAAGCAAATAAATACTGGCTATCCGGATGTAAAGGAATTGAGAAAAAAGCTTGACACAGATCACTCACCGTGTAACATTACGCATCACAGGGAATTTGATAAAGAATCACTGCTGGATTTGGCACTATTGGACAACAGGGTACCACAATTTTATTGATTTTACGTAAATCCTGTACTATTCTATACTTTCCGTTTGGCTTTTTAATTCCCATAATAGGTGAATTACAAGGACTGCTCAGTATTTCTCTTAGAATACCCTGCTCAATCATTTGGTCAATCACAGGAGAAACTCCTGCTATTATCTCGGGACTCATCTTATACTGAGGTGTGTTTGAATATATTGCACCAGGTTTTACTGTAACCTGTATAGGATCCACACCTTTCATCAAACCAATTTCTTTTCCCTTAAAGTCCCATACACGGGACCTTACTGAATCTTTCAGCTATGCAGGTAAATCTTGTTCAGTGAGAAGTGAAAACAACTCATCCACTTCTGTCCCTTGCTTCGCCAGCCTCATTTTAAACGCGAAATCCTCATCTGATGTTTGGAAAGCAATACCATCAGGCGTACAATAGATGGTACAATTCATCTTACAGAGCAAACCTCTCCCTAAAAGATTTACCGGACTCGTATCACATACCACGAACCGATGCATGTTTCTGAATTTTCCAATATGAACCTCTATTGGCTTTGTGATTTTGAGTTTTAATATGGTTATTAGACACTCCTACAACTTGGATAGTTTCTCCCGAGAGGGGTAGGTTAGGAATTTCTGCTGCTCTTACAGTAGAACGGGTAGCGCCAGTATCCACTAGGAATGTAATATCATTACCTTCTACTTTTCCATCAACAAATGGACCTGACTAATCTACCTCTAGAGCTGCGCCAAGCACGCACTCTTCCTCCCCCCTCAGGCACCGTCATTGAGATGAGTCTGAATCACTCTCATTGCATTGCAACAAGTATTGTGAAACCATTTGCACATTTTGATTCTTACCAACTTGTTCACCTGCGTGAAATCCAGTGTTCGCACTGTACCTCTGTACCTGTGTCGTGTAGTTCCTATAGTACCCATGCAGCACCTTCGCGTTTGGATAACATAGACTGTGGGCTTGGTGGCAGACTGTCTCTGTGCACCCCCACCGCGTATGTTAGCCTGATTTGCATTAGCTAGCTCACAGTGCCACAAGAATCTCCTCTTATCGGGGAGAGATTAGTTTCTGGCAACCTTAGATCATGACAACCCAAATTCCTCAGAATCGTGGAAACAATATACTACTTTTCACTCAGTCACTCGTGCTTACTTATTCGGTTTGTCTCAGAGAGTTACACAGAATAAACAGTCTGGGCATTTCAATAAGTATTTATTGAACCGTTGTTATTCTAGTGTAAAATATATGTGCTGCTGTAACCAGCAGACAATAGCAGAGATATATTAACAGCAGTACGATAAAAGCAAAGGGATAGAACAGTTCTACCATATTGCAATAATCATGAATACATACATGAATATAAAAAGCATTATGAAAAGTGCGCGTACTCCTACGATGCCTAACTAGAGGTACCTGAGTGTACCTAGCATATGTAAGTAGGTCTAAAAGCCTAGGAGCCAAGAATCCTTCTAGGATTTAGTCGAACCCCCATACCTGAATAAAGAGAGTGTGGGACCCCGTCCTGGTCTCGAGTTGGACACCCCGCAAGGGCTGTGTCAGACCGCTGTCAGCTGGAGTGACTGCATGCAGGAGCCTCAGCGTCTCTGGTCAGGGTGTCAGCATGGAAGTCTCGGTTCCCTCTGTCTTACTGGGTAAGATGTGGTATATTTATACCCTGAAGACTCTGGTTGCTTCGTATGGTTTGTATTGGCCATGTTACCCTTGAGGAAGACGTCAGGGGTGAACTTTGTACATACATATTATGCAGGTGGTGTATTCCTAGAGAGCCATGCATAATTGATGAGTACAGTGTGGGCCTGTGTTTGGGAAAAACCCTGCTGTATTCAAAACAACAGAATAGATAACGTTCAGCCCTCAGAGCACGTTGTGTACTAGTGAGGACCAATGTAGGTGAAAGATCATGCCTATATAAGGAATCATGACTATAAAAGGACATGTACAGTTATGACCGTAATAGGGCATATGCGGCTTTGACCATAATAGGGCAAGTACGAATATGACCGTATTAGGGCAAATATGAATACGTCCATTTTAGGGCATGTATGAACGGGTCTAAATTAGGGCCTCTATACGGGACATAACACCTGAGCATTCACATTATTTGGCATAGGAGCTTGTGGCACCTGTAACTGTGGAGTAACTACCTGCTGCTGCTGCTGTTGCTGTTGTTGAGTCACAACCACCTCATTCTGCATCTGTGGATTTAAATTTTGATTCACCCCATTATTTTTCTGAACAGTTCTACACTCGTTCTTCCAATGTCCAAACTTTCCGCACGCATGACAAGGATATTTCTTTTTCAAATCATCTTTATTCATTTTTCCTCTACCTCTGCCACCACCAGATGCCTGACCATTATGGTTCTGACCCTTCATCTGATAATCTGTTTGAGAACCATTGTTTGCTTCTTGCTGTTCCGCTACCTTCACTTGTGCCCACATCATTTTCTCCTTCAACTTTTTATGTCTCGACTCAATATTATCACTACAATATTTAGCATATCTCAGGATCTCATCAATCATCTTACTCTGCCAACAAATTAAATGTTGCTGAATCATGTTACTAATCTCTGGTCGCAAACCAAACACAAAACGATATACAAAATGTCCCATATCTTTATCACCAATATTCTCAAATCCACTGTACTGTTTGAACATCTGTAACAACCTGTCATAGTATGCATGTACTGACTCTTTTGATTCTTGTGTCGTCCTGTCTATTTTAACCCAATCTGTTTCCTTTGGAGAAATTTTACTCTTTAGGTAAGTTATTACCTGATTGTACTTTTTCATCACCTCATCTGAAGGTGCTCCTGTTTTTGGATCTCTTGCGTATTCTTCTTTAGGCCAATCAACAGTAATTTTACATTCAGTCCACAAATCAGCTGGAACTACAATCTCAAATAAACCATCTAGATCCTTCAACAAAACCTTTGAAACTTTCACAAACCTCTCTACCTGTTTGTACCACTCAACTAGTTTTTCTCTCAACCTAGGAAAGTCATTCGTAAAAGAACTATATCCTGTCTATTCCAAGGAACGTGAACATATCCACCACCTGGAACTTCTCTCATTGGACACATCCTTTCAGCTTGTCCTGTCTCCCTTAACGGAAACAAAGACGCACTTTTATCGGTGTTCATTTCATCTTTCTTTTTCGCCCATCTACCTTTCAATTTTCTACATCTCCCCATTTCTTCAAGATGTTCATTAACTCTTTTATTTGCAGCCTTTTACCAGACACATTCAAACTCTCTAAATCCTTTTCAGTAAAATCCAATCTATACGTTTTCTGTAACACCTTTGATTTCTCTATATCTATTCCATATTCACAAGCAGCCTCTGTCAATTTGTCATGAAGATTTCTTGCTTTCCAAGTAATATTTTTACACAAAAATAACAACTCCTCATCTCTATAAGTACTCAACCTGGCTGGACTTATTGTACCAATAATCATTTCTTCCAAATCGATTCTCAATTTACTCACATCTATACTCTGTGGTTGAGGTTTTCATTTTTCCATTCCCCTTATCCAGTCGTCTAACTCATCTGGCGAGGGACCCATTGAACTCCCTGATGCTGGAGTGACATTCTGCACTATTTTCCTTGACTCTATTTGCGCACTTCTCTTTGGAGTTTCTGTTATCAACTCACAAACTGGAAGATCAATCAATGAATTATTTGCCTCAACTCGTTCAGCCTGATCAGCTACTGTTACCACCTCATTCCTAACACCATTCATTGGAACTGTCAATGCATGTACTCTCGATATATTCTGTTTATCTCCATACAATGGAATTATAGGACCAATCGTTACTGGCACTGTCAATGCTTCCGCATTCAGACTCAATTGATTAATTTTCTGAGTTAACTCCTCTCTTGCTTTAGTCAACAAATCCATTTCACTCTCTTGCACTACTCTAGTAACTACCGGAACTTGTGAAACCTGCGGAATCAGTGGTGTTCCCATTAATGGTGCATTCGGAACTGTCTCCTTTGGGCTTTCTTGATATGGTGGAGGTCTTTTCGTCAAAATATCATCTAACAATTCATCATCAGAATCATTCGGGTCTAAATTTAATGCTGCAGTCTCCACATTTTTCTTTTTCTCTTTACATTTGCCTCCAGTCAACTCTTCAACAACTAAAACTGGATATAAACCCTCCGTTACTACAGCTCTCCTCCATCTTTTTATTCTGTCTTGCCGACTTTCAAAAGGGTATCTAGACATTATATTCCTGTATCTTCTTCCACCCCTATACTTCTCTCACTCAAACGCCTCATATTCCCATTCCTCAAGCGCTTCATACTGAGTAGGTCTAGTCTTCGTTCTAAAGAATTCATTCGATCTCTCAAATTCTGTAAAATCCTTACATTAAATGTACCATGCTCTGGAAACGCTAAAACACCATCATTTCCTGTATATTTCACCCAATTCTCTAACCAACTACATGTATGGTAACCACATTCCAAAATCATAAAAGAAGCAGGCGTTCCTGGAGGTGGAATAAGAATTACCTCTCTAGTTACTATTGCTTTCTCTTTTTTAAAGAAACTCTTTATCTTATTAATCAGCTTTATTTTTCTGACTCTACGCGAAACACAACTCAATAAACCAACAACAAACACTTCGTACTTCTGCAATTTCTATTGGTTAACGATCGTCCAATACCAGCGCGACTCACACCAACCAACCAATCAGAGCACCAGTACGTAAGCAATATCTCGACCAATACGAATGCTGCTCACAAGAATCGACCAATCACAACTCTCTAAGTGCCCGCTATCTGACCAATGCCAGCGCGGCTTTTTCTGACGTCAGTATTACTCCTTCTACTGACCCTCCCTTTACAAAATAATACGGCAATGTATTTTCTAGGTTTTTTTTTTAACCAAAATCTTGTTAATAACAACATAAAACAATGCTACCTTGTCTGTTCCACTAAATAAAGAGAGAGTTTTTCACTTCAAAACAAGATTCTTTAACTTCGAGTAAAACAACGACCAGCGCTATTCTACACCCAAACAAGCTACAGGAGGACTTGGTACTCCTCTAGGGATACTAGCCAAAGTTTCGGAAGAGGACTTTCACATAGAAAGAGGTCTTGGTACTCCTTTGGGGATGTAAGGCTGTAAGGCCAGAGTTTCGGAAGTGGACCCTTCGCTATAACACACAAAAATCTACTCCCATACGGATAGTCCCTAATATAACACCTACAGCCTTTCGCTGTTCAGCATTATGACAACAGACAAAGTACTTCTCCAGTGTGATACGTTATCCACACTCTTCTTCATGCCTACTTCAGGCTAAAACATTATTATCCCGTGATCTCAGGTAACTCCGTACCCGCATTTCCAGACAACATAAAACAAAACACTAACTTTTCATGTTAGAAAAACAAATAATCAATAATCAATAATTATTACCAAACGAATCAATAATTAACCATAAATCTGCTACCAAAAACTGATCCAGCGTCAAATCAGGGGGTCGATAACACAACACAACAAACATGGGCTCAATAAACACACTTACCCCACATAACCCTCTGTACTTGACGCTGTATAACTTTTCTCAGTTGTCAAGACTAAATGAACACTAATGGAAATCAGGTGTTCATTATACAGGCTTGTATCTAACACTCTAAATAACTAACTGAGCCTGCATGTCAAACTTCTTTCCTCTGGTCGATGGACCAAAAGTTGATAAGTTGATGGTAATAATAATACTAACTATCTATCTAACTATGTCACTAAATAACCACAAACTCAGTGAAAGGTTAATAGTGTTTATCTCCAAATAATGTAAAGTAAGAGCTCAAACATGTACAGAATCACAAGGCAAATAATGAATTAATCACGAGGAGAGAGAACATATCAAATGCAAACAGTGTCAAACTCATATCAAAATGAATAAATGCACATAAAGGAGTGGATAGGCGAAGAGACAAAAGTTTCTGAGACAAAATACATTTGCAAATTATTATGCAAAGTACTGTTCATTTAGCTAATACTAACCTAAGGAAATAGAAGAAATACCACCCCTTGGCCACGGAGATAGTAAGGGGTCCCCTGAGACAGGTTCAGGGAACAAAGATTAGATCAGGATACTGGAAACGAGAAACAGGAACAGGAAACAGGTAGGTCTCTATCAGCAAACCGACGGACAGCGACGATCTCCCTCTACTCTCGAGCAAAGCCTTCACCTACACCCCCCTGGAGCACCCCAGTTATACCCTAAAACATACATGTCCAACCCACAGTAGTCGAAACATTTACGAAAACTCAGTCTCTCATTGGCTGATTCGGGGGGTGTTCTATCACACCACCATAGTCGTGATAATTTTTTCTTAGTGTTCTTTGTTCAATACACTCTCCCATTACACTATCCACACATTTCCTCGAGAAGGCAACATGTTTCAGTTTTTACATTTTTATTATTCAGCACTGCCACTTTTGACGGAAGAAGTTTGTACACTTCCTTTCATTCCCATGGCCGTCTTTCTGTTACTTGGCAGACACGCACTGTTCTTTCTGAAGGTTAACCACGTTAGCCTCCGCGACTTCTCTCCTCTCTCTGTCAGAGCTCGATTTTCAGCACATTATTTTCAAAATTGTTCATTTAACTCTTAACATTCATGTAGAAATATAGGCCCATACTTTTTCTAAAATGAATGAGAACACAGACATTATTATTTTCACGAAATGTACTTCTCACTGTTTACCTCCCACCATTGCACTAACCCAATGTTATGTTTTCCAAGCAAAAGCATTATTGTGTAAAAGCAGCGTTATTTTATAATTTTTCGAAGCAGAATGAAAATGCGGCCTTGTCTTTCATGCATTAGTCTTAGCATTAGTGCACGCATGCGCAAAGCATTTCCCAATGTGTTCGTGTTGGTGCATATTATTATCACAGCACACTATTAGTAAACGTTACTGGGGCGTTAATTCGAGCAGGTTTTATATTCTCAAAACCTTGCTCCATCACACCTTGTGACAGGTACCATGCGGTGCCTGCCACATGGTGCAGGGATGTTTCGTGGGGCACCATAGGTGCCCCCCAGAACCCATAGCTGAGGGCCAGGAGGAAAGGGGGCTCGCTAGGGGCCCCCAAAATCCCTTTCTGCCGGCCTTTTCATGGCGGGCGGACCGCCATGAAATGGCAGGCGGACCGCCATGAAATGGCAGGCGGACAGGGACATTGTAATCTCTACGGCAGTGCCACTATTGTAGGGATTGCAGTCCCTCTGACAGTCTGACTGGCTCCTCGAGCCCTTCGGATGCATGGCGGACGTCTCTCCACCAGCCCACCATCCGCCCGCCATCCTAATGCGGTGGGCGGTCCTGCAGGGGCCAATGGTGGTGGGACCGCCACTGATGGCCTGACGGTGGTGGTCCGACCGCCATTGTAATCAGGCCCTTAGATTGGAAATGACCCCTAACTCTGCCTCGTACAGGGCAGCTGACTGAGCTTTAGCGTTATATACATGTAGAGCTGGAGCAACTGGTTTGTACTGCGTGGATCTATGCATTTTTAAGATAGCAGCAGCTCTATGATGTAATTTGAGGCTACTTTTCAATATCTGGGGGATCCATGTTAGTGAGTTGGTAACCCTTTAGCCTAAGTAATCAAAGGTTTTAACTGAGTCGAGGGCGGTGTTTCCCAAACAGGGTTTGTTCATTCTTTTTTTATTCGGTTTGTATACCATTTATTTAGGGCAAGATGTATGACCATATTTTGCGCTCGCAAATGGGAAATCCGCCCGTTTGCGACCGCAAAATTGGGCTTGCCCATGTACAAACCCTATTTTGCGAGTCAGTAACATATTACCGACTCGTTATTAGAAAGGGGCGGGCCAAGGGCAACACTTACTAATAGCGAGTTGCAGTTCAATGTTCGATTGTTTTGCGACCGCAGTTCTTGAATACCAGCCGTGGCAGCATCGTTGCGATCCAGTACATCAAGCGTGGGCGGCGTTGGGTCTTTGGCTCCTGTGCTGACGTCCTCACGGTTTTTGCTTCTGTCTCTCTCTGGGCTCCACGTTGCTTCCTCGCTCTCCTGCACTTTGATGTCCGTCTTGCGTCTGTCACTCGGTGTTTCGGGCTTTGCTGAAATCCCCTCCTCCGGGGTTTCCCTTGCCTCTTCCGCCGAGCGTACCGCATAAGCTGGTATGCTAACTTCCAGCTCGCTCATCCCACTACTGGCCGCCATGTTAGTTTTCAGAGAGCTAGCCGGTGTGGTATTGCACTGCTTCCCCGCCTGGTATGGACGTTCGGGCCATACTGAAACTGAACATCTGGACAGGAAATCAACATTCTCTTGAAGCTTTCCAGGAACATGGTAGGTCTGGAAGGAGAAATGTTGTAGGGCTAGGAACCAACGTAGTGTTCTAGAATTGGAGTTTTTATTGGTAGTCAACCATGTGAAAGGGGCATGATCAGTTAACAAAAGGAAGGTTTGTCCCAGTAGATAATATTGGAGAGCTTCAACAGCCTATTTAATAGATAGACACTCTTTTTCTATTGTGGCGTAATTGCGCTCTCTAGGGAATAGTTTTCTGGTAATATATAGAACAGGTTGCAAGTACCCTTGACAATCAGGGTGGGACAGTACAGCTCCTAGTCTGTGTTCGGACGCATCAGTTTGGAGAACAAAGGTTTTCTCAAAATCTGGACAGTTGAGTATAGGATTATGACATAGAGCATCCTTTAATTTATTGAAACTACTGTTTTGGACCTCAGACCACTTGATCTTAGTATTTGTGTGACGGTTGGTCAGCAAATCGGTGAGGAGACATGCCAGCTTGGAGAAGTGGGGAATAAATCAGCGGTAGTACCCTACCAGACCGAGGAATGATCGTATTTCTTTCTTTGAGGAGGGTTGGGGAATTTTGCGTATAGCCTCAACTTTATTCACCTGAGGTTGGATGTGTCCTTGTGTAATAGAGTACCCTAAATAGTTTATGTGATCTGTAGCAAGAAGCGTTTTTTTTGGATTAAGGGTTAGGCCTTCTTGCGTGAGAGTGGATAAGATCTGCTCCAGGTGAGCCAAATGGGTGTTCCAATCAGGGCTGAATACTACAATGTCGTCTAAGTAGGCAGACACATATTGTTGGTGTGCTCTTAATATAATGTCCATCAGTCTTTGAAAGGTAGCCTTGAGCACCATGAAGTCTGAAAGGAAGGACCTTAAAATGATACAGCCCTGAAGACGTGGAGAAGGCAGTTTTCTCTCGGGCGGGGTAAGGGGAATTTGCCAATACCCCTTGGTAAGGTCTATGGTGGGCATAATTTTGGCCCTCCCCACTCTTTCTATTAATTAGTGGACACTAGGCATAGGATAGGAATCAAATTTAGATATAGTATTTAATTGTCCAAAGTCAATACAAAAACAGAGATTGACGTCTGGTTTAAGTATAAGGACTACGGGGGAACACCAGGTGCTTTGGGAGGTCTCTATTATGTCTGCTTTAAGCATGTTGTTGACCTCCTTTTCTATGGCTTGTCTCCTAGTGGCGGGAACTCTGTAGGATTTTAATCTTATGAGTTTCCCCTTTTCAGTAACTATATTGTGTTCTACAAGGGCAGTTCGTCCTGGGATTTTAGATACAACTCTAGGGTACTTCTTTAGCAAGGTCATTATCTGTTGACTTTGGGTCGGAGTTAACATCTTACTGGTGTTGACGTCTTCTGGGGCAGCTTCCCCGAACAGCTTAGGGGGATTGTCGGGGTTCTGGGCGAGGGTTATATTTCCTATCATCAAATTCTTCTTCTCAGTCAGAGGTTCCTCCCATTTTTTAACAGGTTTACGTGGTAAATCTGTCCCCTCTGGTTATTGGGTACTGCTACTCTATAAGTGAGGGGGTGACTTTGGCCAGAATGGTATAGGGTCTCTGCCAAGTGGCTAAGAGTTTTGTTTCGGTGGTGGGTAGAAGAATGAGAACCTTCTCACCTATGACAAACTCCCTTAATTTCGTCCCCCTATCATAGTCTCTTTTCTGTTTTTCCATAGCCTTTTCCATGTTCCAGTGTACGGTTTCCCATAGGGAAGATAGGGTTTCCTTAAGTGACTCATTATAGGTCAACAGCGGTTTTCCTTCACCTTCTTCCTCCACCCATTGCTCAAAGGCCATGTCAAGTAAAGAGCGAGGTTTCCATCCAAATACTAACTCAAAGGGAGAGAAACCAGTAGACTTCTGCTCATGGGACCAATAGCAAATAATACCAAGGGGAGTTTTTTGTCCCAGTTTTTTCCCGTGTCTCTTACTAGTTTTCTTAATATGGTTTTAAGAGTTCTGTTGCACCTTTCCACCAGTCCATCAGTTTGAGAATGGTACACAGCTGTGCGTATCTGTTGCACACCCAGATGGGTACATACTTGTTTCATCAGTTGAGAGACAAAAGGGGTTCCCTGGTCAGTTAAGATTTCACGCAGGAAACCCACTTTGGAAAAGAAGGTTATCATTGCTTGGGCGACAGATGAAGAGGTCATGCTTGTCAGAGTAATGGCTTCAGATTATTGCGTCGCATAGTCCACGATAACCAATATTTACTGATGTCCCCTAGCCGAAGGTGTTAGGGGACCCAATAAATCCGTCCCCACCCTCTGAAACGGAACCTCAATAATATGGAGGGGTCTTAACAGGGTTTTTTTTGTACGTAAGGGGGATTTATCAGTTGACATCTTGGGCAAGAGGAACAGAACTTAGCCACCTCACGATATACACCAGGCCAATAAAAACGTCCTAATATGTATTTTAGGCTATATTCCAGTCCGTAGTGGCCCCCACCCACCTTACTATGGGCAAGACACATAACATGATCTCTAAAGGCTAATGGTACTAATAGTTGTTCAAGGGTCTGGTTCTTATTTTGGCAGATCCTATACAGCAAGCCTCGTTTTACACAAAAATAGGGGCCTACCTGATTGGGGCTATCCTCCTTCGCTCTCTCTGAAGCATACTTCAAGGTGCTGTCATCCCTTTGTGCAGTTCGGAAGCTGCGGGAAGGAGTCATATCAGCATCTGAGGATGAAAAAACAGAAGCAATAGGGGATTGGACGACTTTTGATAATCCATTTGCTCCTTTCTTATCTCCCTTCGGGTCTTCAGCGTCTTCACTATTGGTGTTTCTATCTCCACCCTAGAGAAAGGGGCCTCTCCTAGCCAGTCTACCGGATGAGTGTCTTGTGTTGTATTTGTTAGGTAATCACGGAAACGGGGTAGTTCAGTCCCCAGTATCAGTTTTTCTGTTAAACGGGGTACGACCCCTACTCTACATAGCTGGGGTTCCCCGTCTATAGTCAGAAGTACTTCTGCTATGGGGTAGGTTTTTACGTCACCGTGTACACAGGACACCGATATAGTTTTGTCATCTTTTATCGGGGTCCTGGGTACTAGCTCCTGGGAAATAACTGAGTGACGACATCCGGTGTCTAGTAAAGCCTCGACTGGTCTGCCATTAAGATAGACAGTCTTCATATAATGATCTCTGCTTCCCCCTTGTTGGAAATGGCCCTTTTTGCAGGGTTATCCCAAAACCTTTTGCTTCTTCCTCCTTTATTTTTCCTGACCTGTGGTTGTTGGCTATAGGACTCTGGGCACTTTACCACTGCTGATCAGTGCTAAAGTGCATATGCTCTCGCTGTAAATTGTTATTGTGTTTGGCTATCCATGATTGGCATATTTGTTTTACCAGTAGGTCCCTAGTAAAGTGCACTGAGTGTGCCAGGGCTGGTGATTCAAATGCTACTAGTGGGCCTGCAGCACTGATTGTGCCACCCACAGGAGTAGCTCTAAGATGGTGTCTCAGGCCTGTCACTGCAGTGCCTGTGCGCAGTTTGTGAACTGCCATGTTGTCCTGGCCAGTGTACACACTTGCCTGCCCTAACCCTTCCCGTTTCCTACACATTGGACACCCCTATGGTAGGCCCAGGGTACCCCCTGGGCAGGGTGCAGTGTATGTGAAAGGTAGGACATGTACTAGTGTGGGTAACATGTCCTGATAGTGAAATACTGCCAATTTCGTTTTTCACTATTGAAAGGCTATCTTGCCCATAGGTTAACATGGGGAATGCTGTGTAACATGGTTACCTGCATATCTTCCCATAGCAGCAAGATAGAGAGTTGGAATCTGGTACATCTTTTAGTGAAGATGGTTTTTAAATTCTAAGTTTGGAAATAGCACTTTTAGAAAGTGGCTATTTTCTTGTTCAACCTTTCTGTGTGCCTCTGCCTGTTTGTGAATTGACTGTCTGGTTTGTGAGTGACAGGGGCTGGGGGTGGCTGCAGGAGGCTGGGTGAGTCAGCACTAGGCTGAATAGACCTATCTGCATGTAGAGTGGTGGGAGGAGAGCACCTGGGTCTGAATAGGACTGTGCCTGCCTTCCACAATGCTGGCTCCACCTCCTGCGGTGTGTCTGATGACCCTGGCCCACACTCACAAAGGAAGGAGAGGTGCCCTGGCAGAATGCACCCTGAACTGGTTTGGACTGGGTCCAGGACCCCTCACACATGGAGAACAAAGACTTTTGGGGTATAAATACTAGAGCTGAAACCCCTGAATTTTAGACTACTTCGTGATCAAGAGGAATCCCTGCCAAAGAAGATCAGCTGAAGAGACTCAGGAGAAGTACTGCCCTTGCTGTGTGTCTGGGGTTGGCCTGCAGTTTGCTGTATCCACTGAGGAGAGGACTAAGGGACTTTGCTGTGTGCTGCGTCCCCCTGCTTGAAGAAGGACTTTGCTGTGTGCTGTGTCCCTCTGAAGAAAAGTCTCCAAGGGCCTGAGCAGAGCTGGCCTCCTGTTTCTGAAGTCCCAGGCACAAAAGGACTTCACCTCCAGCCTCCCTGAACTTCCTTGCTGGGAGTTCCAGTCTACCAGGAGGGCCTGTAACTGTGTGTGAGGCCTTTCTGCTGTTGGGAGCTGAACAAGAGTAAGAAGAGGAAGAAAATCTGTTTTCCGACGCCGTCGACGCGGCCGCTTTGACGCCGCGACCTGCATCGAGGCCCGGGGAGCCGCTCGTGAAGTGACGACGCTGCGCCAGGACTGCTCCGCAGCTCCGACGCCCTACGACGCCCGCCGACACTGCCAGCGATTAGCCGTTACCGACGCCAGCGCTCGCATCGACTTCGTGTCTTTGCCAAGTGCCGGCCTCCTGTTATCGCGGCGCCGATAACCGCCGAGGGTGACTCGCAAGAACCGCCGACGTCGCATCATCACCGGAGACAACATCGTTCTTCGCCGACGCCGTGCATCGTCACCGACTTCATTTTTCAAGGTACTGTTGTTGGGGGTCTGTGTGACTCCGCGCCCGATGCCGCGATCCTCGCGGGCGGCGCCGTACTTTGGATTTTGTACTGTCCTGACGTCGTGATAGCCCCAGTTGGTGCTATTTGATTTCTACAGCTTATTTTTGCAACAACCTTTTTAAAAGACATTTTACTGAGTTTTGTATGTTGGATTTTGTCGTTTTGGTCTTGTTTAAGTTTAGTAAAGATACTTTATTTTTCTAAACTGGTGTAGTGTCCATTTGTGGTGTTTTCACTATGTTACTGTGAGTGTTGGTACAAATACTTTACACATTGCCTTTGGGATAAGCCTGTCTGCTCGTGCCAAGCTACCAAGGGGGTGAGCAGGGGTTATCTAAAGTGTGTATCCCTCTTACCCTGTCTAGAAGCAAGGGTCCCTATTTGGACAAAGGTACCTACCTCTGCCAACTAGAGACCCCCAGTTCTAACATTGGTGGTCAGCGGTGAGGATTTGAACTTGTATTTGTACTTGACCCACAGTGATTGGTGTACATCCCTAGATTTGTGCAGACCACTACGCAGCCACATACTCTGTTTTTCTTTTTTGGTTCTATTTCTGAGTAACCCTGAAAGTCATCCACGCATCATGTCTCAGAAGGGTAAACCAGCAAGTGGTGTTGCAGGACTGGAGTTTGATATCGAAATGTTGAGTAGTTACAAAGTAGGTCAACTCAAGCAGTTCTGCAGGAACTTTGGATATCCCGTGAAGAGCAGCTCCAGGAAGGAGGAGCTACAGAGGGCCTTAAGGGTCTGGTGGGAGGCCAAAGAGGCTGGGGAGGCAGAGGATGCAGAGGTGGATGAGGATGCACAAGAGGATGGTTTCAGATCACAGGATCTGCCTGTGTCCAGAGCAGCCTCCAGGGCTGGCAGCAACCATCCCGCTAGCAGTTTTTCCCCAGAGGAGTTGGAGGAAAACCAAAGGGTTAGAAATCATGAGTTAGAAGTCATGAGGCTCAAGGTGAAGCAATTGGGAATGGAAAAAGAAATCCAGCACAAGGCAGAGGAGAGGGCTCGCGCCTTGGAAGAGAGCAAGAAGATTTATGCTTTGGAAGAATTGAAATTGACCTTGGCACATGAGTTAAGAATGAGGGAGCTTGATTTGGAGCTCGAGAGGCTTGAGGCCTTGAATGTCTTCGCCAAGGAAAAAGAAATGTGGGAAGCTCAGGAAGTGAGCTTTGCTGAGTTGGAGATGGAGTCCAGCTCAGATGGTGGCAGCAAAATTATGGTATCTAGTGCTGAGGGAGAAGTATCCACCCAGAAATGTGGCCCCTGACTTGAGGGAGGGGGTTGACATACCAAAACCAAAGGGGATGATGGACGGAGTGTTGAACATTGCAAGCACTCACCCCCAGTCAACTGATCTGGGTTTAATCCATCAACATTCTTTAGCTCACTCCGCCACCCCAGTTCAGACATGGCCATATGCAAATCAGTCTGACCCTGTGCCTCATGGGAACAGTCCAGCCCGAACTGCCAAGCCATGTCTTCCCTGGACCGGAAACAAGGATCCTGGGACCGGTTTCGGGTTCATAACCCTCATCAGCCAGGCTATCTTGAATCCAGTGGCAAAGTGAGCAAGGGACCCACGTCTGGGCATACCCTGCCAACTTAGGGCGAACATAGCAAAACCAAAGGGGATGATGGACGGAGTGTTGAACATTGCAAGCACTCACCCCCAGTCAACTGATCTGGGTTTAATCCATCATCATTCTTTAGCTCACTCCGCCACCCCAGTTCAGACATGGCCATATACAAATCAGTCTGACCCTGTGCCTCATGGGAACAGTCCAGCCCGAACTGCCAAGCCATGTCTTCCCTGGACCGGAAACAAGGATCCTGGGACCGGTTTCGGGGTCATAACCCTCATCAGCCAGGCTATCTTGAATCCAGTGGCAAAGTGAGCAAGGGACCCACGTCTGGGCATACCCTGCCAACTTAGGGCGAACATAGCAAAACCAAAGGGGATGATGGACTGAGTGTTGAACATTGCAAGCACTCACCCCCCAGTCAACTGATCTGGGTTTAATCCATCATCATTCTTTAGCTCACTCCGCCACCCCAGTTCAGACATGGCCATATGCAAATCAGTCTGACCCTGTGCCTCATGGGAACAGTCCAGCCCGAACTGCCAAGCCATGTCTTCCCTGGACCGGAATACCCCTGGGGTTGACATACACCAGGGGGTTCAGGTTTATGAGGTAGCTCCAGTAATGTGCAGTGTCCCTGAAGTAGGTTGGGGAACTGACACAGGGGATCATATGCCTAGTGATGGGAGGGACGCTCTACTGACTCTAGATGAGAGTTGCAGGGAGAGGGGTTCCCCCATGGTAGAAGTCCTGGTGTGTGAATGTGGAGACCGCCCAAAAGAGTGTGGGTTGAGTGACAGAGACAGTCAAACACTGTCTTGCCAGTCTCAGGAGAGTGGTGTGGGGTACTTGTGTGAGGCACTGGATGGTGAGGCAAAGGGTAGCTTGGTTAATAACTGTGGGGGGCTATGTGATTCATTTGTTGGAGAGCATATTTTAAGTCCCTGTTTTCCAGAGCTATGCCAACACCTGGTGGAGTGTGAGTTCTCTGACTCCAGGGAACTTGCGCTGGAGGTAGACCTTCTGGTGGATTCCAGAGGGTCTGAAGAGGCATTTTGGAGTGATCCTGAAGGGGGTGGCTCAGGTTGTCCCCGACCAAGTGAGGTAGGGGAGGTTTGTGGTAGCCCAGATAGGTCCCTGTGTAGTGGGAGGGGTGTAGGGTCCCACGTCCAGTCTCAGAGGAGAGGGAGTGGGAGTGGGCTGTGTCCCAAGGTGCCCAAAACCCAGTCCCAGGACCTGGTTGGTTCCATAAGGGAACACCAGGAGGGGGGCCTAGTCTGTACCAGGAGGCCATTTCCTAAGGGGGATCTCCTAGTGTCAAGAGAACCTGGGGCATCTGTAAACGGAGCTCCAGTGGTTCTGTTGTCTGGCGGTGCCGCTCCAGTTGGGAGGGTGCAGAAGTCCAGATTGAGGGGTGAGAGGGGGATGTGTTCCCAAGTGGGAGAACCAGTGGGTCAGGGGCCAGCCAGAAGGGCTGAGCCTCACAGGAGTGACCATGGTGACACCACTTCTGCCCTGGGGGATCTTCGCGCACTGTCAGATGGACAGGGGTCAGGAGATCTGCGCCAGGCAGACTGTCACACGACACATGAGTCATGTGTTACCCTCGGGGGGATACTGTGTGAGTCCCCAGAAGTCCTGGTGTGCCAGGCAAGTGTTCAACCGCAGGGTTTAGTCCCTGGGTTGGGAGGCCAGGTTCAGGTGCTGCCTGACCTGGAGGGCAGGACATCTGTAATCAGTGTCCTGACCAGGGGGATACTGTGTGAGTCCCCAGAAGTCCTGGCGTGCCAGGCAAGTGCTCAGCCATGGGGTTTAGCCCCAAGGTTGGGAGGCCAGGTTCAGGATCTGCCTGACCTGGAGGGAAGGACATCTGTAACCAGTGTCCTGACGTGTTTGGCTTCCAGGGGGACCACCCCAGTTAGTGGGGTGCAGCCCTCTGGAAGGGGGTGCAGAGGGAGGGAGTCCACGCCTCTGACCCCGGTGCAACCTGAGGGTTTAGACCCTAGGTTGGGAGACCAGTTGCTGGAGAGAGGTCCTGAACTGGTGGGAGAGTTGTGTTCTGAGGGCGCCGCTCCTGGGAGGAGAGTGCGGGACCCCAGAAGGAGAGGTAGGGAGAGGAGAGCCTCGTCCGTGACCTCTGGTCAGCCTGAGGGTACAGACCCTGGGCTGGCGGGCCAGTGTCAGGATGCCATACCTGACTTGGCAGGAGGGAGAGTGGAGAAAAGGTGCCAGGCTACTGCCCCCCACTTTCTGACGCCACAGAGGTTAGAGAGGCCTGACAGGCATGAGGCCTGGCTCTCATCACTGACAGCTGTCAGTGGCCACTGTGGCTGGTTGTCTTGGTGGACAGAGTTGCCCCTGGGAGGGGGGGCAGGAGTCACACCCTGGTGGTGGACTGGGCCACACCGTTGTGTTGGCCAGGTGGATACTGTCTACCAGTGTGGACACATCTGTGAGCAAAGTAAGGTTAGGCGCTCCACAGATGGGGTCCCCAGGTGAGGAGAAGGGTCCCCATTGGTTTAGCCTAGTGGGCCCTGAGAGTATAGATAGAGGGATCCAACTGGGTTCAGGAAGGCATAGAACAGGAATAGTCCCCTGCTGTTCGGGCCAATTTCCGTGTTCTATCGCCCCAAGCAGGGAATCCCATCGAGGTATCGTTTGGTCTACCCTTGCTTTAGGCTGGAAGGGGGTTGTGTTGGAAATGACCCTTTTTGCAGGGTTATCCCAAAACCTTTTGCTTCTTCCTCCTTTATTTTTCCTGACCTGTGGTTGTTGGCTATAGGACTCTGGGCACTTTACCACTGCTGATCAGTGCTAAAGTGCATATGCTCTCTCTGTAAATTGTTATTGTGATTGGCTATCCATGATTGGCATACTTGTTTTACCAGTAGGTCCCTAGTAAAGTGCACTGAGTGTGCCAGGGCTGGTGATTCAAATGCTACTAGTGGGCCTGCAGCACTGATTGTGCCACCCACAGGAGTAGCTCTAAGATGGTGTCTCAGGCCTGCCACTGAAGTGCCTGTGCGCAGTTTGTGCACTGCCATGTTGTCCTGGCCAGTGTACACACTTGCCAGGCCTAACCCTTCCCTTTTCCTACACATTGGACACCCCTATGGTAGGCCCAGGGTACCCCCCTGGGCAGGGTGCAGTGTATGTGAAAGGTAGGACATGTACTAGTGTGGGTAACATGTCCTGATAGTGAAATACTGCCAATTTCGTTTTTCACTATTGAAAGGCTATCTTGCCCATAGGTTAACATGGGGAATGCTGTGTAACATGGTTACCTGCATATCTTCCCACAGCAGCAAGATAGAGAGTTGGAATCTGGTACCCCTGAACTCAGAATTTAATTACACATCTTTTAGTGAAGATGGTTTTTAAATTCTAAGTTTGGAAATAGCACTTTTAGAAAGTGGCTATTTTCTTGTTCAACCTTTCTGTGTGCCTCTGCCTGTTTGTGAATTGACTGTCTGGTTTGTGAGTGACAGGGGCTGGGGGTGGCTGCAGGAGGCTGGGTGAGTCAGCACTAGGCTGAATAGACCTATCTGCATGTAGAGTGGTGGGAGGAGAGCACCTGGGTCTGAATAGGACTGTGCCTGCCTTCCACAATGCTGGCTCCACCTCCTGCGGTGTGTCTGATGACCCTGGCCCACACTCACAAAGGAAGGGGAGGTGCCCTGGCAGAATGCACCCTGAACTGGTTTGGACTGGTTCCAGGACCCCTCACACATGGAGAACAAAGACTTTTGGGGTATAAATACTAGAGCTGAAACCCCTGAATTTTAGACTACTTCGTGATCAAGAGGAATCCCTGCCAAAGAAGATCAGCTGAAGAGACTCAGGAGCAGTACTGCCCTTGCTGTGTGTCTGGGGTTGGCCTGCAGTTTGCTGTATCCACTGAGGAGAGGACTAAGGGACTTTGCTGTGTGCTGTGTCCCCCTGCTTGAAGAAGGACTTTGCTGTGTGCTGTGTCCCTCTGAAGAAAAGTCTCCAAGGGCCTGAGTAGAGCTGGCCTCCTGTTTCTGAAGTCCCAGGCACAAAAGGACTTCACCTCCAGCCTCCCTGAACTTCCTTGCTGGGAGTTCCAGTCTGCCAGGAGGGCCTGTAACTGTGTGTGAGGCCTTTACTGCTGTTGGGAGCTGAACAAGAGTAAGAAGAGGAAGAAAATCTGTTTTCCGACGCCGCCGCTGTGACGCCGCGACCTGCATCGAGGCCCGGGGAGCCGCTCGTGAAGTGACGACGCTGCGCCCGGCCTGCTCCGCAGCTCCGACGCCCTCCGACGCCCACCAGCAGCAATCGGCCGTGACTGACGCCAGCGCTCGCATCGACTTCGTGTCTTCGCCAAGTGCCGGCTTCCTGTTATCGCGGCGCCGATAACCGCCGAGGGTGACTCGCAAGAACCGCCGACGTCGCATCATCACCGGAGACGACATCGTTCTTCGCCAACGCCGTGCATTGTCACGGCTTCATTTTTCAAGGTACTGTTGTTGGGGGTCTGTGTGACTCCGCGCCCGACGCCGCGATCCTCGCGGGCGGCGCCGTACTTTGGATTTTGTACTGTCCTGAAGTCGTGATAGCCCCAGTTGGTGCTATTTGATTTCTACAGCTTATGTTTGCAACAACCTTTTTAAAAGACATTTTACTGAGTTTTGTATGTTGGATTTATGTCGTTTTGGTCTTGTTTAAGTTTAGTAAAGATACTTTATTTTTCGAAACTGGTGTAGTGTCCATTTGTGGTGTTTTCACTATGTTACTGTGAGTGTTGGTACAAATACTCTACACATTGCCTTTGGGATAAGCCTGTCTGCTCGTGCCAAGCTACCAAGGGGGTGAGCAGGGGTTATCTTAAGTGTGTATCCCCCTTACCCTGACTAGAAGCAAGGGTCCCTATTTGGACAAAGGTACCTACCTCTGCCAACTAGAGACCCCCAGTTCTAACACCCCTGGTACCAAGACTCTTCCCTTTGCATAGCCTACTTCCATCGGCTCATCAATGTCTGCCTTGTGGGGACAGTTCCTAGATATATAACCCCATTCGCCGCAGCGAAAGCACTGGGGTCCCATGTGCTGGCCTGGACTTTTGGACTCGGGTCTTACTGTAGTCTTCATGTTGCCAGGGTTTGGAACTGTTTTGGGTGTTGTTAAGGAGGTTTTTCGTGACGTACTACAAAACTCGGGGGGATGATGGTAGGCGAAAGCCAGCTCCATGGCTGATTGCGCCGTGAGGTGTGGGTGTTGCTTTACCCAGGAACGCATGTTATAGGGTAACGCTTCCAGATATTGTTCTAAATAAATTCTTTCTGTGATTTCCTCTACAGACGATATAGTGGGTTGTAGCCAGCGGTTCCCCAGGTCTTTTATTCTGTAGTATAGGGCCCTCGGGTTGTTGCCTGTGACCCACTTCTCCTTGCGGAACCTGGTGCAGTAATGTTCTTCAGCGCAGCCCAGCCGTTCCAAGATAGCTTTCTTTATCTCGGGATAGGAAGTCATACCATCAGGGTTGGCTGCCTGATAGGCAGCCTGCAATTCCCCAGATAAGAGGGGAGCTATCTACTGGCCCCAGCGCTCAGGTGGCCAGGCAGCGGTGTACGCTACCCTCTCAAAGTTCACAAAAAAATAGTCCGGGTCATCCCCCTCTTGAAACTTTTCTAGGACCAAACCAGGCCCATTTGGGTGAACTCGGATGCTTTAAATGGCATCCGTAAGGTGGAGGATAGTGGTATCTGGTACCTGCTGGTTGGTAGTAAGTAAAGAAGCTTGGTCTTTAAGGGCGGTTTGGAAAGCCACTCTCTCCTCTTGCGCTGTTTTTGCCTGTTGCTCTAGGACAAGCTGTAGGTGGCGCTGTCCTTCAGCCAGCTGAGCTATTATGGCCTCCGTCGTGGTAGGTTGTGTCATTGTAATCTAGACACAGGTATCCCACTTCTGACACCACTGTGGTCCCTGTCCTCCCCCTTCTCTTTTGGGTTTGTGGGGTATAGTGGGAACAAGGCACATGATAAATAGGCCAGAAGAGAGGTATATTCTTCTATTTTTATTGTGGGATTTAATTAGAGGCAGGTAGATCAGACTTTTGATTCAAAACAGAAAATAAAATTGAATAAATCAAACAATAGTTCTCCTTGTTCTTTGATGATAGGCTGCTCCTTTGCCTTCCTTTTCTGCTTCTTGTTAGTGCTGGCCCTTGAGGTCTGCTCAGGTCCCCATCTGCCGGAAAGGGTTGTAGGTGGCACTCGAAAAAGAAGTAAAGAGGGTACAATGTAAATGGACTATTTGTGTAACTGTTAACAGCTTCCTGCTACCATCACCACACCTGTGAGTTCACCGTCACCTCTAATGTGGTTATTTTAGTGGTAGGGTGCACTTCCCGCCCACCATCTGTTTAGGACAAAGAAACTCAAGAGAGAGACTTGCCTGCAGCCAAGGCCCTCCTGGGACGTGGCAGAGGGTGCACCGGCGGGCTACTTTTCCGGAATGCCAGCCGTGGTAGCAGCATTGCGATCCAGTACATCAAGCGTGGGCGGCGTCAGGTCGTCGGCTCCTGTGCTGACGTCCTCGCAGTCTTCGCTTCTGTCTCCCTTTTGGCTCCACGTTGCTTCCTCGATCTCCTAACCGTTGCGGTCCGTCCCGCGTCTGTCACTCGGTGTTTCGGACTTTGCCGAAATCCCCTCCTCCGGGGTTTCCCTTGCCTCTTCCGCCGAGCGTACCACATAAGCTGGTACACTAACTTCCAGCTCGCTCATCCCGCTACTGGCCGCCATGTTGGTTTTCTAGGAGGCGGCCGGTGCGGTATTACAGGGTCCCCAGGGGACCCCTTGCCCTTTGTGAGTGTGTGCGAAAATATTTCTTAAGAGCAGGCCGTGGTCCCACAAACCACTGCCTCCTCTTAAAAAATGAAACAGAAATGTTTCATTTTTCTTTCTTAAATGCATCCCGTTTTCCTTTAAGGAAAACAGGCTGCATTTGTTTTTTTAAACTGCTTTATTTAAAAAGCAGTCACAGACATGGTGGTCTGCTGACCCCAGCAGGCCACCATCCCTGGGAGTGTTAGCCATGAATATTAATGAGGCAGGCAATTTGCGATCCCATTAGGAATCGCAAACAATGTCTGAGACACTGTTGTAAATTACATTTTGCGAGTCGCAAAGCGACGCAATTTGCGACTTGCAAATTGTAAGGGTTGCACATCTGGCCCCTAGTCTTTTGTATATTGATTTCCAGCCCTCTACAAAATACTTGAAACTTATTCAAAAGATTTTGGTGGCTGGATGGTGTCCTTGACAAAAACAGTGTCATCCACCGCAAAAAGAAGTGCTGGTACCTTTTTTTTACCGCCCAGTTTCGGTGCATCATTGATACAGTAATTTAGATAATCGACAACCTCATTAATGTACAAAGAAAATAAAGTAGGGGCCAAAACACAACTCTGGTGAACTCCCCTATGTCAGTATATTTTAACTTGATAAATAACACATATGTTGAGCAAATGGCATTTGTGCTAACATTAGCTAATGTTGGCCTCGTTTTCAAAATGGTTGGTGCTGTCTGAAGCCATCTTTTCACCATGTCATTATTTTGTTTTTGTCTCACGCTGTGCACAGACTATTCATATTTAAGCAACTTTGTAAACACTGCTTTGAGATGCAATGTCGCTATCACAGATACAGAGTTCTGTAGCACACAGTTTCTCTGAGAGAGAATGTCCCCAATGATTCATCTATTGGATCCATGGAGATTTCTCATGAGAGCACGGCCTTGTATATTAACTTGCAACATTTGTTCTAACTATTGAGTCATTAGAAAGGCACCAGGGAAGGGAACTGCGTTATGCAAATCTGTGGAATAGTGCTGAATAATGTGATTTCAGAATCTATATTGTTCCTCCTTTAACCTGATTGGTCCAAACAGTGGGACGCTTACACAATTGCAGTGAATGTATAATTTTATTTTGCATTATAAAAGGAGCTTTTCCCCTCAGGGTCGGTCTGATCTCTGATTTATTACTTATTTTAATTGAGCTGAACTATGTTTTGTTCTGCTATTTTACTATTTGCATTATGTTCTGAGCTTTATGCCATTATTAGATTTAAATGACAAACTGACTAATTTCCAATCATTTTTGTAGTGACTTAAATCTTTAATAAACCTTCATGGTTTCATTTAAGAAATTTGCCTTATTTTCATTGTAAAGCGTAATGTGCTTTAATATCTACATAGTTATTTGCATTGATATTTGTTGATCAGTTGAGGAGCAACAACATCTTTAGGGGATTAGCAATGCTCCTAGTCCATCAGAAGTGCTTTAAATGTGACATTAGTAGAAAAAAAACACTATCAGAGCTGGAATCAAAGGATGGTTTGTAACTGGACCTGGGTGATCAGAAACTGGACCTGGGTGGTTTAAAAGTGGATCTGGATAGGTAAAAGCTGGATGGTTAGAAACTAGGGGCATGATTTATATCTTGGTGGACGGGTTACTACGTCACAATGGTAACAGATATCCCGTCCGCTGAACTATAAATCACATAGGATATAATGGGGTTTACATTTCGGCTCACGGGATATCTATAACCGTTGTGATGGAGTAACCCATCTGCCAAGATCTAAATCAGGCCCTAGATCTTGATGCTACAGCCTTAATTCAGTCTATGCCGCCTGAATTCCAATGTTCCTGTGTGGATTTATGGCAGTGTTCTGGTATTCCTGAAGCTGGTCGCTGAATTAAGGAGAAGGGAGTATATAAGGGGTGATCCATCGTGCTAGAGTGGGCCATTGAGAGAGATATGTAGTATGCTCAGCTGTGCATTGTGCTATTTGTAGTTCCAGTTTCCGGTGTCATGAAAAACGTATGTAGGTTGGGAGCACTTTGGCTATGTGGCTTTGATTTGGGAATGGTAGACGTTTTGGTTATTGCAATTTTTATGATTTTTGTCTCAACTTAACCTGAATTTGTAAGGGTTTATTAATTGTGTCATGTGCCATTTTTTGTTGTCATTTGTTTGAGCGTTGCTTATGTTTATTAAATGCATTATTGAATTGTTATTAAATGTATTTTTGTGTTAAGGTTTTGTTATCAGATTTTGTTGATAATCCAAGAGATCTGGAGATATAGGCTTCTTATTGGAATTGTCTGCTTACGTTGAGGTGTGTGTGGTGAGGAGACACATGCACACCATGATAGGGACTTACTAAAGGTTAAGTTGCAAATGCATATTAATCCAGGTTTGTGATTTGTTTATTCTTTGGTGCACAGGAGTAAATATGCTTACCACTGGTCAAGAACCTGCTTTTGTTTGTTTGTGTGAAATCTTTTAGCAAAGATTGATCTTTTTCTTACATTAAAAACAGACAAGGATTTTTAAGTGTGCTGAACTCAGATATTGCACCACTGGCAGCCGTGCAGTGTGGTTAGTTGCTTGTTGTGGGCTGACGCACAGACACAAGCTGAGATGGATTAACCTTTGAATCAGATGGGCTGCAATTGGTTGGTTGTGCTGTGAGCTGGATGTAATTTGTTGATTGCATCATTGAGTGCTGCTCTAGGATTGGTTGACTGGTGTCAAGAGTAGTGCTGGGATTGGTTAGTTATCACTAAGTGTTGTGTTAAGATTGGTCGATAGCTGTTGTTTGTACCAAATGATTGACTGGAACGAGATTCAGTGTGGAAAATGGGAATTTTGTTTAGGAAATCTTTCGTTCCCATTTGTAAGGGAGAGATGTTGCCACCTGCAGGCACAGTTGCCTATGACAGTGCACTTAACAAGGATTTCACACTTGTTTGTGGATTAAAAGTTGGTTTAGAATCACTTCTGAAGACAAGAACATGCAAGTTCCCTTGAATTGCAACTTTCAAGTGAGAAATCTTGATAATTTGAGACATGTCATGCATGAACTGAGATCCCAACCTCGAACTGCCCAATTTGAAGCATTATATGTGTGGGAGTAGGTTGCACATGAGAAAAACACAAAAAGTGAAGACTCAGATTAGACGCACTGTTAGAAATTGGTTGGATGCGAATTGGGATTCAAGACAGCAGGCATGAAGTATGATTGAAGTTGTAGGTGTTCACCCTGCAATTGTAACAGAGAACGAGAAGGATAAGGCAGACAGCCAGGAGAGTCAGTTTAAAGATCTGCAGAAAGAAGGAGACCCATGGTCTGATGATAATGAGGACAAGGAGTTTTTGGATGATTTATTGAGTTCATATAATGTTGCAGCCCTTCCTGAAGGATCACCACCACAGAGGCAGGGGGCAACAGAATTAAGAGCTGGTGCGATTGACAGCAATAGTGTATCCATTGTGTCAAGTGCACCGTAAGGAGGAAGACCTTCTGTCACACTAGAAACATCCACAGACGCACCTAGTACAACTGCTGTTACTATTGTTACAATCCCTGAAGCACAGCCTCACTCTGGAGAGTCAGTGGCCAAAGAAATTAACATATAGAGATTAAAAACAGAATTTGAAGAGGTTTGAGGGACACAATTGGCATAGAGAAATTGAATAGATATGATGAGCAGAGCTGAGATATTTATGTTAAGAAGCTGCCAGGTAAGCTCGTGAGGCGCATGAGAAGTTGGAATGTTTAGCTGAAGTTTATGGGATTGACATAAATAAGACTAAAGATATGCAAACAAATTTCAGAATAGTAATGCTCCAGAAACTCCTCAGGAAACTTCACAATTTTCAATACGCTGCAGCCAGACTGGTCCTCGACATCCCTCGCCGCAGCCACATCCCCGAACAACTCAGAGAACTCCACTGGCTCCCAGTCCACAAAAGGTCCACCTTCAAGCTCCTCACGCATGCCTACAAAGCCATCCATGACGCAGGACCAGCATACCTGACCACCGCCTCTTATTCCACGTCCTCACCAGACACCTCCGCTCCGCTCAACTGGCCCTGGCCACCGTCCCTCGGATCCACAAGCCAAGAACCGGAGTAAGAACCTTCTCCTACCTTGCAGCCAAGACCTTGAAGACCCTGCCTACCCACCTCAGACAATCCCTGTCGCTGACCCAATTCAGGAAGGA
Organism: Calotriton arnoldi; assembly: GCA_963921515.1. Taxonomy (NCBI): domain Eukaryota; kingdom Metazoa; phylum Chordata; class Amphibia; order Caudata; family Salamandridae; genus Calotriton; species Calotriton arnoldi. Next base: position 1,064,561 of record CAWUFW010001310.1, read on the forward strand.
CCTCAAGACCTGGCTCTTCAATTGAACACCATAGCCTCCCCCCACTCCCTTTCAGCGCCTTGAGATCCTCACGGGTGAGTAGCAGCGCTTTCCAAACCCTGATTGATTGATCGATCAATGGGTGATGAAGAAATAAAGGAGATGGGATTGCCAAGTTTGAGTGCACATTAAAAAATATGTGAATTGCACCAGAGAATGGGTGAAGTTTAAGTAATTGAAGGATCAATAGGCAAAGAAGGAAGGGGACAAAGAGAAAATGAAAAGGACGGTGAGGGGAGCTGAAGCGTGAGTGAGCCTGAAACTAGAGTGATTATTGAATTCTCTCTGAAAGAAGTGCCTAGAGGAGCATATGGGCATGTACCTTGGAGTCGATCTGATCTTCCATTCACAAAACAATTCCCAAACCTTAGGGAAGAGCCTGATAAGTGGTACACTGAAGTAAAAACTGTAGTCTTGTACCTGTTTTGAAGATACTTTGGAAAGATTTGAATATGTTGTTTGAGATTGTGGTTTCAAGGATCATCGGCTGGAATATAAAGGGGTTCTGAATTGGCCAACAGAAGAACCAGCAAGGGTTGTTCCAAATAATAACCTGTCTCCAGAAGTGATGAACAATTACAGAGCAGTAATTGACCATTTGAAAATACATAACATGTTATACTTGCCACTTAGGGATATACTCAAAGTATTGGAGAATAATGTCCCCATGGAAGCATGAGTGGGTGGCCCTGCAGTCAGACTTTCTTCAAGGGTCCCATCCATTTTGCCACCTACTTGGCTCTGCTACCCTGATTGTGGCCACAAGCAGGGGAGCAGAGCCAAGTAGGTGTCGCCCACTCATGCCCCCGTGGGGGCAATATTGTCCAGCACTTTCGGCATATTCCTGAGTGGCAAGTATTACACATTATGTGCATGCTTTAAGTATTTTGCATGCCATACACAAAGAAGACACTTAAGACACGTCATTGGGGGAGTGACATATTTACAAATCTACCCTGATGAAAGCTCAGGACCTTGTTAGGCTGTGAGTAAAGGGCTGAAACTTTGGTGATTTAGGGTCATAGGACCATTGCATCCTAATACTCCTACATTGTCTTTATTTTTAACCTTCCCACCCACCCCACTAATAAAGGGAAACCTTGGGAGTGGGTGAGGAATTTTATCTTTAAAGTTACGCCCCCCCTATTAAGCTATCTTCATAAGTGCTCCCTGAAATATGGTCGAGCCCACCCTGACCTTTAGGAGTTAGGGTGAACCCAATGATGAAACAAGTCACTATTAGAGTGGGTGAGGGTTGGATTAAAAAAGGGTTTTTTCCCTTCCCCACTCCAGTAGGAGTGGTGCATAGGCGTGGCACATAACAGAGTCTCCCCCTTTCTTCTTCCATGTGGAGGCGCTTGAACTCCAGAAGGGATACTTTTTGGTTAGTAGTATTTACACAGGGAGGGCGTATCCCTTCATCCTCAATCAAGAGGACATCTCCAACCTTCAGGGGCCGTGAAGTTCTTTGAATCTCTAGACCCCTACGTTATGAGTAGTTCAGTATGTACAAACAGAAAATATAGTTCTTCCAGGAGGTAGAGATTTTGTTGATAATTCAAAAGATAAAGTCAGCGTTAATAATCTGAAAACAGCACACCATGCCATTATTGCAACAAGATTGGACATTGGAAATGAGATGGTAGACTGAATCCTAACAGAGTACAGCATGATATTCAGGTGAATTCTCAGTTTCAGAACACGCATGTGATGTCTCAGAATGGGGAGATGCAGTCAGCAACCCCAGCCCGACAGACTCCTGTGCAAAACATGCATAATGCAAAAAATCCACAAGCCCCAAATGAAGCAACAAAACACAGACAATATAGGATTTAATTTTCAGCAAAATCCTAGATTTCAGCAGAACCTTTTAATAACTGATGACCGTTTTCTCCAGTTCTTCGCTGCTTCCGAACGTTCAACTGTACCTGGTCCTAACCAATCGCAATGACGGTGCCTGAAGGAGGAGGACAGCATGCTTGGTGCAGTCCTAAAGGTAGACCAGAGTGGCCTGTATGTAGAAGGTGAAGTGAATGGCCACCCTGTATCATTTTTGATTGATACAGGTACTACCCACTTCATGGTTTGTTCGATGGAAGTTCCAAACCTACCCCTCCAGGGAAAAGAAATCCAATTTATGGCATCTCAAATAGACAGATAGCAAATCAAGTTTTAGTAATCGTTCCTGTAAGGATTGGCCCAATTGCAAATAATCATGAATTTATAATAAGTGAGACTAGTCATGTTAATTGAATTGCACAATTTTCTGTACGCCAGATGGAGCGGCAATTCAGATCCATGAAGAAGATGCTGACTTCAAAATATGTTCACAAGATTCAGGTGTCTGTTTGTTCTCTGTTTTGACAAAGGAAGACTTATCTCCTGATTTAAAATATACAGTAAGGAAGGATGTTTGCAGTTTTACAGGCAAGGATTTTAGATTGATAAAGGATGCTGAGCCTGTGAAAATAAAAGTGGATCCAGATGCAGTTTATCTATGAATGCCATAGTATAATCTTACTCCTGAATCAGTGTCAGGAATGATGCCAGTGATTGAACAAATGATCGACCACGACATTTTAAAGGAAGTATTTGGTAGTTCCTGTAACTCCCCGATTATGGGACTTCAAAAGGCAAATAAAAAATGGAGAATAATACAGGACCTTAGAAAAATTGATAAAATTACAATCCTATGTTGTCCTGTGGTACCAAATCCTTTCATAATCCTTTTTCAAATCCCATCTCATTCGGAGTGGTTCACAGCCATAGACTTGTGCCAATCAATTTTCCCATTTTATCTATATGAGGACAGTCAATTCCTTTTTGCATTTAAATTTTAAAATAAAATTTTGGTTTGGCTCTAGGGGTCCTCAAGGGTATAAAGAAAGCCCTTCGATTTTTAATTAAACATTGAGGACAAATTTGGAGACCTTAAAAATGCCCTGTAATTCAGTGGTGGTTCAGTACATAGATGACCTATTGGTGGTCTAAAACAAAGGAGAGCTGAAGACTAAACAAAATTGCATCGCTAAATCATCTCACAGAGAATGAACACAAGGTGTCTCCTAATAAACTCCAATACTGTCAGAAAGGGGTCCCCACATTGAGATGGCAGTGAGAAACCTGTCCAAAGAGCATATCTCCACAAATGTGAGAATTTAACCACCCACAATACAAAGAGAGGCAATGATGTTCCTGGCAATGGTTGGCAATTGCCATCAGTGGATTACTAACTTTTCCCTAGTGGAAACGCTTATGCAGAGGCTTACTCATAATTATGTAAGTGATCTGGAACCCTGGAGTGACGAAAGCATGAGTGCCTTCCTAGAGCTCAGAGACAAACTCTGTAGCGCACCAGCACTAGGAATGCCAGATTACGAGATGGATTTCTTTTTGCTCTGTCACAAATGTGATGGGTGTGCATGTGTTGGTTCCATCCCACGAAGAAGTGAAATGGCAAGTGGTCTACTTTTCGGCCACATTGGAGCTAGTGATGTGGCACTTCCCAGTTCCCCGAAATTGGCTCAAACGCAGCATAGGACAAGCAGACATTTGACAAAATATGAACAAATAATTTTGGGCGGTTGAAAACATTTCATTAGAAGGTGTAAGTCCTAAATTCTGCAACACTTTTGCCAATTACAGATTATGATGATGAAGGACATTTTGACCATGACTGTGTGGATGTCACAGAATTATGAACCAAGCCAAGACCAGGCATATTGGATGTACCACTTGAATTGACTAATTTTGCATTATTTGTAAATAGATTTTGTTTGGGAGACCCATACAGAACACTGAGAGCCGCATATGCACTACACTACATCTGGTATTGTGGAAGCATCCTGCTTGATCAATGTAACCTCATTGCAAGAATCTGGATTGATCACCTTTACAAGAGCATGCTCTGTGGCTGATGATTTGAGTGTTATCCTCTCTACTGACAGCCAGTATGATTTTGGCCAGTTATGGTCGCAAATGTTTTTTTTTATTGCATTCTTTGTTTCCCCCATACGTAATGGCAACAGCTACGCTGACAAGGTGGCAAAATATTGCACTCTTGAGTCCAACTAATTCGATGTAGATGAATCATGTAAAACAGACAGTGACCATGCAACCAATATGTTGTCCAGACATTCAATGAGCCATTCAATGAGCCAAGGGAACTTGAACATGAAGCACCTAAAAATGAGAAAGAGAAGTGGGTAAGAGCAGGATGTACCAAAGATCCCAGAAATACTTGGGTTTCAAATGATGGCATGCCTGTGTTACCAAATTCTCTGTTGCCTGTAACGGTACACCACTTACATTGTCCTACACATATTGGGATGGAAGGATGATTCGTACCTTTAAAAAATATTCGTTTATATACAATTTTAGGTCCATGGCCGAGAGTTTGTGTCAATGATGCATTACCTGTCAGAAGTTAAATGCCCCAAGATAACAGTTGTGACCATGACTCACACAGTCGTACAGTGTCTGCATTTATATACATGGACAGAACAAAATGCCTCTCTTAAGTACCTGTGAAGAGAAGGCAAGCTGTTTGTTTCCCTCTGTGGCATTTACATTTAAGTGTGAGGTTTCAGGCGGCCCCCAATCAGCATATACAAACAAAAGGAGGCCGGATGGCCCCTTAACTTCGGCCCAGCTGGAACTGAAAAACGGCTCCCTCGCTGCCTGCACATTGCTGCTGGGAATGGAAAGCAGACAACGTACAGGCGCTGCTGAACGTGTCCCAGTGTCTTACACTGGGACAAGTTCAACATATTTCTGTGGGGCCTAACTTCTTGGCAGGGGGGACAGCGTTCACCCTGTGAAAATAGTGGGTGGACGCGGTGTACCTTGTGTACCCCCGACTCGTGCCCTGCCAATACCAGTCCCAGGGCTGCAAATTTGCGGGGCATTTCGGCTCCTCCGGACCGCAGCAGGAGTCACGGTATGCACTGCTTTGCTGTGGTGGTGTTTGTCACTCGGATCCCCCGTCTCAAGGTTGCTACAATCACCTCCCAGTATCTCCGCATCTGCTCACATTCTCAAAACATATGGATGAAGGTTGCCCTATCTGTGCTGCACTTAGGGCAGCTCGGAGGCGTTGTGGGTAGATTGGGGTTAGGTAGGTGCGGTGTAAAACCTGAAAATGGGTCTATTTAAATCTTGGGTTGCTAGCTACTGTAGGACTAAGTAGCAGGTGGGTGCCCACTCCTTATCTAGTAGGGGGGGGGCTCCCCAAGGTCCTCCTACCATCTCGTCCTGGCCACCATCAGTTCCCTCACCCTGTCCCATTGACAGGATTTACTTGCATTATATCTTTCGAATTATGATGTTTCTTTGGAGAAAGTGCCTATTGTTAGAGCCTGCATTCTTATTATGGAAGTAAAAGCATGAGGACTGTATACATCGCATACATTATGCAAATTAACCAATATAACAATATTGATAACACATTTATATGCAGATTCAATAGAGATTAAATAGAGATGAAAATGAGTTTGTGGAACAGCTCAATGAACAGAAGGAAAAATTCAGTGGAAAGTTAAAGGAGGAGAAAGAGTTTGAGTTAGAAAGGGAAGAAGAGAAGGTCGGAAATGCAAGAGTTCGTCCAAGGCTCAGTCTTGACGGAGCACAAAAGGGGCAAATGTGTATGGTTCATAAGCATGGCAGAACACAATGGTGGGAGTAGTGGGTTGCAGCGAGTGTGAAGAAAGTTATGCGGCAAATCATATGATTTGATTGTACGAGTCCATTATTGAAGGGATTTATTATGTATGTGGTTAGACAGCCTATTTTAAACTCCCTCGTATCGGGGTGGTTAGCTCTACTTAGTTGATGAATTTAGTGAGAGGGATTGTCCAATTGTAAAGAGAAACAAACATAGCTTTGATCAAGTGTTAAAAGATATATTTGGTGCTATGATTTCATCTAGTGGACTAGCTTTAAATTACATAAATTGTATAGAGAACATAGTTTTTTGATCAAGTGTTAGGAGATGTATTTGGTACTATGGTTCCATCTAGTGGACTAGCTTTAAATGACATAAATTGTAAAGTGAAACAAACATAGTTTTGATCAATTGTTAGGAGATATATTTGGTACTATAGTTCCATCTAGTGGACTAGCTTTAAATGACATCATTTGTAAAGCGAAACAAACATAGCTTTGATCTAGTGTTAGGAGATATATGGTGCTATATTGCCATCTAGTGGATTATCTTGAAATGACGTGAAGATAAGAAATTTGTCCACGTAATAGATCGGTTGGCTACTATTACTGCTGGTTCCTTAACACCCATTAACAAGGGGCTAATGGCTATGCTAGCTATGGTTATGCAAAATAGGCTTTCATTAGATATATTATTAGAGAAGAAAGGCAGACTCTGCCGCATGTGGAGGGTACAATAATGGTGCACGTATGTGCCTGATGACAGTAATCAAATTAACAATTATGTTTCTAACATCACTAACTTAATGCATGAGGTGAAGGTTCTTGAGGAACCAGGCGCATGGGAGGTAGTTAACCTGGTGTTTAGTGCAATTGGGAAAGGGTTCTCAAAGATGGGTGAGTGGTTTGGCACAATAGGAAGCGCCCTTAGTATGATACTAACCCCTATAATAATTGTTTTAATTTGAGTAACTAGTGTTAGAGGCCTTCCATCAAGGGGTAGGTTAAATCATGGGTGTGTGAAGAAGCTGTCAGCAATGAGCAGAAGAAAAAGAATCAAGATCATGAGCTAGAAGTCATCCGATCTAAAGTGTGTGATGAGATTAAGGGGTTGGAGGAAGCAAAAAGCGGAAATCAACAAAATTATAGTATGAGGGGATGGAGTTACTGAATCATGGATTGTGAAGATTTCAAAAGTCATCAGAGGGGGGACTGATAATGAGTTTAAGGCATAGTAGTATTAACTCGGTAAATAAAAGGTATATTGAGCAAATTGCATTTGTGCTAATATTAGCTAATACAGGATTCAATTTCAAAATGGTTGGTGCTGTCTGCAGCTATCCTTTCAGCAAGTAATTCTCTTGTTTTTGTTTACCCTGTTAACAGACCATCCATATTTGAGCAACTTTGAAAACACTGCTTTGCGATGTAAATTCACTTTCACTGGTACAGAATGATGTTTTTTTCTTTAGAGGTCTGCAGCACACTGTTTGACCAAGAGTGAATGTTCCCAAGGCCTCACCTATTGGGACCACGGTGATTTCTCATGAGAATTTGTGCTTCTATATCAAGTAGCGACATTTGTTCTAAGTATCGAGGTGGCTGAAGAGTACAAGGGACGGGAACTGTATTATGTGAACCTGTGGGATAGTGCTGAATAATGTGATTTCAGATCATGTATTATTCTTCCTTTAACTTGATTGGTACAAATAGTGGGACGCCTACACAAATATATTGAATGTAAAATTCTAATTGTAGTTTGCATTATAAAAGGAGCCCTTCCCTGAAGGTGTTGGGCTCAGTATCCCCTGATCCTTAGGGAGTGACACTATGACGGACAGAATTCTGATTTATGACTTATTATAATTCAGCTGAACTATATTTTGTTCTGCTATTTTATTATTTGCATTTTCTTCTAAACTTCATTCTAATATTTGATTTAAATGCCAAATTGACTGATTTCCAACCATTTCTGTAATGATTTAAACCTTTAAGAAACCTTAATGTTTTCATTTTTATAACTATTCTCGTTTTCATTGTAAAGTCAAATAATGCTTTACTATTTACGGTGTAATTTGCATTGAAATTTGTTGATCAGGTCCTAGGCCATCGCACTGAGGCTATAGTGAGCAGGGAAGGTGCTAAGTCTAAGAATTGGCCTCGTGGGGGGCCAGGGGTTGCGTTGGCCATTCTCCCCTTTCCTGTGTGGCTGGTCTGGCCCAGAAGCAGTGTTGTTCCCCTGAGTGCTCCCCCAATGGGCCATCACAATCAGGCCATAGTGGGGGTGCGGGGATGGGATTATGCAGGTTCCTATCCGGGGGTGGGGCAGGTTATTTTGTGTGCGTTGGGCCATCTTCACATCCGCCCCCCTGGAGCAGCAGCAGTTGTATGTTTTTCTTGACCCCTACCTTGCCAGGCCATTGCCCTCAGGCTATGGTGGGCTGGGGAGAAGGTGAGTAAGGAAAGCAGCCTCAGTGGGGGCCCGGTGTGGTCACCTCGGCTCTGGTGTATTTTAGGCCGTGGTGGAGGGGGGGGGGGTTGTCATTTGCATAGGTCTCAAAGTGAGGCCAGCTTGTGTAGAGAAAAGAAAACAGAGAGGATGTGGCGTTACGGCCAAAGCTGCCAATTGGGAAATGGTGAACAAGGTTCGAGTCCTATTGTTGGCTCACATCGTGTGATTCCGGCCAAATTACTTAATCTCCCGAGCCTAAAGTAAAAATGAATTTGATCTTGTGTAGTGTAGGTGGTGCTCATGTAACTCCTGGTGCTCATGTCGATCCCTCAAATGCCCTTGGACCGAATTTTTCATACTGAAAATTACAAAAAGGCAATAAAAAAACATCCATTTATTCATGTTTTATGATTCTGCAAAGGCCAGAGCATAATAATTAAAGCGGACTCTTTATATAAAAAGGTCCATATTCTTTTTAGGTCTCACCTACGCAGCGCGCATGCGCTCCATAGGAGGACCTTTAGCCGTCGCTCTGGTCATTTTCAAGCACACACTCGTGCTTGTGGCAGCATCCACCTTGCGGGAGCGAGCAGGGGAGCGCCACAAGCACGAGTGCAGTGCTTGAAAAGTGAAGACTGCGCGCGCACGCACGCAGCACTCCCGGGCTCTCTCTCTCTCTCGCTCTCTCTCTCTCTCGCTCTGTTATTGTATTCTTTCCTTTCCCTGTTCTTGTTTCCATTTCCTTTAGTTGTCTTACCTTCACTCCCTTCAGATTCTAATGCCCCTTGATCCTTTGCCCTACGGTCCTCATGATGCTTCTGATCCTCTGGGTATTTCCTGGTGGCTTCGTGGCCCGATATCGTCATCTCCTCTGGAAACCTGGTGAGTTTCCGTGCCCAATATGTACTTCCAGTATATTTATATATGCTCATTTGTGCAACTTGTTCTTTAACGGCATTCAGCACTGACTTAATATTACAACACCATCCCTTCTGGGTATGCAGAGGGACTCTCCCCTGCATCCATACCCCTCTTTCACAGTTCTGGAATGACCCAGGTGGTTAGTCTTCTGCGTCTCGGGAAGTCTAAAAAAGGAAATTATTGGATTATCGTCTGTGTCCAGAGCCTGGCTTTCCCTCGCAGGAACAGGCACATTCCTATTACACCTACCCTAATATTAACCCAATCAAAGTTGGAGTTGAAGACCCTGAAATAGCATGACGCTAGGGAACGTGATTTATTTTATTTAAATGATTAAAGTGCAACTCTGTTTTTAAGAGTCTTGGTCAGTAGTTTCTGTACATCGGTATGTTGAAAGTACACCGAGCCCAGACATGAGACTGACCTTACTGAAATTTAGAATTGGGCTAAATAACCTTTTTACTCGATTAGAGATAATTCTTGCTATTCAGAAAAATGGAGGCAATTGAATCTGTGGGATGAGAACAAAATGTATTTAATGCTCGTATATTGTTAGACTGTCTACTTTTTGGCAGATATGAAGGAAAATTCTGGAACCTACTTTATTAAATATGGTATAAAAACAAGAGCACATGTAGTGACATTTGTATTTCAAATGCTATTTTTTAAGTGATATGTGCCAGGGGAACAGATGCAATCACACTTAAATAATATCTTAACTTGGATGATGTCAAAGGTGATCTTATTTAATGTTTGGGATATTTTAAAATTGATTTTTAGATTTCAAATGAAGTTTTGTAAATCGTTGATTTTTTGTTTAAAGACTATGGTCTGAATATACTAACATTTGACTGATACATTGACAGTTTAATGGGATGGGGTAAATAGCAGACAGTAACAGAGAGAATGTTCTGGAGTCGGTAGATGCCTATGTAAAGACAAATTTAACTGTATCAGTCCGCTGGGAGCTGGAGTGGCCCTGAATCAGGGGTTGCCTCATCCCGACTTCCTCTTTATGTTAGCAGTGGAACTGTTGGCCAGTTGACTGCACTCCTCTGTCCGTGGATCAGGGATTACATTGAGCCAAACGGAACACATAGACCTGAACTACAAGGGTTTGCACAGGGGTTTGAATTAAGAGTAGTGTGAGGTTTACCACAACTAGTAATTACCGGGTGCAATAAAGTCCACACCACTACTGTTTTTCCAAGGTAAATACCAGCAGGTGAAACTTGTTGATATATACTGTGGGGAAAAAGCCTGGAACATACCAGAACATGTAGAGTTTGGTGTCGAAAATACCAAAATACGCATGTTTTGATCCGCTTTGGAAGGTTTAACTCATAATAGGTAATAATTACAATAATTGTTAAATTCCAAACCTCACGGTATCGAACTTTAACAGCTGCAATACCCGTAGCATCTAGGGCCAGGGCACTCAATTCAATTCAATTATCTTTATACGATTCACACAAGGTGTATCATAAAAGAGTACATAAGATTAAAATTACATTAAAAAACAGATATGTACAGATAAAAATTCATTAACATCAGGGGACAAAAATGCAGTTCACATTGCAGCTGGGAATTCATGAATCAACCTATTGCTATTATCAATTTTCTTCTGCCTTGGGTCGCCCTAAGAAACCTTGCAAGTACCACACACGTGTAGAGGCTTGGAAGCAGTTGTAAATATAAAAAAGCCGGCCTGCATTGTTTAAAATTAAGTGATTTCAATAAAGGTACAATAAAAACTTCTCAAGTCTTTATAAAATTTACAGAAAAGTGCAATGTGCATAGTTGATTGATTAGATACATTATCGCATTGGCAACGTTGTAAATCTTTTGACCAGTCATTCGGGTTTGGAAAGCTTATCAGGCGGTGGAAAATATTTAGTCTAAAACGCGTTAAAACAAATCGGTGTTGGGCATTAAGAACATTAAAAAGGTATGGTTGCATGGAAAAAGTAGTCAGAACCATTTGATTTTGTTTCACGGTTGGTTTGACCAGTCCCACGCGTAATCGCAGATCCGCCAAATGGTTTAGACTCTCTGTTTTTAACCCTTTCCTCAAGATATTCAACAAGGATTCTGGATGCTCATAAAATTCCCAACGGCCCATATCTTTCAGGGAATTCTTTTTTTATTCTTTTTTTTACTTGTCCTCATTTACCTCCGACCTCACTGAACAAACGAGCCGTCCGTACTAAAGCCCGATGATGGAAAGATGAAGGCTGTTGGCTTAGGACAAGGGCAACGCCCTGCCTACAGGTACCGTGACAGGCTCGGATGTCACTAACCCCCGAATAACGGGGGGAGAGGTCACTCTTCCACTCGACCCGGGTGAGCCTGGTGACTTTATCGTTGGCCTGTCGGGGGAACTGGAGATGCCCAACATAGTCAGAAGAGTGCCAGCGAGGCATAATCATAGGACCCACAAATTATTTTGAAGATACATAAATAATTATTTAACTCCCTAACCATCCCACCCGACTAAGCCCCATACCATTTTAATAAAAGCCGTCGCTCTGGTCATTTTCAAGCACACACTCGTGCTTGTGGCGGCATCCACCTTGCGGGAGCGAGCAGGGGCGCGCCACAAGCACGAGTGCAGTGCTTGAAAATTAGCAGACTGCGCGCGCACGCACGCAGCACTCCCGGGCTCTCTCTCTCTCTCTCGCTCTCTCTCTCTCTCTCTCTCTCGCTCTCTCTCTCGCTCTCTCTCTCTCTCTCGCTCTATCTCTCTCTCCTCTCGCTTTCTCTCTCTCTCTTTCTCTCTGTCTCTCCCGCTCTCTCTCTCTCCCCCTCTCTCCCTCTCCCCCTCTCTCCCCCTCTCTCTCTTTCTCACTCTTTCCCTTTCTCTCTCTTTCTCACTCTTTCCCTTTCTCTCTCTCTCCCTCTCGCCCCCTGCTGGCAACTGTACATTCATGCTGCCGCTGCTGGTTAATCAGACGTCGCTGGTTGCCCTCAGAGTTCACATCTCTTGGTGAGTGCAGAGAGACGTGTTTCCTTATTTTGTCATTATGAATAGATTTTTATTTTTTGATGGAACGGTTTAATTACAGAATGTGTTTGAGCTTGGTTAGAATGTGCTTGTTTGTTTGTAAGTCTGGCCCGTTGATGAGCTGCGTGTCAGGTCGCTAACAAGGCATCGCGAGTGCACATCAAATGCGGAGTCTGCATCCTATGGCATAGACCCAGTGGGTACCCGCTTGAATACCACTATCATCGTAGGGGTTACTTCGGTGTCTGACTCTGTAGTCCGTTTATGTGCGCCATGTGTCCGGCAGCCATGTATGTGACGGCGTTGGTTACTATGGCAACGATCGGCCATTTATACCGCATGCGCGTGCTCTGCCCAGCCGCTACCAGCTAACAAGCATTGGCATAGCCAATAGGTCTCGCCTTTGGGACCTTATAAGTATTTAGTTATGCAGCACAATATCCTTACTGCAACAACATTAACTGTTGCATGGCTAAACACTTATAAGGTCCCAAAGGCGAGACCTATTGGCTATGCCAATGCTTGTTTAACATGGTTTTTCTCCCTTTGTTTAACTATCAGTCACTGATCAATAAGGCAGCTTTACACTTTCACCTTATGTTTAATAATTATAATAAATACTTATAAGAGGATAAAGACCGGCTTTGGGTGATCTCTTGCATTTTCGGAGCGGCCAAGATATTAAATGGCAGTAAAAAAATGGCCCGGTGGCAACCCTAGCCAGATCAGTTGTTGTGGCTCTTGTGCCATTTTATTTCCCCTCGTCCCGCCTGACCCAAATACAATGCTTCTAGTTTTCACCAATGTTACTAGTTCTATAGGCTTTGAAATGCTTAACTTACCAAACTTTTCACTAAAAATGAGTCCAATGAGACTAACCAAATGGTGTTCATTGAAACAGCACGATCACTTTTTTTGGGAGTGCCCTGTCCCAATTGTGATCCCAATCGGACCCTGATTAGAAGCACTTTAAATTTGCTGTTAGTAGTAGAAAGCACTATAATGCCTAACTGTTGGTGGGTGGGATTCCTTCAGCATTCCTGTATTTTCCTCTCTCTTGAGGTTGGAATTTCCTCACATGGTTGTGACTGAGATGAGGATAAGGGGCGTGGATGTAATGTGTATATGCAACAGTGATTGCTGCTATTTAGTTTTATTTATTTAATGTGGTTTTATATAGCATGGACATGGCCCATAGGCATCAGAGCACTTTACAATAAAGCCGAACGTATCAATAATAAATAGAAGATATACATCTAACATTAAAGATGGAAAGAAACCCTTGGTTAGCCTCCCTGTGAGATATAGCGCTTCACACTTTTTCAATGTAAAACATAGCAGTTACAAGCAGGTGGTACAAAATGAGTATTTTACAAAGAGCAAAATGTATCAATAACAAATAAAAGATATACATGTAACATTAAAGGAGAAGAGAATACCAGGTTGGCCTCCTAATGAGGTAGATTGCTTACATGTATTCACTGTAAGATTATAAAAGTGACAAGCAGGTGGTGTAGTACTGCAAGCTGGACACCCATCGTTCATGCTGGTCGAGATTGGTCCGCACTTGGGGGGAGTGTGAGGGGGTGGGAGCAAGTTAGGCCAGTAGTCATTACAAGAGAATGGCTTTGAGGTCTTTTTGAAGGAGACTTGCCATGTGGTGAGATGAAGACTAAGCGGGAGAGAGTGCCATAATCTTGTGGCACTGAAGGGTTGTCTCATGTATCGATCATACTTGAAGGCGGGAGGCTCGAGGAAGAGCAATTTAGCATTTCATGAGTTAGGGCCGGCTCGTGAAGTTTTCAGTTTCTCTGCAAGGTACGAGGGTATAGAGGAGTGCATAGCTTTATAACTGATACAAACAGTTTCAAATTGAGCTCTTGTTTCTATGGGGAGCCACTGAAGGGAGCATAGAATGGGGGAGATGTGCTTACATTTCTTGTCCTGTCACAAAGCTGGCTGCCATATGTAGGACTACTCTCAGAAGACTTAGATGAGCTTTGGGAATGCTGGAAAAGAGAGCAATTCCATAGCCAAGTCTGGAGAGCACAAGTGTCTGGACCACAGATTTAAGGGGTAGGAAGCTGGCTCTTTATGTGTTACATCAATAAGTTGATATACTGTGTAAAGAGTCCAGGGCTTCCCTTATGAGTGGACAGGGTCTTCTTGCGCAATCTCAAAGTGCCCTATTAGTAGGTAGTGTGGTCGAGCAGCCTTAGGCTTAACAGAGATGAGTGCATGACATTTCCAAAATACACAACATCATTAATAACACGACTCAAGAAGGAGAGCCACACCAATTTATAAAAATACCTAGCACCTTTATATATGATTTGGCATCAGAGAAAAATCGTTCAGGTAAGTATATTTTTAAATATACATTATTTTCACTTTAAAAAGTGGACACTGCAATTTCTCAGTTCTGCAATGTTATTCTATTGAAGGAAGAACTAGTTCTGAAAACCGGTACAGTATATTGGCTTACAGGACCGATCTCCAGGAGTTAAGTTGAGTGGTGGGCAAGGTCCATGGCAGCATCAACAGTACATTACCAGCGGCACGAAGACGGCTGGGTGCAGGGTGCAAATCAGCGTCTGGAGCCCAATGAGCTTCCATGGGGATCGGTCACTGTAAAAAGAGGCTGCAGGCTCAGGCTAGGAAGCCAGTGAGGCTGAACTAGCAAGTAGTCTCAGGCCTTGCAATGCTCGGGACGGGGGCACACCTTTGGCCCTCTTCTCCAAGGCCCAGAGATGACAGGTGTAGAGGTGTCCTTAGATGTCGGGTTTTTCCTTACCGGTGCAGTCGCGGTAGAGGGGGCCTGCGTGCATAGGCTAAAGGTGACATTGGGGAGTCCAGAAGGGGTGAAACCACTTCTACTCGGGCCAGAGGCGATGGGTGCAGTGGTTGCTTCAGGTGTCGGGTTTTGTCGGTGCCGGAGGCTTCAGAGTCTTCTCTTTTGGAGTTCTTTAGAACAGGTCCGCTGTTCATGGGAGGTCTTGAGTCTTTTTCTAAGGTAGGCAGTCCTCCCGAGCTTCTGGAGTCACAGCTGCAGGACAAGTTGATTTTGGTGCCATTTTCGATGAGGGATGCAGACAGGACAGCAGGGTTGGTACCAGGTCAGCTGCTTCTTCTCTCTTCTCAGCTTTTGCCGCGCTTCAGTGTCCCCTCACTTTTTAGGCTGTCAGGGTCTGCTTCTCTGGTGCCAGGGACTGTGTTGTATCCTGCTCTCTTCTCTGTCTAGTCCTTTTTCTGTGTTCTGTACTCTGCTGCTCAGCCAGTGTAAGTGATGTCACAGAATGTTCCTTGTGTGTATGTTTGAGTGGAATTGTCAGTTGCTGTATGTGGGCTGAGCAGCAGGGATGCTGCTCCCGAAGGGGCTGATTTTCCTGATACTACTTTCAATTCTACTACAACCAACATATCCTCTAATGTTCCTGTCCTGACTGAACCAAAGAATAAATCCACCTTTTGGATATTACATCATCCCAGTTTACTTCTTTCTTTGAATTTCACAGACTCCCCTAAATACTTAATTTAGTTGTGTTAGGGGAGTGTAGGGTAGCAGCTAAGGGGCTACTGACCCTTAAGGTCACTATGCCCCCTATATGACCACTTCCTGTGGGAAGTTGGCATAACCCTGTCCCAGAATTCCTAAGTATGCCATCACAAAGATGGCTATTTCTGAAAAATCGTGTCCACCTCACAGTAGCCCACCTTAGGGGTGGAACTAGCCTGTAGGTGGCACACATACCCGACTAGCTAATTTTCTTACCTGTCCAGGGGCCAAGGGGGCCCTAGACAGGAAGGGTGGCTTCCTCTCCTTTGAGGGGATCCAGATTTGCATTCCAAAGGTAGCAGCTTCTTTGAAGATCACCGGCCCAAGGAGGCTAATCAGCAGGTCATCCTGTGGGAGGAGGTGTTACACCCTCTTCCCGGACAGGCTTTTGTTCTTGGTCTCCTGAGAGCAAAGGCTCTCACCCTAGGAGGTCAGAACAGTGTCTCAAGTGGAAGGCTGGCAGAAACTAGTCAGCAAGCACACCAGAGGCTTGTAGGTTTTCTGGGGCACCTTGCTGCATGTATTGGTAAATCCAACACTGGCATGAGTGTAGGTTTACCAGTACAAGACATTTGATACCAAACTTCCCTATTGTCAGTGAATCCATCATGTAGCTGGAGAACTCGTATTCACCAGTGTCCAGTACCGTTTTTTTTACTTTCAAATCTTTTTTTATTAAGGAAATACAAAAAGAAAAAAAAGACAGGAAAATGCACTACAGTAAAAGGCATGTGATAGACAGTCGACAATGAAAGATACCACTGTATCATGTCAGGCTATACAATAGAGGCAAAGGCCATTATGTACCACATGTCCAACAACAGGAAAACTGTAAGGAAGAGCGGTCTACAACTGGTAGATCAGGCAAATGTGGAAGAGAAAAACCCTCAAAAGACATCAAAGCATATGCCAAAAATGCATAGAGACGGGGAGGAGGTGAAAGGCAAGAGGGAACCAGGGATATAACAGTCTGGGTCGTGTGCAGACTAGGGACGAGTAAAGCAGAGGGGGGTGTCCCGAGCAGATCAAAGTGTAACCCCCGCAGGGAGTTAAGGGTAGGGGTCGGTGTCTCTGCAGTAGAGGGCTGGCCAACCCCCCGAGGGGTTTCAGCTCCAAAGTCTGGAGAGGCGTGTTCAAAAAGTTGGAGGGCCCGGAGCCGGGATGGTGTAAAACAGGAGTATTCCAATTTTCAAAACTAATCAACCAGTGGCTGCCAGATGCGGGCAAATTTGGATTCGGTGTGCGTTATCCTGCATGACAAAAGTTCCATCGCCATGACGTGCCAAAGGTGTGTGAACCACAAGGCGATTGACAGTACGGTAGGTTTCTTCCAATGGAGGGCAAGCAATTGCTTAGCTGCACTTAGCATCTGTGCTATAAGGTGCAAATCAGCGTGGGTCATAGCAGTAAGCAGTAAGTTTTATGGTCGGATGCCCATGATGACAGGGGTGTATGAGTTCAGAAGAGGAAAGTCTCTGACAACAAGTAATCGACGTCGCCCATGAGAGACATTGAGGAATAGTTGCCACTAAGACAGCTCTCTGTGATAGAGTCTGGTTTCCGTATCTAAAACAAAAGGGTCGAAAAAGAATTGAAGACTTGTCACATATGCAACTGTCTTTCATCTCAATGTTATTCAGCAGCCTTTGTACATGTAAGAATTGACAAATCATGTTTGGGAGAAAATTGCTATTGATTTATTTAGTCCTCTTGAGAATGGACATCATCTTCTAGTTCATGTTGATGAATACTCCTGTTTTTAATTGGTAGAAGACCTTTCATCCACTACACATGAAAAGGTTATTGTGACCGGATCCCTGTAGTGGGTACTAAGAAGACTGCTCAAGATGGGCTCAAATTGCGTTGTACTCCTTTATTTAGGTGTATACAGTTATTTAATTGTAAACGGAGCACAATCCTTGCTCAGGTGTTCCAACGTCTTCTTTCTTTTTCAGGTTCTTCGGAGATCCTCCCCGCCAGCACCCTCGACAGAAAACTAAGAAGCAGGTAAGTGTCTGCCCTTGTTTACTAGAGGGGAGGGGGAATTCGCGCTACTGTGGGGGAGGGGTTGCGCGTTTAGCTACCTATTGTTTATAATGCAAAAAAAACAACTATGGAAAGTACCAAAATAAATATTGAACTGGCTCTGGCCTTTGTATCCCTCTTCTCTTCACCTGTAGAGGAGGGCGTCTATCTGTTTGTCCCCTTTTTGTATTTTGTACTTTTATTCTCTCCCTCCCTTTCTTTTTCCCCTTCTCCTATTTACTTGGTTAGCCCCTGTCTTGGAGGCATCCTTCTTTCTTTCCTGTTCTGTGGTTTCTGTTTTTCTTTCTCCTCCCCTCCCCTCCCCTTCACACTCCTCTCGTGCTTTGGCTTTACTGTTGGTTTCTAGTAAAGAAACGGGCACGCACCTGGTGAAGCCACGCCCCTCCTGGGATGCGGCGGGAACCTTCAGCTGACTTGCGGCGAGGGAGCTCCTTCACAGCCGGTTCTTCTTGGGTTCTCACGGACAGCACGGGCTCCTTCTGCTCCGCTCCTTCCCGCGTTCCTCCTGCGGTGCGCGCCGGGTCTCCGTCTTCTCTCTCCTCTTGTGCGTTGCGTACGCCTTCGAGCTCTTCTCGTTCCGGGTTCGGCTGCGGTGACGTGACTCCTCCACTGTGCCTGACTTCCGGGCCAGGCAAGGAGGAATGGACTGTCGGCTGCGTTGCCGTCAGCGGGTTGGTGACAGTTATACAAAAATTAGATGGCATATTTGAGACATGGGTTGTACCTGCAATCTAAAAATCTGACAATGATTCACCTTTTTTTAGCTGAAACTTCAAAGACTTTCTAAATCACTTCAATATAGAGCATCAAAAAAGCATTCCTCTTTGGCCCCAGGCCAATTGTCTGGTAGAACGGCTCATGAATACTCTAAAGAAAGCTGTTCAGCATGCTGCATTGGAGAAGCTCAACCTCAATGTTGTTCTGAACACTACTCTTTGAGGTTACCGTTTGACCCCTCACTCAATGACAGGGGAAAGCCCTTCAACTCTCATGTTTGGAAGAGCCATGACGACAAAGCTGCCCCAATGGACCAATCTCAGATCCAATAATGAGGAAGACATTCAGGCTACGGACTTTGGTCGCAAACAGAAGATGAAAATATATGCTGACAGACGAAGTCATGTAAAAGATGTCATCTTTACAAGAGGAGAACGGGTGCTTGTCAGACAACACAGAAAAAGAAAGTCTGATGCTCCTTTTGAGGTTGAACCCTTTACCATCAGTAACACTAAAGGACACATGATGACTGCCCAATGTCCTGGGAAGTCCCTTACGAGAGAGTCCTCTCATTTTTTACATGCGGCCCATCACTCACCAATCAATTTCAATGCAGAGACTGGGTCCCGACAGCTGTTGATGACTCTGTGTCTGCTGATAATTCCACCTCACCTGTGCAGATCACTGACACTTTGACTGCCAGTTCCTGGTTTCTAGTGATTCGATCAGGACGTGTGATTCAGTTGCCACGACGCTTAATTGAAGAATTATAATTGCCTGTATATCCATGATTATCTGTATATTTATTAATGTATTTAATTGTGTATTTACTTATTTGTCTATTTTGAAAAAGTTGTAACTTTTTATTTAACAATGCGGGAGATCTAGTGTCTTGTAAATAAAAGAACACTGTAACTCTTTTAGGTGCCACTGTACACCGTAGGCTTGTGACGTAAGCATTGGAGAGATGAGTAGAAGGCAGGCTTAGAATGTTGAGTTCTGACTTACACGCAGCAGAATAAAGACATAAAAAATTACTCTGTGTGTGTGGTTGGATATTGGCGAGTACCTAGGCTGGCAGGACGCTACACTGAGGATTGTGCCGATGGGTTTGAAGTAGTAGTTGAAAAAGGGTTGTTGCGAGAATAGAAGTTTGTGGCACCCCTTGTTGCAGGCTGACTGGATCTGAGACAGCATTACCAATTTTTACAATTTGGGGGCGGTTAATTAGGTAAGAGATAAACCATTTAAGGACAACACCCTCAATACCCATTCGATGCTTTAGACTGTTTAACAGCACCTGGTGGTGGACTGTGTCAAACGCCGCAGAGAGTTCAAGGAGCACAAGTAGACAGGAATTGCCCATATCTAGGACACGGAGGGCATCATCCACAATCTGTAAAATTGCAGTCTCAGTGCTCTCGCCCTGACGGAATCCGGATTGAAGGGAGTCGAGTAGGTTATTGTCCAGCATGTGGGAAGACAGTTGGGAGGCTACACAGCTTTCAATCACCTTGCCTAGGAGAGGCAGGGTGGATACTAGGCGGAAGCTGTTGAAGTTGCTCGGTCCAGAGATGTTTTTTTAGGATAGGAGAACTGTCACCCCCTTTAAGACAATCTGGGAACAAGCTCTGGTTCATTGATCAGTTAATCAAGGTTGTCCAAATAGGGAGAAGTAGTTTGGCTAGGGATTTACTGATGGAGTCTGGTATAGCGTTGCACAGATGGTTGGAGGGTTTCAACATTGATAGAATACATAGTAAATCTGTCCCCGAGATTGGGGATAAAGAGGACCATGGCTATAGGGCCTTGCACAGCAATACCTTTTCAATTATGTTGTTGACATTGGAAGGAAGGGAGATGTTAATGTCTTTGATTGTTTGTCAAAGAACTCTGCAAAGTTATTGGAAAGGATCTCTGATGTCTTAAATGGGGGGGGGGTTGGAAAGAGGGCTGTTGGCATGATTAATTACCTCAAATAGTTTTTTTGGTCTATTCTTGGCCGTATCGAGGAGGGATCTGATATATGATGCCTTAGCTATATAGATGTGGCCTTTGTACTTTTGTCTCATAATATGAAGCTTAGTTAGATTTAATGGTGAGGGTGCTTACCGCCAGGCTTTCTCCAATTTTCTGATGTTTTTCCTTTCTTCGTAGAGAACTTTGGAGTACCAGGGGCAATATGGTTTGGGTCTACTGTATTTGCTCCTGAAGGGTGTGAATTCCTCGATCAGGGAGTCCATGCAGGAGTTGAAATTGTCTGTGGCCTCATTGGTGTCAAGTTGAGGCACTATCGAGGTGAGGTTTGATAAGACTAGGTTGGCCATAGTTTAAATATTGATTTACTGGTATCTTTGAACCAGATTTTTCCTTTCGTTGGTTGACAAAGGGTTTTCTTGTTTGTGAAAGACACTATGAGGGAATCAATAGATGATCCAACCACTCAATCGGGAAGGGGTCCCTGATCCAAAGGGGAGATGATCAGGTCGAGAGTGGCGCCTTTGCAGAGTACTGGTTTCTGGCAGTACTGGTGGAGGTAATTTTCTTCTAGAAAAGTTACAAAATGGTTCAGTGGTTTATTTCCTTCGGAACCCCAGTGAAGGTTGACGGCACTGAGAAAGATAATCTTGCCAAAGCTGATTAATTGTGCTGTGAAGAATTCCATCCACCCTACGATGAATGTGTTGATTTGACCAGGATGGTGGTAGACCACATTCGACCTGAGGTTAGAGGAAGCTTGTGAGATGACTTCCAATGACAAACACTCAAAGGATTGAAGGCGGGTATTGGGGAGTAGTCTGCAGCTTAGAGAGTATCTATATATGACCGCTAGGTCTCCACCTTGTTGGCCTTCCCGCTCGCTTCTCGGAATAGAGTAGGGAGGGGCAATAAGAGAGGGAGAACGCAGTTTGTGGTATTGTTCAGCCAGGTTACGGTGAGGATCAGGATGTCAATGTTATATTGGGTGATCATGTCTGCAATCTCAATGCAGTGTTTGACTGCAGAGCGGCAGTCGTGCAACATGCAAGTAAGGGAGGAACTGGTGCTTTGTGTTGGGTTTGCTCGAAACAAAGGGTGGTGATATGGGTCAGGGTAAAGGATAGGTTGCTATTTTGGGTGGGGATCGGGAATGCTTCTTGCATGCAGTTCGAGATAATGGTGGGGACTGCTACACAGCGAGTTCACTGCACAGGCCAGCAGCGTGGGCCACACCACCCAATTAAGTCTGTAAAGGCATTTCATTGGTCAGGAATGTACATATAAGGGAAAAGAAGGTGACACCCACAAATTTAGGATGAGTTGTCAGGTCTCCGTAGGTGACCATCCTCACCTGAAATTAAAGAGTAACAATGGGTAAGTTAAATATGTTTCTTAATGTAAAATGTTAGAAGCTAGTTGAACATAAACTTTTTCAGGACACTTAAATGTACGTCTGTGGAGGCATTACGTGCCCAAGTCAAAAAGGAAGATCTTCCGATAGTCATTCTGAAATCATCTGATTACTCCAGCAGGGCTATTCCTGAAATTATCTGATGAAGTCATCCCAAACCATCCTGAAGTATGTGTATAGGGTGAATTATTTAAATGAGATGACTCTAGAATCATCCATAAAACTACTCTAGGATGACGTTCTGATGACTTCCATTGACAGTGAATGGTGAGCTTTTACTACCACAGGATTACTAATTGACAATTTAAGGATGACTGTTAATTTACTCCAGGAGGATTGTAAGACAACTTCATGATGACTGTGGATTACCCCTGGATGGTGCAATGACAACATCAGGATGGCTGTGGATTTCCCTTAAATTTCATGACAACTTCAAAAAGAGTTCGGATTACTATAGGTTGACTCCATAATAACTTCAGAATGACTAAGAATTACTACTGGATGATCTCATAGCAACTGCAGGGCGAGTGTGGATTACTCCTGGATGACTCCATGAAAAGTTTTGGATGATTGTGGATAACCAATGAATGACTAACTATAGGTAGAGAAGGGTAGAAAGGCAGTTCATTCTCAGATTGCTGCTTTTCTCATTCAGTGTCTCTCAAGTAGTGTAGGAATACTGATTTGTTGCTAATTTAATATGTGTACGTGTAGCACCTCCATGCACTGGTTTCCCCATACAGGGCTCCTCCACTAGTTTAGGAACATCAAGTCATAGAAGGAGCTATATGGTGATGGTGCCCTGCCAAATATTACTTAGTAACAAAAGGGATTTGTGTTTGACTGTAATAAATGTACCTTATTTACACAATACCACGCATTGTAGATAAGAATCAGTTCAACACACTCTACTTTGGCACATTGCTTTTTGACCTCTACAACAAAACATGGACAATAGCATGAAATATTCTGGGGAAAGAAGGTATCTGCAAGAATGTCATACTGTGCATAAAAAAGCCTTGTGATGCTCTGCCACACTCATTAGATATTGCCTTCATTTTAGGTAGATTGAATTATCTGAATATTTTTAATATGGTCAACTGCAACAGAAGACTGAAAATAAATTGGATTAAATAAAATTACTTACAAACATTTAATTTATTAATGTATTTGTTTGGTTCAACATGGACCCAGAGTAGTCTACAAGAAAACATTACATAAGAGGTTCAACAGAAGTAAGCAGCTTAATTTTTTCCAGATTCAGATGTTTCTTAAGTCCTCTTCTGGCATGCAGAGCTCAACTGTAAGCTTCCTCCTAACTTCTGTTGTCTGCAGATGCCCAGTTTTTGGTCTTGAAAGTTTGAAAAACTCTGAAAAGAAAAGAAAAGCATAAATCAGAAACTTATTGCAAACAGTACATATTTTTCATAGGACTGGCCTGCTTTCAAAATGCAAAACGTCCTTCGCATTGAAGAGTGGCCAATGAGATAAGGGAATGAATAAATGGGTTCATGTTATAACACTATGCCAGCTTGCTGAAATGAGGAAATGTGATATTAGGTCATTAGTCAGGTGGAAGGTACAGAAGCTAATATTCAGATAGAGAAAAACTGAAATAGTTACCAGCAGTTGCACATAACAGGCACCAACTGTGCAAACAAAGATGAATCAATATGAGATCTTCCTCAGATATCTAACTTGAAGGCAGCATCCGATTAGCCACGACTGAACTGTCCTTGAAGCATGAACGTTTGGAGAAAAGTTACGACTGCCCTGACAACCAGTATCATAAAGGTCTACACCCGAATACTAGGAATAGGACTACTAATCTACAGAGTGGAAGGACTGGTAAAGTCTAAGGGAGCGTTGGGAACACTGTGTGCTATCAGTGCAGCCTAAGATCACCTCAACCTATGGTGTGAGTCCTAAGATAGGGACTAGAGACAACTTACTCATTTGAAGGGAACTGGTTGTGATATATGTATGAATGTATATATACATGGTCTTTCTATAGGGTGAACTGCGAGTGCTGTACATGTTCAAAGTCCAGCATAAACTAAATGCTGGTTTGTGGATTGTTAATGAATTCTGATGTAGTGTTCTTTAAAGAAATGCATCTTCAACTCTTTCCTAAATTGGAGCAGCGATGGGGTGATCCTGATGGATTCAGGGATGTTGTTCCAGCTCCTGAATACATAGTTGGAAAAAGTGTTTTAGTATGCAATCAGATGGTGTCTAGAGAACCATCAGAGATGGTCAGCTTGTCTGCAAGATAAGCGTGGGTGTTGATCTTGATGGCTTTGTAAATGATGTATCTGGGTTTGACGATGGTGGGAGCAGGTAAGAGGAGCCAATGGAGTTCCATCAGGATGGAGTTGATGTGATAAAATTTCTTCAGGCCATGGGTTATCAATGAAGAAAAAATACAACAGCAATAATGGAATCCTTGTGCAATAACATGATCGCCCATTAGGATCACCAAGCCAAAATGTTTAAGACTGCATTTATATTACTGTTTTGACACAAATCAAACATAGCTTTTACTAGGAGAGTAATTCAGACATTTGGAATTTCATCCCAAACAAAGCATGAACTTTCTTCTGATCAAGGACAGTCATTTACTCACAGGCCTTAGTTATTTCATTTGCAGATGAAATCTTCTTCAGCACAAACGTTTTTCACCCAGACCTGCACTTTCCCAAGCATACTTAGCCTCCAAGAGCTTATGCAAAACTCTCTTTGACACAAGAACATTTCTGTATCGAGAGGGATCACTGATATTCTTTGTCAGCTGTTGCATGTAAGCTTGCAGAAAAAAACAACACAATTTTACTCACTGCCATCAAGATAATTTTCACGCACACTGCAGAAAAATAATTGTTGGTTTGTGGATCAGGATATGAAATCTGTCCGTAGCAGGGTAACCGGGATTACAAAAGGGGTGCTTCAGGCCCATAAATATAAATTTGAAATGTATTCTGGAACATACCTAGCTAAAATAGTGCTCTGTATGCAAATGGATGTCTTTACAGTAGTGCCACAAGTTAACTAGCAAGGTGTGTAAGTGGACATGCATACATTAGTATATACTAAACCATCATTTTCATGAAATTAAGATATCGAAATGCATGTTTTTATTGGGTCACGTTAGTGATATGCATTTGCATTACAACTGCAATATACTGGTACAAATGTCTTAAATCACGTTCCTTACCATAGGATTGGAAAAGGTCCAAAACTCTGAAATCTCTTTCTTCTGCTATCGTTTGTTAATATTTTGATTAGCTATCACCTGGATTGTCCAATAGGTAACATTCTCTATCCTTTCTGGAAGAATGGTGAATGGCAAAAAATAGAATGTTGAAAAGAGCACTGGGAAGATCATGCTAGACACAAAAGTTAGTAATTAATATGTGGTTGATCTGTTATCATAGAGGTATGATATGGAGCAGATCTATCTCAAAGGTTCAACAAAATGATTCATAGAGAAAAGTTTTGTTGTAAATGGAGCATCTCAAGGAGAAGACAATTTGGATGAGCTACTCACACCTGACATGGAACATAAGGGGATCTAATATAGAAATATATTGGAAACAGTGACGTGTTGAATGATTCCACTATAAGTCTTTGGGACAACCACACACACCAAAAATACAGGATATGCTGGCTTAATCTGATACAAAGCTTTTTTGAACACTGCAAGTTCACTAGATAAGCTACTCATAAATAGGTTTGGCAATCTCGAGCTCTGCTGCACAGCAATTCCCTGCCAGAAGAGGGGATTCCAAGAGTTCAGTGCTGACAATTAGGCTTCAGGGATCCTCACTGATAAGGGAGAGGTATCTGTCAGAGGGAAAGCATGGTACCATCATGACTGAACAGTCGAAGGATTTAAGCAATAAGGAGTGATAACTAATAAGGAAAAGAACAGCCCACACAAGCTAATGAATATAAAGCATTGGCAAAGCCAATAGGTCTCACCTACAAGAGCTATTAGGTTTGTCAGTGTTTTGTGGCTATGTTGTGCAGCAGCGTGGCTAAAAGTAATGAAAAACGAATGCTGGCTGTGTCATAGTGCCTATTTTCTAAATCATCTTTAGCCATGCTACACAACAGCCAGACTGCAGTACAACATAGCTACAAAACATTAACAGAGCCAATAGCTCTCGTAGGTGAGACCTATAGGGTTTGCGAATGCTGGTTGAGTTTGCAACAGAGTACTTGATGTGGGCAGGCCAACAGGTTGCAAATTTGTTGTGAATGGGCTTAGGGTTGTTCTGTGGGGAGTGGTTATTACAGTATGTTAGGCCAAAGGAGGTGTGATTTCGCCCCTTTTGGTCTACTCCCCCCAATTATCATGCGTTTTTGTGTTAAAGAAAAGAAGAAAGTATTGATTTCCAATTGCAGTGTATGTCATGCTTCATAGTTAATTGGCCTCAGAAAGTGAAGGGCTACTATGGAAATGGCATATTCAAATTTGTACCCTCAAGATTCACGCAAATGCGTTGGTCCCACCAGTGAGTCACCTTAAGTATAGTATGGGAAATTAACCCTCACCCCCACCCCTCAATACTAGAAGGGACTGAGGGACTCGGGATTCCACTTGGGAGAGCGCTAGTATGCTGACCTTAAGAGGACTGTGTGGATTATTTAGTGTGTTTAATGTGTGTTTACATTAAAATGCTCAGTTTTTCATCAACGCTTATATTTGACTCGACAATCCATTTATTGCTGCTACTGCTTGTATGTTGGGTTATAAGCCTGTGTTGCTAGCACCTGCCTCCCCTGAGAAGCCTTTGACTGATCAACCAACGCTAACACTGACAGTAAAGTGCTGGATGGGGTAGTGCTTAGCCCAGTTACTCAGCACCAGGTGCAGCTTGTGTCACGGAAAAAAGGCGGGGCGTGGGGAGTGGAGGTGGAAGGGGGAGAGCAATGTAAAAAATAAAAATAAAAACTTACATGCTGCCCTCCATGGCGTCGCGCTCGTCTGTTCCTCTCCTCTTCTGGAGGCACAGGCTCCCAGCCTGCCCTGCAGTCAAACCTGAAGCTGTTCTCGCATGAGAGTAGCTTCAGGATTGGCCTGAGCGCCCTTAATTTGCGCTCCAGGACAGACTGTGAGTCTGTGCTTGTTCTCTCCAACCCAGCAGCGTTGCTCGGTCGATGCTTGCCCCGTTGCCCTCTGAAAGGGGTTCCGACACATACATACAGTCACATATATATGTATGTAATTGTATACAGACAGAGAGAGACAGATGCAGAAAAAGGCAGCTATTGATAGAGATGGGGTAGACAGATAGTCATAAGCAAAGATAGATAAGCAGGCAGGATAAGTAGATATGTAGGTAGGTAGATAGATAGATAGATAGGTAAGTAAATGGGAAGATAGTAAAAATGCATTAAGAAGGAAGGTAGAATGATTGAGTTCAGAGGTAATGGTAATGGTAACATAGAATGTAAAATGTTAATTACAAATCACTTTGTGTCTATAGCTTTAACCACGTCTTCGGGACCAGGGTCAACAACACAATTTCTAATTCATTGTTAACAGCGGCACTGCAATTATGTAGCAGAAACCAAATATTGTGTATTTCAGATTAGAGCAGAGAAAATGTTGGTCTATAATAACAAGTCTAGTTCCTGAAAAGAAAACCTTCCAATTCCTTTTTGAAGCCCTGTGGCAACATACTGGTATTTAGAGAGCACCCTGAACATGAATCGTATTTGATATCTGCATAATATTTATTATTGTATCACCCAAAATATCTCATGGGCACAGTTTTATTAATGTAATGTGTGTGCTTGATTTAACACCTTAATAACAGGCATCAAAACTATAAAAAAAAACTGGGAAATATTTTAATATTAACCTTATGAAGCTTCACAGGTGTGTACTGTATATTGTATCATTTCATTTTAAAGCTGTATTATTGTATGTGGAGTGCTGTCAAAATGTATGTTTAATTAAAAACTACATGAGGCCATGTCGGAGGAAGGGCCTCAAATCAACCAAGGGTAGTACTGTAGGAAAGTAGGATCTGCTTTCATGGTCACCCCCACTTTTTGCTGGTGTCAGTATGTTTTTTTGACTAGTTTGACTGGGATCCTGCTAATCAGGACCCCAGTCACTGTGCTCCTTCCCTAAATTTGACATGGTTAGTACTTTAGTAACTCCACAATTGGCTACTGGTGTACCCCTATAAGTCCCTAGTATATGGTACTGTGGTACCCAGGGCATTGGTACACCAGGGGATTCCCATGGGCTGCAGCATGTATTATGCCACCCATGAGAGACCACTCAAACTGTGACTATAGGCCTACCATTGCTGCCTGTTTAAGCTGGTGCTAGCACCACTTACGACAGATAAAAGTTTTCGTATATCTGACGTCACTACAATTAAAATCTATAAGTCACCCCTAAGGCAGGTCTTTCAATCCTGAAGGCAGGATGCTGGGTTATAAGTGTGTGGGTGCCCCTGCATGAGCAGGACACCCCTACAAACCCCGGAGTCGATTCTCCAGGCTTTGTAAGTGCGGGCAGCCATTTTGGTACATATAGTGGCCATCCGTCATTACTCGATGGCTAACTATATAGTGGCTGTGCCGAACCGGGGCATGTTTGGTATCAAATATGTTGGAATCATACCCCGACACCGTTATCGGTGTTGGAGGTATGATTCCATGCACTGGGGGGGCTCCTCCGGAAAGCCCCTAGTACTCCTGGTAAAAGCCTTCCAGGGTCTGCCAGCAAGCTTGTGCTGCTGCCAACCCTAGACATGATTCTGCCCTCCTCCTGCTGCTAAGCTGAGCTGTAGCAGGAGAAGGTAGAACAATAGGTTTCTTGTCACAGGGAGGTGTGACATTCTCCCAGACAGGACTTAGTGTATTGGGCTGGGGTGGGGCCGCTTGCCAGCGCCACTAGACTGCTTTGAAGGGCACATTTGGTGCCCTCCTTACATACTCCAGTTGAAACCAGTTCTGGGAGCCCTTGGCTCCCGTTCTGGTGTGAAACTGGACAAAGGACATGGGAGTATCCTCCCCTCTGTCCAGCCCCTCCTCTGGGAGGGACCCCTGAGTAGTCCTAACCCCTTTCTTAGGGTATAAAAGGGCTTACCTGTGGGAGGGTCCACAGATTCGTCATGGGACAAGACTCAAGCCTGGAACCACGTCACTCTTCGACCGTCTGGACACTTGAACTTCGCCTGGAACCAAGACTACATCACTGAGAACTCCTGCTGCTCCTGGTCTCGCTCTTCTGCAAGTCTTCTTCGTCATCTGTGTCTGTGCTTCTTCCAGGATCTTCAACAGACCTGTAGGCATCAAGGATACCCAAAGTAATCTATCTTAGAGTGAAGGAGTCACTCTCTTGCATCTGCAGGCACCGCAACGAAGCTGACCGGTGTGATGCTCCTGATGTCCCATGGATTTCGAAAGGCTCAGCAACACAAGTGGCGGTTCTGCAACTCCCTCATGGCCTGACCTGTTCTCTCTGCAATTTTGAGGCCAGTATCCCTCGTCCGAACTGCTGGGACCGAACCCCTGTGCATGTGTCGACTTGCAGTTGCCAAGGATTGTTGGCTCTGCACTCCAGAGATCTGCGGGCTATAAGAAGTTTCAGCCTCCAGCATCTCTTCCTGCCAAGATCAGCGCCCTCACTGCATCCTCTGCACCGTGGCCCTTCATCTTTGGTGAGCTGCTCGAGGTCCTCTTGCGACTTCTGTGCCTTCGGCCTGTGGGTCCTCTCAAGGGTCTTCTCCTGCTTCAATGGGCTCCTCTGCTTGCCTGGGGCCTGCTCTGACTCTCCTGCATGTGGTGAGTCCCTTAGACCTTGCTGGTTCCAACATTGCTCCTTCTTCGCTTTCCACGCCTGTTGCAGCTGCCAAGGCTTGTTGGTGCTGCCACCGGACATCAACCCCCTGGTTCTCAACTTCCAATGTGGGACAGCTCGTGCACGGCTCCTGGTCTTCCTCAGCATCGCCTGGTTCCCACAGCTGCAGCGACAAGGTCATCGTCAACTCCGTTGAACTGTCCATCATTGGTGGGCATCGCTCTTCCGTGCCTCATGGTCACCTACCAGTGGCATAGAGTCTGTCTCCTCTACTTGCAGGTTCTTCTCTTCAAGAATCCACCCTTGGATTCCACCGGACTCTTGCATAGTCTTCGCCAGCTGCATCTTTAATGAAGCCCTCCATTGTGGTCTACGGCAGTTTCCGACATCACTTCGCACCTATGAAACCGGTTTCCCTGGTGTAGGTATCCTGGTTCCTAGGGTATCCACAGGTGAGGTGACTCTCCAACCTTCTGTCTTCCACAGGGTTTCTTAAGGATCCACTGGGAATGGTCCTTCTTCTTCAAAACTGCAACCGCGACTTTCCCCGTTGACTTCTATTGAGTGCGCGGCTGTGTTTCCACTCTGCACACAGTCTCTGTGGGGTTCCTGGGGTGGTTCCTTGGGTCCCCAGCTTCTCTGAGTCTCCTGGTCCAAGTCCCGACTTTGGTCGCAGTTCGCATTCCACTTTTTTTAGTATATGGTTTGGTCTCCACCTGGAGACCACTGTGTATTGTGCTTACTTACCTGTTTACAATTGAAGTATTGTGTGTATTTGTGTTGATATCTCCGGGTAGGACATATACCAATGTGTTAGTGAATGTTGTGTAATAGACATTTTTATATATACACGGTGTGGTTCTTTTTCGTCTAACCTGCACTACACAATTAGATCTGGTAAAACAAGCTGCTTAACACTCCTTCTAGACTAAGCCTGAAGGCTGCTCTCCACAGGTACCACTTAGAGAGCTTTCTAAGGTTGTCTAAGACCACAAAAACCACCATAAGGGTTGTCGAGATTAGTGCAAGGTCCTTCACTTAAATAAGTGTGCACCATATACTAAGCCAGCCTCCTACAAGAACATTATGTTTCTATGAGCCAGATAATGCAGCATAATCATTCCAAATAGTTATATTCCTCTTCCTAGAGGTAAAGTCCCACTGGTACAGACTGGCTTCACAGTATAAAAGTTCACATATTTTTCTTGTAGGCGGAGGACTTGGACTCTCCAAATATTTGGTCTGGTCTCTGGTGTGTTATAAGTGTAAGACGAGGTACTATTATACTTTAGGTACATTGGAGAAAAGACTGTTTATATGTGTAGCTCTGTATCAGCATCCTCAGGATGTCAATGCACTGGCCAAGTGAGCACTACCTCAAGTGTGGAGCTTATAGGCAGTTTTTGCTGCACCAGGCGGTAAGCTGGGGAAAGTTTCTGAATGCTCCCTGCAGAAAAGGGATCGCTAAAGTAGGCTTTGACTGAATATTAATACGTCTAGCAGCTGGTAGACTTACAAATAGACCCAGGCTCAGATTGAGTCTACAGGTACAGTGTTAGGCGTATATGTTAACCCTAGATTAATACCATGACAGTAGAGCAAATCAGCAGATAAGTGCCGGCAGATAGAGATGGTTTGATGGGAAGTCATGCCCTCTCTGCTTGGCAGGCTTCAGACAAGTCATGCCTTCAAAAAGAGAACGAGGCAAGCAAGACATTTCTTTTACAGAGTATTCCTACTACCTATTAAAAAGTTGTGACAGCCTCGAAGTATGTCCCTCAAGCACTTTCTGTGAAGGTGAAGCATTCTCATGATAATTTAACATTTCCATTCTGAAAGTTTGTGGGGTTTAGGGCTGGTTCATATTCAAGTGAGCCAATCAGCTTGGTGAGGTAACCTATCAAAGAGCACCTAAGAAATCCCATACTGACAAGGAGTCAATAATTCTGTGAGCTGGCGAGGAAGGAGTCAGTGGGACCATCTACCAATAAGATAATATTTTATAACTGTGACAGGTTTATGCCTTAAGTATATGTCTAGGTTCCTGGCGAAAATCCGAATGCCAAAGTCCAGTGTTGCGTTTTTCAATATAATGAGGTACGGGTGATGAGAAATAGTCTCTGCGGTCAGGTGCCTGTACGCAGAGACTATTTCCATCACCCGTACCTCAGTACGGACGCAACTTTCTCGATTATCATTCAATATTACAAGACTCGCTAATATTACCGTATTAATAATATTTGCCTTGAGAAAGCCCTTGGCTTACGTGCCATATGAGTGAAACACGTCACCTGTTCTTTTGCTCACCTGTATTTATGACAACGAATAAATAAAGAAATATTATATTGAAAAACGAAGGCTTTCTTTTGCTCACCTGTATTTATGACAATGAACAAATACAGAGAGATTATATTGAAAAACGCAGGCTTTCTTTTGCTCACCTCTATTTATGACAATGAATAAATACAGAAAGATTATATTGAAAAACGCAACACTGGACTTTGGGTTTTGGATTTTTCCCAGTAAACTAGACATATACTTAAGGCATAAATCTGTCACAGTTATAAAAGATTACCTTTTATTCTCGTGGCCCTTGGGTGAAATCCACCTGATAGGTTCATGCCATACCAAGAATTGGGTCATGTCCCATTGTGCGTGAACTCTGGCAGCTCTCGCCCACCCCTCTTTTCAGCTAATCTACCAATAAGGGTACTGTTTGTACTAAGATTTAATATTGTCTGAAGGTAGTGCACTCTTTGAGGGAAGGTGCCCAGCAGCTGACTTCTCATACCACTTAAATTGCCATTCCTGGTTTCTGTTGAGAACAGGCTTGATATTAATTTTGTGGTTTTATTTACATATAATTCTTTTAACATTGCATTAAATGTATTCATATTTTTTATGTTAAAAATATGTTATTTTTATTTACAATAATTCCTATCGGCTTAAATTTGAATTCCCTGCCTCAATTATTTTCTATGGGAAGGGTCGCAGGGCTAGTGATTGACCAATTGTGGTGCTATATTTACTCCATCTCTGAGCTGGACTACATTTACGACTGTTATAGGTCTTTTAAGGCTGTCGTAAGTGTAGAAGTGCAGTTTGTGAGCAGCGAAAGAGCTTCTTCTTTTGTGGG
This sequence comes from Calotriton arnoldi, assembly GCA_963921515.1. NCBI lineage: Eukaryota > Metazoa > Chordata > Amphibia > Caudata > Salamandridae > Calotriton > Calotriton arnoldi. The sequence goes on from CAWUFW010001310.1 coordinate 1,097,312, forward strand.
TGGGTGCATGCCCTGCTCAAAACTCCCTTCCTATCCTACCTTAACCACTCCTTTCTAAACCCCTCCCATTTATTTGCAAATACTCCAAATTTTCCAGCCTTCCCCCCCGTCCCTCCCACATTTACTATACACTGTCGTTGGGTCGGAGATCTCTGCACATGAAAGATAGGAGTGGCGGAGGTATAGATCTCTGCTCGTTTGTCAGTGAAATCATTTTGTTATACCTTAGTACTACTATTGTAGTACTACTAAACATGCTACAAAATGCAGTTTGTGAATAGGCTCCATGTTCATTTTCACTTTGCACCACTGAAATGTTTACAAACACTGGAGAACAAACCCACCCACAGTCATCTTGAGCAAAGTCCACACACTAGCTTTGAGAATCACATGGCCATCCATACACATATGTCACTAGGACATAATTTGTTTCACTTTACAGCACTGAAATGTTTATAAGCATCAGGAATCAAACCTGCCACAGTTGGTGTGGGCAAAGTCTAAGCCCTAGCTCTGCGAATTACATGTCCACGCATACATATGGTTTCTTTTACCGACTATCAACAATACAAACAGTTTAATAGTTCAACAGTAAAAATATTAACCTGTGAATTAACTTCCACACAATTTTCTGAAGCACATTGTATGCTTGTCTGTATATAATAGCAAACATGTGCAATACATTGTGCCGTAATACGTAAATAATTCTGAAATTATCCAAAAGCGTCAAAGTTTCGAACAAAAGTGATACTTAAAGGTTGGGCATGCTACTAAAGTAATTGACTAGTCACCCTCTCATGCACTCGTCCATTTTAAGCTCAAGCACAGCCACAGCGCGACAGCTACCCTACCTACGCAGGCCATATAACAAATCCAGGATTCCAGCTATGTTACTCCAATGGAGAAGCGTGCTACCCATCTACTAAATGCTTCAGCAGTAAAATGTGCTTTATAATCTGAAAACATCACAGTCCGTGTTTGCACTCCCTCTACTTCACACATGGATGACGGCCTGTTAGCTACACTTGCATCTACGTATTCCCAGGTCAACCCTGTTGTGTTGTGGGCCCTGGGCCTACATGCTACCAATAATGGACACGGACACGGTGTGCTAGGGTACTGGAACTAGCCCAGGGCACGTGCGCCCGGCCCCTTTTATTAGCAGGGTCACCTGACCGGTGACGCCTGTGATGGATGGGTGTACAGTGTGGGTTGACACCAGGCAGAACACTAGAACGTGTCCAGCAGGACAATACATCCCTCCCAAATTTTAATGGAAAAAATAACAAACAAAAGTCCATCCTATGGGAAAAACAACATAATGAAACATAGCACCAAAGACTCTCTTCAGGCCGTATGCCGGGCGGTGCTGGAGCTCTGGACCGCACGGTCATGAGGCTTTAGTCCACCTCAGCGATGTAGTTCAGGCCGGCCTGGTCTCGCAGTGTTGGAGTCTATTTACATAGTTCCAATAGCGGTGCATCTGGAGTGGTGGTGGAGTCCACTTTGGAGATCTTCTTGCAGGCGCTCAGGCTCCGGTGGGCAGCCAACCTGCAAACACGGAGGATGACCTTGGTAGATGAGGGCTTTCTTTGGAGGCGATGATGCTTTCCAATTCCCGATAGCTGAGCAGCTTCAGACTTGCCTCTCGTGCCTTAACTCCCCTCTCACAGGAGTCTCCTGGAGGGCCTTCCTGCCGGGCTGCCATGGGACCATGTGGCCTGTGTGGGCATCTCGTGGGCCGCGCGAAGGCGTCACTGAGGAACTGCCAACAGGGCCACAGCCAAATCGCTCATGCAGCCGCAAAGGGTGGTGTCTCAGGGTCTGAGAGCTCTCGCCGTTAGGATTCAGGTTCACATGCCTCCATCAGATGGTCTTTAGGTTACCAGTCTTCGTCTGTGACCTCCATGCGTCCCGGTGCATGTCGTGGAGTTGCTGCTGACGCATCTCTCCGGTTCGGATTCCCCTCTCACAGGAACTCCGTTGAGGCCCTTGCCCTTGGATTGCCACGTGACCGCGTGGGCTGTGCGGGCCTTTCGTAGGCTGCGCTGAGGGGTCGCCGCAGAACTCCCAACAGGGCCACGGCCAAGCCTTGTGTAACCCCAAGGTTGGATAGTCCAATGGTCGGGTATGCTCTTCTTCAGCAGGCTTCAGGTTTACGGGGACACACAGATGGTTCCTGGGAGGCTAGCCTCCCACGGCGCGAGGAGTGCCTCTTTGACCTCCGGATGTCTTGAGTGTTTGGATACACTCTGGTGGTGCGATGCTCCTTCGATGTTCTTGGTGATGATGCACCTGGATGATGAACATGATGATATTTGTTTATTTTACACTTGGGCAAACAGGCGGCGATCTCTTGTTGTAGGTGACTTCGTGGAAAGAGGAGGACTGGAGGGACTTCGTGGCCACTTACGGGTATCTTCTAGCAGGTGCACTTGTTAGACGTGATCTCATCGATGCCAAGCAGCCGGTGACAGGTGAGTGGATGGTCGCACTGTGAAGCGTGGGGCCTGGACGCAGATAGCGCTTGCTAGCGGCTTACGGTTGGTCCTCCCGCGAAGCTGTCTCCAGTGACATCTCTGCCCCCCGGTGGCTGGCTTGTGCTGATGAACACCTTCTCCAGTGCTGGCACGAATCCTCTGTCCTGTCGCTCTTCTCCTTTTCAATATTGCGCACCTGTGGTGGTTGTTTGTCTTGTGGTGTTGTGCCACTCTCCTTTCCTCCTTGGTGGAGTGGCGTCCTGCCACGCTCTTCTCCTTCACTAAGTGGCGTCCAGCCACGCTCTTCTCCTCCTTCCGATCAGGTTCCTCACGTGGATGTGGCGTCCTGCCACATGTCTCATGTTTGCGCCACATGGACATCTCGCTGGTCGTGTCCAGTTCTTGGGACGGTCTTTACTTTGCTGCTGACCTGTCGCAGGTCTGTCCTGTTGGTAGGACGTGCTCCTTCTCCTTGAGGACTTTTCGCTGGCCCCATCCCCTGCTCAGGGATTTACACGGTGCTCCTCTGCCAGGGTGGCAAGTTACCTCTTCGCTCGAGGGTGTTGTGCTTGTGCCTCGAGCCTGCGCCGTCGTGGCGCTTGATCCTGCCTCCGTTCAGGCATTCTTGGCAGGGTTGGTCACTTCGTGTGACGTGCTCCTTGCTCGCTGTGCGAATGTGGCATCTGGCCATGTGTCGCCTGTCGTCGGAGCACACGTTGCGTTGGCAGCTTGCCACGTGGAGTGTGCGACTCTCCTCTTGCCTGTCGGGTGTCACTGTCGACTCCGTCTTGAGGCAGTGTGAGGGATGACACTCTACTGTCTTTGGGCCACTGTGGGGCTTCGCTGAAATCGTGATGAGGATGCTCTCCTTGCTGCCTTCAGCAGTGCTTCTCCTCTGTGGAGAGATGTCACTCTCCTAGGCGCGTGCTCGTGCTGTCAGGTGCGCTGGTACAGACTTCGGGACACCTCAGACTCCTCGCTCTTGGTCCTTCTTCGGGGCGCCCTCTTCTCACACTTGGCGTGCTTGCTCTTCTGGCTTGCGGCGGTGCCTGTTCACCACTGGGATGGGTGGCGCAATTCCTTTGCCTGCTTTGGCGTTGGACAGCCAATGGGGGTTTCGCGTGCAGCACACGTTCTCTGTGCACCTCTGTGGAGTTTGGCTGCTTGTTGGTCTGACTGCTTGAATGCTGTCTTCTGGGGTTTCGTGCCTCTGGCTGTCGTGCCTCAGAGTCTCTCGCTGAGGTGCCTTGCACGAACACAAATGACTCTTCATGTTTTGAGGTGGAAACTGGCAGTACTTGCCTGCTTGGTTGCTTTTGGTTCCATTACCTTCGCTGGACCTTGCTGGGCCACTCGAAGCTTCTCTTTGCTGGGCTAACTTTGTACTTCTTGGGTCCCTGCTGGCGGTCTCTTCTTTTTGGCTAATGCCCCTTGAGTGTTCACTGGCAGATTGTAGCTCGGGCTGCTCTCCTCCTCTTCTCCTTGGGTGTTGTCTTTCCATAGACTTCGCTGCTTTGACTTTCTGCTCTGTTAAGTGTCACCAATTTGGCTGGGGCAGCTTTGGACTTTGCAGGGCTCTCTCAGGGGTTTAACAGTCTCTCCCCTTTGTCCTAAAGCAGGGCATATCAAACAGGGACGTTGCAGGCTGTGCTTTCCTTTACTTTGTCCAGCGCAGCCGAGGCTCTCATGCTGTGTACACTTTTTATGTGGGGCTTACTTCTTTTTGGCTAGGCTGCTTGGGGCTTTCTGTCTCTTTGGGGCTGTGCTGAGTCTTTCACACTGGACTTTGCATGGCTGTATGTGGCTCCACAGTCTTGGCTTTGGCTGTACTCCAGGCAGTCCTCTTGGCAGGGGCTCTGTGCGGGGGTTAGCAGTCCCTTGGGCCTTCATCTGCCGTCAGTCATTCGGGTCAGAGGCCTGAGTCTGTGGCCTGGGTCCGAGATTACTCTTCCCTTAATTCAGCCACTCCAGGCAGTGTTAGATAGCACCGCAGGGCTGCTCTCACAGTGTCTGTATGTCTTGCTAAACTTGCAGGGGGAATTGCAGGCTCATTATGATGTGGGCAGTTATCTGTTTCCACAATCCCCACACGAGGCGGCATACGAGGCACTGGCTCCTGTCAATTTAGTTCGAAAGGGGCTGCAGCCGCTTTCCACACATTTCCGGTTGTTCATGGCTTTCCACCAGTCAGGCTGCTGTGGGTGATAAAACAAGGCGAGCAGGGCTCTTCATAACGTTTTGCAGCAAAGCGGTTTATCACGCATTTCATCCCCTTCTGGGCTGCCTCTCACAGTTTGCTCCTATGAATGTGGTGCACTCAGGCGACCGCTTGGTGGCGCTAGAGTCGCTTTAGGAGGCCGCAGCAGGTATCAGGACGCTGCGGTCCTCATAGTGACCTGAAGTTGCCGGTTCCACACTGCGGGTGCGAGCCGCAGCACCTCTTCGCCGTGATAGATGGCAGCCAGCTGGGCAGTGAGGATCGCACTGCAGGCGCGGCAAGGGGCGGTCTATTCTCAAAGTTAGACTTGTTCGGGCACATGAGGTAAGTGGTGCTGCCACTTCAAATAGAGGCCACGGCAGCCTTCCTAGCGCTGCGGGCCATGCGTATATTGGCGGGCTCTAGCAGTCGCTGCATGGGGGTCTTGCTCATGCTGGATGCCCTTGGACTGATCCATGCTCCTCCTTGGTGAGGAGCAGGGCACTGTAGGTATGGTGTGATTTGCCGCTTGTCTTCTCAGTCTCCAGCAGCTTCCCGGGGGAACTAGAAATGTCGGTGCGGGGGAAGTGTTGGTGCGGCCTTGGCCTCTAGGCCTGACACCCTGTCTTGAGGGCGGGCGCTGAGTTTTGCTGCTGGCCTCCACTTCAAGCAGCAGGACGTTGCTCTTCCAGACCCCAGCACCTCTTCCCCGGGGCAGACGGCAGCAGGCTTGAACAGTGGGCAGATGCACAACAGGTTGCAGTGAAAAGTCTCATGGTTTCGGGTATGCAGGAGCTGCTCTGGCACGCCAGGTGCAGTCGGCTTAGTTGGAGAGGGCCCTTCTCAATTCTTTTCTCGCTGGGACAGCTTACTAGTACAGCATTATGTAGGGGACATGACAGAGTGTGGGCCTTATATTATTTGCGCTTCTCACCAGTTCTCTCAGTAGGATGGCAGCTGGGCTTCCGACTGTAGGAGAACGGTCCCTTCAACCGTACAAACAGTGGCAAAACGGCAGCCAGCAGATACGCGGGGTCAGACCCGCTCGTCGCCATTGTAGTGTTGTGGGCCCTGGGCCCACATGCTACCAATAATGAACACGGTGTGCTAGGGTACTGGAACTGGCCCAGGCAGGGCACGTGCGCCCGGCCCCTTTTATTAGCAGGGTCACCTGACCAGTGACGCCTGTGATGGGTGGGTGTACAGTGTGGGTTGACACAGGCAGAATACTAGAACGTGTCCAACAGGACACTACAACCACCTGGGTCAGTTCCCAGACCTGAAGCCACCTCGAGCCGCCTTCTCAATTCACTTCATTCACTTACAATCTTACAACAAATCCCCTTGAAATGTAAATGTGGCAGCCATGTAGACGTTTTCCAATACACTACTACTTGAAAGAGGAACGTTCATAAAAAAAGGAAGAACGATTCTCTTGGATATCACAGGAACAGTTGTAATAAAGAACCGTGTCTTAAGCTTTTTTGTGTCGTTAGTGTTTGCAAGCATAGTGTACATTTTACATATTACACAGAACGGTTTTGAGTTGTGCAAGAACCCGTATTTATTTCTAAAGTTTAAAAAAAGCTAAGAGTCGTATTCTCGAAAAAGACACGCGTTACTCGAAAAGAACCTCTTTACCCATTAAAGAGCGTTAGGTTGCTTATTTTTTCCTATGTTCGTCACCATTTGATTTACACGTCGCTGTGACAGTCCGTCTTCTCTTTCAAGAGCATTTTCTATGATTGTAGTATAGCCCCCCTACCGGCTTCCGTCCGCAGACTCCCGCCTTCCAGATTCTACCCTTTTGCCTTCGGCTTTAGGAGCATCAGAGTCTCAGCCTGGGACCGGAACTGGTTACAGGTTCGCTTACTGTGCTGAGCTGCTTAGGGTAGCGCCGGGAGGAGTGGCTGGGGGCGGGTATGTGGTGTCAGACGCACTGCCAGTGATAGCCTCAGCATGCACTGTCGGTTGTAGGGAGGGTTGAAAGAAGGGCGTAGAGCTGTGTACCTTATATAAAGCCATAGTGCAAGTTACTGACCAACATTTGTTTACTGCTATAAATCGCGTTTGGAAAAAATGATCAGCTTGAAGGGAAAATTCACATCTTTAGCACAACTGCTTATTATTCAGACGAGATCCCCCCCATTATATCCAACTTATTTCCTCCGGTATTATCACAGCTCGCTAAGGATGGTGTTTCACTCCCGAAACGTGCCAGTGGTCGAATAAAATACACTCTCTTTGTGCCATCTCGCTCTCTTGTCTTGCAAAATGCCTCTGTGTATTTCTCTGAAGCTACTAGTCACTGCTACTCGCAGGTGCAAACTCGTTCTTAACGTAATCCAATCATGCCTTTATCTCTATAGCCAAACTGTGCCTTTGAAGAACTGCTTCAAAATCTTTCCTCACACCCCTCACTTGCTCCAAACTGTGTTAGATAGTGCCATAGTTAATCGTGAATCTACCAAATTATTTAAAAGTGTATTATAGGAACTCCCCCATTTTCTATTTTGTTACCTGCTATTCTTATTACGAGATGGCTCAATTGAAAGCCACCTGTTTACTCTGCACTTAACCCAGTGCTACTGGAATTATGCGGCAGGGAAGGGCCAAATTATGCAGCAATGTTGACTAAATTATGTGGCAAAAGGCCAAATTATGCGGCATAATGTGGCACAATTTGTGATCGTATTTCTTCATTATTTTGTCATGGTTACTCTGTCTGGGCAAAGATTTCACCTCCCCAGTACCTGTATAACAACCAAATGCAAAAATAAACAACTGAAAGATGACTAGTCAACTATTGCAAAGGTCATTCGACTGTGCGGGACCATGTTGCCCCGTTTTGAATAACTTTTTATCCGTTTCAACTAAAAACAATTTTGTTTGTTAAAATCTGCAGATTATGCAGCAGATGGTGGATTATGTGGCAAATCCATAACTTTGTGATAAATGCTGCGGAAACAGAATCGTATGATTCCACTGTCCCTGACTTAACCTACCTAAAAAATCAGACATTTTGTTCTAAAGTATTATCCTAGGCCACACTTGAGTTTTTCAGATTATTCTCCAAGGATCACCCTTTACTTGTTCTAGAAATCTCCATCAGGATCACCCCATACTAGTTCTGGTAATGTATTGTCATTTTAATATTTGTATATCGTTTTCTGTATCCTTTGCGGAGTTTTGAGCGTTTTTTGGGTATGGTGTGCAAGCGTTCCAAATATGCCACGCTATCCTGTTTTAATTTTTTTACTAACTGTCCCACACATGACCATGTTTGTAGAGAATATCGACTGAACACTGCGGCAAGCTTTCTTTCGTTCCAGTGCAGGATTAGTTAGCAGGCATTATCAGATGATGCTCTGCAAAAGTTGCATTTAATTTCTCTTATTTCTAAGTTGTCAATTAAGGAGTTCTGTGTAACACTGTTGGTGCAAGATTGTAACCCTACTTCTGTGTTTATGGAATGTCCCGGTTTTTGGTAGTTAAAATGTAGTCACCATATTTTTGGGTTGTTTGGTTCATAACTTATGTAGCACTTCATAACCGTGGCAAAGTTGTGAAGCACTTTGATATGTAGAGTGCAATTGGAGATTATGTTTGAAAAGGTGTTGTTTGTAGTTTGTCTTATATGGGACATGTTAGGTGAGATTTAAGCAACATGATAAAAGAAGGTCAAACTGATCTCGATGCACATAACCACGGATGTCGCAGAGTGTGTGAGAAATAGATGTTGTGCGTACAGGCTCCTACCAACTTTAGAGTGGACAATTTCAAATGTAGAATCTTCTATTTATGTGCATTGGTTGACTTGGCTGTGTTTATGAAGTTTATTCAGTTTCATCATGCGACTCAAGTAGTTGGCAATGGTGTTAACCCACAGGTTAAGTGTTTTTTGGAATCCAACCAGGCGCAACAGAGGACCAGACAACTGGTGGCACTCAGGAGAACGAGGCATGAGGGGAGGAGACGGAGTTTCCAGGCCCAAACAAGGGAATGTCCGTTGGAAGGTGCCCATAACCCTCTGCCCTTTTATCATGGAGACGAACAGAGAGGAGGGGGCTCAGTGCAGAGAATGTCTATTCCATGGCATTTGTACAATTAAATGAGGCAGTTCTGGATGAACAAGTTATTTACCTTTGGTACAATTTTTCGGGTGCATACTCCTTATACATACTGCTCCTACACTTACCTCTCTCACCAGTGCTACACCTAACCCGTCAACTCCACAGTAGTTCCAAGTAGTGCCGTAAGGCTTGGAACCCCATACACGATGACACAGAAGAATATTAAATACCACCCCATGTGCTGATGGCAGCTCCTGTCATTCCTTTCACGTCTTCAGACATAATTAAGAGACCAGCGTAATCATTTATACATGACAATGTACACCAGACCTAACTTAAGCAACAAGTTGCAAGACCACTGCTCAGACTGGAGAGACATTACAAAAACAGAAGAGAATGGTACACTGGAAAGATTAGAATATGGTAGGTATTTCTCACATCACTCCAGTTTGGAGAGATAAGATGATCAATACCAGTGGCCTCAACAAATGGTACACAACCAAGGCCAACTTCCACAAGTGCTTGACAGACATCGCCAACTGGATGAAGAACACCTGCCCGAAGCTCAGCTTCGATAAGACGGAGGTACTGATTTTCTGAAACAAAAGCTCCCCATGGGATGCATCCTGGTGCGCCTCAGAACTATGACCTACTCCTACCCCCACTGACCATGATAGGAACCTAGGCATCATTCTGGACAACAAGCTAACCATGATGAAACAGGTCAACTCCTTCTCCTCCTGCTTCTTCATCCTGCAAAGTCATGGAACAAGCTACCCTTTCATCTACAGACCTCCCCATCTCGTTCAGAGTTCCAAAAGTCCCTGAAGACCTGGCTATTCGGATAATCATCTGGAAGCGCCTGGATACCCTCATGGATGACCAGCGGTTTACAAATCTACTGATTGATTGTTTGATTATAGCCCACCACAAACTATACTTTGGAACTATCCAAAATTCTTTGGCTTTAGTGTGGCTTTTGGTCTAAAAATGTACATCTGAACAAAAATGATCCCGCCATTTTTGGAATGCGACAAGAACATGTTTTCAGACTGGGAAAGTGATTTAAATATGCTCAAAGTGAAAAGTCTCAGCCTGATATCTATAATACTAGACTTCAACTTCCTCTTATTGAGTAAAAGTTTCTCTTAAGAATGTATTAGACCTCATGAAGAACAGATCCTAAACCCTAAGGATGTATTTCTGTGTTGAATTTGCAATCAAAATAATGGCAGTTGGTTACAGATCTTTATCTGATCTGCTGACAGTTGCTGAGGATTGGTGCAGTGGACTTAAGAACAGAAAATAAATATTGGGTTTCAGCCGAAAACTTAATTGCTGATTCTGAATTATTACCTCAAAGTACTACCAAGAAGTGTAGCCCACGGTGGATCACAAAAAGCATCAACACTATCAATCCTCAAATTTGAAAAATAAATAAAGGCTTACATTTGAAGACTGCTTAAGCAGTCTTTTCATTCTGGCTTCTCTAGAAAGACAGCGTTCTGATGAAAAGTCAACTATGACAGAGGTGGTCAAGTTCATAAACAATTATAAACTTCTGGGTCACCACTTGATGCCTTTCCAACTCAAATGTTTAAACGAATAGTAAAACTGGTTATTACTCCTATTGTAACTAACGCAATGAATGTTTCCATAATCCCAGGGAATGTTCCTACCATTCTGAAAAATGAACTTGTCACTGTCCTGGTAGAAAGAACAAAGCAGAGGCTAACCCACCTGCCCTCTACAACTACAGGACAATTTCATACCTTCCTTATCTCGCCGAACGTGGAACAAGTGATAAGAAGCACATTTTTGACTGGATTGGATGACCACAAGGCATACGTGCACATCCCTCACAGTATAGTTTCTTACTACTGCAATTATTGACCATGTTCAGATCATGGCAGGTGAAAGCAGTGCCTGATACTGTTAGATCTATCATTGCCCATGAAATTGTCATCCACAAGATTCTACATAACAGGCTGCTAAAGTGGGGGCTGAAGGGCTGTTGTGTTTGGCTTGACTTGGTCTGGGCCAGAAGTCATCCAAATGGAACAGTTTAAGCTGAGGTATTCCATAAGGATCATTTCTGTCTCTCCTGTGCTTTAGTATTTACCTTTTGTCCTTTGAAGATACTTATAACTCATATCATTCTGTTATGTAACTGCTTATGTGGTACCTCTTCCCCCTCCACACCTTGCTAGTTTCAGAATGTCCCCAGGTTTGCCACTTGAATATTACTGCATACCCCTCAATTCCTGTCCTTTGGAGGAAAAACTTCTTTTGCATCAGTTCCTGTTTTCTTTAGATATATTTTCAGTGTTTTTGGACTGTAATTAGAGTGCTTCTGCTCGGCCTAAGAATTTAATCTAGAGTGGTGGCATCATATCGGCCAGTTTAATGCCTTAGTAGACTATTACATTCACTGCAGCGTCGTCCCAGGTTTGAATCACTGTGGGTCCACTCAGGTTTTCATCCCTTATTAAAATCAGTTGGGTAACAATAAACATATAATTACGAATGGCAACAATATTCTTCAGGGACAGATCTGTACTCCTCAAACAAACTGTGCCAGTAAGTCACTTGCATTATAGGAATTGAATAAGAGCTAAAGTGTTAATAGGCTGTACGCAAGTTTTCACAACAACCACATCCAGAAATTCACAAGGATAGCCAAAGTCTCTCTGACATATCTTTTGGCTATAATTGTGTTAGCTTTGCTTAGCACATGTTGTGCACCTGCAGTCCTCTGCAGAAGCGCCACAGTATCTGAAGCTAGTCACACCTCGCCACAGCAATAACTAACTAGGAGTCTCTGTATAGAAAATATTAGCAGGAAGGTATGTATGGGGGAAAAGAGGAATGGGAAGGAGAAATGCAAGCTGAGTGTCACCAGGCGGTTGCACTCGGGAAGGATTCAGCTGCCAAATTGAAGTGGGACATAGCTCTGATTGTTTTTAGGATGATGTCACCACTGTACAGATGAGCTGTTGGCAACATGAGAGTTGTGTTTTTTAGCCGTCACAGCCATCTTGTGTTTTCTTTTTTAGCCGTCGCAGCCATCTTGTGTTTTCCTGCTACTCTCGTGAGACGATGCACCTCTGTGGGTGGGTGGTACATCTGAGACTGTTGACAATAAAAGAGAGCATATGCTTCACTTTCTGCAGTATGCATGACTCCATTTTGTGTTTGACTCCAGTATGCCATCTTGATTAAATGCTGGTCATCTGGATAGATGCATGAATTGTCACTGGGCCCAGGGTCTGTTGCCTTATTCAAGAGATTAAGGAAAATGGCTGTAATAATTTCCTGATCTGAACAAGGTTTACTAACCTAATCCCTAGCAGTCCTGACAGCATAAGGATTAATACTTAATGAGATGCAAGAGGGTTAAAGAACTAAAAATTACAATGCAAAATAGTTTAAGATTGTAACTTAGTTTGTCTGGACTTAGAGTTTTAAAGATAGTAAAATGTATGAAGTATACACTAGTGAATCTTAAAACTCAATAAAGAAATTAAAAAGAAAAAAGTATACACTGAAATGTCTGTGGCTGAAAGGTAACTTTTATAGGGCTATGTTCTTGAGGGTTTATCATTAGTGCCAGTAATTATGAGTAGTTGTAAAAAATGTTCTGAAAAGTGAATGTTCTAAGTGCCTTCATTAGGCCTTATCAGGAGCTCAAGTTGAACCAACCTTGAAGTGATGAAAAAGCTGCAGTCATGAATAAGCATATAACAATAGGAGAGGAAGGGAAAATAAAGGACACTCCTACTCCCCTCAAACTAAGTCAAATAAACAACAAAGGAGTGTAACACTAAAGAGAAGAGCGCTCATGTATCCTTCTTCACTGTAGCGTTTTGCTAATAGAAAAAACCTCTTTAGGTTTTTCAGAAAGCCCTCATTCACTTCAAATACTGGTCCTGATGAATGCCTGACGATTTGTCACTCAAAGGCAGAAACATGTTGACCTACACCTGGGGATAAACTTGGACTTTTACTTTGGTCCTTTATCCTACACTTGCTTTTAACTAAGTCTAATTGGCAAAATAAATAAAAGATTTTTTTGACACAAGTTGGACTTTTTTAACATTCACTTATTTCACTCTTCACCAATCACTTAACCAGCTCCGCAGTAACACTGGCGTTGTAGCACACTAGGGTGGCATTCGGCCACTCTGGTGGGGCCCGATGATGAAGCATGTCACCAACTAGGTTGGTGAGTGAGGGCTTTCTGAAAAACCTAAAGAGGTTTTTTCTATTAGCAAAACGCTACAGTGAAGAAGGATACATGAGTGCTCTTCTCTTTAGTGTTACACTCCTTTGTTGTTTATTTGTCATGAATAAGCATTCAAAAATGCATTAGGTTTCGCCTTTGGGATTAATAATAAGCTGTTTTTTGTTGTAAAGTTGTAGCTTGCTGAATAGTTGCACAATATAAGTTACAGAAAGTCTGTTAAAGTGTTATGACTTGTTTATGTATAAAAAGGCAATATATTGTGCTGTTACTAGTGGTATAGCGCGGGTAAGTAATAGCAACATTTTGAAAAATGAAAGAGGGAAATAATAGAATTAACTGATGTATAGCAATATTATGTGTTTAGAGGAGTTCTGACAACTTTTGGGCCCAGTGCCACTGCACCTGCTGCACCATTCAAACCGTGCCCCCTAGTGCCCGGAAGATAACTGCATTTGTGACTGCCTGTTTAGTAGTCAAATGTAGCTATATTATGAGTTTAGAGTAGTTCTGACAACTTTTGGATCCAGTGCTATGTTTATCACAACATTTAGAATTTGATTATAGTAACCAAAGATTAAGTTGAAAAAATCAATCTGATAATGCCTACAAAGTGCAAAGAAAGGTTCTGAGGCATAAATAGGAAAATCCACAAACGTTCTAAGGATAAAGCATCTGCTTTACACAACTAAGAAATAAAAAGAAAGCATTCCAGCACACTGTTAGAAGCTGTCTGCCTTTTCTGTGGGAAGAGATCTTATCTTGATAGTGAATGGGGCATAAACAGTGTGAACAGCTTTAGTAGAAATATCGTAAATGCGTGCAGCCAGAATTTCGGCATTGGGAACTGATAAGAACTCACTTTAAGATATATTAAATACAAGAGATATCACAAGCACAGCTCAAGCGCTGTGCAGGCAGAAACCTAAAAAGGGTAATCAGAAACCAAAGCAGGGGAAGCTACTGCTGGATTGAGTCTTTTTTTATAAACAATCACTGATGGTGTCTGAAGAGCGTTTGTCTTTTGAACAGATCTTTGAAGGCTTGCAATAAAGAGCATAGAAGATTAAGAAAATACTGGAAATAGGAAAAGGCGCTGCCAAATCTGGATGCAGGATGTTGGGGTTTCGGGTTGGAGAAGCTGTGTGTTTCAGTTTCCTCTTCAGTGCATTTGGTCCCACTGTATAGCTTCTCTTATGTTCCAGGCATAGCAAATATAGTCCTCTCCTTTGAAAGCTGTTCAGGACTTTGTGGATTTCTTTAACTTGTTTCACCCTGAGTCTTTTGACCTTGAACTGGCAAATCTTTTCATCCTTTTTTGCTAGAGGGTGTAGGACCAACCTCTACTTTTCAGGGATACATTGTACAAAGTTCACCGCTGTAGTTGGCTCCTACGTGTACAGCACTGAAGCGGAAGTATCCACTTTTCTGGGATAGGCCTTGGAGCAGTCAGTCCTGCCCTGGATATAATTTGGAGTCCTACAGGGACGCCTCCAAGTATAAAGCTGTTAATTTTGCAAAAGGTAGTTGGACAGAAAAACTGGTGAGCTGTCATGCAATCCAGGTATTCAACTTGCTGGCATGCTCATCCATATACTCGAAATACAATTAATTTAACACAAGATTTTAAAGAAAAAAGTTTAGACTTCTACAGAGTAGGCAATTCTTTTTAAAGTATACAGGTAAACATGTTCATGTATTAATCGAACAGTCCACAATATAGTAATTCAACAGCCTTTATATATACATATATATTACACTAGTGGCGTTAATGCCAGTGCAGTTATGGTTAGGTCAGCGTTTCCATAGGAATGGTATTTATTATTTTATTGGTGCCTTTAGAATCTGCATAAAAGGTTCCAGATTAGACATACAACCACTTTGGGTTCTTAATGGCATGTTTCATGTAGATCTGTCTCGTGGGGGCTGAGAAAATGTGGGTGCCCCCAAAAGTGCCATTTCCCATTGTAAGTCCAATAGTATTCTTTGCTTTACAATACAAAAAAAGCTGAAAGGTATTACAGCAAATTTGACATGAAGGTAGAACTTTACTCAAGGGTGTAAATCTGGTCCGTAAATTTTGAGCAATTTAAAATGTAAAAAGATGCTTGGGCATGAAGAGTTTATATTTTAGACATAGCTGGACCATCGGTTTGTGAATCTACATAGGATTCGCGACTCCTTTTAAAAGAAGTAACAAAAAAATGTACCCCATTGGACTAGGAAACTATTTCTCTTTTCGTGCATTGCTGATTTGCGAATCCACCTCTGGGCTCGCAAATTCTCTGTGTTGTGATTGGCTGGCTGTTGCAGAAACATTTTTGTTTTGGCAGCCATTAATCACCAGGGTGCACTGAACACTGTCTTTGGAAAAATGAAAAGAAAAAGGGCATAAGTGGTAGGGTAACACCTTCCTGATCCTCAGACTCACGTGGTGGGGGAGGGGGCATGGATTCCAAAGGGACTCCTGGAATTAAAATAATCAAATACATTATTTTTTGTTGTGGAAATCGTGTACCCTATGCAAGAGTTGCAGATCTCAGACCCTCCTGGGTACCATGAACCATTCTGGGCCACAGGATTCACAAAATCCAGCATAGGATTTGCAAATCCCGCTAATAATTGAAAAAAGTATTTAGAGGCCTAACCCTGCGCTTGGCCAAATGCAGGTGGTCTGTAGATGTCTGGCTGCAGTCCAGGCCCTCGGTCAACACCAGCAGTGCATGGCTGAAGGCTATGCACAGCAGAGCTTGGCCGCCCATCGAAAGTTTGGTGCGTGGCCGGGGAAAAGGCCACGCCCTGTGACCAAACCCGCTGCACGTGGCTGAAGACTGTGCACAGTGGGAGTTGACTGTCAGTTGAGAGTTGGGTGAGAGGCCGACCCGAAGGCAAACACCTGCTGCTCATTGTTGAAGGCTGCGGGTTTTGGCCAGAGTGGGTATCCTTAAGTGAGGACCCGGAGCCAACCCCACTGTATTCGGCCAAAGGCTATGAGCATTAGGAATTGGCTGCCTGTGGTGGTTGGGATCAGGGCCTAGCTCGAGGCCTAGACCTGCAGCATACCTGTTCGACGCACAGCCAAAGTCCATGTGCTGCGGGTGTTGGGAACCCCTGTGAGTTTGGTGCAGTGCCTTTCCGGAGGCCAGGCCCTGTGGCCAACTCCCCAGCTGAGCACAGGCTATATGCGCAGTTGGGCGGAAACAACCATTACAACGCAGTCATTACAACGCACTACCTTTACAACACAGTCATTACAACGCAGTTGCCTTTACATCGCATGCCAACCCAATGCTTGTCACTACAACGCATGTCACTACAACGCATGCCATTACAACAAATACCATTACAACGCATGCCATTACAACGCATTATAAGGTAAGTAATGGGGATTTTTTAGTTTAAGGGTGGGTATGGGTTTTGGGGTACATGGGGATAGTATTTTTACCCCTACACGATCCAACACTTACCCTACTGTTGCACTCACTGGAGTGGGAATAGTAATTTTTACCCCAACACTATCCAACACTTACCCTACTGTTGCACTCACTGGAGTGGGAATAGTAATTTTTACCCTACACTATCCAACACTTACCCTACTCTTGCCCTAAAAGTATTATGCGTTGTAATGGTATGCGTTGTAATGGTATGCATTGTAATGGAATGCGTTGTAAATGTAGTTTCTAAAAATGTGTTGTGATGGCATGCGTTGTAAAATCCTGCGTTGTAATGGATGCTGTGATGTAAAAACCGCGTTGTAAAGGCATGCGTTGTAATTGTTTGCGTTGTAACGTCCTATATTCGCAGT
Organism: Calotriton arnoldi; assembly: GCA_963921515.1. NCBI lineage: Eukaryota > Metazoa > Chordata > Amphibia > Caudata > Salamandridae > Calotriton > Calotriton arnoldi. Next base: position 1,114,110 of record CAWUFW010001310.1, read on the forward strand.
TGGGGTTGGCTGCAGAGGGAGTGATTGGTGCTGGGCCTGGTCAGAGGCTGATGCATGACTGATCACCTTTTGCATTTTGTAAGGCTTTAACACCTTTTCTTTAGCTCTCTCAATATGTGTTGTTGGGTCACATTTATTTTCACCAGCATGACATAAACGTATTCAATAAAAAGTTACGAAGGAAAAGTTAATTCAGTGCTTTGAGGGTAATGAGGTGCAAGTAACAACATTTTGATTTCTAAGAATCATGAATTCTTTAAACCTCATTTTGTTTAGTTAGTAGAAAAATGAAATCTCTGTGTTAGGGCTTGGTTACAGGTCTGTTGAGCTGTCTGTCGCAGACCTATTGTTTCCCGTACATATTCTTAGAGAGAGCTTTGAGTCAGCATCATGCTTATTAATCAATTCGATGGCTTTGCTGTCTGTCCTAGATCTCTGCTCTTTGATTAATTGCTTTCCTCCATATTCCTGTGTTTGTCCCACCCATTGGCATTTAAGTCTCAGTGTTCTGACTGGATGAGTTGTATTTATGTGCTTTCCTCCCACACCTTCTTGTGGTTCCCCCATTCATCTTTTCACCTGCCCCCTGCAAGCTATCTATTTTCTAACCTTTCTTCCCTCCTTTTCCGTTGGTCTCCATGCCGTGAGCTCTCCCGATTTTTTTTTTTTTCTTCTAATGCGGGGCTGACAAGTGCAAAGTGCTTATGTGCCAATCACTAGCATTATTGAGCTCCCACACACTTTCTTTTTAACTGTTAATTGACTGTTCTATGTATGTTTGTATATGTTACTTCTATAGCTTTAATCTAGCCAAAGGCAGAGGAGCCCTGACATGGTCAAAGGCAAGGTAATGTCAGTAAGTAATAGGAGGGGAAGGGAGGTTTAGTTGTGGACAGTTAATGCATTGGCATGTAGTGTTCTGTAAAGACGCAGGTATTAAACTCTTTCCTAAATTGGAGTAGCATTGGGATGGTCCTGATGGATACAGAATGTTGTTCTAGATCCTGGGTGCATAAATGGAGAGGCCTTTTGTCGTCTTTTTTTTAAACATATTACTCTTCATTCTGATGGTGTCCTGGCTGAAAGTGTACTGAGACCCACCAGTGATGGTGAGAATGTCTGCAAGGTAAGCAGGAGTGCTGGCTGTGATTGCTTTGTAAATGATGCAGCTGGTTTTGAAGATGGTGCTTGCTGGCATGATGAGTCAATGAAGTTCCATCAGGATGGGGGTGATGTGATCATATTTATACAGACCATGGATGAGACATGCTGTGGGTTGTATGTTGACCCTAATGATGCCAGTTGAGTGTAGGAGGCTGTGGAGTAGGGCATTACCACAATCCAGATGCGAAAGTATGAGGTCTTAAACAGCATTTCTGAAGTCACTTTCTGGAAGAAACAGGTTCTCTTTTTTTTAAGAGAGACCTGGTAACAGGCCGTCTTTGTTTTTTGGCAATATTTTCTGTGAGGGAGATGAAAGTGGTTTGGCATTCTGTGAGAGTTAGTATTTGAAGCAGTCAAGGTTCATGCCATTTTGCTAGGTTTTACTGTAGCTTGTTTGTTGTTCCTAGGAAATAGGCCGATTTTCCGTCTTTGTTGGGTAGAGCTACAGGTAGGCAGTAGTTCTAATATGGTAGGCAGTTCTAACAAAGTAATTGGCCATGTTCGAATAGTAAATGCCAAAATGGCTGGAAGTGCATTGCTGTTCTTGCTCATGCATCGGCTGCCATTATAGGGTGGCTTTTTTTTTAAAAACCCAGTTAAAGTTTGTTGCCCATGTATGCACATGTGTCGTAGCTCGTGTTGCCAAACTGGCTAATGCATCACATTAGCTAAAGCCAGTGCAGACAAGCATTACTAAATCCAATTGCTCATCCTTTTACAGCTGAAAACTACAGGCTTTGGCAGCACTTGTTTTTCTTTTGCTTTTTACAGGTAGTCAGGATCCAGTGGGAGAATGATGATAGACTGTTCAAGTTATTGTAGTCCCATGCAACCCCACTTGACATACCTGTTGGTGTGGTGTACGTGCTTTCTCGGTTACAAACAGTCTCGTAAAGGGATCAGGGATGAAGTGGTAATTCAAACCCAATTTCGTTCTTTAGAGTAGCACACACAAGTACTGCACTAAGAAAAGACACTATATATATTTAAAAGTGTTTATTTCAACAGTCTCATTCTGTTGCTTAGTATATGAGTAATCACCACACAGAGAATAATTAGAACAGCACTAATGCATATCACTAATAGTGATAATAATATGAAATTTCTCATGAGTGATGTTTCCAGCAACCTAACACCCTAAAAACTGCTTCTGTGTGCTATACTATGAAAGCATGGAGCAGTCAACTTAGCTCTAGAGTTTCCTGGGATTCAGCGCACTGCATATCTGTTCACAGCGGAGCAGCTGTGATAATCATACTTCACCTGGGAGGGAGTGTTCCCTTATAAGGAAAACACACATCAGCTGGGCTAAGCTTCACTCCTCTCTGTATCTGTTCTCATCAGAGGAATGGATGCTGAGGCAATACGTTAGTGTGGCAGGACCTCTGGCAATAACCTTGGGTGAAGACCTCTCTGCCTCGGTGGTCAATTCATGGGTTTATATTGGGTTGGCCACTGCCTTTTACCCTACAATGGGGGATTTTCCACTTGGACCATGATATAACCGGTATGAACCAGCATGATGAAAATACGTCAACTAGGACTACATGTTTATTTTGCACATTCGCTGTCAGACCTTGAAATGTAGATATCAGGAAACTTGTAGCAGACTTGTATCGCCTTAGATTTTATCAAAGTCATTGTTTGGATGAATTGAGACTTTCACTAATTCCGCGAAAGCTAATGGCATGCGGCATATGGGGCCAAAGAGAGACAGGCTAACTTAACATGCTAAAATGGAGTCAGACTTTGGGAACCTTACGACAAGGTCTGTGACTTAGTCTTCAAAATTCAGCAGAGCAGTCAGCCGATGGATGCAACAAAATGGGTGCAGACAAGTTAATTTGGTTTTGTGATGAATTAAAGGATTGTTTATTATTTGTTTGCAATTTTTTAATTTTTGTGATTGCCTCCTTTAATTTTTTTACATGATAGACATAGGCTCTTAAAGCAACACTTTAATCTGTGACTCTGGTTTGACCAAGGATATGTTTTCCTGCTTTCGGCCTCTGCTTTTAACACTTTTTATAGGCAACCTTGATATCTAGCATCTTTGCTTTAAAAGGTCTTCTGCATACTTCATAGCAGCATCCTTTGCCCTGGTTACAATGAATGTCAAAGCCGGACTCAGTTAGATGCTCTGATTCTCTGCTATTAAGATGCAACGGTTGATGTATGGCTGCACAGTTTCTTTTCCCAGTACTTCTATATAAAGTATTATGGCAATTGGCAGATTAAAATGAGTGTTCTTTTTGTGAGTAAGCAAGTACTGGTATTTTCTTTCTCTTTCTAGTTGAGTTTGGCAAAGTCACTTGAGGTTGATTATTGTTTTGACATTTCACCATGAGGGAGCACTGCGATAGGAAGGTGGTAATACTTCAGTTAATTAGTGGCAATCATAATTACTGGCAGCACATGTCCCCTGTGTCACTTAAATTCCGTCTACAGCACCTTAGGTAATGGACTTGTTTTTGCTTTGTAAGAGGCAAGTGAGTATGATTGCATCCATGATGAAGACTCTCTGGAGTGTAAGGTCAGACCTGTATTTTGGATAGTGAGCATTAGCAGGAAAATGACAGAAGCATTTCAATATGTAAAGCGTGGATATAAAAGTTATGACTAAATCCTACCTTTTTCTCAGGCCCTTTGTCTGCTCCAGTGCACTTCATTCTGTTAGGTTCCTAAGAACCCATCCACCTTGCAGTAATTTATTGGCCCCTGCATTATCCTCTTGATCATTCTCAAGGTTTAGCCATCTCATTTAGAGTGGTAGACTGGAATTTCGAGATTGCATGAAAGTCAGGTCTTTCCTTTCCTACCTTTGGGAATTACTTATGTGATTGCAGAATAATATCTTAAATCTGTAAGTGGGCTTAAAAGAAGGTACCAGGAGAGATGAAGATCTTTAATGATTATACCAAGGATTCTAGAGGAGTCCTGATTTTCTTTTTTTTCTTTTTATTATTATAATTGAAGTACTTCTCTCATAATCTCTCCACAGACAGCTGAGCATTTTACAAAGAACCGAAGAGCATCCAGTTACCAATAAAAGAACAGTCTGGTTTTGACTTTTTTAAATGTTTAATCCGCAATCAGCACTGGTGATTTTAGCTACAGTAGCCCTGCTTTGTTAGGTATTGACCTCTTATTATACCAATTGCTTAACTACACGCACATAACACTGTGTAGATCTGCAACAGAGAGATGGGAAAACTGGCTTCTTTTGCGATATTAAGGGGTTTATCGTGGTTGGCATCACTGTCTTTTCTTATGTATTTCAATGATATCAACATTCCAAAGCAAGCAATGATGATCATGTTCTGCTCTGTTTATTGGTTGATTATATTGTAAGAGGAATGGTTGAGCGGAATGAAAACGTCTCTAAAAAAGTGTATCCTACTTAGATATACTTTATTGGATGACACGATTCCTCTTAGATTGCTTTGTAAAGTTTCAGCTTTTAGATTAGGTGACAACAATGTGTATCTAATCTCATCTGATGGGTTGGAGAGGAGGCATTATTGAAAATATGGTCGCTTGGGAAAAATCTTTTCAAATTTCATTTTTCTTTCATACAGAAAATGAGACTGAAGGAGGTGGAGCGAACAGCTGTTCAGGTGTGGAGTCCATCAGCTCACCATCCAGTTTATTTGGCTACAGGTATCCCCTTTCTTCTACAACTATTTCTTATGCTACTTTAATTTGTCAGGCTTCCATGCACTTACGCAAGTAAATTTGAAGTTTTGCAGCATTGTGCATTTTATTCTTTTCTATTTTAACATCTCAGATAAGTTACATAGACAAAGTTTTATAGAGAGGGAGTTCCATAATTTAGGTGCCAGAAAGGCAAAGGAGTGCCATCCCTTCCTACCCAATCTTACTCTAGGAATAACTGCGAGGTTGTGCTTGCTGGAATATAGTGCCAGAGTAGGGGAGTAAGGATGCACCAGCGACCTTAAATATGTAGGTCTTGAGTGAGTCATTGCTTTCTCCATTTAGCATACCACCCTAAATTGAATATGTTTAGCTATCGGATGCCAGTGGAAATTCCAAAGATAGAGGGAGACAGATGCAGATTTTGAAATGTGACATAAAAAGCGAGCTGGTCAATTCTGAACAATCTGGAGCCTCTTTGGTAGGGAATTAGTAGTGCCAAGATAAAGACCATTGCCATAGTCCGACCCGGAGAAACCAAGGCCTGCACAAATGTTCTTTGAGTGGAGGGAGGTAAAAGACAGATAATGTTCCTCAAACATCTAAGGATGCCAAAGCAACAGGCTGCCACCTTGATTATTTGCTGGTCCATGGTAAGCCTATCATCCAGCCAGAAGCCAAGATCTTTAATCACCGACTGGAAATCGAACAAGAGGCCAATTTATCTGGCCAACATTGAGGGGCCCAAAATTAGGTTCATTGCCCACCAGTAGAACTTCAGTCTTGATTCCATTTAGTTTCAGACAATTGTTTCTCATCCAGATCGCACCCTCCACTAGACAAGGATCAAGATGCGTTAATATAAGGTCACATTTGGCAGAGAATGATCCAGCATTTTGTGTGTTATCCGCATAGGACAAAAGTGTCAGGCTGTGCACTTCGAATATATTTAACAATGTAGGGCTCAACGAGGAGCCCTTAGGAACTCCATAAGGTAAGATGTGAACCAAAGATTTGTGAGGTTTCGAGATAACTTGAAAGGAGCAGTCTTTCAATAAAGATTGGAAACAAGAATGCGCAAGGGCCTGGATGCCAAAGTCCGATAGCTTTTGGATGAACACCTGATGGGTCACTGTTTCAAGTGCTGCGCTCAAGTTCAGAAGGATAAGAGTAGCAGATTCCCCTCTGTCCAGCTGCAATCTGGAGTGCTCAGTTACACCTAGCAGTGTTGTTTTCTTGCTGTGCTCGGACCGGTATCCTGATTGCGAGCTGTGGAGCAAGTTTCTAATCTCCCAAAAAACTGTCAGTTGGCAGTAGATGCGCTTTTCAAGGACCTTTGCGCATAAAGAGAGAAGTGAGATCGGATGATAATTCTCCCAGTCTGAGACTTCCACATTCGATTTCTTAAGTAAGCGTATTACCATTGCTCGTTTCCAAAACATAAATCTGCGAGTTTGTTGCAGTCTGTTTGAGAAAGAAAAGGTTGTGGCAATGTGTAAGTGGAACCAACAAAGACTTTACAATTTGAAAAATTTCTTTAAAAGGATTTTGAGCGGTGTCAATTTTATTGGAGTAGTAAGCAGCATGAGCGACCCGGCAAGTCCTATGGTAGTCCTTCATAGCCACCTTACGTTTTGCTTTATCCTCCAGAGAACAGTACTTGCGCCACGCGTGTTCCATGCATTTACACTTTTTATTTAAGGCAAGTACTGATTCATTGAACCAGGGGACCGGAAGGTGAGCTTTATATTTAATACCTGGTTTCAGGGGAGTACTAAGTCTAAAGTGGAGCAGATCTAATTGTCAACAGTGCTTGCAAGAGTATCAGCAGTCCCTTCTAACTGGGGCATAGATTCTTGAAGATAAGTGCAGAAAATGGAGGGACTGAATTTGGACCAACATCTAAAAAGGTTCCTAGACTCTGGAGAAGACTTTCCCATCTCAATACCATGAATTAAAACAGGAACCGCAAAATGATCTGACCTAATAAGGGGTTATGGAAAGTCTGCCTGTGCACTTAATAGATTAGAGGAAATAGGATCTAATAAATGTCCCTCTGTATGGGTAGGTGCGTTGACTAACAGTTGTGGGACCAAAACTTTAAAATCGCCAATAAGAGGAGGCTACACTGTTATTAGGATTGACAAAATGAATGTCAAAATCACCCAAAATATTGACATTGGCACATACGAGAACATAAGGGGATAAGGCATCCGCCACCAAAGAGCTCCATCTAAAAGCAGACCCTGGTGGGCGGTAGATCAATGAACCAGAGAAGGTAAAATTATTATTGTGACATAATGAGATCACGCACTCGGTCTGGAATGGGGAGATAATCTAACATGAGAACTTAGACTTAAAAATAATTGCAACACCTCCACCCATTTTCTCTTTGCAGTCATGTCTAACTATACAATAATCGGCTGGTGAAGCTAATGCAATATCGAGGTTGAAGTGTTCATGCAGCCAGGTTTCTGTAAGAAAAACTGCATCAGGCTTACAGTCAATTAAAGAATTTAAAACTTCATGTGATGCTGTGCCAGGGAGCGACAGTTGAAACTAAAGAGGCGGTACTTTACTTTCCTGATATCCTCAGGGCCAGCCCCGTAATTGTAACCGCAGTGAAGGCATCCCTGTTAGTTGTGAAGCGTATCTAGACTAAACATACAGTCTGGCGGCGTTACGAGGCAGAGAGAGCGAAGATGACCACTCAACTAAGAAATCCTCCCTGGCACATCAGGGCCCCTGGGCCTGTTTGGCGCTGGCGGGCTTGCATTTGGTGCACGCTTTCCCTCTGTTTAAATAGTGCATTTAAAGGAGAACTCCTTACAATGTTTTTAAGTAAATAAGTGGAGATGCAGCTAATAGGGCGCAAATTGTACTTGCATGCAATTGTAATTTGTGGAGAATTACCATTTTCATCTAGGATAATCTGTCCACCAGTGACATGACATCCAGTGTTTGACCTGCTCTTCAATTTTCGCCTTCACTGTACCATAGTTCTAAAATATAATGATGTTTTTATCTTGACTGACCCAGATGTCTACGTATTTAACAGAGAATGTGCTCCAGGGAAGGAGGAAATCATGTGCAGAGGGTTGTGTGCCCAGTGTTAGTGGAAATATTGTAGATTTATTACAGTTTGTGAAAAGACCTAACAAGTGCTAAAGCCTAGAAAACTCTCTATTGACTAGGCTAAGGTTCATGGTGGGGTTGCAAATATATAGTCAAATGTCATCTGCGTAAAGGGAGATAGTACGATTGCGGGTTTGGAATGTAGCATTCTGGCAGCATTTTCTGATTGTGTAAGCAAGAGACTTGATTGCCATGATTAACCGGATTGGGAAAGGGGATATCCCTGTCGAGTGCCCCTTTTAATAGGAATGGTTAGAAGAGGAGACCACGTAGACGGATTTTTGTTTTTGCTGGGCTCAGAATTAAACCATCCAATTCCTATAGTGGTTCAGACATCAACCAGGAAGCCCCATTCCAGTGAGTCAAACACATTTGTGGTGTCAAGAAACACCAACACAGCATCAAGTTGTGTTTCCAGTTGGTGTATTAACGCAAAAAAGCTACATAGATTCTGGGCCGTGGACCTCCCAGGAATACATTCTGCCTGGTCTGCCAGTATCATGTGAGGCAGCAACTGTAGTAACCTATTGGCCACTGATTTGGCAAGAATCTTAGCATCTTCGTTCATAAGTGAGAGTGGTCTGTATGAGTTGCCTTATTCCTGCGATTTGCCCAGCTTGAAAAATGTATTGAAGAGTCTCTCATGCAGAGAGGAGTTGGGATGCTAGCAACTCCTGGTTCCTCATCCATCTGTGATAATCTAGGAATTTGGAGAAGGGAATATTCCTAATAAAATTAATTTGGAAGGTCATTATCAGGAGGCATCTAGAAAGTGTTGATGCTAATCGTCTATTCGGACCAATATTATTTGGCCCAAAAAAATTGGAGAGGTCAGTGGGTGATGGAGTTGAATTGGACGTTTACAGATTAGTTTAGCATGTCCTAACTTTGGAGAGTGTGTGTTGAGCTTCATATACTGTGTTGCCTTTGTCTGACAATTTGCACAACATCATTTGCTGACTAAGGGAAGTGTACTAGTGCTTAAAGCGTTCTACCATATGTAGGAGGCTTGCTTAGTATATGGTGCACACTTAAAGGAGTGATGCACCTTACACTAATCAAGGCAACCCTTATAGTGATTTTAGTGGTCTTTGATAACCTTAAACACTCTCAAAGGGGTAGCTGTGGAGAGCAGCCTGCAGGCTTATCTTGTAGGAGTGTAAAGCAGCTTGTTTTACCACATTTAATAAATAGCAAAAAACTGTGAGACGATAACGAATCTGGAGCTATCAAAATACATTTTAGACTATCAGCTTCTAGACACCTCTCAGTTTGGCTTTCGACCGGGGCATAGTACTGAAACCGCCCTTGTCAAGGCAATGGAAGAAGTGGAAACACAGCCGCGTATTCAATAGAAGCCAATGTAGAGGTCGCAGTTTCAAAGACAATGGACCCTTCCCAGAGGACCCCGAAGAAACCCTTTGGAGGATGGAAGGTTGGAGAGCCACCCCATAGGGATGAAGTGATGTCGTAACCTCTAATAGACGACAATGGACGTCTCTGGAAGAAAGGCCTCTGGAGAAGTCTGTGAAGCTGTCCGTGGAATCCAAGGTTGGATTCGTGAAGAGGTGAACCCACAAGCAGAGGGGACAGAGTCTATGCCACTCGGCGGTCACCAGGAGGCACGAAAACACAGAATCACCACCTGTGTTGATGAGCCTCGGCAAATCTGTAGGGAGACAGGAGCAACAGACCAGTCAGCTTCGATGTGGTGCCCTGCAGATGCAGGGAAGTGACTCCTTCACTCCATTTGAGATTTCTCCGGATGTCCTTGATGCCCACCAGTCCCTGGAGTGCCTGAGAGAAGCAGAGACACAGACGAGGCAGAATACTTGCAGAATAGCGAGACCAGGAGCAGCAGGAGTCTTCCTTGATGCAGTCTTGGTTCCAGGTGAAGTCCAAGTGTCCTGACGGTCGAAGAGTATCCTGGTTTAAAAGGTGAATCATGTTCCTCGATGAGTCTGAGGACTCACCCACAGGGTAGCCCTTAAATACCCAAGGAAAAGGTTGGACCAACTCTGGGATCCCTCCCAGATGAGTGGCTGGTTAGAGGGGAGGATACTTCCCTATCCTTTGTCCAGTTTTGCGCCGGAGCGGGAACCAAGGGTTCCTGAACTGGCTCAAACTGGTGTATGCAAGGAGGGCACCAATTGTGCCCTTCAGTGCAGTCTGGTCGCGCTGGAAAGTGCCCCCACCCAGCCTAGTACATTAAGTCCTGTCTGGGAGCTGGTTACACCTTTCCCTGTGACAGGAAACCTATTGTTCTATGTTCCCCTGCTCAAGCTCAGCTCCGCAGTAGGAGGGCAGAACAGTGTCTGTGGTCGGCAGCAGCACTAGCTTGCTGTCAGACCGTGAAAGGCTGTAACTGGGAGTACAGGGGGCTTCTCTAAAGGGCCCCCCAGCACATGGGATCATACCTCCAACACCGGAACCGGTTTTGGGGTATGATTCCCACATGTTTAAACCAAACATGACCAGGTTCGGCGCAGCAATTATATAGTTAGACGTCTCGTAATGACTGATGTCCACTACATGTCTCAAAATGGCTGACCACGCTTACAAAGTCTGGAGAATCGACGCCCTGGTTTGTAGGGGTGTCCTGCTCATGCAGGGGCACCCTCACACTTATAACCAAGCATCCTGTCCCCAGGACTGAAGCGCCTACCATTGTAATTGCATTTATACAGCGCTTACTACCCCTGACAAGGCGGCAAAGTGCTTTTCGGCGGGGTGACTTATAGGTTTTAAGGGCAGTGACCTCAGCTATAAGCAAATGTATATCTATTGTGAGAGGTGCAAGCACCATCTCACACAGGCTGCAATGACATGCCTGTAGTCAGAGTTTAAGTGGACTCCCATGGGTGGCACAATACATGCTGCAGCCCATGGGAGACCCCTGGTGTACCTGTGCCCTGGGTACTTAATTACCATATACTAGGGACTTATAAGGGTACTGCAGTGGCCAATTGTGGAGTTACGAAAGTACTACCTAGTATCTCTTTTGGCCTAGAGAAGTGTAAATGGCGTACTTCGTTTTATAATAATGGGGATTGTTCAGCCACAAAACATTCCACGTAATTAAGTGAAAAGTTTCAGCATCATTGCTTATTGTGCTTGATGTAATTTAGGGGCATGTGCATTTTATGCCAGTTGCTCCTTTCCCTATGATTGTGTTCGGAAAAAATCCTTTAAGCAGTGCAAATCATTTAATCACCACATCTGCAACAAAAGGGAGTACGAAAAGGTTTATTGTACATGCCAGGCTAGTTCAGCTGTGATGAGCGTGATGTGCTATGAGAGAAGCACAAGTCAGTCTCAACTTACATACACTTCGAGTCTACTCTTATAATACTAATTTTGGCCTAGATCCATATTTAATACAATGTTCACAATAGAAAAAGCTTCCTGCTTTTCCGTTATGTCCCACCCAGATTACATACATTTCCTGCAGGTTTCCCTTGTGTTCGTGACTTCTCACGCCACACTTACAGACTACAATGGAAACATTCTTGCTGCTCTGAATTTCCTGACAGGAAGTTTCTCAGCCAGAGTACAATAGTAAGCAAAAAACACTTAAGCCAGACCGCATTTTAGACCTTTTTTTGAAAGCAGGCTGTAGGTTATTTCCAGATACAAATGTGCAACTTAACATGCACGTTTAACCACACGTTTAAACTGCTTTATACTGTTTCTTTTTTACATAATATTTTACAGTTTGTGGGCAAGTGACAGGTAAAACAGAATAATTAGGGCCTAAATCTAAATTAGGGTTTTGATTCCTTTCATTCCCCTCTCTAGTCGATTCTTCGACTACTTCCTCACTACCCCTGTGCATTTCTTCCAATTCTGTATTTTGCATCTCTTTATTTCTTATTATAGGGAACATACCTCCCACTTTAGCTGTAACCCTCTTGCAACATGCTAAGATAACCTGAAATACTAGGCACATCAATAGCAACAGAATTATTATAGGCAATAAGGCCTTAGACAACCCCGACATCCAGGACGGCACCCAATCAAACCAGCCAGTGAACCACTCATCTGGAGCACCCCCCTCTTTCTTCATCTGTGTATGCAAATTATGCAAAGTCAATATGGCCTGAGTTAGATTTCCTTCATCTTCATCATTCGCCGGTATGAAGTACAGCATACTGAATTACGTTTTTTACATACTCCTCCTTCGATTGCTGTCAATAAGTCCAAAACATATCTGTTTTCCATCACCATAAGTCTGATTGAACGCAGCTCTTCTTTAATTGCATTAAAGCCATCTTCAGTAGCATTTATTGTTTTCATTAGCTCCCACCGGGTGATCTGAACCCAGCGAGCAGTTGCTTTTGCTTGAAACATAGGTATCGGACTCCCAAAAAATGTTTGGGTGTCATTGAACAACCTATACTCTTTGGGCACATCCTGCCACACTGAAGTTCCAAAGTACTCCGCCATCCTTTTTCTTCTGTGATGATGCAGCAAAGTTGATGCTTTACTCATGGAATGCAAATGCAAATCTTTTATTTCTTTTGCTGGTAGTACCATAGATGGAGTATGCAAAGTCACCAGAGAGCAGATTCCGCTCCAGTCGGGGGGGTAATTGAGTGTAGATTCGAGCTCCACACTGCCAGCAAAAATCCATAAGGCTGGAGGTACCGCCCTGCATATCGGCATTGTAAATAGTTGAACTGCAATTGAGATTCCGTCCCACTTTAACAATCCCATTTCCCTGAAAGCAAAGAGAAAATCTCATTAGTTTCACAGCCAGCTTAGGATGACGTTTAGTTCCAGTCCATGTATATCTCTGTATGTTTTCATCCCATGCTTGCTGACATGATGCTTTTATATCATCAAATCTCAAATGATTTTTTGTTTCTGTGCCATTCCATAAAGATATGGCCCTACATGAAAACCGAGCTCCAGTAAACCATTTATTATTGGCAAATACTGATGCTTCAATACTTAATACTGGTCTGGCTGCGCAATCTGGGGGCAGTGGTTTGGCAGAATAATTATTACAGGTGGATGGTGGATTAGATCTCCCTAGAATACCTCGTTCCAATACTGCTTCCTCCCGATTTGCATAACTATATTTCTGCCCTGCTCCCTTCATTCTGGATATCTCTTTCATTATCTCTGTTTTATCTATCAAAATTTGCAAATTTTCAGGGGTTGTATCAAATCTGGTTGTATTAACTCTGGCAGTCATAGGACTAACATGCGTTGGCTGTAACTGTGCTTTTATCCTACCCAAGAAAAGATGCAATAAACACTTTGTCATATTAATAGGCACTTCTTTAGGATACGCTAAAGGCGGTGTTTCTATGGCATGGGGAATAAGAGAACATACATAACAGCTATCATTTTGTGTATTGGTACCTAGATCATGCATGCTTTTGTACCACAAATTATCAAGTAAAGAATCATGCAAAGGATGTATATCTGTTTCATTGAAAACAGCTCTACGAAAGCGTAATACTTCCTCCCTTTGGGTGGGATCTTTTGCATCTACATAACACATAATACAATAGCAAATTATCAGAGTAATAATCATAACCACTGAACTCATTATTATACTATGAAAAATATCATTTAACTGTCTCTTCATTGTATCTTTTGTTCTTGGACCATTGCCTCCTCCCCTCTCTGCGGGAGTGAGGCCAAAAATTGAATAATGTCAGTTACGTGCACCCAGTTCCGCATCCCCTCCACTTTGACTGCTTTTGGCGTGCTCTGTGTTACTTGGTAGGGGCCTAGAAACTTGGGGTCCTTCCATGTTCTCACAAAGTTGCGCACGAAGACCCAGGAACCAATGCTGATGGCTGTAGACAAGGGCAGGGGTGGTGCAGTACTGTCGGCCTGTTGCAGCTGAACCTGTTTAGAATAAACCTGTACAGCTTTTGTTAAGGCAGACATGTTTGCATTAATTTCTTGCCAAACACTTTCTGATGCAGACTTAGTATCAGAACGAATCATTTGATTTTGTTTAAAGGAAAAATTAGAATGCCTACCTGTTACGACTTGGTGAGGGGTCAAATGATGATCCTTTGAAGGGGCATTTCTCAATGCATACAGAGCAAGGGGAAGGCAGTAAAGCCAATTCTTTTTCAGTGTCTCACACATTTTTGACACTTTGCTTTTCAATAAGCCATTCATCCTCTCAACAATTCCATTACTCTCTGGGTGGTAAACTGGTGTTCCACTCCTAATAGTTTAGTAATTTGCTGAAATACTGTATTAGCAAAGTGTTTGCCATTATCGCTAAGTATTGCCGCCGGAACCCCGCACCTCGGTATGACCTCTCACCAGGAATTTGGCTGCCTGGTCAGCATCACACCTGGAGCAGGGTCCTGCTTCAATCCATCGTGAAAATGGACACACCACTACTAACAAGTACCTATATCCTTTACATTTTTGTATCATATCAACAAAGTCTATGTGTAACTCTATGAAAGGACCTATTGGTCTTGGAATGGAGGGTGAAGGCATTTTTGGTGACCTCTTATTAGAGTACTGATAACACACATGACATGAAGCTAGAAATACATCAACTAATGGTCCTAGATTAGGGATAAACCAGCTTTTATTTAATTCATCCATAATTACTCTTTTAGAATTGTGTGTTGGTAAATGAAGTTGTCGAAGGGCTGTTATAAGTAGTGACTGAGGCATTATAACTTTACCTGAAGTTGCTGATCTATAAAGAAGATCTGGAAATCCAGTCACTCCCCCCCCCCTTGATTTCCAGAGATCTTTCTTATGTTGTGGTGCTGCATTTTGAATGTCTAATAATGCCTCAGTAGAAATATTCTCATAGTGTTGTATCTCAACCTCATTATCTGCATCTAAAGTGTGCATACTGCATGTTTTCATTGCATATAAACTAGCTTCCTTTGCTGCTGTATCAGCAGCTTCATTTCCCTTAGACACCAAATCTGTTCCTTTTGTATGTGCCTGGCACTTAACCACTGCTACTTGACATGGTATTTGCAATGCAGCAATAAGGTCAGCTAAAAGATGTTGGTGCGCTACTGGTGTCCCATCAGATTTAAGAAATCCTCGCCTTTCCCATCTCTTCAGCCCTGAGTGAACTGTGGAAGCTACATATGCTGAATCAGTGTATATTGTTACTGGCTGACCCTGACAAGCCTGTAGGGCCGTTATCAGTGCTTTTAATTCAGCCACTTGGGCTGAGTCTTGGGATGGCAAGGGTAAGAGGTGCAATGTGTGTAAGGTATAATCAGTAGGTGTACCAATAGCCTCAACAACTGCTGCACCTGTATGTCTTTTGCCTGTCTCCTGGTCTATCCATGAGGAACCATAAGAAACAATTGTTGGTCATCAGACAAGGGGTCCTCATGTGCCAGGTGATCGTCCTCCTCCAATGTTACATTACAGTCATGATCAGTGGGCTCTAGTGGGTGCACTAAAAAAGTTGCAGGATTGACTGAGTGTACTCTCTCAATGCAGATAGAAGGGTTTGACAGTATTACTTCATAACCTGTCGCTCTTTGAGTGGTCAATGTACTTTTACTTTTCTGCAGCACAGTGAATGGAGAGTGCTCAACATACAATGTTACAGGGCATCCTGCTGTAATAGTACTACTCTTTTCTACTGCAAAAGCTGCTGCTGCAAGCGCTCACTCACAAGGAAAGTGACCTTTCATTACTGGATCTAATAGTCCACTAAAATGGGCGACGGGTTTGTGACCCATCGGGTATTTTTGAGTAAGGACTGATATCATAGAATCCTCTGTGGCAGCAGAAAACAGAAAAAATCTCTTTGTATAGTCTGGATTTGCTAGCACTGGGGCTGAAGCAATTGCTTCTTTCAATGTCTGAAATGCACTTACACTGTCATCACTCCACTGTATGCCTGTGTTGTCAGTTTTAGCTTGCTTCATTGCATATAATAGTGGTTGTATGATGGTAGCATAATCAAATACCCACTGACGTACAAAATTACAAAGGCCTAGAAATTTCTGCATGTCTTTTACTGTCTTGGGCTGAGGCTGATCACGTATAGTTTGTATTCTAGAACCTGCTATCTTTTTGCCTTCTGCAGACAACACTTGGCCCAAATACAGCACTTCTTTTTGCACAAACTGTAATTTTTTCCTGTCCACTTTGTATCCCTTAGTAGCAAGTAGCGTTAGGAGATTGACAGTGTCCAAAACACATTCAGATTCTGTTTTACTACATATTAATAAATCATCTACATATTGCAAGACTGTACTGTCTGACTGGAAATTTAACAAATCATCTCTCAATACTCTATTAAACACAGATGGAGACTCACAATAGCCTTGGGGGAGTTGAGAATATTGGATTTGTTCACCATCAAAACTAAAGGCTGTCAAATAATGACTGTCCCGATGTAAAGGTATGCTAAAAAAAGCATTCTTTAAATCTACCACAGAAAACCATTTGCTGTCACTTGGTATATTAGTCAATATCACAGATGGGTCTGGCACTATGGAGTACTCTGTTAATACTATGGCATTAAGGGGGCGAAAATCCTGAACCATCCTCCAAGTATTACCTGTAGATTTTTTTTACAGGATAAATTGCGGTGTTACAAGGTGATGGACAGGAATACAGGACTCCCTGATCCTTCAGTCTTAGTATTGTCCCTCTAATACCTTCTTTTGCTTCTTTAGACAGTGGATACTGTTTTACATGTGGCAATTGTGCACCTGGCTTCAACTTTATCTTAAATGGTTCTGCAGATAGTATCAGTCCTACCTCTTCTGGAGCTGATGTCCAGAGACAAGGCGGGACTGCTGCAAGTGCTTCAATATCATTGGAGGGGGATGGCACAACTGGTAACGTGGTCTGTGCATGGTAAACACGCACTAACAAGGGTGCAGTGTGTGTATAAACTATCTCGGTCCTGGTGGGATCGTCTGAAAAGAGTTCTGAATCAGAAATGTCCCGTGGTCTCAGACCAGGCATAAGAAAAATCAGGAGCTTCCAAATTCCTCCATCATTATCTGATGCCACCAGAGCGCCCCACCTACTGGATATTTCCATGCACTCAAGATAAAGGGTATTCACCTGTCCCAGTCATCACCACTAGCTTGTCTCCTGAAAATCAGTCTTGGTGGCAATTCCATCCATCTCCCTAAAAGTATTTCCTCTGTCTTCAGAACCGTAAGTACTGCATCTGCTAGCAATTTATAATGCACTGGCTCTGCCCTTCCAACCACATTTTCCTCTGGTATTCTTAGTAGATGTATCCCACAGTTCGCTTGCCCTGGTATTTCACATGTCATGGACCCATCAGAGGAAAACCTTATTGTCATGTTTAATTTAGACATAATATCCCTTCCTAATAAATTTGCTGGTGAATTTGGAGAACAAAGGAGACGTTTCTGCGTTTGCACTCCTGCCACCTCTATGGGCACATGTGTTGTGTATGGAATGCGCTGTACTTCACCAGAGAAGCCCTGCGTATCCATGGTGGCAGAGGACAATGGAACATTTCCTTCTGAGAGGCAAGATTTTGTTGCCCCTGTATCAACCAAAAAAGCATACCTCCTTCCCATTATAATCATTTCTACCATTGGTTCTTCCTCTGGGTCTAGAGTCCTAGCTACCACAGAACTATTGGGATTCCCTGGTGCGTCCCATCAGGCTGTATGATAAAAGGGGTTTCCGCCTTGAACAATCACTCCCCCTTCTCCTTGACTCCCTGTGCTCACCAATGCAGTAGTCTGCACCTGATGCTGGCCTCCTGTCTGCACAACAGGTGCTGGTGCCCCTTGAACAGGTACATTAGCAAATTGCTGTTGTGGCATATAAACCTGTGGTAGTGGAGTTATTTGTTGTTGAGGATAGGGGGCATACTGATAAGGACCATATTGAGGCGCTGGCCCTGACGTGTTCACATTTTGTCTTCCCCTTCCTCTCCCTATTCCTATCACTCCCTGCGCTTCATCACTCTTCTTAAAGCGGCATTCAGCAATAAAATGTC
Source organism: Calotriton arnoldi (assembly GCA_963921515.1). NCBI lineage: Eukaryota > Metazoa > Chordata > Amphibia > Caudata > Salamandridae > Calotriton > Calotriton arnoldi. The sequence goes on from CAWUFW010001310.1 coordinate 1,132,030, forward strand.
CAATGTTACCGCAGTAATGGCATTTAAAATTTCTTCTTCCTTGCATCTGTCTCCCCTCTCTTTGACCCCTTCCTTGCTCCCTGTTTGCAACAGGAACCTGCACAGTCATTTCTTTTCCTGTCTTTTCCTTCTCATTTTTTTGTATTTTTTGTGTCACCAGTTTGGCTTGGGCACTGTCACTTTGGTCTTTATTTCTCCTCTCCTTTTCTTCCTTTTTTCTACAAAAATGTATAATATGTGCTTGTATTTCTGCCCAGGGTTTTACATCTAAAGCCACAACCTGATCTAAATGGTCTTGTATGTCTCCTGGTAGCCCCTGTTTTAAAACATTGTAGAATAATCAACAACTACCTCCCATGTCTACAGGTCCTACATCTGCTTCCCACTTTTTCTTCATCATTGTTATGTAGTCTGCACAGGACTGTCCTGGAGACATAGTTTGTGTCATCAATGCCCCAATATCTGGTCGGCCTGGGTACCTATTCCTTAATTCAGTCCACACCCTAGAGCGCACTACTCCAAAAGCAGACCCATCATGTTTTCCTTTAGTAATAGTTACTCCTTGTATCCCTGCACTTCTCATTATACTGTCCACCTCATCTCCTACTATGGAGCTCAAAAGGCTCTTTACATCCCCAAGAGCTAAAGGGTATCCCAGCTGTTGCATTTTCAAACGCTTTTAGCCATTTCCCTGCTCCTTCATGTAATGGAGGCAGGCCTTTTTTTAAAGATTTTCTTTATCCATGTGTTGCCATGGAACATAGACAGGCTGTGCTCCCTGTGTCTTATACACCAGCGGCATCTGCATTACAGCGTTATTCCTGCCACCAAGTCCCTCATAAGGTGTCTCGGGCCTTAAAACATATTTTTTCCACACACACAGACTTTGTTGCATGTAATCATAATCCCACTCTGGGTCCCCATAACCTTGAAAAATACATAAATCAGCCATATTTATCAATTCAGGGTCAAAGGATCCTGCTCTTGGCCACACTTTCATCTGTGGCACCATACCTACTGTCCATCCTGCAAGGTTATTAGTAAATGGGACAACATTATACCAACTATTTTCTGCCTTTGCTACTATTTCATTGGGTGTCAAGTCACTGTTTCCTTTCCTTTCTTTTCTCTGTATAAAACTTGTCATTCCCTGCATATTTCGTACATGAAGGGATCTTACTTCAGCCGGAGGGGAACTTTGTCCTAACTCTATCATACCCTCTGCTCGAAATGGACGCCCAGACCTTGTTGTACTACTGGGAAACACCTGCTCTCCTCTTATTTGTTCTCTAAAGGCACTTTGTTCCTCTAATCTTCTTCTATTTATTTCAGCATTTCTGTCCTCAGCCTCTTGCCACAATTCCATGCGTTCCCGGTCAAGAACCCTTCTAATTTCACTCTCCACTGAGTTTATTTCTTCCTCATCTATCTTATCCTTTCCGGTCACATTCTTGAATTCTAGATCATATCCTATGTCCCTTACAACTGGCTTTTCATCTGGTTTAAATGATATGGAATTACATATATTTGAACAGTCATCAGCAATAAGGCTTAATCTCTTATTTGTATTCTGTATTCCCTTTACACTGGTGGTCATGTCACGATAACCCTTATCCTCTTCCTGATGTATTTTGATCGTGCCCCTAAATCAAACTTCACCTGTGGGGTGGTAGTATAGTATCCATTTCCCTCACTTGAGTTTTGAGGAATCTTGTTAGCCCATTCTAATGTCTTTTGACTTTTGTTCCAGCCATTTTCCATTGTTGTCTTGTCTTAATTTTACTGAAATGTCTCCTGTTAAGGACACTGTTCCCTCATATACTTTTTCAGGTTTAAGAGGATCTTTATTAATTGTTTGAGCAAAATCAACCTCCCCCATTTTTAATAAGTCATCTACCTTTGGTATAACTTTGTTTATGTCAGTCAAGGGTATTAATATCGGATCTTTATAGCCTAAAGCTGGAACATCAGTGTCCACTGAGTCTATTGAGGTAGTGGATTCCTTATCTTCCACTGACAATGATGGATACATACCCTGACGGCATAAGGGCCCTTTAATTATCTCAGAATATGTCGGGGGTGGTGCTGTGGCTTCTACATGGGAATCCTGACTGAATATCTTCCACATGTCCAATGATGCTAATCTTTTTGTTCTCTTATCTCCTTTATATGCTCCTAAGATATGATATTACATGGGCTATCACTGTATTATCAAAAGATCCATCTGGTGGCCATGGAACCAGGGAAGTCGTTGTGCCTTCTGCCCATTCCTGACAATGTCTTTTTATTCTATCAGAGTCTCCTGGAAATGTGGAAATCATATGGCCTAAAGGAGTCCTTTCTCTCCCTGCCTCCCCTGGGAAGATTTCTTAAAGAAAGGCATGACCTCACAATTTTCCTTTTAATCTGCCAAAAACTTTTACTATTCTTAAAGGCTCCTGTCCTAATGGAGTTAACACTAAAAAAAAACAGTTGGTACCTCTGATAATGCAAGAGAACTCATAATCTATTACACATGATATAACAATCATAAATCTACATTATATATATATATATATATATATTTTGTTTAGAAAAACAACTCACATAACATATTAATACAAAATGTCAACTTTTTCTCTTTCTCTGACGTTTTCCTAATTCAAACTGTCAGGATAAACTTCTTATATAATTCCTATTTCTGTAATAATTCCCCATGGGAAAGAAAAACAGTCTGCCAAGTTTAACTAAATAAGCATCTATTTCTCTGACGATCAACAAAACACATTTAATTCTCTCTCTTCCTCTCTGACGATTCCTAAACAAAGGTCTGCCAGGATTAACTAAATACACATCTCTGTTTGTAACAGTTGTGGATCAATACACAAGGATTCGACGATCACCCTTTTTTCCTACCTTACCTGGCCGCTGCAGACGTCCCCCAGACCGGTACCCCTGTCGTCCAAAAAACAGATCTTTCGTCTCAACGGGCGTCTGTCATCCTCCTCAAATTGTGCACGACTAAATTAGTTGTCCGAAGGGGAACCTCCCCAGCGGCAGGCCGGAGCAAAGGGGATCTCTTGGCTGGCTCTGCCACGATGTCGGGGAAAAAATCCTTTAAGCAGTGCAAATCATTTAATCACCACATCTGCAACAAAAGGGAGTACAAAAAGGTTTATTGTACATGCCAGGCTAGTTCAGCTGGGAGAGTGATGTGCTATGAGAGAAGCACAAGTCAGTCTCAACTTACATACACTTAGAGTCTACTCTTATAATACTAATTTTGACCTAGATCCATATTTAATACAATGTTCACAATAGAAAAAGCTTCCTGCTTTTCCGTTATGTCCCACCCAGATTACATACATTTCCTGCAGGTTTCCCTTGTGTTCTTGACTTCTCACGCCACACTTACAAACTACAATGGAAACATTCTTGCTGCTCTGAATTTCCTTACAGGAAGTTTCTCAGCCAGAGTACAATAGTAAGCAAAAAACACTTAAGCCAGATCGCATTTTAGACCTTTTTTGAAAGCAGACTGTAGGTTATTTCCAGATACAAATGTGCAACTTAACATGCACGTTTAACCACACGTTTAAACTGCTTTATACTGTTTTTCTTTTTTTACATAATATTTCACAGTTTGTGGGCAAGCGACAGGTAATTCATGTTAAACGTTAATGTTCAAGAAGGCTCAGAAGCATAAGGTGGGTTCCATGTCATGATTTATTATGTTTTGACAAACCCAATGCATTTCGGGAATGAATTCCCTTCGTCAGGGGCATCTAAAAATATAAGCAAATATATATACTTTTAACCATTGTTTGTCAACCAAGCATTTCACTAATATTCAAACAACGCATTAAATGTAAACATGAAACAACACATAAAAATGTTAACGGTAGGCCTCTCTATAAAGCGCTAAAAATTCATCTGACTTGTATACGAAGAAATTGCCTCTTACAGATTGTGCCACATTCACACATGTTCCACATGACCCGATCACCCTGAGGTTATTAGTTAGTCCACCCCTTGTCATAATTGTAACAGTACTACTTGTTTGAAAAGTAGAAAACTTTCATTCAGCTTCTAAACGCTTACCATGACATGCTGATAAATCTTAGAACCACTATAAACGATTCCAAAATACATTTGTCCTGTTTAAAATCCATGACCTCTCATTTCTCTTCCCCAGCGTGCCGAGGCGCGTGTGTCTTGTTTGAATGCAAACTAAAATGCTCACTGAAGCTGCTATTTTATATTTCCGCCCTTCTTAACTCTCTGCAGGTGATTGATTATGTATGTTTACTCTGTTTGTTACCCAGTATTACTACCGATCCCAGAATGCAGTATACAACGTCCCCTTCCACCCCGTCTGATACACAAAACTCCCTACTTCCCCAACTTTCCCAATAACACAATAATAATGAAAGTAGAGCCACTCCATTCTCAACAGCCTTGTGTCCATGTTAGTATTAACCTCGCAAGTCCTTAAGAAATGCAGTCTTTACGTGTGTTTTTCAATGTTACTCCTTCCAAGAAATGCTTGTGACCTTTGCTTATCCATGATTTCCAACTTGACAGGGAGCCCAACTTCTGCGCCATTTATAAACACCTTATAATCAAATATTTCACTTGACCTGTTATTTCTTCATTTTCAGTATGGGTGCAATCTCATTGGAGACGAAAAATTCATACAATGAGCTGAGTGGGGATGAGATGCACTCCTAGTAATCCAAAAGTTAATCATGTGTAAACCATTACTCCTTTCAAACATTATCGGCGTGCAAAACTTGCTTCGCGCTTCGTCCCATTGCGCTGCAACATTACTGAACAACGAAGGAACCTACATAGGTTCCACCAAGCTGCACAGCCACATCACTGCCTGAATCCAATGCATTTCGGGAATGAATTCCCTTCGTCAGGGGCATCTAAAAATATAAGCAAATGTATATACTTTTAACCATTGTAACTTGTTTGAAAAGTAGAAAACTTTCATTCAGCTTCTAAACGCTTACCATTTAGAAGCTGAATGAAAGTTTTCTACTTTTCAAACAAGTAGCACTGTTACAATTATGACAAGGGGTGGACTAACTAATAACCTCAGGGTGATCGGGTCATGTGGAACATGTGTGAATGTGGCACAATCTGTAAGAGGCAATTTCTTCGTATACAAGTCAGATGAATTTTTAGCGCTTTATAGAGAGGCCTACCGTTAACATTTTTATGTGTTGTTTCATGTTTACATTTAATGCGTTGTTTGAATATTAGTGAAATGCTTGGTTGACAAACAATGGTTAAAAGTATATATATTTGCTTATATTTTTAGATGCCCCTGACGAAGGGAATTAATTCCCGAAATGCATTGAGTTTGTCAAAACATAATAAATCATGACATGGAACCCACCTTATGCTTCTGAGCCTTCTTGAACATTAACGTTTAACATGGATTGAATAAAATGAATTGAACGCAAGAAAGAAGGATGAAAATTAATTGTGAAAAAATGGAAAACTAGATTTAAACATATGAATTTGATTCATTGGATTCAGGCAGTGATGTGGCTGTGCAGCTTGGTGGAACCTATGTAGGTTCCTTCGTTGTTCAGTAATGTTGCAGCGCAATGGGACGAAGCGCGAAGCAAGTTTTGCATGCCGATAATGTTTGAAAGGAGTAATGGTTTACACATGATTAACTTTTGGATTACTAGGAGTGCATCTCATCCCCACTCAGCTCATCAAGTGACAGGTAAAACAGAATAATTAGGGCCTAAATCTAAATTAGGGTTTTGATTCCTTTCAATTGGATGTCTTGTGTTTACATTGTACTTAAAAGGTGCTTGTGCCAGTTTTCTTTTCATCTGTTTAAGTATTATTTCCCTGTGCTCCCTCCTTCCACTCACATGAGCCACCCCAACCAGCTAGTGCACGTCTTTCCCATATAACCCACCCCAAGCCATTATTTGAAGATACTAACCTATAAACTATTTTAACACTCCATTTCGTAAAGGGGATACCCTGGTCAGTGGTTGGGAGTGGGATGGCAGTGGGGTGGGGGTTAGCACCTCCACATGAGTGGTGTTTGCTGGAGGGGCGTTCTCTCGGCATGGACTCTTCTTCTTATATCTTATTTACTAAGGCTTGTCTAAAGTATGCACCTATTTCTTTACCCCTCATCCACCATTCGCTCATGTAGGCTCCTTTTTCAAGTAGCACGTTTTACCTGCATTATGCCTCAATGAGAATAATTTTAAGCTCACAAATGGTCATATGGATGGAGAGTAGCTGGTGTTAGAGTTGTCTAAGGCACTGTGTTGATGTCTATAATCAGTGAGCCATTTAGTGGAAAAGTAGTCTGCCTCTCTATGTAGTGCAGGAAAGAATCCATATGAAGCGTCTACTCATTCACTATCAATTTCTTCAGAGGTTATAGTGGACCTTATTTATTAGTGTGAAATTTGCCTTCTTCAGGGTCAATGGAGAGGAGTCTGCCACTCATTGTGACTGAACTTCTCATCAGATTCTGGAGAACCATATCAGGAACCAGGCCGGCGAAGCAGCTAGATACTTATTCACAGATGGTTTGGCACTTTTGGGAGTTGAGAATATGTGAGGTTTTTTGCAGCACATGATCATTGTAAGGAAATGCCTCTTTTTAGATGATCACCCTCAAACTTTTGGATTGATGCTGCTGGTTTTTTGACTTACTAATGAACTCTTTTGGCACTGATCAGGTAAGCGCTTAGGAGCGTCAATTTTTCTTTTCTTGCATTGTGACCACTGCCATCACAACCGGAATGAATCCCTGCTTTCTTTTCCCCTTACGAGCAGGACGCGCTTCTTGGTTAAGCCCACGGGACTCTCAGTATGATACTTATAGCATGTATTTCCACAACTACCTTTCTACTATTGCCTCACCCCTGACCACCAGCTTAATATGTCCTTGCGTCTCTGCAGACCAATTGCTAGTGCTTTCAAGATCCCATTCCTGATGAATGCAGAACCCCACGACTTTTCTTTGGTATGACTCTATCTCCATTATCAGATTGTCATTTTCCTGCACCTCGGCCATTGACCTATATCTAACTTTGAGAGTAACACAGCAGGCTACCACCAAACCCTGACATACTATCCTGTAGAGCACTGTTCTTTATGATCTAGCATCTCACTTATCTACACATGGGCACCCCACCGCCTACCTAAGCATAAATATACAGGCACCTCACCACCTACCTAGGAAAAGATATCACTGTGTGTCAAGGATTGCAGTGACATCACACAAGAGTGAAAAAGCAAATACACTACTTTCTGTTTGTATCAATATAAATACAATATAGTAATGATAATTTTGTTTTTCCCTTTTTATTTTTGTCTGCATAGCCGTGATTTCTTTGTATTATAATTTGCCCAGATATGTTGCCTCTGTTACTGTATGTTTATTTTATTTATTACTTGTAATACTAATTATTGTGGTGATAACTTCCGTAACTACTCACAGCCTTGAAAAATCCCCAGGCCTATTCCCCGCTTAAAGAGTGAAAAGCATACTGGCTGGCTAATCAACCATTAAGGAATCATGAAATATGTACAATGAAATCTAACCTCTTTGTATTCGTAATTATATTTTTACTGTAATCAAATAATGCTTAAACTGTTTATCCTATAGATATTTAACCTTTATCTCACATTACACTTACCTTACATTGATCTCACATGCCACATATACACACACGTACCATAGAGTTGGGATGTTAACACTAGGATCATGAGTTGGCTCATAGAAGCAGAACTTTATATGAGTGAACAAGCAGGCCTTCATCCCAGTGACACAGGTAACCAGTCTGGTCACAACTAATAATTTAAAAAATCTTGCCACGCTTCCACCGCAGCTTTATATTCTAAACTCAGAACAGGGACAGTAGTCCATTGTTAGTAAAGAGGGCATGCTTGGTGTGCACATCCAAGTCACATGACTGGTCTAGGACTTGACTTTTGTCTAAGGACAGGCCTTAGCCTCTGCATACCCACTAGATGAGTGTGAGACTAGGGCCAAACATTAAAAACCAGGATACCATAGAGTTGGGAAATCAGGGCATGAGTGGACACGACTATGCACCAGGCAGGGGACATTAACTAAACGAAAAACTATCATTGACAAAATCCAAAGCCCTCTCGGTAGCTACTAATTTCCAACTGATACCTACTCATTCTTTCAACCATCCTTTCAGTTGTTCTTTTCCAGCTTCATATCTTCTGCTGTCTCCTTCCTCCTTCTTTTCCTTTGCTGCCAACCCAGTTCCATGTCCTGGACCCTTTTTGAGTTGCCTTCAAGTACTCTTATGATATATTCCAGAGTCTGATAACTGAACCGAAAGTGCAGCTATTGACACACATCTCATTTGTTGTCATCCTCTTCCAATGCTGATTCTGTGGAGCTACTGTGATTCAAATGGTTTCCTGTGTCCCCATTTCTGTCTGTTCTTGAAATGCAAATGGATATCTCAATGAACCTCTCCTCTTTAGAATTATTCACTATAGTGGTTAGTAATAGAACACCAAAACCACTGCGGCCAGAATTTGTGAATTTCAGCAAAACGCTTTATTGCTGGTTTTCTTGGTCATAGCACTGGCCAACTTACCTCCTCTATTGATGAGATTTTTCTTGGGGATTTCAGTGACCACAGAGGAAAAGAGGAAACCCATAATGAGGACTCTTAACCTGGACCACATTTTCATAAAGAAATACCCCATATATTCCTAGCCCTCTCAAATTGGATTGATGAGACAAGATCTTTATTACTTTCAAAATCACAAACTTAACGCACAGATAGAGATCTCAAATACATTGCGAGGAAACCTTGTCGAAAGAATGAGGCTTGGTTTTAATGTGCTACGGCAACCACAGATTTCTGTGCAACTTGTCTCTCTCTGCCTCCTATGTTTTTACCCTGCTTTTGTTCCACAGAAGCAGGTATGCTGCAGTTCTTCTATTACTTTGTAATTCCCATGAAAACACATAAATTGTTGAGTGGAGTGCATTATCAATTCATGTGTTACCACCATACATAGAATTGGCCTAACAAATGACTAGCGGTAGCCACCATAACTTGGTAATGGACAGAAAGCAATCACATGTACCATTACTTTTTTGAGTTGTCTTCAGAGACTACTGTTGCACTACTATGTAGTTTCTCTTTGCTCATTAAAGTCCATTTGGGTTGGGCACAGGATTCAGATTAAGCTTTGGCTAGTAACCGTTGCTTAATTGTTCCATACGCAGACATGACGTTGAGAGACTGGGTTGTCAGTATTTCTTGAAGGGGTTTTGAAAGTAAGTCTGAATCTTTAAAGGAAGTCAATGTGTAATATAAAGTGTGTCTGAATTTGTGAAAAAAAAGGGTAGGAAAGCCACAGTGCAACTCATAGAGTTAATAGGAGCATTGATACTAATTATGTCAGCTATAGTTATGTATCATTAGTTTCCAACTATCCATTTTCATAAACTGAATAGACCGATTTGGAGTTGTAAATTGTGCTGTTCTATATTTTCTTTGCCAATGGAGACGTGTGTAAAGGTATTGTTTCTTGTTTGATATTTTTATACTTTGTTGTTATTTTGTAATCATTTGTCATGTTTATCCTGTGCTAAGAGAGATACATTTTATAACTTCTTCCACTTGGTTTTACTTTCCCTTCAATAAGGTACCTCAGCCCAGCAGTTGGATGCCTCCTTTAGTACCAATGCCGCCCTAGAGCTGTTCGAGGTTGATTTTGGGGACCCAGGTGTGGACATGAAGAACAGAGGGGTCCTCCCTTTCCCTAGCAGGTATTCAATAATTTTCATGAAGTGATATTAATCCTTAGGATTTTGCGTCACGTATTTAGAACATCCTAATCTCATTTTGCTTGTGCTTCGTCATACAATTAATGATTTCTCGGTGTGATAGGTTTTCATACAAAAGACATATTACTAAACTAAACTGGTCAGGACTCAGTCATGCACACAGATTAATATTAGTGTGGAAGGAGGTGCAAGATGGGCACCATTGAAGCCCAGCGCATTATCCGTTCATTTCCATGTGTCTGGGCTGACATCTGTGCCTTTCGAGGGGCAAAAATATCACCGCCTACAGTAAGGCCTGCTTATGCCCCATGGATCGCTGGGGAGAGGCGGGCCACTAGCTGTGCGACTAGACTGCCTAAGCACAGAGTGATCCCTCACGGGAAATCCTCATTCCCTGGTGCCTTTGATTCCACACCACTCATGAGGAAAATGGGCCAAACCGATGTGTGAGAAAAAGCCCCCCCACCTCCCCACCCATTTGCCTGAAGATGGCCCAGGTGAGGAGCAAACGTCTGATAGAGGTCACAATAACTCAGCGGAGGACATAACCATCAAAGAACATTTTGTTGACGTGCACAACAGCCTCAAAAGGATAGACTGCAAGATAGATGCGCTCACCATCTGGCTGGATCGCATGAGCAATCGCCTCGACAAACATGATGATCTACTGTTCCAACTGGAGAAACAAGTATCCGACTTGGAAGATGGGGCAGCAGCGAGCAATGAACACCTGTTTCAAATGGAGAAAATCCTAGCAGTCATCAAGGCCAAGAATGAAGACTTGTAGGTGCGCTCTAAGAGAAACAACATTAGAGTTTTTGGCCTTCCTAAATCCACAGCCATGACCACTGTTGAGGACTACACAGAGACATCCCTAGGGACCGCCCCCCTCTGCATGGAGCTCTGGCCCGCCTTGTCATTGCTCAATGGAGACGGACTTGCTATATGCCCTACTCTCCCCGGTGAAGCTCCGGATCCTCCTCAGTGGCAAGGCCCACTTTATCACAAGTCCTAAACTGGCCATAAAATGCTGCCACAAACTGACCGCAAGTCGCCAACCTCAAGCTCCCAGGTCAAGAACGACTTGGACAGCCGCCTTAGTGACAGTGTTTGAAATGGATTTTGTCTAATCTCTAATTTATCCTCGCCTGCCCACCTGTTCATTCTGTGGGATAGGGAGACTGCCTGCCTCCCTTTGACACCTCCGGGATGGATTCCGTTTGGATTTTCTTTAACCTTGCTGTTTTGGGAGGTGGGAAAGTTCAGTGGGTTGGGGATTTTGAGGTGGGCGGGGGGCTTTGTTTAGATTATTGTTCTGGATTCGTTCCCATGACTGACAACGCGGTCCACTCCTCAGTCGCCGTCCATATGCTCAACGCTTTGATCTTCCAACAACAGCCCTTTGGGGCCGACGACCTTTGTGGGCCTGACACCCCGCCAAGCGTAACTTCCACCAACTGGACATGAGTAATGTTACATTCATATTTAGAACATACTCGGCATTAGTGACCACAGAAAAGTCCGACAAACAATTGTGTACCTCCGGAGACACAATGTTGACATAGCAGTGTTACAGGAGCTCCACCTAACTGAGAATACCAGATCGCTCTGACGGGCGGGATGAGTTGGAGAGGTTTATGCAGCTACTTACTCAGCCTATGCACATGGAGTGGCCTTCGGAGAGGGCTGTAGTGGCTGACCCTCAGATCGATCTGTGACATGGAATGCTGATGCTTACTCCTGCATGGAATACTCTTAGGCATGAAGGTCACCATTACCCCAAAGTTGACTCCCTGGATTGTTTTGCCACAGTTCGGGGAAAAATAGTGGCATTGGGACACTTGACTGAGCTGGGGGGACTCCCTCGATCCTCGCACAGATAAATCCCAATCCAATTGGAAACCACATCCCCGCGCTGCTGCTTACTTGCAGTCCCTACTGACTGACCATTACTTGTTCGATGTCTGCCATGCCAGGTACCCCCAGGTGCCCAAGGGCACGTGCATAACATTCTCCTGCGGCACGTGGTCACTAGAGACCTAAGCACATGCACCAAAAATGTTGAGCATTTTGTACGCACACTACCTGACCATGCACCTTCACATGGAGACTTCTTCCAAATGTACTTAGCGATCCATTCCCCCCCCCCCCCTCGCCCTGCCCCCATGAAAGCAGAGGTAAGGGGTGCCATTGCTGAATTTTTCAAGCAGAACCTTGGCTCTGTGATTTCCCGCAGACTACTCTGGGAAGCCTTCAAGGCCTATAACTGAGACGGTTCAGTGACTAAATATCGAGGGACACAATATCGACTGTCCCGAATATCGATGCCAAAATATCGAGGGACAGAATATCGAGTCCCTATCTACAAACAGGTAAGTACTAAAATATCGAGTACAAAATATCGATGTTTAAAATATAGTTTACTAAAATATCGAATTTTTTAAATGTATTAAAAATAATATAAAAAACTAAACAATAAACACAATTAAATAAAACATAGTTAAAATAATGTAAAAAAGCTTACAATGTAAAAATAATAAATGTAATGTACAAAACACATTAATTTTTTTTAACATATATATTTACTTGATAATATTATAAAATAATTATTAATCTTAATTATAAAATATTTAAAACATTATTAAAAATATATTTATATATATATATATATATATATATATATATATATATATATATATATATATATTATATAAATATAAAAATAAATAATATATAATAATTTAAATAATTAAAGTAAAAAATGTTATGTTAATTAATAATTTACACTACATTAAATATAACAAAATTAAAAACGTTGCATAGCTGAGGGAATAAAATTAGTATTCACAAACAACTGCAAAAGTAGGGAATTTGTTGGATAGCGGGTGGGTACAAATTACTATTCCCACTCAAGTGAGTGGAACAGTAGGGAAAGTGTTGGATAGCGGGTGGGTAAAAATTACTATTCCTACTCCAGCGAGTGGAACAGTAGGGAAAGTGTTGGATAGCGGGTGGGTACAAATTACTATTCCGACTCCAGCGAGTGGAACAGTACGGAAAGTGTTGGATAGCGGGTGGGTAAAAATTACTATTTCTACTCCAGCGAGTGGAACAGTAGGGAAAGTGTTGGATAGCGGGAGGGTAAAAATTACTATTCCCACTCCAGTGAGTGGAACAGTAGGAAAAGTGTTGGATAGGGGGAGGGTAAAAATGACTATTCCCACTCCAGTGAGTGGAACAGTAGGGAAAGTGTTGGATAGCGGGTGGGTAAAAATTACTATTCCTACTCCAGCGAGTGGAACAGTAGGGAAAGTGTTGGATAGCGGGTGGATAAAAATTACTATTCCTACTCCAGCGAGTGGAACAGTAGGGAAAGTGTTGGATAGCGGGAGGGTAAAAATTACTATTCCCACTCCAGTGAGTGGAACAATAGGAAAAGTGTTGGATAGCGGGAGGGTAAAAATTACTATTCCCACTCCAGTGAGTGGAACAGTAGGGAAAGTGTTGGATAGCGGGAGGGTAAAAATTACTATTCCCACTCCAGTGAGTGGAACAATAGGGAAAGTGTTGGATAGCGGGAGTCTAAAAATTACTATTCCCACTCCAGTGAGTGGAACAGTAGGGAAAGTGTTGGATAGCGGTAGTGTAAAAATAACTATTCCCACTCCAGTGAGTGGAACAGTAGGGAAAGTGTTGGATAGCGGTAGTGTAAAAATAACTATTCCCACTCCAGTGAGTGGAACAGTAGGGAAAGTGTTGGATAGCGGGAGTGTAAAAATAACTATTCCCACAACAGTAGAGAAAGTGTTGGGTAGCGTAGGGGAACAATTGAGTAAACCCACTCCTACAATATAATTAAAATTAATTAACAAATAATTAATTAATAAAAATATATTTACCTTCCAACATTTTCCCCTATAAACGTCACCTCCAATAGTGTAAAATATTAATGAATTAACATAATTAATTAACATTTAATTAATTAGCTAATTACAATTAACAATCAAATTAATAACCATCATATCTAAATTAACACAATTAACACTATAAAATAACTTTGAATAAATAATATTTAAAAATTATTAAAATTTGAATTAAATTTAACTTAATTCCCACCCTACTCCCCTATCAACACTCAACACACTACTAAAAAAATGTACATAATTAACATATTAATAAATTAATTTTTAATAATTAATATGTAATTAATTACTAATTAATAAAAAAAATACGCAATTTACATAATTATCAATTAATTAAAAAAGATTATTATTCACTTTATATATTTAATAATAAATTAATTAACTTAATTAACAATAGTAATTATTAAACAATAAATTATTAATTAATTATTAATTTTTATAATGTAAATTAAATTACTTCCCACCCTATTCCCCTATAAACCCACAACCTGCTACGGAACTAATATACGCAAAAAGTTATTAAACAATAGTAATTATTAAACACTAAGGGGCTCATTACGATACCCGGCGTAAATAAATCCGCCAGGCATGGAAGCGGCAAAAATCCGCCCGCACACACCGCCTGAACACCGACCACGCCATTATGAGTACACAAACCGAAAACCGCCATCGGCGGAAAAATCACACAAAATACCGCCCGCCATCGTCCGAGTCGGAGTCAAACCGCCCGCCACGGACGGAAACACGCACGACAACACAAAACCGCCCGCCCACACGGCCGACACACCGCACGTGAAATTACGATCGCACCGCCATGAGCGCGGAAAAACAACAAATATACCGCCCGCCAGCGCAAACAACGCCGATGAGAATCGACACGGCAGAAGCCATGGCGCCCACGTACCTGCACAGAAACCATCCGCACACAAAACCAATAGCACACAACATGGCCAACAAGTCCACACAGCAAGGCACACACAAATACACAAGCACAGTACACATCCCGAAAACACCCCCCGGACAAACAAAAAATACAAAGGCCAGAACCCCAGACACAACACACCTGAAAACAACAGACCATGAGGACACACCCACATAGGTGAGTACAAAAGCAGCACTCCCACAGACCACAACCCCTTGCTACATTGCAAACCAGAGAGGAGAGGAGAGGACACAGTGACACAGCAAGGACAGCAGCACACCACAGAAACGCACACATCACAACCACCACCACCACCACCAAACACCGGCACCACAAACCCCCTGCACATTACACAACACACACCGCACCAGCACCACAAACACCATGGCACCACAAAGGATGCCCAAGTTCACGCCCATGGAGCTGACGGTCATGGTCGACGAGATCATCAAGGTGTACCCACAAATCTATGGGAACATGGTCCAGCACACACCACTAGCCACCAGAAACAGAATGTGGACCCGGATCGTAGACCAGGTCAATGCAGTCGGGACCCTGCCCAGGAACAGAACCGAGATAAACAAACGTTGGAATGACGTAAAGAGCCTGGTCAAGAAGAAGGAGGGCAAAAACAGAGAGCTGGCTGCCGTCACTGGCGGAGGGAATCCCGCGCTCTTTAAGACCTTCAAAGCGTGGGAGGAGAAGGTGCGAGTCGTAATCCATCCGGAGATCCTCGCCGGATTAGCAGGGGGAGTGGAGGCTGGTAAGTACAAACTAATGTATACCAGCACACCGCTATGTACTCACATGCGCAACTACCATGCCACAGCTCCCAGGGACAAACACCCCCATGTCCAGCACACAATACACAACACATCACACACACATGCAACAGACACTACCACACACAGCCCAAACCGAACAACTGTAAGATGCGTGGGGACATGTGTACACTAAGCCAGCCACGTAACCACCAACAGGTCCCCAAATATGCCAGAAGCGCCACAACGAGCACCCACCACACCCATGTGTCCGCCACAGCTGCACTAACCGACAAGTAACAGGTAAGTGGCAGGAACACAAAGTGCAGTGGGTGGGACGGTGGACAGCCCAAGTACAACACACACCAGGCCCCAGTCCCACAGCACAGCAAGGAGGAGCATCCCCCACACCCCACAGCCACGTGTCAGCCACCGCAGTGCACAACGACAGCCGAAAGGCAGACATCACGGTCCACAGCAATCGGTGTCAGTGGGTGTACAGCCACCCCCACGACCCACTACACCCCCCACCCCCACAGACCTGCAACATGGAGCACCCCCCGCTTAGAGCCATGTGGCATCCAGTACAGTGCACGCACGAACAACTTGCAGGTGGGAAACTGGACAGGGCTGGATTACTGGAGGCATGAGGACCATAACACCACCAACACATGGGACATGTCACGTAGCACACGGACACGCAGCACCGCCCACCGTCACGAACAAGTGAACAATGTGCACACGGACATGAACAGCAGACTCACACCCCACATGACCCATCACAGACATAGCAACACCCAAGGAGCCACGTCTGCATGCACAAGCCACACTGAATATAGTCCCACACGGCAGCCACTGTGCAACTCATCACACACAACCGAAACACCATTGAAGTCCTGTCCATGTAGCCCCCACTGCCTGTCAACCCCACACCCCACAACTACGCCTATGTAAGACAAACAACACTAGACGCAACAGAGCGGAACAACAGAAATGCACACGAACACCACTGAACCCATCAAACTCACAGACACACCATGCACATACAACATACCATCCATCCCATCCGTCAGCCCCAGTCACATGAAAGGCATGTCATCCGCACAGCTGCCACACATACAGCAGTCACGCTAAGACACATGCCCATGACCAACCATGTGCCAGAAGTCAATTAAGCGCACGACACACTGTGAGCAACAACACACAACATGGGCCACACCCCCCCGAGCACTGCAGTGATGCACATGGCACAG
Organism: Calotriton arnoldi; assembly: GCA_963921515.1. Lineage (NCBI taxonomy): Eukaryota > Metazoa > Chordata > Amphibia > Caudata > Salamandridae > Calotriton > Calotriton arnoldi. Next base: position 1,148,709 of record CAWUFW010001310.1, read on the forward strand.
GGCAGCACGCACACCAAGGAGATGGGACAACTGCAATACGTTGGCTGGCACACAACTATCACTCACTCATAACGATGCGTCCAATGCCATGTCCAGTAACCACAACAGACAGCAAATATGCAGGGCATGTCAGGCATGCACACACCTCAGACCATGCACTGTCATGCTGCCACAACACATGTCACGTTCGGCACCCATGGCTCACAGCATGTACCCCAAAAGCATATCCCCTCCCAAATGCGAATCTGGGGCATGGCCCCCATGTTGCCATATGCGTTCCTAAGCGTTCCATTTGAACCCCAAAAGCATATTCCATCCCAAATGCGAATCTGGGGCATGGCCCCCATGTTGCCATATGCGTTCCTAAGCGTTCCATTTGAACCCCAAAAGCATATTCCATCCCAAATGCGAATCTGGGGCATGGCCCCCATGTTGCCATATGCGTTCCTAAGCGTTCCATTTGAACCCCAAAAGCAAAGTACAAACCAGACCCAGGATGGGCCAGGAGCCCGCATACACCAGAGTCACAATGAGTAGGGGCAAAGCAACACACCCATCGGCATGGCCAATCCGTCCCATGCCACATGTGCACAGCACACAGTCCCATTGCCTAGCACACACAACTACAGATGCCACAGCCACACACTCGCCTCCGGGAAACCCATGTACGAGATTGCACGAACTGCCAATGTCAGACGACTAATACATACTTCGCCAGGTGCAACACAATAACAAATCTCATTCTCTCCACAGGTGACGAACTGCTGGACGCTGGGGATGGAGACAGCAGCCAGCACAGCCAGCCTACAAGCCCCCAACGAGGACACACGGATCTGGAGGATCTGTCCACCTCTTCGGACACGGACCACCAAGCTGGCCCATCTGGCGTGGCAGGGCCCAGCCGCTCCCCAGGACCCCTCCTACCCACCAACCCATCATCCAGGGATGCTGAACAGTCCCAGTCCCCTGCTGCCACTGTCGTTGCGGCCACACCCACGGTCATTGCGGCCACTACCACTGCCGCAACCGCCACCATCGCCGCACCGACCACCACCGCCTCCACCACCACCACGTCTTCGCTGGCACCAGCCCCAGCGCAGGTGGTGGCCCGGCCGACTGGATCCACCCTGGGAGCCACAGCGAGGACCGTGGTGAGCAATGTGGCTAGTGGGCAGGCCGGTGGCAGCAGGACTGGTAGGAGGAGCAGGGTCAGGGAAACGCCAGCCTCCCCTGGGAGCCATGCCCTGCCTCAAATGGCCAGAGTCCTTGGGGCCTATGAAGAGGCCCAAGGACAATGGGCCAGGTCTGCTACTGACACGCGGGAGGTGCTGGGGGTGCTGAGGTCCATGGACGCCCATATGGGCCAATTCGTGTCCCGTATGGACCAACTCGTGGACCTCATGGGCCAGCTGGTGGTGGCGGTGGGGTCACAGGCAAGGCCAGCAACACCACCTCCGCCACCACCTGCTAGGGCGCAGGGTCGGCCAGCAGTGTCCACTTCCCCTGCGTCCACAGCCAGTGAGCACACCTCACCCACCACCAGCAGGTCGCCACCACACACCCCCCTCCCAAACGTGGAAGGGGCCGTCCGAAGAGGAAACAGATCTCCCGGGAGGACTTTGCACGCTCCAGTCGCAAGTGAGGCAGCCAGCCAGCCTTCCGCCAGCCTTCCTTGACCAGCCACTGCATTGACTTGCTCTACGATCCCACTCCACACAGCCAGCTGGATGGCATGTGTGTGTTGGACTATGGACATAGAACCAGTGGGTACACCCTGATCATCACGCAGCCATGACCGACAGCTCATTGTCACTGCACGCACCACTTTTGTCATCACCTTACACACAATCACATGTCACAGTTCGTAATAAATGCACCTTTTTCACTAACTGCTGTTTGTGCCCTGTGTTTTATTTGTACGGAATACAACGGCCACCTTGGGCGGAAGGGCACCTGATGCGTGGCATGGCAATGGAATCCGGAGGGCCTGTAGGGACCTAGGGGTGGGAGACAGAACAGGAGCACATTCAATGAGTGTGTCACACACCCATCACACAGTACATGTCAACAACTACAAGCAATGTACACACATCGCACAGAGCAATAGGGCACAATGCCACAGTCACCAACAGTGGCATACTACCCTGGCCATGGAGCGTTGACACACTGCACGCAGTGAACATACGGCCACCCTGACACAGCACACACACACCTGCATAGATACAGACACATCATCCGTCGTACATGGACACTCACCGTCAAGTGAAGTAGCGGGCGATGAGCTGCTGGCGCACATTCCCAGCTTCCTCCTCTCCGCTGTCCACCTCACTCGAGCTGTCCTGGTCTGCGGGCTGGGGCCCTGGTTGATCTCCGTCATCCACAATGAGGGGGATCTGCTTCCGAATGGCCAGATTGTGCAGCATGCAGCACGCCACCACTATCTGGCACACCTTCTGTGGGGAGTACGCCAGTGCACCCCGGTGCGGTCCAGGCACCTGAACCTGGACTTGAGGAGGCCAAAGGTACGCTCGACCACACGTCTGGTCCTCCCATGTGCCTCATTGTATCGATCGTCTGCTGGGGTGCGAGGATTCCTCAATGGACTGAGCAGCCATGCCCCATTCGGATACGCAGAGTCACCTGGGTGTGAGGGACACAGAGAACCGTTGCTATTCCAACTGGACAGGGGACAGCATCGCACAACCAGCACGCTACACCACTCCACATACTCACCGACAATACAGCCACGATCCTGTTGCAGATTGGCCATCAGTCGTGGCAAGATGCTGTTGCGCATTATGTGTGCATCATGGGCCGAGCCTGGAAACTTGGCACACACGTGGGTGATCACCATGTCCGCAAGGCACACCACTTGCACATTCAGGGAGTGCGTGTGCTTCCTGTTGCGGTACAGGTGCTCAGTGGCCTGTGGTGGAACAAGGCCAACATGAGTGCAGTCAATGGCTCCCACGACGTGTGGGATTCTGCCAAGGGCATAGAATGCACCCTTCACTGCCGCCAATTCACGAGCCCTGGGGAATCTGATGTACCTGTTCCGGTACAGCATCATGGCTGCCAGTACATCCCTCAGCACCTTGCTGAACATGGGCTGGGACATCCCTCCTCCACTGCCCACTGTGTGCTGGAATGACCCAGTGGCGAAGAAATGCATGGCGGCCATCACCTTAGCCGTGGGGGTGACAGCAGTCGGATACACCCTGCGGGGACGGAGATGGGGCTCTAACATGGCACACAGTCGATGCAGAGTTGGCCTGTCCAGCCGAAACTTCCTGATTACCTCTGTATCGTCCATGTCCGCCAGCAATTGGTATGGGCGGTCAATGTTCGGTCTCCGCCTGGGTTAAATGGCAGAGGACACATGTCAAAGCAACACGGCACATAGCAATTTCGCATACACATCACTGACATGACTGAGCAAGCACATGAGCCACAGCCCAGCTGTCAAGCTGGGACGGCACGGCCACAATACACTTACACAGGTCTCCCAACAATGGCAATGGCAAGTGAGACATACCACTGCCATGTGCATGCACATGGGGATCTAGGCCCCAATGACTTGCGGGGCGTGCTGATGGGGACTGACTGCATATTCGTCAAGCGGCAACGCCACGGCAACATGAGTGTCTGCTGAGCATGGAACTGCTTCCGAGGCTGGATGAGTATGGCACACGACGACGACGATGTGGGCACGGGCTGAGCGGCCAATACAAGTGGGACCTGTGGCACGAGGGGATATGAGACAGTAGTAGGTGTCAGCACTGCACCCTATGTACAGCACTGTACGGATCACAGCTCCCGAAACATTGACTGGTGTCCACATTGACAGCCCCATGCCAAGACGGCTGTGTGCTTGCAGTCACACGTCACAGGTGAGAGGTTACATTGCACGTGCCAGGTGGCAGACGTACATAGTGGGAGCTGGCATGTGTGTGCATGTGTCTCCTGTTCAGGATCCACCAGATGGGCGCTGACTCTGTACTGACCATTGGACACAGCATGTTCCGTGGAAGGCTTGTGTGTGTGGGATGGTGGCACTGGATGTGCCTCCGTTGGGTGGGGGGCCATGCACAGGGCGGGTACGTCGATGATTGCGCATTGTTGGTCACGGTGGGTGCACCAACTAAGATGTGTTGCCCTGTGTTCAATTCCTATGTCCGCATGATGATGGACTGTGGATGTGGGCAGACTACACATTGGTCGATGTGCTGTCTATATGCATGTGCCTTCACACCAGGCACAGCTGCCCCTGCACATGTGACCCCTGCTGGACTCGCTGCTGGGTCTGTGGAGCTGATGCACCTTCTGCGCGTGGGGCGGACAGCTCTCCTCACTTCCCTCATTGCGCATGTCATGTCTTTGCCGCAGGTGACATGGATCATGGAGGGCCCACATGTACGCGTGGGTAGGCTACACATGATTGTTCACTGGTCGCCACCCCCAGTCAGTGTTTCGAATGGGAAGGTTGTCGTGCTGGTGGTATGTTCGATGTGGCGGATGGGCGGGCCTAGGTGCGGGCTTACATTCCGGACATGGGGGGTAGTTGGATTGGCGACTAGTTGCAGTACACACGGGACACGTCTCTTCCTTTCCACATCTGGGTCATCCCTTGTACTAACTGACAGTGATACAGTCATCTTCGCCCCAGCCCTCATGTCCTCCCCTCGCCCCCCAATATGCATGCTCACCTGCGAGGCTAGCGCTTGCACAGGCAGCCCCAAGCTCGCACCAGAGAGGGCAAGGAGTGTATGTGTGGGTCCAGTTGCACGAGTGGGCTGTCTTAGGGTATGATGTGTGGCGGGACGCCGTCCACCTGCGTGGTGCCCCAAATGGAGACCCGGCCTGCATGGACTATGCATCACAGTCTTCGCCTTCCGGATCCGCCACCTGCGACACCCAGTGGCTGTGGCTGCCCTTGCGGCCAGGCCGCGTCCGTCTGTGGCTGATGGCCCACACATTCACTCTTTGGCCTCTCTGGGGAGGGCTCGGGGTGGTGGCGCACGCGCTTGCACTTAGTCGCAATGGCATGTGGCGTGGTTGGTATGATGGGCAATGGATGGGATGGTGCGAGCCACCTCCCGTGACGTCAGTGCTGCTCGTGCTGTGGTGCGTCCCCCTACACTTCCATTTGACTTGTGCCATGCTAGACGTTGAGGTTCTATTGCCTGCGTGATATGACCAGGAGGAGCGCGAGGAGACCTCTCACACACCATGCTCCACTGCCATCCCGTGCCCTGTATCGCCTGTGCGGATTGACTATGTTGGGGTTACACCTGGTCGACTGGGGCTGTGTGTGCCTTGTCAAGGGGCATGGCGGGCGCACAACAGGATCCAGCTTGTCCACAGAGGGTGGGCTGAGGTGCGCCTGGTACCGCTTTGTACGTGTGCCCGGCTGCTGTGCACACACGTGTTCACTCCCCCCGACAGGTGTCCTCTCACAATGCCCAGGGAAGCGGTGGTGTACTGTTCATGACCCCTCCCAACACGGCGTGCTCCAACTTGGCATGTGCGCATCTACCCGTCGCACCCACCCACCTGAGCACTGCGTCCATACGACTTCACACGACACATGTGTGTCTTCCACAGTAGTGCTACTCATTTGCGTTGACATCCAATACCAGTGGACTACATGGTCATGTCACGACTGCCGTGTACTTCACATACTCTCATCCTCTCTCATTCGTACTTGTGAAATGAGTCAGCGGAGACAGTTTTGGTTTCAGACATTATATTGAGTCTTCTGTCCTCTGTGATGCAGTATAGTGGACACTACTGGCAGCGGAATACATGTTGAGGATATACTGAGCATGATTACAAATGGGATAGGGTGTGGGGTTACATCTGCTTGGCCAAGGCTGTGCTAATGTACATTTACGTATAGCTGCGGAGCTGCGGACTTTGACACAGACGGTATACATGTAGCCTACCAGACCGCTCGGCATCATGGGCACAGTCCATCTCAGTTCCATGTGACAGGTTTGCTGCGGTTGTTCCTCATGCACGCGTGCATGTGAGATGACATCAGGGCATGTGCTTGCGTGCATGCAGCGGCGTGCCACTTGTTGTTGCACTGTGGTGGTTACTGGACATGTCACAGTCACTGGGGTCGTGTTGTTGTTGTATGCACTTGTCGTCCATGCAAAGGTCCTGGTATGGGATTCCCGGGGCGGGGGTGGGAGGGGTGCAGCACCCACAGACTCCAGGCGACCTATTCATGTCCACTGAGCGGTGTGTGTGTCCATGTGCGCTGGATCCATGTCGTGTCCTGGTTGTTCGTGCAGTTCCGTCCATGTGGGTGCGATGCACAGAGCCCATGCCACTGCCTCTCACGATGCATGCGGTGTTCCTGGATGTGATGGGGAACAGTGTGCATGTCCCGGTCATATCCGATGTCATGGCGATGTCGTTGATGGTGTGGTTACAGTTGCCGGTCGTTTGGTATGGCTGTTGTGGTGGTGACTGGCCAGTCCGTGCGGAAGCTGAGCATGGGTGCGGGGTTGGACTTCATAGGTCACTCGGGGAACCTGCGTTGTGGTCCGACGTATTTACAGGTTGTCAGGTATGCGATGCCGTCCAGCAGGGCTTCCATGTCATTGGTGGTGTACATGTTTGCCAGCCAATGAAGCGGATGGTGGCTGTCAAGGTGTTGTTCGTAGGTTGTCCCTTGGAGGACCATGATGGGGCATGCTGGGTGACATTCGATGTAGCTGTTCTCGATGATCCGTCGTGTGGAGGCACAGTGGTTCCATTTCAGTGCGCGTGCGATGTTGGCCACATACGCCATGCCCCCATAGGCAGAGCAGGCCCTGTCGTGTGCGTCCAGAGGGAGGAGTAGTGGTAGCAGGTCCGCCTTCAGACATGCCGGGTTGGAGAGGCATATCTCGACGGGATGCTGGTAGGGACACCTCCGACAGTAGAAGACGGGCATGACGCAGCTGAACAATGTGATGCGGTAAGTCAGTCGGTAACTTACGTTCAGCAGGGACAGGAGATCGCATCCCAATGTATGTATCGTGTTGGTTTGGTACAGCTTGAGCTCTTCGGCGTAGTTGGGTAGGTGTGTTGCGGTTGCCATTTCGCAGCGGTTCGTAGAGGTGGCGTGCTCCGGCTGTGTGTGCAGTCTGCAATGTGCACGCTCCGGGGTTGCTGTGAGCTCTGTGTAGTCGTGGGGAGACAGGACTTGTGTTCTGTTGGCTTGTTTGGAGGACACGGGCCCTCTTCCCACATGCTTCTCAGACAGTTCAAGGTCGGTGCTGTGTGACTCCTTCCAATTAACTTGCATGTGGCCGACATGGGGGAGTGTTTTCTTCTTTCTTCCCCGTCCGTTGTGTGCTTCTGTGATATGCGCTATCTGCCCTGTGGTCGGTCTCCTCGGCATGCCTGTGTTGGTCTATTCTTGGACAATGGCTGTATTCACCGGCTTCTGTCGTAGGGCTGTGGTTTCGGTGTTGGAATGGAAGGTCATTCAGTGCTGTCTGCTCTCCCTTGTGTGGGCGGCAGGCTGCCTTTCCGCTCTGCGTTGGGCCTTGTGTGTGGATGTAATTCTTGGGCCACCTGTTGTCGGTCACCGGGCTCTTTGGTGTTCCGTTTCATGTGTCTTGTTCATATGTGCAGGGTGGTATGGGTTTTTCAGTGTGGTACTGGCGTTCCTCTTCCCGAAGGGGCCCTGCTTCTCCTAGTTGGTGTTGCCGCCGCTGTGTGCTTCGCCATGTTTGTTACACTGGGGTGTGTCCTGCTGTTGCGTGACTTCACTGACATGTGTGCGTCGGTTGTGTGGCGTTGGGTGTTGTCCGTGAATTGGGCGTTGGGGACATGTCTGTGGCCGGCCTGTCACGTGTCATGTGCGTTCGGGGTGGGGCTGGTGTGTGTGCTGCTTGGTTGTGTCCCTGTGTCTGTGTGCGACGCATGCATGGCGCTGCGGTTGGCCTCTGCGTTGTGCGCATGTGTGGCGGCGTCATCGGCGCTTTGGGGCCGTGACGGGGTGGTTGGTTCCTAGTCCCAGGTGGTGTGTACACATGTGTTCTGCGATGTTAGGATTTGGCCTGTGTGTCATATGTGGATGCAATGGTGGATGTGTAGTGTGCACGCGCTGGTGGGGGTTGTCCGCTTTTTCCGCCCTTGCACTGTGTGCGCTGTTTGCGTGCACTTGTTGTGTGTGTGCCTACCTGCGTCTCCGCGGTACGTTGCGTCCTTGGTGGTGCATCAGCAGAAGCATGGGAAGGGCCTGCAGTGCTGGATTCATGCCCGGGGTGCCGCTTCTTCGTTGTCCGTGCTCTGCGTCCGTGTTTCCGCCTCTCTTTCACGTGCGGTGTCTCTTGGCCGTGGGAGCCGTTTGTTTGCGGCATCGTAATTTATGCGCCGGGCGGGACGTGTTTCGTCGGACGGTGTGTGTCAGTTGGGCTGCGCCGCTACGTGTGCGGGCGCACTTTGATGGCGGACGGTGTTGCTGGCTTGCCGGCGGTGTTTGGCCTGCTTTTCGCATCGTAATTGGGCGGGCGTGTGGACTGCTGCGTGCCGGCGGTAACTGGTGGTTTTTGCATCCGCCAGCACGGCGGTTGTGCTTCCGCCCGCCATCGTAATGGGCCCCTAAATTATTAATTAGTAAATTATTAATTTTTATAATGTAAATTAAATTACTTCCCACCCTATTCCCCTATAAACCCACAACCCGCTACGGAACTAATATACGCAAAAATTAATTCACATAAAATCCATTACCTTAAAAAAATTGTAACATACATTAAAAAAATATTATATATTTTTAACACATATACTAACATATAAAACAATTAAAAAAAATTCGATATAATAAAATTCGATATGACATTCGATATTACTTACCTATATGTCGATATTTTTTCCAACTATATTATGTCTTTTCTATATTCTGTCCTCTCGATATTTTGTACTCGATATTTTGTCCATTCGATATTAAAAATTCGATATTTAGTCTCTACACCAACTGAGACATATGCATATCAAAGCAATCTGAAGTTCTCAGAGATTTACACTGGCGCCTGCAGGTGCAGGAAGGGGAACTTCAAAAGCTCGAGCTTCGCTATTTCGAAACGTCAGACATCCAGTGCCTGCGACAAGCTGTCTGACTATGAAGAATGAGCTGAAGGTGAAGCCTGCTAGCTGCACAAGGAAGCCGTCGCCCACCGCTACGGCGAGGAAGATACAGTAAGCAAGATGCTGGCATCCCTGCTCAAGAAAAACTGGATTAGCTCCCACATCACGGAAATTCTGAAACCTGCTGGAGAACCATGTTAGTATTTGGCAGATGTCCCTCAAACAATGCGTCAATTCTACTTTACCCTTTATGCCACCACCGGTGCAGTGGAACCAGGCAGGCTAACTTACTACTTCAACTCTATCCAACTACTTTGGTTAGAATTGGGCCACCGACAACTTGTAGATGTCACATTTACCACCGACGATATACTTCAAGAGATCAGCATGCCAGGCGGCAAGGCCCCTGGGTTGGACAGACTACGAACCAATTTTACCATGAATATGCGAAGGGACTCGCCCCGTATTTATTGGCAATGTACAAGGAGGCCATGGAGATGGGCCACTTGCCCCCTTCTGTCCAAAGGGCCCCAAAATTCACAGTATTAAAATCCAACAAATTACCTAACTGCTGCCATTCCGAGACGCCACTGTCCATGATAAGCATGGATAATAAATTCCTGGTGCGCAACCTTGCGGCCAGAATACTCCAGCTTCTCTCTACCGTTGTCAGACCAGATCCGTTGGCCTTCGTCCCTTGAAGGTCCACTGCACATAATCTCTGCACTCTCTTTGCCTTATTTCACATTCTATTTTTTTTTTTTAAAGTTTTATATAGCGCGAACATGACCCTAGTGGGTATCAGAGCGCTTTACATAAGAGTTGAGAAACCCAAAAGGCAATAATATAAAGCAATAACAATCGATATAATGATATAAGGCAAAGATAAAAACCATAACAGCCGGTAAAAATGACAACAAAAAGACATAAAAGAGGCAGGCAATGGGGTAATACAATTGCCAAGTAGGCCATTCTGTCAGCAACTCTCAGCTGCAGTGGTCTTCTTAGATGCTACGAAGGTCTTTGACTTCCTTGAGTGGCCATTCCTCGCACTATTGCAACGCATTGGTTTTAGTCCCTTCTTTCTCCAATTAATTAGGCTCCTTTTACACATCTACTGCTAGGCTTCGGGTCAATGGAACGGACTCTGACCCCATAATGTTCAATAGAGGTATTAGACAGGGGGCCTGCTCTCCCCAGTTCTAAATGCAATTGCCATGGAGCCCCTCTCCGCACGCCTGAGGCAACATCACTCTGACCGAGGCCTCTAATATATGACCGTAGACTTGTTATCTTAATGTACGCAGATGACGTCACTTTGTACGTGAGGGACCCTGCCCAGACCCTGGCACCCATACTACGCAAATTCATACGGTACGTTGCCCTAACTTGGATTACAATCAACTGGTCGAAATATCTGATTTTCCTCCTAACTGACAGCAGGGCGAGATTTCCCGTGGAGTAACCTGTTGAGTGGGTGGACGAGACGGTCCGGAACTTGGGGATATGGATCAGCAGTGATAGGTCATGACTCTAGTATAGAATTATGGCCGGGCAGTGGGATGGCTGGAGGAGCAAATTCCCATATGGATTGGCCTGCCACTGTCCCTGGTCAGGAGGCTAGCCATCACCAAATTGGTGTTACTGCCCAAGCTTCTCTGCTTTTTCACCAATCTCCCACTGCCACTTACAAGGGCTTTATTTAATCCAGTTTGCTCCCTTCTGACCCGACTGGCGTGGGTTGGCCGACAACCAAGACCTGCCTGGGACATTCTGATCCTGCCCTTTGCACAGAGATGACTGAGCGCTGCTGACAAAACTAATTCTTACTGCATACAAGCCCAATACGCCCATCACAGCTTCCACCCCATCCAGCACCTGCCCCACATTTCCATAGAGGCAGACAATGTCTGCTCAAGCCCACTAGCAACGGCGATGTGCATCGAGTCAACCCGCCCTAGAGACACCATTGACACGTTCAGTGCATAGTATGGGCGTGGGGCCTGCTACGCCACAGGCCTCGACTGGACTGCCTTTACTGTGCTGACCTACTGCTTGCTAATAATCCAATGCTGGCCCCCTGGGGAAGAGCAGGCACAGCGACTGCTAGAAGCCTTGGGACTCCGGAGAATGGGGTTCTTATACGCAGAGGTATGTTTTTATCTTTACAAGCTGTGCAAGCCAGTGTGAGTTGCACACTGCTGGACGTTTTCCTTTCTTATCGCTTACGAAGCTCTTGCAAGGCAGCACATAGCTCCTTTTCCTGGGAACCAGATCTACTACACACAGTTGACTACATACTTGGGTCCATCCCCCTCCCCTAAGAGGCTGATCACCAGACTATATACTAACAATGCAAGCGAGAGCTCCTATATTCAAGCCTAGGGCATTAGAACGGTGGCAGGCTGATTGGCCTACACAAGATGGGCCTTTGGCGATGCGGCCACATGAGTGCTGACTCTGTATATTTAGCCAGGAACTGCGCCAAGATAGCTGATTTTCGGAAAGAGGTGTTTGTTTGCATGAAAGAAGGAACTGGCCACCCAGTGCAGAGAATGCTGCTGGTGGCAATGCTGGGATATGTCAAAGATATTTCAACTTGCATTTGTCAGCTGACTGCAGTGATCCTGCAGGTTGGCGAAGCGAAAGGTTGCAATGCACTGGGGATGCTACATTAGCCCATGCCTGAAAGACTGGCTGGCAGACGTAGCCTACTGCCAGGAGAGACAGGAGGACTACTGGGAGCTCATGCCAGCGAAGGCTCACCCCAAGCGCATCTGAGCCCCTTCAGCACATACACGGTTGTCAGAGTTGGCCTTTGCTCAGATAGTGCCCTGGACAAAACACAATATGGCTCCCCCCTCCAGCTCGTCATCTTTAATTGTCATTGTGTTGGTAAAATGGGAGGGGTATGTGGAAGGTGAGGGGAAAAAGAGAAGGGAGAAAAACTGTATTCATAGCAATAGTTAACACACTTTTCTTTAGGGCCAGGTTGGAGGGAGAGTGCTGCAGGTTGTTCCGGCGGCCCTGTGCAGGTCAGCGCCATGTGCGTGGGCCCAGCTCGCCCATGCTAATGGTCGGCCCTGATGACTGTACACAAAGTACAAGAACACTGAAAATGGAGGGGAAATTGCTCATGCATCAAATGGAGGAATGGTGGGGAGTGGCGCTGCAATGGGCTCTGTAGACAGCACGTTAAGTGTACTGAATGTCCTTGGTGTAGCAGCGAGACCCGACTTTGAAACATGAGAGCTGAGAGTGCAACATGCATTAATTTATCTCACTGAAACAGATCTTGCTATACATGGAAACTGCACTGTTTATTTTGAATTATTATTTTATTTGTTACAAAAATGTAATTAAAATAAAATATATCTGTGTAGAATGAGCTAGGAAACAAGTCATCCTGGCCAGCAACAGTACAGTTTTACTTTTGTCTTTTGTGGAATTACATGTTGCAAAATGTTTGTTTTAATGATGTTTCAGGATCCCCTTTATCTCTTTTTTTGCTGCATTTCTGAATCAATTTTTATGTAATTTGATTTGCAAAAATATTTCTCCTCCAGTAGATCCTCATTGATAGCAATAAACTCTAATTTGTCCCACCCACGTGTGAGATCCCAGAACACTTTGCAAAATATAGATCTATATGTGCGCAAGTTCTTTTTTAGAAGAATAAGACCGCACTTAAATAATTAGAAAATAATAGACTTTGCTGTCCAAAACTGCCTGGAAATATCCAAATGTAATTTGTTTATTTTTTAAAAGCATCTCCAATTGTATGGATATAGTCAATGCATCTAAAGTGGCTAGAAATATCAGTCACAAACCTGTATTTAAAAAGGGGAAATAAACTGAATGCAGGACAATGCTAGCTCATAGACTGCACAGCTAGGGCTTTAATCTGCCAATGTGACTTTAAGGGTGCCACACTTACTTCAGTATCCCATCATACACTAGAGGTGACAGGTAGGCCAGTTCATTTTTCCAGCTACTGTCAACCGAAATCCAGAGCACTAAACTCAGCCTTTTTTGGCTTATTTGCTCTAAAAACCTCTTTCAAACCTGGTCTAACCAACCTCACTCAACCTCTTTAAGGACTACCGAGGTTATTCTTTAGTATTTTCTGAAAGGAATTCACCATATTTTCCAGTCAGAGTGCCCTAACTTTGTCAAGAAAAAATCCTAGTCAGACCCTTACGACCTTAGACTGTATCGCTTCCTGAAGATCATTATCCAGAAGTTTGCGGACATTGTAAAGAAAAACTACTCAAAAATACCTTGAAGGATAGACAGAGGTTCAGACTGCTCGGTCTCCAGGACAGCTTTGGGATGTCAAAAAGAGCGAGGAAAAAATTATCCACCTACCACTGCACCTTCATCTCTCTTTAGGGACTACCAAAAGGTAGATCTAAAGAGTGCAAGAAATCACCTTTGACATCGAACAGGTGCTGTAGCCCAATGCTCATTTTCAAGACATGGTACCTCGCCATAGACGTCGAAAAGATAAAACAAGTCGACTTTGAGACCAAGACCTTCATCAACGTCAACACCTCCATTAATATCGAGACCACCAACATCGAAGTCAACGCCTGAAAAACCATTTACTTTTCCTTTTCCACCACCGAGACATACAACAGATTGGGTCCGCTGCCTTAAAGCAAAGCTAGTGCCCTGTTCCTCTTTTTCAGAATACTTCAAGTTGTACTCACCCACAAGAAATATGATGCCTGTGGTCCGTTTTACTCTCACTCCTTCACCCTGAAGATCTGTGTGTCCGCGCTTTTCACCAGTACCACCGATACTCTTGTTTTGCTGCAGTGGCCAGGATCTCTAGTGGTCCCACAGGTTCTATCTAGGCTTGCGAATAAAGTCACTCCATGGAAAAAGGGGGACATACTAGACCTTGTTCCCAAAGAAGATCTTTATCCCCGTCAAAATGCCGCAGACTTAGTAGTGTACGGTCATCTTCATGTAGGACCTCTAGACGTCGACACTGTTCGCTATTATCATCATTTATGCATTCATCTATTAGGGATTACTCTCCTACACTTTCAGATTCTCCACCTGCCAGAGTATCACCAGTAGACAACATTAATACCTTTATTGAATGTAAGTAAGGGGAGCTTCTAAGTTGAATGTCTCCGTCCGGATGCCTGCCACCTCTGACTGTGACTTTTCAAACTTCATTACAGGGCTGATTCGAGATTTTGTTGCTGTTGGTTCGAGGTCTTTTGAAACAGTCCTGCAACTATTTCTGGTACCAGGTACTGTGAAAGCTACGCCTTTCAGACTAATGAAAAAATGTAAAGCTCTGGATAAAGACACTATATTTGAGATCGGATCCTCCTCCTGATTCAGTGATCATTTCTGCTGCAAAGAAATCACACTGCTGCACCTTCATCCATTGTTCCTCCTGGCAAAGATATTAAACATATGCATTAATTGGGAAGAAAAATATGTGACACAGCTGTTAGTAGCATAAAAGGTGCAAGTGCTGGGAGCGTGGCCGGGAGCGCAAGAATGGCCGTCGCTTAATAGCAAGGCTCTGTCCCGGTTTAAAAACATCCTGCAAATCTCTGTTCCAAGAGGACCCTGGCGCCCACTGAAGGGGTAGAAATTACTCTATTGCATATCGGCAGCCGAAAAATCATAAGAAGTAGCCCCCGGCGCCGGGGGGTCCGGCAGAAACGCGAAGTGCGTAGGAGCAGAGCTGTAGACCCTAAGAGGCCGGACCCGCTGTAGGAGGAAGGTGGCTCCCACGGGACTGCGCCCAGCTCTGGTTGGTGCGGTGAGAGGCCTTGGCAGCGAATAAGGCAGTCATTCATCCACTGTACATCGGCAGCAGCAAAGTAGAAGGAGGAAGAAGCCCCAGACGCTGGAAGGTTCGAAGGAAACGCGACGAGTGTCGGAGCCGAACTGCAAGCCCAAGACACCGTACTCGCGGTAAGAAGAAAGGGACTCCCACGGGGCCGCGCCTGAACCACGGCAGAGTGGCACTGGGAGATGGCTACACACCAGCGAGGAATCAGAAGGTGAGGAAGGGACCCGGAGTGCAAGGCCCCCTGGGAGGGCTGCGAAGGCACACGAGGGCGGAAGATAAAGAGGACTCACCCTCGGCTAGACGCGACGGCAAGAAGCCAGACTTGAGAGGTAAGTCTCTGCCTGGGGCAGCCCGGCAGCAGCCCCCGAGACCCATAAAGGCCTTGTAGACCCGGAAACAGACCCCGACAGAGAGGCAACCCCGTCCGGGGGGGAGCCCGGAGCAAGAACTGGTGTACAGAGGGGGCGGGGGGGGGGGGGATGAGGAACAAAAAAAAAAAAAGGAAACAAAAAATGAACTGAGAGCGCAGCCCTGAGGAGGGAGAACAGTATAGAGAGCAACATTGATTGCCCCCTCCCCCGTTGAGGGAAGTAATCCAGGCTGCAGTGAAGGCAGTTGAGAGAAAAGGAGGGGAGCTCGCACTGGGCTGGGCGTGAACACACACAGCCGGCCATGAGGGAGGAATCCCGACCAAGAGCAGACTGGCAATGGTGCCCTAAAAACACAGGGGCATCGCAGGCCCGTACGTAAGCCCCGAGTAAGTGAAAACCCTGGCTGAGGGGAGCCCAGGCCCATGAGCAAGAACCCACACGAGGTGCCAGAGGACACAAGTTGAAAGTGCGGCCCTAGGGAGGGTGAGGTGTGCAGAGTGTGTAATCAACGACCCCCCCCCCCCCGGGAAGAAGGCACGGAACCCGGGTGAAACCAAGGCGGCAAGTGGAACAGGGAAGAAGCGGCCTACACAGGCCGAGCCCACTCCCAGGGGGCCCGCAGTAAGAGGGAAACGGCCTGCAGGGAGAGGGAGACGCAGGAAAGTCCTGTGGGAAAAGCAGATGAACCCACACCAGCTGGGAGGTAAGATAAGGGCCCTCCAGTAACACATGATGCGGGTAAACACCCAACCCCAACAGAGCTGGAGACTTGCCTCCTAGCGAGGCACACTAAAGCCAGACAGCAGACAACCAGCCCAATCAGTAGATAGGTTGTCCCCGCCAGATACAAGAGCAGTTTTCTGACCCTGGAGATGAGAATTGGTAAGCCCAGCCCTAGGCCGATGAAGTGACACAGGAGCAAGGTTGGACATAAGGCAGGAAAAGAGGGGTCTGCTGAAGGTGTGGTGACACCGGCTAGGGTGGTACGCTAAAGCCAGAGCGGAAAGAACACTCAAGACCTGAAACAGCAGTAGAACAGTCAGCGGAGGGAAGGTGGAGGGGCGAATTGGGTCTTGCATAATCGGATGCTAATACTGCTGGAGGAGCCCCAGTGACTTGGGGCCCTAATAGTACTGGAAGGTACAAACGAAGCAAACTGCCAGAACCCTATGGGTTTCGGAGTCCACAACAATGTATAATTGGGCCTGGGATTGCCAGTAATTTCAGTATCCAGCAATAGTCATGTTCAAAGATGCCAAGATGCTGCGATCGAAGAGCAAAACCGGGAACACACAGCCCAGCACAGGGGAACCCTCCCCACTGCACACTGAAAATGACAGTGGAAAGCCTGTGGACACAGAAACATCCTTGCACCTCCACCTAGACAAGGAACTAGCGGTGATAGCAGACACAAAAGCGGCATTGTAGCAAGACATAGGGGCGGTGTTCGTGGGACTAGGATTGCTACAGGCGGCGCACCGCATGTTGGCCAACAGGGTCAAAGAAGTCGAAAACTCAGTCACCGACCTCATACCAGAACAGGAGAAGGGAGCTGCACGGCTAGATGAGCTCACCTCAAAAGTGGTAGAACTGGAAAGAAAGGATGAAGACGCAGAGGGAAGAAATAGACGTAATAACATCAGGATCGTTGGCATCCCAGAGGGAACGGAGGGCACAGACATGTTGTCTTTCTTAGAACAATGGTTGAGGGAAGAAATGCCATCCGAATCCCTATCTATATTCTTCGCCTTGAAGAGGGCACACCGAGTCCCTGGGCGTGCTCCTGCGCCGGGAGGCCCCCTCGGCCAGTGGTGGCTAAACTCCTAAACTATAGGGACAGAGACGCTATCCTGCAGCAAGCAGAACCCAAGGCCCATATGTTCTGGGCAACAGTAAAGTACTTATGTTCCCAGATTTCACAGCCAAAGTGCAGGCACAGAGAGCATCATTCATAGAGGCCAAAAAGCCCTCAGGGAAGCTGGCCTACGGTATTCGCTGGTGTTCTCAGCGAAACTCCGGATCATCCTGGACGACACCGTGCACTTCTGTAACTCGCCCGAAGAAACATGGTCCTGGCTAGAAGCCTACGAAAAAGGCACACCCCTGCCCAAGCCACATCCGGGCCCCCGAAGAGAGAAATGCATAGCCAGAACCAGACAACGTCACCTCAAGAAGTCAAAAGCACTACAGAAGTCCACGACCTCACAGACCCAACAGGAGAGGGAAGCTGCACTACAGGCGGGCAAGACTGATGTTCCCTCAAAAGTCGGACGACCTCTTGGTTTCTTCTTCAGAGCACCTGGCACAATCATCCGACTCGGATGATAATACAGGCAATGACTCAGACTTACTGAAAATTACCCCCCAAACAGCTGACAACATCATTTAAGGACATGTACGCAGGGGCAACACAATGTGAGGGGAAGCTGAGACCTGCTGATATGGTTTGATATGCTCCCCGGAAGCGGGTGGAGGTCCGACCTAGCACAACATGTGGAACCAGACGGAACCAATGCCCTATTGCAGTTACTTGACTCTGTTCAACCCCCCCCCCCCCCCAGAGTGAACCGCCAAAGGAACCAAAGGCAGCGTTCTATTGGACCAGATGTTCATCAACAGGTTTGGGCTGCTGGCTGTTGCCAGTCCGCTCGAGGGATGGTGAGTTGTAAAGTTGGGTTTGTTGCCTTATTTTGTGGGGTTCACTGCATGTAACACAAGTGAGGGCATGATGTCTGGGGGAGGGGGGAGGAGAGGGAGGGTGTTGTAGACTGTCTTAGATCATGGCTAACAACTATACAGCAGCCGAAGAGCTTAAACTGTTAACCTGGAACATCCAGGGCATGGATCACCCTCAAATCGTTATAGCATTCTCAATCATATATGACGCTGGGGTGCCCAAATTGTGATGCTCCAGGAAACCTACCTCACAAAAGGGAAGTCATTAGACTCAAGCGCAGATGGCGAGGTCAACTATATGCCACAACTTACTCAGCTTACGCTAAAGGGACACTTGTGTGGGTCAGGCCTGGCACGCCCTTCCACGCAACGCATACAATTATTGACCCAGAAGGGAGATCTGCTTTAGTAAAGGGCAGATTGAAGGGGAGGGAGATAACACTGGGAAGTAGTTATGCCCCGAACCAAGATCAGATTCCCTTCCTCCTGAAAACCTCTAAACCTCTATCAGAAGTAGCTGCTAATGACCTGATTCTGGGGGGAGATTATAATGGTGTGTTTGATTTGGCCATGAATAGATTCACCCCCCCCCGCCCCTCTCTAAGGGGTATGGTGGCGGCCTCGACAGCCAGAGGCCTGCGGGAGTGGCCTTCTGGGTGGGAACTACTAGATATTTGGAGATTACAAAATAAACAGAAGAGGGAATACTCATTCTACTCCCCATTATACGGCCTGCGTACCAGGCTGGATATGTTCCACTGCTCAAGCCAACTGGCACCTACACTATCTGGGGCAGAATACATGGGTCAATCCATATCTGGCTACAGTCCTCTCCTTCTACGATTTGCCCCAACTCCCAAAAGGGCCCCCATCCCACTGTGGCGATTAGACCCCAACCTACTTGAGGATGACTGCTTTAGGCAGCAGCTGTCAGGAGCAATATCATCTTATTTTGCCATGAACCAAAGAACGGCGAGCTCCACCTTGGTGGAATGGGGCACTTTTAAGGTGGTAGTAATTGGACACTGCATGGGACAAACTGTGGGGGCCAAAAGGGAAATTAACCAAGAACTCAGATCCTTAGAGGACCAAATACTGACGATGGATAGGAAAATAGGAGCAAGGGAAGAGGCCAAGAAATGGCTCTCCGGCACAAAGAGCAAATATAACGAAACCTGGAAACGGCTGAGAGTATTAGATGCCCGAACTTATCAAGAGAGACAGCATGTGGAGGGTGGAAAAGCAGGGAGGTGTTGGCCTGGCTAATTCGCCCTGAAGGCAGGGGATCTCCGATACCTAGTATTTTGGGTCCCGAAGGACAGACGATTTTCTCCACAAAAGCCATAAATGATTTATTCAGAGGATACTATGTTGAGTTATACGGAGACCGGGCGAGGTGCAGGCGGAAAAGATGGTGGCATACCTGGAGTGCCTGGGGCTGCAAGGCCTAGATCAGGCCTCACGGAAAAGCCTGGAAGCGGCAATTACCACACAGGAACTCAGAGCAGCAATTAAGGAAATGCCCAGAGGGAAAACTCCAGGGCCATACGGCCTCCCGGCTGATTTTTACCACACTTATGTGGACCTCTTGGCCCCACGACTAGAGAAGATGTACGCAGATGCCCTACAGGCTAACCATCTCCCTGCCTCCTCTAGGGAAGCACTAGTGGTCCCACTGCCCAAATCCAAGTCGGACTCTGCGGGTGCTGCAGACTTCCGTCCACTATCCATGCTGAATCTCGACTTTAAAATACTTAGCAAGGTGTTCGCAACCAGACTTCTACCGCAAATGCACCGACTCGTCCATACGGGTTTATCCTGACAAGGTCGACCTCTAGCAAACTAAGAAGGCTATACCATTTAAAGAGTTGGCGAAGTACCCTGAAGCTGTAGTGATGGCGGTAGTGATGGCGGTAGACTTGCGAAAAGCTTTCGATTTATTAAGATGGGACTTTTTGCAACAAGCAATGAAAAGAATGGGACTAAGCGATGGATGGCTGCGTTGGGTCCGCTTGTTGTATTCGGACCCAATGGCTAGGGTGCGCACGGGCGGAGGGGTGTCTGCACCCTACTCTATATATCGAGGAACTTGACAGGGTTGTCCGCTGTTGCCACTGCTCTTTGCACTGGCGATGGAACCGCTAGCAGAACGCTTCAGGCAGGAAGGCAGGGACCATGGAATAAAGATAGATGGAAAGGTACCTATAATATCATTGTATGCAGATGATAGTCTGCTCTACATACGAGATGGACCACGGGGCATAGTGAAGGCAATGCAGGTCCTGGAGGAATTCACAGCACTTTCGGGGCTTCGAGTTAACACCCGGAAGACCAACATATTTCCAGCGAGGCCCGCGCTGACAAGACCATTAGACCTCCCAGCAGGACCCACATGAACCCGAGCTCCTTTAAATACCTAGGCATTCGGGTGTTCCATAAACAAATAGACCTGCTAGAGGGGAATCAGGGCACAGCCGTCAGAGCACTAAAGACAAATGTGTCCTTTTGGAGATCACTTAAACTCTCAATCATGGCCAGACAAGCACTTTCCAAAATGATGGTCCTGGCAAAGCTACTATATTACTTCGTCAACCTCCCAGCGGTGGTTCCAAAAAAATGGTTCAGAGACGTGGACGCCTTGCTGAGGGAATTGGCTTGGGATGGGGGGCGAAGTAGGGTCTCCCTAAAAGTCTTGTGACAGCCCATAACAAAGGGGGGGCTGGGTGCCCCGAATATTGAAGCATACTACTTAGCAGCACAACTCCAATGGCTGGCCCAGTGGCTAGAAGGAAAGGGGTTAGAGACACTGGCACTTCCCGAACGGTCCTCCCGGGGGACACTACTCACAAGGATGTTAAACCCCAAACACAAGATTAAAAATATGGGAATTTTGCTTAAAGTGGCATTGGCATACTGAACAGATGTACACGACGAGTGGCGGGAACACCACTTTATGCACCTGATCTGCCAATTATGGGACTACCGCTGATGGTGTTAGGCCCCCCCTTCACTCAGGACCAGTTGCGGGGATGGGAGGAGGCCGGAGTGAGCACAGTCACGGATGACTACCAAGACGGAGAATTGCTCTCACTAGCAGACTTTTTAGAATATTATGAATTAGCGCCAGGGCAATTCATAAATTATCATGCAGCTGGGGGACACTGACCGTACTATGGGGTAAAGGTACGCACAAACCCAACACACACACAGCCCTCCAAGCAATTGTGACCTTGGGATCAGCGAGACATTTAGTGAAATGGCTATATGCAGCGATAACGGAATAGACTGAGATGCCCCTGTCTCACGTACAGGAGAAATGTGATAACTTGGTTGGGAGGCCACTGACCGGGGCAGAATGGAAGAAAGTGTTAGGAAGCCCAAAGAAGATATCGAGGAATGTTAACTTCAAACTTATACAGTTCAATATAATACACATGACGTACCTAACACCACACAGACTAAACATCATGTACGGGAAAGGTGACCAGAAATGTGCCCGATGCTCAGATTTAGATGCAAAATTTACACACATGATGTGGAACTGTCCGGTACTACAGAGATACTGGAAGAAGATTGTTGGAATTATAAACACCCCCCAGCCCCGGGAAACCGGGATATGCAACTAGACTAGAAGCTTGCACAGAACAGGAACCTGTAGACCGATTTAGTATTGATCCCAAGTTGAAGCAGTTGGCTTTTTTTTTATCTTTCACTGTTATGAATTGCTTTCTTTAAATTAAAAAGGAAAAGAAAAATGTATATGAGATATGGAGCTACATAGATATGGGATACTGGCAACCAACACAACACACTTCCCACACAAACAACTGTTACGCAAGGAACATGAGATCAAATCACAGAAGAGAAAAATTAATTATGCAGACAGGTACGATGCCTAAGAAGGAAGCTCGGGTAATTACCCGACCATATATCAGGGGAGCCAATCTTCAGCTCAACACCCTTAAGAAAATCAAGCCTTTCCTTCCGCCCGAGGACATCCAGCCTGCATACAATCCCTAGTTAGCTCTCAATTGGAATATGGCTTGGTGACCCTTGCTGGGCTACCTAAAACTAGTTTGGCTCTGCTCAGAGCCACTCTAAACTCATCGGCCAGACTCATCACAGGCTCCAGAAAGCATGAACACATCACGCCAGACCTAATTCAACGAAATTGGCTATCTATCGAAGCTAGGACACGATTCAAGATAGCTTGCCTGACGCATAAAGCTATTCATTACAACACCCCGGTTTACCTGGAAAAAAAGCTTGAACTATCTGGCTCGAGTCAGAACTTAGGAAGCTCGACCACCCTACTTTTGAAACCTCCCAAATTCAAAAAGAAAAGAACTTACAATCGTGCTTTCTCTGGTCTTGCTCCAAGAATTTGGAACGCTCTTCCTCCCGAGATCAGATCCCACCCATCCACTGCATCTTTCAAGAAACATGTCAAATGGCTAATCTTGAGTGAACATCAACAGCATTAACCTTGTTACTTTCTCAAGCCTCCTCTTTCTCCGGTTTTGATACTCTTTTTACACCGCTTGTTCGAATTATAATATGCTTTACTGTTCACTTGCTATCTTGTTCTATTGACCTTCTGAAACTGTACTGGTCCCTCCAGACTGGCTGACTCCCCTTGACCTTGATTGTTCCCCCCCCTTTGTTTGACCTTGTGGTTATTTAACTACCTCATTTGTTCCATTGTGTTGTTTTACTCTTGCTTTCGCCACTTTGTACAGCGCTCTGATACCCGTAAGGGCAGGGCTTAATTTGTAAAATATTAAGTGCCAGGTCTCTGACCAGGAGGCCACTGCAGCTTGCACCACCCATCGCCCTTGTCATCGCTGCCAAAACAACTACTAACCTTCTCTCTTACATGTATATGCGACAGTTCAGATTATTCCAGGTCCCCAAAGCTAAAGGAATGGCTGGGGAGGCAGGTATAAGCAATTTTAATGTATATTGTAGTCCTAAAGTACCGTTGTTCTGCTCATCTCTAAATTAGATGAGCAGCGCCACCATGTGGTGGACTGGTCCAAGTATGGTGTTGACAGTTAGGTGCCGGCGCCGAGCACCGGAAACCAATTAAGTGCCGGTGATGAGCACCGGAAAGCACCGGCTCAAATTAAGCACTGCGTAATGGTCATGTTTGCGCTTTATAAAACTTTTCAAATAAATATATATGTCCACTGCTGTTCTACTCCTATACCCTCCTTACGAAAAGCAAAAATATTATATCGACTGTATGAGTACTGCAAATGGCACAAAATGTGCATTGTAAGATAACAAATAATAAAATGTCAATAAAATATCTTTAAAAAAGAAAAGGTGCAAGTGCTATTGCTTTGTTAGACCGATAAGACACATTTCTGTGGGACTTCTGCAAAGATTCACAGAAAACCTGACAAAGGAAGACAGACAGAATTTCATGGCGATCTTTCAAGAGGGCCTGATGGTGTCAAGTTTCAAGTTTAAGTTTATTTGATTTAGTTCTCAACTGAGAACCACAAATATTTAATACATGATATAAAGGTTTAAACAATAAAATAATAAATGTTTTCATTCTAATACAAAGTTAAAAAGGATTTTAAAAATTTAAATATATTATAACATACAAATTCATTTGGCGGAACCTTGCAAAGCGTGATCAAGTCCTGAACAGAGGTGATTCTACATTTTATATAAATTGGTTGTAGAAATCTTTTTCTTGCTTCTACGACTAACGAATTTGGGCAAGTAAACAACAAATGTTCCAAGTCTTGCTCCCCTCCATTGCATAAATTACAGAGACTACAAGATCTTTCTTTCAATAGCCACTTGCAAGTAAAAGATTTTAGAGGGAGTATCTCAAATCGGAGCAATACAATCGATCTCCTAACTCCATGCTTTAGGTTAAAATACATATACTGTTGTGTTTTCTTATAGACCAAAGTTTCAGCGTATTTTTTATATAGTGACAAATTGGCGCAGTGCTGAACGTCAAGGTCAAAGCTTAATCTTGGAGTGAAATTTTTTAAGAAACGCTTCAGCTGGGCAGGGGTCCATGATTGTAACAAGTCTGTATTAACATTTGATAATTTAAAAGCAGTTGAGACATTCCTACCGAATACGTATTTTAAAGTTCCTTGGTCAAATGTCTCTATTTTGAGTAGGGAACGCAGCGTTCCTTCTTCCGCATGAAGGAGGTTATATGCCCATCTGATAACGTTGCTAATTCTTCTAGCATGGGAACTGACTAGTGAAAATTCTAGGCGAAGAGCTTGTACCGGGACTGCTTGGGACATCTTTGCGAGTTTCCGTAAGATCTTCCCTTCTTTTAGATCTAGATGTTTCCATTGTTCTAAAGGGATATGTTCTAGAGCATATGAAAGCACTGGCGGAATCTTGGCACTATAAACCTGGAGTAGCGAAGAGAAGTGTCTTTGGCCCGTCGAGGCATATAAACGTGATAGTGCCCCCGCGTGGACGTCGGATTTCCGGATTAAGTTCTGTACATGGAGCACGTTTTGTAGGGACTTTGTAAAGATTCGACCTAGATAGGTGTACTCGTTTGTCACTTCCACCGATTTTCCCCCTAAAGTCCAGTTGAATTTGATACTCCGTTTCCTTCCCGAGAATGGAACTATTTTTGTTTTTACGATATTCGGTATTAGATAATTTTCCTCCGTATAGTTATAGAGTGCTTGCAGGCTTCTTTGCAGACCGAATGGTGTTAGGTCTAAAATGATTACGTCGTCTGCATACATCAAGGTGTGAATTTTGTGGAGAGCAATTTTAGGTGGAAAATTGCAGATCTGTTTAAAACAATCAGGTAGATCGCTGAGATATAAGGAAAACAATAAGGGGGCTAGAAGGCATCCTTGTCTAAGGCCGTTTAGGGTCGGAATTGGGTTTGTGAGACCCTTCTCCCTCCCCATTTGGACCTGACACCAAGTCCTGGAATATAATGATGTTATTACGTGGAGTAGGTGATCCGGAATACCCATTCTGCTAAGCTTTCTCCAAAGCGTTCCTCTATCCACCCTATCGAATGCGGTGGTAAAGTCGACAAAAGCGGCATACACAACCTGAGATTTTGAGGACACATATTTGTCCAGTATGGTTTGTAATACAGCGATGTTATCGGTGACCGAGTGCTTTGGTCTGAATCCGGCTTGATATAAGGGAATTAGACCTGATGAGAAGGCGCAATCTTTGAGGTGGTCTAATACTGTTGCTGCAAAGATCTTTCCTGTTGCATCCAGGAGAGCTATCTGCCTGTAGTTGCTGGGATGCAGCCTTGAACCCTTCTTGTGTATAGGGATTACAATGCTTCCCTTCCAAGATTTAGGGATTTCCCCTGTTGTAAAGATGTGGCTATAGAGGGGAGATAAGAATTTGCTCCATGCTCTAGGATTGCTTTGGAGAACTCTAATCGGGATTTGGTCCGGGCCCGTTGCTCCCGTCGATTTTGCCTTTTTTATATGTAACTCAATTGAAAAGGGACTTGGTGCTCCGAAATCTGATGTACTTACTCCAAAGATTCTTGCTGGGCTGTTATTCCTTTCTGAAATAATATTTAATTTGTATAGATTGGTTGGGTATGATTCCCATTCTGCCGGGGGGACCGGGATAGATTGTAATGCTTTTTTTGTACCTATTTCTTTGGCAATTATATTCCAGTATTCACGTTGGTTATTCTGTTTTGCTGCTATCTGGATGTCAACCCAGTTTTTATCCTGGATTTTTTCCTTGTATTTTACTTTTTCTCTCCTGCGCTGGTTTTTGAATTTGTTTATTTCTAATTGTTTAGATGCAGAGTATTCAACAAACTGCAACCTTATTAGTTTATTTAATTGCTTTGCATTAGTGACCAAGTTCTATTTTTTGTTTTGATTCTTTGTTGGGCCCCGCTGTTTTAGTTTTTCTTGTAATTCTTGTATCAGCGTTTTGGTAGCTATTTCAAAGTTTTTTATCGGGTTTGTAGAATGAGTTGTCTGTAATAGATATATCATGTCTATTGCGTTAATAATTTTGTTGAGTGTCGATGAATTCCACTGGATCCGTCCTTGGGCTTGATTGACCATAACTGTACTATGAGTATACATGATGTGTCCTGATAATGCAAGTTGTGTTTTCCACTCTGTATCTGCTTGCAGGATTGCATGGTCGCTTCCATGTGTGAAGTTAATCTTAAGTTGTAAAAAAGTGCCAAACAGATCCTAGCTACAGATCATGTAATCCAGGATAGAGGAGCTACAATTCCCTTGTCTTGTAGGTGATGCGGGAATGTCTCCTTCTACATTGCCATTTAATATAACTCCGTTTAACGTCGGGAGTGAGGCTAATAAAATTTTCCCTCTTTTGTCGGCTTTGTATTCTTTGGGAAATAAAGGGGTGGATATTGCCAGAGATTCTTCTTTGTCCCAGTTTGCCCATTTTTCAAGCAACTCGTTTGATATTTTTCCATTGAAGTCGCCTGTAATAAAAAATGACGGGTAGCCTTGTACCGCTACTACCTTTTCGATTTCTTCGAGAATTTCTATTGCAAGTGCATCCATTTTTGCGCCGGGGGGGATGTAAACATTGAAGATAAGTAGATCTTTTGGTTTTTCTTGTGGGATGATCTCAAATTTGATTTTTATGCATTGAAAGTTCATTGAATCGATTGGGATTATTTCTTGGGCCCACCTGTTGTCTTCGATAAGAAGAATTGCTATCCCACCTTTCGCGTGACCCCGATCGACCTGCTCTGCTGGGATATCATAAACGTAGTATTCTTCATGGTCAAAATTTGTTGTAGACCAGGTTTCTTGTATGGCCACTATCCCTGGACGGTCTTTTGTTATTACAGCTAATTTTTCTTGTGTTTTTCCGGCAATATTCCATGAGGAGATTGTCAGACCTGTGTTAAATAGGGCATTTCTTTTCTTTGTCCTGTTTATTGCTAATCAAATTCTCAGCGATCCAGGCCCATGAGTTGACCCCCGTTGTTATTTCCCTCTTTGGGGTATTTTTGCTCCAGCTACTCCTTTCTCCGTTCTTTATGGAAACAAATAAGGTTTCCCCAAAGGAATTTTGAGGATTATTCGTGGCGTTGAAGTTTTGATTCAATTTCTGAGTTTTGTGAAATTCTTCTAATAGTTCCGAATTATGAAATTTGTGATTTTGCACTGGCGTTAAGTCATAGCCGTATTTATGGAGAGTCTCACTTTCCTTTAATATTATTCCTGGTATTACTGGAGACCAGAATTCAACAATCGCTGTCGTGGTTTTAGATTTTTCAGGGAACGTTACTAGTTTTACTTCATTTCTGGCTAAGGAATGTAACGGATGTATCTTTTGTAGCAAATTAATAATTCGATCACGATTGAGCGGAGCGTCGCCTGAAGGGAATAGATCTGTAATTTCCAGGTGGCTTGACGTAGTCTTTTCGGGTTGTGTGTTCATCTTCCCGATGGTGTAGGTTCTTTGTGGGATATCTTTTGGTGCTTGCATCATTGCTCCATGATCTACTACTGAGAAACTTGTCGCCATTGGGTTAAGTTGGTTAGAGTTTACCCTTTGTAATTTGGCTAGTGATTTCTGGTCTTTTTTCTTCGGGTTCTGTGCCATTTCTAATCTTTCCTCTTTTTCTGGTGGTCGAGTCGGAGTGGGGAGAATGCTCTGGAACCTTGATTTACGGACTTTCTTTTTCTCAATCCTTCTTAGCGCCCTTCTTTTTGTCTTTTTTTGTTTGGACTTTTTTTGTTTACTTTTATTATTTGGAGTTTCTGGGCTCAGAGAGACATCTGTAGGTAAACCAATGGTATCTATGGTTTTACGATGTAAAGTTACAGGGATACTCGAATTTGATGGTAATTTAGCTTTTGTTTTGGTGAAAATTGGGTAACATGGTATGAGCGGTTGATAAATAGCCGGCTTGTTAATCTCCCTGAAAAGTTTTCTAAGGGAATAGATCTGATTTAGATCTTGTTTGACCTTTTTTTCCTTTGGTGAATTCCGACCGGTTTGAG
This sequence comes from Calotriton arnoldi, assembly GCA_963921515.1. Taxonomy (NCBI): domain Eukaryota; kingdom Metazoa; phylum Chordata; class Amphibia; order Caudata; family Salamandridae; genus Calotriton; species Calotriton arnoldi. The sequence continues at coordinate 1,176,665 of CAWUFW010001310.1, forward strand.
TTGCGATTTCTTTCTTCAGTGGGGAAGGCTCTTTTGTAATTTCACCTTTTGGTTTACGGAGGTTTTCCTCATTACGTTTCTCACAGACCTCTGCTATTAATGATGATTTTAATTGATCTTTCTTCCTTTTTTTCTCCACTAGGTATTTTAGCATTCCTATTTGAGTATCGAGCATCTGATCGGAATTTTCCAATATATTCCCTAAATGAGTAAGAACTGATTCCAAAATACTTTGCAAGGTGAACAGAGATTTAGATACCGGGGTATATTCATTGGAGAGACCTGTAATCTTAAGAAGTGAAAAATCTGGAGATTGATTGAGAGATCCGTCTGGGTCGGTTAATTTTTGTGGAGTGCAGTTCTGGATGTTCGGTGACTCCTTTTGAGTTCCCTTATAAAAGATCAGATCTTTTCTGTTGATGTCAGGGCAAGTGATGTCATATTCTTGAGTGATCTGTAATTGAAGTGATTCCGGTATTGTTTGTTCCGATATTGTGAAGTTAGTTATTGGGTCATCCAGGATCCTTAGGGTACTTTTTTTAGGTGCCTCTGGTGTTTTTTGAATTTGTTTTTGGGTATCGTCGTTGATTTGTAGTCCTTTCTTTTCAACTTCATTATACCCCATTGTTAGATTGTCTTTTTGTTGGTCTGTGTATTGATCTTTTTGTTTTTGCCCCTGTTCGTCTGAACCTGGTTTTATGAAGTATTTTTCAATTCCGGGGATTGGTGAGGACTTTACTGTTCGTATTGACTTCCCAGCGCTCTTCCTAGTCGCCTGTTCCGTTCCCATTCTTTTCATAAAGATAGTTCTTGATCTTAATTTTTTGTAAGCCATTTGTTAATACGAAAGATGATTTTGTATGTGTTAGCCTGTAATGAGATTTCTTGCGCCACCAGTCAAGCGCCAGTCAGGCTGTGGCGGAAGCTAGGAAGATGATGAAAAAGACTGCTGCTAGTGGATGGAATGGGACAGATAACAATCTGTTAGGTGGTCAGAGCCAGGGGGGGGGGGGTCAGCGAGCCCTCCTCCCTCCCTCCCTCTTGAGTTCATTGGGGGCTCCGGGCTGGTGCTAGCGGGTGCGTGGCGGGTCAGTGTTAGATGTGAGGCTTCCTTTCACTCACCTCAATCTCCCACTGGTCGTCTCTGCGATCCGCTCGTGTTGCACCTCGTCACACCTGGCCGTGGCCTTGCTCACCCCCAGGTTTCTTTCCTATAGCAGCAAAAAGGCTCCACTTTGGCGCTGCTGTTGATTCAAGCGCTTGGGACTCCTGTGCCCAGGGCTACGTTTTTTTTTCTTCCACCAAGCCTCTGCCTTGCTACTGCTCTAGGCACCGGGCCCGCTCATGACCCGTGCCCTTCCTCGACCGCAGTGTGAGGCAGTGTGGCGATGTCCGCTGTAGGGTAGCTGTAGGGTAGTTGTAATTATGGCAGCAATACACTCTCCCGTTTGCCAAAGGATGATTATTCCTGCTTCCCCCGCTACTCCCCAGGGTCCAGGAGTTAGCTCAGGAGTTAGCAGGACGTTCGCAGCCCACTTGCTGCTTGATTCTGATTTCTTCAAACTGCAGTCGAGTTGAAGGAGTCTTATGCTGTCTAATGGTCCGCCGTTGTGTTCTGCGGACTCCGGCTCCACTCCAGCTGCCTTCAAGATCTCTTCTAGACCTCTACCGGTTGCAAGGCTGTGGCTCACCTCACCCGCCTCACCCAACCGGAGGTCCTGCGGCCGCTGCCGCCGCTGCTGCCACCGCCGCTGCTGCCACAGCTACTGTACTGGAGACCAGGAGTCCGGCAGGACCGGGAGAACCGGGGTGCACCGGCCGCCACTGCCGGTTGCAACACTATCGTGGCGAAATTATGGCTCACCCTGACTAAGAAACTGAGAGGCTCCTGCGGCCGCCGCCGCCTGCTACTGCTGCATGCCTGCTTGTGCTCAGGCACGGGAGTCCGGAAGAACCGGGAAGCGCCGGCCGTCGGGATGCATCGGCCGCCGCTGCCAATTACGGCACTATCGAGGCAATGTTGTGGTTTCCAACCAGGAAGCTCCTGCGGCCGCCTACTCCCGCACTCCTGCTCAGGCACTGCTCAGGCACAACGAAAACACGGATTGCATGTGTTTTCCAGCTCTCACCACAACACTCCACACCCATAACGTTAGCCTGATGATGTCAAATTTGGTTATAAGTGCAGCAGCCGACACATCTGACCTTTCGCCCCCTGGTTATTGCCAGGGAATTTCCCTCAGATGCAGTGCCTGGTTAAGATTGACAGGCTTGAAACCAGAAGCACAGCAAAGCATTACGAATGTTCCTTTTTTCAGGTAATTCACTATTCAGATCTTATTTGGATGATGAGAAAACCCGAATGAAAACGGAACTAGACACACTAAAAGCTGTTATTCTCGAAAAGAATACAGAAGACACTACACGCTTTATGATCTAGGGTAATTCCCCAGAGGGTTCAAGCCCCTCAACGGCAGCAACAACAACAGCAGCAGCAAAGGGGGCCTTATCATCTCAGAAGGCCTTCTGGAGGCAGAGGAGGCCAACAAATAGCAGCCGCTGCAGGGAAACCACAACAGAAACCATGAAGTATTCCTTCCCTCTGCTCCAACTGTCACTCCAGTGGCGAGAAGCATTTCAAATCTTCTCCAAGGGTGGGAAAGCATAACAGAAGACAAGTGGATCTTCAATATTGTTCCGAATGGATATTCTCTCAAGTTATAATCTCCTCCACCTACTATACCACCAAAGAATTCCATTCATTATCGTTAAGAACACCCTACTTCAAAAGGTTTCGGTGGCGGAAGTACCTTCTTATCTAAAAGGAACAGGAATTTATTCCCTTTACTTTCTGGTGAAAAAGGAAGCTCCAAAACAAGAATTCAGACCCATTCTCAATATGAGACTGACAAACAAATAGATATAGACTGAGAGGTTCATGATCATGGCCTTGCACCAAATCTACCAGCAACTACATTGAGGGGATTGGATGCGCACAATAGATCTTCAAAATGCATCTTTCCACAATTCAATCTTAAAGAAACACACGACATTCTTAAGATTTGTGGTAGGAAAACATCACTGCCTCAAAGTTGCCCCCTTTGACATTTAGTTAGCTCCCTCACCTTCTCAAAGTACATAGCAGTGGTAGCTGTTTACCTGTGAAAACGATTTTTTTTTTAAATTTACCCTAGGCGATTGGTTAATAAAAGCTCATCTCCAGATACAGCAAGGAAACATTTTCGTATGGCAGCAAACTTGCAGAAACACACGAAAAAGCCCTTGTCGCACACTACATGTCGAGTTACCACATCTTGGGTCCTCCACTGCTCAGTTTCAAGCGAGGGAGGATCTAGTATATAACTATGAACCCACCACTATGAATTTTTAACAAAATTAAATCACAGGTCAGGCGTGTTGTGGTCAGTCTGATGTTGAGTGCCCTTGATGCCTCTTTTATCCCTTTAACACTCCTTTTTGTTGAATAGCAAACTTGCAGAACCAGGGGTTGAAAATCAACTTTCAAAAGTCATCAATTACCCCACTACAAAGTATTCACTATTTGGGATTCACTATTATAATCTCAGTTTGTCTTGCACCTTGGCAACATAGTAGATATAATTTTCAGCTCTTCTGGTAACATCTCTTATACTGCGATTTGAGAGAGTGTTTAGGTGACCCATTTCTCTATTTCAGTTTTGTTTTCTATTAGATGAAAACAAAAACAACTCTTACCCTGATTACATGTGGGCTTTTATTCCTGATAGAACCGGTAACCAATGTTGCTAGCCCCATCAGGAAATACAGAAGATGTGGGAAGACAGCAGGTCTGGTGTTTTTCACCCAGGTGTTTCGCCTGGTAGGTAGTGTCCAGGGGAAACACCAGTCAGAAATGTGCCTGATTGGTGTTGAAAAACGGATTCTTGCATGTTATTCTGCAAATCCCCCACCATCGAGGAGTAACTGAGGCCCTTGATGCCAGTAATTTTGGGTAACAGGGTGTAGAATGGTGGTTGGCGTTAGGGAGGTTACCAGGCTGTTTTCTGGCTCACTCATGAGCCTTAGTTAGAAAAATATTATTCAGAACACTGGTGCAGTAATCTCTCTGATCTTTACTGCATACCTTGCTGATACACCATTTAAGGCCTGTTGTCCTAGTTGCTTTATATTTTAACAATGTAGCACTTAAAGATGATGAAACTGATTAGACAACAGTGAATATTAGCCATCTACACTAAACTGCGCTCTGAGATACACAGAAATTCTAGACAGAAAAAAGTTCTATACAGTATAGTACTCTCATAGATCAGGACTAGACCTCAATTTACCAGTTAATAATTAACAATATACAAAGGGCAGGTTATTCAAGCTAAATAATTGTGAATGAAGGTGCAAATTGACCAAATGTCAAATAATTTAAACATTATTTTCGATAGGGAATGGGAGAATGTATGCACAAAAGAAAATTGTTCAGTTTGATCACTTTATTTCTGTTAAGGTGTTCTGTATCTGATCACATAATCTTGGGGACATTGACGGCTCCCCCCGCCCCTACCATGTGAAAGTCTATGCATTTCTTAGTATTTTCTAGTAATATATATGATTGGGCAGATAGTTTGAAGAAACAAACAGATTTTTACTGATCTATTTTAGAAAAGCCATACATATTTTTATATTCCATACTTGGCTGAAAAGAGTAAGCATCTGTTCGTATTCGGGTGTATCTCACCGTCCTGAAGTATATGCCTGAAATTATGGTTATGTGTGATAAAGATGAAAAAACATACTTTAAGAAAACTGTCACTCTTCCCACAGTTTCTTCCCAGGTGGGATGTACCCTTAACTGCCCCTCTAGCTTGCTTTCCCTCCCTTGGCCACTTCCCTCCTCTTTTTGACCCTCTGTTGTAATACAAAATGATGTCTGGAGGCCGAGGTGTAGATTAAGATAAGATGATTTATTAAGTAGCTTCAATGAAGAGCCCCACCAGGAGCAGACCCCCTGCTGCTCAGCCCATACTTAAACTGACACTCACAGGCTCCCAGCATTCCAATGCAGCACCATGCACCAACATTCCACACAGCCCACTCATACTGGCTGAACAGCAGGTATAACACCCTCCTGGCTTGTTGTGTGTCTTCTCCTTTAGTCCCACCTCCACGTATATTTCCCTATGCAGCACCACTTTAACCTTCCACCTTCCCTTTCTGCTTTTCTAGTCTCACCAAACCTACACCTTTTCCTCTCCCCTTTTTCTGAGCCTGTCATGGTCAAACTTTGACAAAGATTACTGAAGCCTGCTTTTTCTTTAAGAGTTTTTCCTCTTTTTATTTCTTAAAATAGTTGAAATTCCTAATTGTTAACCATTTTATTAATTTTAGCACATCTATATTGGTTTTGAGTGAAACCAAAAGAAAATTTGACTATGAAACCAAAGTTTCTCATGCTGCCCTTACCCCTGCATACAATTCCACACCCAAACTCTTGGAGTCAGCATTGTGACAATAACAGTATTGACTCTCAGACCAAGACTTCATTGTGCAACAGAACTTTTCTGACACCTACATCCTAATAATGTTTCAGTTACTGTCAGAACTTTTTTTTTTAAATGTTTGTTTTTAATTATTTTATTTATAAATATCAAATCAAAACCATGCCATATCTTCAACGGATACATACTGCAATAGTTCTGACAATTCCCGTACCAACCAGTAAGTTGACAACAGTCATATTATAGTACATAAAAACACCCAGAAAGTCCCCATCCAACCATATCCCAGCACATCAGTCGATTATTTTGTCTCCCGCTCTTGATCTTGTCCGGCAACTGGTCTACACAGCATTCCCCGATAACTGTTCCACTTCCCCCAAATCTTTGTCCATTTTTTCGGGCATCCTCTACTCTCATAAATCGTTCTTTCCGCCTGCATTCACCAGTCCAGATCCATTTCCCATTCTTTCAGTTTTGGGGCATCTAGCGCCCTCCATTTCTTTGCGATATTGCGTTTTGCGATCATAAACCCCAATGTTACCCATGTGCGCTCAGCATTTGTAATGTCCGAATCACCCCAAATATTTAACAGACACCATCGTGGTGACTTGTCCTCCTCCACCTTATAAACCTCCCTCATAGTAGTGCTGCTCCATAATAGTGCTTTCCAATACTGTTGAAGTGGTGGACACTCCCACATTAGGTGGAGGAAGGTACCCTCCTGCCCACATCCCCGCGGGCACTATGGCGAGGTGAGTATACCCATTTTTACCTGCGTGGTGCATGCATAATAAACTCTGTGAAGAATCTTGGGTTGTATTAATCTAAAGCGCAGTCTTATGGCCACCTCCCTGGGCGAGGCCATGGCTTCCACCCACTCCTCATCATCCAATGCACCCAAGTCTTTCTCGCACCTACTCTGCAACACTGTCAAGGGGTCTGGCAGATTATAAGTTTCCGGTAAACCAATGATGTCGCTTTTGCGTCGATATAGCCATCTAATATCCTATCTTCCAGTGGGGAGGCCTCTGGCAATACAGTCCCCTTGGGTATTGCCGCTCTTAGCGCGTGTGTAATTTGGAGATATCTAAAAGTTTCAGATTGTGGCATTTGATATTCCTTCTGCAGAGCCGGAAAGGTCTTAATGTCCCCACCCTCCCAGATGTCGCCCATTTTCGAAATCCCAATCAGGTCCCATCCAGCAAAGCTCACTCTAAGCCCCAGCAGGCCTAGTCTCCTTGAATCCCACAGGGGAGTCATCAAAGTAATTCTATCCCGCCAACCCAGAGCCTTTGAACCTTCCTGCCAGATTTGAAGCATAGTAGAGGTCAGTGGATAAAAGGAATCAACCGCACCTTCCCCATACAGCGCCCAAAGGTATCCTCCCGGTTGCCTGTTGTGACAGTCCATCCTATATGCGGGCTCACTCTGGGATTTATATACCCAGTGATTAATGACTGTGAGCTGGGCCGCCCAGTAATAATGTCTAAGCGAGGGAAGTGCAATACCTACATCATACCATCCTCTGGTCAATTTTATTAACGAGATTCGGGCCGCTCCCCCATCACACAACAGCTGTCGTACTGCTGCATCTATTTGCTGAAAGTACCGCAGGGGCACTGGATACGGCGTGTTGTGGAGCACATAGAGGAATCTGGGCAAAGCCATCATTTTAAAAAGTGCTGCTCTACCCGAAAGGGAGAGTGGTAGCGATCGCCAGTGTTGGATGTCACACTGCAGACAGTGCAACAGGGGGGCCAAATTTTGCTCATAAAAGCTCTTGCGATCTTTAGTGATGTATATGCCCAAATATCGAAATCTCTTTGTATCTATTCGGAGTTGACATCCCCTGGGGAGTACAGGCTGGCCTCCTGCTAATACGTAAATCACTGACTTGTCCCAATTTATTGTGTACCCCGAATATTTGCGGAATAGGTCGAATATATTGAGCATCCTGTGGATGGTGACCCTTGAGTTTGCTACATACAGCAGAACATCGTCTACATACAGAGAAATTTTGTCCTCCCACTCCACGGTCCAACGTAACCTACGGATCATGGGATCTTCCCGAATCCAGGCCGCCAAGGGTTCTAGGACTAACGCAAACAACAGGGGGGAAAGCGGGCCTCCCTGTCGCGTCCCCCTCCGAAGTTCAAACACTCTAGACCCTCTCCCGTTTACCAAGACCTGTTCCAGGGGCTCCGCATACAAGAGCCTGATCCAGCTTAAAAACTTTGGCCCGAAACCCAGTCTCTCCAGTACTGCGAACAAAAAGTGCAATTCCACTGTGTGCGTCCAGTGACACCACCAACGCATCTTTTTCAATGGTCCCTGCTCTGCCGATCACCCTGTGCAATCGTCTAAGATTAAGAGCAGTGTTACGTCTTGGCCTGATTGGTCAGGGTGGACCAGAGAATCTATCACCAGGAGTAGACGGTTAGCCAGAAGCTTGGCCAGGATTTCAGACTCGGCATTCAACAGAGAAATGGGCCTATATGAGCCGCAGTCGTTTGGGGGCTTACCTGGTTTTGGGATCACTGCGATATTCGCTATACGCTGGTCTTTGGGGAGCATTCCTTTGTTGCAGCTTTCGTTCAACATTTTATGCAACAGGGGTGTCACTTTAGTCAATGTAATTTTATATAGTTCAATCGGAAGCCCGTTAGGGCCTCCGGCTTTACCTGATCGAAGGTCTGTAATTACTTTGGTTATTTCAGACTCCGCCAAGTCCTGCTCTAATAATTCCTTTTCCTCTGGCCCAAGACGCAGCAATCTAAGCATAGCCAGTAGCTCCCACGAGGTCACCGTGGTAGTGCTAGAATCTGAAGCATAAAGATGCTCATAATAATCTGCGAATGCCTCTGCTATCTGACTCCCACCCCAACAGTGGTTCCATCCCTCCTCTGCACTTCCTGAACCCATCTAGAGGCCTCCGATTCCCTATCCAACCACGCCAGCAATTTGCCTGCCTTGTCTCCCACTTCGTAGAGGTTTTGCTGCATCGCCCGATACCTGGCTTTCACTGCCTCTTCAGCTTTCGCCTTAAACTCTGCTTTCTTCAAACTCAACTGATGCTTAATTCCCATGTCATTATTACTGATCAGGCTTGCTCCCAGGGCCAGGATGCTTCGTTCTATCTCCTCCAATTGTGCACGCTTCTGTTTTTTCCCCCGCTATGAGAGAGATTCCCTGCCCCCTGATCACCGCCTTATAAGCCTCCCAAAGTGTGCAGGCCGAGTCCGCTGTGCCAGTGTTTTCTGTAATGTATTGATCAGTTGTTTCATACATTTTGGCTCTAATCAAGGGGATTTGAAAGTACCAGGGGTTAATCCTACCCAGATGTTTCGGCTTGAGCTCCGACATTTCGTACTGGACACAGATTGGAGAATGGTCTGATATTCCCTGGGCCATATTATCAGCTTGTCTAAACTGGGGTGCCTGCTAGGCCAGTGTGAAAAAGTAATCAATACGTGACATGCTACATGGTGCCCCGAGAGATGTGTACTGTCGTGAATTAGGATTGAGGCCCCTCCAGATATCGTGTAGGCCCATGGCAGACACAAAGTCAGCTAATATCGTACCCGCCAGGTCTTGCTGTCGTGGTGAAAGACGGTCTAGTGTCGGGGACAGAGCCGCAATACAGTCACCACCGATGACCATCACCCCCTCCGGGAGATTCAAAAGGAGAGCCCCCAGTTCTGGCAGAACCAGGGATTGTTGTTTGGGGGGGGATATACAGTGAGATGATATTAAAGACGTGTCCCTCCCAGCCACCCGTAACCATCCTACCCTGGGGGTCATTTGTTACCCTTGGGTAAAGGGAAAGGAGGTGCACATTAATATACCAACTCCTTGAGAGCCCCTAGTATATCCAGAGTGTACAATTAATTTATATCCCATCGGTTGAGCGCCGCATGTTGTGTGCCCTGAATGTGCGTCTCCTGTAGGAGGACCACGTCTGGTGCATGTCTTTTCAAATATTGGAGGACTATCCCCCTTTTTATTCTGTCTCCCATCCCATTAACGTTCCAGGACATCACCTTAAACCCTTTATTTCCCCCCCCCCCGGGGGACCACTACGTCAAATTTCTGGGGGCCGACTGCGTCAAATTTCTGGGGGCCGACTGCGTGCTCGTGTTCATTCCGAGTTTCTCCCGAAACCTTTACAGACATAGCTTTAAATTAGGTCAGTCCCATACTGTATGGACAGGCTGATATGTGGGGCCACGATTTAGTCAGCAAATTGTCAAATCTCGCTTGCTGGCACCCCAATTGTCGTATATGGCAAAAACTCTTACAACCAAAACAATCCCAGTTCTTAACTTCACCCCCTGCCTCCCTGCACTACGGGCTCAAACTTCCCGCCACCCCAACTATACAGAGTGCTTCTAACCCCAAAACACATTTTAAACACCTGAGGAGCGGAGGCCGCAGACCCGGCCGTGAACCCCCCCCCATTCAGTCTCATACACACACCACCAATTTACATTACCACCTGGATGAACGTTTGCTCACTGTAGGATCATTGCGACTACCACAGCTCTGGGAAGCCTTATTCTAAGACCCAAGGCCAGATGGACTCCCTGAGCTTCTACATTCGCCCGATCACTATCTTATTCATTGTTCCTTTGTCCAAAGTTCTCTTCGTTGGCGAAACAATTTCGCATTTCACTGCAGGCAGTCTATCTCTAAAACGTACTTGTCACCTTATGTCTCCTACAGAGACGTCTTTTGTTAGTCCTCCTCGGTTTGGCCCCATCTTCACTGCTGCACTTTTCCCGGATCCGCTTCCTCTGCCAACCATTCGCCATCCCTCCAGCCAGGACCAGACGTCCACCGGGGTATCAAAAAACCAAGTTTTGTTGTCCGCTACAACTCTTAGTCACGCCAGGAACAGCATTGCGTATTTTAGTTCCTTCTCCCTTAGAGCTGCCTTCACCTCCAGGAACATCTGTCTCACTCTTTGACCCGAAGGGTAAAGTCTGGAAAGAACGTAATCGTGCTGTTTTCCCACTTCACTGGCGGTGCCGAGCGAGCCGCCTGAAGTATCACATCTCTGTCCGTGAAGTTAAAAATTCAGGCTATGATTGGACGAGGGGGGTTACTCGGCCGTGGCGCCGTTCCAGGCACTCGGTGGGCGCGCTCCACCGACAAATATTTCGAGAGGATTTTGGGCTGGAGATGTTGAAGGATCAACTCTTCCACCAACAAGTCGACTGCCGGGCCCTCTGCTTTTTCGGGAACACCAAGAATGCGAACATTATTACCGCCTGGAGCGTCCCTCTGCATCCTCCATTCTGTTCTCTAGTACTTGTGTTCGCTCCCTCAATTCACTCACTTGTGCTTGTAGAGTTTTGGTCTCAGTTTGGAGCGTGGCGGTAGAATCTTCGTTTTCTTTAACCCATGCTCCCATCTTATGCAGGTCTGCTCGCATCAAGTTCACCTCCACAGAGACTGGGTCTATCTTGCTCTCTAGAGTGGTTTGAACTTTTTGTATTGCAGCCATGACGTCGTGAAGGGTCGGAGAACCATCTTTTTCCGAGCTCTGCACTTGGTTAGGGGAAGTATTGGCATCTCCCTTCCCGCTGTGGGCCTCAGACCTCGGCTGGGCGTATTTCTCCATTTTGGTTTGAAGGGCCGTCCGGTGTCCCTTTGTAGACATCACGGGATGCTGCCCCCAGTTGTTAGTAAGAAGGGAAGGGGCCGGTGAGGAAGCAAGAAAGCAACCCGCCGCCTACCAGGCATAAAACACTCACCCGTGGCCTGTCGGGATCTCTCCACCACGTTCTATCCAGCTTCTGTCTCCCAGCCCCCACTCTTTTAATCACAGTGGTGCTGATGATGTCACACCACACTTCATCAGCGTCTTAAGCGTCTTTTCCTGCCGTCCTTATCACCGCTATGGGGCCCTTCTCAGGGCCAGGGACCGCTCCAGTCCACCACCCGCCCCCCCAGCAGTGCCTGCTCAGACTCGGTGTTCCAGCGAGTGGGAGGGGGAAGAGCACCAGAACTCCCGGTTATTCAGAGGACGTTCAGGAGGGGGGGGGGGGCGAGCAGGTAGCGATGGTGAGGCCTCACCACCGCTCCACCTCCGCAACCCTGGCGTTACATCGCAGCGTCCTCCGAATACCCTTCCTCCACCAAAGTCAATGAAGCCTGCTGCTCCCAAGGTGCCGCCGCCCCCAAAGTCCAGCAGACCCCTCAACTACGGGACTCACAGCTCCGGTCTCATTATCGATGGCAGCCATTACCAGTCTTCCACTGTCTCAGGGCTCCTAGGCAAGGCCCAGTAGACCGCGAACTTGCATCAACGCCCCAGCCGACGCTCCTTCACTTCCGGCCGGCTCCTCCCCGCTACGTCAGCTCACCGCGTTGAAGTCTCTGCCAGGCCGCCGTCTTAACTTCTCTCCCGGAGGCTTTCTTCTGCCGGCTCGCTGCTCATATGGATACTGCTGATCTCACCCTTGCTTCTGCAACCAACACTGTCTGTGCGTGTCGGATAATTAGTCGGATTGACGGGGGAATCGGCGGTGGCCGGTCGGAGCTGTCTTAAGCTGCGGCCATTCCAGTCGGCAGTTGGCCACGCCCCCTACCGTCAGTACTCTTAAACTTCTTGGACAAGTGATTTCCGTAAACTCCGGAATCTATTAAGCAGCAGTGCCCAGGTTCTCAGAATCCTTTAAGGTTTCTTTCAATGTTGCAAACCTCTGTGTACCCAAAAAGGTAACCGCGCTTATGCAGTCTGTCATTAACCATAGGGATTCTACTCATTTTTGACGGGGCTAGGATTGTGTACAGACATTTGCGACATTATTTTGGCCAAGATGGAACTCTACATTTATATTCCATGCACCTTCTAACACACAATCATACCTTGGAGACGGAGGTAGGACTACCTCATAGAGTGCTTAATCTCTTCAAATAAAGTTTTCCTAAATCATTTCTATCCTGGGCAATATCAGCCAATATGTCATATTGTTATTTCTCTACAATTTGCCCTATACCTATCGGAGTCCCTTGGTCCGTAGTACACTTTATCACTCTTGTAGGTCCCCAACTGTATAGGATTTTATATGAAATTTCCTTCCCATGATCAAATGGAAACAAAGAGAGAAAACATGGAGGTCAAAGAACCCACAAAAGTGAGGTAAGGAGACTAGATGTAAAGCAGTGGAAGAAAGGGGCATGAGAGGCAGACTTGGCACTCCTTGCTCTTAAGAAACGTTTTGGACTCTCATATTTATTATTTCCTTATTTTTTGTTTTACACATTATAAAACACAATAAATACATAATCACTGCGTTGCGCCTTTCGATGTAATATTTTTTGCATTTATTTGTCCAGTTACTAATCCATTTTAACTGTCCAAGATACGCTTAACATACCTGAGGAAAGTGTGTATATTGGCTAATATGAAAACGAGTATTGTTAATTTGTCCCATAGTTATACTCTGCAAAAATACTGAAATGTAATTATTTTTCTGTCTAGGTTTCACAAGCTGGTCTGGGGGAGCTGTGGAATTGATCCCCCAGATTTCTCTGGGGTTATTGTAGGTGGCGCGGATAATGGATTGATAACTTTGTACAGTGCATCCCAGATCCTCTCCTCAGGGAACGAACCAGTTATTGGACAGAGTGAAATGCATACTGGGCCAGTGCGAGCTCTTGACTTTAACCCGTTCCAGGTACATCTATTTTAAATATATCTGTTTTAAAGTAGTGGTATAAAATCCTGGTTCCTTTTAGAAAGTACATTATAGATATTCAGCTTTTGAAACAGCAGAGGTGTAATTTTATGGCTACCTGTTCAGATCATTGCGCACCCAATCAGTCTTTTGTCCATTCTATTGTGAATCAGGCTCCATAAATGCTATTGTTATTATTATTTTCAATATTTATTATTACCATCATTATTTTAATTCTCATCTCAAGTTTGGTCTTTATCCAGCCCCATAATTTGTGTGGTCAATAGCCCCTCTATTTACTAAACAAATGCTATGTTTAATGTTGTTTTAAGCTAAGGTCAAGCTTGACACGTTTCCAAAATGTCAGGTGCCAGATAATGTTTAAATTTGCATTGGTGCATTAAAAGAACTTACATTGTCAAAGCTGATAGTTCTCGATTTTTTTTCTGATGCTGTGCAGCATTGGCAAAAGGCAAATTGCTGTGTAGCATCATTCCCTGGGTTTGTGCACACGTGATGACCTTATGTGCCCACATTCATAACCTAGGGAATGATAGGTGCACCTTTTTATAGTTCCCCATCCGCGATGGCGGACACCTCTTGGAATGGTAAATAAAAAAACTTGACAAAAGTGCTATAAGCACAGCGGAGCCGCCTGCCAGCCAAATGGCTGCCAGACTCTCATAAAAAAAAAAAAAAAAAATAAGATAAAAAAATGTGGGTCATTGGGGGTTCGAGGAGTAAGGGGTGAGTGGAAGGAGTGGGTCAGAGGGATCAATGGGAAGTGAGTGGGTGGTGAGGAAACAAAGGAATCTCTTGAGTTTGGGACCGGACAGCCTTTAAAAAAGCCATTTCCAATGCAATAGGTCTCGAATTACTGTAAGTTTGAGCTATTGGCTTTGCATTATTATTTGCAACCCCAGTAGCTCAAACTTTCAGTAATGCAAGACCTATTGCTTTGCAAATGCTTGTTTGAAAATAGCTGCAGTGCACTGGATGGGGGTTTTTGGAAGGCGCACCCAGCTGAAAGCCCCTCCGAAGAGCAACTTGTTCTCTAATAATATGTAGCGCGTGTTCTGAGCCCTGTGATTTTGCTTCCTTTTCTTGGACGTTTGTCTGAAGTTATCTTACAAGTCTGGGAACAGAAAACCCTTAATCTGGTCGTAGGATTTGGGCCGAAAAGCATTGTTTCATAATATTCCTGGGAGAGCATTCCAAAAAGTGAAATATAAAGCAGTATTGTGAGGGTGCAGTACCACAGGCTGTCACTAGATGTACCCTGGGACCTCTTTTGGCCACATATAGTACTGCACCCTGCAACATGGCTAGAGAAACGATATGAGGCAGCGGTGATAGCTGCTGACTGGGGAGCTGGGGGTCCGAGTTAAAGTCTGGTGTTGGGCTGATGGTTTATTTTCCCCTGAGCGACTAATAAAAAATAACAAAATGCAGCGATCTCAGGGCATAAGAGGAAACAGTGCACACATTATTATTACCCGCCCATGGCCTGGTGGGCTGGGAATTTGTGTAGATCAACATATGCCCAACATCAAAACAGCCTTTTGAATCCTAAGGCTGTGTGCTAATTGTGTTGTAGCTTTGCTTGCATTCGTTCACATTTTTTGTAAATAGCTGCAGTGCACTGAATGGGGGCTTTGGAAGGCGCACCCAGCTGAAAGCCCCTCCGAAGAGCAATGTATACTCTAATAGTATGTAGCGTGTGATCTGAGCGCTGTGATTTTGCTTCCTTTTCTTTGCTGTTTGTCTTCAGTTCTGCTTTTCTTGTGTGCTTTTTAGGTCTCGCCTGAGCCAGCGCATGCGCTGCTCTGGCGAGAGTTTTAGTAAGCGGGTTTTGGAAATGCAAACGGTGGCTTTTGCCGGCGACCAGCCTGCGTTCGCGAGAGCGTGCACGCGCGCAGCTGCCATGCATTCCTCGCATCGCTGGCGAGGCCCCATCTGCCTTTCCTCCCCCTCCTCCCTCACCACTCCTCCCCCTCCCTCAACAGAGACCGCGTTTCTTGGCCGCGCGTCTTGTTTTTTTTTTTTTTAAAGTTGTTTTCCTTAAAGGTTTTGTACTGCTAATTAGTGCTCTGCATCTGTAGACATGGACACTTGAGGCCGTGCATCTTACTACGTCTTATTGACATGTCTGAACTGGACAGTGTCATTTAAAGTCTGCACCCATGTCCTTGTTTGTTTTTGCCGTGATTAGTAGTGCTCCATACGCTTTACTTCCTACCGAGATTAGGGAACTGACATTGTTTTGTTTCTATGCACAAGTGGGCTTGTGGGGGAAGTGCCGTGAGGCGCTTCTTCCCTTTGAAGTGGCCGCACGACAGAGCGGCTAACACTCGGACATTATGTGAGATGAGGTTATCTGGCTCTGCTTAAAGTCTCAAGTTAGGGCGCCATTATCCACTGGTGCGTCGGCCGTGCCCGGCGCCTGTGACTGACGTGCCCTGTGCTCGTGTCACCAGGATGTTTACCGAGGCTCCACGCTGCTGGCCAGACGTACGGGACACTCATTCACGGCCACTTCTCACCCCTATCGGGGCTCCCCAAACACAGATATATCTCAGAAAACTCTCGCTCGCCCTTTTGATCTACTCAATAAAAACGGCTTGCAGATAAGAAAAAACAAGCATTGGCATAGCCAATAGGTCTCGCCGTTGGGACCTTATAAGTGTTTAGCCATGCAACACTTGATGTTGTTGCACCAAGGATATTGTGCTGAGTAACTAAACACTTCTAAGGTCCCAAAGGCGAGACCTATTGGCTATGCCAATGCTTGTTAGGTAGAGCCTCGAGTAGCGCGCAAGCGCTGCTCTGGCAAGACTTTATGTTAGGGGGTTTGAAAAGCTGACCAGACGCTCGTGCGTCATGGCCTTTTCCATGCGGTTACGCACGCGGCAGACATCTGTTTCCAATTATCGTGCCCAGACGCGGGCCCGATAATTGGAAACACATGACCATTGTGCACGAGCGTGTGGTCAGCTCAGCAAGCTGCCGCGCTCGCTCGCCCCCGCTCCTCTCCGACGCCTCTGCTGTCCAGCGCTTTACTTGTTTAATGTGAAGTTATTTTCAAAAAATAGCCGAACAGGTGAGATGAGCGTTTCTCCCAGCTTATCCTCCTTTTAACGACGCAAACAATGATAATTTTAGGTATTTGAGGAACAAAGAACATGCACTGGGAGCGGGGACAGTGGACGTGTGCTACATTAACAAGCTAGCTGTGTGCGAGTACTTTGCTTTAACACAATTACTGTTAGATTTACAACTGAGCAGCCCTGCGTTCTAACCGCTCCTGACACTAAATGTTAAATGGACGCCCGTGTAACCCAGGAGAGCTCCCTCCCTTCCCGTACTAGTTTCACAAGCTACCGGCATGACTAGGCCAACTCCAGCAATGCAGGGACTGCACGGCCATGAAACGGCATGAAAGTCTTTATTTATCTTTCTGCAGGGCTGACGCCTAACACCGGACATGCTCTTCGGTCATAAACAAAGGAACTGCACTTTCAGGTCCAGACTTGCTAATATTCAGTGACCAAAAAACACAAGGTTGCATTATCAGAGATACGCACAATTAGCGCCGTGATTGCATTACAGGAAATAACACCACGTTACCTCAGGCCGGCTTCTGCCATCACAGTCAGTCACGTGGCATTGGATTCACCTCAGAGGCGACGACTGCGTGGCTTTCGGCCAAGATGACATCATGGGAACTAAATGACACAACATATACGAGTGACCTTTAAACTGTGGGACGGGCGTAACCGCACTAACAACAAACATATCAATGTAGTGTTGAAGGAAACTACGTTTACAAGCAGCTGTGAGTCATGCATTTCATGGTACTATGTGGCTTACGCGGTGTCCTTTGTAATTCTCTTCATTTCCAGAGAGCTGGATTTCACCCTGTAAGAGGTTCGATCCGCAGCTTACAAACGGACCAAATACTTGAGTAAACTGTAGTTTTGCCGGAAAAAAACACAGAATCCTACCGCCTACTGCTGAAAGTTTGACAACTATTTAGTATTGGGAAAATGCGCCACAAACGATTACCACAATAGCAGCAGAGTTAAAGTGGCATGAAGCAACTCGCGAGGAACAGTGCTTTAATTGCGATGGAAAAGGTGAGTCTCAAAAGGGGCGTGGACCATGAAACATACCTACGACCCCTTTAAAGGGGAGTAGCCTAATAGAGCGGACAAGAATCCCGTGTTGCACAAATCGACGACCAAATTCCTTCACAACATTATAGGCAACAATATATTTAAATATATTTATGCAGAATTTCTTTTGCCATTAGTAATAGTAAGAACGATGTGTCTCTTTGAAGTGACAGCAAAGGCAGTGAACGGTGGCACTGCTGCATTGTTAAGATTTATTTCGTTCACCGAGGGTGAGGGCAAAAATGGAGAGCCCGGAAGGGACCCGTCTCAGCACTGGATTTTTAGAACTGCCAGTGCTCAGCACCGGCAGGACCCGGCACACTCAAAGCCCTGGCTGAAAGTGTGCCAACTCACCCAGCTCTATAACATAAGCCATGTGTAAAGCACACACCAGTTGTTTCTTGGCACTTTAAGTATGCATCATTAATCGACTCATTTCGTAAATCGGAAAGGGGTGATACACTGAGTCAGCCAGGCTGTGTTTTGCGCGTTACACGCAGTTCTAGGCAGCAAGGACTCAACCCACTGAGCTATCTTTGCCCCAGTGCAGGCAGCTGAGATCCAGTGTAACTTAGAGTGGTCGAAGGCTGAGGGGTCTTTCTCAAGTCCATCGAGTTATACCCTTGCCTCTCTCCCAACCTGTTTTAATTTTACCATCTAACCATTAAACTGCTATCCCCGGGGAACTGACAGCAAGATAAACTGCGCATGCGCTGGAGCGGTCTGCGGGTCGCACATTTAATAGCCACTGAAGAGAGCTGGGATTTCTCCATTCTAATACTCCGTGTCACGCTCAACCATCTTTCCTACACTTTTGACCCGATTTACAGACTTTTTGGCACACAAGTGGAACACAGGTGCAATAAAAGCTTTTTGCAAGCATTAATTCCACCTCGCTGCTCACAGAATGAGCACTGATGGAATATTGTCTTTAAGGTGCAGTAACTTGTATGGGGGAAATGCAGTGTTCGCATGTTTAGCGTTAAAAGTAGGATCGTGGGGCTTTGTGGTGGGGCACCCTGCATAAGTAAATGAAAAACCCCGCTCGTGCGAGATACGTTTCAGAAGCAGGGTGAACATGCTTACACTTTGTATTTCTGGATATTTACTCGCCTCATGCATAAAGTTCCCAACCTTGGAAACACACACAGATTTGCTCCTGTACTTTTTATTGTGGCGAAGGCGAGGGATCACCCCCATATTTCATGGGAGCAGGGATACGGGTTCTCATCAGAAAATAAATATATCACCATGGAGAAAAAAAAAAAGAATTTACCAGTATTCATTACCATTTTTTGTTGTTACAGTTTTATATAGCGCGAACTCGACCCGAACGTATTGGAGCGCTTTATATGGGCACCAGTTACGTTACACAAGGACACATTCATTTTTGGGTGGTTTGCCAAGAATCACAGGATGTTGTGCCGACGACGAGACTCGAGCCTGGTTCGCCAGCTCCAAAGTCGGCAGCTCTGGCCGTTGGCCACACCCTCTCCACTAGCCTTTCCTGCCAAACTTTCTAGTGTCTGCCCCTTGATTGTTATAATAACCTCGTTTTCACAAGAGTAAATTCAACCCTCAGACTCAGCAGCGAGACCACAGATTTCATGAACGTGGAGTCTGAACTTTCTTCGCGCCTCTCCAGCTGGCTTGAAGCAGGCCGAGGATTGGGATCCTATTCCTGTGCTGTCCATTAAGCGCTTTTCCTGAGCACCAAAGTCACACCCTTAATTCCTCTAGTGCTCCGAGGCGATTTATTTTATAGTGTTCACCTAACATTGGATCTCGTTGACTCCTCGGCTTCCGCTATGTTGTGAGCATTTGTATAGCGTCTTCTATCGTTAATATTTCACTGAAACGCTAAAGTGAAACAGTTGAAGTGATGAGCGACTGTGGCCGTTCCCTGAAACGTGTGGGTGTGTTGTCCCGAAGAAGGGTTGTGGAAGGAGGCAGAGTGTTGACGCTAAAGGCTGGCGTTGCTTCAAGAGCTTTGCTCCGTGACGCTTTCCTCTCTCTGGTGTTTATTCTACTCATTCCTGTATCTCTCCAGACTTCCGTGATCTGCAAGGCTGCAATAAATACAAGCATTAGCATAGCCAATAGGTCTCGCTTTTGGGACCGTATAAGAGCTATGCAGTACAATATCCTTGGTGCAACAACATCAACTGTTGCATGGCTAAACACTTATAAGGTCCCAAAGGCGAGACCTATTGGCTATGCCAATGCTTGTTTGTATGGCTCCTGACAGTGCGTCAGCAAGTTATTGTATTAGCTGAAGCCAGCCTCGAGCTGTCGCACTTAACGCAATCACAATAATAATAGCATAGTGTTTCATGTACAGTTTGCCACTTTTTTTAGTCTTCTCAGTAATGTAAAGGTTTATTAGACTATTATCCATTGGTGCTCATTTTATAAACCGCTTTTTTGGTTAGAGTGTTTAATGTGTTTTTGTAAAGCGCTCAGACACCAAGCGACTGCACGGTACTGATGAAGAGCTCAACATCTAGATCTTACAACTTGGGAACAGAAAACCCTTGATCTGGTTGTAGAATTTAGCTAGAAAAGCATTGTTTCATAATATTCCTGGGAGAGCATTCCAAAAAGAGAAATATAAAGCAGTGTTGTGACAGTGCAGTACCACAGGTTGTCACTAGGTGTCCCCTGGGACCTCTTTTGGCCACATAAGGTACTGCACCCTGCAACATGGCTACGGAAACGTGACGCAGCGGTGAAGCTGCCGACTGAGGAGATGGGGATCCGAGTTCGAGTCTGGTGTCCGGCTGATGGTTTAATTTCCCCCGAGCAACTAATGTAAGAATTAAATGCAGCGATCTCGGGCGGTGCAGGGGGTGGGGGTAGACAGCAAAGGGAGATTAGGCAAAGTGAAATTACGCACTGCAAATTATGCGCAGATCCCCCCCAAAAAACTAGCAAAACAGCAGTGGCCCCAAAAGGGTGGTGGGGACTGCAAACGGTTGTGTGAGGGGGAGGCACTGGGAGATTGAGATGACAAGCAAACGAAGCGACAGGAGTTTACTTGCACAAGTAAACAGAACAGTTAACGAGCAAAGAGGCAGGACAATTAAAAAAAAGGGTTCACTCTAAGTATAAATAACCTGACATGTAAGAGGGGCAGTCCTCATGGGAGGCCACACAATTCCAAAAGGAGGTACTACAAAGTGTATTCACCAATTAAAAGCCAGCATTTCTAAAGGACAGCAAGAGGACCCAAAGAAAAACATGGGCATTTTTTCATGCCCATATCCCAAATACAGCATGTCCTGAATAGACAGCGCAAGCGCTGCCCAGGCGAGACCTAAAAATAAAGGCTGGGACCAGACAGCCATTAAAAAAATAAAAGCTGGGGGAGGTGGAAAGCAATGTGCAAGCTTGTGGAGAGGGATAAGGGAGCAACACAGACTTGGTGTGGGAGGGGCAGTGTTTGTTGGGGGTACAGCACACGAGGGAAAGAGATGGAAAACACTTACTTTCACGGAGTGTTAAAAAAGAAAGAAGTTCCCTGAATGGGAGCACTGGAAAAATACAAGCCAACCAGTCAAAAGAATGGTAAATAGGCTGAGGAAAGATAGAAATCCAAGAAGAGGAAGGAAAGCCATTGAGTAAGAAGCAAGCAGATGATTGCGACTAGAACGCCAAACAATTGTAAGCAGTGGGCGGGCTCTAAACCCAATGTGCGTTTAAGTTATGGTAAACAAGACGCTCTTGCCTATAAACAGCTGTAAACTGTCGTGTAGACGATTCCTTAAAAAAGGGAGCAATTGTATGTTAAATTTTACATTTGGAAATTGAGAGAAGTAGCACATGGTTTTCATTCCAGTTCGTATTCTATAAGCCTTTGACACAGCTCCAGAACTGAGCCATCTGGTTTCTCTCATTATTTGCCAATTGATTAAAATAAATCTGGTTAATTACATTTTCTCGACTTCTCAAATTTAAAAGGTGGAACTAAGCCTGAACAAAACCAGTTTGTTAAATTTATTTTTAAAGTGTGCAGCAGAAGAAACGCAGAATTTGCTTCTTCATTATTCATGGGGTCCTCCTGGTGTTGTTAAAAGGTCTGTTACATCCATAAAATTACTTGCAATCAACAGATGCATCAAATATGTTTAAAAGTGGCGTCCGGGTCGTAGAGATGGCTAGTGTGATCGAGAGAGCATTATAACTGTTCTCTCGAAATTTCTAATTCTGTTTCCTTCTTTTTTTACCACTGTGCAAACCCTGGCACAAAAACTGTTTCCTTTTTTCCTCGGGCCTTCCCATTGTAGAGACCATCAAGCAGTAGCAAATGGGAGATTGCTCTGTTACCCACAAATGAGAACATAGTTTTGCTCTTCGACTTAAAGTTGGCATCCTAAACCAGCAGCAGTAGCAAAAGTATTTAGACCAGCCTCACAGTGCAGGAGACTGTGACTAAAATGGGGCTATAGGGGATATGGTTGGATCATGGCAGCTCATCTTGCTCTTTAAGCATCCCTCTAGCCTTCAGCATACTAGCTAAATTCCAGGGGCAGAATGGCCAGACTGGCCCTGCTCCTAAGCCTACATGGAGTTGCGGTGGGGGAGGACGAACAGGAAAGACTTAACTTCTTCTAACAAAAGATGATCTTAGAACAAGTTTGTCAGACTTAATCATTTGCTATCAAGCACCGAAAATTGACTTTAATGATAGAAACATTGTTTAATTTTAACGGTATGATAGAGTAACTCAGCAGTGTAATAACATGTCTTGGAGAGCAGAATAGGGAGAAAGATTAGCTTAACTTCTGGTTTACGACTGTGGTTTTTCATTTTCTCAAAATATAGTTATCTTGTGACCTTGAGATCTGAGTGACTCTAGTTCAGTTGCACAACAGTTATGGGACCACCTTCCTTGATGAAGGGGGACAGACTGCTGTCTTGTAGAGATGTATATGCAGACAAGTGAAGGCACATAATAGGACTACATGCTTCCTTCTTTGGGTCTTCTAAATTGTGCTAATGTGCAGGACAGCTGGTTGCTAGACAAAGTCAGGCTATGGGGCCACGGAATTATAAAGGGTGGTGAAGGGAGGAAGTATGCTCATGCTGCAGAGTAACCACTCAGATCACCTGCAATTGAAGGTAGACTGCTTTTGGGAGGCCCTGCTCTTGTGTGTTGTGAGCAGTAGACATAACTTCTTGGCACTCTGTCTGCATCTATGGACGGCTTGGGCTGACGGCTTCTTGGCACTCTCTGCATCTCTGGACTCCTTGGGCTGATTGGGGACTACCACACAGGCATGCCTGTCAACAAAGACCCAGAAGCCTTCAGGCTTGTTCCAAGGCAAGAGTAAACTAGCACTTCTCAGATTCATGTTCTGTTAGTGCCAGAGTAGGGTCCATGGTGGCCTTTTTGATGCCGGTGTTCTTCCTAATGATGGAATGGTTTATATGTCTAGCCACTACTTACAAGTCCAGATTGGAAAATCCTACTAAACAGGTTACGGCAGGGTAAATTATTTCATCATAGGTGTTAAGGAGAAGAGTATCTCTTGCTATCCTCCAAGAATGGAGAGTGGTGATCATTGCCTATGGCAACTGGACATGCATTCTCCAGGGGCGTGCTGTGGAGAGAAATCTTGTTTATTCTTCTTACACAGGTCGTAAAGACATGTCCTTGTTTATCTGTGCACAGCAGACATTCTATCTTGCACTTAATGTTTCATACAGAAAGATGATGACAATCAGCTGAGGGGTAGCAAACCAACAGACGCGCTGAAAAAGATTGCACACATAGTCTAATGTTGCAATAATTATGGCGAAACCCGCACTTAGTGGTTGCAAATGTTCACATTCATTAGGCCTAACAAACGTGAAAGGACCCATTTGCCCCATGATGCTGTCTTTAACTTAGAAAGGGATGTTCATAGGCATCTGGTGTTGGTGCAACTACTTCACCCCCTAACAGTACATTACTTTAACAAGCCAGTGCTTGTACAAAGTGGTCAAAAGTAGCTACTCACTCAGTTATATCTGGTGAGAGAGACCAATGGATGGTCTCCGCAATTGCAGGGAGGCTGCTAGGTCGCCGTAAGCAACACCAGATCTGCAGTGGTGTCGTGTAGTTCCTATAGTACCCCTGCAGGACCTGCGCGTTTGGATAACATAAAATGGGCTTGGTGTTCGACTGGCTCTGTGCACCCCCACCGCGTATGTTAGCCGGATTTGCATTAGCTAGCTCACAGTGCCACTAGAATCTCCCTTTATCGGGGAGAGATTAGTTCCTGGCAACCTTAGATCATGACAACCCTGATCCCTCAGAATCGTGGAAACAATGTACTACTTTTCGCTCAGTCACTCGTGCTTACTTGTTCGGTTTGTCTCAGAGAGTTACACAGAATAAACAGTCTGGGCGTTTCAATAAGTATTTATTGAACAGTTGTTATTCTGGTGTAGAATATATGTGCTGCAGCAATCAGCAGACAATAGCAGAGATATATTATCAGCAGTACGATAAAAGTGAAAGGATAGTACAGTTCTACCATATTGCAATAATGATGGTTACATAATGAATATATGAAATGCATTATAAAAGTGCACGTACTCCTACGATGCCTAACTAGATGTACCTGAGTGTACCTAGCATGTGTGTAGGTCTAAAAGCTTAAAAGCCAAGAATCCCTCTAGGATTTAGTCGAACCCCATTACCTGAATAGAGAGAGTGTGGGACCCCATCCTGGTCTCGAGTTGGACACCCCGCAAGGGCTGTGTTAGACCGCTGTCAGCTGGAGCGACTGCATGCAGGGGCCTCAGCGTCTCTGGTCAGTGTGTCAGCATGGAAGTCTCGGTTCCCTCTATCTTACCGTGGCAAGATGTGGTGTATTTATACCCTAAAGTATCTCGTCCCTCAGTATGGTTTGTATTGGTCTTTGTTAGACATGAGGAAGACGTCAGGGGTGAACTTTGTACGTACATATTATGCGGGAGATGTAGCTGGTGAATGCTCATGCATAATTTATGAGTACATTGTAGGCCTGTGTTCGGGAAAAACCCTGCAGTGTTCTAACCACAGACTAGATAACGTTCAACCCTCAGAGCTCGTTGTGTACTGTAGGGAACTAATGTAGGTGAAAGATCATGCCTATATTAGGGCATAGGAAATCATGACTATAATAGGGCATAGACGATTATGACCAAAATAGGGCATATACGATTATGACCATAATAGGGCATATGCGAATATGACCATATACGGCATATATGAACGCGTCTATATTAGGGCCTCTATATGAAACATAACACCCACTCCACTTTCGAATTGGATGACAATGACCATACTTAAAATCTGGACAATTTAAAAACTTTCTTAAAAACAGCTAAAAACATGGTTTTAAAAAGACATTTAAAAATCATTAAAAATGTTAAAAGTCAGCTATTCTTTTGTTGCCACTTGAAAAAGTCAATTCTGTCTCATTTATAAAAGTTTCATTACTACAAGCAGAAGAAGGCCATTCTTTCTCAAGTGAAAGTGTCAATTTAGGAAATGATCCAAATTTAGTTTATTTATGAAATGAAGTGGAGAAGCTGAATTCTTTCCCAGGACGCGATGAGCCAATTCTAGATTAAGTGTCCTGGCTGGGAGATACAGCATTATTGGTGTTAGCTACTGCAGACGACAAATCCAACGCCTCACAGAGAACGTCAATCGCACATAGATGGAATTCAGCACTGCCAACAGTCGGTGCTGCGGCAGCTTGTGCGGCAGTTGTTACCCGAGTGCCTGTGGAGGAGCCACCTAACCCAGCAGGAGCAAACGGCACCTGTGGATTCTCAAGGAATGCGTTCATCAGAATTGGAAGACGCTGGGGACAACGCAGAGGATGGGCCTTTAGGGGGTCCAGCATAGCATCCATGTCCGGAGGCGTATCTGATGGAAACGTTAGACGGAGATCCAACGTGCATTCTTCTCCGCAAAACAGGCATCGAAGAACAGGTAAGATGCAGTCCACCCAGACTGGTCTAAACGATAGAAACCAAGAGGTGTTCAGTTCTCTTAGGCAAGGTATACCCAGAAGCTGCACCATGCGCTCATGGTACTTCCGCTCCATGAGTACGTTCACCATTTCCTCGGAAATTGGGCCGTCCATTGCGTAGCAGTAAGATTACAATCAGGACTCCTGCAATTAGGAACAGGATAAGCGGGAGACCTCCAAACACGCTTCCCAATACGGAGTGTATAAAATTTGGGATTACTCCGAGGACTGTCTGAAAGGTGCTTAATAGTCCTGACCCTATGGTCTTAAATAGGTGTACAATACCGCTCGTATCGGACATGTTAAAGATACGACCTACCATTTCTGCGAAATGAAAGGGGCAGTTCGTACGTATAAGCGCTTGTGTCTCAGTCGAGGTCCTTGCAACTTGAAGTTCAAAGGTTTCTCGAGCGGAGGTTCAGGGCACGGGTTGCTGTAAAAGCATGGCTTTCAGTCTGCTCAAAGTATCAAATTGTATGAAGGAAACCTTCAACGAATGCCATAACGTCGCCTCCCTGACTGTGTTCAGTGGCGGACACAATACTTGCATACAGCAAGTAACCCTGGAGTTAACAGTGACCAGATAGGCGACGCCCGGAAGCATCCCACAGCAACCTTGATCGTTTAGCATCAAGTAACTCCCATTCGAGAGCAGCTGGTAAACCAGCGTGATCATGGCCGCTGGGATCCCTGACATGTGACAAGATAGATTCGCTACCGAACCACTACATGCTCCATGCAGAGAAATATCCTGACACATGAGAGAACCGCTTAAAGCGTTCTTGCAGTTCGTACCACTCAGAAACACTTCTCGATCCCCGCTCCGGCATCGATATCTATATGATAACGCCCAAGTTTGCTTAATGTATCCCTTACCCATTTTTTCATATTTGCCTGCCTCCCTTTGCTCAAGGCAATATTGAAACTGAAACGTAGTGACCGGCAGAGTGATTTGGCCATGAATTAGCCATTCAGTTGATGGTGTTTCGGCTACAGTGAATGGTAACCTTTAAAGTTTCTCAATACGCAGCATTGCATATTTGGCTCCCCTTTGTGCCATTTCTTTCTGTTTATCAGTTAGATTGTATTCTGAAAACAGAGAATGTGGTGTTTATAAAACGCCAGGGCACATAGCCTGCACGCAAAGATTGCAGCGTCCAGCTTAACATCACAATAGAACGTAACTTTGATTGCCCGTGTTGTAACAAGGCCAGATCCTGTTCTAATATGTCGATTGCCGAAGATACAATGTTGCCTAAGGAGTAAATCCTGGAGGTCAAAGTTGTTAACCCATTATCCACTACAGCTAATGCCTTCTCTAAGTTAATACGGTCTATTTCCCGTATTCTTTCTGCGGCCTCCTGTTGGGATATTTTCCAGTTTTCATTATAGTAGGCATAAATGCCAGCATATATAAAACGTTTGACGTGTTTTCCTTGGCCTTGCAAAAAATCCCTAAGGTCTACATCAAGTGTGAGTAAGGTCAAGTGATGTTTTACTTCTGTGAGTGTTGAGGTTTCTAGCCAATCAAGGCACAACTTCCCAACACTATAGGATGTCACTACCCCTGGGTGTTGTCTCTGTACATAGTGTGTATCTGGCCTACTGATACTAAACCCCTCGGCTATACCTAGGAATCTCTGTTGACATGTGTTTGTGTCAATGGGCCAAATCAGCCATTCTGTCCAATTGGGATCTGACCTGTTGTACTGGAGAATGTCATCTAATCCTACCCCATGTGTAGTTGAATTCTGCCCCCCCACCCATCTGTGATGGTGCTGGAAACCCAGGTATGTTCATTTCCTTATTCTTGGCTAGTCCAAGACAGGATGTCTGTTGCACAGTTTCATTTAGAAATATCATCTGCTGTGGAATGAGGCATGCTCTAAAAAGCGCTTCTGTTCCCTGGACCTGCTTCATTAGCCAATGAATTCCCTTCAACGTGAACGCCATCACGCTGATGACTCAGTGTATTTATCACATGAGCCCTTGGTAGTTCGTTTCTCAACTCCACTACCTGTTCCCATAGCATTTTATGCTTAATTTTGCCACCTTTCGTGTCTTTAAACCCGTTTTGTTCCCAATGATGTAAGTATTCATTGTACGACTGTACCCAGTAAAACGAATCACACACTATTAGTGTGGGGAATTCGTGTTCCGTATTTACCAGTGCCAGTATTAGTGCTTTAATTCTGCCAACCGAGCCGTGCAGTCTCCTAGAGATTGCGTTTTAGTGCAACTTGGATGGAACTTTCCATCGCGCATGCGACCTTTAACGATTGCACACGCTGCGCTGTAAGCTTGCTTACTCCCTATGGCCGGTTGAGCAGATCCGTCAGTGTAAATAATATATTCATACTGATCTAGAGGCAAAATCTCATTTGGTAGAGGATATTCTTGTTCGTATTGCAGAAATGCTTGTGTTTTTAAACTTGGATCAAATCTGTATTCAACATCCGTTGCAGTAAGAGAATTAGCACATTGTATCCATCTGGGATGTAAGGTTTTCGCATTTGGAATGCTAGCCTTTGTAACAGCCTCTAAGGCTGGTACTGGGGTCACGACTATTATGCGCTTTCCCTGAGCCAGAGCTCTTTCTCTTGCTACAGCGGTCTGCACTGCTGTCAGGATTTTTTCTGTTGAAGTGAAACGCATCTCTGCGTTTGTGTACAGGTGTGATTTGTATGCGATTGGTACCGTTTTGCCTTCATTGAAAGTTAAATAGGTGTACCCGCATTGACCCGCTATTACTCGGATCACTAAGTTGCGAACGTTTACGCATGTCTAAGTGTTTTGAAGCTATCATGTCTTCTTGTAGTGAACGTAGGATGTTTGTATGTTCCTGTGTCAATTGTCTGACTGAAAAATCAAGTTTATTAAGTCGTAGAAAGGTTTTACTCTTTCTGCGTAATCCAAAATGAATGTTCGACCAAAATTTAGGAATCCCAGAATTGATTGTAAATTCTTTAATGATTTTGGAGGTTGGAGCAGCGCACACTTTTCTAAAATGTTAGCTGCTAGGCTTTTTCCTTCACTTGACAGCTCATACCCTAAGAACAGGACATTGAGATGGGCAATTTTTGTTTTTTTGAAATTAAATTTATAGCCCTCAGAGGCGAATCCCATAATAATGGTGCTCACCCTGGTCAAGTGCCTCGGTAAGTCATCGTCCGTCAGATAAATATCATCCACATAGGACAATGCTTCTTCATCCAAATTTTGGAGTAACTCTGTTACTCTTGCTGAAAACAACCCCGGGCTATTCTTATACCCTTGGGCGAATCGACAAAATTGCCGTTGGGACCCTAGCGCTGAGAATGCAGTCAAATACCTGCTTTCAGGCGCTATATTTTGGCAGAAAAATCCATTTGAGATATCAAGTGTTGTTTTGTATTTTTTCTGCACAATGTTATTCATTAATGCGGCACTGTGTGCATTTTGATCTGCAAATGTCTTTGTGCAAGTGTTTAAATGTCTGTTATCCAAAACTGAACGATATGTGTTGTCAGGTTTCATTACGGGAAACAAAGGATTGTTCATAGGTGAAGTGCAATTTTCAATCCCCCCCTGGTATTCTAGTTGATCTAGGATCTCCCTGACTTGTTTTTTAGCTTCCTGCTTTATAGGGTATTGCCTTTGAGCATTTGGGGAAACTTTTAACGGGATCACGTGGTGGGTTGAATCCTCATCCCAACCAACATGATTTTTGTACAATGCTGGAGCTAGGGCAACCGCCCACTCCTGCGCATATGCATGTTTTAAATGTATGAGAACGAGGTCGGAAAAGGCTGGAAAAATTATTGTTTCTCCCTTAGGGCACTCCATGACGAATGCTGGCGGCCAGTCTTGTTCTGCTAATAGAATGTCATAACCTGATGACAGATTTTTCCAAAAGAGACCTTTAATTTTTCTGTGTTTGTCCCCCTCCATCTGGAGTGTTATTTCATGTAACTTATGTGGGACACTTACCCGAGTATCAGGTGTTTCCACCGTGATATACTCACTCAACTCCGCTGTCACCAGAAATTCCTTCAGGTTCTGGCGAGCTATTGTTACTTCTGCCATGCTGTCTAGCATCGTCAGAGCCCATTCCCCGTTCAGAAGCTGTGTCCTCAGAATTCTGGGCATGTCTGATCTTAAGACCTGCTACCTTCTTCTTTTTGAACTGAGGTTTTGATTTTTGTTTATCTTCTTTTTTAGGTGCGTAGTCCACAGCGCGTGTCGTGTCTCTGGACTTTGTACGCTCCTCTGACCGTCCTTCCCTCTCGGAGTTTTTTGATGAACCCTGAAAGGAACAAGAGGAACGTGTATCAGTATCCTGATACCTGTCAGGTTTTTTAATATTATCCCTATTCCGGAGGTTATACCTCCTTTCAGAGGGCTCCTGTTGAGGAGACCTACCTCTGGATTGAGATCTGCTGTCTTTAGACTTTTGTTGTTTTTTATTCTCCCACTTCTTTTTAGAAGAAGTAGGTGTCTGCTTTGTAGTGTCATTTTCAGAACTGCCCACCAGTTGTGGTTTTAATGCTTTCCCACCTAAACTTTCTCTGCCTAGTTCTGCATATGCAGTTTCAATTATTTTGGGTAGTTTGTGTGGTTGATCTACTGGACTGAACTCCCTTAGGCGTTGGCGGATCGCCACTGAAGCTGCTTCCCCCTTAATTTTAGCTAGTATTATGGCCGATACCTGTTCGTAGTTACCTAGTAACTTCATCCCTAAGTTAAGGGCAGGCTCTGCTCCGTACTCATTTTGCATCTGTCTCAATACGTCAGGTACTGCTACTAATGACGGGATACCATGCGTTCTGGTATATATGGCAGCAAAGACTGTACCCCAAGAGGTGCAGTCCTCTATTTGTGATGTGATCCCCATGGACAAGCAGATTGTTAGTATTCTGTGTTTATCACAGGTGGTAGTATTCGGGAATACCGCCTCAAGCGGAGTTATTTTCTGAGCTATCCAGAATGGTATTTGTTCGCGTTTTGCAGGCATTTTGCCCATTACCGCGTGTAATGTTTGAGGAGTAATTTTATTTCCTGTACCCTGAGCTGGAGTACTATTTGCTGCACCTGGTGCAGGTTGGATTGTTAAAGTCCTCATGACAAATTGTGTCAGGTTTCTGTAGATTTTAATTAAATCTGTGTGTTGTACTAGTAAGTCTGGCTGTGGCATTGTGTTAATGTCAGGATGCGGTGTGTAAGCCGCTAGTATTGGCCATGTGGCTCCTTCTCCTCCGAGTGGGCCTAACCTTACTCTTTCTCATACGTGGGGTAGGGCGCCATTAAACCAGTAATGATGTTCCTGGTAAGTGAGTGGAATCTCAATGTCCTCAAACGGACAATATTCCCGTGGTGCATCTCCTTCTATATAGTAGTGAAATTTATTTGTTACTGCATTTGCTGCTGGGAGTGTAACCCATGAATAGAACACCTCTGTTTTGTTTGATTCGTGTACCTCAATCACGAAAACTACAATGCCACCCCTAGCGTGTAAACCATTTTCTAATAGTCCTAGGGTGACTGTCCTTCTGTATTTTGGTGCAATCTGTATTGCATCCGCAGAATCTTCTCCTTCTTCTGAAAAATTCAGTTCAACTCTCTCTGCCCTTACCTCGGTATTGGTCATGTTTAGAGGAAGAAGTGTTCCAAGGGAACTAAGATAAGGTGTTATGCACAATTTTTAGGAACCCTATGTCCTTTCAAGCTTGAATAACCAACAGCCAATAAATAGTATTTTCGTACTACTCAGCTGCGGCGGATTTTGTGCCCACCCACTCCAGACGTCTCTGGAGTTTTGTGAGTAGGTTCTCTGAGAATAGCACAACTGAACGACTCAGATTCTACTGTTAAATAAGTACCCAACCAACGTTGGTGGCGCCATGTCATGTAGTTCCTATAGTACCCCTGCAGGACCTGCACGTTTGGATAACATAAACTGGGGGCTTGGTGGCAGACTGGCTCTGTGCACCCCCACCGCGTATGTTAGCCGGATTTGCATTAGCTAGCTCACAGTGCCACTAGAATCTCCTCTTATCGGGGAGAGATTAGTTTCTGGCAACCTTAGATCATGACAACCCTGATCCCTCAGAATCGTGGCAACAATGTACTACTTTTCGCTCTGTCACTCGTGCTTACTTGTTAGGTTTGTCTCCGAGAGTTACACAGAATAAACAGTCTGGGCGTTTCAATAAGTATTTATTGAACGGTTGTTATTCTGGTGTAGAATATATGTGCTGCAGCAACCAGCAGACAATAGCAGAGCTATATTATCAGCAGTACGATAAAAGTGAAAGGATAGTACAGTTCTACCATATTGCAATAATGATGGTTACATACATGAATATATGAAATGCATTATAAAAGTGCACGTACTCCTACAATGCCTAACTAGATGTACCTGAGTGTACCTAGCATGTGTGTAGGTCTAAAATCCTAAAAGCCAAGAATCCCTCTAGGATTTAGTCGAACCCCATTACCTGAATAGAGAGAGTGTGGGATCCCGTCCTGGTCTCGAGTTGGACACCCCGCAAGACCTGTGTTAGACCGCTGTCAGCTGGAGCGACTGCATGCAGGAGCCTCAGCGTCTCTGGTCAGTGTGTCAGCATGGAAGTCTCGGTTCCCTCTATCTTACCGTGGCAAGATGTGGTGTATTTATACCCTAAAGTATCTCGTCCCTCAGTATGGTTTGTATTGGTCTTTGTTAGACATGAGGAAGACATCAGGGGTGAACTTTGTACATACATATTATGCGGGAGATGTGGCTGGTGAATGCTCTTGCATAATCTATGAGTACATTGTAGGCCTGTGTTCGGGAAAAACCCTGCAGTGTTCTAACCACAGACTAGATAACGTTCAACCCTCAGAGCTCGTTGTGTACTGTAGGGAACTAATGTAGGTGAAAGATCATGCCTATATTAGGGCATAGGCGATCATGACTATAATAGGGTATATACGATTATGACCAAAATAGGGCATATACGATTATGACCATAATAGGGCATATGCGAATATGACCATATAAGGCATATATGAACACGTCTATATTAGGGCCTCCATATGAAGCATAACAGTGGCTGCTCGGGGTTTGTGTCCCACAAACTGTCAAAAAAAAGACACTTGAAGAGAAACTTGAGGAGAAAGAGAAACGTGGGGGTGAAACACTTGCACTAAATGTCAGTGATATTTTCATCCTTAAGTCAACAAAACTGATCCAAAATAGGGTTTTGAACAAACAAAGAGTATATAGTCTTTCCTAGATGTGCTGCAGGCATGTCTGTCTAATAGGAATTGGCTAAGGCTCTGGCACTGGCTTGGGCTGCCACTATAGCTGAAGCTGATCTAATGGCCATGCAAAATGTCAGTCTTTTCGACAGAGCCTTTTTGAGTGCTGTGTGTTTCAATTAATAGAGCATAGAGTAGTGTGTAAGGCAAGATATTGATTTGGAATTCAACAGTTTATTCAGAATCCTAAAAGAATCTCTAGTTCATGGTTTAATGGATACATACCATATTAGAATAACATTGGAATGTTGACAGCTCAATTGAAGACAGTGAAGCAGCAGCTGGCTGTTACCACTGACTGATATAGGCTTTGTGTTGTGAACAATTGCATGACCTAAACTAGAGCTGCTGACTCTCCCTCTCACATTCCACTCCAGGATATTTGGATGCTTAGTGGAATAAGAGAGGGAAAACAGCAAGCCCCTTCCTTCTCCCATTATTCAATGTCACTGGAGCCGTGGAAGGAGGTAGACAGAAATTCTGTGCAGCTCTTCCGGATCCCTCTGCTCTGCCAGGCTTAGGGAGAATCAGGGGCTACAGAGAAGTCTGCCTTCTTTCATGGCCACTTCTGTTCATGTTTCTGTAGCGCTAGGTGCAGCACTAATTGTCAAACATGCATAGCAGAGGTACCCCTGAGGCGGAGGCCCACCCGCACCCCAATAAAGGAGACCACACTTGTTTGTTTGGAAAAGTAAAGGTTGCAGTTTACTTGCTGCTTTCGCTTACAAGTGTTTAGAAGATAGCTTGCAATATTTCATTCCCATGAGCGTTGCTTGCCAGACACTCCTTTCACTACCAGCTGACCACTGTACTGGTACCCTACAATGCTTCCTCCAATCAGGCGTACCAGGTGGCCGTGAAGTTGTGACCGTACGGTAGACGTGCTTAATTATTCATGACAAACCAACACACTGTGGTCATAGTCTACACACTGGCAAATTCATACACCTTCAGTTACTCGGGCATGCCAGGTGGCCCTCCACTTCCGTTAGGTGTGCTTCATTCAGTGAGAATCCGAGGCTCTCTAGCTCCAGTCGATAAGTGGGATCCGACCATCTGTCATTAAACCAATCGTGGATCACCAAAAGGCGAGTGGCCAAATAGTACAGGAATGGGTTTGTCATCCCCATACCCCCGTCGTAGGTGGGACGTTGACACAGGGAGGGCCAGGCGCGATCTCGCCCCGCCCCAAAGGAAGGTCGTGATTACACCGTCTAGGTCGCGGAACCAGCCGCAAGGGAGGTGGAGCGGAAGGTTTTGAATGGTGTATAAAAGACTGGGGAGAACCATCATCTTAAAAAGGGCGACTCTGCCCAGGGGATTCAGCGGAAGAGTCTGCCAGCGGCAGAGGTCATCTTTTACGCGCTTGAGGAGTGGGTTGAGGTTAAGGGACCAGGTCAATTCTGGAATGAGTGCCACCCAGATCCCGAGATATTTGAATGAGAGCCTACGCAAGGGAATGGTCGTTTGCCAATCCACGCACTCCCTCGAAACATGGAGAGGCACCACCATGGATTTGGCCGGATTGAGACGTAGTCCCGACGCCTTTTCAAACAAGTGGAGGATGTGGAGAGATCGTGGTCCGCCAGATAGAGGAGGACGTCGTCTGCATAAAGGGCGGTCCGGTCCTTGTGAGACTCCTGCCAGCCCTGGATCTGGCCATCACTTCGGATGCGACACGCCAAGGGTTCAATTGCGAGGGCGAATAGGAGAGGGGAAAGCCGGCATCCCTGGCGAGTCACCCTCTCGATCTGAAAGGCGTCTGACAGTGCGCCATTTATGAGGACTCTGGCTAACGGAGTGGAGTAAAGGACCTTCACCATTCTTTGATAGGAGGGCCAGAATCCTGCTCTCTCCAACACATCTCAAATGTAGCGCCAGTTCACCATATCAAAGGCCTTTTCAAAGTCGAGCAGCGCTAGGGCTAGGTATGGTGACAGGCGATGACGGTGGGCGAAGGCTACCTGTAAGTGTCTGAGACAGTGCCTTGTACTATGGCATGGCATGAAGCCACACTGGTCGGAGTGGATGAGGGTGTGGAGCACTTGCTTCATGCGAGGATGGTTGCGTAGATTTTGACCTCCGTATTGATGAGTGAAATTGGACGGTACTGGGCTGAGGAGGGCTGTGGGAGATGTACCTTGGGTATGACCCCAATGGTGGCGATGTCTGTGACTGATGGGAAGGCACCCCTCTCTATAGTTTCTTCAAAGAGGGCATGGAGTTTCGGGATCAGTGTCCCCTGGAATGCTGCGTAGTACTCTGCGGGAAACCCATCTGGACCGGGATTCTTATGGGTGTCTAGTGAGGAAATAGCGTCTCCAATTCCTTCAGGCGTGATGGGTTCGTCCAGGATTGCGCTGTCTGCTCGGGAGAGCCGCGCAAGGGGGGTATCCTGCAGAAAGGAGAAGCTGTTCCGTGGCTTAAGCGAGGGATCCGCTGAGTATAGCCCCTTGTAATAGGCCTCAAAGGCCTGTGCAATTGCCACAGGGGTGCGAGAGATTTGGCCCTGCGCATCACAAATTTAAGGCACAATCCGGTTGGCCATGGGGTGGGTGGTGAGCCAGTGGAGCAATTTGCCGTTCTTGTCTCCCCATCCGTAGACCCTGGCCACAGAGGCCCTCCAGACCAGTTTGGCAGATTCAAGGGAGATATTTTTGATCTCCTCGCGCACGAGTTGCAGCTGATGGCGTTCCGCTTCTCCTCCCCCCGCAACCAGTGTGCGCTCCAGGCGGAGGGCTTGGGTTTCTAGCTGGGAGAGTCGGCGGTCTTGGACCTGCCGTTGGTGTTTGAGGAACCCTTTCGCATATCCCCGCATTGTCTTTACCCGCCTCCCAGAATGTGCCCTGTAGTTGCACTGCACCCTCATTCGTACGAAAATAGGTGCTTAGTTCTTCTCCCACTTTCTCTTTATACTCTGGGTCTTGGAGAAACCAGGCGTTTAGACGCCACATGGGTTGCAGCGCTCTAGTGGGACCCCCACCCGCAGAAGGAGCGGGGAGTGGTCAGACACTCCACGCTAGTATTTGAATGTCAGACAGCTCAACAGTCCGGGGCAGGCATAATGATGAGGTCTATACGAGAGTTGGTGTGGTGTGCAGCCGAAGTGTGTGTGTACTGCAGCGTCTGAGGGTGCCAAGTGCTCCAGACGTCACAGAGGCCCAGTGCAGAGGCCCAATCTTTGAGGCGTTTGCTCCCCCTTTTCCTATGGGAGGTGGAGGCACACGTGGCATCGATAGTGGGTTCAGGGACAGCGTTAAAGTCTCCCCCAATTAGGGTCAGGCCCTGAGGAAGGGTGGACAATGTCCCCATCGCATCTCGGAGGGTGGGTTTCAAGGTCGCCGTGGGGCATATAGTTTTTTTTTTTAAACAGACTTTATTGAGATTCATACACAGAATATAGGCCGTGATATCCCGACCCAGCCACTCAAATAACAGGCCAACAAGTTACTTGGAATACAAGTAGTGCAATCCATAACCCACAAGGTAACAGTTCGGTTGGAGCTTTAGGTGAACATCGTGACTAGACGGCTCTGTAGAATTCTCATAGTCCGGTCCCGCTACAACTGCGGCCTCTGCGGCCTCTCGTCCCCAAACTACCCCCTCTCCCCACCTCCACCCTCTAACTATCCCCCTCTAACTATCCCCCCTCCCGTCCCTCCCCTCCATGCGTGTCACTTAGGTCTAGGCCAGTAATATGAGATACACGTACAGGGCTCGTTGGGCATCCACACTAATTGGGGTATCTGAAAGAAACACATAGTGATAGATTCCTTACCTTAGAATATCCCCAGGCGTCAGACTGGATCCGGAAAGTTTTCGTCAGCAGTACCCCTGCGCGTCGGTAGGGGCATCGAGCGGGTCCGCGTCCGTCGTTGCGTCGTGGTCGCCGAGATGACGTCGCGGGCGCTACTTAGACGCCGCCCACGCGCGCTGACGTCAGATCTTTCTTTTTCCGCGCCAGCAAGCGCAGATCCGGAGAGAGCGGTACCCCTAGTCTTTTTTGACTAAGTTTTTTTGAGATCTTTTTCTCACCCTTTTCGAGTCGATTCGACTCCTGGTGCTGTTAGGGATGCCCGGGTTTAAATCCTGCGAGGACTGTCATCGGATGATGTCGGTGACGGACCCGCACCGCGTGTGTCTCTTCTGCCTGGGGCGCGACCATGACCCCAAGTCGTGCCCCGACTGCCGGTCCATGGCGCCGAAGTCTTTGCGGGAGCGGTCCCGAAAGCTGCTTGAAGCCCGGCAGTCGGCTCCGCGCCGTGAGAGGTCCCGGTCCAGAGGGAGGTCGAGGGACCGTGCACGGAGTCATCATCAGCGATCGTCTGGATCGAAGTCTTCGCACTCGGTCTCAGGTAAGGCGAAGCACAAGAAGTCGAAGAAACGCAACGCGGCTGAGGGTACGGGTGGTGCCACCCCCGCGGCTCCGGCGGAGTCCATGGAGTCGCCGTCCGACTACCCGCCCTTCCCGGGGTCGTCGGCGACTCCGGCCCAGATACAGGACTTCCTGTCGGCCATGGCTCGCCTCTTTGGGCCGTAGGGTCCCGCCGGTGCGCCTTCGGGCCCCGCGGTCCCGCATGGGTGTCCTTGCGTTTCCTCGCCGGCGGCTCCGGCCCCGGCGTCGCTGTTGGCTCCGGCCCCAGCGCTGCAGGACACCCTTGGATCCAGGCCTGGATCCCGGTCGACGCCGATTGACCTTGTTACGCCTCCACCGGCACCGATCCTGACGCCGCCCGCTCCTCGGGACGACGTCGACCTCAGATTCAGCCCCGAAGTGGATGCGGCGTCGGTCCGGCGTCGATCGATGCCGTTCTCGACGCCGTTTGGGGATTTCTATCCCCATGTCCCTACTCCTTATTTTAGGCCTGTTGAACAGCCTGAGGAGCAAGGGGAGGACTGGGAGGGGTCGGACGACCCTCTCGCTGCAGCCTGCGAGTCTGAACAGGACTGGGCTGAGGAATTGGGGGACTCAAGTGGTCTGGATACCTCACCAGACCTTGGCATGCTGTCTCCTCCTACCGTGGCTACGGAGGAGGGAGCCAGTTATGCAGTGGTGTTGCGTAGGGCGGCGGAGGCCCTACACCTCCAGCTCCCTACTGTGGCCGTCAGGACTAACCTCCTGACAGAGGTGCTTCAGCCAGCAGCTACTTCTGCGGAGCCGCTGCTGCCCTTTAATGAAGCCCTTTCGGACGTTCTTTTGGGCACTTGGTCCAGGCCCACCACAGGGGCTCCTGTGAATAGGAACGTGGCCCGACGCCATCGCCCGGCTCCGGGTGACCCCATTTTCCTCTCCCAACACTCCACTCCCGAGAGCTTGGTTGTCCAAGCCTCTGCTTCCCCAACCGCCTTCCCTTCCGCCCCACCGGATAGGGAATCCAAGAAGCTGGATCAGTTTGGGAAGAAGATTTTCTCTTCCACCAGCTCTGCGCTGCGGTCCGTGAACACCGCATGCCTCTTGGGGCGTTATTCCCACTGTCTGTGGGATATGGTGGCGAACGTGCTGCCCCAGTGTCCAGAGGAGGCCCGGCCTGCTCTCGCCCAGGCTGTTGCAGAGGGGAGAGACGCAGCGAAGTTCATGATCCGTTGTGGTCTAGACACCGCCGACTCACTGGGCAGATCTATTGCAACGACGGTGGCGGTTCGCCGTCACGCCTGGTTGAGAACCACTGGATTTTCAGGGGATGTCCAAAACACCCTTATGGACATGCCCTTTGATGGCCGTCGCCTCTTCGGCGACAAAGCAGACAGCGCGTTAGAGAGGTTTAAGGACTCACGGGCTAGGGCCAAGTCCTTGGGACTCTCGGCAGTCCGCCCTCCTCCGCCTTCCGCTTTTCGCTCCTTTCGTGGCACAGGAAGGGGCGCCCCGCAGCGTTCGCAACAGAGCCACAGGCCGGCGCAGCAGTCATCCCAGCGCGGCCGCGGGTTCCGCCGTGGCGGACAAAGGGGCCAGCGGGCGGGTCAGTCCACCACCACCCCGGCCACCACTGCCTCCAAACCTTCCTAGTCCGAACTTTCAGGCCCAGCAAACGCCAGTGGGCGGCAGGCTCCGCCATCACCTCCCCCACTGGCGCACCATCACTTCGGACAGGTGGGTTTTAGAGATAGTCCGGAGGGGCTACTCCCTCCCCTTTGAGACTACCCCCCCGGCCATGCCACCTCAATACCACCGCATGTCGTGGGATCACTTGGTGCTTCTTCAGCAGGAAGTTGCGGCCCTCTTGGCCAAGGGGGCCATCGAGCGCGTTCCGACACACGAAGTAGGTCGTGGTTGTTATTCCCACTACTTTGTGGTGCCCAAAAAGGACAAAGGCCTTGGACCTCCGGAACGTCAATCGCTTCCTCCGCAAAGAGAAGTTCAAGATGCTCACTCTAGCTCAGGTCTTGTCTGCTCTCGACCCACAAGACTGGATGGTAGGTCTGGACTTGCAGGACGCCTATTTCCACATCCCCGTCCTGCCAGCCCACCGGCGTTACCTGCGGTCCACGGTAGGCCACGAGCACTTTCAGTTTACCGTGCTCCCCTTTGTCCTTACCAGCGCCCCTCGGGTGTTCACCAAGGTGATGGCGGTGGTCGCAGCTCATCTGCGCAGATCAGGGGTCTCAGTCTTCCCCCTATCTCGACGATTGGTTGTTGAAGGCGGGCTCGCCCCAGACAGTCGTCTCCCACCTCCAGACTACGGCCGACCTCCTGCACTTGCTGGGGTTCTCCATCAATGTGCCGAAGTCGCACCTGATTCCCTCCTAGAAGCTTCTCTTTATCGGAACGGTTCTGGACACGGCGCAGTTTCGGGTCTATCCTCCCGAACGGCGAGTCCGGGATATTCGGGCTCTGATTCCCATCTTTCAGCCCTTGTCCCGGGT
Organism: Calotriton arnoldi; assembly: GCA_963921515.1. Classification (NCBI taxonomy): domain Eukaryota; kingdom Metazoa; phylum Chordata; class Amphibia; order Caudata; family Salamandridae; genus Calotriton; species Calotriton arnoldi. The sequence goes on from CAWUFW010001310.1 coordinate 1,216,168, forward strand.
TTCGGTCAGAGTGACTCTGAGGCTGCTGGGCCTCATGGCCTCCTGCATCCTGCTGGTCAATCATGCCAGGTGGCATATGCGGGCTCTGCAGTGGGACCTGAAGTTCCAGTGGGCGCAGCATCAGGGAAACCTGTCCGATCACGTCCAGATCTCGGAGGGCGCTGCACAACAATTGCAGTGGTGGCTCACGAACCAGCATTGGGTCGACGGCAGATCCCTCTCCCTTCCCCAACCGGAGTTCACAGTGGTGACGGATGCGTCCCTCCTGAGATGGGGCGGCCACATGGGAGAGGCGGAGATCAGAGGCCTCTGGTCTCCGGCGGAGTCCCGGCTCCATATCAACCTTTTGGAGCTGCGGGCGATCAGGCTTGCACTGAAGGCATTCCTTCCCTCTGTCAAGGGGAGAGTAGTGCAGGTGTTCACAGACAACACCACCGCCATGTGGTACTGCAACAAACAAGGCGGGGTGGGGTCGTGGACCCTCTGTCAGGAGGCTCTGCGTCTCTGGACATGGCTGGAACATCAGGGCTTGTCCCTAGTGGTTCAACACCTGGCAGGTTCTCTGAACGCCAGGGCGGACGAACTCAGCCGCAGGTGCATGCTCGATCACGAATGGCGTCTTCACTCGGAGGTGGCGCAAGGTCTCTTTCAGCAGTGGGGAGAGCCTTGGTTAGATCTATTCGCCACCGAAGAGAACGCGCAATGTCATCAGTTCTGCGCGTTGGAATTTCCAAGCCGGCACTCGCTCGGCGACGCTTTTCGTCGCGAGTGGAGTTGCGGTCTGTTGTACGCCTTTCCTCCTATACCACTTCTGCCCAGAGTGCTGAAGAAGATCAGGCGCGACCGGGCCCAAGTCATTCTTGTGGCTCCGGACTGGGCTCGAAGAGTATGGTATCCCGAGCTACTCAGTATGAGCATCGATCCCCCGATCCGACTGCCTCTTCGGGAGGATCTTCTGTCGCAGCAGCAGGGGACGGTCCTCCACCCGAACCTGTCCAGCCTCCACCTCTTTGCGTGGAGATTGAGCGGCGGCAGTTGATTCCCTTCGACTTGCCTCCTGAAGTTTGTGACGTTATTCTGGCAGCCAGGCGTCCATCTACTAAAGTGGTATACGCCTGCAGGTGGAACAAATTTGTGGCATGGTGCACAGCAAAGGCTGTGGATCCCCTTTCTGCCCCTCTTTCTGAGGTTCTACTGTTCCTTCTTTCTTTGGCCCAGCAGGGCTCTGCTCTGGGCACTATCAAGGCTACCTTTCTGCTATTTCGGCCTTTCTCAGGCTCCCTTTTCAGCCCTCTCTTTTCAAGTCCCCTGTTGTAAATAGGTTTCTTAAAGGCATTACACACCTTTTTCCTCCTATTCCTTTCTGATGCCTCAGTGGGACTTGAATCTGGTTCTGACATACTTGATGTGCGCTCCCTTTGAGCCCCTTCACAACTGTCCTCTTCGTCTTTTAACATTAAAGACTGCCTTCCTGGTGGCCATCACTTCCGCTAGGCGGGTGAGTGAGCTCCAGGCTCTTTCTTGTAAGCCTCCTTTCCTTTCCGTCCATCCGGACAAGGTTGTGCTCAGGCCCCGTCCTTCCTTTTTGCCAAAAGTGGTTACGGCCTTTCACATTGGGCAGACTATTACCTTGCCCACCTTTTTTCCGCCTCCGCATCCTTCCAGAGAGGAAGAGCGGCTCCACCGTCTGGACCCAAAACGTGTGCTTTCTTTTTATCTCAACCCCACACAGCAGTTCCGGGTGGATGACCAGCTTTTTGTTGGCTACGTTGGCACCAAGAAAGGTCGGGCGGTCCATAAGAGAACCATCTCCCGCTGGGTTGTCTTGTGTATCAAAGCCTGTTACTCTTTGGCTAAAAAAGAACCTCCGGTGGGGCTGCGTGCTCATTCCACCAGAGCTACTGCAGCCACTACTGCATTGGGACGTGGTGTCCCACTGCAAGACATCTGTCAGGCAGCCACGTGGGCCTCGCTGCACACGTTTACCAAACATTATTGCCTGGACAGCCAAGTCCGGAGAGACGGCTTCTTTGGCCGTTCTGTTCTCCGTGACTTTCTGGTGTGATCTTAGTTCGCAGACCCACCACCGGGGTTGGTATTGCTGGGGTATCTATTCTAAGGTAAGGAATCGATCACTATGTGTTTCTTTCAGATGCACAAGTTACTTACCTTCGGTAACGATATATCTGTAAGAAACATTAGTAGTGATAGATTCCTTACCGCCCCACCCATCCTCCCCGTTCTGCGAACTGATTTCTAGGGTTAAGGTCATCCCTTTCAGGGCCCTAGTTTCAATGCACCAGTGGTCAGTATCTTGCATGGCTCTGCGTTCCTGGCGCGGAAAGTCGTGTACAGAACTGACGTCAGCGCGCGTGGGCGGCGTCTAAGTAGCGCCCGCGACGTCATCTCGGCGACCACGACACCAACAACGGACGCGGAGCCGCACGACGCCCCTACCGACGCGCAGGGGTACTGCTGACGAAAACTTTCCGGATCCAGTCTGGCGCCTGGGGATATTTTAAGGTAAGGAATCTATCACTACTAATGTTTCTTACAGATATATCGTTACCGAAGGTAAGTAACTTGTGCATCGCTGTGAGGGGACTCGCCTCAGTAAGGTGGTTCAGTGCATTCTCTAGTGACGGGACTCCGGGCCCCAGAAGCGCGAGTTCTGCCCGCAGATTACCCTGTGTGGGCTGTGGGGTCCCCTATAGAGGCGTCATCTTCGCTGTTATCAGGGGATTTGAGTGCTACAACCAGTGCCTCCCAGGCCCTCGCCGCTTCCAACGCCTTCTCGCTCCCTGTTCGCTTCGCTATTTGCAACCTGATCACTCCTTCACATTCAGCCCATTTATTGAGCTCTGTTTTCCATCGTGCTATACTTGGACCTTGCTTCGCTTTCCAGTGCATAGTGATATTTCGTTTGGCCAGGAGAAAACCCAAATCTAGAAACTTACTTGTGACTTTATTTTTAGACGTATGAGGGAACCAGTGTAAGACGCAGTGTTTCAGGGACGGTTCTATTTCCCTATCCGTGACATCAGTCAGTATCGTTGTTAATACCTCCCAGTAGCTGTCTAGGAACGGTCAACCCCAAAACATGTGCCTAAAGTCTGCTCCTTCTGCATTGCAACGCGGACAAGTTGCTGAGATATTGGGCAAATAATTATTAAGCTTTTCCGGGGTTAGGTAAGCCCTGTGTAGGATATAAAAATGTACTAATTGGAATCGTGTATTCCTGGTGCTCTTCCAGGCTCTCTCCACCAGCTCCCCCCAAGCTATCTCCGGGATGTCTTCCCCCAAGATCGGCCTCCCATTTGAGCTTCAAGTCAGTCAGGGGAAGTAAAGCCTCTAATGTCATGCGCCTGTATAGGCATGTCACTGCTTTGTACGTGCCTGCGGCCATTACCACGTACTGGCCACCTAGTGATGTCTTTGGTTCGTTGAGGCCCTCTCCCCAGTGCTTTCGAATAGCCGCAGTAAGTGCGGTATACAACAAAAAATCCCCCCCCGGGTAAATCGTACCAAGCTTGCAGATCGTTGAATGGGAGCATGGTGCCCTCCTCATACAGGTCTCCTATACTGGCCAACCCCGTTCCGCCGCCTCAGCCAGCTGCCGCCATGCGGCAAGGCCTTACACATGAATAATGGGATTTCCGGAGCATAAGGGCGCTTAATTTTAGCCCTACGCAGGTACCGGTTCCAGCACTTTCGCGCTGTGCCCAGTTCCGTAGTAAGGGTCGCAGCTCTAACAGGGAGCCTCAGGACTATGCGGAACAGTATTTGTTGGGACCCAAAGTCTTCTCGCTGCTCCTCAGCCCCCCTAGTATTGTGTGCTACCCATTGCGTTAGCCACTGAAATTGCGCTGCTAAGTAGTAGGTCTCAAAGTCGGGAACTGCTAGGCCCCCCTCCGCTCTTGGTCGGAGAAGTGTAGATAGAGCTACTCTACGTCTACCAGTACCCCAAAGGAACCCTGTGATAATGGACCGGAGTTGTGCAAAGTACTTCGTCGGGATCCAAATCGATAAAGTACCGAAGTAGTATAATAAACGCAGCAGGGTGACCATTTTAAGCAGTGCCACGCGGCCCGCAACCGATAGTGGCAAGGAGCTCCAGAAGTCCAAGTTACATTTTGTCCCCCTTATGGCCTGCCCTATGTTACCCTCCAGGATGTCGTCATTGTCATGGTATATTCGCGCTCCTAGGTATGTCAGGCAACTGTTTTCCTAGGTCACTCCCTCTGAGTCTCGTGGGCCTATTCTGCCCCTTTTCACTGGGAACAGGCAGGATTTTGCCCAGTTCACTTTCAATCCTGCAACTCTACTGAGTGCTTGAAGCAGATCTTTTGCCCCAACGATCTCCGTTTCCGAGTCAGCCAGAAAGAGCAGCAGGTCATTTGCGTACAGCGCTATGTAGTGAGTCTGCCCATGGACACTAAGCCCCTGATAAGCGCGTCCCGACCTGGCCCGTGCTGCCAGCGGCTCCATAGCCAGAGCAAACAGCAGGGGGGAAAGGGGGCACCCCTGACGCGTTCCCCTTCCCACTTTGCAGACCTCTGAGATGAGTCCACCTGTCTTAATTCGGGCAGTGGGGTCTGTATATAGGAGAGCCGTCCAGCTCACAAAGGCATCGCCCAGCCCCATTTTCCGCATCACATGATATAGTTAAGGCCACTCCAGGCTGTCAAATGCTTTTTCTATATCAACGGCAAAAACTGTGGCCGTGTCAGTGTTTTAGGAGTCCCCTTCTAGGATTCGCAGAAGGCGCCGCACATTAAGCGCAGTGTTTCTGGTGGGGATAAACCCGGATTGATCTGTATGGATTAGTGCAGTCATATAGGGAAGCAAGCGGGTGGCCAATATTCTATTTAAGATTTTATAGTCCAAATTAAGCATGGATAACGGGCGGTAAGCAGTTTTATCCCATGCTTGTTTGCCAAGTTTAAGCAATGGTATGATAACCGCCTCTCTGGTGGACACGGGGAGTTGGCCAGCGTTTTTGGCATCGTTATATAACTGCACTAACCTGGGGGCCAATATATCAATGTATGCTAGATAGAATTCAATGGGGAGGCCATTTGTGCCTGGAGTTTTGTTGCGGGCCATACCCTTGATGGCTCCCCTCACTTCTCCTATTTCGACTGCCCGCCCTAGTAATTCCGCCGTGTCCTCGTCCACGGCTGGCAATTCAATATCCCGCGTGAAGTCATGCAATCCCTCTTCCGTAGGAGCTAGCTGACTACTATAGAGGTCAGTGTAGTTGGCGAGAAACAGGTCGTTGATTCCCTGCTGATCATATCTAGCTATCCCCTGTTGATCTCTAAGCTCCAGAATTACTGAGCCTCTCCTGGCCGGGTTGGCTAACCAAGCCAATAGGGCCCCGACTTGTCCCTTTCCGAATGCGCGCGGGTTATATATTTTTTATAATCGAAGCAGCGTAGCCGCTCCACTTGCACTGCTACTGCCTCCCTGGCTTCCAAGAGCTCCTGCTGCTTGTCTGGGTTCTCAGGCCTGTCCCTTTCCAGGTCGTGCAATGTCTGGTCAGCCCTCTCTATGTCCTGAAGCAACGTTTTCCTACTCCCAACATCTCAGAGATGCACTTTCCCCTAATAACTGTTTTACATGCATCCCACTCCACTAATGAGGTGTGGCAGTACCTTCATTATCTTGGAAGTAATTAGTAATAGCCTCCCCTATTGCCGCCCGAAAAACGGAGTCTTCTAAAGCCTCGGGACGCAGTCGCCAGGTGGGGATCTTGGGTCGCGCACGAGACCATTGCAGGCTCACCAATACTGGATTGTGGTCCGAGAGCGTCCGCGTGAGATACTCGCTACTGGAAATCCCCTCGTGGACGTCCGGGGTGCACAAAATGGCGTCTAATCGGACATACAACTCATGTAGGGCTGAGAAGAATGAGTAATCTCGGGCCAGCGGGTGTTGCGCCCTCCAGGAGTTTATCAGGCCCCATTTCTGCTGCCAACGGCAGCGTACTTCTGCTAACTTGTGTGCGGGTGAATCAGGGAGTGGGGGGTGGGAACGGTCTAGCATGACATCTGTTGTGCAATTGAAGTCCCCCCCCCCCCCCCAGGAGGACCGTCGCCAGTTTCCGAGAGAGGTGGGCAAAAAAGGCCGGCTGGTCTGAGTTAGGCGCATATATGCTCCCTAGTGTAAGGTCCCTGCCATCCAGCTTCCCAGATACCACAACATATCTGCCCTCTGGGTCTATGAACTGATGTGAGCACTGGAACGGGATACCTGCTCTTATCCAAATTAAAACCCCCGTGCAAATGCAGAGTAAGTGGTATAATACGCTTGACCCCTCCAGCGGCGCTGTAGTGCCAACCCTTCCTTTCCCAATGTGTGGGTTTCCTGAAGGAAAGCTATCTGAATACCTCTGCGAACTAAATAGGAGTGGATTTTATGACGTACCATTGAGTGCAAACCCCGCACGTTCCAGGAGATGCATTTCAAGCCTAGTGGGGGTCCCATTGTCGTGGTGTGACCTTGCATCCATTAACCCCCCCGTGACACGCCTGGGTCCCCAAAACTTATCCCTCCTAAAGAAACAACCCCAACTCCCCTCCCCAGGACAGGTACCGGATAACTAGCCCCCATCCAAACAGTTCTAAACCATACCATCATCCAGTGACAGTTGAAGGGGTGGGCAACCTACAGTCTCGGTTCCAGGGTCCCGCACCCCCGCTTCCCCAGTACATGAATCAGACATCCCCATCCAATACAATACAATAACCCCCAGACCTGTTAGTCGAGGCCAGCGCCTCAGTGTGGAATGTACTCAGATCTGTGATGGGGCTGCCATAGAAAAGGCCACGTCCGGCCGCTGGTACCCTCTGCTCCTGCCGCCATGGTGTCGTCGTCACGTAGGAGCATCTGCAGTCTGGGGCAAACTCCAGTATACCCCCTGTTTCGGTAAGCATCACTCCTCTTTGCCGTGTCCTGCACTTCACATGAGATCGTCTGCAATCTGAGGTGTGACCTTGGGACAGTCCATTTCTGAAGTGTCAGAGTCACTGTTCGCCGGCGACATTACCGATCTTCCTGTGTGCGGTCCACTCCCGCTCGATGTGGGGCTAGCAGTTTGTTGACTAGGTGACGCCGCTGCTTGCAGCACTCTTCGGCGTTCCAGGCTGAATTCCCTGGGTGACGGGGCTTTAGAGCCAGATCTTTGGCTGTGAGGGCTCTGCTGCGGGGAGTTCGGTGCAGAGACTCGCTGCGGCAATGGTCCTCGTGAGTCAATCCATTCCCAGGCCTCTTGTGGCGACAGAAAGAAGCGAGGTCCCTCCGGGTCTGCCACTCGGAGTCGCGCGGGGAACAACACTGCGTAAGGAATTTGTAACTGACGGAGTTTCTTTTTCACAGGCAGAAAGGATGCTCTGGCCCGCTGCACTTCCCTAGTAAAGTCCGGGTAGATCATTACGGCACTATTGTCAATTCGCAACCCTTGCGTTTGGCGGGCTCGTTGCAATTTATGATCTCGATCTCGGAAATTCTGCAACCGCGCTACAATAGGTCTGGGTGGGGCCCCCGGTTTTGGTGGTTTGGCGGGGACAATATGTGCGCGCTCCAGCGCAAAGAAGGGGGACAGCCCCTCTGGAGCCACTGCGGTGCGGAGCCAGTCCTCCAAGAAGCTCACCATGTTGGACCCTTCTGCCCTCTCCGGGATACCAATGATGCGAATGTTGTTTCTGTGGGATCTACCTTCGCTGTCTTCGGCCCGCATTTCTAGGACTTTTATCTTCTCTTCCAGGGCTGTGAGGGACCGATGCATCCCTTGAACTTTGTCCGGGAGGCCCTCCATTTCTTTCTCATTAGCTGTTACTCTCTCTTTAAGTTTACGATGGTCATCTTTTAGTATATTTAAGTCCGCACCTATCGCATCGATCTTCCCCTCGAGCACTTCCCTGGAGGCTGTAATTGCCTTTTTGGTTTTCGGTACTGAGGGCGCTGAACCCTCGCTTCTTCTGTGTGCGGCCCATCTCTGCTGGGTTGTAGTTACTGTCCTCTTGTTAGCAGCTCTTCGGTGCTCAGCAGCTGCACTAGTGTCTTCAGGCGCCCGTCCGCAGGGACTCGTCCCAGTCGTTCTCTTCAGCTCCTTCTCACTGGCATACGCGAAGGGTAGGCAAATCTTCACGTGTGTCTCAGTTCCTTCTCAGTGGTGCACCAGGTCTCTCGGTGGGAGGCAGTCCACCGCGTGATCCCCGTCGGGCGGACCGGGCGATGCTCCAGCGGGGGTAATCCAGGGGGGACACAGTGTGCCCCCTGCTGATTGGGCTCCCTCTCAGGGTTGCAGTGCTTGGAGCTAGCGCAGCAAGCACCGCAGCTAGCGGCGTTTGGAAGCTACAGTCTGTTGGTGGGTTGCACCGGCAATGTGGGGCCTTTTGCGTTGAGGCGCACTCCTTCACGCCCAGACAGGGTGCCCTTTAGCACCCGGATATCCCAGTCGTTCTCTTTAGCTCCTTATCAGCGGCATATGCAATGGGCAGGTGAGTCCAGTCACACGGCACCGACCCCGTTCAGGTACACTCACCCCTGCGTCTGACCCAACAGTGCACCAGGCTACTCCACCAAGGGTTCACCGTCGCGTTGCAGGACGCTGTTCTGGGGGGGGTTGATCAGGGGGTTATGGGGTCTCCGCCGTTGACGGGGCTCCCTCGCAGGGCTGAAGCACTCCGTAACTGCGCAGGTAGGAACCAGCAGTCTTATGACAGGTTGCACCTGGGGAAATGAGGCCTCCTGCGGTCGGGCGCACGCCTTTATGGCCAGTCGGGGTCAGCTTTATCCCAGGCGCGCCGCACTCACAGCAGCAGTTCTGGTGCCCACCACTAGCCCCCAAACACCAGGCTCCGGGAGCTGGATAGGCCGGGTTCTTTAGCGCAGGACGCCTGGCTGCTACTCCTTATGGCGGGGGGTGTCGTGGGCATGGGCTGCACCGCACTTCTGCACCCACCAACCCAGGTCTCCCCACTCGCCTGCTAGTTCTGTTAGTCCGCCGCGGGGGTCTGCCGCCGCTCAGTACCTCGGTTTCCGCCAGCGGGGAGGGCTCTGCCGCCTCAGACCTCTGACGTCCACCATCATAGTCAGGGCACGAACGCTATTACTGTTTTACCTCTGACAGGCCAGGGATCGCCGCCCGCGAATTCTCCTCCGCCGCTCGCCCTAGGGTCTGGTGGGCGTTCTCACTGCCCCAGTCTCGCCGCAGTAAAAGGGGGCGCTCCTCCGCCGATCACCTGCTCTCCGCCGCAGCAGCCGCTCCAGATGTCTCGCTTGCCTGGGGCCTGTTGAGGGTGGGCTCGCCGGAGGTTCAACAGGCACCGCCGCCAGGTAGGTCGCCGGCCGCACCTTCGATGGGGCGCAACAGGGGTCTCTGCCTCCTAGGACGAAATGCCTGTAGTCACTGTATTTCTTGCAGGCTGGTGGCGAAAGAGCTGCGGTGACAGTCAGCAGGCAGGCGCCATCTTGTAATCGGCCCGCCAGCCCTGCGTCTCAGGAATTTAGGTGGCCCACAATCGTCGCTATCAGCCCCAGTGCCTCGCCGAAGTTCGCGAGCCTCCAGGTACACCGAAGGGGTCAGGTGGGGTCCGCCGCTGTCGGTCTACAGACCACCACTGTAGTCACTTCAGGGCACCCTCGACCTGGGCGCCATTTTGTCGCCGTCCCTGGAGCTCAACAGCGGGATAGCGCGGCCGGGTAGGTCGTCGGCTTCAATGCGCTCCGGGCCCTCCTCACCTCTGGAGCAGCCCGCAGGGGCCCACCGATCAGCGTGGGCGGCCCCACCTGCCTCTATGCATCCGCCTGCTTTGCGGGCCAGCAACTGCGGCAGTGCTCAGCTCACGGTCGCCATCTTGCTCACGGGCCCGCCAGGCGGGGAATCACCAGGTTACTCCCGATTACAGCGGCAATTCAGGGCTCCGCCGTTTAGTGCAGGCATATTCCGGTGTCCTGTAAGGCAGTTTCCAGCTCCCCCCGTTGTGTCTGGGGGTTAGGATAAGTGTTTACGGGGAAGCGGCGGTCGGAGCGCCTCAGCTCGCGTCCGTCCCCATCAGCTGCAGGCCACGCCCCCCGCCGGGGGGGCATATAGTGACATGAGATTAACAATAGATTCCCCAAGAGTACCTGTAAGAGTAGTGAACCGGCCTTGTGGGTCAGTGAGCACTTGGGTCGGTGAGAAAGGGAAGGAGCGTCGCAGGAGGACTGCCGTCCCGCGTGCACCTCTGGAGAACCCAGAGTGCCATACTCTGTTGAATCCCTGACGTGCTAAGAAGGGACAGTGGTTTCCCATCAGATGTGTTTCTTGTAACAGTAGGACGTCTGGGTTGACCCTCCGGGTGTACCTTAAAACCTCAGTGCGTTTGATTTTATCTAGAAGGCCGTTGACGTTCCATGAAAGAACCGTCAGTGGTTCACCCCCAGTATAGGGATTGGGCATTATGGCATTATGGCAGTGTGGCGGAGTAGGAACCCAGTAGGTGGAGCCTCTAAGGTGGATTAAATCCATAGGCGTTGGTGGAGGCTAGGCGCATTTGGGGTCATCACAAGGACCGTCCCAGGGAAATTCCTGGGTGCAGTGCATGGTGCTGTCATAACATAGAGTAACACAACTAAGTGCTGGGAGAACAGTCCCAGTCGAAAATCCCAACCAACCCCCCACCCCATACTTCCCAAAATGAAGCATCTGTCTTCCCGTGAACAAAGCCTAAAATGGAAACAAGTGACCAGTTAGTCAACGGTGGGTTGTGTTATAGGGCTATCTGGTAGGCCCCTCAATGTTCAAGGATACAAGTTCCTTTATCTGAAGTCTTCATATTGGCGGCGCTTAGGTTCAAATGCGGGGGCTGCGTGATAGGTCGGTTCCTCAGAGCTGGGTCTCGGGGAGCTATTGGGACCTCTTGTGGTCGTCAGGTCTGGGCCATTGGATTTATCCCGAAGTCCAGGTGATCCACTTCTCCGCGGGGGGGAGCCAGCTGGCGAGGTGGGTGTTGCTCCCCGGGTGTTAGGCTGTTTTCGGGACCCAGCGTGCCATCCACGGGGGGGTCGCAGGCGCGGCTCCGCGCGGCCCGGCTGGGGGTCTGTCATAGGGATGCTTTCATTGGGTGGATTGGGCAGTCCTCAGTGGCCCAGGTCCACGGCGCCTCCGGCGAATCAAAGAAAAAAGATTTGCACTGGTAAATCACTTTAAGGCGGGCGGGAAAAAGGAGCCTGTAAGGCAGATTGAGAGCTCGTAGCTTCTGTTTCACGTGAAGATAGGAGCGTCTGTGGGCCTGTACCTCCTTGGTATAATCAGGAAAGAGCATGAGTTTGACCCCCTTGTGGAGCAGTAATGTTCGTGAGCGGGCCTCTTGGAGAATGGCGTCTCGGTCCCTGAAGTTGAGGATTTTCATGATGATTGGACGGTGTGGGGCCCCCGGTGGTGGTTTCGGGGCAAGAGCGCGGTGGGCACGCCCCACAACAAGCCATGGGGAGAGGGCATCCGCTGGCATCCTGGACCTGATCCATTCTTCAATAAAGGTGGTGACCTGAGTAGGTTCTGTGCCCTCGGGAAGGCCGACCAGGCGAAGGTTGTTCTGGCGGGATTGGTTTTCGGCGTCCTCGGCCCGACTGTGGAGATCTGACGTGTGGGACAGAAGCTGCTTCACTTGCGTTTTCAGAGTGGAGACGTCATCTTCCACTTCTGAGAGACGGGATTCCGCCGCCGTCACCCGGGCAGTTGCGTTACAGAGGTCCTGGCGGAGGAGAGCCATGTCCACCCGGACTTCCCCTATTTTGGTTTCCATCGATTCTTGGCAAGTCTTGATGGCTTGCAGTATGGTAGCCAGGTCTCCTTCGGGCGGCCGGTCGGGGAGAGTGCGGATTCGCTTTGGATGGGGGCACTGACTGCGTATTGGTCCATTTTGGTCTGGGTCGGTTGGTCTTCGTCCCCTTGTCCTTCCCCATGGTGGATCGCACTCTACTGCAGGGTCACCGGGGACTCGGTTGGTCCAGTGTGGGCAGCCAGAGAGGGGAGAGAGCGCAGGGCAGGATAGAGGACAGGTGTCTAAACCTCCGGCTGGCTGTGTGCAGGGTTAAGCAGCCGTCCCTGTGTAAGCTGCGGTGTCCAAATGGCCAATGCCCAAGGGCGTGAATCAGTCTGCGGATCACCGGCTCACCCTGGGACCTCGGGTGCGGCCAGTCCACTCTCTTGGTTGGGTCCTGGGACGCCTGTCCACTTATTATGGAGTGTCTGGTGGCAAACGGAGTACCAGGCCCCGGGGATGACCTTAGGTGACTGAATGGGAACTTCGTGGGGCGGAGGCAGAACACCGCTCCTGGGGCGAAAGGTAGAATCGGCGCGGTTCTGAGAGCAGGCCACCCACGGGACCCCCAGGGGGTATGTGTTTCCGGGCCTCTCCCTCGCGGTATCGGGCCGCTCAAGACGTCCCGCCGGCCGCGGGCCGATGATGTTGCTGGCTATCTGTGTGTGGGTATTGGCTATGCCTGTGACGGGCCACCGCTTCAGTGCCGGCGTGAGGCCTCTCTAGCTGCTCCGTTCTGCCTCTTTCAGGCCGGCGCCCCCTCGCGGTGGGGCCCCTGCTTAAAGAACTGGCGGCAGGCCCAGGATCTCCTTGCGGCCCCCGCAAGGAGGGGGGAAGGAGGGAAGGGTACTCCCGCCGATCGCGGTCCGACTGTGTAGGGGACTGGCCGCAACTAGCCCTCGGGGCCCCGGCCGGTTCAGTCCTGAGTGCCGCAGCTCCCTGCCACAACCATCGCAGGCCACACGTTGAGCGCTCAAGGGGTGCTCGCTCTCAGCCCCGGCCCTCACAGTGCCCCCCGAGGTGTCCCGTCTGCCGCGGGCCGATTGTGGTGTCCCTGGTAATCTGGCACCTTTCTGGCATGTTATTTACTGCCCATCGGGCCAGTGTTGTGGGTGCGTCCACCCACGGAACAGCCGCTGCCGCAGGAGGTTGAGATAGGCCCAGGGTTTCCTTGCGGCCCTTGTAGGGGGAAGAAGGAGGGGGAGGAGGAGGTCCTGCCGATCGCGGGCCGAATGCCCAGAAGTCCGGCTGTGGTTAACCCAGGGAGGCCTCAGCCGGCCCGGGAAGCAGCGCCGCAGCCCCCCACCACAACCAGTGCCCCTTCCTCACCTCCTTATCTTCGCCAGGATCGCCTCCCCGCAGGTCTGCGAGGGCACCTTCTCCTTGCCTCGCACTCTCTTTGCCAGGATCGCCTCGTTGGTTGTCGGGGGGAGGAGAGCCGACACGATGCCCCCGCCGATCGCGGGTCGAGCCCAGTGCAGGCCCTCGCCGCAGGCCCGTAAAGGTGGCTCACTGCCGACAGTTTGGGTGTCCTGGAGGACAGCTCCTCCTCCCTGCTTCGTGTGCGCGAAGTCAGCGGCGCGCTCACTTCACCGGATCTTCGCGGCGCTACGCCGGTATCAGGGCCCAGTGGCATAGGTCAGTGTAGCGTCCTGAATTGACCCTGCAGACCCGGCAGCCTGACTCCGGAAATCACTTCAGGCGCGTCTCGGCCGGCTTCCCTTACGCGGGTCTCCTCAGCGCCATTTTGTACCGGGTCTCGCTGCACACAGAGGATCTTCGGCGGCTCCTCGCCGCCTGTTCAGGCTTTGCGTGACAGGATAGAGCTGCCGCATGTGGGGGCACCTCGCTAGTAGTGGTGCCCTTACAAATTATTAGTTATAAGAGGAGTAGGATGGCGTCTGATTACTGAGGGGTCCAGAGCGCACTCAGAGTGCGACCGCCATCTTGGCTTGCCAAGCCACGCCCCCCGATGACCGTGCTTTAACGGTCACAATTGTACACCCGACATGCTTTATCACCTTCAAACTATCAGGCTTGCTGGGTGCCTGTCCACTTCCAGCAGCCGTGCCTCAGTCATACAGGCACACCGTGTGACCCTTCACTTATGGGGCCTTGCTTCCACAGTCACCCAGAAGCATATGCCCTGTTCCATTTGGCTTCATGCAGTCAGGCATGCGAGATGGCCGTCCACTCCCGGTAGCAGTGTTTTAGGCATTAAGGTGCTCTGGGTGGCCTTCCACTTCCAGTGGCCGTGCTTCACTCACCTTCACTTGGAACAGGGCTACACTAGGGCTGTACCACTATCTATCCATGCTTGCCCTTACAGCTGAACGTTCACTGCCGTCATTAAATCCCTTGCCCCATTATTTCTGTCGTCGCTCCCTTGGCCATGGCATAGTGACTGGGGTTCCTGGTGCTGCCTTTCGCCCGGGTTCACGACTGTGCTTGCGGCTCCAGCTGATCGGCTAGCAAGTAGCAGCAGCTATGACGACCAAAAAACAAAACAAAAACCCCCCCACATTATTCGATATCCTAAAGTTACATGTGTTCAGCTCCTTGTCCCTTCTGCCCCAGCTGTTGGGGTGGGCAGGTGGCATTTGCGCTGCCTTTGTGAAATTCAAATGTGAGTTCCAATAAAGTGGTGTGGGTTTACATACCCTCTCCATCCACCTTCCTCCTTCCCAGGGCACCTCAAATGGTTTTTCAAGTGGCCAGTTCTGGCCCAGAGAGGTGAGAATCCTTCCTTAGCCTGGGGGCAACCTCCACCTGGCTGGCACCAGTTCCTAGTTGTGGGGCAGCCCTGCCCCTCCCTGCTAACATGTGAGGTGCGCCCCCCCCCCCCAGTGGACCCCTGCTAGTACCCCGGCCCTTTGTTGTCCCCTACGGGGAAGGGCCATGGGCATAGCAGTGGTACCCCTGAAACTGAAGCCCACCCGTGCCCTAAAAAAGGAGACCACACCCGTTTGTTTGAATGAGTAAAGGCTGCATTTTATTGGCTGCTCTCACTTACAAGCGATCCTTACAATTTTCTTTACGTTGCATTTAAATAGAAGATAGCTTGTAATATTTCCTTCCCATGAACGTTCCTTGCTCGGCACTCCTTTCACTATCGGCTGACCACTGTACCTGTACTATCCAATGCTTCCTCCAATCAGGCATACTAGGTGGCCGTGACGTTGTGACCGTACGGTACCCGTGCTTATTCATTCATGACAAACCAACAGACTGTGGTCATATCTGCACACCAACAAATTCATAGGCCTTCAGTTACTCAGGAATGCCGGGTGGCCCTCCACGTACAGTAGCCGTACTCCATTCAATCGGGTACACCAAGTGCCCCTTCACTTCTGGGGGTCGTGCTTTAATGGTCGCAATTGTACACCCTACATGCTTTGTCACCTTCAGTCTATCAGGCTTGCTGGGTGGCCGTCCACTTCAGCAGCCATGCCTCAGTTATACAGACACGCCGTGTGAGCAGTGCTTCCACTGTCACCCACAAGCATACGTCCTGTTTCATTTGGCTTCATGCAGTCATGTATGCCGGTAGTTCCAGTAAGGCGGCATGGGTTTACATACCCTCGCCATCCCCCTGGGTGCCCAGGGTGCAGGAAATGGCCTTTGAAGTGACCGGTCTGGGCCCAGAGAGGTGAGAATCCTTCCTGAGTCTGGAGTCAACCTGCCCTCCTGGCTGGCGCCAGTTCCTAGTCCTGGGACAGTCCTGCCCCTCCCTGCTAATGTGTGAGGTGGTCCCTCTGCATCCCCAGTGGGCCCCTGCTAGTACCCCGGCCCTTTGATCTTCCCTGCGGGGAAAGGTCATGGGCACAGCAGGCGCTGTGAAAGGAGGCAGAAGCTGCTGAAAAGCACATTTGTTTTGAACCCCTTCGTCTTCAGAAAAAGGGCAGAATGTTTTGGTAGCCTAACAGCCTGCGCAGTTTGGTATACTGGCTGTTAAAATCGTGCTCATTTGTTGATGGCCCAAATTGGGCCATCAACACTTGAATGAGCTTTTAATGACTGGTATAGCTTGTTGTGGAGGGCTATAAAAAGATATTGTGTGCCTCAGTGTAAAGTGCTTGGAACTGTGGCTAATGAATGTGTAACTTTAGTGCATGATTGAGAACATGACATTATCCAATTATTTTGTAATTTAATTCTTTTTTAAACAAATTTATAATTAATGTTAGTTGTAAAATTGAGATTAATTTAGTTTACAAAATTGTAAAGCCCATCATAGGAACAAGATTGTACTGCTCTGAAAAAAACTTGCCCAGTGTGAACAGATTGATCGATATATGGTTTCCACAAGATACTATATCTTCCTTTCCCGTTTGCTTGAGCAAGAAAGATTTCTGATATACCCTTGAATACCACACTTTGTCATACAAGTGTTATTAAATACTGTCTTTGAATTCATGTTCTGTAGCTGTAACATTGACACTGTGAATTTCTTTCCAGGGTAACCTTCTTGCTTCCGGTGCCAATGATTCTGAGATATACATCTGGGACTTGAACTCCTTCAGTGTGCCTATGACCCCAGGGTCTAAAACTCAGGTAAGTTCAATTTTTGGTAAGCCTCTGTATTTGTATTGTGAGTGCGCAATAATGAATATGAATAATGAATACAATTATTTGATTTGCTGATTACATTTAAATTAATACAGGCATGGTGTGTTTACTTTGGAGAAGAGGGTTAAGTGGATCAGCAGACAGCATTCTTTCAGCAAGCGAGGCTGTTTATCCAAATTGAAATATTTTATAAGAGGTTGTGCAGAAAAGATCCACAACCTGATCCAGAGGTAGACCATTGTTAGTTCATGATATCGTTTGGGGTATTTGATCAATTAAAGTTGTTTGTAACATCAGAGAAGAATAGCATCCACCAGCAATAATTACGTTTTAAGTGGTCAGATTTGGTTATGACCAAAGGAAATCAATTTGGGATGAGTCAATTTTAACTACTAATTCCCCACACTTCAGCTTTCCCTTCACTGGACTACGTGTCAATTTGTTTGGTATGTATACCGTTCCCCACTGACTATGCTTATATATGATCTCAACTAATTTTTATGGACACAACGTTGGAACCAGGGAAAAGCCAAATTAGTGGCAATTGGATATTAAGCTTGTGTATTCTTTGGAAGAAATGGAAATAACTTTACTTGCACGCTCATAAATGGTTCAGTTCAAATGCACATTTCACTTGCTTTTTACGAGGGACATACCCCTTAACTGTGTAACTGTTTAGGTTGCTAATCTACACATATTTATCTAGGCTTTTGTAGGTTTGTTGTTGCAGCAGAGGTGCTGCAATGTTTAACTGAATTGGAGGAATTTCTAACAGTCCTCAAAATATAGCAGGGAAATTCTGATACAACACAAAAAAAAGAAAATGACACAAAGTGACCATGGAATTAGAATACAATTTTAAAGTGTAAGAAAAATTAGGACTTGCAGGTATTTCAACACTGAACATGGAAGGATACAAATGTTTTTTCTTGGAAGAGCTTTTGGAAAATGAATGTACACAGAACATGCCAAGATGTATTTTGTTTATTTTGACAGACGCAAAAAATACTTTTACCATGCAGATATGGAAGTGGAATAGAGGAGGAAAAAACGAGGCAGAAATGTATTTGATAGTGTTAACAAAGGCAGAAAAATCTCTTACAATTAGAATTTTGATTTATTCCCAGAAATAGTATGGGCATTTTGTGTTCAAAAGACTTTATTAACTTCAATATATACTACATATCAACAATACAAAGGAGCAACAATAATAATCCGAAGTGAATATGCAGTATTAGATAGCAATAAGAAAACCATAAGTCTTCATAATTTTATGAGCTAGGGGGAGAAAAAGGAAGGGAGGGAGGACAAAGGAGAGATCATATGATGAATCATAAATATTTGACAACAGTGACAACAATTTTCCTCCAAGATAACCTCATATAATAAATATTAGACCTATTAACATATCCGAAAATGTAATTAAATATAAAAGAAGGACAGAGATAAAATTCATGGAGGACGAAAATTCTCAGAAGATACAGATATAATACTTGGTTCATCACTACCAATTTTGTTGAGATATGAACTAAGAGGTAACCATAATAATTGCACATTATGAAAAGATGTACATTCTGTAGCATACATAGTATCTAACTTATGATGGAAACTCACCGAATCCCACCACATTTTATAGGATAACTTATCTGATGTTTTCCAATTCAAACTAATCAGGTGAAAGGCAATCGCTAATAGAATATCTAATAATTTATTTTTAGGGAAAGATGGAATAAGCAAATTGGACAGTGCACCCAAAAAGAGATAATATTAAAAGGGCTATCAAAATTAAAAATCCTCTTAATCTGAGCCCAAACTTTGTACCAAAAACTACTGGTATTGGGACAATTAAATAAAATATGCATTAAATCTGCATCAGGAAAATCACAAGACCAGCATTTAGCGGGACTATCAGAGGAGAATTTAGAGCATTGCAAAGGAGTAAAATATAGGCGATGATAAACAAAAAATAGAGATTGTGTAATACCAGCTGACTGTGAGATTTTATATATGCGTGCCCATACCTTATTCCAAAAAGAGCTAGCCAAGAAACTCCCAGATCTCTCTCCTATAAAAGTTCAGACTTGGATTTGGTTCTAGAGGAGTCAGGGAGGGAGAAATATTTATAAATAGCCGAAGCCCTGGGGCCAGTTTTGAAAAATTCAGTAATGTCAGAAGAGACGGGAATCTTCTTCGAGGAATTCTGTAAAGAGGCATATACATCAAGGATTACATTCATCAATAATAAAAAAGCGAGTATAAAAGGATTGGGGCAATGATAGATAAGGTAAAATTGAGGAAAAGAGATAGGGGAGCCGTTATGAGAAAATTGAGACACCCACATTAACCCTTTACCCTTCCAGGTGCGCCTAAAAAGGGGCCTATTATTTATCTCAAGTAAAGAGTTGTACCAAATCGGCATTTTCAAACATAAGGCCATATCCAGAGTGAGCGGAAGAAAAGTCGATTTGAACAGCGATGTTGTGTTGCGCAAAATAGGGGAATGAAAAAACGACATCTTAGCAGTCAAAGATAAAATTTCTTTGAAACTAAAAGGGAAAAGAGAAGCACGTTCAATATCTAGCCATAATGGAGAAAAGGACGAGGATGAATCCGGAGTCCAAAGAGCTGTTTGACATAAAGAAAAAGCTCTATGATAACCATAATAATGAGGAAAATTAACCCCTCCCGCCAATTTTGGTCTTTGTAAGGTAAGTAATGCTACTCTTGGTTTTTTATTTCTCCAAAGAAATTTAATGAGTAATGTGTTAATTCTTTTAAAAAAATGATTAGGAATGTGTACTGTCAACATAGAAAGAAGATATAATAATAGGGGGGAAATCATCATTTTAATAGAGTCTAAATTACCCCACCATGATAGAAATAAAGGGTTCCAAGAGGAGAGAATCTTATCAATTTTAATAGTAAGTTCTGTAAAATTGATCTTAATTTTTGCAGAAGTGGACCATTGATAACCAGTAAGAGAGTAAGAGCTACTAAAAGTGTAGTTAGTGGGAGAATTTCCATTTTATCCTTATTAATTTTATATCCAGAGACAGTAGAAAATAGTGATATTTCGTTTAACAGAGAAGGTAGCGAATCTTCAGGAGAAGAGATAAATAGAAGAATGTCGTCTGCATAAGCAGAAAGTTTTAAATGCCGATCTCCATAAGGAAAGCCAGAAATAGAAGGATTAAGAGGAACTCGAGAAAGAAAGGGCTCGAGAGCTAAAACGAATAACAAAGGGGAGAGAGGGAAACCTTGTCTAACCCCCTATTGAGAGGAAAATCAGAGGAACTCATGCCATTAACCATTACAGATGCTCGGGGAGCATAGTATAAAAGAAAGATAAGAGCTATAATCTTAGGCCCAAATCCATGCCATTTTAAAGAGTGAAATAATAAATCCCAATTTACTCTATCAAAAGCCTACTCCGCATCAATTGTTATAGCTGCAAGAGAAGACTTAAAAGAAGAAGCTTTACTGAAAACATTTAGAAACAGTCTCGCATTATAAGAAATAAGCCTTCCCTTAATAAACCCTGATTGTTCTTTTCTTATAAGATGGGGAAGAAGGGATTCTAAACGGAGGGCTAAGAGCCTAGCAACATTTTTATATTCAACGATTAATAAAGATATAGGCCTGTCATTTTTACATTCGCGAGGATCTTTACCTTCTTTATGAATGAGACAAATTATAGCTTCTTGAAAGGTGCCAGAAGTAGAAGAAGATCCAGTGAAATGACTAAATAAACCATATAAATAGGGAAGAAGAATACTAGGGAAATGGAGATAAAACTGAACTGTAAAACCATCTGGACCAGGTGTTTTCCCTAACTTAAGAGCTGTTAAGGCTGCAGCAATTTCTCCAGAAGAAGGGCCATTCTCTAAAGAGTCAAAATCCAAATTTGGCGGAACACGATGAGGGGTGTGGTGCAGATAGTCCACAATTGTGGAGAAAGAGGGAACTGATTCGGGCGTATAGAGAGATTTATAAAACGTAACAAATTTTTCTAAAATTTCTGGTGTTTAGTAGTAGACTTACCCGTCGAATCGGAGATAGAATCGATAATGTGCCGTTCCTTTCTTCCCTTAAGATAATTCGCTAGTAGCTTACCAGCTTTATTTCCCCTTATACAGAAGAGGCTTCATTAGAAGAAATAGAGTTAAATTGCAATTTGGCTTTAAGCAGAGCGGTAAGGTCAGAGGACAGTTTAGAAGAGAAATACTTCTTTTCTAAGGATTTAATCGATGAAGGAAGTCTAGTATGTTTTTTAACCGAGTCTTTTTTTGCTTAGAAACATTATTTAAAATAAAATCACGTGCCGAGGCTTTGAATGTATCCCAGAGTAGGGAAGGAGAGATTTCTGTATTATCATTAAAGGAAAAGAAATCAGAAGCACAGCCAATAAACAAACTAGAAAATTGGGCATCCTGCAATAAATAGTTGTTACATTTCCAGCGATGCAAAGGAGAACAGGGGGGGGGACCAAATCCATGTCTGTAATAACCATAGCATGGTCAGAAAGTACAATTGAGGAAATATGCAACTGTATGATAAGCTGTGCAAGAGACTTGGAGAGAAATATATGGTCCAGTCGTGAAAGTGAACCATGAGACGCAGAATAAAAAGTATATTCCCGGGCAGTTGGATTAGACAATCTCCAAGAGTCCACCAAGGCTCCCTTATGAATATTAGAGTGAAATTGTTTATGCATTTTTTGGGCTGAAAAATGAACTGAGGATTGCCTATCTAAAAACGGGTCCATTATTTGATTACAGTCCCCTCCTAAAATAAAATAAGAGTCATGAAATTGTGTACATTTTTGTGCGATGATAGGCCAAAAAGTAATATCAGGTTGCGTTAGGGCATAAACATTCATAATAGTGAGGGGGACGTTGTCTATGATAAGATTTACTATATTCCACCTACCTATATCATCTATTTGTTGAGAAACCGTATTAACATTAAGAGATTTTTTTAACCAGTATCACAACCCCATTCTTCTTATTCATTGATGGGGAAACAAACACATAGCTAACCCAAGCTCGCTTAAATTTCAAAGCTTCAGATTGTGTAAGGTGAGGTTCCTGAAGAAGAACCATATCAGAATTTGATTTACTTAGATGGGATAACACTCTGTCGCTTAATCGGATTAAGAGATCCTTTAATATTCCATGTGATTACTCTGAATTATACACAATCAAGAAAATAGTATTGGAAAGCAATGAGGCATATATAAAAAGTTCAGCAAATAATATGAAGAGGAGAAAATACAGTTAGGAATACAATCGGGGAGAAAGATAAAGAACAAAAAGGAAAGGGAGGAGGGAAGAGGAAAGGAGACGAAAAAGTAAGAAGAGAGAACAGTACAAGTCCAGACAGGACGACCGAAAAGAAAAAAACATACCTGTAGGGGAACAGAAAAGGAACTGCGGTGGTGACGACACAACAACAAATGACACACCCGAGAGGAGGGAGTCTACGCCACATCCGGAAATACACATGGATGAAGACTGATGCACTGTGCAGACAAGTAGAATGGATCTGTGAAAAGGGGAAGCAGAGAAAATCGCAAGTTATATTGCCAAATATGATAGCATGTCGACAAGAACAAAGAAGACAGACATCGTAATTAAATTCACTATAGCATCAAATAACTACCATGACGAAGAACAAGCATAAGTACATCTATCGCATCTAACAACATCCAGCACACAAAGGCCATCAGACTCAAAGAACGGGGAGACAAAATGCTGTTAAAAGGAAAATCAACGCGAGGAAGGACCACCCGTATCCATAGTATCCAGCGATCTATGAGATTGTATAAATCTATTAAGGTCTGCTGGATCTTCAAAAGTGGAAGTCTTGTTTTGATAGTTGACTTTGAAGATGCAGGGATGAAAGAGACCATAACGCGCACCCAACACTTTTAAAAAAGGCCGAAGACCTTTCTCCTGGCATCAGTGGTATTGGAGACAAGAAGATCCTCTGTCCCATTCAGGACACCTGCCGCTTAGCCCTGGCTGCAGCAAGAACCTGCATCAAATCCGTAAATTGCAGTAAAAGTATAATAACTTCTCTGGGTTTTGCAGGCGAGATGGAAGAGGTGAGCCGAGGCCCTAGCCTATGAGCCCTCTGAATATTAAGGGAACTAGTCGAAGACATATCCAGCAATTTTGGAAGGAAGGATGTAAAGAAGGAAACAGGATCATTGCTCTCAAGCGCCTCCGGAAGACCATAAATGCACAAGTTATTCCTCCTATTTCTGTTTTCCAAATCTTCCGCTTGTTTTTTGAGTTGGCCAACCTCTTTCTCCAAAAGCTGAAATTTAGCTGTTCCTTCATGCAAGTCCACCACCTGCTGTTCCACCTTAGAGACACGATTTTCCATAAGTGTCCATTTGTCATCCTGGTTTTGGATACGCTTATTCGTTTCCTCTACAAAGGGTCGCAGTGCCCTAATCTCCAACAGTAATTCTAGAGAGATTGAAGACGTAGTTTTCTCAGGTGACGGAGGGTCTTGCTTCAGTCTTTTAGAAGAAGAGGAAGGAGATTGAGATTTACTCAAGGTGGACTACTGAGAGGAATTGCGTGATGTTGCAGAAGTAGCCATCTCTTCAGAGGAAATTAGCGTTTTCAACAGTGAATTATCCTTACTGAAAGAACTTGCTGAGGAAATAGGCAGTTGTTTTTTGGGTACTAATACGAATTGTGGCCTTTTTAACCTGCCCATAGAAGAAAAGACTAATATTTAATATGGGGTAGAGGGGTCCTAAGCATCAGGCAAAAGGGCAAACCAAAAATAGAAAGGTCTTCTTTGCTTATTAACACACTTGTCTTCCAGGTTCTGGTATTGTCAAAAGAAAAAATAAACAAATAGTCAATTCATACCGCTTTTCTAATGATGTGCAGCGGTAAAATCACAGCTTCTCAAAATGGCGGCCGCTTCAGGATAAACAGCCGCAACAGCAAAACCAAGCGTAAATTGCTCGCATTCTGAAGAAAATTACCAGCAGGGTGCCACAACGATCTTCGCCATCCTTTCCTGACAAGGGTTGCTGTCTGCACCTCGTCTAGACGTCACAAGGGGTCCATGGATAATCCTGTGAAGAGCAGCCGCAGAGTTCCAGGTTCTCAAAATGGCGGCCATTTCAGAAAAAAATGGCTGCGACGGCAAAACTGAGCAAAGAGTGCTCCTGTCACAACGAAAATTACCAGCAGGGTGTCACGGCAACTTCCGCCATCCTTTTCTGCTAAGGACTGCCATCTGCACCTCCTACAGAAGCAGCAAGAGGTCAGTGAATGCTCTGGTGCGGCGGAGCTCGGGATTCAGGGCGCCATCTTGCGTGTCGGCTAAGCCACGCCCCTAGTATGGGCATTTTGAATGAAGTCTATTTAATTGTTTTATTAAAACTGAAGCGACTTAAATTCTTCACTTAAAGTAGATTGTTCGAATGAGAGGAATAATAAATTGCCAATGAATTCTTTGACTATGCTTTCTTCAAAGTAAGCCAGTGCATTTAGCCTAGTAACAGCACTGTAACTGTTAAATAAGACCATATTCTGGTGGGTATATCTTACTGCAGATTCCTCACCATATAAATACTTCTTCCTGACTTCAGACTCATCGGAGAAAACTTTTTCCTCACCAATGACTCTCCAGTACTGCCAGATGGTACCACAAGGCCTCAGCTGTGACTCTGCCTTCAGATGTAACATCACCAATTTGTTTGGGTTGTGAAGCATGCTGCAGGAGCTCAGTGGAGAGCACTGTAGACTAGATATTGTAACCAATAAGGTTGCTTGTGTCCTCCCCTAATCCCATAAAAAGTTTAGGATGGAGATTGACTTTCCTTTGTTTGGATGCCAGGGGCAACTGGAATTTCATTGAGGGCCTCTTTGTGGTTCTCTGAAAGATACCAAAAACCATCAGTATTTGGGGGAAGAATCCTCTTAATACACTTCCTTGTACATAATTTACCCTAAACTTTTGCACTTTAGATTCGAGAATCCATTGTAGAAGATGGACAGGTACTTTACTCAGATGTATATCAGATTAAGCAACATTAGAGGCCTGGTACTGAGTTCACTAATGTGGTATAGGATTGCCATGGTCCTGCAACAGACTTCTGTGCAGTTGGAGGCTACCAGCAGAGGTCGGAATTACTTGCGTAGGTGAAATCATAGTTGAAAGTTTGCCTCGTTGATGAGCTCACCCCACATAAGCATGAGCTATCTGTTGGGTATTTGTCTATTGTTGATGTGAGTTTTAATGCAGAAATGGTCTTGCTGTTGAGGATTTAGATGATCGTGAGGATGCAGATACCAATCGTGACTGAGTGAATTTGTGTGAGAGAGATTTTGCCCTAGAAAGTGCTGTTCAATGAGGCCATCATTGACTGTTTAATGTTTCACGGCATGGTGATGTTTGGGTCCGCTACAAACATATGCTCTAATGCATACTTCGAACTGCGGATTCCTCACCTTTTGAATATGACACAGGCGTCAAATGTGAGTTGAGTTTAATAATGGATACAAACCGCAACGATTTAAATTTAAAGGAAGAAAGTACTGAAAAATTAGAAAAACCACATTGCGAAATCAGATTGGGTAGTGGGACAGTAAGATTATTGGCTGATTCTGGAAGCCTCTTTACTCTAAATTTCTAAGGAGACTTTTCTGGAAAGACTGGGTGGTGAGATGAAGGATCTTCTACAGGCAGATGTAAGGGCCGTTGGTTATGGTGGATCGAAAATTAACATTTTGGGAATGCGGTGGATGAATATTGTCTTCAAAAGTAATGGTGTTCATGGAAGGGTTTATGTCACGCAGGAAGGATCGAATTTGTTGGGTTGGCGACATCAAAAAGATCTGAACATTATGCTGAATCCTAATGCTGTAGAACCTGTGATGGTAATTGAACCTAGTATAGAAAATGTTTCTTCCAATGTTGACATGAACAATGTGTGGGCAAACACGTTAATGAAAAAATATTCTCATGTTTTGTCTGATGATTTAGGTATGTTAAAAGGATTTACTCATCGCATTGTTTTAAAGAAAAATGCCAAGCCCATTGTTCATAAAGCTAGAATGATACCACATCTGATGAGGGGAACCTCTTCAAAAGGAATTGGATAAGTTGTTGCAAGCTAAGGTTATAGAACCTATAGAGTCTTCAGAGTGGTTATCTGCAATTGTCGTTGCTCCTAAGGAGGGTAACAAAATTCGTTCGTGCTTTGATTTGAGGGATCTGAACAGAAATATTTGGGTGGACAGACAGCCTCTACCGAATATTGGGGAAATGTTAAGCATGATGGGTGGTGGTTGCGTTTTTAGTGAGCTGGATATGTCTTCAGCCTACCATCAGGTGAATCTACAAACCGAGTCGCGTCCTTTGACCTCATTTGTAACACCTCTAGGGGCGTTTCGGTATTGTAGGATGCCTTTTGGTCTGGCGTCAGCCTCCGCTGTGTTCCAGCGAATCATGCAAAATATATTTAAAGGAATGGAAAGAGTATTATGTTTCCAGGATGACATCATGATTGTAGGAAGATCGTTTGAGGAGCATGATAAGTTGATGGAAGAAGTCTTACAGAGAATTTCTAAATATGGGTTGACAATCAAAAAAGAGAAGTGTCAAATAAGATTGAGTGAGGTTAATTATTTGGGTCATCGAATATCTGTTAATGGGATAAGTCCAAAAGCCAGTATTGTGAGAGCTGTTAAAGAGGCTCCGAGCCCAACTAATAAGGAGCAGTTGAAGTCCTTCTTAGGTCTGGCTGAATATTGCTCAAAATATGTTCCAAAATTTGCTGATTTAGTAGAACTGATGAGGGTTCTCCTAAAAAAAGGAACTGTGTTTCAGTGGGATGCTAATTGTGAAGAGGCATTTGTTAATGTGAAGAAATATCTTTCTAACGCTCCGTCATTAGGACATTTTGACTCTAATAAGAAATCTATATTGGTTACAGATGCTAGTAACATTGGGGTTGGAGCAGTTTTGTTGCAAGCGTCAGAAAAATGTGAAACGATTATTGGTTTTGCCTCACGAAGACAACAAGGAGCGGAAAGATCGTATTCAACTATAGAGAAGGAAGCTCTGGCATGTTGTTGGGGGATGGCACATTTTAGATACTATCTTTGGGGGTTACCTTTTGTAGTTAAGACGGATCACAAACCTTTAATTCATATTTTCAAAGGTGGACGAGGTTTAGACGGTAGTGTGACCCCACGGATTTCACGCTGGTTGTTATCTGTTCTAGATTACAATTTTGTAGTTGAATATGTGCGTGGCAATAAAAATGTTATTGCAGATTGTCTTTCTAGGATGCCAGTGGACGATGATTCTTGTGTGGAATCTTTGGAGGATTGTGTGGTAAACGTGGATAGTGAATTTGCTATTAGTCAGGATGAATGGAAGGAAGCAGTGGAAAAGGATGAAGAATATAAGAAATTGAGAGAGATATTTATAAATTGTTGGAATGATCTCAATGGAGTGGAAATGGATAAACAGTATCTCTCGGTGAGGGATGAGCTAAGTCTGCAAGGAGATGAGGTCTTGAGAAGAAACAGGATAGTTCCTCCGGTTTTGTTGAGATCAAAGTTATTGAGGATTGTGCATGAAGGGCATTTAGGAAGGAGTCTGACTAAGAGGAGGTTAAGAGAGTCTTTTGGTGGCCTGAAATGGACAGAAATGTTGAAGATTTGGTGCGGTATTGTCATGCGTGTAGCAATAGTGATAAGGTGAAAGTAACAAGAGAACCACTTATGAGATTTGTGGAATTACCCATGAGACCGTGGGAGAAATTAGCCTTGGACGTATTGGGTCCCATCGACAAATTGGGAAGTAATAATCGATTTTTGGTTGTGTTGGTGGATTATCATAGTAAGTGGTTCACGTGTAAGTCTATGGGTCAAGTAACTACTACAAATGTGACGAAATTTCTTGAAGAAGTTTTTATGGAAGAGGGTGTACCAAAGATATTAGTGACTGACAATGGAGTTCAATTAGTTTCTTCTGAGATGGAAACCTTTCTGTGTGGTCTTGGGATTAGACATGAGAAGGTGGCTCTGTTCCGTCAACAAGCTAATGGACTTGTGGAAAGGGTGAACCGCATAGTGATGGAATGTATTCAACTTTCCTTAGCAAATAGATTGTCATGGAAAGATGAGTTGCGAAGAATGATGTGGGGGTCACAGGATTACACCGCATACGGTGACAGGAGTCTCTCCTTTCATTGTTTTGAAAGGGAGAGAGCCGGGTACCAAGGAGTCTCCTATGTGGTTACAAGAAAAGAATCAAGTCTGGGGTGATAGAGAGAAAATGAGGTCTAGAGTTTTAGATTGTCAGTGGCATAATAAGTTAAATTTTGACAGTAGAAAACGTGCTAAGGAGTTAGTGTTCGAGGAAGGTGATTGGGTGGTAGTAAGAAGATTTGGTTTTGTGAAGAAAGGAGAGAGTAAGTTTTCGCAACCACATAAAATCATTTCAGTTATGGGCTCAGTAGCTCAATTAGATGATGGTAAGAAGTGGAGTTTTGGGAATTTGTGTAAAGTATCTCATCTGTGAAATGTATTGTTCATTTATCAATTGTATTGCTCATTGTTTGTTTTTCTTTCTTTCTAATATGGTTAAGTCATTTATTCTTATGCTTTACATTTTGCATGTTTCTCATGTTTTGAGTTTCATAAGGGGGAAGATGTGTGGTAATAGCTGGAATTGTGTGATGTAACTGTGATGCTTTGAAACAGCATCACAGCTAAGATTCCAGGGAATAACCAGTAATAGAATTGTATTGCTGAAGGTTGCTGCATGTGAATTACCTCCAATAAAAATTAATTCAAGAATCAATTTGGAGCCTTCCTGTTTACTACACCATCATTGACTGTTTAATTTTTCACGGCATGGTGATGTTGGGGTCCGCTACAAACATATGCTCTAATGCATACTTTGAACTGCGGATTCCTCACCTTTTGAATATGACACAGGCGTCAAACTAGATCTGGAGATTTTCGAGCAGCATCCCCCTAGCGTGCGGATAGGTGGTGTTGTGTGGTTCTGTGACAAAGTAGTTCCACTCTGAAAGTGACTAGAGAGCTGCATATAAGAGCCATTCAAGTGTGCTGAAATCAATTTCTTTCTTTCTGTGCCACCAGATGTGGATCCAAAGCTACTCCTCGTCTCTTTCAAGACTACTTTTCTACAAAACAATCCTTTTAAGTACTAGTGTGCAAGGGACAATTGTCACCCCCTAAAACCACAGGGTTCATTCCTTGTTGGGACTGTTGCAAGCAAATGTGTGTGAAAGATCGCCACCAGATTTGTCTTTGGTTTTGGACCACGGCTCCAACGCCTGGTGCGACTGCGCCTTGATGAATCCGAAGGCCATCTTGGACCCTGGGGTGATGTGTGGCACCCAGCAGGAAAGACTCCATGCTGTGACTGGTCAAAGTTGAAGGGAAGGTCCAGTTCCTGTTTCAGTTCTTCGTTGTGGTCATAGTTCTTGAGTAAATAAAAAAAGAAGCACAAGAAGTCCAGATGGGTCTCAGCCCCTTCCCACCACTCTTGCACTCCTAAGAAGGAACGAGGACATAAACGTGCTTAGTCTTGCTCCCAAACTTGATCACATGCAGGGTTGATTCCAACTGTCACCCCCGGGCAACCAGAGTTTCCAAGTCTTTCGGTGGTGCCACAGCAAATCCACAGGTCCTGTGAAGCTATGCTGTCTCTTTTCAGCACGCTGCTGGCTCCTTTGGGCCCCTAGGAACTGGAACCTCTGGACCTGTTTTGGGCCCAGCACCAACTTAGGTACGGAAAATAGTCTTGGGGTCACAACTCACGCCAGACCCTGGAGCATCAGTGCCATTGACACTGAACGACGAGGCGCAATCAATAGTGCTTTCTGACTCCAAGCTGAGTCGGCTTTCAGCTTTTACATTGATCACACCAGAGAACGTTCTGTGGACGATCAACTCTTTGTTTTGCCTATTTTCGCTCCAGCGAATCCAACAAAGCTTTAAAAGAACCATTTCTTGCTGGACCCTTCTCTGCATGAAAAACTGCTACATGCTGGTTAAGGTGCCAACTCCAGAAGGCTTGCAGTCTCATTCCACCAAAGCTGAAGGTATTACCACTACGTTGGCATGCGGAGTGCCTGTCCTGGACAACTGCCAAGCTGCTACATGGACGTCACTCCACATGTTCATGAAGCACTACTGTCTGGACAGCCAGGTCTGACGTGAGAGACATTTTGACCTCTCGATCCTATAGGCCTTTGTGGTTTGAGCCAATTCACAGACCAACCACTTGGGAGGCACTGCTTTGGTATCCATTCAAATGTGAGGAATCAGTGGTTAGAAGTATACATCAGAAAAACAAGTTGTATACCTTCGGTGACACTGTTTCTGGTGGATACTAAGTAACTACAGATTTCTCACTGACTCTTCCGTTTCCCCGCTCTGTGAACTGGACTCTTTTCCATTTAAAACGTCCAAGTCTAGAGATCTGCAGATTGGTCAAGACCAATCAGCTGTTGGACTATATGTCTGGGGGTGCGATGAGCCTAGAAAGTAACTGATGTCGGCTTGGATGGCGCTTATATGTGCTCCGCATGTCACTTCAGGAGTTGAGCAACGTTGACGCAGATCCTCACGAAGCCACCTATCGGCACGCAGGGATACTGCTGGAAAATTCCTGGATCCACCCTGATGCCTTGGCAATATTCAAAAAGGGAGGAATTTGCAATTTGAGTATTCACCAGAAAGAACGTTACCAAAGGTAAGTAACTTCTATTTTAATTCTGACTTGTGTAGACAGAAGTATTTATTCATCACTGGGTTTCAATATGTATTCTTCTACTTGCAACCGGTGTGGTGTTTCTGCTTACGGCAGGAGTTTATGGTTAACTACCTTGCAATTCTTTCCACGTTTTTGCCCGATTCTTACTCCGGTCAGTTACGATGATAGATGTGCAATTATTCTGCAGTACAGTAGTGTTCTTTACACTATATTCCATGACATGTGGCTTTCTGGTTTACGATTACTGCCTGGCGCACAAGTCATGCCTTTCTCCTTCAGCTCTGTCGTAGACAGTTTTCCAGCTGTTTATTTGTGTTAGGTTTTTGATTGATACCTGATATACAGGTCTTGCAGTTTGCTTTACTCTGCAAAAGGGCTTAAGATTTGATACCTTCATGGTACGCTCCGTACTCTACGTGGAGTATTTTTTGTATGCTATGTGAGCATTGTTACGTTGAGACAGCGGTAGCATAGGAGAGGCTTTGTTTTTCCTCCTGTCTTCTTTCTATGCTGGTGTTTATTCCGCTTCTCTGTGGTGGTGGGAGGGTCATTTACGGACGCGCGGCGGCTCGCTCTGAATTTAATTTGAGCTCCCCAGCGCTTCCGTGCTTGGTTTCGTTTCCGGTCCTTGGCCCCCGGAAGTACTTGGCTATCAGCTTCGTTGGAAAGCGCTGATCCTCGCCGTGGGACGTGTTGGAGTTTCGAGTGCATCGTGTGCATTTCTTTGAGACTGGAATTGGGTTCTCTAAACCTCTGTCTGGATTCAGCACTGGACCCCAAAAAGGGGGTATTTGGCATCAGCTATTGAACTCGAGAAACCGCCAGTCGAGTTCTCAGTGGTGGCATTCTTTTAGTTTACCCGAGATCGGGTTTTTTGGATACGCAATGAGTGTCCGAGGGGAGGTTTTTTGCTCCTTTATTTCATTTGGTGGTGTATTTTTTGTTTATCCATAGAAGGGATCCCTGGCATTTTATATGGATATTAGTTATCGGGTTTTTCCCCTAGTTGGGTTTTTCCCGAAGACCTGGTTCTAATTTGGATCTACTATCTACTCTTGGACTACGAAGCCTAGAACACTCTGCTCCTCAGAACCCTTGGACTTACCAATCTTCGAGGATATCAGTAATAGGGCTAGGGTAAGCCAAGACATCGAGAACATTTTGCGGGTGGATGGGTGGGAATGTGCTATTTATTGTCCTTTATTAATTTCCTGCTTGTTTTTTCTTTGTCTTTTCTTTGCTGCAGTTTCCAGTGCTTTCACTGACGTGGGTTTTCAACCAGATTGAGGAGACAAGAGTAGTAGTCTGTTTCAGCATGTCCTTGATCTTTCTCCCTGATTTTCCTTCCTTCTCCCAAGGAATTCCTTTGCTCCTTTTTGAACATTATATGGGGCAGGAGCATTGGATACTGGGGTAGAGGAAAGGGGTGCTCTTCGCTCCTGCAGTGTTTGGTTATTGAACGTGGCTGTGGGGGGACGAGACAAGCATTTCTAAATATATATATGCTGAGTTGGGATTCCCAGCTTGTGCACTATGGGACCCTCATTTGAAGGTGCTGAGTTCCACCCTCTGTGTCGGGTTATTTCTCTGTCTTTTGAGCTTTAAAACACTGTTCTGCTCTTCAGGCTCTGTCTTATAGCCATTGCTATTTGATTGGCTCTTCCACCCCTTCCGGTAGACCTGGTTGGTTTGTACATGTCCCTTGGTCATGATTGTTTCTTTTCCTGAGATATTGTCCTCCAGGGAGACGTGTCTCTCCGTTGATTCTGCTCCTTCTCTTATGAAGGGTACTTAATACTCTTGACTCTTTTGGAGTTGTTATAACACTTTGCGTTATTACTCGGATTTCTTCTTTTTGAAGGTCATTTCCCTCTAATGATGTACTTTTTCTTCTCTCTGAAGGTATTCCTACAAGTGGCAATGAGGGGACTCAGTGTTTGCCTCATAGATTCTACTTTTTGTATATGGCATTTATTATTTTATTACAGGATCGTTGCTCTTCTAGGGGACAACTCTTCTCATCATTTACCGAACTCTAGTTGTTGTAGGTAGGTTCGCAGTTTGCGAACTGTGGTCCCTAGATGGTATATACATATTGATGTGTATTTTATAGATCGCTCGGATTCTATTATCATGGAATTCTTTCAAATTCCCTAGTTTCAGTATGAGGGATTTTTTCTACATCATCTGTAGATGAGTCTCTATTCATATTGTAAGATTACGTACTAACCTTAGGTTTTGCTCAGCTTCAAGGTTTCTTTTTCATACTTTATATCTTATTCAACTTTATAGTCTTATCGCTTGCTGATGCTGTCTCAGGCAATTTTCACTACGCTGACGTTTTGGATGGCTGTTGCTTTCCTACGTGGTATGATGGCCTCTTGGGTTTCCATACTATTATATCAGCATTGTCTGGCTGATCATTCGGCTTTACTTTGTTTTTACGTGCTATATTTTCTCTTGTCTATACATAGGTGGTTATTTATTTACTCCAATAGACAGTTTCCATATGTGGCTCCACATTTTGAGCGCAGAAAATAGTCACGGAAGAAACTGACAACAGCTGTTGGCGAGGGGGTTATATGGACTCTGTAGACCTCATATCGTGTGATGTCGTTACGGAGTCATGCGGCGCCCCCTTCCGACACGCTTATGTGCTGTGGAAAAAGTTTCCGGATCCAGTCTTGCTCCTGGGAGAGGATTCTAAAGTAAGGAATCTGCGGCTAGATCCTGCCCTTACTAGATAAGGTGTTACCGAATGTAAGTAACTTGTTCATTAATACCATTTAAGTTTTTGTTCGGCATCCAATTGTGAAAACACCCCATTTTTGAATTTGTGTTGTTTCAGACAGAGCAAGAGAGGCAATTATCCCCTGAGAAGGGGCATCTCCTAGAAAGGAGTCTCCATCTCGGTTTTTTGACAATGTTTTGAGAGTAGAGCCGTTTTTGGGCACATGGTGAGTGAGAAAATACTGCGTACAAGAACTCTGGCGATCCAGCTCATAAATCTTTTTTTTTTTTTTAAGTTGCAGGTGTTGCATGCCTTGGCGAACTTTTTTTTCTTAGTAGAGGATTTTGTGATGCCCCTTAAACCAATTCAAGGCTTTAGGTGTTCCTGGCCCAGAGCACTTTTGGGCTACAGCAGGGGTTCTGGGCTGTATCTGAAGAGATGGAAATTTAGAAAATAAGCAAACAAAAATGTATCTGAAAGTCTTTAGTTAAGTCATGTTGTGTGTCTTGAAAATAGCTGTAGATAGCAGAGCTCACAAGAAGGGCTCACACAAATCATGCAATTGAAATCTGAGCTATGGTGCACTCTAGGGACCACGGTGTACAAAGGACATTCATCTCCTTGGATTAAGTTGAGAATTTATAATGACATGAATGTTCTACTGACTACACACTGCGGTGTTTAACCATGCATCCATGCATGAATTGCATGCATTTAAACCGTTTATTGTTGTTTTCGATTGCACTAGGGACTCCCAAACTGAAAAGGGAGAATGGTTGAAGCATGTGTATTTACAAATGGTCTAGTGGTGGCAGATGCCTTGCACAAATTGCAGCTCTTCTCTCTAAGCTGCCATTCTTCTGAACACTAATTAATCACTCTTGTAATGCTCTCAAAATATATTCAAAAATATGTTCATACCAATGTATTTCATTGTCCAAAGCAATGACAAAATGTCAACATGTCATGGCATCGGAATACCACAGATTCTTTGATCATCGTCTGATCGGAAGGAAATACTGCAGCTCTGTGCTGTTTGTCCCATACTTTACTTTTCAAATATAAAAGGAAAAATGACTAATCATTACAAAATACTTTTTGTTTATTGAACACGTTTAATAATTGTTATAGCCCAGATGGTAAAAAATATGAGAACTAAAAAATATATTTTAAGAATACCAAGTTTGCTGATTACTTTTTTAACTGTTAGTTGTTGTGTTGGGCATTATTCATATTATTTTACCCACTAATACATTATCCACTAGGTTTTATTGAGGATATACTTTTTAAAATAATTTTCCTTTTCATTCCGTGTATCATTCTAGGATACATTTCTTGATACATCAATATT
Organism: Calotriton arnoldi; assembly: GCA_963921515.1. NCBI lineage: Eukaryota > Metazoa > Chordata > Amphibia > Caudata > Salamandridae > Calotriton > Calotriton arnoldi. Next base: position 1,250,426 of record CAWUFW010001310.1, read on the forward strand.
TACTATTTTTATATAATCAGTTAAATGCTAAGATGGTTTGCTTTATTTTGTGATTCTTTTTTAATACATAGTTTTGTGGCATTCATAAACAAAGCAAGAACACCTTAAAATTAATTAAAAGCCAAACATTTAGTTGCGCCTTGTAGAACAGAGGACATTAAACAAAGAAGTCCAGTTTCACTATATCCATAGCATATATCTATTTCAATTTCCAGCTTTGCCTCTCCCACAGTTTAGCGTTCATGGGATCAATATTGTAACTGCATGTCCTGCATTCATTTCTCCTTTGCTTAAATATGCCTCTGCACCAAATAATTCAAAAAGACCCAAATAAAATGGCAGTCTTTTAATATACATTCACATAACCATGCAGTAGCGTGTCTCCAATTTCTGTTTTCCTAATGAGGTTGTCTCCTGCTCTCCTCACGTCACCTATGTCTCTTTAGGCCACTGGGTCAGTAACCACTTTTCTCCTGGGCCCAACAGTCCAGCACATCAGAACAGGTGATGTATCTCAGTACCACCCACCGAATACTTTTATCATTCTGCTGTGCTAATCTAAAGATGTTATGTCGCCTTCCTATGGCTTGCATCTACTGCAAATGAATTGTTCACTCCTTTCCATTTTAACCAGTATGGACTTTGCGTAGTGTACATTTTGTAGGCATTTGAGTTGTATTTAGCAGAGGTAGACAATAATTACTCCCTCTATGTGTTTCCTGAAAACGTGCCCCCAGTTCTCCTTGCTCATTGGTTGCTCGTCCTTCTCTCATTTATAATATAGAGTCAGTGGTGATTTGAAGGGAGGGACATAGATTGTTGCACTCCTAAAATCACGTATGCTGGTTTCCATTCTACTTGTGTATCAAATGTAAGTTCCTGTACTAGATAGGCTACTGGTGATCTTCTCTAGTGACCGTCTTTGTGAGGCTAGGGACTTTCTTAGCTACAGATACCAAAACAGATCTTGGCAATACAGGTGTGTGGCCTCCATTGTTAAAAAAAAAAAAGCACGTATCCCCAAACCTTCATTTTATTCGTTAGTGCCCATATTTCTCTACCTTTCCACTTTTACATATTCTTTTGTTTGCTCACTCCTGACAGTAGGCCTTGTTGAGTAGCCCACAGGCAGTTATTCACTGTGAATTTCTTTCTGACTCCTGTGGTTAGTTGGACCTTGTGCCAAGCTTTTTCCTCCTGCACTCTAAAACACAAAATTACAAGATACGTTCAGGAGTTTATAGCTTGACAAGCAGACCCCAAGCATACACCCTTGCCCCTTAAAGGGAACAACTCAGTTCCAAGAATATTCTTGTATTAAACCACACTCAAGGTTGCCATCCAGCCCCAAGCGGCTGAAAAGGCATACGCCTTGACATCATGACTCATAAAGTTCAAAATATTGCTTGAAAATCTGCAGTCTCCCAATTCTACATGATCAGTATCTTCAGATAAAGTTGGCAGTAAAATATTGACCTTTAACGTTAGTCAAGGCTTCAACCAAAGTAAGCCCCTGTGACCTTGTTCCTGTCCTGTTGGCCTTAAGATTGGCCATATCAATCTCCGCATTAACATTTGTCTAAACTGAACACATAAGTATGAAGTTAACTTCTCCTTCATGCTTTTGTTGTCACACATATAATATGTTTGACAGTGTCCCGACTTTAAAGTAAACCTTGTTAGCTGGATGTTAGAAATGGGATTTTTGGTAGGCTAGGGCTTGTGCCAAAGCCAGGCAGAAACCACCACTCTAGTCAGGATTAGGGAGTTACACTCCTAAAATAACCCCTGCTCACCCCCTTGGTAGCTTGGCACGAGCAGTCAGGCTTATCTTAGAGGCAGTGTGTAAAGCATTTGCACATAACCAACAGTAATACAGTGTAAGCACTACAAAAGGACACCACACCAATTTAGAAAAATATCCAATATTTTTATATACTTAAGACAAGACCAAAAACGATAAAAATCCACAATACAGTACTTAACCCCTTCGCTGCTAGGCCTTTTCCCCCCCTGTGCTAAGCCTTTTTTTGGCTATTTGGGGTAGTGCGCGCTTAGGCCCCTGTAACTTTTTGACCACATAAGGTATCCACGCCAAATTTGCGTCCTTTTTTTCCAACATCATGGGCATTGTAAAGGTACCCAGGGTTTGTGGATTCCCCTGGAGGGGTCCCAGAAATTAGCCAAAATACAGCTAAATTTTGGGGTTTTTGGGAAAAATGCGAAAAAGGGCTGCAAATGAAAGCGTCTGGGTTTTCCCTGCAAATGGTATCAAAAAGGGTTTGTGGGGCTGAAATCACCATTTTCCCAGCTTTTAGGGAATGACAGACTTTTGTCAGAAAACCAACATTTTTTACACAGTTTTGGCATTTTTCTGGGACATAGCCTATTTTTGCTATTTTTTGTGTTTTCAACCTCCTTCCAGTTAATGGTAGAAATGGGTATGAAAGCAATAATGGATCCTAGACAGCTATACATTTTAGAAAATTAGACAAAATTCTGAATTCAGCAAGGGGTCATTTGTGTAGATCCATCAAGGATTCTTTATAGAAACTAACAGTTAAATATAGGAAAAATTGAAAATTAGTTGAAAAAAACAGCCTTTTGTGTCAACGTTTTCACCTGTAACTTCTTCTAATTATGACAGCTCTTTGAAAGCAATATACCGTTACATCCGCTGGATCTTACTGGTTGTGGGGATATATAGGACTTGTAGGTTCACCAAGAACCCGACGAACCCAGAGCCAACAACTGAGCAGCGTCTTGCAATGGTTTTTTATTATGTACCGGGTATCTAGCAATTATTGTGGGAAAATGTATACATGGAAAAATCGGTATGAAAGACACCTATGTATTTCTGAAATGGGAACAAAATATAGAGTTTAGAAACAGTAGATATTTGCACATTTCCGAAATTGGGAATACTCATACTAGCATGAGAATTATCGGTCATTTTTTAAAATTACTTCTTTTTTACACAATGTCTTTCATTTGGAAGGCAGAATGCATCGAAAGTCAATAGGTGGTAACAGTTGCTTTACAAATCTGAATTACCCTAAGTCTCCCAATAAAAATGGTACCTCACTTGTGTGGGTAGGCATAGTGCCCACGACAGGAAATGGCTCAAAACCCAACGTGAACACACCACATTTTCACAATGAAAAATTACCCTTTTTTTGCAAAGGGCCTAGCTGTAGTTTTTGAACCATAGCTCTTTCGGCACCTAGGGAAACCTAGCAAACCTATAGATTTTTGAAAACTAGACACTCGGGGGAATCCAGGATGGGGTGACTTGACTGCCTCTCACCAGGTTCTGTTACCCAGAATCCCTTGCAAACCTAAACAATTGTCAAAAAAAACACATTTTCCCCACATTTCTGTGGTGGAAAGTTCTGGAATCTGCGTGGATCCACAAATTTCCACCCACCCCACGTTCCCCAAAGTCTGTCGAGAAAAATGGTACCTCACTTGTGTGGGTCGGCCTAGTGCCCGCAACAGGAAACGGCGCAAAACACAACGTGGACACACCTCAATTTCGCAGTGAAAAATGACCCTTTTTTGGCAAAGTGCCTAGCTGTAGTTTTTGAACCATAGCTCTGCCGGCACCTAGGGAAACCTTGCAAACCTATACATTTTTGAAAACTAGACACCCAGGGGAATACAGGATGGGGTGACTTGACTGCCTCCCACCAGGTTCTGTTACCCAGAATCCCTTGCAAACCTAAAAAATTGTCCAAAAAACCACATTTTCCCCACATTTCTGTGGTGGAAAGTTCTGGAATCTGCATGGATCCACAAATTTCCACCCACCCCACGTTCCCCAAAGTCTTTCGAGAAAAATGGTACCTCACTTGTGTGGGTCGGCCTAGTGCCCGCGACAGGAAATGGCGCAAAACGCAACGTGGAGACTCCTCAATTTTGCAGTGAAAAATTACCCTTTTTTGGCATAGTGCCTAGCTGTAGTTTTTGAACCATAGATCTGCCGGCACCTAGGGAAACCTAGCAAACCTATACATTTTTGAAAACTAGACACTCAGGGGAATCCAGGATGGGGTGACTTGACTGCCTCCCACCAGGTTCTGTCACCCAGAATCCCTTGCAAACCTAAAAGATTGTCAAAAAAACCACATTTTCCCCACATTTCTGTGGTGGAAAGTTCTGGAATCTGCGTGGATCCACAAATTTCCACCCACCCCACGTTCCCCAAAGTCTTTCGAGAAAAATGGTACCTCACTTGTGTGGGTCGGCCTAGTGCCCGCAACAGGAAACGGCGCAAAACACAACATGGACACACCTCAATTTCGCAGTGAAAAATGACCCTTTTTTGGCAAAGTGCCTAGCTGTAGTTATTGAACCATAGCTCTGCCGGCACCTAGGAAAACCTTGCAAACCTATACATTTTTGAAAACTAGACACCCAGGGGAATCCAGGATGGGGTGACTTGACTGCCTCCCACCAGGTTCTGTTACCCAGAATCCCTTGCAAACCTAAAATTTTTTTTTAAAAACCACATTTCCCCCACATTTCTGTGGTAGAAAGTTCTGGAATCTGCGTGGATCCACAAATTTCCACCCACTCCACGTTCCCCAAAGTCTTTAGAGAAAAATGGTACCTCACTTGTGTGGGTGGGTCAAGGATCCGCGACAGGCAGGGGCCCAAAAGCTATTGAGGCGAAATCAAAATTACCTATCACAAACCAACCTGGTTTTGCATGGGGGTCCCATGAGTTTTTGGCCCGGGGCTCGGCCGGCCATCTAGGAAACCTACCAAACCCACACATTTCTGAAAACTAGACACCCGGGGAGTCCAGCGAGGTATGGCTTGCGTGGGTCCCCCATCATTCTCCTACGCAGAATCCCCTGCAAACCTCAAATTTCGTCGAACAATTCACTTTTTTCTCACATTTCTGTGGTGGAAAGTTCTGGAATCTGCGTAAATCCACAAATTTCCTCCCACCCAGCGTTCCCCGGGTCTCCCGATAACAATGGTACCTCACTTGCATGGGTGGGTCAAGGACCCGCGACAGGCAAGGGCCCAAAAGCTATTGAGGCGACATCAAAATTACCTATCACAAACCAACCTGGTTTTGCATGGGGAGTCCCATGAGTTTTGGCCCGGGGCTCGGCAGCCATCTAGGAAACCTACCAAACCCACACATTTCTGGAAACTAGACACCCGGGGAGTCCAGCGAGGTATGGCTTGCGTGGGTCCCCATCATTCTCCTACGCAGAATCCCCTGCAAACCTCAAATTTCACCGAACAATTCACTTTTTTCTCACATTTCTGTGGTGGAAAGTTCTGGAATCTGCGTAAATCCACAAATTTCCTCCCACTCAGCGTTCCCCCAGGTCTCCCGATAAAAATGGTACCTCACTTGTGTGGGTAGGCACAGTGGCTGCAACAGGAAATGGCCCAAATCGTACTCTGGAGACTTCAAAATTACCTATAGCAAAACTACCTGGTTTTTGGGGGGGGGGGGCACCTGAGATTTTGGCCCCGGGCTCAGTGGCCATCTTGGGAAAGTACCAAACCCAAACATTTCTGAAAACTAGACACCCGGGGGAGTCCAATGAGGTTTGGCTTGCCTGGATCCCCCAACGTTTTCCTACCCAGAATGCAATGCAAACCTTAAATTTAGCTGAAAAAACCACATTTTCCACATATTTTTGCGTGGAATCACCGTGCCGGCACAAATGTCCTACCACCCAGCGTTCCCCTTGTTCTCCTGAGTAAAATGATACCTCACTTGTGTGGGTGTCCAAAGCAGAATTGGCTAAAAACGTATTTTTTAAAAAATGTAGCGCTTAGAATTCTCGGTGCTATACTATAAATCCCTATGTTTTGGGCTCTTCCTAGCCACAGGCCTTTGGCCCACCCACACAAGTGAGGTATCATTTTACTCGGGAGAACAAGGGGAACGCTGGGTGGTAGGACATTTGTGCCGGCACGGTGAATCCACACAAAAATATGTGGAAAATGTGGTTTTGTCAGCTAAATTTGAGGTTTGCATGGCATTCTGGGTAGGAAAACGTTGGGGGATCCACGCAAGCCATACCTCATTGGACTCCCCGGGTGTCTAGTTTTCAGAAATGTTTGGGTTTGGTACTTTCCCAAGATGGCCGTCAAGCCCGGGGCCAAAATCTCAGGTGCCCCCCAAAACCAGGTAGTTTTGCTATAGGTAATTTTGAAGTCTCCAGAGTACGATTTGGGCCATTTCCTGTTGCAGCCACTGTGCCTACCCACACAAGTGAGGTACCATTTTTATCGGGAGACCTGGGGGAACGCTGGGTGGGAGGAAATTTGTGGATCCACGCAGATTCCAGAACTTTCCTCCACAGAAATGTGAGAAAAAAGTGAATTTTTCAGCGAAATTTGAGGTTTGCAGGGGATTCTGGGTAGGATAATGATGGGGGACCCACGCAAGCCATACCTCGATGGACTCCTCCGGGTGTCTAGTTTCCAGAAATGTGTGGGTTAGGTAGGTTTCCCTAGATGGCTTCCGAGCCCAGGGCCAAAAACTCATGGGACCCCCCATGCAAAACCAGGTTGGTTTGTGATAGGGAATTTTGATGTCGCCTCAATAGCTTTTGGGCCCTTGCCTGTCGCGGGTCCTTGACCCACCCACGCAAGTGAGGTACCATTTTTATCGGGAGATCTGGGGGAACGCTGGGTGGGAGGAAATTTGTGGATCCACGCAGATTCCAGAACTTTCCACCACAGAAATGTGAGAAAAAAGTGCATTTTTCGGCAAAATTTGTGGTTTGCAGAGGATTCTGGGTAAGAAAACGTTGGGGGATCCACGCAAGTCATACCTCCCTGGAATCCCCCGGGTATCTAGTTTTCAGAAATGTGTGGGTTTGGTAGGTTTCTCTAGGTGGCCGCCGAGCCCCGGGCCAAAAAGTCATGGGACCCCCCTTGCAAAACCAGGTGGTTTTGTGATAGGCAATTTTGATGTCGCCTCAATACGTTTTGGGCCCTTGCCTGTCGCGGGTACTTGGGCCTCCCACCCGATTGAGGCACCATTTTGTATCGGGAGACCAGGGGGAACGCTGGCTGGTAGGAAATTTGTGTCAGCCCGGTGATGCCACAACTTTCCCACACACAAATGTGTGAAAAAAGTGATTTTTTTCAGCTAAATTTGAGGTTTGCAGGGCATTCTGGGTAAGAAAACATTGTGGGATCCACACAAGCCATACCTCCCTGGAATCCCCCGGGTGTCTAGTTTTCAGAAATGTGTGGGTTTTGTAGGTTTCCCTAGGTGGCCGCCGACCCCGGGGCCAAAAACCCAGGTAACCCCCCGTACAAAACCAGGTTGGTTTGTGATAGGTAATTTTGATGTCGCCTCACTAAGTTTTGGGCCCTTGCCTGTCGCGGGTACTTGACCCACCCACACAAGTGAGGTACCATTTTTCTCGGAAGACTTTGGGGAATGCGGGCTGAGTGGAATTTTGTGGATCCACACAGATTCCAGAACTTTCCACCACAGAAATGTGAGGAAAATGTGTTTTTTTATACACATTTTGAGGTTTGCAAGGAATTCTGGGTAACAGAACCTGGTGAGGGCCAGTCAAGTCACCCCATCCTGGATTCCCCTGGGTGTCTAATTTTCAAAAATGTACAGGTTTGCTAGGTTTCCATATGTGCCAGCTGCGCTAGGGCCCAAAATCCACAGGTAGGCATATTGCTAAAAACAAATCTGTTCCTAGTCGGCTTTCTGCCGCCCTGGGGGGATATCGGGGCTGGGGTTTCCCGATATGCCCCCAAGGGGGCAGAAACTCTGTGGCTATTTTTTTGGGGGGTAGGGGCATTGGTATGCCCATTCTGAGCAGCCCCCACCCCCACACATAAAAAAGCCAGTGTAATCGTCGGCGTCTAGTGGGCTTTTGCCCCCTGGGGGGCAGATTGGGGGCAGAAAGGCTGTAATTGTTGCGGGTCGGGGGTGGGGGCATTGACATGCCTGTTTTGGGCAGCCCCCGCCCTAATAAAAATTAGCCCCAAAAAATCCCTGGTGTCTAGTGTGCTTTTTGCCCCGGGGGGGCTAGATTGAGGGCTTCTGCCCCATCTGCCCCCAGGGGGGCAGGAAGGCTGTAATTTTTGCGGGGAGGGGGTGGGGGCATGGACATGCCTATTTTGGGCAGCCCCGACCCTAATTCAAATTTGCCCCAAAAAACTCACTGGCGTTTAGTGGGCTTTTTGCCCCCACCCGGCGGGGCAGATGGGAGCTAATGCCCCCATCTGCCCCCCAGGGGGGGCAAAAAGCCCACTAGGTGTCAGGAAGTTTTTTGGGCAAATTTTAATTAGAGTGGGGGCTGACCAAAACGGGCATGCCAATGCCCCCACCCAAATTAAAATTTGCCCAAAAAATCCCTGGCGTCTAGTGGGCTTTTTGCCCCCGGGGGCAGATTGGGGGCTACTGCCCCATCTGACCCCAGGGGGAGCAGGAAGGCTGTTATTTTTGTGGGGGAGGGGGTGGGGGCATGGGCATGCCCGTTTTGGAGCCCCCACCCTAATTCAAATTTGCCCAAAAAAACTCCCTGGCATCTAGTGGGCTTTTTGCCCCCCCCGGTGGGGCAGATTGGGGGCTAATGCCCCCATCAGCCCCCCAGGGGGGTAAAAAAGCACACTAGATGCCAGGGAGTTTTTTGGGCAAATTTTAATGAGGGTGGGGGCTGCCCAAAACGGGCATGCCAGTGCCCCCACCCTAATTAAAATTTGCCCCAAAAAATCCCTGGCGTCTAGTGGGCTTTTTGCCCCCCCGCGGGGGCAGATTGGGGGCTACTGCCCCATCTGCCCCCCAGGGGGGGCAGGAAGGCTGTTATTTTTGCGGGGGAGGGGGTGGGGGCATGGGCATGCCCTTTTTGGGAGCCCCCACCCTAATTCAAATTTGCTCCCAAAAACTCCCTGGCGTCTAGTGGGCTTTTTGCCCCCCCGGCAAGGCAGATTGGGGACTAATGCCCCCAGCTGCCCCCAGGGGAAAGCCACTAGACGCCAGGAGCTCTGGGCAAATTTTAATTAGGTGGGGCTGCCCAAACGGGCATGCCAATGCCCCCACCCTAATTTAAATTTGCCCAAAAAATCCCTGGCGTCTAGTGGGCTTTTGGCCCCAGCGGGGCAGATTGGGGGCTACTGCCCCATCTGCCCCCCAGAGGGAGCAGGAAGGCTGTTATTTTTGTGGGGGAGGGTTGGGGGCATGGGCATGCCCGTTTTGGGAGCCCCACCCTAATTCAAATTTGCCCCCAAAAACTCCCTGGCATCTAGTGGGCTTTTGCCACCCCCGGCGGGGCAGATTGAGGGCTAATGCCCCCATCTGCCCCCAGAGCCAAAAGCCCACTAGGCGCTCAGGGAGTTTTGGGCAAATTTTAATTAGGGTGGGGGCTGCCCAAAACGGGCATGCCAATGCCCCCACCCTAATTAAAATTTGCCCAAAAAAATCCCTGTCGTCTAGTGGGCTTTTTGCCCCCCCGGGGGGGCAGATTGGGGGCTACTGCCCCATCTGCAACCTAGGGGGGGCAGGAAGGCTGTTATTTTTGTGGGGGAGGTGGTGGGGGCATGGGCATGCCCGTTTTCGGAGCCCCCACCCTAATTTAAATTTGCCCCAAAAAACTCCCTGGCGTCTAGTGGGCTTTTTGCCCTCCCGGCGGGGCAGATTGGGGCTAATGCCCCCATCCGACCCCAGGGGGCAAAAAGCCCACTAGATGCCAGGGAGTTTTGGGCAAATTTTAATTAGGGTGGGGGCTGCCCAAACGGGCATGCCAATGCCCCACCCTAATTAAAATTTGCCCAAGAAAATCCCTGGCGTCTAGTGGGCTTTTTGCCCCCCCGGGGGGGCAGATTGGGGGCTACTGCCCCATCTGTCCCCCAGGGGGGGCAGGAAGGCTGTCATTTTTGCAGGGAGGGGGTGGGGGCATGGGCATGCCCACTTTGGGCAGCCCCCACCCTAATACAAATTTGCCCAAAAAAATCCCTGGCGACTAGGGGCTTTTTGCCCCCTGGCGGGGCAGATTGGGGGCTAATGCACCCAATCTGCCCCCAGAGGGCAAAAGCCCACTAGACACCAGGGAGTTTTGGGCAAATTTTAATTAGGGTGGGGACTGCCCAAAACGAACATGCCAATGCCCCCACCCTAATTAAAATTTGCCCCAAAAAATCGCTGGCGCCTAGTGGGCTTTTTGCCCCCCCGGCGGGGCAGATTGGGGGCTACTGCCCCATATGCCCCCCAGGGGGGCAGGAAGGCTGTTATTTTTGCGGGGGTGGGGGGTGGGGGCATGGGCATGCCCGTTTTGGGAGCCCCCACCCTAATTCAAATTTGCCCCAAAAAAATCCCTGGCGTCTAGTGGGCTTTTGCCCCCCGGCGGGGCAGATTGGGGGCTAATGCCCCCATCTGCCCCCAGAGGGGCAGAAAGTCCACTAGGCACCAGGGAGTTTTGGGCAAATTTTAATTAGGGTGGGGGCTGCCCAAAATGGGCATGCCAATGCCCCCAATCTAATTAAAATTTGCCCATAAAATCCCTGGTGTCTACTGGGCTTTTTGCCCCCCGGGGGTGAGTTGGGGCTAATGCCCCAGCTGCCCCCAGGGGGGCAGAAAGGCTGTCATTTTTGCGGGGGTGGGTGGGGGCATGGTCATGCCCATATTGGGCAGCCCCACCACAAATTATAATAAAAAAAAAATCCCTGGCTTATAGTGGGCTTTTTGCCCCCCCGGGGGGGCAGATTGGGGGCTACTGCCCCCAACTGCCCCCCGGGGGGGGCAGAAAGGCTGTAAATTTTGCGGGGTGGGGGCATGGACATGCCCTTTATGGGCAGCCCCCACCCTAATAAATTAATAGGGCAAAGAAAAATATCCCTGGGGTCTAGTGGGCTTTTTGCCCCCCCGGTGGGGCAGATTGGGGGCTACTGCCCTCATCTGCCCCCAGGGGGGGCAAAAAGTCTAAATCACCCCAAAAACAAATTGGGGGGAGCAAAAGCCCTTGCCCAAGGGGCCGCTCCCCCCTCCCTGGTGTCTAGTGGGTGGATCCCTGCTTGGGGATCGCCTTCCTGGGGCGATCCCCAAGCAGGGATCCACTGGGGAGCGGTACCATTGGAAAGGGGAGTTTCTCCCCTTTCCAATGATACCTCTCCCGTCTTTCTACGTGCCCGGGGGGCTGAGATAGCCCCCTGAGCACATAGAAGTGAAACTGAAATGAGCCTACAGGCTCATTTCAGTTTCGTTTTCTGTGCAATGAGGACAGCGCGACGTGCGCGCTGATCCTCATGGCACAGAAACCAGGAGGGGGCCTCGGGAGCTGGGGAAGCAATTCCCAGCTGCCAAGGTCACAGGGGTGAAAGAGAAATCCCTCTGCTGTCTGCAGCAGAGGGATTTCGTGCCCCTGGCCTCATGACGGAATGGTTCCGTCATGAGCACAGGGGCACCAATGCTCATGACGGAACCATTCCGTCATGAGCATCGAAGGGGTTAAAAATCTTCAGTTATCAAAATATGCTTGGAAAATAGTTCCTGGATGTCGATAGCTCCGTCCGGGGCTATCACAGCGTCGTGAGCAAACAAATCCAAACAGTTCTGGCTGACCGCGGCGTCGTGGGCCAGCTACGGTGTCGGGAAGACCTGCAAACAGTACCTTTTAGAAATGCAGGGCGTCGGCGACCTCTCGTTGAGCTTCTGGAATCACAGCGTCCGCAGGCGTCGGTTCTGGAGGTCGGTGCAGGAGTTGTCGGGGCCCTCGAAGTCACACGCGTTGCAGATCGAACTCCTCTCTGTTGAAGTCCGGAGCGCTGGCGTCGGCAGGCGTTGGGTACTGCGGTGCGAAGTGCGGCGTGCGGTGCCCTCAGGTCGCGGTGCGAGCAGCGGCTCGGTGGCGGCGTCAGGTGGCGTAGTCGGGGAGACCAGGGTCATGGTGCGAAGTGAATGCGGTGCTCTTCGCGGTGCTGGCAGGTCACGGTGCAAGCAGCGGCGTCGTCGTTACTGAAGCGCTGTCGTCGGCTGACGAACTGGAGTCGATGGCGCCGGCGTCCGTAGGCCAAGGCTGCGGTGCGGGATGAGGACGGTGCGTCGTGTAACTTTACGAGCGGTGCCCTCGAACCACGGTGCAAGCAGCGGCGTAGATTTCGGCATGGAGCGGCATCATCGGGGATACCAAGGCATTGTTGTGAAGCAAGGCGGTGCGGAGTGCGGTGCCCACAGGTCGCGGTGCGAGCAGCGGCTCAGTGGCGGCATTAGCAGGCGTCGCCGGTGAGACCAGGGTCGCGTTGTGGCGGTGCCCTCTGTGGTGCCGTCAGGACACGAAGTCGGCAGTGGCGTCGTCGACGTCGTCAGGTTGCTTTTTCTTCTGTTGCAGCACAAAACACACAGTTCCCAGTGCTGAGGGCAGAAGAGCTTGAAGTCTTTGCTGTTCCTGAGACTTCTTGAACAGGGGGCAAGCTCTACCTCAAGCCCTTGGAGAAACTCACAAAAGTAGATTGCAGAAAGTCCAGTCCTTTCACTGCCCAAGACCGAAGCAGCCACTGTAGGCCAACACAGCAAAGCACACAGCAATGTGGTAGTTCCTCACAGCTTGTCCAGCTCTTCTTCCTGGCAGTCTTCTTGGTCCAAAAGAGTGCTAAAGTTCAGAGGTCTGGGCCCCAATATTTATATCCCAAAATCCTTTGATCTCTTAGGCAGAGGGTGTCTGTGCCCAGCCAAAACCAGTTCTGCCCTCTCTGGTGTGGCTTCCTGGCAGGAGGTGGAGACGGCATTGTCAGAGGCAGACCAGGCCCATTCAGGTGCAAGGAAATCTCCTCCCCCTACTCTAAATGCAGCCCAGGTCTATTCAGCCCTTTCCTGACCCACCTAGACTATCCGGAGCCACTCCTGCTCCCCAGCCCCTGTCATCCAAAACCCAGACAGTCAATCCACAAACCCAGCAGAGGCATATTGGATGGTTAGGCAAGAAAATACCTACTTTCTAAAAGTAGTATTTTCAAACACAGAATGTAAAAATCACCCTCACTAAAAGGTGCATCTTTAGATTCTGAGTTCAGGCATACTAAACTTCATTTTCCTACCTAGTTCCCAGGGCAAGTTATGTTTATAAGATGTTATAAACAAACCCCCCATTCTGTCCTATGGGGAACAGGTAGCCTTGCAATAGTGAAAAACGAAATGGGCAGTAATTCACTATCAGGACATGCCACACACACCAGGGCATGTCCTACCTTTCACATACACTGCAGCCTGCCCACAGGGGTACCTTGGGCCTACCTGAGGGGTGACTGACATGTAAGAAAAGGGAAGGTTAGGGCCTGGCAAGTGGGTGCACTTGCCAAGTCGACATGGCAGTACCAGACTGCACACAGGCTCTGCAATGGCAGGCCAGAGTTACCTTTTACGGGCTGTTTGTGTGGGTGGCACAATCCAGTGCTGCAGCCCACCAACAGCATTTGATTTACAGGCCCTGGTACACACAGTGCACTTTACTAGGGACTGACACATAAATCAAACAGGCCAATCATGGAAACACCAATCCATAACACATTTTACAGAGAGCATATGCACTTTAGCACTGATTAGCAGTGGTAAAGTGCCCAGAGTCCTAAAACCAACACAAACAGGTCAGGAAAAATAGGAGGAAGAAGCAAAAAGTTTGGGGATAACCCTGCAAAAAGGGCCATTTCCAACACTGGAGATTTCCCATCCTATACCTGATTATATAATGAAGATCTATATGGTGGTTTGGATCATTCTAAATAAGCTTCCCTGTCCATGATAGGTTTATACTATATTAAATAAACAATTGGAGTCACTCCTAGAAAATTTTAAAATGATGTCAACCTTGTAGTGAACAGGAAAAAAGGTTTTTCTTTCAAATAACCCTCACACACCAGGGTTACCCCTTGGTGGCATGCTTCATCATAGGGTTCATCCCTAACCTGCTACGGAAAGGGGCGTGCTACGACCGGGTACGTGGGAGCACTGATAGTGTATTTTGCCTATACACCTACACTGATTGCATTGATATTGGAGTGGTTTTTTTAAAATAAAAAATTGGGTTGAAAATATCTGGCTAGTGGGAAAAGGATTATTTTATTTAATCCCCTAGTCGATATGATTAAAATATGGGGATGACGAGAAACTTCTCGGGTAAATGACCCTTAGTTTCTCTGGCCGACTAGTTTCAAGCCCTACCCCAAGGCTTTTTATCAGGACCTAAGGGGGTTACTCTCTGTTACCACTCCTTCATTCGTGAAGTCTCTCAATAAGTGAATGTAGAGATATAAAGAAAATTAATGAAATTAAAGGTATACAGCACCTTTTTGGTCTGTTCTTATGTCTTATGTAATTTGCCCTAATTTGGCCTCTTGAGTCCAAAACGGGGAAGAAGGGACGCCTTTAGTCATACTTTCATCAAGGCTACTCCCTCGTTGTGGGATTAACCGTTCAACCGTGGCTCCGGAGCCTTTAATCATATTGACTAGGGAATTGAATAAAATAATCTTTTTCCCACTAGCCAGATATTTGTAGCCCAATTGTTTATAAAAAGAAAGCCCCATTCCAATACCAATGCAATCAGTGTAGGTGTATAGGCAAAATACACTATCAGTTCTCCCACGTACCCGTCGGTCGTAGCACACCCCTTTCCGTAGCAGGTTAGGGATGAACCCTATGATGAAGCATGCCACCAAGGGTAACCCTGGTGGGTGAGGGTTATTTGAAAGAAAAACCTTTTTTCCTGTTCACTACGAGGTTGACATAATTTTCAAATTTTCTAGGAGTGACTCCTTTTGTTTATTTAATAATACTTTGGAGTACGAGTCCTCTCCTTTTGTCCTCTATTTCCCCCTTTTTGATGTTTTGAGGTTTATACTTTAAACAGTTTAGATACAGATTGACGTAGAACATCTTGTCAAATTCCCTTAGTTTAATATATTCTCATAAGTGGGCCTTTAGAAATTGTCTGACTGATTTTTCAAGTTTAGCCCATATTGCAACAAGTACAAAAGCCATTAGTATATTCCAAACAGATGGCAGTCAAAGCAAATGTAAGAGATTATCACAGTTCAAAATGTTTTGAAACCCCTCTTGGAATAACTTACCTCCTTGGTTTGAGCCGAAATTCGTTGGGACACCATGTACACCTGATACCTCTCCTGAATACTCTAGGCTGATGTGCGCAATGTCAGTTATCTATGACTACTTCGCATGCACTACAGTAAACTTGAAATTCACGGTAGTCACCTAAGACTCACCCCAAAGTTGGCTATTACTTCATGTGGTCCTTGGACCCTCCAAAATAAGAAAGAAATATATATTTATAAAATATGTAGCATTCTAGAATTACATTGGTCTTGGATCCTCCGATTACGTTGTACTGAGATTGTACAGATTTTCATTTTCACATGTGCCTTCTCCTTCCAGTTCAAAAAGCATTCTGAATCAGTGCAGACACTCTGTACTTAAACAATACAACAACATTCTTGACGAATAATGGTAGCTAGGGAACTTTTTACTGCACCACCTGTAGTATCCACAAGGTACAAATACTTCCTGCCCACCTCTATAAACCAGCTATCAGATGGCCCAATATTAGAGGCACTGTTTGCATTTAGAGAGGCAACATGAGTTCAGAGTGAAAAAGATTTTTAAGTAAACCAGTCAAGTGCACAATATTGGTCAGGCAATTTCTTTATCCTTTATGTTCTTTATTCTTCTTCAGTGTATACAAGAGTACTCTAGGCTAAAGAACATTGCCTGATCATTATTGTGTACTTGACTGGTTTACTTAAAAATCTTTTTCACTCTGAACTCATGTTGCCTCTCTAAATGTAAAAAATGCATCAGCATTGCTTTCTTAATTTCATCTGAAATTTTCTCTCTGCCTGATGCAAAGTGGTGCACTTTGAAACCATCTATTGGCATTTCCCATCGTTTAGATGGATCACCTGCATGCCGAAGAAAACTGAAAGGTGTTGTCATCTGAGACGTCTTAGCTAGAAAATGCTGTGTTATTGAAGGATATGTCTCTGGTGCTCACTACTTCCCTAACCAGTTAACATGCAAATGCAGAATATCTGGTTGAAATGAGGTAGCAATTCTTACATTTATAAGAAATGCACTTTAAAACAGTTCCAGGGGTTTCCGGCCAGTAACATAGCAATCCAACTAAAATAATTTTATCGCACTATTAAAAAAAATGAGTTGTCTCTCCTGTCAGGAAGAAAGTGTTCCTGCTGTGAACACCCAAATGTGTACTACATAGTCCGTATTATCTTTATAAAGTTTCACACTTCAGTAACTTATCCATACCCAACATTCTAATGTTGAAAATCAGTTTAATACCTGTGATCATTTAGGACATATTAATCCTATGAATGCTCTCAGTTCTCCATCAACCACATGTAAGTAACACCCTTGGTTCTTGGTTGTGCTCATCCCCCCACCCCACGACACCCTGCTGTCTATCACAATGCTCCTGTGAGTTGAAACCACTTGCACAGTGTACCTCTGATGCTTCTTGATGCTCCCTTGAGGAGAAACTACATGCTGAGCACCAAACTTTTCCGCAAGCCACCTTGGGGAGAACAGGATACTTGATCTTGCGCATAGCCTAGTATCCACTACCAGCTCACTCCCTTGGCAGCTCACAGTGCACCTATGTGTCCTGGAAGCCTCCCCTTAACTCCGCTTTCATAATGCTTTCTTGGATTCTGCCATTTCTAGGATTGCAACAAACTATGCAGCACATACTGTGAAACGTGTATGTCCTGTGTGATAGGTACACCTGGCCCTTTCCACATATTCTAAGACTTGAGCGACACATTGTCAGAAAATATCTCAATGTTGATAATGCTGCACTTCCTATATGCCTCCGGTAATTTAAACTGAAATCCATGCAATCCACAATAGCTGACAGAGATTTCTAGCTGCAGATTCCTTACCAGTGGACTAGACACCTCTCCAGATACTGGCATGGTCTCTCCTCCTACTCTTGCTACAGAGGAGGTAGCTTCTTTTGCTATGGTGGTGAGAAGGGCAGATGAGATCCTGGACCTTAGCCTACCCTCAGTGGCGATCAAGACTAACTGTTCCCAGTATAGCGGAAGGTCCAGGGATCCTGATCCCGGAAATAATGCCCAATATTTTAAATTTTGAATAGGTGGAGGAGATTCCCTCGAGGCACTGGACCTTTCCAGCCTCACTTAGCTAATTATGCAAAATAGTATTTACTCCTCCTTGATTAATATTTTCTGATAGTTCACTGAAAAATTCCATTCGATTTGTAGAAAAGCTCTTTATTTTATTATTCTTTTTATATTTTCATCTTGAGCAAACTTTATCGGTTACATCCTTATTTGTCCAAGTTGTTATATGGAATACATTGTAAGTACTGTAGCAGCCGACACGTGTTTCGCCCTGTATGGTCAGTGCGACCAGGGCTTTCTCAAGGCTGTAACAGAATTATGTTAGACAGTATTAATCAATTTTGAACATGGAACCGAGTGTAAACACCCCACAAGTGCATAGTGTGGAGGGGACAGACGTGGTGACTATGTCAGAAGGTAAAGCTCCGTTAGAAATGCTGTCTAAAAAGACCCAAGATATGATGACAAGTAGAGGTGTGCAGGGCTAATACGCACCAAGGTGTTAGGAGAGAACCTGAATTTCAGATAAGGGAGAGTGTTAACTTAAAAATGTAAAGAAACGTGGTATTTCAATGCTGGCATGCATCTTTTCGAAAAGTTTGAACATTATTAACAGTGATTGCATGCGGATATTCCAGTTTGATTTAAACTTTAGGATCTCTTCTGTTAGTCATGCAGAAGGGTTAGTTAAGATTATTCTGTTAGATGACAGAGCTCTTTATGTAAAGTGTGTCAATTATGGAGTTAGCATTGTCAAGTTTGGCTGTACCACAAGTGTGTGTAAATACATTATATAGGTGGGTAACAAGTACAGCAGGGTAAGGCAGCTGAATAAGTACCTTCTTAAGTAATGAATAAATTCCTTTTTTGAATAACAGTAGTTGTTTTTCAGGTGAGCATCTTTGATATAAAGTTCTGTAAGATTCTGTTAAGGTGGAAGATATAGAGAAAGAAGAGAAGGGAAACAAAAGTAAGACAAGGGAACAGAAAACATTCATTATCTCTATATCTGCTGAGCACTATTAGTACGATTAATTTCTATCAGTATCTCTATTGTTTGTCCATATAGCTCTCTTTCTACACAGATAAAGATACTAATCCAAAATATTAAGACATAAGACAAAAAGTACATCTTTCGATAAGTTATCATGCCATGGCATAAGCTCAGATGTTGCGGGTGAAATGCTCATATTCCAGCGTGAACTCAGCCCGTATAGGGTTAATTATTAATTTAAACTGATCCATTCTAAAGAGATATATTCCAGCGTCAAAGTAACCCGTAATGGGGCTAATTGTTTAAGCGGGTCTATTCTGGAAAATTATACCATAAGGCTGAGATGTGATACGTAGTATCACATTTAAAAACCGGGAGGTCATATCCGTGGTACATCATGTTACTAGAGAGATGTTTAGCAGATTTATACTTTAGTGGCATTAGAGTCTCCTTATCACCTATGCGAGAAACATCATCTTCTATAAAAACGATAAGCGAGGCAGCAGCAGGGCAGACTTATTCTAATTAAACGATAGGTGAGGCAACGGCAAGGCAGACTTACTAGAGCTGGTATATAAGGTGCCAGTCCAGGGTCAATCCCTTTGTGGTGTTTGCGGCGCGTGGGTGTTTCGGCGTTTTACTTGGGCGCCATCTTTAAATAGGGGAAGGCTGGGCTCATACTTGAGGGAGAGTCTTGGGATGATTAATCGCCATCTTAGAGTGTTCAAAGTTCGACATTTGTCGTTTGGCTTGCCGGTAGGCTATAGCAATTCTGCTCAGAGTTGTGCTTCCCCCTATTATGTAACGAAGGAATTTCTGCTAAAAGGAGGTTAATACTTTTAGGTTGTATCTATTTGACGCCACAAGAATGAGATTCGGAAATAGGTCAAAGCAATACAAGTGAGCTGTTAATAGGGATGTGGGAGACAAATTTATTAAAAAGCGCATCGCCTGACATCTAAAATGGACAGTTTAGCCAATGACTGAAGGAGTGACAGCTCTCATCGGCAGACTTAGTGCATTGAGTACACAAGTCAGGACAATTATGTCTCCTGCCTGAAATGTTAACTAAATGTGTGTTGCGTCTTTGTATGGGCTCTGTTCACGCTGGAATATGAGCATTTCACCCGCAGCATTTGAGCTTTTGCCATGGCATGATAACTTATCGAAAGATGTACCTTTTTGTCTTATGTCTTAATATTTTGGATTAGTATCTTTATCCGTGTAGAAAGAGAGCTACATGGACAAACAATAGAGATACTGATAGAAATGAATCGTACTAATAGTGCTCAACAGACATAGAGATATTGAATGTTTTCTGTTCCCTTGTCTTACGTTTGTTTCCCTTCTCTTCTTTCTCTATATCTTCCACCTTAATAGAATCTTACAGAACTTTATATCAAAGATGCTCACCTGAAAAACAACTACTGTTATTCAAAAAGGAATTTATTCATTACTTAAGAAGGTACTTATTCAGCTGCCTTACCCTGCTGTACTTGTTACCCACCTATATAATGTATTTACACACACTTGTGGTACAGCCAAACTTGACAATGCTAACTCCATAATGGACACACCTTACATAAAGAGTTCTGTCACCTAACAGATTAATCTTAACTAACCCTTCTGCATGACTAATAAAAGAGATCCTAAAGTTTAAATCAAACTGGAGTATCCGCATGCAATCACTGTTAATAATGTTCAAACGTTTCGAAAAGATGCATTGCCAGCACTGAAATACCACGTTTCTTTACGTTTTTAAGTTAACACTCTCTTCCTTATCTGAAATTCCTTGGTGCTTATTAGCCCTGCACACCTCTACATGGAATCATATCTTGGGTCTTTTTAGACACATCAAGACTAACGTCTTGACAGAGGTGCTTCAGCTGGGAGTGACCCCCTCAGAACCGCTTCTCCCATTTAATGAAGCCCTTACAGATGTCCTGCTTGGGACCTAGTCCAAGCCCTGAACAGGGGCTCCTGTAAACAGGACAATTGCCCGCTGCCATCGCTCCGCCCCAGGGGACACCAACACCAACTCCGGAGAGCTTTGTGGTCCAAGCCTCCACTTCCCGTGTAAACGATGGTGCATTCCCTACCACCCCACCGGATAGGGAATCCAAGAGGAAGGACACCTTCGGCATGAAAATATTTTCTTCCACCAGCCTGGCACTGCGGTCTGTGAACACCGCATGCCTTTTGGGCTGTTACTCCCATGCACTGTGGGATTCGGTTGCGCAGGTGCTGCCCATGATTCCAGAGGAGGCCCGGGCCATACTCTCTCAAGCTATAGAAGACGAGAGAGATGCAGCCAAGTTCACGATCAGATGTGGGCTGGACACGACTGACTCGCTAGGCAGAGCTGTTTCTTCGTCAGTAGTCTTACGGCGCCACCCCTGGCTTAGAACGACTGCCTCCTGTCTCTCTGGCGACAAGGCGGACTCAGTGCAGGAGCGCTTCAAGGATAGCAGAGCTACAGCCAGGTCCTTGGGCCTTTCCATGGATCCTGCCAACCCCAGTTCACCTTTAGCTTCTTTTGTGGCCATAGAAATGGCTTTCAGCAGTGTCTTTAGCTGTCCATCCGCCACAACACGCAAGCTCCACAGCCTCTGCGTGGCCGAGGACGTGGTACCCCCAGACCCGAGGGTCAGGCAGCCAGAGGCGGGGTGGGGTCGTGGACCCTTTGTTAAGAGGCCCTGTGCCTCTGGATGTGGCTGGAATGTCATACCCCGGGTGGTTCAACACCTGGTGGGCACTCTGAACGCCAGGGCGGACAAACTCAGCCGAAGATGCCTATCTGACCACAAATGGCGTCTCCATCCAGAGGTGGGGCAAGGTCTCTTTCAGTAGTGGTTAGAGCCTTGGTTAGATTTGTTAGCCACCGCCGAGAATGCTCAGTGTCAGCACGTCTGCACGCTGGAGTTTCCAAGGCGACTCTCGCTCTGAGACACTTTTCATCTCGAATGGAGCTCATGCATCCTGTACGCTTTTCCGCCCATACCACTTCTGCCCAGAGTTCTCAAAAAGATCAGAAACGACCGGGCCCAAGTCATCCTTGTGGCTCCTGACTGGATTCAGAGAGCTTGGTATCCCGAGCTGTTGAGCATGGCCATCGGTGCTCCGATCAGGCTGCCTCTTCGGAGGATTTTCTGTTGCAGCAGCAAGGGAGGGTTCTCCACCCGAACCTGTCAACGCTCCTCCTTCGCGAGTGGACATTGAGCGACAACAGTTGACAGCTTTCAACCTTCCGCCCGAAGTCTACAATGTTATCTTGGCAGCCATGTATCCCTCCACCAAGACAGTATACACCTGCCGCTGGGTTAAGTTTGTGGCATGATGTGCAGAAAAACAAGTTGACCCTCTTTCTTCAAATACATCTGCCCGGAGTGTCAGTGGGCTCCAGGCTTTGTCATGTAAGCCTTCATGCCTGACCATCTTTCCAGACAAGCTGCTTCTTTGCACTAGAGCTTCCTTTCTGCCAAAAGTTTTCACTTCCTTTCATGTAGGCCAATCCATCACCCTGGCTACCTGTTATGCTCCAATGCATCCCTCTAAGGAAGAGGAGCGACTCCATCGACTTAATCCAAAAAGAGAGTTGTCCTTCTACCTTGAGCGCACAAAAGAGCTCCGGGTGGACGACCAACCTTCTTGGGTTATGTCAGAGCCAAGAAGGGGAAGTCTGTGCAGAAAAAGACCATCTCCCCATGGATCGTGCTCTGCATTAAAATCTGCTATGCTCTGGCCAAGAGGCAACCCCCTGAGGATTTATGTGCTCATTCTACTGGAGATAAGGCTGCAACACTGTGTTAGCATGCTGAGTTCCGGTCCTGGACATCTGCCAGGGAGCAATGTGGGCTTCTCTGCACATGTTCACCAACCACTATTGCCTGGACTCTCTGCTCCGGTAGAATGGACACTTTGCCCATTCGGTCCTGCAGGACTTTCTAGTATGAATTCGTTCACAAAACCCATCTCCAGGGAGGTATTGTTTGGGTATCTGCAGCTAGAAATCTCTATCAGAAGAACAAGTTACTTACCTTCGGTCACGCCTTATCTGGCAGAGACTATATCTAGCCACAGATTCTTTATTAACCCACCCATCCTCCCCGCTCTGAGAACGGATCTCAGAGATGGGGTTTTCCCCCTTTCAGGGCCCTAGTTTTCCACACCAGTGGTCTGTGTTCTTTGTGGCTCCGCACTTGTGCGGTGGAAAATCGCAAAATGAAAGCATCAGCGCGCTGGGGTGGCGCCTATTTAGGCACCACGCACGTCACTTCTGGTACAGACGACGGCACGTGGAGCCGTACGACACCACCTACTGGTGTGCAGGTGTACTGCTCACGAAACATTTCCAGATCCAGTCTGACACATGGAGATAGTAATAAGGTAAGGAATCTGCGGCTTGATAGTCTCTACCAGATAAGGCATTACCGAAGGCAAGTAACTTTGTTTGTTAATGTGAGGAGGACCTGCTGGGTTTACTATGTTCAGGCAAGATCGGGTGGGGAAAAGGGGTGGGGGATTGGCCGTGATCTTTAGAAGTAAGTGGAAAGGGACATTTAGTCCCCAAAATAATGAATCAATTTTGGAATCCTTACTATTTAAAATTATAATAGATAACCATTATACTTTTAATGGTATTCTACTCTACCGGACTTCCAGTCCCCGGGCTGATTTTTTAAATACTATTGCTTGATCCTTGGATGTAATTTCCCAGTTTTCTGATTTTACACTTCTAGGTGATTTCAATCTTCACCTTGAAGATCCAGCGGACATAGATGCAATGTATTTTTTGGACATTACTAACAGCCTAGGCCTCACTCAGCAGATGAATGGCAGCACACATTTGGGGGGTCATTTGTTGGATGGGTTGTTTTCAAACAACAAGTCTTTAGATTGTCTTCCGTCGCTGCCTCTCATCTGGTCAGATCATAGAGCTGTTATGTTTTCTCTCTCCCTCCAAAATGTGCAGACAGCAAAACCGAAAAATAATCAGCCGAGAAGGGTTCGGCCTTGGAATAAGATTGTAATTGATACTTTCGAAAATTCCTTGTCCCAGAACCCACTTAACCTCGTAGAGGATCCAAATGGGGCTGCTGCCTCATTTGAGAAATGGCTTAGGAATACAATTGATCAGGTGCTACCAGTCAAATCCGTGGTCAATCATAGGGCAAGACACACGGAACACTGGTACTCCGAACGTCTTAGAATTTTGAAACAAAAATGTCGTCGCCTCGAAAGGAAGTGGCGATTTAATTATGAAAACAACGACAGAATTGCTTATAAACAAGCCATGTTCGATTTATAAAAAAGCTGTGCACGAGGAGAAAACCTGTTACTTTACCACAGCTATAACAACTGCAAAAAACTCTACCAAGGAACTATTTTCCACAGTGAAAAAATTAGCCAAATGTCCGGAAGTGGTAGATTTACCAATTAATCAGACTTTTTGTAACTCACTAGCCACGTTTTTCCAAGACAAAGTTAGTGCAGTATATAGTGACTTATCCCAACGGTTGTCCCAAGGGACAGCATCCTCTTTGGAGACCGGAACAAAAGCTAGGGAGGAAAGGGAATTGCCATTAGTTACCTCAGATACTGGCGACCCTCCTGAATTATCCGCTTTTCCCCCATTGTCTGTTGATGAGGTCACTGCTCTTCTGCTGTCTACTAAATCTGGCTCTCCACTGGATCCATGCCCACCTAAAATTTTCCATCTACTACCAGAAGCCTTTGCATCTCATTTGGCCTTTATTTTTAACCAAATGTTTTTCTCTGGTATATTTCCGACTAGTTGGAAACTGGCATCTATCCTTCCCCTCTTGAAGAAAGCAAACCTTGATGGGTCAGATCCTAGTAACTACCGCCCTATCTCAAGACTCCCTCTGCCTGCAAAAATGGTTGAAAAATCCATGAATGGTGTTTTATCTGACTATATTGAAAAGCATTCCTTTTTGGATACCACTCAGTTTGGCTTTAGGAAGCATCATAGTACTGAGTTAGCATTAATTTCAGCGTCCGAGTTGATCAGGCAGACAGTTGACGCGGGAGGCAGTGCAGCACTAGTGCTGCTTGACCTCTCGGCCGCTTTTGATACTGTGAATCATCAAAAGTTGTTGGAAGTCTTAGATAGGATCGGGATTAAAGGGAAAGCATTTGCTTTGCTCAAGTCTTTCCTGGCGGAGCGGGAACAGTTTGTGGCTTTTTCAGATTTTAAGTCACCTAACTTCACGTTGCCCTGTGGAGTACCCCAGGGCTCTTCGTTGAGCCCCACTCTTTTTAATATTTATGTTGCTCCGTTGGCAAGGCTTATTCGATCTTTGGGCTTCTCTGCTATCTCCTATGCCGATGACACCCAGATCGTGGTGTCTGTGACAGGTACACCATCAGACACGGCAGCACAGTTCCACACCTGTCTCCGTCAAGTGGGGGACTGGATGGCAGCGAACTGTCTAAAATTGAATTCCGGGAAGACCGAGGTTCTACTTTTTGGTGGCCATACACATTTTTGGCCTCCTGCATTGTGGCCCGCCGAGCTGGGCTCCTTACCTAATCCAGTGAATAAAGTAAAGAACTTAGGAATCATGTTTGATTCTAGGCTCTCTTTTGAGGGTTATGTGAACCAGGTTACCTCGACATCCTTCTACACTCTAAAACTACTTAGAAGGATTCTTCCTTTTATTCCGGCCAATCTACGGAAATTAGTGTTTTCGGCTCATGTTTTATCCAAGGCCGACTACTGTAATGGCCTTTTTATCAACCTCCGGAAAAAATGTCTGATAAAGTTACAGATTGTGCAAAACGCAGCAGCACGTCTATTGTTGAACATCCCAAAACACAAATCTGTCTCTATGACGTTTAAAGAACTACACTGGCTGCCGGTGAAGAGACTGATCGAATTTAAGGCCCTCTGCATAGCTTTTAAAGCTATTCATGACATAGGCCCTGCCTTTTTTAAACAGAATTTGCAGCCCTACCTCCCGGCCCGTCATCTCCGCTCAGCCTATGCTCATAACCTGGTAGTTCCCGGGTTCAAAAAATGTTCTTGGGGAGGAAAAAGCTTCCTGGTCGGTACTACCCGACTTTGGAACTCGCTTCCATTAAGGCTAAAGGAAGAAACCCATCTGTTGGCCTTTAGAAAGGTGCTAAAAACGTGGCTTTTTAATCTCTGATGTGGTAAAATCTGTCTGGTATCTTTTTGTCTGATGAGCTAGCGCCTTGACACCCTCGGGTGAATGTTTGCGCTTTATAAATTTCTTTTTCATTTCAAAACACCAGCATGTGTGTCTTGGTCAGTACATTACCATATTAGTCTGCTTCTGATACAACTTGTGTGACACAAGTCCAGTTGTTGACGCATGACTGTCACAGCATGATATTCTTGACAAATAGAATCATATTTCACAGGTATGTCCCACCGACAATCAGCACCATCACAGTGAAGAAAGTAGACATTAAAAAAAAATGAAACTTCAGGTTTATTAGGTTAAGTCCTCCAGGCAAAATGTTGGTGAGCCCACAGCGCCACTCCAACTCACAGTGACATCCATGATTCCTAAACAAATGCACTTCAATATCGGTTTTTCTTCTAACCTCTACTACACAAGGGAAATGCATAGCATTGTGGGAAACTCCTTGCACTTACCCTCTTAAGGGGGTTGTTTGGTTTTTATTCACACTCCGATCACATACTTAAGCCAGCCTTTGCAGCTACTAATTTTAGGTGCATCACTAAGGTATTCCCATCATTAGTAGGGTTTGGTAATACCCACATTGTTAAAAAAGAGGAGGATATTTCAGCCTTCCCATCGGTCACCCCTCTTCACCATCTGGTAATAGAGCTGTGGTTGCATCTCTACTCATAAGCCATGCTCGTAACTGCAATACACAAGAAATGACTGGAATTAATACTTTTTAGTTAAAAGAAAAAAAGGTGCTGACATTCTACTATACGTTAAAGAACGTTGCACAACTCTCACTCGAGGTAAGAAACAGAACTTTACTGGTCATATTTTCACACAATATGAGTTCCTTCTGTGTTTCTTTGATTGACAATAGCTCTACCATGAATCTAAATTGCAACTAAAGACAGACCTAATTGACATACTTGCTGTAATGACTTCCAATTTTGCTGCATCCTTAAGCTGTTGCCTATATAATAATATGAACTCGACCAACCCTGCCGAGTACTATCATTTCAGTTCCTTTGCATGAGCAAATAATTCACCCACATTTCAAAGGCAACTCTAGTCAATTTTGCCAAATCCCAAAAACTAATTTAGGTGCCTGTTAAAGAATATAAATAGAATGCTAACAAACCTAGAAATGGGATATGCGGTTTGTTTAAATATTATTTGTTTTCTTTTCTTCCTATGTCCTGGGTAATGTTAGGAAGTCAGACAGGTGAGTTATGTTTCTGAACTGTTTTTTTCTTTACCCCATTCTCTTCCATGGTGTACACTTTTAACACTCTGGGCTTATGAAGGGGGAGTATTCTGTAGAGTCACTAACCTGTGCACTTGGGAGTGGTGTAAAGTGTTTGCTTAGTTTTGTCATATGTGAACCAGATAAATGTCGAGCTTGTGTTTGAAGACTCTGGAGTCTGGAGCTCATATGCCTTCTAGGGTTTCACTTACGATGATGATGTTGTGCGATTAGCTTTAGAAAGTATTGGCAGAGTTTTAATCTATATGATTTTCCAGTGTTCTCAAAGTGAGACAGTGCATAGAGATGCAAGTTAACGTACGTCAAATAATCTGTAAAAGCCAACTAGCCTGCGGTCCTGTCACCAACTAGCCTGCGGTCCTGTCACGGGGTTTAAGCTACAAGAAATGACCGACCCGAATTACTTTAAAAGAGTGCGTTTCAAGATTATTAGACATATTACCCTTATTTGGCAAGATATTAGGAAAACTTATAATCTACCTGATTTGCATGAATTTATTATTTTTATGGGGCAACCCGTGCTTACCTGGCATATTTTTGTACTCCGTGGGGAAAATGTGGCAACAGCGTGGTATAATACATCTTGGGCAGCTATATGATGAGTATGGCTTTAGGTCCTTTTCATCCCTTCAAAATGAATTTGGGATAACTCATAAATTATTTTTTAAATATTTGCAAATTCGGAATTTCTTCCTTCAAGGGAAAGGGTTGTTAATTCTGCCCCGCACAACAGAAGTTCTACGGGCTATTTATACGATTTCAGGGCGGGGTTGCATAGGGAAAGTTTACCAAAGATTCTTAGCTGCTGCGGCTGATGACGGCCTACAGATTGTAGCTAAACTTAATCAGACTTTTGCTGTGGATATTACTTTGGAGGAGGTTTCTGAATCATTGGCCTTAATTAACCACGCGGTTACCTCAATTAACTTGAAACTGCAACAGCATCGCATCATGTTTATGTTGTATTATACTCCTAGGGCTATTTCAAAATGGGTTGGGTCCCACGGCTCGACTAAGACACATTGTCCCAAATGTTATGAATTCGCTGCTGATTTGCGACACATGTTTGTTACTTGCCCAAATTTAAGTACTTTTTGGTGCAAGATTACTCGAGAGTTGAGTAATCTTTTTGGGAAGAATACTCAACTAACAGAAAAGGAAATTTTATTGGGGACAGTCTCAGATTCGGCAATGTATCTAAATACTTAGTTTCAATTTTTATTGTTTGTGCCCGATTGTGTATTGCCAGGGTCTGGATTGAAACAAGGAGTCCCAAAATGTCAGAATTTTGGTTGTTACTGAGGGGGGTCTATGAAATGGAATTCGCTCTAGCAAAGTCCAGGGGCCGACCTTCACTGGTTAAATTTGAGAGGGTTTGGTCTAGCTTGCGGTGGGACTAGCCGATTTTGTAGTATTATTGTTTTTTCACTGTTTTGTTAACTTTGAAGTTAATTTTGTGTTTGTACCTATTTGTAAAAGCTTTGACCTTTTTTTTTGTTGTTTTTATTTTATCTTTATTTTTTTATGCTCTTTTCCGTGCTTTATCCGAAACAATGACTTGTGACTTGATTTTGTGGCTAATAAAAAAAAAAAAAAAAAAAAATCTGTAAAAGACAAATATTCTCTCATTCATAAATGAAACATGTAACATGATCTGTGGTCACATGTAATTACGGGTTACAGTTTCTGTTTGTTCCCATTTCTCAATATGAACCCCTCAGCTCAACACCTCTGGGCCAATAAGGACTTTCATAAATGCAGTCAAAAGCGCTGTGATGTTTGGAATGTACAAAGGGCAACAAACTTCTTTTAGTGTTTTGTTGTATTTGGAGAGGATATCATGCCAGTGGATTGTATCTTGGTTTCCGGAAACAATTCCATTTTATTTGCTGTGGTTTAAGATTGCATGCATGCCCAATCACTCAGATCCAGTGCAGCTTGTAATCTCCAGGAAACCTATTAATGTAATCATGATGGGGTTTTCAGGACTTTATGCTGTTTGCAAGTGGTACTCCGTAAACTACCAACTGCATGCAGAACAGGGAAGAAATTTGTGAAGCCAATGCTTGTTAGAACCATGATCGTACTTGTGTGTTGCCCTTTAATTAATTTCCTACTGTGTAGTCTCAAAGGCAAATCTGTTGTACATGTTTGTCTAGGAGGTTACTGGAGGTAACCTTTGTAATTGTTGGAATTAGTTAGCTTCCTGTAGCGTCTGGTTTTAAAAGAACTATCCGAATGTGTCTGTCTCATGATTTCTTCACTGATCATCCATCCGCTTGGGTTGATGGGTTAGTTGTTCTCCCTGCTAAAGACTAGTGGAGCTCCTTCAGGTGTGGTGTGATGTGAGTGCAACATAGGAAGTTGAGAGTGATTCTGGCTGCAAGTTCGGAATTGTCTGCAGACTTCTGGTGAGTTTTTTGTTGATCCCAAAATCAAGGGTGTTCCCTTTTCCAGCTTTCTTGTGCTGAGGGTGGGCAAGACGGTTTCCTGGGTGCTGATTGGGAGCCATTTGAAAATCTTCCTTTGCATCTTCAGGGTATGGAAGCTGTAGGCGGTGATGGCGTTTACTTGGGCGGTCATGTCAAATTTCCTGTCAATGAGAATCCCGACGTTCGTGGCATGGGTGGTGGGAGTGGGCGTCTGTTCTAGCACTGTCGACCACCAGATGGAGTCCCACAGTGAAGTGCCCTTCCTGAAGATCACATGACCCGAACATCACAACAATTGACATCGCCAGCACCAGCATTTTGCTCTGGGTGTCTCTATAAGATCATAACTACCTTCCTTATGGCAAAGTCAATTATAACATTGCAAGCATCACATCAGTCTCACTCACTCGCTCTTACACCAGCTTACACCGATTTGTATTCATTTTCACTCACTTGTACTCACTGACACTCACAAACTCACTCACTTCCTATCACTGACTCACTCACTTTCACTCTTTCACACAGGCTTCACGTGCGCACACACACACACACACACACGCTTGTTCTCATATGAACACATACTCACCCACAAGCACGCGCACAACATACATTTAAAACCATTTTTATTTACCATAGCTGCCACCAGAGGTCCCGGGACGTTCAAAGTAAGTGAGCTACATTTAAAAAAAAATTAGTACACTAATAGTGAATAATAGACTATTATTTACTATTAATATAATGAAAAATGGGTAGGAGTTAAGGAATGCTCAACCACCCCTGTGTTCTTGGCACTGATTTTGCCGCCTCTGAGGCCAGGAGTAGCAAAGCCAGTGCCATGGGTTGCAGCTGTGACCCTTGCCAACCGGTAAATGAAAGGTCTGCTGAGGTTTTACATATAACACTTGGGGCACATTTCAAGGGGCGAGAACAGGATGGCAAAACAATTTTTGCGTATCTACTGACTGGTTGCTGGGAAACCAGGGTTTGTTGCAGCAGACATCTGCCTCTGACTTTATTATGGATACAGTGACTGCACCAAACTAGATTTTTAGTGTTAGATGTTGGAGGACACTAGGATTACCATAGTGCACACCCCCTCACACACACCCCAGTCCTCAAACTCCAGTGTAGTATGGCTGAAGACCTCCACTATCTTGAAAATGCCTAAAGTGAGTAGGGTTACCCCTGGGAATTTTTACCCCATTTATTTAGGGTGTGCCCAGGAGTCATGCCCACCCACTAGCTTGTGTAAGGTAAAAATATGGCATCGCCAGGCAGCCACTTCAGATCACTCCTGGGCCTAGGGAAGCTCAGTAGAGAACTGATCCTGTTGTTTGAGGCC
This sequence comes from Calotriton arnoldi, assembly GCA_963921515.1. Taxonomy (NCBI): domain Eukaryota; kingdom Metazoa; phylum Chordata; class Amphibia; order Caudata; family Salamandridae; genus Calotriton; species Calotriton arnoldi. The sequence goes on from CAWUFW010001310.1 coordinate 1,280,751, forward strand.
TGCGAAGAGCCTAGAAGACTGGATCTGCTTTCCCTCTTGTACCCAGAACAAAGAAGTGGACTTGAGGCTGATCTCCTTTTAAAGCTGCAGGGACACAACAGGCTACACATTGCCTTTTTCTGCAATAGACCAGTGGTAACTGGACCTGGACTGGAACCTGCTTTTTGGCTTCTGCCTGACAATCTGTGAGTCTTTAAGTGCCTCCCAAGGCCCTTGGCGGCTTTAGAAGTGTACTCCTGTGGTGGATTGGGTCGCCAAACTTGAGTCAGAGGGTAACATTTATGACCAGAACGAACCTGGTTAGTTCCTTAGACCCGCGCTCTATCGCGGTTCGCTCAATTACGCCCAGGCCCCAGTCTACTTCGACCATTAACTATCAAAGGCACTTTGTGCTTCTTGGGACTATTGCTACTTAAAGCGTTACAAATTCATATCTTTGGTTCCCATTATTTGATATTTGTCATTTTGTTGTAATTTTGTTTATTGCATTTTACTCTATTTTCCTAATTCTATTTGGGGTTTTTATTGTGTTGCATTTCGACTTCATTACTGTTTTGGTTTTTTTGGATAAATACTTTTCACATTGCCCTAAGTTAAGTCTGTTTGTTCTGTTTTACAGTTACCATGGGGTTGAGCTCAGGTTAATTTAGTGACTTTGAGGGTTCACCCTCAAAGGGGTTGTGAATATTCCCTGAGGTATGTTGTCCCCCCAATCCAAATAAAGCATTTTCCGACTGCAACTCTTTCGTTCAGGCTAGGAAAGGGATGTCTAGAAGCGTGCACCAAGTCTGGAGAATGGTAGAAGAAGTAATGATCAAAAAACAAGGATGGTAACAACATTCTGATGGCTACTTCTTCCTGCAGATTCCACATCTCTCAATGTTATTCACCGGTGGCGGACTGGATCTGGATTTTTTTCTCTCCTAATAGCTCCACTGTAGGCAACAATTGTCACCAATGTGGCTCTAGCCATGGATCCGCCAAGGATGCCTAATGTAATGCCACAGATGCATAAAGATAGTACTGAATATCTTTTCTGTAGGTTCCTTTTTTCCCTGACTATTCACTGATACAAGGATCAGCAGCACCTGCCATTGATTTAACAGTTTTCAGCCCAAAATTTGTAACTTTGGTTTATTAAAAAAAAAGTACATTTTGTAATGACAAGAAGATCTTGAGACCGCAGCTTAACTGGACCTGAAATGTCAACTGCTATGTCCACCCATGGGCCACTCGCTTGCTCTCTGATCACCATAGGCTGTGTCCTGCACTTGAGAATTTTGTCACTACATGCACACTGAGAGCAATCTCGCACAACCCTGTATATGTGCACGTCCATGGCTGGCCGCCAGTAGGCCTCTCTGATCCTCTCTTTGGTCTTGTCAATACCCATATGACTCGCGTGAGCATTAGCCACAAGTTTATCTCTCAAACATCCAGGAACCACCAGCTTGCTACCACACATAAGTAATCCACTTAACACAGCCAACTCATCCTTCACATGCCAAAAACCTTTTAGATCCTCCTCACAATCTCGCTTCTCTCCCCATCCTCCTTGTACTTTAGCCATCACTTGTTGTAAAGTTAGATCGGAATCTAGGCTTTCTCTCCACAAAGCTTCTGAAACTAAACCTTCACTAATCACACAGACATTTATCTCCTCCTCAAACTCCTCTCCAGCAAAACAATCACTATCCTCCTGGTGAACAGGACCGTCCAAATTTCCACACAGCCTGGAAAGACAATCCGCCAAAATGTTCTTAGAACCAGGTAAATATGAAACATCAAACTCAAATTCCTGCAAGGCTACCACCCATTTTTTTTATCCTATGGGAAACAAAGTCTACACCTTTCTTTGCAAACACTTCCTTTAAGGGCTTGTGGTCAGAAATTTACTCAAAGCGCTTACCCCACAATAATTTTTTGAGTTTGCGTACTGCCCAGTAAACACCAAGTGCCTCCTTTTCAACCACTGAGTAGTTGCATTCAGCTCCCCTCAATGGTCTGGATATGAACAAAATGGTTTTCTCATATCCTTCCACCTTTTGTAATAATACAGCACCTAACCCCTTTGAACTTGCGTCAGTCATCACATACAAGACCCTGGAAGGATCAAAACTTGCTAAATTGGGAGCCTCATTCAAATGTTTCTTGATCACTTCAAGCTCCTCGCTACATGCTTGTCCCCACACAAACTCACATCCCTTTCTCAATAGTCCACGCATGTATTCAGCCTTCTGTGAAAAGTTTTGAACAAACTTATTGTAAAATTCCACCATTCCCGAGAATTTTACCAACTCATCCTTAATTTTTGGATAATTCAGATTAGATATGGCATCTACAAGCGAAGGCTTGGGTTTAATTTCTGACTCCGAGACTAGATGCCCCAAATATTCAATCTTTCCAGCGTCAAATTTGCACTTGTCCACTCTGTCATCATGTTCCTTTAAATCCACCTCATAAACATGGACATCATCTTGATAAATTTTGATGCCGTCAATACCCTTCAGAACATTCTCCATCGCCCTCTGAAATACAGAAGCTGCGGAAATGAGACCAAAAGACATCCTGAGAAATTTGAAGGTCCCAAATGGTGTAATGAAGGTTGTGAGTTCTTGAGAAGCTGGATGAAGTTTGACTTGCTGGTAAGCCGAAGAAAGGTCCAATGTTGAGAAATGAGTCGCACCATCCAGAGAGGACAGCATCTCAGTAATATTAGGAAGTGGGTAATGATCAACCACTACAGCCTTGTTCAGCTCCCTCAAGTCGATGCATAGCCTGGCCTCACCATTGGCTTTGCGGGCCATGACCACTGGAGAAATCCATTCGGTGGCTTCCACCTCTTGAATAATTCCATTTTTTAAAAGTTTGTCCAGCTCAGTTCTCATGCTATCCTTAACCAACAATGGAACACTCCTAACCTTCGCTACTCTTGGAACAGCTCCTGATCTTAATTTTATTTGATGGACGTAGTTCTTGAGACAGCCCAACTTTTTCTCAAATACCTTTGGAAACCTCTTGAACCAAGTTTCACTCCAACCCTTCCCCCCCTCCCTCACTGTCTTAACCACTGGTAAGTCTTTTAGACACACAGAGGGAGATTCATTGGGATCCAAGTATACATACAAATCATGCTGGTGAAACCAGCTAATTAGAGAGTCTCCTTTCATCGAGATATAAATCTTCCCAGGAATGATCCTTCCCTTGAATTCACTTGTGCCCCCAAACTAACACAAAATATCGATGGTCTCTCCCCCATAATGTCTGGCTTGACTAACTCCACCTTACCTAACAGCTGCCGGTCATAGAATTCTTTGGGGATGAGCGTAATTTTAGCTCTGGAGTCAAAAAGCATATTTAGTGACTGGTCATTGATTAACACACATTCAAACGGACCCTCATTAACCCGCTCTTTGATCTGAAGAATGACAACATCCTCACTAGATTGATCATAAATATCTACTTCTCTGACTTTCTTTTGCTCTTTGCCGGATCTGCAACACTTTGAGAAATGACCATTTTTTCCACTGTTAGAGCGCGTGACTTTCCACCCCGTTCACCATATGACCAGGATTCCCACATCTGAAGCATTTACCTTGAAAGGTGTTGAACTTTGAATTGAAATTTGGTGTCTTATCCAAATTGGTAGTCTTGTCAGATTTGCTTTTGAAGGACTTATCAGATGATTTGACACTAACTTCTTTGACTACATCACCCTCACACTTAGCTACACAACTGTCCTTGCGGATCGTGTCAACACAGGCTTTCGAATGCTCATGCATCTTCAAAATGGTGATGACTTCCTGCAGAGAAGGTTGTCTTTTTGCCACAAACTATCTTTAGCTTTGTCAATTATGCATCCTGGCATTAATTGATACCTCAGCCTTTCCTCTAAACTCGCACCAAAACAGCTAGATGCTAATTTACGCAACATTGTGATGTATTGCTCTATGGATTCCTCTTACCGTTGCATTCTCTTTCCAAAGTGATAACGTTCTAAAACCATGCTCACTTTGGGAAGATAATGCAAATTCATTTTTCTCACGCAAACCTCATACTCATTTAAGGCTGAAGATTTACAGTCTGGCAGCTCAGGGAGATGTTCAAACACCTCCTGCCCCTCAGAACCTAAGCAATGAATAAATAATGATGACTTCCTTTCAGCGCTCAACGAAGTGCCACATACTCTAGCATAATTAGCAAACACCTTCTTCCACTTTAACCAAGGAATCGTAGGATCACCTGGAGAGGATAAAAAGACGGGGGAGCGGTAACATTTTGCATTTTGTAACCCTCTTGTAATTCTAGCTGTTGCCTCTATAGAGATCTAATAAGATTCAATACATCTTTTAAATCCTTTTTTCAATAGTAAGCAAATTACAAGAGATAACAGATTACAATACAATTATGTGCAGTACGCAGATTACAATACAATTGTTATATCAAATCCATTCAAAGAAATGCTGTGCACATCAGCGTTGAAGCGTAGTAGACAAAGAAAAACCTCTTCCCCTTTTTTTTTTTTATTATTATAGACCAGGCTTCTGACGAGAATACTAGAATGGCACAAAATTACCTCAACCGATCTTGAAGAGAAAAGAACGGGGGGATGTAAGCTGTGAGCATCAGCGGGTGCACAATGCGCAAAATTAAGGTGGAGGAACTGCCAAACACAGCTTGCAACTAATTGATCCTTTACGAGGAGAAGAATTAATATGTAATTAGGCTGTGCGCATCAGTGCAATGGAAGAAAGCATGGGAATCCGATACGCCAATAAGCTGTGCGCATCAGCAAAATAGGGAAGGAGAACTTGAACTACTGTTGATGCCGGAAAGCGGATCTCAATCAAGATGGCCCCCACGCACGTAACGTACAGCACACAGTGCATCGTGCTGTTGAAACTGAAGAAGGTTCTGAATACAGGGACTTGGAGCAGAGGGCATCATCCAAGATGGCGGGACCACATGTAATCCGTTGCGTGACGTCCGTCGTGTCACGACGTGCAGAGTCAGGCAAGGGCAGGCAAGCAAAGCGCAAGGGCAATGGGTACAAGATCAGCGCGCGAGTCCCTTTTTACCAGCAGTACCTGTGCGTTGGGGCTCAAGCCAAAGCCCAACGCAAGGAAAAACCACCTAGGCTTAGACAACTTCTGGGCTGGGCATGGACTCCTTTTGCAGATAAACTTGTGCACAGACTCTTTTACCTGAACCAGTAGTTTTTGGATGACTCACTGATCCCTTCGTGCCACCAGCTCACCGTAGTTGACACCGGACGTTGAGTTGAAGAAACTTGCAGAAGGATGAGTCTCCAAGTTTTAATTCTCCGTAACTTGAACGTTGGATATAATTGCTGTGTTGAGGTCTCTTGTAGCCAGAAAGATGTATACGGTTTTCGCTCGTCACCACAATGAGGTGAAGGCTTCACCTTGAATCAAGGACTGCAGACTTCAGGATGAGGTTGGTAGCAGGTTTATTGTACAGTACATCCATTAGAGACATCAGCCACAGAGTCCTCCCAACCAACTGTCTCACTTCAAACAACAACGTTCCCTCACCTGAGCTTACATTCTAGATTCCTGCATTAACCCCTAGCAACAAGGACATCAAGGATATACATTCTTGAGAGCACCACAGGTTCCTTTTTTCCCTGACTATTCACTGATTCAGGGATCAGCAGCACCTGCCAATGATTTAAAAGTTTTCAGCCCAAAATTCGTAACTTTGCTTTATTAAAAAAAGTACATTTTGTAATGACAAGAAGAAGCCGTCTTCAAATGATTCAGGTTTTACTCTGAACCGAAGCTGTACACAAAGGCCATCATGGAGCAAGAGGCTGAACTGCTTTTGGCCAATGAGTGCAGGAGAAGGGATCAAAGTTCTGGTCCCTTTAAGAGTTAAGCTTCCCCCTACAAAGAAGAGAGGTGCTTTTAGGGAGTGGTCAAGATCCCATTAGGAGAAGTACATGCGTAGGAAGCAGCGGAAAAGATATGCATTGACTCTTATGCCTAGTGTGCACCAGTGATACTTCTACTCCTCCACTTTGCAGACTTTCTTGTTCGGAGTTTGCCTATATTGGAAAGACTAAATGTGCCTTACGTTCTCCCACTGCATATCTCTCTACGGTTCAGGCTTTAAGAAAGGCTGTGCTGGAAAATTACTTTGGCACCCCTGCTTTGCGAGCCAGCTTCTCCCGGGGCTAGAGCTGGTGCCATTACGAATCCAAGCGACGCAGGCTTGGGTGTTGCAGGAGTGTAAACCTTAAAGACAATGGAGAACAGTCCTCGTGAGCACTTTATCCATGGCGTTGCCTCTGGAATCCACTTTATCTGTTACCCCTTCAACTCCCATGCATACCTGTACTAAATTAATATTTATGGCAGCTAGGCAGAAATTCTGTGGTCTCCCATGTATTCTAACATGTTTGTATTATATATACAGTAATAACAATTTCTGCTTTATGCTGAATGTTTTTTGCTGAAATTCAACAAGTCATGCCATAACATAGCTGAACACATTACTCCCTCTGCAGCACAGTTTTCCACCCATTTCGAATTGGGTAAGAAACATGTTTTATAATGTGGTAGAAAGACAAACGTATTCCTAGCTGATAAAAGCATATGTACAGCCAGGTAAAGATGTTGAATAACTTTTGGGATAGTACAGAATTCTCGAGTATTGATGGCTGTTTGGGGACTGCTTCCCAATAGCGCTGACTTTGGTTCGGTTTCTAGAACAAACCTAAGCAATAACTTTACTGTGTCTTATATAGTGGCCAGCATGCAGTATTCTTTTGGGGCAAAAATGGCATGTTTCTCATTCAGCACCATGGCTAGAACCTTTAATGGACTACTATAACTTTATGATTCATTTAGCATTTGCGGTAAGAATGAATTAAAGTGGAACAGCAAAGATAGAGTCTGATGATCAGTAGTTGCTACAGTGCTTCAGAAGTTAGAAAGAATCTGCATAGCCTGTCTTCCTAGGTTTAATGTCCAACACATGGACACAGAGCTTCATTGGGTCGGGAAGCAGGGGAAAGGATGAAGAAAAAGCGGGAGCGCGGAAGTAGAAGCGCTGGTAGGGAGGCGAAAGTGATGGCGGGGAGAATAGGGCTGGGAGCAGAGAGGGCGAGAGAAGGACAGAGAGGTTAAAGGGATGGTGGGGAAGCAATGGGCAGGCGCAGAAGCAGTGGGGGAAGAAAAGTGCAGGAAGGCAAAACAGTGATAAGGTGGAAGCAATGCTGGGCAAGAGAAGGGTTAGGAAGTCAAAACAATGGCGTGGAAGTGATGGCAGTGAAGAGAAGGGTAGGAAGGCGGAAGTGATAGTTGGTAGAGAATAGTCGGGAGGTGTGGGCAACATGGAGAGACACATGCTAAAGGGGAGTTGAAGATGGCAGAGATAAACAAATAATGGAGGGCTGATGCATTGTTTTAGAAGCAGGGTGTTGTAAGAGACCACGGCCAGTGCATATGCATCATGTTTTGGGAAAAGTTAAGAAGAGCTGCTATGCAAATGTACCAAATGCTCCTAGAGCATCAGTGCAACTTGCCTCTCTGTCTGATTCTGATGTGCGCAGTATTGAAGACTTTAACAAAAGTCCCCATCACATTGAAGGCTGACATATACCCAACAAATGTCTTCTATTGGAAGTGATGAGTAGGTTGAATAGTTGCAGTAGAGTACATGCCAGCACTTGAGAGAAGGGTCTTTTACTCCATGCATGACATTGGTACTTAGTTTTCCTTTGACAACGTCATGGGTCATTTGTCCGTCTTGTCAGAAATAATTTGAAGTAGCACATTAGTTTGTCGTTAATAGTGGACCCTTATAGTCAAACTGACAAATGGTGACACAGCCATTATTTATGTCTAAATATTGCTGGTATGGCAGTGCTGATGAGAAGTGCTGATATTGTCAAGGATGCCTTAAAATGGTCGCCAATGCTTATGTGATGCACTAGCTGAGCCACCAAGCTTCTGGCCTTTTTTTGCCTGAAGACTAACATAAAATCATGACCGCTGTGCCATCAGATGGTCCAACTCTCTCTGGTCCGGCAATTGATATCCCTAAACTAAACCGAACCCAGTGAATTTGTTGTTTATTTTGTTTACTGCAACAACAACAAGATAATGAATGGAATGATTGAATTAATCTCAGTCACTGGCAATTGCTTGGGTAGCATACCAGTCCATCTTTTTTTCTCCCACCATGCCACTCTAGACAAAGGCCCAAATCAGTACTGACCCTGTTGCTCTTAGGAACAGTCTATCTGGAACTGCCAGGCAAGACAGTTCCAGTTTAGATCTGGTCAGGTCTCATCAGTGAAGTATAGCTTGAGTCCTATGTTACAGGGAGCATTGGAACCACGTATGGGCATACCTGTTACACTTAGGGTGTCAACTGCAACAACATGAAGGTGATGGATTGAATTAATGTCAGCCACTCGCAATCGCTCGGGAGGACCTGACCTGACAGTTCAGGCTGAACTGTTCCCATTGAAGCAGGGTCGAGAGTAATTTGCATACCGTTGGGTCCAAACTGAAGTGGCATGGTGTGCAACCGAGTAATTACCAGTGACTGAGATTAGTTCAAGCATTCCATCCATCACATTTTTGTATACTTCAGTTTATTTTGTTTAGGTAATGGTGCTGATTTTAAGATAATGTAAGTTTGTGCAATGCTTTTGTTATATTGCAGTGTTTCCTTTTAAAGTCAATAAAATATATTTTAAAAAAATAAACAAAAATAACAAACATTTTAGTAAGCACCATTTACGCAAGCATGATTTGCTGTAGTGAAATTTGACATGGCGTAATAGATTGACGAGTGCTTCTATAGCTAGGGCTTTTTCAACCAATACTGTAACCTAAGATCTGTTTGTTTACCTAGTTCGGGAATTTTCTCAAAATGGTTGTTTTGAAAATTACTGCCTCGCATTACTGTGCTGTATTTTGCCCACCCAATAAATGTGACTTTGTAGCTGTGCCTTAGTCTGGCACAGTAAAATGTTGAATATAGATCTTTTTTTGACCCACTGTGCCCAAACCTTTAAAGCAGCGGTCCTATACTGTGCCACACACTGTCATTTCAGCCTTCTCTTTTGCAGTCAACAGTTAATGTGCTTTTGGATGTGATGTGTTAACCTAAATATATCGTACTCGAGCTATTATTTTATTAGTTATCATGTTCTTCTTTTTCAGCCTTCTGAAGACATTTGTGTTGTTGCCTGGAATCGACAAGTGCAGCATATATTGTCTTCTGCTCACCCTAGTGGGAAAGCGGTGGTGTGGGATCTCAGGAAGAATGAGCCCATCATCAAAGTCAGCGACCACAGTAACCGGGTAAGAGGCTGCCTCCCCCCCCCACCCCCCCCACCACACACACACACACACGGGTTTATGAGAAAACTATCTTCAACACTCATCATTTGTTTATTTTTAACATGGTTAATCCCACACATAGCAATTAAATAAATGCATTTTATTGTCAAAGTTAAAAGGGTAGTATCAGATTATCTGGCTGAATAATAGTAATTTGATTAATAAACAGTACTGCATAGAGAAAGTACAGTTTTACATTTGTATAACTTGGCAATAACTCAGAATTTATTTTAATGTCAACTGGCTCACTATGTACTTGCCTGCTCCACTACTCCATGAGACTGTTGCTCCCATTTAGTATACAGAGGTCATGTGAAGCCTCCATTGGAAGTGGAGTTGTAAAAATGAATTGACAACAATATAATTCTGAGGGTTAGGTTGTAGAACGATCTACCTTTACTTAGGTTGCTCAATAGCAGTCAGCTGAAGGGTAGAGGTTGGGTCATCTACAGAGGAATCAAGGCTAATGTGGGGTGCTTTTCATAGTGAGGAGATGGTATAACTGAGATCTCGAAGGTGACTGCTGGCCCCTTTGAGAGTATGCTTCTCCTTGAACCTGGTATCAAGGGTAAAATCATCCTGGATTTAGTAAAACTACAGCATATGAGTTAGGTGGAGTGATAAGAGGAAGTGTTTTTTTTCAACTCCCTTCTCCAGCCAAAAGAACAGTTGGTGCTCTTTAGCGTTGGGGAGAATGGTTTTAATAGCTCATTTTACCAAAGAAAGAATGGATGATATATTACAGTTTGCAATATGCCATTGTTGGACCTGGCCCTGTCTGCAGGGTCACCCCCCTACTTTTTAGGTCTCGCCTGAGCCAGCGCATGCGCTGCTCTGGCGAGAGTTTTAGTAAGCGGGTTTTGGAAGTGCAAACAGCAGTGGCTTTTGCTGGCGACCAGCTTGCGTTCACGCGAGCGTGCACGCGCGATCAGGTGCCATATGGCTTCCCTCGCGATTACTTTCACTTTCGCGGCCGTGTCAGTTTCACGGCCGCGCGCCCATTGCTTGTTAATTACTGCTTTCCGCCTGTCGCCATCGCGGACGTCCCCACCTCCAGCCCATCTGCTTTTTAATTATTAATTTCCGATTTCCACTTAGGAACACACAGCTATATGCATGGGGCGCCAGGCTATGTGTTTCTGCACGGCGCCTGATTTGATCTTACACCCCTTCTGATTGTTTTGTAATCGAGAGCACAGACTTTCAGTGAGTGTTTTTTTTTTTTATTAATGTATTAAAATAGATTGTCAAGACTATGCTTTTGTCCGTGCCTGTTCAGCTTCAGCGCCCGTCTGTGCCACCCCCCTCCCCATCACTTTGTTATTATTGTCTGCAAAGCGGAGCAACCGGATCCCAGCCGAGCCGAAACCCCAGTAGGTCACCGTACACCATGTTGAGGGAGTTGGAATTTCAAATCCATGTGCGCTTCCTGCAATGCCTAACATGCAGTTTTGAGCTGTTGCTGTTCTTTTCATGTGCCTCCTCAGTGGTGAACAAGCAGAATCGGAAATATTATGCACTCTATGCACACAACTTTCAAGGAGTGCATGCCAGTATTTTCTCATTCATTAATTCTAGAGCGTGTTCAATAAGTAATGAAAACTAAAATATGTCCTGTTGGGAGCACACATCTCTGACTTGGCTCTTAATTTCAGTATGTCCTTTCTTGCACCCCACACGTTTACAAGTCCGGCATTCTATGACGTGCATTTCTCCGGTTTCAGATGAGAAGAGAACACGTTTGCTTCTTGAGACCAATCAGGCCATTTGTCTCCAGCAGCTGATTGTTTTATGTGCGTTCACGTTTTCTGTCCTCTCTTCACGTTCGCTTGTGGCCACTGTACTAATGGTGCTTTAACGACCTCCCGGGGGCTTTGAGAGCTCTTTGGTTCTCTGTCAAGCTTAAGCCAGCCACAGTTTGGCTTTATAATTATTGGCAATGGTCTGCAATGAACCTTAGAGATCGAATGACAGTTTCACCCTTCAATAAATTGTAATTTTTTTACACTAAAATGGAACTATAGCAACATGGCGTGAAAAATACTCCCTGGCACTGATTTTGCTTTATGCATTTCCCATACAGTTGCATTTGCATACTTATTTTCAGAGACTCACAAAGCAAGCTGTGCACGGTTTCCATTTTCTGTGACAGTGACAGTGTCAACGCAGCTAGAAACAAAACTCTGAACGCTGACCAGCTTGCGTTCACGCGAGCGTGCACGCGCGATCAGGCGCCATATGGCTTCCCTCGCCATCTGGCTTCCCTCGCGATTACTTTCACTTCGCGGCCGCGAGGTAATTCTTTCCCCTCTGCCTGTTCACTTACCTCCCCCCTCCCTTTGTATTTAATTTACGTGCACCAAACGCCCAACTTTAACACAGATGTCATCATGGCCTTGGGCGCTTCCACGAATACAAATTACAATGTTGTTGTGACAATTATTCCCAGGAAGCAGACCAGCACCGCCACAGTAACAGCAGGCAGGCAGACACAGCACACCTCCCCCACTTCCCGCAAAAAAATAGCTCAGCTGGAACTTCTCTCCCTTCCTTTGATCCTCATCCACCTCCTTCCAATATGCTCGTATCTCCACACACATCGTAAAACACTTTCTCTCACATCCTTCTCTCCCCTGTACCTCCCCTCTCTCCCATAACACCTATTTACTCTCGTCCTTTCTTTTTCTTTAATATAATATAAGTTTCTCTCCGGTCCTCCTTTCTTCTCTGTCTGTTCTCTTTGCCGGCACTCCCTCATTCCAACTTTTTCCGGTGTGTTTTATAATATATCACACCAAACTGTTCGGTTTTGCTGTAAGCAGGGGTGTAATGTTATCGCCTGCAGGAGGCTTAAATTAAGTCGGGGTCTTCCCAAACATTCATCAAACTTTTTACAAAATGTTGAAGAAAAACAATTTCAAAAAAGCACACAGCAGCCGGGATGTTTAGTTTCTTAAGGCACAAGTTTAAAAACATTTTTATTATGTCATTTATGATTTACTGTCCCATAAACATCGTAGCCATATTTTTTTCGCACAAAAAAAAACCACTCCTAATCTGTACGCACTAATTCACCCTCTCTTCAAATTTCACCTCTGATTTAACTGTGAGCCACTCTCTGTATCCGGTATGTTTAGTTTCTCAAATAATAACTTTAAAAACATTTTGATTACGTAGTTTATAATTTACTGTCCCATAAACATTGTAGACACATTTTTAGAAAAAAAAACTCCTAATCTGTACGCACTGATCCACCCTCTGTTCCAGTTTCCCATCTGCCTCACACTACAAGCCACCCTCTGTTTAAATTAACCCTAAGCCTCTCCTTTTCTTTAAAAAGAGTTTATCAACGGTCCTCCTTTCCCCTCTGCCTGTTCTCTTTCCCGGCTCCCCCTTATATTGCAACTGCTTTCAGTGTGTTGTACAATGTACCACGCCAAGCTGGTGAATGTTGCCAAAAACTGTGCCAGAATCTTTGCACCTGCATTCGGCTTAAATTAAGCCGGTGTCCACTGGTACGCTCCTCTGCAAGGGAGTTAAAAAATAAAAAAAAATCACTCCCTGTCATTACACTGTCTTTTACCCTCCGCTTTTGCTGAATTTGTTTTTGCTGGTCTTAGGACTCTGTGCACTTTACCATTGCTACCCAGTGCTAAAGTGCTTTTGCTGTCTCCTTAAAACATGGTACAGTTGGGTCATACCCATTGGCATATTTAATTTACTTGTTTGTACGTTCCTAGTAAAGTGGCATTACCTGTGCCGAGGGCCTGTAAATTAAATGCTGCGAGTGGGCGTGCAGCACTGATTGTGCCTCCCACTCAAGTAGCACTTTAAACTGTACATACAAGCTGCAATGACAGACCTGAGACATGTTTAAACTGCCATTTCGTCCTGGCAAAATATACATTGTCAGTCCCACACCTTCCTTTTTAATACATATATCACCCCTAGCGTAGACCCTAAACAACACTCATGGCAGGGTGCAATGCATTTAAAAAGTGGGAAATATAATTTTAAGTTTTACATGATATGGTAGTGAAAAATTCTGATAACGTTTTTCACTACTGCAAGGCCTACCTCTCCCATAGACTAGCATTGGAGTTACCTTATTATATTTAATAAGCTATACTTTCCAAATGGGAGCAGGTGACGAGTTCATGTTTGGTGTCTTTGGAATTGTAGTAAACAATCCTAACCTATGGTGAAGTTTGGTTTTAAATTACAATTTTGAAAATGCCACTTTTAGAAAGCTGGTCTTTTCCTGCCTTAGACAATAAGGGCCTGTTTCTGGGTCTCATGACTGGGTGTAGCTGACAGTTGGGCTTTCTGAATTCCTCCTAGACAGCCACACAAAATAGAGAGCTTAGGTGTACCTGGATGGGCCATCACTGGTATGGATGGATGGATGGGAGGGCGGAGCGGAGCACAGCCCTACTTACACTTGAATAGCTTTGTTCTGCCTCCATACAAAGGGCTGCATACACCTGTGGTTAGTCTGGAGCCAGAACAGGGAAGGCAGGATGCCTGTGTACTACAAAGGCAACCTATAGAAGCTTCTCCCCTACTTCAAAGGCACAACTGGATATAAGTCCTGGACCTCAGACACCAGCTCTGTAGTACAAGTCTGGACCTGTGGCTACTCTGCCAGGAAGGAGAACTGCTGCCCTGCTGGACTGCTGCCCTGATGTACTACTGCCTTGATGGACTGCCGCTTTGCTGTGTTGACCTGTTGCTCTTTTACCTGTGTGAGAATGACTTGACCTGCATCACTTGAACCCCAGAGTCCCTCCAAGGGCTAGTTGGCTGGCCTACTGACTTGAGCCTCCGGGACAGAAGGCTTCAACAACCTTGACTAATCACCTGATCTCTGAGTCTACCCAGTCAAGTGGTTCCATCTCAGTCTTGGAACCTTGGAAGTGGGCCTAAGGTGCTCTGCCAGCCTTTGTGGATCCAGCAGTACTGACACATCTCCTCTGCTGTTCGGCGCAACCCTTGGCAGAACCAAAACATTGCCGCTGTTGCGTGGATCAGAACAGCCGCAAAGACCCGCATCGCAGCGCAATGGATCCTCGGAGCAGGCCCTCGCATCCCTTGTTGACAGCAGCCCCGCTGCTGGACTCCGCATCGCAGAGTCGCAACACATCCTCGACTTCGGACTTTGCATTGCAAGCCCTAGTAGATGGGATCCTTGACAACGACACTGGACCTCGCTCTGCAGCCTCGCCGCATCTCAGAACCGACTCATTTCTTCGGCTGCACAATGCATCTTCGACACAGATCCCTGCAATGCTCCTCAAACCAGGATTTAAGGTACTTTGTTCAACTGGCCTAACTAGGTCCCTGTAGTCTGTGCGCCTTCGCAGTTGGCCTGGACCTGTGACTGTCCCGTTCTGGTGTGACCAGATATCCACAGTTGGCACTTTTATGCCTTTTGGCGCTATGTTTACTAAAATCTTTAAAATTGAATATCTCCTGTTCTGCTGATTGTATTTTTGTCGTTTTAGTCTTGTTTTATTTACTAAAATTACTCTCTTTTTCTTAACGTGGTGTGGACTCATTTTTTGGTGTGTTCTCACTGTGTTACTGTTTGAAGTGTTGGACAAATACTTTACACATTGCCTCTGAGTTACTCCTGACTGCTCTGTGGCAAGCTACCTGAGAGTTGAGCACAGGTTAATTTAGGGTGCTTGTATCTTCACCCTGAGGAGAATTGTGGTTGCTGTTTGAGAAAGGTTTTCTCCTCCTCAACCAGTAACCCAATTTCGTGCAGCCATGGTTGCCTTGAGTCAGAAGAGGCTTACTTTGGAAGAATGCTGAGGAATAGATAATTGTTAAACGAAAAATGTGTGTTTTTGCCAATAAACGTTTCGCCCAAATAAAACTGAGGCCCTAGTTGTGGGAATCCAACGTATGTTTTTGCTCTTCACTCTTCCTTTGGGGAAAATAAGAGTAAAACAAGCTTACATTTCTTTAAATTCCGAATCAAATTTGGAAGTGGGCTGTAGCTCTTAAGCTGACCCAATGACTTAAACTGTCTCAATAAGAAAATAATTGCCCGCAATGCCTACTAAAAAATCTATTTGCTTTGCTTTGCCAGAAGCCCACGATCTCCATCCCTTACGGCTGTGTGAACCTAGATTCTTTTTATTTGAATCTATTCCCCGCCACCGGATGGACTCGCCTTTAAAGAATTTGTCAAACAGTAGCAAAACTCTTTTATTAGAGTATATTAGGTGATAAGCACAACATTATTTTTTATTTATTGTAGTCACCATTCCAGTTCCACCTACTCCACAGCCGCTGTTATGCACGTTTTCCGGTCTGAGCTAAAATCTGTGGACATTCGCAAGTGGTACTGCTTTCCCCTTATTTGACATAGACTTTTGTTTAGGTGAAGTTTTTGACCAAGACAAGTATTGTTTGGGTTGATTCCTCATTACTGTGTTCAAGTGGCTGATATATATCCTTTTTGAACATTTTAATCTCAGTCAGTCCCCCTAAAGGAGGGCACGTTTTTACAAGCACACATTTCATTTCAACTACATGTTTTTTGGTATTTTATGGAGTAAAGCGTAACTACTGGCAATTCTTTTTAAACAGTAATTGAATTTTTTCGTTTGCCAACTCTAGAAATGTTACTATATTACTTGTGTTTTTTTTTTCCCCCTCTTCTGAAGATTTGTCAGCTGCCATTGTTTTTTTTGTTCAATATAACCCGAATTTGTCTTCTTTACTTTTTAAGCATGTTATTTATGTGCAAATCACCTTATTTCTGCACATTTTGATATGTAAACACAAAGTGATTAATCACCTGCCTCACGACCAGTTGCTTCAATCGGATACTTTATTTCATATTAACTCTTTGGCGAGTGAGGAAAAATAATAATTGGTTATGAGAACGTAATGAGGGGGGTAAATTTCCAAAATAACTAATCATGCCAGATTCCGATGAAATACTAGTGGAGCTGAGCACAAGGGCCAAAAGGATGCAACAAGAAAACAGGGTGAAGAGCAATTTGTAATTTACTTACATATCAGAAATGGCTCAGCGTTTGCAACTTTTATTCATCCTGAAAAGACTGAGCATCATCGACCTTAACAAATAGCCGCACCTCTGTAATTTCGTCCAGCCACCTTCAAGGCCAAAGCTTACATGTCTGTCTGTGCCTGGGAAGTCCGTAAGACCTGCATTTCTTTCCTCCCTTCTTTGGGGATTCTGAGTTTGGGTCTGGAAATAAAACGTGTGGCAACCCTAGCTGAGATCTTCACTTTATTTATTAGTTCCTTAGGGAATTCTGCCTCATGATCTGTTAGCTGTCATAATTGACAAGTACTGACTTTTCCACCTCCCCTGGCAGGAATTCTGTTAGTTTTCATTATTTGTTTCCCTCAGGTTTGAGATGATTTTTCATCACTAAAAAGCCCACCACACAGGTTATCCCACTCCCTCTTGCAAATAAAGGATTCTGATGTTGTTTGTCCGTGTTACATTATTCATTGATTCCACTCTGCCCTACACATTACTGGATTTCAGTAAACTCTTTTTTTGTTTTTTTTTAGGGTGACGCCACATCTAACGCATTCCCTTCCAGAGTGGTGCCCTTGAATTTCACTGTAATTACTTACTACCGCTTTCAGTAAAGCATTCTAGGAACTTGCTCTCTATTGCTCACACGGTCACCTTTTTCATTCAGCAAAACTGTCAGATCATTTTCTCCAGTTGTTAGGTAATAAGCTCCTACAACAGCTTACCTCTTCTCTCACTATGGCTGGAACCTTTGAAAATTGGTGCCATACTTTTTATCATTATGGGAATGATCTTAGGAAACATAGTTTTCCACTTCTCCTGGATAGTCTTCTTAGAACACTCTTTCTGCCTGCAGTGGTTCCTCCTCAACAGTGGGTTGTGAAAATAGGTCTCCTCAAATTCCTTGCCTCTTTGCCCCTTATAGGCCATTAGCGATTTTGAAATAATTTCTCATCACTTTCTTTCCTTCACACAACAACGGCATCCTCAGTTCTAACACCATGCGTCTGTAGGTAGTTCTCATGTATACCTTTTGTGGAAGAGCCTTCTAAATGCAGATTTCTTACCTTAGAATATCCCCCAGACGTCAGACTGGATCTGAAAATCTTGAGTAGTACCTTTGCACACAGTAGGTGGCGCTGTAGGCTCCGCACCCCCATTGTGCGTACTGGATGTGACGTGCACAGTGCCTTTCCATGCACCACCCCAGCGTGCTGACATCAGGTCCTTTCTCTGCGAGCCAACAGTCGTGGATCCAGTGAGCTAATTTTGTTTCTTTTTTACCAACTTTTTCTCTATTTTTTCCGAGCCATTTTTTCCAAAATTGTTTCCGGTCTTCTAGGATGTCCCCTTGGAAAACTATGGGTTTTAAACCCTTTAAGGTCTCCGCAGATGTCTGTAATTGTTCCCCACTTAGTTTGCCTTTGGTGCTTGGTGTTGAGCTTAGACTCTAAGTTCTGTTCAGACTGACTTTCGATGCGCATAAAGGCAATTTGGGTGAGGTCGCTGAAACTTCTCTTGGCGCAGCAACGCAATACCCCACGTCATTCCCACTCTGGGGGATGGTCTTAGTCCTGTTGACTATCTTTTTTTTTTTTTTGTTCAGTTTGAGTTTATTAAAGAAAACAAGAAAAAGAAATAGCAATACAATGAATAGAACAAATCCTATTTAACATAAAAAGTATGTAGTGAGATTAAAATATATAAGGATAGGTTAGTCAAGCTGTATACAAAAAGAAATATACGCAATATAAACAATAAAAGGAAGGGGGTAAGGGAGGGAAACAATATGTCATTACTATATAACAATTAAGAGTAATAATGCAACAATGTAAGCATAACAATAACTGAATAGGAATAACGTATTATAAACATAGGGGTGTTAAAAAATTTGTAAACGTCTAAGGGTAGAGTGGCAAGGGGAGAACTCAAGGTGGTTTCCTTACATCGTCTGAAATGTTAGCAGTTTTAACACTAGAAGAGGCAGACAAAGATAAATAAGTTGTTAATGGGAGCCATAATAAATCTCTTTTAATTGCTAGGGAAATAGGGGAAACATAATTGATATCTAGTCGGTGATGAAAACAAACAGCGTTCCACCAGGATCTAAAAGTAACCTTGTCTGCCTGTTTCCAGTTAGAAGTTATTAAATGAAAGGAAATAGCTAGCAATATATCTAAGAGTTTAAAACTCAGTGAGGAGTGAGGCCATTTGGGTAATAATGTGCCCAAAAATAAATTTGTGATAGAAAAAGGGATCTGAAGTTTGAAAATTATGTTAATTTGAGACCAAACCAGGTGCCAGAATTGATGAATAGGGGGACATTCAAACAGTATGTGTTTTAAATCGGCAGATGGGCAAGGGCAGGACTAACAGGTAGAGGGCATATCTGGTGAAAAAGATGCTAGGGATAGTGGAGAAAATAGTACTCGGTGATAAATAAAATAGAGGGTTTGTGTAGTGTTTGCAGCACGAGAAGTTTTATGAAGTTTAAACCATATTTTGTCCCATAAAGAGATTGGCCAAACCTGTGAGAGATCCTTCTCCCAAGCCAATTCAGTCTTAGATTTGTGTCTGTCTGGGGGAGATTGTAGCAATTTATAGATATTAGAAGCAGAGGGGGGAAGTGTCAAGTATTGAAGATAGGTTTTTGTAATGTGCGGGAAAGTTTGTGTCTGTTGGTAAAGTTAGAAGATATTGATTTAGGGAAGAACATAAAAGATCATATTGCGATCTAGAGGACGATGGTAAAGAGAATTTATTTTGGAGATCGGAAAAAGAAAGGTGTTGATCGTTCTGTAGTAACTGAGATATCCAATATAAACCCTTGGAATCCAAGTTTTCCAGTATATAGAACGATTATGAATTTGTAGTAATTTATTATGCCAAATAGGTTGTTGATGATGAGAATTAATTGAAGGATAAGATGATGCTAAAAGGGGGACCAAAAGTTTACGAGAGTGGGAGATGACAGGGGAATGTAAAGATGAAATATTGGTGGTGAAGACAAGGATCTCTTGGAAATCGAAAGGGGCAATAACAAATTTCTCTATTTTTATCCATATAGGAGGATATAGAGGAAGGTTCATAGAGATCCAATGAGAAGCTTGTTTTAGGGAGAAAGCGGAATGATAAGCTTTAAAATCAGGAAACCTAATACCTCCATGAAGTCTATCCTTTTTTAAAGAGGATAAAGCTTATTTTTCCATAAAATTTTTTGTCAAGGTAGAGTCAATTTTCTTAAAATAGTATCCAGGAATGTGTATAGGGATCATGGAAATAATATATAAAATGAGAGGAGAGAGCATCATTTTAATCAAGTCTAAACGACCCCACCAGGATAGAAAAAGAGGGTGCCAACGGATAATAGCATCATTCAATGTTTTGGTGACATAATCAAAGTTTAATCTTATAGTTTCAGGAATTAAAGGAGCAAACCATAAGCCTAAGTATTTTATTTTAGAAGATTGCCAAGAAAAGCCAGAATGGTCAAAGAGATGTTTCTGGCATAAAACATTTAAAGGCAAAACTTCACATTTGTCTGTATTTAGACGGTATCCTGAAAGCTGGGAGAAGGAGGTTACCTGTTGAAGAAAGTGAGGAAGAGAGGTTTCAGGATTGGAACAATATAAAAGAATGTTGACGGCGTAAACTGACATTTTAACCTGATGAGGACCAGAATGAAAACCTGAAATACGATCATCTTGTCTAATCCTGGTTAGAAAAGGTTCTAAAGCTATGATAAATAACAGTGATGACAAGGGGCATCCCTGTTGCACTCCTCTACGCAGTGGGAAATAATCAGAAGTTCTACAGTTGACAAATATTGATGCTTTGGGTCCTGAATACAACAAAGAAATTAAAGCAGTCAGTTTAGGAGGAAAACCGGCCCATCGTAAAGCATGAAACATAAAATCCCACCCAATCCTATCAAAGGCCTTTTCTGCATCCAAAGCGATAGCAGCCATAGGATGATCTAAGGAGGAGGCCTTACTTAGTACATTAAAGAAGACTCGAGAATTGTCAGAGGCTAGTCTTCCTTTAACAAAACCGGATTGTTCAGGGCCAATCAAGTCAGGTAAGACGGGATCGATACGGAGAGCCAAGATCTTAGCGAAAATCTTGTAGTCTGTATTAACTAGTGAGATAGGCCGATAATTTTTACAGAAAGAAGGATCCTTATCCTCCTTGGAAATTAAGCAGATCAAGGCGTCTTGAAACGTGCCTTGAGATGAGCCATTATCGGAGAAAGATTTAAACAAGAGTAAAAGATTAGGCAAAATAATTTTTGGAAAATGATCATAAAACTCAATAGTAAAACCATCCGGCCCAGGTACTTTCCCACGACGTAGAACTGAGACAGCATGAGAAATATCTGCTAAAGAAATATAAATTCCCAGGGAGTCAAAATCAATGTGGTTAGAAGAAGGAGAGGGGATGGACTGGAAGCAGGAAGAAAGATCAGACTGTTCTGGGAGGGATTCAGGTGTATATAAGTTCTTGTAGAATGTAACAAATTCATTTAGAATGTCATAATCTTTAAAAATAGGAGTACCAGTAGAACTCTGCAAAGATTCTATTCTCGTTCTTTCCTTTCAAATTTTTAAGTAATTGGCCAATAACTTCCCCATTCTGTTTTGACCCCCATAATGGCGAGAACTGCATTTCAGTAAATAATTGGAAGCAGCATCGGTAGATATTCTATTAAAAGCAAGTTTGGCGTCAATAAAATTCTTTAAAGAAGATTCATTATTAGATTGATAATACGTATATTCTAACTGTTTAATTTTATTAAGTAATTGAATGATTGTTCTAGAGATTTTTTCTTTTGCGATACGAAATTTATAATAAAGCCTCTAGCGGTGGCTTTAAAGGAGTCCCAAACCATCACAAAGGGAGAATCCGGTGTTTTGTTAATAATAAAGAATTCAGAGGCAAAGGAATTAAATTGTTGACAGAAATTGGGATCAAGAAGTAAAGAGTTATTAAAACACCATCTTCCTGGTAGGGGAGAGAATGGGATAAGGTCTATATCTACAAGTACAGGGGCGTGGTCTGAAATTAAAATAGAACCAATCTCAGACTGAATGGCATGTTGGGCAAGGGACTTACTCAGGAAAAGGTAATCAA
The DNA here is from genome assembly GCA_963921515.1 of Calotriton arnoldi. Classification (NCBI taxonomy): domain Eukaryota; kingdom Metazoa; phylum Chordata; class Amphibia; order Caudata; family Salamandridae; genus Calotriton; species Calotriton arnoldi. Next base: position 1,302,288 of record CAWUFW010001310.1, read on the forward strand.
TACGGCACTGTGAGTGATGTGCGGCTGAGTAAAAACTATATTCTTGAAGGTCAGGGTGACAAAGTCTCCAGATATCTACCAACGATTTTCGACGTATTGCGGATGAGAATTGTGGGTGCATTTTAGAGGGAACAAACTTAACTCTAGAGTTTCTATCTAATATGGGATCTAGAGTTTGGTTACAATCACCCCCAAAAATAATATAATCATCATCATATAGAAGCAATTTTTCAGATACATTAGTCCAGAAAACCTTATCAACCGAAGTAGGGGCATACACATTAAAAATAACTAAAGGGAGCTTAACAATAACCCAACATCCTTCAGTATCAGATTCCTGTTGAACAAGAGAAACATGTAATTTTTTATGACATAAAATCACAACCCCATTTTTCTTGCCTAAAGCTGGAGAGTTAAATACATGACCCACCCAACATCGTTTCAACTTGGATGCTTCATCCTCAGAAATGTGGGATTCTTGAAGTAGAGCAACATCAGTTTTTAATTTCGCTAGATGAGATAGCACCCGTTGCCTTTTGATAGGATTGCTTAATCCTTTAATGTTCCATGTAGTAACCCGAAATGTAACTTAATGATAAAAGCATGAACAAGTAGTATGCTTACAAGAGCGAAATCAGATTCAAAATAGGATAGATATGAGGAAGTAATGTGGAAGAAATATAGCATGTATTTTAAAAAAGAAGACATAAGGGAGAAAGGAGTAAAAAAGATAAAATACATAAGAAAGTGGAGAGAGGAAACCTTAAAGAAAACAGAAGAAAAGAAGATGAAATAGAGAACAAAAAGACAGTACATGTCATGCAGATGACGACTGAAAAACATACCTACAACACAAGACGAAATGAGGGATGGCTACACCAGAGGACGACGACGACATCATCAGAGCTCCCCCGAACCCCAGAGGGACCATGGATAACTTCAACAAACAGGGGAGATCGTAAGGGAAGTGATATCGGGAAAGGATTTACACCTGTTGTGAGAAAAAGATAAAACATATAGGTAAGAAAATACATTTAAAGAAAGGGAAAAAGAGAGAAAAGGGAAAACATCTTAATACAGTGACCATTACAGAATTACAAACAAAAGGACGAACAAGAAATTACAGATACAGGAAACAATCAGACATGGAGAAGCAAAATAACAAATCAAGTAGGTTTTGAAGTATCCATAGCGACAGCTCCATGTTGACGAAGAAATTCCTGCAAAACGACTGGATCATCGAATGTAGTAGTCTTTTCCTTATATGTGACCTTGAAAAGGCAGGGATGAATTAGGCCAAATCTGGCATTTATAGAGCGTAGTTGAGGGTGAAGATCAAGAATTTTTTTCCGATGGTCAGCTGTAACTTTGGCCACATCTTGAGAGAAAAATAGGCGTTGACCCTCCCCAAAAAAATCGTTTTTTGGACTTGACTGCTGTCAGGGCTCGGGCTGCGAGAGCTCATGTAATTCCCAGCATCTTCGTAAAATGCATCCCGGGCTCCGTGCCTGCATTTCGGAGACCACGGGTGTTTGTTACTAAATCCCGAGCGTTTGGACGGGCGCGCCTAAGATGGTGGCGCACCGGCACAATCGCCGGTCTAGTCTCTCGCGTTTGGTCGCGAGCCAGATTGCAGACGCAGCTGTGAAGTGCGGCGGCAGCGTTCTAAGCCGCGCACTTCACCGTTTACTTCACCGTGTCAGGACCTGTGCCCCTTTGCTCGAGTAGTTAATCAGAGTTAGGTAGTTAGCTTATTGCCAGGCTTTAGGCGTAGGTTAGTTCCAATATGCTGTTCGTCGGACAGTTAGTTAGGCAGAGTAATCTTGAATATTTTTCAACTATTAAAGTCTCTTCCTTGCCGAGTTATTTCTGAGAGGCATTCCGGAGGCTGGTCTTCTCCTCAGCTTTTCCCGTGGAATGTCTGCAAACCAGTCATTTTCCCTGAACCGAGTACTTCAAGAAACCGCAAGTATTCTCCTATCGGAGAGAAAGAATTAATAAAGTGTTGCATGTAAACTGCAAAATAAGATGTAATTTCTAGAGAGCTGTCAAAGTAGTTTAGTGTACTTACTGCAAGCCTTATTTCTGAAATTCTGAGTAATACTGGAAACCTAAGAAAGAAAAGACATTAATTTCAAATAGAAAGCTTGAATCTATAGTTTTCAGAAGAGACACTTTGCCTGACGCTAGAAGGTTCACCAATGAAAGAGAGAATAGAGACAGTAGCGAGTTACAGAAAGAGAAGCAAGAAGGAGCTGAGAGAGAGAGAGTGGTGAACCGAAGAAAGCGAGGCAGTCTCTTCTTGTCCCCTACCCCTTTCCCCTGGCAGGGTTCTCACTATCTCCTGTGTATTGGGGTTCGTGGGAAGGCCTGTAGAGGGAATTCTCGACATTCTGCTCCCGTGAGTACCGGAATTGAAGTGAGTGTGCAAATGAGTTTCATGACAGAGTGAAGTGCCCACGAACTTTACTCACCTGAGCAGAATGGCGGAGGGGTTCGACTTAAATAACTTAAGGAAGGTCCTTGAGGTCATCCAACAAGAATTAATGGCAGTCAGAGAAGAGAATAAGGTTATCAAGTCTGAGATGGAGGCAACTAGACGAGAGACTAAGGAAATGGCAATTCAGATTAAGAGAGAGAGTTCTGGGGATAGGTTCCTTCCTCCCCATCTGGGGCAAACTTATTTAATTCAGGTTCAGTTCCTAGCTCAGTGTCTACCACTCAAGTAGTACATTCCCTGGCCCCCGTTATTCCGTTGGCACCACCTGAGCGCTTCAGTGGGGATCCCCAAAAGGCCCAAATCTTCTTGACGCAATGCTCTTTGCATCTTATGTGTCGACCTACCGTCTTTCCAGATGCGCAGTCCTGCATAGCTTTCATCCTGTCTTACCTCAATGGAGACGTGGCCGTGTGGTCTATGCCCTTGGTCACACAAGACGCTCCAATCATGTATAATTTCGACGAATTCAAAAAAGAATTTCTGCGCATTTTTGATCGTCGAAAGGTTGCGCAGGCTACCGACAATGAATTGTTAGAATTGAGACAAGGGAATCGAGAACTTGTAACTTATCTTGCACAATTCAACAAACTAGTTGTGGGAACTGAATGGCCGGAGTCTAAAAGAGCCCCCTTGTTCTATTGTGGTCTAAAGGATGACTTGAAGGACGCCTTGTCACAAATACCAAATCGTCCCACAGAGGTGTCAGCCTTGATTGACTTAGTCTTAGAAATCGACTATAGACAAACTGAAAGAAGAGGTGAAAGAAGACGGGAGTTTCGACCGAGTGTCCCGCGCTTTGACAGGGCAAAATCTGTTGAGAAAGATCAAGGAACCGAACCTATGCAAATAGGAACCATAAGAGGCCCACTTTCCAAGGAAGAAAAAGATAAGCGGAGATTAAATAATTTGTGCCTTTATTGTGGTACCAGTGGACACTTTGTTAAGGCATGTCCCAAAAAGCCAAAAATAGTCAAGAAGGAAAACTTGCAGCACCACCAGTAGAGGGAGTTGTACTGGTGGTTGCTAACGAAGATACAACTCCAATTCGTCACCAAGTTGCTAACACCTTGCAGTCTTCTGCTCCGCATCTCATCATGACAATGACTCTGAAATTCCGAGAGCGCATCCTTCCTGGAGTAGCTGTGATGCTAGATTCGGGCGCTACAGGGAATTTTTGCGACCTCAAATATGCTTCTAAGGTTGGTCTGAAGGCCTTACAGAAAGAGAAGACTGAGGCGGTCAGGGCTGTAGATGGTACAAATTTATCTTCCGGTCCCATCACTAGCCATACAGAGATCGTGGAACTCATTTCCAATGAGGGTCACAGAGAAGAATTCAGTTTAATCTGATTGATGCTCCGCAATTTGGAATCATATTAGGTCTTCCCTGGCTCACGGAACTCAACCCAACAATAAATTGGAGCGAGAGGACTGTGAGATTAAATTCCAGTTACTGCTTGGAGCATTGCTACTGTGAGAAGACTGAAAGAAAAGAGAAGAATCTAGCAGTCTTGCTGTGTGAAAATAAAATGATGGTGTGTGCTGTGCAAACCGAGAATCTACCTGTCGAATACCAAGAGTTTGCCGAAGTGTTCAGTGAGGCAGAGTCTAAGAAGCTTCCTCCTCATCGATCCTACGATTGTAAAATCGATCTGGAACCAGGGGTCAATCTTCCTTGAAGTAGGATCTACGCACTCACTGAAGCTGAGAACCAACATTTGAAAGAGTATATAGAAAAGTATTTAGAAAACGGGTTCATTCGACCATCCCAGTCCCCGGTCTCCTCTCCACAATTTTTCGTCCCAAAACGGGATGGAGGTCTTAGGATGTTTATTGACTACCAAGCCTTGAACAAGATTACGATCAAGAACCGTTACCCACTACCCTTGATATCTGTCCTTTTGGATCAACTAAAGGATGCCAAAATCTTCACGAAGTTAGACCTGCAGGGGGCTTACCATCTGATCAGAGTGCGGAGTGGCGACGAATGGAAGACAGCATTCAGAACCAAGTACGGATTATACGAGTACCAAGTCATGCCCTATGGCTTGTGTAACGCCCCGGCTGCGTTCCAATACTTAATGATGTCCTGAAGGAGTTCGCAGACCAATGCGCATTCGTCTATATCAACGACATTTTAATTTATTCTTCTTCAGAAGAGGAGCATCAACACCAAGTCAAGAAGGTTTTACGTTGTCTGCAGGAAAATTATCTACACGTCAAATTGGAGAAGTGTGCCTTTGGAGTGAAATCTGTGGATTTCTTGGGATTCGTCATAGCTCCGGAAGGCCTAACTATGGATGTCAAGAAGATTGAGGCGGTGCTTAATTGGCCTCCACCAACTTCAGTGAAGGAAATACAGAGTTTCATTGGGTTTGCAAATTTTTATCGTAGATTCATTCGAGATTTCTCCTTAAAGGTCGCACCCCTCACTAGACTACTACGTAAAGGAGTTCTTTTTCAATGGTCTACAGAGGCAGAAGATGCCTTCCAGTTTCTAAAGAAAAGTTTTACCACCGCGCCATCCTGCTGCACGCGGATCCTACTCAACCATTTTACCTAGAGACCGACATCTTCGGAGCAGGCAATCGGAGGAGTGCTATCGCAGAGGCATAAGGAAACTGGGCAGTTGCACCCGGTCGCGTACCATTCTCGGAAGCTACAACCAGCAGAGATTAATTACACAATTTCTGACAAAGAACTCCTCGCCATTAAAGATGCCTTCCAGGAATGGCGACACTACCTTCTCGGAGCTAGGCATGTGGTCACTGTGTTCACCGATCACCGAAACCTTCAATTCTTAAAATCAGCCAGAACACTCACGCCACGTCAACTGAGGTGGTCCCTGTACTTCGCCGACTACGACTTCGTAATTACATATCGGCCTGGGAAGAATAACGGAAAGGCGGATGCACTGTCACGAACTGACACAGACGGAAAGAAGAATCTCGTTAGTGAGCAAAAGATAATTCCGGAAACAAAAATCATAGGAGCAACTACGGAGAGTGCTCTAGAAGACAAAATAAGAAAGGCAATGACCCCAGAGGAGATGCAGAACTGGGCGCAGGAAGATGAGGCAAGAGAGGTTCGCAACGAGTTGCCGTTCCATGCTAAGACATTGTACCTACCAACTCGAGAGCTTCAGCAACAGGCGTTGACGGACTGTCATGACAGTCCTTTGGCTGGCCATCCTGAAACCCATTGTACCGAAGAGTTGCTCAAGAGACAATTCTGGTGGCCAGGGCTATCCAAGGATGTTCGAGATTACGTGGAAGGCTGTGGGACTTGTGCAATGGGAAAGGCGGATAGGCGGGCCTCTCGGTTTGTTGAGACCTTTACCCACTCCCCCATACCCCTGGCACACAGTCACAATGGATCTAGTGGTGGAATTGCCCTCTAGTCACGGGTTTAGCTCGATTTTGGTGATGGTGGATGCCTTCTCGAAAATGGCGCATTTTGTCGCCTTGAAGGGAAACCCATCAGCCAAACAAATAGCCACTCAGCTGAATCAGAGCCTGATTTAAGATTCACGGAATCCCAAAAGTTTTGATTTCGGACCGTGGGTCTCAATTTCTATCCCATTACTGGAAGGCCTACACCAAGAAGTTAGGAATAGAGACACGATATTCTACTACTTTCCATCCTCAAACCGGTGGCCAGACTGAGAGGACCAATGAGGAGCTGGAGAAGTACCTTAGATTGTTCCTTTTAGATCAAGCAGGTGAATGGCCCGATCTTCTTTGGACTGCTGAGTTCGCACATAATAATGCGAAGAATGCCTCAACTGGATATTCTCCCTTCTACTTGAATTACGGGAGGCATCCTAACTCAGTGATTACCAGTCAAGAGGTCTCGGTGCCCGCAGCACAAAAACTAGTCCAGCACCTTAATGAAGTGCATAAGTCAGCCACCAAGAATTTAGTGCTAGCTAAGGAACGCTATAAGGAGCATGCAGATAAGAAGAGAAGACAGGAATTAGTTCTCCAGGTGGGAGATAGAGTTTGGCTGAACTCTAAGCACCTACGACTCAAGGGAAATAGGAAATTCCAACCACGCTTTGTCGGTCCCTTATCGGTAGAACAGGTTTTGAATTCCGTGACCTATAAATTGAGTCTACCTACACAATTGAAAGTCCATCCAGTGTTTCACATATCCCTGCTAAAAAAGGTATCTCCGAGCTTTAAAGAGTCAAGAAAACCAAAACCACTAGTTGTAGACGGGCAGGATGAGTTTGAGGTCAAAAGAATTTTAGATTCTAAACTCGTTCGAGGCAAAGTTTTCTACCTGGTGGATTGGAAAGCGTACGGTCCCGAAGAGAGATCTTGGGAGGTGCAATCTAATGTCCATGCTCCACAATTGGTTAAGGCCTTTCATTTGCAATACCCACACAAACCCCAGCCCGGAGGCTTGACCTTGTGAGGGGGTACTGTCAGGGCTCGGGCTGCGAGGGCTCATGTAATTCCCAGCATCTTCGTAAAACGCATCCAGGGCTCCGTGCCTGCATTTCGGAGACCACGGGTGTTTGTTACTAAATCCTGAGCGTTTGGACGGGCGCGCCTAAGATGGTGGCGCGCCGGCACAATCGCCGGTCTAGTCTCTCGCATTTGGTCGCGAGCCAGATTGCAGACGCAGCTGTGAAGTGCGGCGGCAGCGTTCTAAGCCGCGCACTTCACCGTTTACTTCACCGTGTCAGGACCTGTGCCCCTTTGCTCGAGTAGTTAGTCAGAGTTAGGTAGTTAGCTTATTGCCAGGCTTTAGGCGTAGGTTAGTTCCGCTACGCTGTTCGTCGGACAGTTAGTTAGGCAGAGTAATCTTGAATATTTTTCAACTATTAAAGTCTCTTCCTTCCCGAGTTATTTCTGAGAGGCATTCCGGAGGCTGGTCTTCTCCTCAGCTTTTCTTGTGGAATGTCTGCAAACCAGTCATTTTCCCTGAACCGAGTACTTCAAGAAACCGCAAGTATTCTCCTGTCGGAGAGAAAGAATGAATAAAGTGTTGCATGTAAACTGCAAAATAAGACGTAATTTCTAGAGAGCTGTCAAAGTAGTTTAGTATACTTACCGCGAACCTTATTTCTGAAATTCTGAGTAATACTGGAAACCTAAGAAAGAAAAGACATTAATTTCAAATAGAAAGCTTGAATCTATAGTTTTCAGAAGAGACGCTTTGCCTGACGCTAGAAGGTTCACCAATGAAAGAGAGAATAGAGACAGTAGCGAGTTACAGAAAGAGAAGCAAGAAGGAGCTGAGAGAGAGAGAGAGAGTGGTGAACCGAAGAAAGCGAGGCAGTCTCTTCTTGTCCCCTACCCCTTTCCCCCGGCAGGGCTCTCATGATCTCCTGTGTATTGGGGTTTGTGGGAAGGCCTGTAGAGGGAATTGGGAATTCTCAACATTCTGCTCCCGCAAATACCGGAATTGAAGTGAGTGTGCAAATGAGTTTCATGACAACTGCAGACAGAACTTGCAGAAGGTCTGTATATTGCAAGAAAAACATGATGACTCCCGAGGCTTTGCGGAGATCTTGGGACCAAGTCTGTGAGCCCTTTGAATGTTAAGAGGAGAAGTAGTAGATAGATCCAAGAGCTTAGGCAAACATTTTTGAAAAAAGACGGTTGGATTGGAACCCTCTGTATTTTCGGGAAGACCATAAAGTCGAAGGTTGTTTCTGCGAATCCGGTTTTCTAAATCCTCTGATTGCCTCTTGAGCAGAGATATCTCAGACTCCAGACTGGAGATGCGAGAACATGAGACCTGAAGAGACTCTGTTTTCTGTCCCACAACAAGCAAACTCGAATCTAACGAAGACCATTTATCGTCCAGATACTGCAAAGTTTTATTGGTTCCCTCAATAAATGGTTTCAAAGCATGAATTTCCTCAAGGATTATATCCATTGAGGATGGTGCTGAGTTCACTGGTGAAGGAGGGTCTTTTTTCGGTCGCTTGGTGGAAATTGCAGGTAGTTTACTTGAAGGATGTGATTTTGGAATGGTGCCTGTCGTGTGATCAGGTTTCTGAGGAGAAATGTCTTCCATTTCGTTGAGAGCAGAGTCGGAGTCTGATTGCTTAGTAGGTTTGGAGGGAGTAGTAAGTTTAAGATTTCTTAGTCTTCCCATAGAAAAGACAAAGGAAATTTAGTAAGCAAAACCTTAATTCTGAATTTCCAGAGACAGTAAGTCAGAGTCAAATTTATTGTGAGGTAATGGAAGTTTCAGTCCAAAAAAGAAATCGCACGGTCCGCCGTCTTAGTGAATTAAATCACAAATAATGAAAAGATAGTGACAAAAAGTGGGTCCCTAAGCTCTTCAAAAATAATGAGGAGAGTCATTCCAGAAGAACAAGAAAAATTGAATAGTGAAGGCACAAAAACATTTTTGCTTTTATTAGAGTGGATGTGCCTGTTGTGTGCAAGCAGATATGAAATCAAAACCTAGAAAAATGACTTCAAAACATCTTGAGTGAGGGTGTTTCCACTGAAGTATATACGGTAAAAAGTTGAAAATGCCCAAGTCTCTGCAGTATTAACCCCTTCGCTGCTAGGCCTTTTCCCCCCTGTGCTAAGCCTTTTTTTGGCTATTTGGGGTAGTTCGCGCTTAGGCCCCTGTAACTTTTTCACCACATAAGGTATCCATGCCAAATTTGCGTCCTTTTTTTCCAACATCATGGGGATTCTAAAGGTACCCAGGGTTTGTGGATTCCCCTGGAGGGGACCCAGAAATTAGCCAAAATACAGCTAAATTTAGTTTTTTGTTTGAAAAATGGGAAAAAAGGGCTCCAGATGAAAGCGTCTGGTTTTTTCCCCAGCAAATGGTATCAAAAATGGGGTTGTGGTGCTGAAATCACCATCTTCCCAGCTTTCAGGAACAAGCAGACTTTTCTCAGAAAACCAAAATTTTTTACACAGTTTTGGCATTTTTCTGGGACATAGCCTATTTTTGCTATTTTTTGTGCTTTCAACCTCCTTCTAGTTAATGGTTGAAATGGGTATGAAAGCAATAATGGATCCTGGAAAGCTATACATTTTAGAAAAGTAGACAAAATTCTGAATTCAGCAAGGGGTCATTTGTGTAGATCCTTCAAGGTTTCTTCATAGAAACTAACAGTTAAATATAGGAAAAATTGAAAGTTAGTTGAAACAAACAGCCATTTGTGTCAACGTTTTCACCTGTAACTTCTTCTAATTATGACAGCTGTTCGAAAGCAATATGCCGTTACATTCGCTAGACTTTTCTGGTTGTGGGGATATATAGGACTTGTAGGTTCACCAAGAACCCGACGAACCCAGAGCCAATAACTGAGCAGCATCTTGCAATGGTTTTTTATTATGTACCGGGTATACAGCAATTATTTTGGGAAAATGTATACATGTAAAAATCGGTATGAAAGACACCTATGTATTTCTGAAATGGGAACAAAATGTAGAGTTTAGAAACAGTAGATATTTGCACATTTCCGAAATTGGGAGTACCCATACTAGCATGAGAATTATAGGTCATTTTTCAAAATGACTTCTTTTTTACACATTGTCTTTCATTTGGAAGGCAGAAATGCATCGAAAGTCAATAGGTAATAACAGTTGCTCTACAATTCTGTGTTACCCTAAGTCTCCCGATAAAAATGGTACCTGACTTGTGTGGGTAGGCCTTGTGCCCACGACAGGAAACGGCTCAAAACGCAAGGTGGACACACCACATTTTCACAGTGAAAAATGACCCTTTTTTTGCAAAGTGCCTAGCTGTAGTTTTTTAACCCTAGCTCTGCCGGCACCTAGGGAAACCTAGCAAACCTATACATTTTTTAATACTAGATACCCAGGGGAATCCAGGGTGGGGTGACTTGACTGGCTCTCACCAGCTTCTGTTACCCAGAATCCCTTGCAAACCTAAAAAATTGTCCAAAAAAACACATTTTCCTCACATTTCTGTGGTGGAAAGTTCTGGAATCTGCGTGGATCCACAAAATTACCCCCACCCCGCGTTCCCCAAAGTCTTCCGAGAAAAATGGTACCTCACTTGTGTGGGTAGGCCTAGTGCCCGCGACAGGAAACGGCCCAAAATTCAACGTGGACACACCACATTTTCACAGTGAAAAATGACCCTTTTTTTGCAAAGTGCCTAGCTGTAGTTTTTGAACCCTAGCTCTGCCGGCACCTAGGTAAACCTAGCATACCTATACATTTCTGAAAACTAGACACCCGGGGGATGCTAGGGAGGTATGGCTTGCATGGATCCCCTAACGTTTTCTTAACCAGAATCCCCTGCAAACCTCAAATTTAGCTGAAAAATCACTTTTTCTACACATTTTTGTGTGGGAAAGTTGTGGCATCACCCGGCTGACACAAATTTCCTACCACCCAGCGTTCCCCAGGTCTCCCGATAAAAATGGTGCCTCACTCGTGTGGGAGGCCCAAGTACCCGCGACAGGCAAGGGCCCAAAACGTATTGAGGCGACATCAAAATTGCCTATCACAAAATGTTTTGGGCCCTTGCCTGTCGCGGGTACTTGGGCCTCCCACACGCAGTGAGGCACCATTTTTATCGGGAGATCTGGGGGAACGCTAGGTGGTAGGAAATTTGTGTCAGCCCGGTGATGCCACAACTTTCCCACACAAAATGTGTGGAAAAAGTGATTTTTTTCAGCTAAATTTGAGGTTTGCAGGGGATTCTGGGTAAGAAAACGTTGGAGATCCACGCAAGCCATACCTCCTGGAATCCCCGGGTGTCTAGTTTTCAGAAATGTGTGGGTTTGGTAGGTTTCCCTAGCTGGCCGCCGAGCACGAGGCCAAAACCCAGGTGACCCCCTTGCAAAACCAGGTCGTTTTGTGATAGGCAATTGTGATGTCGCCTCAATACGTTTTGGGCCTTTGCCTGTCGCGGGTACTTGGGCCTCCCACACGAGTGAGGCACCATTTTTATCGGGAGACCTGGGGGAACGCTGGGTGGTAGGAAATTTGTGTCAGCCCGGTGATGCCACAACTTTCCCACACAAAAATGTGTGGGAAAAAGTGATTTTTTTCAGCTAAATTTGAGGTTTGCAGGGGGTTCTGGGTAAGAAAACGTTGGGGGATCCACGCAAGCCTTACCTCCCTGGAATCCCCCGGGTGTCTAGTTTTCAGAAATGTATGGGTTTGATAGGTTTCCCTTGATGGCCTCCGAGCCCGGGGCCAAAAACTCATGGGACCCCCCTTGAAAACCAGGTTGGTTTGTGAAAGGTAATTTTGATGTCGCCTCACTAGGTTTTGGGACCCTGCCTGTCGCGGGTCCTTGACTCACCCACGAGAGTGAGGTACCATTTCTATTGGGATACTTGGAGAAAGGCGGGGGGGTAGGAAATTTGTTGTTTCTTTCTGCACCGTAAACATTTTGGCACAAAAATGCAAGGAAAATGTAACTGACACATTTAGAAGTTTGCAGTACATTGTGGGTAAGATAACTTGTTGGGATCCACAAGAGACATCACCATGTACTCCCATGGGTGTTTAGTTTATGACAATATCTACAGTAGGTAGGTTATTCTTAGATGGAATGTACACCTTGGCAGAGAGACAAAAAAGACAAAGATTACTGCACAGCCATCTATTCCTCAAGCACACACACATACTGGTTGGATTTGGCACGAGGGCGAGTGATGGTTCAGTATATAAAATTTTATTAACAAGAGGGTTAGAACTGGGGGTCTCTAGTTGGCAATGGTTTGCACCTTTGTCCAAATAGGGACCCTTGCTTCTAGTCAGGATAAGGGGGATACACTCCTAAAATAACCCCTGCTCACCCCCTGGTAGCTTGGCACGAGCAGACAGGCTTATCTCAGAGGCAGTGTGTAAAGCATTTGGGAACACATACAGTAATACAGTGAAAACACTACAGATGGACACCACACAGGTTGTTATGTAAAAATAAGTAATCTTTATATAGACTTATCACAAGACCCAATAGCAAAAATCCACAATACTGTACTCAAAAATAGACTTTAAAAGGTTATAAAATAGTTCAGTTCTCTCAAGTTGTAAATGCGACACTTTACTCTCAATGTACCTTGAATGCGTAACGCAAAGAAAACAAAAGGGTCGCAGGGAAAGTGATGCGTCGGTTCCTTACACTCAGGGGAGTGGATGCGTCGGTTCCTTACTGCTGCGCAGGGGAGTTGATGCTCGCTTCCTTACTGTGTGGGGAGGTGATGCGTCGGTTTCTTACTGCTTTCCGGTGCGATGCGACAAGATGGCACCTCGATGCGATACTCTTCTCCGGTACGATGCGACAAAATGGCGTCTTGGTTGCGATGTGACAACGTTGGTGTGATGCGTGCACGCCCAACGGCCGTGCGGCGACTCGATGATCTTTGGAGCCGCGACAGGCCCTGCGACGCGCTTCTCCGGTGATGCGACGATGACCTCTGTGGCAGCGTCCCGCTTCTCCGGTGATGCGCCGCGCTCGGCGATGCGAGGATGACAGCGGCGTCTCGCTTCCTTGGCGATGCGATGACCGCGGCTGCGGCGGCGACACGCTTCTCGTTGTTGCGTCGCGCTTCCAGCTCCCAGCGACACGCAGTCTCTCAGAAGGCCCAGCACGACAGCAGGCACTTCAATTCCCAGCAAGGGAATGCAGGGGGGGAGCTGGTTGGTGAAGTCTTGTATCCCTGAGACTTCAGGCAGGAGGCAAGCTCTAGTTCAAGCCCTTGGAGATTCTCTTATTCAAGATGACAAAGCACAGCAAAGTCTTTTCTCCTGTCCTTGGTAGAAAGCAACAACTGCAGGCCAACCCCAATCAGCAAAACAGCACAGGGGCAGTACTTCTCCTTCAGCTTCTCCGGTTCTTCTCCTTGGCAACAGGTTTCTTGATTTCCCAGAAGTGATCTAATTTCCTAGGGGTCTGGGTCCCCTTTTTATACACAGTTTCTCTTTGTTCTCTGAAGGCAGAGAAGCCTCTGCCTAGTCCAAAACCAGTTCTGGTCAGTCCTGGAGCACTTTGTTTTTATGACTCCTTCTTTCCTTTGTGAGTGAGGGGCAGAGCCTCAGACGCCCGGCAGGAGGTGGAGCCAGCATTGTGGAAGGCAGGCACAGCCCTATTCAGACCCAGGTGCAACTCCTCCCTCCACTCTGGATGCAGATCTTTCTATTCAGCCCTGTGCTGACTCACCCTGTCTCCTGTAGCCACCCCCAGCCCCTGTCACTCAATCTCCAGACAAGGAATACACAACCTAGCAGAGGCAGGCTTGGAAGTTTAGGCAAGAAAATACCCACTTTCTAAAAGTGGTATTTTCAAACACAGAATGTTAAAACCAACTTCACTAAAAGATGTATTTTATCATTCTGAGATCAGGCATACTAAATTCGTTTTTCTACCATGTTCCCTGGGTCAGTTAGGATTATAAGGTGTAATAATCAAACTGCCCATTCTGGCCTATGGAGAACAGGTAGCCTTGCAATAGTGAAAAACGAAAATGGCTGTAATTCACTATTAGGACATGCCACACACACCAGGGCATGTCCTACCTTATACTTACAATGCACCCTGCCCTTGGGCCTACCTTAGGGGTGTCTGATATGAAGATAAGGGAAGGTTTAGGGACTGGCAAGTGGGTGCACTTGCCAAGTCGACATGGCAGTCACAGACCGCACACAGGCTCTGCAATGGCAGGTCTGAGACACATTTTACAAGCTGCTTCTGTGGGTGGCACAACCAGTGCTGAAAGCCCACCAGCAGCATTGGATTTACAAGCCCTGGGCACACTCAGTGCACTGTACTAGGGACTGACAAGTAAACCAATCATCCAATCATGGAGTCACTAATCCATACATCAATTTACAGTAGGGAGCACTTGCACTGTGGCACTGAACAGCAGTGGCACAGTGCCCAAAAGCATCTAAAACCAGCAAAACATAAGAGGCAACAGCAAAAAAATGGAAGGGAGACCCACGCCAATGGTGCCAAGTCTAACAAAGAGATTTCAGAAAAATGAAATGCACTGTCAATAATTGAAAGGACAAAAAACTGAACCAGTGACTCGCAGCTCGTGAGCTGTAAAGCCACGTCAAGGCCCCAACCGCTTTACAGGCCATTCACACACCTTTCATATGTGATACACACAAGACCATTCACACCACCAGGCACGAAACCAACACATTACAACATTCACAAAAAGGGACAAGGTGCACCCTGCTTGAGAAAGACAGAAAAGACAAATATTTCTGCACAACCAGCTATTCCTCAAGCACACAGACATACTGGTTGGATTTGGCACGAGGGTGAGTGATGGTTCAGTATACACAGTTGTATTAACCAGAGATTTCACAAAAATGAAATGCACTGTTAATAATTGGAACGACAAGGCACCAACCTCTTTACAGGCCATTCATACACCTTTCATACGTGTGACACATACAAAACCATACACGCCGCCAGCCGCGGGCCCAGCACATTACAACACTCACACCAGCAGACGGCGCCATTCAAGGGCCCATCAGTTTCACACGCCCACATTCCTGACACAGCAACCACACCAGCTCACGGATTGCGTGGAGTGGCGTTTGGCTAGCAGTGTGTGTAGTGACCAGCAGCAAGTCACTACTCACACACCGCCAGCCAAGCGCTAGTCCACGCACACCGCCAGCCGAGCGCCAGTCCACGCACACCGCCAGCTAAGCGCCAGTCCAGGCACACCGCCAGCCAAGCGCCAGTCCAGGCACACCGCCAGCCAAGCGCCAGTCCACGCACACCACCAGCCAAGCGCCAGTCTAAACACACCGCCAGCCAAGCGCCAGTCCACGCACACCACCAGCCAAGTGCCAGCCTACACACACCGCCATCACAGTTAGGATTTTTCTATACAAAAACGAAAACACAAACAAATTGCAAATAGATACAAATCTACTAACACAAAATCTGAAACTAAATACATTGCACAAATGCCAACCTTGAAACTGAACAAAAAATATAAAACAATAGAGACCAGGCAGTTCACTTTACCACTCATGGATGCTCCCAAAATTTATTTTGCGTGTGGTACATTCTAAAACAAGCAGGCACACACAGCCCAGGGTTAGAAGGACACTCGGGGCAGTACATACGAGTCTCCTTCCGCGTACCTCTTCGCCAACAGACTCTACATCTCCTACTAGGAAAGTCTTTTGAGGGTGTGGGAGGAATGTGATCAGGAAAGTGGCGATCTTTCAATCTAGCCACATCCTCCACCACTCCAACTTTAGGAACACTTGCTTGTTCCACTAAAACAAGGCTGCCTATTACAGACTCCTGAAACTTAGCAAAAGTCATCTTTGACTCAGGACAAGAATCCTTGAATACAACAAAACCATTAAAGGTTGCCAAGTGGAAAAGATGGATAGCCAACTTCTTACACCAAATGTAAGCCTTACGAAGAGCAGCGTAAGGTTCCAACCTCTGATCTACTCTGTCAACACCACCCATGTGCCTATTATAGTCTAAAATGCACACAGGTTTGCGCGCTTCATCAACCTGACCCCAAACAGTCACAGGTAAAGTGCTTTCATCATGGATGGTAGTCAGCATGTAGACATCTCTCCTGTCTGAAAACTTCACAGCTAGAAGTTCCTCGCAACGCAATGCACTGCACTGTCCCCGCACAAGCTTTTGACAAACGAGTTCTTTTGGGAAACCTTTACGTTTAGAGCGGATTGTGCCACAAGCAACAGTGTCCACTTTGGCCAATTCCCTGAACAACCGCACACCAGTATAGAAGTTATCTACATATAAATGGTGACCTTTGTTAAAAAGTCCTCTACCAAGTTCCCACACAATTTTCTCAGTCACTCCAAAAGTGGACGGACAACCAGGGGGGTTAATCCTGGATTCCTTACCGGTGTACACCCTGAAATTAGAGACATATCCAGTCCTACTGTCACACAGCATATACAGCTTAATTCCATAGCGTGCCCTCTTATTAGGAATGTACTGCCTAAAAACCAAGCGGCCCTTGAACAAGACCAAAGACTCATCCACTGCGATTTCTTTCCCTGGAGCATAGATCTCAGAAAATCGATCTACAAAGTGATCAATGACAGGCCGAATCTTAAAAAGACGGTCGCACTCAGGGTGATCTCGTGGCAACGCTAAACCATTATCGACAAAATGCAGCATCCGAAGCAGAAGCAAATACCTATCACGATTCATCACTGCCGGAAATATAGCCGTTGCCATCAAGGGACTAGTAGACCAATATGAAGACATTGATGGCTTCCTTATCAAGCCCATCAAAAAAGTTAAACCCAAGAACTTCTTCATCTCTTCCAGATTTGTGGGAGTCCACCGGGTAGCTCTAGAGTGGGGCCTAAGGCTGGCACTGTTGTCCCTCAAAAACTGTTCGGCATACAAATTAGTCTGCTCAACAATCTCTGCCAAAAATACATCGTCCATAAACAACTGAAAAAAATGTATCTGCAAAAATGTTTCTGTATTCACTCTACACCCTGGAACACCAGTAAAGTCTGGCAATGCCGGCTGCACCATGCTTGGGGCAACCCAGAGGTCATCACTTCCAACTGGAAGCCTTGCAGCCCAGATGCCTCTTGCTGCACTATCGGCACATCAATGTCCTCCTCTAAAACAGGCACTTCATCCGCACTAAGAGTCGCTTCATCCGCACTGAGAGTAGCTTCATCATCCGATGATTCCATGTGGAGAGAAAACTCACTGCCTGAATCTTCCCCTCCCTCCTCTGCCTCAGTTGCAGAGTCAGTCTCTGAACCATGGTCAGAGGAAGACTCAAAAAGCATACCTGCTGAGCAGTAATCCTGCGGCTAGCCATTATCCTTACTAAGAAAGGAGACTGCACAAACAAGTCAACAACCAACACTGTGCAAAATAAGTAAGTAAACAAAATGTGTACCTTTCTCACAAAAATCTATATACTCAAAAACTCTACGATTCACTTGGAAGAGACGGCTACACTCACCAGCACCTACTCTGCAGAGAGACAGCAAAAACCAACGATATCCCACTAGAAAGAAAAAAACAAAACCAATTACTCACAAGACAACAAAATACACATCGAGCACAAATGCAAAAAGTTTTTGACACTCAAAAAACAGAAGCCAAACATACTGCTATTATTACACCATTTGCAAAAACACATTCATGCAGAGAAAGGAAACTCATTTACATTGTACAAAAAAAGTCTCTTACCAAACACATGCAACTACACAAACAGCAGAACCACCAGTAACGAAACCGCAACCTGGAACAGTCTAAAGAGCAAAAGCCTTGAACTAGAACAAAAAGGGAGAAATAAAGCATTACAATTGCAATTCACAAGAAATAAAACAATTAACATTATAACACGCTATGTCACTACCCAAATAGTCAATCTGCCAGATGGGCCTTCAAATAGGGCTGAGAAAATGGGGGGTGATCTTGCCCAAGGGATCGGGTGACATTGTCTGCCAGGCCGATCTGTCCCCCAGGTGGGGCAGAAAACAGCAGACAGAAATGTGCCCCCCTTGCAAAATAAATAAATCCCTGGTGCCTAGTAGGGTTTTCTCCCCCCTCCCGCCTAGGACAGAAAGGCCCAAAAAAAGGGGGCAGATCTGTCCCCAGGAGGGGCAGAAAAAACATTAAGTAAATTTTACCCCCTTGGAAGCAACCATGTCGCTTCCATTACACACAAAACAAAATCCCTGGTGCCTAGTGGGGTTTTTTGCCCCCCCCCCCGGGGGCAGAAAGGCCAAAACAATGGGCTGTTCTGCCCCCAGGGGGAGCACAATACACACATAAAAAAATATGCCCCCTGGAAGCGACCCTTACCCAAGGGGTCGCTTCCATTTTAATTTTAAAATTAGTCCCTGGTGTCTAGTGGGGTTTTGGCCAAAAAACGTGCCGATCTGCCCCCAGGGGGGAGGGGGCAGAATACATATATAAAAAAAAAAAAGCACCCCCGGAAGCGACCGTTGCCCAAGGGGTCGCTTCCATTTAAATGTTAAGATACTCCCTGGCGTCTAGTGGGTTATTCTGCCCCCCCCCCCCCCCGGGGCAGAAAGGCCAAATAAACCTGCCGATCTGCCCCCAGGGGGGGCAGAATACACATTAAAAAAAAATATGACCCCTGTAAGCGACCCTTGCCCAAGGGGTCGCTTCCATTTTATATTTTAAATATCCCTGGCTCTAGTGGGCTTAAATATCCCTGGCTCTAGTGGGCTTTTCTGCCCCCCCTGGGGCCAGAAACACCCAAAAAATCAGGCGATCTGTCCCCAGGGGGGGCAGAAAAGTCTTAAAAATAATGTGCCCCCTAAGGAAGCGACCCTTGCCCAAGGGGTCGCTTCCTTTAAATGAGAAACACATCCCTGGTGTCTAGTGGGGGCATTCCTGCTGCACGATCGTGACGCTGTGCGCAATCGTGCAGCAGGAATGCCCTGCATTGAGACATCAGGGGAGAGGAAACACTCTTTCCTCTCCCCCGATGCCTCAATGTTCAACAAATCCCCCCCCGCCACACCGGAGCAGCAAACACTCACCCTTGCTGCTGGACGCCTGGAAGCAAATGGCTTCCAGCGCGTCCGGGGCTTCCTGATGACGTCGGCGCGCGCTGACGTCATGGGATTGCCCGGGGGGGGGTCGGGGGTGGCAGCGGAAACTCTTCCGCTGCCATCCCCCTCTGTGTGGGCTAGATCGGCTGCCCATGGGGGGAGCGCCAGCACTTCCCCCATGGGTGGGTGCTATGACGGAGCGGTTCCGTCATGAGCACACGCCGACCGTGGCTCATGACGGAACCGCTCCGTCATGAGCATCGAAAGGGTTAATATAGCATCAGTATAAGAAACACCCAAAAGTCAAACAATCAGGGAGAACTTTGGAGTAAAAGTCAGTTAGTATTCATTAACATTCAGATGACATGAGGTGAGAAGGAATCACAAAATGGCGGCCACCAGTAAGCAAGTCACCAAGTCTCCCGGAGTAGCAGAAAAAACCTCAAGGGAGTCAACACAAAGAAGAATTCAGCTGCCCATACGAAGCCATCAGCCACCAGATGTCAGTAGAGGGCGAGAACCAAGCATTCTGAGAGAAAGTTCCCAGCGCGGTGCAAGGGATTCAGCGCACAAAATGGCGGCCGCTATAATGGAAGGAACAGCACATACCGCCAAAATTGCCTAAAACGGGAGAAAAACAACAATGGTCAAGTCCGGATGCTTCCTGCAACAGAACCGAGTCAGACGCTCACATCTGTGACTCGGAAGAAGGGTGTTCCCCGCTTAAAACGGAGCCATGCTGGGACCCTCGGCGCGGAGCTCCGCACTCACGCCGCCATCCTGCTTGGCATCCAAGCCACGCCCCCCTTGTTGACTATCTTGAACCCACTTCCAGAGCCGTTTTCTCAACCGATCGTCCTCCAAGTCAAAGTTGTCGGCAGGTAAGTCCAAAATGAAAAAGATGTCGTTGAAGCATCGTTCGACTTAGTCTCATCCTTCCAAACCCCCAACTTGGCTATCCTCGTACCTCTAAGCCCCACTCCTGCACACCTCCCACGACAGCTCCGCGCCACCTGGAGTTACACAGAGATGGCCTGTATCTTTGGAGAGTTTTCTCCCTCTGGAGCGCCTTCGGGCCCCAAGAAGCTGAGAGGTGCCGCATCCAGATTACCATTGGCATGCCCTCTCCTGGCGCCAGTTGGACCCTCTGCATCCGCCGCCGGATCTGGACAAACTCTGGTCCTGATCTCCATTTCGGGCCGCTTCCCTCACTGGGTCTTGGTCCCTCACCACTGTAGCTGTCATCTATGATGCCACGCAACAAGGGTGAACCTACCGTCCTTTTTGACTCTGAGTTGGCTCAACATCGAGGCAGGTGCAGCTTTGAACTAGACTGACTTTGGGCTCAGACACAGTACCTCTGTCATTTTGGAGGGTCTGGGAAGGACGCTGAGTGCGGGGCTTTTGAACCCTACTGACTACATTGCTCAAGCCTTCCCAGAGGAGAAATGGTATGAGGAGTTGGATGATGCTAGCAAGTTAGACAGGTTACCAGACTCCGGGTTAGTCTCCTCACCTGGGCCAGCCACTGAAGAGTTTGGGACCTTCGCAATGGTGATAAGGAGGGCTGCTGAGATCCTTGGTCTGCAGGTCCTATTAGTGGAGGTTAGGACTAATGTCTTTATAGAGTTACTTCTGCCGAGGCACTCTGGTGTAGAGCCCCTTCTTCCTTTTAACGGAGCCCTCATGGATGTCCTCCTAGGGGCTTGCTCCAAGCCCTGTTCTGGGGTCCCATTCAACCATCAGGTTGCACGTCAGCACCTTCCTGCGCCAGGGTATCCTACATTCCACACCGGTACCCCACCCCGAATGTTTGGTTGTGCAAGCTTCAACAGCCAGAATGAACACTAATGCCTTCTGGATAGGTAATCCAAATGGTTGGAGACCTTTGGGAAGAAGATCTTGTGTTCCTTCTATCAGCCTGGCGGTCGGTCAAGACCGCTTGCCTTTTGGGCAGATATTCCCAAGCTCTGTGGGGATCGGTGGCACAGGTGCTGGCAATGGTCCCTGAGGAGGGTTGAGCGATCCTGACGCAAGCCATGCTTGACAGGTGGGACGCTGCGAAACTGGAGGAATGTGGAGTAACAGATGTATAATTACATATGTACAGCTTGGAATGTAATGTATAATCGCTAGAAAAACGAGCCAACACTGAACTAGTTCAGGTGCCGTCTAATGTACCCATCCAGCAGTAAAGTGAGGAAATAGATTAAAATAATACATTTTGCCTCTAGAAAATTGGAATAAAGCAAAGCAATAGCAGTGTAAGTGACATAAACAGTTTGAATTGAACCAGCGGTTGGAAAGTCAAGTGGGTCAGTCCATCAAAACAGTAGAAACAATGTCATCATTATCATCAAAAAATCTTTATTTCGATCATTTTGATCTTAAAAGCACATACACAAATACAATACATTTCATGAATTGAATTTTAAAAGATAAGGAAAATCAATACTCTACATAAAAGGGCAGAATTGCTTACAAAAGTGCTTTGTGCATTACATTGAAATCCCAAAAAACACTCTGTAGCCTTGCATGTCCACTTCCCAGAACGTGGGATTGGCCGATGAATACAAATTTCATTAAAGTGCATGTGCAATACATGTGCAGTACAATGGCCATGAATACAAGTTTCATTAAAGTGCATGTGCAATGCATGTGCAGAACAATGGCCATAACCAAAAGCGAATAGCACAAGGAAGTTCGAATAGGCGCAGACACGAGCCCCCTGTCCCATTATAATTGCCTAAAAAATGCTAGTGCCTTACAACAACCCTTCATGTGTGCAAACTGCATGGACATGGGCCCTTTTCCAAAAGCCAGGGTTCAAGTTGCTAACGTCAGAGTTGTCAATTCCTGATCACACCTAAGAAACTTTACACAAATGCAAAATGTACAAAAAACCAAGTATACCACATATTATGATTAAAAAATGCTTATTAAGAATCATAAAATACTTTTGTATAGGTTAAAACTACATCTGTTTCAATTGATAAAATATAGTGGAAAGATCAAATAAATCCTATGGGCTAATCTTCAGGAGCGCTCTACGTACGCACCACATGGCGAATAGGAAACGTGAAATTGAGAACACATGTGAGTGTCATATTTCAATATCCCAAGAGCCTCAGTACAGTGCCTAGTTCCCAAATTTCTACGTAGCTGAATCAGCCATCGGTGTCTCGCCTTATTGCAACCTTGACAGAAGAATATTACGTGTTGTTTAGTCTCTGCTGCACATCTACAGGCCGGACATCCCAAATTGGGTGGACCCGCCCATTTGTCTGTAAAAGCACGCAACAGGAGTACCCCATGCCTGAACTGCAGGTATAACTACTTAGCAAGGGCCGGCTAGATATCATCCAGGACAGGCTCTAGTCTGTACTGATCTTTTACTTCTAAAAACACTGTGGTCAGTGGGCCAGACATAGTTTCCCTGAAGCCGGATGATTTTATGTTCCCTGTAGCTCCCTATCAAATCCTTCCTAGATGTTGTTGTACAAGTTTCTTCTGCATTATGCCACAAGTTGCCCCTCCCCATGGCCGAAAAGGTGTTCTTAATGTAAGCCAACCAAGGTAGTTTGCTCGCACCCTGTAAACTCAACACTTCGCTCAACTCTTCCCTGTATACCGCCAGTTCTGGGATGCCCCACAGACGTCGCCAGAATAAAAGGGGTTTAAGGGCGGCTTCATCTGCAATTGATCTAATCACAAGGTCCAGGCGAAGCGGAGTAAGCGGGGAGCTTGGAGGCAGACCAAATAACTTCCTGGCAAAGGAGTTCTCAATTTTTGTTATAGGGCCAGAAGGACGATGACCCCAAATTTCAGCCCCATAGAGGGCTGCACCCCTGGCTTGTGCTTTATATACTTCCACCGTCGGGCTAACAGATTTCTGGATGCAATGCCTATATACCTTTGTCAGGACCCCAGATGTCTGGGCCAGCTTTGAGCTAGCTTTCTTGATTTGGGCACGCCAGTCCATTTTTTCCGTGAGCGTAATTCCAAGGTATTCAAAGATGGACACCCTCTCGAGAGGTCTGCCTTCTAGACGAGGATTTGACTGTGTGCTATGACCTGCATCAAACACCATGTATTTAGTTTTCTGTAGATTAATCTGCAGCCCCCTGTTCTTAACAAAAAGCATAAAGGTTATCTAATACCCTCTGAATGCCCATGGGTGACTTTGAGAGCAAGAGGGTGTCATCTGCGAACATCATAGGAGGTACTTTGCGGCTCGCCAACTTAGGGGCATCAATGTCCTTACCTGCAGTCAAAGCCTCCACTAGGCCATTGGTAAAAAGGCAGAAAAGGGTCGGGCCAGGACATAGCCTTGGCGTACACCTCTGTCTACAGGTATGGGGGCAGTAAGTTCCCCATGTGTGCCAAACCTAATTTGGGCAAAATTGCCTTCAAGCAGTCGTTTGAATAAGTGGCAAAGTTAGGCTGGAACCCCCATATCCAATAAGATAGCCCACAGTTTGTCCCTCGGCACCAAATCAAAAGCGTACTTTAGGTCCACAAATATTAGATAGCGACTGCCACCCTCTATGCACACTGTTTTCCAGTGTAAAAGTTGTAACCTAAAGATTTGGTCTATTGTGGACATCTTTGCTCTGAATCCGGCTTGGAAAGGGCTAAGGATATTGTGCTCCTCCATCCAGCTCTGGAGTCAGCCAAGGAGCACGCGGGTAAATATTTTTTTGCTGACGTCAATAAGGCTTATAGGTCTACAATTGGTGGAAAGGAGTGGAGATCCCTTTTTATAAATTGGTAAGATTTCCACCCCTGCCCAAGTATCGGGGATCGGCATTCCTTCTAAAATGGCATTAAATAATGTCCACAGGTAGGGGGCCCAGATAGTAGGTTCGCTACGAAAGAGTTCCCTGGGGATCTTATCTAGCCCTGGAGCTTTGGAAGGTGCTACTTTGCTCAGGGCGTCAGTTATCTCCTTAAGGGTAATTTCGGGTGCCTCGGAGCAGATTATCTGGCAAGGGAGGAGCTCATTACCAGTTATATTATCTTCTTCCTCTACCCTTAAATATAGAGACCCAAAGTGAGCCTTCCACACGTCCGCCCCTATATTAGGCTCGATTACCTGTTTGCCTTCAGAGCAACCCTAATTTACCACATTCCAAAAGGTCCTCATGTCATGGGTGCTTAGGGCGCTTCTCAGGGTATCCCACTTTTCGCATTCCCAACTTTTTTTTGCCTTATCAACAATACTTTTATAGACCGCCCTTTTTTCTCTGATTAGCAGCCTATTCTTGCCCTTAATGGCAAAGATGAGGGCTGACTTGGCCATACGGCAGCTGTCGCTATACCAGGGATGTGGTGGACTTATGTTTTCCCTTATCCTTTTATTGGAGTAGAAAATGTTGGCCATAGTGGATGTTAAAGCTTGATGGTTCTCAGCAGTTTCAGAGATAGAGATGCCATTGGTCAAAATGGATTGATTCGCGGCCATGAGGAACGGAATGATGGTTTGATATAAAGAGGACAACTTCTCCTGAGTTTGGCAGATAGCCCCCCATTGAACTCGCTTCCTGCAATTGGTGAGTGTTAGTCTGGTGTCAGGTGGTGGTTTGGATTCAGATGCGCTCTCAGCACATGGCGAGACCACCTCTAATATAAGAGCATTATGTTCACTATCATGGCGGGGCACAATGTTAAAATCTATCACCTTATGCCAGGATTTTGTGTCTACCAAGATATAATCTAGGATAGAGGCATGTCCTATTATATTAAAGGTGTAATTCCCCGGTGTGTCAGATTTTGTGCGACCGTTACATGCCCTTAGTGAATGATTCAATGTAAGAGTATTCACCTGGAGCACCAATGGAGTCCAGGCCCTGGTTGGTGGAATATTGGGCTCTGGAATAGCCCAGTGTGAATCCTCATTGCTGAGGTTATCTCCGTTCAAGCCATTCAAGGGCTCGTATTGGCAATTAAAATCACCACCAAGAATCACCGAGAAGGAGTCAGGAATGGTGGATAAGAAGGTGGTCAATTGATCAAGAGGCGTTGACTCCTGGTTATAGCCATCCAGTCGAGAATAAACATTTATCAGGGCAATTCTGGCCTTTGAGGGAAAGATCAGGAAAATACAAAGAATATCACTTGACAGTGTCTCTATCTGTTTAGCTTCACAACCCAAATGCACACCAACCCAAATACAGAGCCCCCCTGAGGGTCTTCCCTTGCCCCCGAAAGAGGCAACTATACTGAATGTCGCATAACCTAATCTGTGCGAGTCCATCCTAGCCCATGTTTCCTGGAACATGCAAACCTCATGTTGATCTATAAACGCCCCCCACTCTGTGTTGTCCAGTTTGAAAGTAAGACCAGCAAGGGTCCACGATAAAACCAGCACCCTGGATGGGCCCGAACAGTTATCTGGGTTTGGGAACTGGCCAGCAGTCGGTAATGGACCATAATTTTGTTGGAGAGGGCTGGTTCTCTTTACACCCATTGACCTTGAACCAATACTAGCAGCACATTTGTCAGAGTTGATGGATCGGAATTTTGGGGCCATACACGTTGGAATGATGAGAGCCTGTATGGACTCATGGGGTGGATCAGGCAAGGCTTGGCCTGTTATAGTCTTTAGCCAGTAGTCCCTTTCCACTCCTCCTGCTTCAACTACCCCCATTAACCTTGAACCAGTACTAGCAGCACATTTGTCAAAATTGGGGGATGGGGATTTTGACCTTGAACCAATACTAGCAGCACATTTGTCAAAGTTGAGAGATGGGGATTTTGGGGCCACCCACATTGGAATGATGAGAGCCTGCATGGACTCATGGGGTGGATCAGGCAAGGGTTGGGCTGTTATAAACTTGAGTCAGTAGTCCCTTTCCACTCCTCCTGCTTCATCAACACACACCTTCCCCCGATCCACATCACACCTAAGGGACACACTCTGTTGTAGGAGCTCCCCCGTTGGATAAAGCTCCACAGGGGTTCCTTCTGGCGATGGAGTTTCTTGTACGGGGGCCGTGCAGGATCGAGTCAATCTACTGAATCTAAGGTCGCAAATCTATTTGATAGTGGTAGATTAAAGAGTAACGGACTGGGTTGGTTCTGGCCCAAAATAGTAGATTGATTGTTCTGGATCCACAACCCCGCCTTGTGACCATTCTGCTTTCTGATTCGTGGGTCTAACCCCATGGGGTAGAAATGGCCCAACGGAAAAGACCTAGTACCCCCAGTCTGCCTGTGATGGTTCCAGTCTAGGAGAGCTTGTACGATCAGTGGATTTTTGAAGTTAATCACAATGCAGTCTCCTTGCACACCTTTTGGCCTCCGACCCACCCAATGAACCCTCCGTGTCAAAAGGATTTCGCCCGCATCTTTATGTGAAAATTGCCGCTGCTTGGCTAGCCAAAACATACATTTATTCTTCAGTTCAAAATGTGATTCACTTTGCCCCCTATTGAGCTTTGGTACTCCTGTTAAAATAATAACATATGGGGTTGAGGCAGGTGGGAGATTGATACACGGCAAGGCTGACCTCCCATCGCTGGGTTCTACTCAAGGAACAAGCCCCTCTTCCACCCTATGACTGTTCCCCTGTCGAGGCATGTTGTCATATGCTGTTGGCATTGCTGGGTTGACCCTGCTTTTATGGCCAGCCTCTGCCGCAAAACTAGGCCCCTGACAATGTGTATTATCATGTGCTGTCAACATTGTTGGTTTTGGCCTGCTTTGATCTGCGTCCTCCTGATTAATCTGGTTTGGTAATGTAATGGGAGCCATATTATTTTTGAGTTGAGGGACCAACCTGGAATTGGGGGGAGCAGCTTGTATTACTTGATGATTAGCAGACATGATCCCCCTTACGGTTACTTCAGACTTGCCTTCCCAGGCCTCAAACAAGGATGCAAGCTTGTCCAGCCGTGCAATCAAAGTGCTGAGCTCATCCTTCACAATAGCCCTTACTTGGACCTGTAGGTCAACCACCAGGTTAGTCACACAGGCAAGGTGCTCCATGGCCATGAAAGAACAATCACCTGACCCTCCCTCCCCCGTGTCTCCAGTGGCTAGTAACTCTTCAACACTCTTCTTGCGTTTAGTCCCCAGTCTCACAGCCGGCTTAGATTTCCCTTTTTTAACAGGGCCTGGCGGAGCAACCTCCGGTTGAAAATCGGTGCTGGATGTTTCACGTGCCATTACACAGGCCCTTAGCTGGGGCTTAGAAGAGATAATGGCTGAAACTGGTAAGGTACACATGGCTTCATGGTTGATCAGGGTTAAGTCAAGGTCTGGAGTTATCAATAAGCGCCTTTCGGTTCATTTAATTTCGGTGGCCACCACACTTATGGCCTTCTGGAGCATCCGGTCAATTGAGGTAGGTTGGAAAGATGCTGTAGTTTGGGGGGGGGTGGCATTTGCTTTGTTCCAGCACACGTTCGCTTACCCATTATTATATTATGTGGAATAAATCAGAGCACCTTGGCATCTAAAGGCCAGGTACTACCCTTCCACTAGCTACGGGTGCAAGAAGCGGCCCAGTACAAACAGGAAGGAGAGAGCAGGGGCCAAGATGAAACAGAGTTTTGAAGGGCCACATGAAGATAAAAAAAAACGACTGCGAAGCTTGTTAGCATTATGTGCGTTGTCAAGGCAAAGAGGCACTGATCTTGGGTCTGGCGATGACTAAAAATCAGGTCCAGGTGACTCCACAAGCAGGCCTCGGAGGGGTAGCCCAGCCCAGACGCCTCCGGGCTCTGACGGGGCAGACGGGCCCGCCCTTGGCCCGGGCGAAGCCCACAGCGTCCTCGGGGCCTTTTAATGCGCCTCCAGGGGCAGCAGGAAGTCGTTGACGGCACTCGGGCCATAAAGGCTGCCGGGATCTGAGGTCCCCTGTTCCCCAGTCTCGGATTCCTCACGTCCTGCGCTGCGGGAGTCTCGGGGCCTTTTAATGCGCCTCCAGGCGCAGCAGGAAGTCGTTGGCGGCACTCGGGCCTTAAGGATGCTGGGATCTGTGGTCTCCCGGTCCCCGGTCTCGGATTCTTCACGTCCCGCGCTGCGGGAGTCTCAGGGCCTTTCAGTGCGCCTCCAGGCGCAGCAGGAAGTTGTTGGCGGCACTCAGGCCGCAAAGGATGCCGGGATCTGTGGTCCCCCGGTCTCATATTCCTCACGTCCCGCGCTGCGGGAGTCACAGGGCCTTTTAATGCGCCTCCAGGTGCAGCAGGAAGTCGTTGGTGGCACTCGGGCCGCAAAGGATGCCGGGATCTGTGGTCCCCCGGTCCTCGGTCTTGGATACCTCATGTCCCCAATATAATAAGGTAGTAATATCTCGAGGCTTAAACCTTAAATAATCAAGCAATGGACGATAGTCTACTTTGTCCAACAAACTCACAATAATATCAATAATAATAATACTACTAAGAATAATAATAATCCAACAGTTATAACCTTAAGGGATCAAACCTCATGACCGAATAAAACAAGGTGGCCTAGTACAAGTAGAACCATTTTACTGAAAGAATCTAAGGGTTGGTGTTGGAAGAGACTAAGTTGTGATTCAAGATTTGCAGATTCAGCTTTCTTTTAAAGGACAGGATCTCATGGCTAGAAAGCATGGAATCCCAATTTTAGTGGGTTAATAATGAACAAATAATTGGTCTAGGGTGCATTTTTCTTAAAAACTGGGCCTGCAAATGAAGTGTGTCCAAGATGAGGATTGGGTCCCACTGCGGTCTTAGTTGTCTCACCCAAAAAATGTCAGCTTATAGGAATTTGTAAATTAGACGGGCATGAGTGAAGATGCATCTACCTTCTGTGGATAAATATCCGAGGGAACAAAACACAGGTGTGATTTAGTCAAGTGGGTTGTTCCCCAAAACTAGACTGGCAGCCACATTTTTGTGCCATTGATAAACGTGCAAGCAGCTACTTCCCCGAATACCCATCCAAAAAGGAATAAAAGCAAAAACTTAGTCTATATGAAGTAGAAAAGTTTTGATCTGGTTCCTAAGTTGAAGTTCGTTGAGTTGTGATATAATGTTCAGAGTTAGAGTATTCCCTATTTTCGCGGCCGCCACTGCACCACGGCTTCCCCTTTGTCTCATTTTCCTGAACTTTGGCTGAATGATGAATGCACTGTTTGGATCGGAGTTCTCTGGCAGGGGTATACCATGGATAGACAGATTTAATGTAGGTATTTTGTGTGGTGTTATAGATTGTTTGTGTCAAAGATAGTGGGTTTTAAAACAACATCTTTCGTAGATTGGCAGCCAATGTACTTTATCTCTGTGGGCTAAGGTCGGAGTGTCTCTTTTCAAAATCAGTCTGGTGGCAGCATTCTGTAAGTTTTTTTAAATATTTATTTTAATGGCATTTCATCAAAAGTTACATACAATTGTTCAACACATTGGTTCAGTTGATGACTGACATAGTACAATTAATTAATACGTAATGATAATTGTTGCAGCCTTTGGGGGTGGGGTGTGTGTGTCTGTCTGCCTCATAGCCACATCATTATATTCATACAAAATATTAACATTCCCTGATGGCTTAAACAGATAAGAGGCAGCATCTTTGAAATGGAACCATTTTTGTGAGAAATAGGGGTTATTGGTTGACAGAGGTAGAAGCCGCACTCAGCCAACTACCACAATTCTTGTCAGGTTGAACCACGAAAGGTCACTAAATTAACCTGTGCTTAAACCTCTGGTAGCTTGGTACAAAGCCGTCCGGCTTAACTTAGAGACACTGTGTAAAGTATTTATGCTGCACAAAAACATTATTAAAGTTGAAAACACAACACAAGAAAAATACCAAACCAACTGATACCAGAACGAAAACAATCCAATCAGTAGGTCCAGAGATATCCAGTTCCCGAGTTTAAAATGAAAAAAGCGCCTAAAAGCACAAAGCACCAACTTTGGCTATCTTGTCACGCCGGACCAGGACAAAGTCATGAGTTCAGGCTGACTGTGATGGAGCACGGGCTGGATAAAGGGACCAGGTTAGTCCAGCTGACGGTTGTACCTTATGTGCTTGATATGAGGCTCCACATCACTTGGTATCTGTTCTGTTCAGGAGCTGCATGGTGCTGCGATGCACAGTCCTGCATCGAGTTGTGTTGCGCTGCGTCGGTTCTGATGAGGAGCTCCAAGTGCTGCGATACACGCTCATGCCTCGAGTTGCGTTGGTTCCGATGAGGTTGCCGATCTGGAGCTGCGATGCGAGGTGCTGTGTTGGGCTGCGTCAGATTTGATGGAGGTCACAGTTAGGCAGGGAGGTGTACACTCTGATAGATGATACTATATTCTGTTTGATGCACTTACATTGCTCCCACAAATCAATCGGAGGATTTTAATTACATTTTTCGCCTCCAATTTCAACTTCCTTCACATTTACATTCCCTTTTAAAATTTTCAGTTGTATATTTTGCTTCTTTATTTATATACACTTTATTAATCTGTTAATATAATTTAATTTTCTAAGTAGTCGTGGACCCCCTGAGTCCGCTTCGTGGAACCCAAGGGATCTCCGGACCACAAATTGAAAACCACTAAACTATGCAATATAATCTCTGCTTTTTTAATTTACCGGAAAATGTGAAAGGTCAGAGTTGTCAAACCTATTTTAAGAACCTTTTTCTTTTGAACATAAAATTATCAAAATAATCTGAAACTGACAAAGTCCACCGCATTCCATCACGCTATAAACCTAATCACACCAAACCTAAACAAGTCATATTTAAAGTTGTATGCTTTCACCACATAGTGTAAACCAGGAAAATAGCCAGAGAGATCCATTCATTCATAGGGGAAGGTGACTTGGTATCATCAAGACATTGATGATAAAAGGGTGGCTACATGGAAAGAATTCTGTATGTTGAGGCCTTGACTGAAAGCTCCAGGAAACAACTATTCCTTATTCAACCATCCAACAATGAGAATATGAAAAGATGACTTTTCTAAATCCTTTAATTCTCTAGCTGACTTTGTCTATTTAGAGTAACATGCTTCTGATTTAATGGACTTTCAAGAAAATTACGATTTGTAACTCAGCTTTCGTGCCACTGTACGCACTTAAAGTAGTTACTGGTTAACTACTACTGATGGTGTCATACAATGTAGTATTTCATAGTTTTTTAAGTTTAAGCCTAAATATCTTCACTATTTCATGTAGAGATTTTTTTCATTGGGCTTATATTCATCTCATACCTTATTAGCACATAGTGTATTTTGAGATCTTAGTACCTACTTCTATCCCTTAAAACGAGATTTGTTTTCCCCAGGAAGCTTTAAGTTGAATCCTCTGGTTAGCTCCTTGGACCCTTACTTTTTCATCTTTGTAAATAAATTATTTTAAGCAGTCTATATGTTGTCTGTATTGTTTGTCCTTTCCTTTTGAAGACTTTTTGCTTGTCATGTCAGTCACTCTCCAATTAATTTGTGTTGGAAATTGGGTTATTGGTTGAGGTGGGGTGAAAGCCTCACTCAAGCAGCAACCACTTCTCTTGTCAAGGTGAAAAACAAGTAAACCCCAAATTAACCTGGACTTAAACCTCTGGTAGCTTGTCAGAAAAGCAGTCAGGCTTAACCGAGAGGCAAAGTGTAATGGATTTATGCAGCACTTCAAACAGTAATAAAGTTGAAAACACAATACAAGAAAAATCCCACACCAATTTAGAAAAGCAGAGTAAAATGTAATAAATTATTTGAGATCAAAACGATGAAAATTATATAAGTAGAACCGGAGATATGCATTTTTTCAAAAGATTTAGGTGAAAACGGTGCTTAGAAGTACAATGACCAACTGTGGTCATCTGGTCGCACTAGACCGGGACAAAGTCACAAGTTCAAGACAGCTGCGATGGAGCGCAGGCCGGATACAGGGACCAGGTTAGGCCTGCTGAACAGAAATATCTTAAATCTGAGTTGCAGAGCGTTGCAAGGTCCAATGTCAAGGATGCGTTGTGCAGTGGTGCCTGAGGAGTCTTGCATCGAGGATGCGTTGCACAGCGATGGTTCTGAGGGGCTGCGATGCGAGGTGCTTGGTCAAGGATGCATCGCCCAGCTGCGGTTCCCAGTAACTGCGGGGTCCTGCGCCTGGGATGTCTCATACTGTGGTGGGTCTGATGCGGACTGCGAGGCAGTGTGTCTTAGAGAACACAGCTGGGCTGGCAGAACACCTTCAGGCCCTCTTCCAGGGTACAAGACTGGGGTGGCACTACTTGTGAGCAAGAATCACAGGAGGCAGAGTTTAGGAGCTGGGTTCAAGGTGGTTGGAGCCTTTTCTGTCCCTGAGGCTCTGATCAGGAGGCTGGCCAACTAACCCTTTGAGTTCTTTGGTGGTCCAGGTTCAAGATGCAGGTCCAGTCGTTCCCACTCAGACAACAGAACAACGGAGTAGCAGTCCTTCTTGTAGAGCAGCATAGCAGTCCTTCTGAGTCTTCCACTGGCCCAGCGGGGTGCTGAAGAGTTGGGTCTGAGGGTCCAATATTTATACCTGGTGTCTGCTTTGAAGTAGAAGATTCTGGAGGTTTCTACCCCAGAGGTGTTTGGATTCTCCTGCCTCCCTCCCCTGGCCCCAGCTTTTCTGTAGGCACAACAGATTAGTGTCAAACCTTTTGTGAGTGTCCTCATGCAGTACCCCTGTGATATGTAAGTGTGGTAGTTGACAGCTCATCCCCCTCATCAAGCCAGAGATGGCCCATCCTACCCACATGTATTACCCCTTTGTCTCACTGTCTGGGAGCAATACACAAAGGCCAACTGCCAGCTACACCTAGTCATGTGACCCAGCATACAGGCTGCAAGCACAGAATGGTTGGGGCAAGAAATTGCCAACTTTCTAAAAGTGGAATTTTCAGAATTGTGAATTAAATGTGACTTAAAATCCGACTTTGCCCTTAAAGATGGTTTTATTCTTACAGCACCAAACGCAACTTTCCTACCTCCTCCCAATTGAAAGTTTTCACTTATTAAATGTAATACGCTAACCCAATGTTATCCTATGGGAGAGGTAGACTTCCCTGGAGTGAAAAATGAATTTAGGAATTTTTCACTACCAGGACATGTAAAACTTAGGAAGTACATGGCCAACTTTTTAACTACACTGCACCCTGCCCTATGTGATGTTTAGGGCCTACCCTGGGGGTGACTTATATGTATTAATAAGGATGGTTTGGGCCTGGCAAAAGGTTTGTTTTGCCTAGTTGAAATGGCAGTTTAAACCACACACAGGATACAATGTCAGTTCTGAGATATGTTTACATGGCTACTTAAGTAGGTGGCACAATAAGTGCTGCAGGCCCACTAGTGCAAAAAGAACAATTGATGAACAGAATGCAGAACAATGTCATACATTCACCCCAGTACAGAGATCTGGGCCTAAATACATTGTTTTTTTGCTCCCCATGCCATTCCAGTTTGAACCCAGCCATATGCAAATCAGTCTTGACCCTGCGCCCAATGGGAACAGTCCAGCCTGAACTGCCAGGCCAGGTCCTCCCTGGACTAGAAGCAAGCTTCCTAAGACCGGTTTAGGGGTTCACCCCTCATCAGCCAGGATAGCTTGACTCCAGTGGCATGGAGAGCAAGTAGGTTGGAAGCCCCATAAATAGGAAAAATGAACTACCTCTTTTAAAAATGCCAAAACTGTGGTAAAAAATGTGTTTTTTTGATTTAGTTCTACATGTTCCTAAAAGCTGGAAAGATGGTGACTTTAGAACATCAAACCTTTAGTTTTGACCATTTTTAGGGGGGAAAACAGACACTTTGTTGCGGAGACCATTTTTCTTTTTTTCCCCCCGAAACTCAAAATTTTGAAACATTTTGGCCATTTTCTCGTTCCCTCCAGGGAAATCCCTCTTTAGAATCTCCAGTACGTGGAAAAAAGGATGCAAATTTGGTGTGGATACCTTGGGGGGGGGGGAAACGTTATTGAGTCTCACCCATAACTTAACAACCACAAATAGCCAAAAAAGGGCTCAGCACAGGGTGGGGGGTTTGAAAGCCCAGCGGTTAAGAGGTTAAAGGAGAGAGCACAAGCACTGTAGCACTGGTTAGGAGTGTTAGTGTGAAGAGTCCTGAAGCCAAAAAAAACGAAGTCAGCAAAAAAAAGGAGGATGAAAGGCAAAAAGTTGGGGGAAAACCACACCAAGCATGTCATGTCCAACAACTTACATTAAATTGTTTACTTTGTTTGAAGTGATGGCTAATTTGCATAATCTCTTTCTAAATTCACGCAATGTTAAGGCTTTACTTTACTGGTGAAAGAAAAAAAAATGCTGAATATCTACTCGGACACACAGCAAATAAAGGTTATCTTCAGGAAAACCATATAAATGACAAAATGTTACCAGCTATGAATAAAGGTTGGCTAGGAAACATTGCTTCTTTGCATCTTCACAAGATATACGCTGTACAGATGGTGGTGTTATCTTTTTTTGTAAAAACAAAATCCAATAATACTTTAGCATGGTAGTAGATTTGTTTATGTTAAGATTGCAACTGATACAATTGTTTTCTACTTAAAGGACATAAATGATCAGATGGCTGATGACCCCATTTATTGAGCGTTATCACCAAAGAAATTGTTAGCCTGGGAAATGTTCCTATTGTAGTATTTATTCATTTTAACTTGAGGCTGGTTTGCAGTTGTTTAATGACAGAGCTAGGTACTACTATGATGCCAATAAATCTGGTAAACTTCTCACCAACTGTTTACATATTAAAAATCAAAATTAGTATTAGAAAGTCAGATGGGAACTTTACTGGCATTTACTGAAGAGGCAGCCAACAAATTTATACCATTTTATGCACACCTTTATGAAAAACTGACACAGGTTCAACATGACATCATATAACAGTTTCAACGATCCAGTAACCTGTCTGCCATTTTGTCTCAAGATAAAGATTTCTTGGATCGCCCTTTATCTTTGTATGACATTCCTAATGATATTATATTTCTTATTGCTGGTAAATGTCTGGTCCAGATAGCTCACTTTCAGAGTTTTCTAAGTGCTTTGCTATCTAGGCAAAATCACATTTGCTACTTTTATTTAATTAATTTAACAGTTTCAGTTGATGTTTTTTACAGGATCTTTAATAATAGTTTTGCCTAAGCCACATAAAGATCTTACTCCAGTGTCTGGTTATACACCTATTTCACTAACAACCCAAACTATAAAGGTTATGCAGAAGCACTGGCAACTAAACATTCTACAGTTTAAAATTAAATTGTTAACCATGACTAAATAGTATTTATTTAAGGGACTCTTTCTTTATACATAGCTATCAGGATAATTTGTCATGTATTAGTTAATACCAACTCATACAGTCCTCCCCTTGATCTCCTGACTTTAGATGATGAACAAGCATTTATTTAAAACTATGCAATTTGTTTCAGTTTGGTTCTAAATTTCGAAATATTGGGAAAGCTTCAAATATCAATTTCAATTTGCTTATATCAAGACACCTTGTATCAGACAAGGTTTTTCATTGCCCTCCTTCTCTTTTCTTATTAGCTATTTAACCTTTGCTATGTTTAATTTGTAATTCAGAGGTCCGTAAGAGCATTTGTGTTGGGGGTCTAACTCTGAGAATTCTGGCTTATGTAGATGATATTTTATTATTTTTTGAGGCCCAGTGCAATACTATACTACATATACTTCATATCATAGCAAGCTATTGTATGAAGCTGGGTTTCTGTTGCAGTAACCCCCCCCCCCACACTTTTTGCCAGACTACTGATGCACTTTGACATGATGTGCCCTGGGTCCCTGCCAATCAGGTTCCCAGTACCCGTGTTCTTTCCCAAAACTGTACCTTGTACCCCCAATTGGCACCTCTCTGGCCACATGTCAGTCCCTTGTAAAAGGTACCATGGGTACCAAGGGCACTGTGGCCAGGGAAAGTCTCTAAGGGCTGCAGCATTTATTCTGCCACCCTTAGAGGCCCTGTACTTTCACACACACATGCGGTCATTGCAGGCTGCGTTTTTTGGTGCAGAACAAAGTGAAGAGTCGACATGGCACACATCCCTGTGTGCCATGCCTACAACCCACTGTCCTGGCTTAGGTCAGCCACCCCTCTAGCGGGGTGCGCTATACTAGTGGTGAGGGTACAGGTGCATGAGCCCTGTACTGTACCCCTACAGTGTCTAGACCAATTCTTAGACATTGTAAGTGCAGTAATGCCATTAAGAGTATATGGTGATGAGAGTTTGTCATTACGAACTCCACAGCACCAATATGGCTTTACTGAAAACTGGGGCGTTTGGTATCAAACTTCTCAGCACAATAAACCCACACTGATGCCATTGTGAGATTTAATGAAAAAAGCACTCAGAGGGCATCTTAGAGATGCCCCCTGAAAAACGAACAGCCTCTGGTGGGTTCCCTGACTGGTACACACCAGCCTGCCACCACGAGACATGTTTCTGGACCCCTAGGGTGGGAGCCTTTGCTCCCTGAGCCCAGAAACTAAGCCTTTTCTGGGTGGACATGGTCACACCTTCGCCAGTCCAGGAAGAGCCATCTGTGGCAGGGGAGCTTCAAAGGCCTTGCCGCCTTTGCTACACGACCTCCAGCCTCTCCTGCTATCAGGAGCAGTCCCCCTTCCTGTCTCCCCTCCTTTAAGTCGGGAAGACAGGCGGGAAAAATTAGCACAGCCCAGAAGGTATGCCCACCTCTGCCAACCCCACCCCTCAGGTGGGGGAGGCGAGGTTGAGCCCACTCTTCAGTGCCCGCCATCTTGCAGATGGCAGGCACTCTCCAATCAGGATTAGGGATTGTGCCCCCTCCCCCACGTAGGGTGAGCACACCAAGGGTGTAGTCACCCTAAGGTCAGTAGCCCGTTGGCTACTGACCTCAAGACCCCTAAAACGCCCCCTAAATACAGTATTTAGGGGGCAGCCCTGAACCAAGAAGGCAGATTCCTGCAACCTATGAAGAAGGACGAAAGAAGACACCCAGCAGAGGACCGGTCCTAGAGATGTCCCCCAGCGCTCCAGAGTCTGAGTCCACCGTGGGTTGACCCCCTCCAGGACTCCCCGACTTCGCCTGCAGCCTCTGCACGGAGACCCCCCCCCCCAACCGGGATTGTCCCGGTAAGGTGAAATCTGACCTCAAAAGACACCCCTGCATCCAGCCGCCATGCGCCTTGAAGAAGAGAACCTGAGGTGCACCTACATCCCTGATCCCTCCAACTTACCTGCCCAGCTGTTGGTTAATCCCGGAAGACTTCCTGGGCAGAGCCCGCAGCTAAAAACCAAAACCGGCAATCCCCATTGAAAACAACAGGGCACCAGACGCCAAAACAGCACCCTGGATCCAGCCGCCCCTGCGCCACTGCGGGTGCACCTTGTGTGCTAACTCCGATCCCCCTTTGCCCTGAGCCTAACACCAAGAGCTTTGCTCCCACAACCTTGTGGCCTGCTCGTGAGCAGCCACCAACCGGAGGCCCCCTATCCCCCATTGGATAACATTGGGCCTCAGCACTCTGCACCCGGCCGCCGTAGTGCCGCTGAGGGTGTTCTAAGAGTGCATCCTCGACCCTTGGGGAACACTGGTTCTAACCCCAGAATACCAACTCCCACAAATAAGTATTTACCTGCAAACCGTTAAATTCATTTCCTTCCATAGGATTGCATTGACTGCTGTTCTCGAAAATTGTTCTAAGTGTGGAGTTGGTTTGTATGAAACACTGAAAAAACTGCAAATATACTAAAAGTGAATTACTTACCTTTTGTCTAAGAAATGTCTCAGTGTGATATCTAGGCATATCACACTGATTGGCAAAAGTAACTTAAAAAGTAATCTAAAAAGTAAGTGCACAGTAATCTGTAAAGTAACTGAAAAGTAATTTCGAACTGTTGACCGCTACCGCTCAGAGGCACAGAGGCACTTTATGGAGGCAGGAGCTCGGGGACTGCATATCCCACATCCCTAAGTGGCAGGAGCAGCCATCGTCATTGGGTTCGCGCCAGGAGGCGCTTTTGAGCCAGGCGGGGCTCCTGCAGCACGGGAGCCCGTTACTGCTCAGAGGCACAAAGGCACTTTACGGAGGCAGGAGTTCGGTGACTGCATATCCCACATTCCTAAGCGGCAGGAGCCGCCATCGTCCTTGAGTTCTCGCCAGGGGGTGCTTTTAAGACAGGCGGGGCTGCCGCAGTGCGGGAGCCCGTTACCGCTCAGAGGCACTTAACGGAGGCAGGA
Organism: Calotriton arnoldi; assembly: GCA_963921515.1. NCBI lineage: Eukaryota > Metazoa > Chordata > Amphibia > Caudata > Salamandridae > Calotriton > Calotriton arnoldi. The sequence goes on from CAWUFW010001310.1 coordinate 1,340,460, forward strand.
GCTCGGGACTGCATATCCCACATCCCTAAGCGGCAGGAGCCGCCATCGTCATTGGGTTCGCGCCAGGCGGGGCTCCTGCAGCGTGGGACGCGCGCGGGCGTGCCCAGGCCAAGGGCGGGCCCGTCTGCGCCCATCAGAGCCCATAGGAGGCCGGGCTGGGCTACCCCTCTTGGCTTTGGGACCCGTTAGAGTGAGCTCGGGCTACCTGCGAGGGCTCTAAAGAAAGGCACCGATAGGGGAGCATCGTGGATGTTAAACAAGATCCCTGATACAGGAAGGTAGGAGGTGTCTTCTGGTATCTTTGTACCGTCTGAACTCCTGCCAAGGGTGTTGGGTTTTACTTGGCTTGCCTAGTGTGACCGTGGATACAGTTTAGACCTCTTATTTTGCGCTGCCTGTTGACTAACCTGTTTTGGGAGCTATGGGAAAATGTAAGGGTCCAACGACAGCACCTCCAGGTCCACCAATTACAACAATGGATGCGTTCTTATCAAGAGCAGCTGGGATCATAGATAAGGAAATCGAGCTGGTAGCCTGTCGGCTTTCTCGTTCCCCAGTACCCCGTCCCGTCCCTAGCCCTCCTTGCATACCCGGGGGTAGTTGTTTACAGTTCGCCCAGGATACCCAGTCCGACCAAGTTCCCTCATCAATACCAGTATCACCAGCAAGGTCAGATAGGGCTTATGGCCTAAATGTAGGAGCAGCCGGCATTGCCGTTCTTGAGCTCACTGTCCCACCTCTTTCAACCAAGGTCCCGGGGAGCACAGTCAAACCAGGGGGAGTGAGGACAGGGGCAGGGCTTGGAGTAAAAAGGAAAGGCTCATCGACAGGGGCTAAACCAAAATGCTTTTTCACAATAAAACGGTCGGTGTAGCTGCTTTTTTAACTCACGGCAAGCATGAGAATGGGGGTTGTAGGATATTTGTGAAGGGGCGCACCAAGTAATAATTGTATAGATGAGTGTGGGAAGAGAACTGATGATTTACATACGTTTTGTTTCATTGTATCTACCCCTGAGGAAGCCCAAACAATGCCCGAAATGCATTGGGTTATATTATTCAACGTTGCACTATGAGGATCCCTGTGTGTTTTGAAAGGAAGCCTGGATAGGCGAATGTTGAACTTGTGATTGAAAATAAAAGTACGAACACACTTGGACTGTGGATTTAATTGAAGGAAATAACAAATGGATTACATATGAAAATTATTGTTGGAGCATAATAATCAGTGAGTCGATCTCATTTCATGGCTGTGAACCCTTGGTTGTGGCCAGATGAAGGTTCAACACATATTTCAGTATATGTTACCTTTAACATCTGTGCAAAGTAGCGCCAACCTTCCTCCCCGGCCCTTGGTGGATTTAAACTCCCGGGAAGTAGACATATTGGGAGGAGCAGTTGCATCGAAACCACAGTGCCCAACAGCCTGTCCTGGTCCAGCCAAATCACTAGAGGGGGAGCCACCGAGAAGTGGGGGGGTTGTTTCAGAGGCCAACATAGCAGACCCCACGGGGAGAGACGGAGGCAGAAGTTGCCTACTATACACCTCCCTCCAAAATCTTCACCATATGTAATAGTACTCAGTAATGTTCCGGCGCTCTCCATGGGTGCCGTTGAAGATTTTGAACAATTGAAGAACAAGGTTCTGCATTGGCTGAATCGTAACACATCTCTTGGCCTAAGGTTGGAGAAATTTATAAATATGGTGTGCAGTCTCTCTTGGGTCGGGAGTTCTACAAAAGCCTTGAGTGGAGATTGCGTAATCGTTAATTTTATCAGACCCCACTTGGTGGAGAGAATTTTACATGCAGCCTCACAGATCAACTTAGGAGTGGTTGGCTCCGCTATCGTGACTTTACCGCTGGGGTACTTCTATAGATCTTTCAGCAGTACATTGAGGACCAATAGGGTGGGTTCTTGGAGGTTTCCAGTTAATCCTGGTCGACCCGTGCTGGACCAACAGAAGTTAACTTATGATTTACCCCTTTATAACTTTTTTACACCTTTGGAATCAATGGACTCTTGTGACTGACTTTCTGGTATAGAACCCATAGAGTCTGCACCCGTGCATCATTTGGTACCAGGTCCTCTACCTACAGTTCATGTGGATGGCAAGGCTTGCAAATTTATCTCATGGAATGTAGCTGGATTAGCAAGCAAGTTTGCTGACTCCAGATGGATCGCCTACATAAAAGGATTTCATGTGATTTGCCTGCAGGAGACGTGGACTAATACCAATAACTTTTTCTTGGAGGGCTTTAAGTCATTTAGTGTTCTAGCTACTCCTTCACGCGCGGAAAGATCTAAGAGTGGGCTGGTAATTTATAAATGAATGGACGTACCTTGTTGTTTGAGAGTGTTAGCTACTGACATTCCTTGTTTGCAGGCCTCATCCTTTTCTCAGGGGTCTGCCAACTTGTTGCTGTTGAACTTTTATAATGCCTTGTCTGCTCCCCCAGATGTCTGTAACATTTCTAGAATGGGCTCTTTTTAGGTCTTGCCTGAGCCAGCGCATGCGCTGGTCTGGCGAGACATTTAGTGAGTGGGCTTTAAAAAGCCGACCACAGCTTTTTGGGTGGCCTAGAGCGTGCGATTACGCGCACAGTAACGCGCATTCCTCGCATCGCTCGATCAGGCGCCATCTGGCTTTTCTCTCGCTTGCTCTCCCAAAGATCAGGCGCCATCTGGCTTTCCTCTCGCTTTCTCTCCCAAATTGTGTCTAGTAAGAATTATTTTTCTGGTACCTTTTCAGCCTGCCATGAGTGATATTTGACAAAACTCCTTTCCTTTGTGCATTTGTAAAAATAGTTCTGACTTGTGTGCATGATGTTTAAACAAAATACTTGAACGACCACAGTTCAGCTACTTTCACATGATGATTTCTGCAATTTTACATGACTCGTCGCCGCTTTCTTAGTGATGATGAAATCTGAATCTTTGGTCTAACTTACTCCCTTTGCTTAGCTTTTGTTCCACATTATACTACATACTGCATCACTCAGCACCACCACAGCATCACTCAGCACCACCACAGCATCAATCAGCACCACCACAGCATCACTCAGGTCCACCACAGCATCACTCAGCACCACCACAGCATCATTATGCGCTACCACAGCATCACTCAGCGACACCACAACATCACTCAGCACCACCACAACATCACTCAGGGGCACCACAACATCACTCAGCGCCACCACAACATCACTCAGCGCAACTACAGCAACACTCAGCACCACCACAGCGTCGCTCAAGCACACAACAATATCGCTCAGGGCCACAACAGCATCACTCAGCACCACCACAGCATCGCTCTACGTAACCACAGCAACACTCAGCACCACCACAGCATCACTCAGCACCACCACAGCATCACTCAGGAACACCACAGCATCACTTAGTACCACCACAGCATCACTCTGTAGCGCCACCGCATCAATCAGCATCACCACAGCATCAGTCAGCATCACCACAGCATCACTCAGGGCCACCACAGCATCACTCGGGGCCAGCACAGGATCACTCAATGTCACCACAGCATCAGTCAGCACCACCACAGCGTCACTCAGCACCACCACAGCATCACTCAGGACCACCACAGCATCACTCAGGACCACCACAGGATCACTCAGCACCACCACAGGATCACTCAGCACCACCACAGCATCACTCAGCACCACCACAGCATCACTCAGGGACACAACAATATCACTCCGCACCACCACAGCATCAATCAGCACCACCACAGCGTCACTCAGCACCACCACAGCGTCACTCAGCACCACCACCACAGCATCACTCGGGTCCACCACAGCATCACTATGCGCTACCACAGCATCACTCAGCACCACCACAACATCACTCAGTGCAACCACAGCATCACTCAAAACCACCACAGCATCACTCAGCACCACCACAGCATCACTCAGCACCACCACAGCATCACTCAGCACCACCACAGCATCACTCAGCACCACCACAACATCACTCAGGGGCACCACAACATCACTCAGGGGCACCACAACATCACTCAGCGCCACCACAACATCACTCAGCGCAACTACAGCAACACTCAGCACCACCACAGCGTCACTCAACCACACAACAATATCGCTCAGGGCCACAACAGCATCACTCAGCGCCACCACTGCATCGCTCTACGCAACCATAGCAACACTCAGCACCACCACAGCATCACTCAGCACCACCACAGCATCACTCAGCACCACCACAGTATCACTCAGCACCACCACAGCATCACTCAGGAACACCACAGCATCACTCAGGGCCAACACTGCATCACTCAACAACAACACAGGATCACTCATCACCACCACAGCATCACTCAGCACCACCACAGCATCACTCAGCACCACCACAGCATCACTCAGCACCACCACAGCATCACTCAGGAACACCACAGCATCACTCAGGAACACCACAGCATCACTCAGTACCACCACAGCATCACTCTGCAGCGCCAAAGCATCAATCAGCATCAGCACAGCATCAGTCAGCATCACCACAGCATCACTCAGGGCCACCACAGCATCACTCAGGGCCAGCACAGGATCACTCGGGGCCAGCACAGGATCACTCGGGGCCAGCACAGGATCACTCAGGGCCAGCACAGCATCAGTCAACGCCACCACAGCATCAGTCAACGCCACCACAGCATCAGTCAACGCCACCACAGCATCAGTCAGCACCACCACAGCGTCACTCAGCACCACCACAGCATCACTCAGGACCACCACAGCATCAGTCAGCGCCACCACTGCATCGCTCTACGCAACCACTGCATCGCTCTACGCAACCACAGCATCACTCAGGGACACAACAAAATCACTCCGCACCACCACAGCATCAATTAGCACCACCACAGCATCACTCTGCACCACCACTGCATCACTCGGCACCACCACTGCATCACTCGGCACCACCACAGCATCACTCGGCACCACCACAGCATCACTCGGCACCACCACAGCATCACTCGGCACCACCACAGCATCACTCAGCACCACCACAGCATCACTCAGCACCACCACAGCATCACTCAGCACCACCACAGCATCACTCAGCACCACCACAGCATCACTCAGCACCACCACAGCATCACTCAGGGACACAAGAATATCACTCCGCAGCACCACAGCATCAATCAGCACCACCACAGCGTCACTCAGCACCACCACAGCATCACTCAGCACCACCACAGCATCACTCAGCACCACCACAGCATCACTCAGCGCCACCACAGCATCACTCAGCGCCACCACAGCATCACTCAGCGCCACCACAGCATCACTCAGCGCCACCACAGCATCACTCAGCGCCACCACAACATCACTCAGCACCACCACAACATCACTCAGGGGCACCACAACATCACTCAGCGCCACCAGAACATCACTGAGCGCAACTACAGCAACACTCAGCACCACCACAGCGTCACTCAAGCACACAACAATATCGGTCAGGGCCACAACAGCATCACTCAGTGCCACCACAGCATCACTCAGTGCCACCACAGCATCGCTCTACGCAACCACAGCAACACTCAGCACCACCACAGCAACACTCAGCACCACCACAGCATCACTCAGCACCACCACAGCATCACTCAGGAACACCACAGCATCACTTAGTACCACCACAGCATCACTCTGTAGCGCCACAGCAGCAATCAGCATCACCACAGCATCAGTCAGCATCACCACAGCATCACTCAGGGCCACCACAGCATCACTCGGGGCCAGCACAGGATCACTCAACGCCACCACAGTGTCACTCAGCACCACCACAGCGTCACTCAGCACCACCACAGCGTCACTCAGCACCACCACAGCGTCACTCAGCACCACCACAGCGTCACTCAGCATCGCCACAGCGTCACTCAGCACCGCCACAGCGTCACTCAGCACCGCCACAGCGTCACTCAGCACCGCCACAGCGTCACTCAGCACCGCCACAGCGTCACTCAGCACCGCCACAGCTGCACTCAGCGACACCACATCATCACTCAGGGCCAACACTGCATCACTCAACAACAACACAGGATCACTCATCACCACCACAGCATCACTCATCACCACCACAGCATCACTCATCACCACCACAGCATCACTCAGGGACACAACAATATCACTCAGCGCCATCACAGCATCAATCAGCACCACCACAGCGTCACTCAGCACTACCACAGCATCGCTCAGGTCCACCACAGCATCACTCAGCATCACCACAGCATCACTCAGCACCACCACAGCATCAGTCAGCATCACCACATCATCACTCAGCGCCACCACAGCATCACTCAGGGCTACCACAGCATCACTCTCCTTCACCACAGCATCACTCAGCACCATCACAACATCACTCAGGAACTCCACGGCATCACTCAGCGCCACCACAGCATCATGCAGCAACACCACAGCAACACCACAGCATCACTCAGTACCACCACAGCATCACTATGCGCAACCACAGCATCACTGAGCGCCACCACAGCATCACTCAGCACCACCACAGCATCACTATGCGCTACCACAGCATCACTCAGCGACACCACAACATCACTCAGCACCACCACGGCATCACTCAGCACCACCACGGCATCACTCGGCACCACCACGGCATCACTCAGCACCACCACGGCATCACTCAGCGCCACCACAACATCACTCAGCGCCACCAGAACATCACTCAGCGCAACTACAGCAACACTCAGAACCACCACAGCGTCACTCAAGCACACAACAATATCGCTCAGGGCCACAACAGCATCACTCAGCGCCACCACAGCATCGCTCTACGCAACCACAGCAACACTCAGCACCACCACAGCATCACTCAGCACCACCACTGCATCACTCAGGAACACCACAGCATCACTTAGTACCACCACAGCATCACTCTGTAGCGCTACAGCAGCAATCAGCATCACCACAGCATCAGTCAGCATCACTCAGGGCCACCACAGCATCACTCAGGGCCACCACAGCATCACTCGGGGCCACAACAGCATCACTCGGGGCCACCACAGCATCACTCGGGGCCAGCACAGGATCACTCAGCACCACCACAGCGTCACTCAGCACCACCACAGCATCACTCAGGACCACCACAGGATCACTCAGGACCACCACAGCATCACTCAGGACCACCACAGCATCACTCAGGACCACCACAGCATCACTCAGGACCACCACAGCATCACTCAGCACCACCACAGCATCACTCAGCACCACCACAGCATCACTCAGCACCACCACAGCATCACTCAGGGACACAACAATATCACTCAGGGACACAACAATATCACTCAGGGACACAACAATATCACTCCGCACCACCACAGCATCAATCAGGACCACCACAGCATCAATCAGGACCACCACAGCGTCACTCAGCATCACCACAGCATCACTCAGGGCCAACACTGCATCAATCAACAACAACACAGGATCACTCATCACCACCACAGCATCCCTCAGCACCACCATAGCATCACTCAGGGACACAACAATATCACTCAGCGCCATCACAGCATCAATCAGCACCACCACAGCGTCACTCAGCACCACCACAGCATCGCTCAGGTCCACCACAGCATCGCTCAGGTCCACCACAGCATCGCTCAGCACTACCACAGCATCGCTCAGCACTACCACAGCATCACTCAGCACTACCACAGCATCACTCAGCACTACCACAGCATCACTCAGCACCACCACATCATCACTCAGCACCACCACATCATCACTCAGCGCCACCACAACATCACTCAGCGCCACCAGAACATCACTCAGCGCAACTACAGCAACACTCAGAACCACCACAGCGTCACTCAAGCACACAACAATATCGCTCAGGGCCACAACAGCATCACTCAGCGCCACCACAGCATCGCTCTACGCAACCACAGCAACACTCAGCACCACCACAGCATCACTCAGCACCACCACTGCATCACTCAGGAACACCACAGCATCACTTAATACCACCACAGCATCACTCTGTAGCGCTACAGCAGCAATCAGCATCACCACAGCATCAGTCAGCATCACTCAGGGCCACCACAGCATCACTCAGGGCCACCACAGCATCACTCGGGGCCACCACAGCATCACTCGGGGCCAGCACAGGATCACTCAGCACCACCACAGCGTCACTCAGCACCACCACAGCATCACTCAGGACCACCACAGGATCACTCAGGACCACCACAGCATCACTCAGGAACACCACAGCATCACTCAGGACCACCACAGCATCACTCAGGACCACCACAGCATCACTCAGCACCACCACAGCATCACTCAGCACCACCACAGCATCACTCAGCACCACCACAGCATCACTCAGCACCACCACAGCATCACTCAGCACCACCACAGCATCACTCAGGGACACAACAATATCACTCAGGGACACAACAATATCACTCAGGGACACAACAATATCACTCCGCACCACCACAGCATCAATCAGGACCACCACAGCATCAATCAGGACCACCACAGCGTCACTCAGTATCACCACAGCATCACTCAGGGCCAACACTGCATCAATCAACAACAACACAGGATCACTCATCACCACCACAGCATCCCTCAGCACCACCATAGCATCACTCAGGGACACAACAATATCACTCAGCGCCATCACAGCATCAATCAGCACCACCACAGCGTCACTCAGCACCACCACAGCATCGCTCAGGTCCACCACAGCATCGCTCAGCACTACCACAGCATCGCTCAGCACTACCACAGCATCACTCAGCACTACCACAGCATCACTCAGCACTACCACAGCATCACTCAGCACCACCACATCATCACTCAGCACCACCACATCATCACTCAGCACGACCACATCATCACTCAGCACCACCACAGCATCACTCAGGGCCACCACAGCATCACTCTCCTTCACCACAGCATCACTCAGCACCACTACAACATCACTCAGGAACTCCACAGCATCACTCAGCGTCACCACAGCATCACTCAGCGCCACCACAGCATCACTCAGCGCCACCACAGCATCACTCAGCGCCACAACAGCATCACTCAGTAGCACAACAGCATCACTCAGTACCACCACAGCATTAGTATGCGCTACCACAGCATCACTCAGCAGCACCACAGCATCACTCAGCAGCACCACAGCATCACTCAGCAGCACCACAACATCACTCAGCGCCACCACAGCATCACTCACCACCACCACAGCATCACTCAGCACCACCACAGCATCACTCAGCATCACCACAGCATCACTCAGCACCACGACAGCATCACTCAGCACCACCACAGCATCACTCAGGGGCACCACAGCATCACTCAGGGGCACCACAGCATCACTCAGGGGCACCACAACATCACTCAGCGCCACCACAGCATCACTCAGCACCACCACAGCATCACTCAGCACCACCACAGCATCACTCAGCACCACCACAGCATCACTCAGCACCACCACAGCATCACTCAGCACCATCACAACATCACTGAGGGGCACCACAACATCACTCACCGCCACCACAGCATCACTCACCGCCACCACAACATCACTCAGCGCCACCACAGCATCACTCAGCGCCACCACAGCATCACTCAACACCACCACAGCATCACTCAGCACCACCACAGCATCACTCAGCACCACCACAGCATCACTCAGCACCACCACAGCATCACTCAGCACCACCACAGCATCACTCAGCACCATCACAACATCACTCAGCGCAACTACAGCAACACTCGGCACCACCACAGCGTCACTCAAGCACACAACAATATCACTCAGGGCCACAACAGCATCACTCAGCGCCACCACAGCATCGCTCTACGCAACCACAGCATCACTCAGCACCACCACAGCATCACTCAGCACCACCACAGCATCACTCAGCACCACCACAGCATCACTCAGCACCACCACAGCATCACTCAGCACCACCACAGCATCACTCAGCACCACCACAGCATCACTCAGCACCACCACAGCATCACTCAGCACCACCACAGCATCACTCAGCGACACCACAGCATCACTCAGCGACACCACAGCATCACTCAGCGACACCACAGCATCACTCAGCGACACCACAGCATCACTCAGCGACACCACAGCATCACTCAGCGACACCACAGCATCACTCAGCGACACCACAGCATCACTCAGGGCCACCACAGCATCACTCAGGGCCACCACAGCATCACTCAGGGCCACCACAGCATCACTCAGCACCACCACAGCATCACTCAGCGACACCACATCATCACTCAGGGCCACCACAGCATCACTCACCTTCACCACAACATCACTCAGCACCAACACAACATCACTCAGGAACACCACAGGATCACTCAGGGCCAGCACAGGATCACTCAACGCCACCACAGCATCAGTCAGCACCACCACAGCGTCACTCAGCACCACCACAGCGTCACACAGCACCACCACAGCGTCACTCAGGACCACCACAGCATCACTCAGGACCACCACAGCATCACTCAGGACCACCACAGCATCACTCAGGACCACCACAGCATCACTCAGCGCCACCACTGCATCGCTCTACGCAACCACAGCATCACTCAGGGACACAACAATATCACTCCGCACCACCACAGCATCAATTAGCACCACCACAGCATCACTCGGCACCACCACTGCATCACTCGGCACCACCACAGCATCACTCGGCACCACCACAGCATCACTCACCTTCACCACAACATCACTCAGCACCAACACAACATCACTCAGGAACACCACAGCATCGCTCCGGGCCAGCACAGCATCGCTCAGCACCACCACAGCATCAGTCCGCACCACCACATCATCACTCAGCACCACCACATCATCACTCAGCGCCACCACAGCATCACTCACCTTCACCACAGCATCACTCACCTTCACCACAACATCACTCAGCACCAACACAACATCACTCAGGAACACCACAGCATCACTCCGCAGCGTCACAGCATTAAACAGCATCACCACAGCATCAGTCAGCAGCACCACAGCATCAGTCAGCAGCACCACAGCATCAGTCAGCAGCACCACAGCATCAGTCAGCAGCACCACAGCATCAGTCAGCAGCACCACAGCACTAGTCAGGGCCACCACAGCATCACTCAGGGCCACCACACCATCACTCAGGGCCACCACACCATCACTCAGGGCCACCACTCCATCACTCAGGGCCACCACACCATCACTCAGGGCCACCACACCATCACTCAGGGCCACCACACCATCACTCAGGGCCACCACACCATCACTCAGGGCCACCACACCATCACTCAGGGCCACCACACCATCACTCAGGGCCACCACACCATCACTCAGGGCCACCACACCATCACTCAGGGCCACCACACCATCACTCAGGGCCACCACACCATCACTCAGGGCCACCACACCATCACTCAGGGCCACCACACCATCACTCAGGGCCAACACACCATCACTCAGGGCCAACACACCATCACTCAGGGCCAACACAGCATCACTCAGGGCCAACACAGCATCACTCAGGGCCAACACAGCATCACTCAGGGCCAGCACAGCATCACTCAGGACCAGCACAGCATCACTCAACGCCACCACAGCATCAGTCAGCACCACCACAGCGTCACTCAGCACCACCACAGCATCACTCAGCACCACCACAGCATCACTCAGCACCACCACAGCATCACTCAGCATCACCACAGCATCACTCAGCACCACCACAGCATCACTCAGCACCACCACAGCATCACTCAGCATCACCACAGCATCACTCAGCACCACCACAGCATCACTCAGCACCACCACAGCATCAGTCAGCACCACCACATCATCACTCAGCACCACCACAGCTTCAATCAGTCAGCACCACAGCATTACTCAGGAACACCACAGCATCAGTCAGCACCACCACATCATCACTCAGCACCACCACAGCTTCAATCAGCACCACCACAGCATCACTCAGCACCACCACAGCATCACTCAGCACCACCACAGCATCACTCAGCACCACCACAGCATCACTCAGCACCACCACAGCATCACTCAGCACCACCACAGCATCACTCAGCACCACCACAGCATCACTCAGCACTACCACAGCATCAGTCAGCTCCACCACATCATCACTCAGCACCACCACAGCTTCAATCAGCACCACCACAGCATCACTCAGGAACACCACAGCATCACTCAGGAACACCACAGCATCACTCAGGAACACCACAGCATCACTCAGGAACACCACAGCATCACTCAGGAACACCACAGCATCACTCAGGAACACCACAGCATCACTATGCGCTGCCACAGCATCACTCTGCAGCGCAACAGCATCACTCTGCAGCGCCACAGCATCAATCAGCATCACCACAGCATCAGTCAGCACCACCACAGCATCACTCGGGGCCAGCACAGCATCACACAACGCCACCGCTGAATAACTCAGGGCCAGCACAGCATCACTCAACGACACCACAGCATCACTCAACGACACCACAGCATCACTCAGTGCTTCTTACACTTTTTAATTACAACTTCTCAGCATGCTGCACAGCAGCCACACTTCTCTACAGAACAGCTTAAAAACATTAGCAAAGTCAATAGCTCTACCAAACACTTATAAGGCCCCCCAAAGCATAGCCAATAGGTCTCGCCTTTGGGACATTATAAGTGTTTAGTTATCCAGCACAATATCCTTCATTAAACAACATCAAGTGTTGCATGGCTAATCACTTATAAGGTCCCAAAAGCGATACCTATTGGCTATGCCAATGCTTGTTTAAGGAAAGTGACCGCTAAGGCCCCTCACAATGGTTATCTAATGATTGCAGGAGATTTCAATATCCATCTGTGTGGGGACCCAACAGTAGGAATTTTAACTGAAACAGGATGCCCACGCATCTCGGGCATGCATGTCGAACATACTTTGCAGGGAGATATGCATAACTCCTTAGTAGACGAGCTCAATCTAACATTGTCCATGAGTAGGATGGTTAAAGGTAGGAACCCCCTTAACTTGACATTTACAGGAAGGGGTAGTGCAACATTCCTAGATTTTATTTTTGTTTCAATCCCTTTCTATCAACTTCTTTTGGATTTTATCATTGAAGATAGTATTTTTAGTGATCATAATCCATTGTGTACTTCGACCGCATGGCCAAGATTTGGAAAATCCCAAACGTCAGCATCTAGGGGGGTCATTAAGGGTAATAGATCAAGGTAGAAGGCTAAGGTGGGAACAGATAACCCCTGACTCCTTCTATGAGTCTCTCTTGATTAAATGCCAGAGGGAAATTGACATTTGTGCCACTGGGCGGGAAGAGGCGGGGGCTCTGTTAGAAGCTTTCTCGGCTATCTCGCTCTCTATTGGAGATTTGCTGAAGGCACCGACCTTGAACTCGAAAGATCGAGTCATGAGATGGTTTGACCATAATTGTTCCCGGGCGGCTAGGAACTTGAGGGGGGCACTGGGGACCAAACCCAGGGACCGTGCCCTGGTAAAAGAGTGCAGAGGGATATATAAAGCGGAACTAGCAAGGCGCAAGGCCGAGCTCAAGAATGAGGCATGGAATAAGCACACTGAGGCCTGTACCTTGAAAAATAGCACCCAGTTTTGGAGCATTGTCAACTGCCCTTTTTTGTCTGGGGAACATGCACAGGCTCTTGACGCACACATCACGGAAGAGGAATGGGTGAATCATTTTCAGGAAATGTTCAGAAGCCCACCGGACACCGGTATCTCCAGTGGTGGAGGGAAGTCGGCCCTTGTTATCACAGCAGATGAAGTCAGCAAGGGTATTGCAGGACTATCTAGGAACAAGGCACTAGGACCTGATGGTATCCCCCTGGACCTTTATATATCTAACCCGCAACTGTGGGTACCTGTCCTTACAACCGTCATAAATGCAGCAATTAGGGATGTTCCACCTAGTACATGGTCCATATCTACCATCGTCCCAGTTTTTAAAAAGGGAAATAGGGACAGTACCCCCTGTTACAGGCCCATATCGCTACTCGACTCTTCTGTTAAAGTGGTGGGATGCATCCTGTTGGATAGGTTATCTAGTTGGGCAAACAATAACATTTTAACTGATTACCAATATGGTTTTCATCCAGCTAGGTCAACTGTCGACCAATGTCTGAATTTATACATGATTGTCAATAAATATTCCATTGCTCGATCATGCAGAGGATATACCTGGCCTTCATGGACTTGTCCTCTGCCTTTTATCGTGTAAATAGAAATAAGTTATGGGAGACCCTATTGTGCATGGGTGTAGATAAAGACATTGTCTTATTCTTAAGAGAGCTTCATAGGGACACCAAAGCGGAGGTACGGTATACGAGAGACTGTAAGGTTACTCGTCAATTTCCAATCCAGAGAGGGGTCCGACAGGGATGCATTTTGGCCCCCTTTTTATTTAATTTATATATCAACAGCTTGGAGAAAGTTTTAGTTAACACACTGGCAGACTTCCCCCAGGTGGGACGGCGGTGTTTGCCCATATTACTATATGCAGACGACGCAGTCCTTATGGCCTGGACCCCGAGGGGTTTGCAAATTTTACTTAACTCCTTTGTAAAGTTTATGGAGGACCGGGACATGTTGGTCAACAACTCCAAGTCATACATGATGCAGGTGGGACCAAGTTTAAAAAAGGATTTTAATTTTAGGGTCAGGGTTACCCCAGTCCCTGAGACTAGCGCCTTCTCGTACCGGAGGGTTATGTTGGATGCCAAACTTAACTGGGGCCACTTGAGAAGTAAAAAGAAAGGGGATTTTTTAAGGAGTAATGCAGCAATCTTTCATTTTGCCTCACGGTTAGGCAATAAACCCATAGGTGCACTTTTGGGGATCTATAGGGCAAAATGTTTAACACAGGTATCTTATGGTAGTGAAATTTGGGGCCTCACATCACACGAGGAGCTACAAAGAGCTGAGAACGGGTTCCTGAGATGTCTCCTATGTGGTCCACAGGGAACCCCCTCATTCACCGTACATGAGGAACTGGGTATGCCTTACCTGACTGACATGCTGTCGTTTCGCCCCCTCTCTTATTGACTCAAAGTCTGGTTGAACAAGGGGACTGCCCTAAATAAAGAGATCCTAAGGGATTGTATGGCTCTGGACCATGCCCACTACATTGCTTGGTTAAAATATATCCGGGATGAGTATAGGACTCTTGGTAGGGCGGATCTCTATAGTAACCCAGATTCAATCGAAAGAAAAGATCTTCCCTGGGCCAAGGAGACCTTCTTTAGACAGCGGCTGGTGAACAGGGAAGAGCGTGAGTTAATAAAGCCCAGTGCACGTAAATATATCATCCTTAAAACCGTACATACAACAGAACCGTACCTCCTAGGGCTTCCCAAAACGTATGATCGTTTTTTATTAACAAGATTTCGTTTTGATTTATTCCATCTTCTCCTCGCCCACCCACAGGGGAGTAGAAAAGGCGAGACGCTGTTGCCATGTGGTTGTGATGGCAAATCCCCTCAGGATACGACTCATTTTTTAATGTTTTGTAGTAACTATGAGGTGCTGAGGAAAAACTTTTTAATCCCTGTCTTAAAACAAGCAAATTTTATGCAAGTGCGCCCTGCTTTTACCTTTCTAGCTATGCTTTTAGGGTCCACTTTATGGCACGTTCTTAGCTTTTTAAAGGCTGCAGTTAGGCTTAGATCTAGCTGCGACTAAATTCTATGTATGATATAGGCCTGAAAGTGTGATCATTTTTGATTTTTATATATCTTGTGAATACGTTTTTTATGTCTCTTTCTGAATGTATTTTTATAATGAATGGTAACCATTGATCAACGACATTCACGGATGGGAACCTCCTTTAACGCTGTAACCCGGACTTTTATAGTTTTTAATACAAAAGCCGAATAAAGTATTTTTTGATTTGATTTGGTTTAACTTACCTGTAATTCAACCAACTGCATTAGAACCTGCATTCAACTGTAAATCACTGTATAAGATTTTGCAAAGTATTATTTCACTTACCTGCACCAGGCTTGGCTTGGTTCTAGAAATAAAATAACTAAATAATATTTTTGATATAAACAAATTGGTCTGAGTTCAGTCTTCGAGTGTGTGATATCATTTCTTGCCTGAGTGTACAACAAATGCTTAGCGATACAAAAGGGGATGATGGACGGAACGTTTGAGCCAATCAAACACTCACCCCCAGTCAACTGATCTGGGTTTAATCCATCATCATTCTTTAGCTCACTCCACCACCCCAGTTCAGACATGGCCATATGCAAATCAGTCTGACCCTGTGCCTCATGGGAACAGTCCAGCCCGAACTGCCAAGCCATGTCTTCCATGGACCGGAAACAAGCATCCTAGGACCGGTTTCTGGCGTTCCAGCCGTCATCAGCCAGGCTTGCTTGAATCCAGTGGCAAAGTGAGCAAGGGACCCACGTCTGGGCATACCCCCGCCAACTTACGACTCATTTTTTAATGTTTTGTAGTAACTATGAGGTGCTGAGGAAAAACTTTTTAATCCCTGTCTTAAAACAAGCAAATTTTATGCAAGTGCGCCCTGCTTTTACCTTTCTAGCTATGCTTTTAGGGTCCACTTTATGGCACGTTCTTAGCTTTTTAAAGGCTGCAGTTAGGCTTAGATCTAGCTGCGACTAAATTCTATGTATGATATAGGCCTGAAAGTGTGATCATTTTTGATTTTTATATATCTTGTGAATACGTTTTTTATGTCTCTTTCTGAATGTATTTTTATAATGAATGGTAACCATTGATCAACGACATTCACGGATGGGAACCTCCTTTAACGCTGTAACCCGGACTTTTATAGTTTTTAATACAAAAGCCGAATAAAGTATTTTTGATTTGATTTGGTTTAACTTACCTGTAATTCAACCAACTGCATTAGAACCTGCATTCAACTGTAAATCACTGTATAAGATTTTGCAAAGTATTATTTCACTTACCTGCACCAGGCTTGGCTTGGTTCTAGAAATAAAATAACTAAATAATATTTTTGATATAAACAAATTGGTCTGAGTTCAGTCTTCGAGTGTGTGATATCATTTCTTGCCTGAGTGTACAACAAATGCTTAGCACTACCCTCTGATAAAGCCTTACTGCTCGCCCACACTACCACAAATGGAGAGTAAGGTGCTGTCTACTTTTACCTCGGCCTACCTTTGGGCTTCCACTGTACTCTGTGCACACTATACCTCATTTTGGTATAGTATGTACAGAGCCAGCTTCCTACAGCTATGCCAAGGTTTCTGGACTGGATACGTGGTAAATGTCAACAAATCAAATTTTTTTCATTAAACATTTACAGTACTCCAGACGTGCTACATAACTCTGATATTCTTTGGTCTCATAATACAGTTCAATGTCTAGACATTACTTTATCTATAAATCTATTAAACTAACTGTTGTCAAAAGCGTTGAATCATATTAATGAAAATTAAAGAAAAAATAAGTAAATGGTCTACTATTTTTTTAGATGGTGGAACAGAATTGAAGTTGTTAAAATTATTACTCCGCAAATATTGTATCTACTTTCTATGCAATTACAATTCCCATTCCCTACATTTTTTTTCTAATGTAGTAAAATATTTTCTTAATTTGTTGGGCATAATAAAATGCCAGGAATAAGCTGTCCCAAGCTTAAAAGTGATAAGATAAATGAAAGTTAAGATGTTTCAGATTTTCTTAAGTGCCATTTATCTCTCTTGGTTCTTTATGGTTTTAAGACTTTGATGGTACTATAACCCCAAACTGGGTATTATCTGTTAAAAATAAATAAATTATTACACTTTTCCCTCTACCAGCTATTTCAGCTTTCTCCAGTAGTTAGTTAAACAAGGTGTCTGATATAATCAAAATGACAATACTAGCCATTTTAGAATTGCACTCTATTTCTTTTCAGTTTGTATGTTCTAAAAGGTTCTCTTCACTATCATCCTTGTTTAAAATTAACATGTAATAATTATTTTTGTAAATTCTGGATAGATGCACTTAACGTTTTCTTTCATGACCTGTGCTAAGAAAGTGTATTTCTATATTTTTCTGATTTGCAAGGTAAATATTAACTCCCCTCTGCTGAAGATAACAAATATGAAATTTTGTTTGCTGTAGTTCATGAATTCCAAAATGCTTTAACAATGGGTAAAATGTTGAACTCTGTTTAAATATTTCTTATAAATCTTGGCACTTTGTGTCTAAAGTGTATAAAATATCTAAAATGTATTAATTACAACAGAAACTATTTAGATATTTGTTACTGTTCTTTGAACGAGTGCCTCTTTCTCTCTTCAGAGCGTCTCAGGTTCACTTCTGGTAGCTCTGTATCAGACTAATTTTATATGTACTGAATAAATGTTTATGCGCACACATAAATAAAAGTTAATCTTATTGATTACCCATTATTATGCCTTTGTAAGGGGGAAAATGGCTCTCTGAAACACCTTTTATATGACTGTTGTTTGGTCTTTGAATTTTGGAAGACTGTATGAGAAACTATTGTCAAACGTTTGAATATCTCAGATTGCATCTCTTTTAGTATGACAATTTGTCAATCTCTTGCTGCCTACTCTAAACTACCTACAATTGGAGCTAAACTGTTTGATTTTCTTATCTCATCAGCTAGTAAGTCCATTGCCACTTACTGGAAAGTTGTTAAACCGCTTTCTATCTATAAATTATTGGCCTGGATTATTTTCAGCAGATAAGCGGCAGATATATTTTATTGTTAAGTAAGCTCATAATTTGACTACTGCCTCTCAGTTGTTTTGGAAATCTGCTGAAATGTATAGAATAATTTATCCTCGATCAATAATTCAGTCTTTATGCTCGTCACTATCTGTATTGCTAGATATTTGACTGATTATTTTTGTTTATAGTCTGCTCTTACACCACTTTTAGATAGTCTTTTTCCTTTAATTCCCTTTGTTCCTAATTAAAAATTAATACTCTATTAATTACTAATGTATTCGTAAATATTTGGTATATATTTTTTGTCCTTGTAATGTATTTTGTTTTAAATAAAATGAATAAAACAAATTTGAGCAAATTGTAAACAGTAGTTAAGAAATTGACAATATGTACAAGGGAAAGTTACAGGCTGCGAATTATGCTCTTGTGTTATTGGTGGAATTTATGATGCAGAGTGAGAGAAGTAACAACCATAGAGTTGGAAGGTAGCAGCAGAGAGTTAAGGTTCTCATGGTGTTTTATGAAGATTGTCAACATATTCTGGACCAGTGCTAACCATTACAGAGCGAAACCAGAATAAAATATTTATGCACCATAACTGTTTGCTTGCGTTGGACAGTTGCTTCGTTTTTTAACAGTAGTTGTATGCTGCAAAATACTATTCACTTTAACTTGTCAAAAAGGTTGCAATAAAAAAATAGCAAATACAAAAATGTGTGTTTTAGGTTAGTTCTATTTTACAAAATATTACTAAAAAAAACTAATGCATGTGCACAATTATGAGGGTCAAACCGAGAAAAAAGGGTTAAGTGTTACCATCCAAAGGCTTCTTTGAAGTGCTTTATTTACAGTACACCAGCTCTTAGGCTTTTAAAATAGCAGATGAGGCAAGATGATTTATAGCACACATGAACTATCCACAATTACATTCTTATGCCCATGTTTGGATTACAGTTTCACAAGGCTGGTGAATATGTTAATTGTTTAATAACCCTGTGTTGTCCATATGCAAAAGTACTCAATCTTGCAGTATTGTGTTAAGTAATCTAATGTTTTGTCTACCAAACAAGATTTTGTAAATGATGCTTGTGTGTCTTAAATAACATCCCATATGTATAATGAAAATGTATCACATGACATTTTCCCAAATCAAGAACATTCGCCAGTACTTAGAAAAATTTAGGAAATTATCTATTTCCCAAATTTCTGTTAGGATATATAATTTGCCATTAGTAGTTTATAAAATGTGTTAGATGTAGATCTAACAATGGTATGTCTCACTTGCGTAAATAATGCCAAACTGCAGATTTTGTTTGAATTCTTTCAAAATGGTTCTGTTTTCAGGCTTGTGCAACAACACTCCATCTAAAGCAGTTCTTCTGTTTTTTAGGCAATTGCCTATATGTGTTAGCAAAAAAATGCACTATGCAAATATCAGTGCAATTCTTCAACCAAATGTGGTCTTCTTACAGAAACAAAATAATAAAAAATCTTTAGTACTGACTAATTTGTCTCTGTTAGTTCTCTTGCCATTAAGGAAAGCACATCCACATTTTGTAGACTGTTAAATCTCCCTTGACTGTGGAGCAGGGTAGCACCCTTTCGCCATCCTCCCTGGCACGATGCAATGAGTTAGCAGCTTTCTTTAAATAAAAAAGTAATGGACACTTATGGTGCACTATTGTGTAATACAGCTCAACCCTCAGATCAAATGGGGATCTTTCCATCTACCCCTATTTCCGCAGCCTTAACACACTTTCCAGCTGTGAATGAGGAGAGTACATTTGCACGTATGGGTAAAATTAAATCTGGATCACCTCTAGATCCAGCTCCACCGCATAATCTTGCTAAGGGTAGGCAAGTGCTACTCCCAACTGTAGTCACTTTGCTCAATATTTCATTAGCATCAGGGATAGTTCCAAAGAAATGGAAACATGCTATAATTAGACTACTGCTCAAGAAAGCCCACTTAGATCCCGCTACGTCAGGCAACAATCGACCTATTTCTTTGCTGCTTGAAATAGGAAAATTATTAGAGAAGCATGTTAACCATACGCTTTTGAGGTTCCTAGAAGATAACCATCATCTACACCCTACACAAATGGGTTTTCATACACAGCACAAAATTTGCTCTTCTAGTAATGACAGAGGAGCTTAAAAGTATACTTGATCAGGGTGGCGCTGCCGCAGTTCTTCTCTTAGATTGAAGTGTGGCATTTGACACCGTAGACCATACAATCCTGATTGAAAGGCTCAAAGAAGTGAGAGTCCAAAATAAAGTTTTGGATTGGCTCACCTATTTTGTAAAGGATAAAACAATTTAAATCATTGAAAGCACATGTTTTTTAGACATTCTACCATCGAACTGCTGAGTTCCGCAGGGCTCATCACTTAGCCCTATTATGTTCAACATTTGTATGCGACCGCTAGCGAACATTGTACAGGAGTTTGCGATGTCTGTAGTCTACTATGCAGACGACACACAGTTAGTGGTCTCCTTTGCCAATGGGTCGAACATGGAACATCACCAACTAGTGCACTGTTTGGAAAAAGTGGCTAAATGTATGGCAAGTTGCTGTTTAAAACTGGACGGTGATAAGACAGAGTTAATGATCTTGAGGATCAACCCTCTCTCGAGGCCGGTGATTGGCTGACCTAGCTGTATGGGAAATTCACCTGTCCCCAACTCCCCTATAAAGAGTCTGGGAATGTAACTGGACACAGCCTTAGTGATGGACGCCCAAGCAAAAAAGCTTGCTGCAACTTGCTTTTGGTTACTTAGAATGATCCGGAAGATCCTGGAGCTCATACCGGAATACTCGAGAAGAATTGTGATACAATCCTTGGTGTTGTCCTGATTAGATTACGGGAATTTATTCTATTTAGGCTCACCAAAATATGTTACCAAAAAATGCAGCTAGTTAAAAATGCTGCGGCTAGACTTCTTCCCAAAATCCCTCGTCGCGAACCAGTGAGGTATGCTATGAAAAAGCTCCATTGGCTATCTTGTGATGTGAGGATTAAGTTGAAATCATTATACCTTGCACATAAACCTATCAACAGCAAGGGCCCCTTCAAGATCAGAGTCCTCCTCCTCCCCTTATTTACCGACCAGATCCTTAAGATCCGCCCAGGATCCTTTACGGAGAATTCCTAGAATTAGGAGGATGAGATGGAGAGGCAGATCATTTACTTATCTTTTCCCCAAACTTTGGAACTCTATGCTCCCTGAGTTGAGACATATGGAAGAGGAGTCCAGTTTTTGGAAAAGGCTCAAAACCTGGCTTTTCCCTCAGTAGTTCCCCATTGCTCTATCTTACTGGTCAGCACAACTTACCTAGCACTGGGAAGCCTTTGGGCAGCAATGCGCTTTATAAATTCCTAAACATTTATTATTTCAATAGGTTTTCCTTTAGTGTCAACATATTCATTTGGCTTCGTTGGATTACAGAAATTCTTTTGAGCAGTGGATTAGGAATTAAACTGTGATATCAAATTCATTCATTTTAAACACTATTATTTCTTTGGTTTTAGGTTGAAAATGTATGACCTGAAAGTGAGTGATCCTTTGTTGGCATCTCAGATTTGTGCGCATTTTATAAATTCTATCTGATCCAACCATGCTTGTTTTCCTATTCTCTGTACTCCGTTTCTCTGAAGCATTTTATTTTAAACTCATATTTATCACTTCCTGCCAGTTTTTGCGTGTTCTAGTATTACATAATCCTCATGGTCCATCATACAATCTTGTGCCATGCCTTTACCCTCATACTAAAGAGTAATAGTTAATTTTCGCTGCCAATTTTGAACTGGCCTACTGACATTCTATGTATAAGTTGTCTGGCCTACTATTTATAAGTTGACCTACTGTTTATAAGCTCCCACTAATAGCTGACCTACTATTTAACTGACCTACTATTTAACTGACCTACTATTTGTAAGCTCTCACTAATAGCTCTTCCAAGCACCTTCTATTTTATTTATTATCTTTTGCTATTTTGTATAGTGCAAACTCGACCCGAAGGTATTCGAGCGCTTTAATGAGCACCAGTTACATTACAGAAGGTCATATTTTTTTTATTTTTCTAAAGGCACCGGGAGATTAAGTGAGTTGCTCAGAATGTATAAAATTAGTTCTAGATGAATTTGCTTAATGTTTTGCTCACGTACAGCACTTCCCCGGTCATCTGCACTAAACGTTGTTTCCAAGGTCATACATGAGATACCCGCAGGAGATCAGAACATGTCTGACTTCCACACCAAACATCAGTTTCACAGTTACAGCAAGACATTTTCTGCTTGATCCAGTATCCCATGGGCAAAAATTGCGCCTAATTTAACAGCCTGGAATTATGAAAGATTTCATTTGTGTAAAAGAAAAAAGTCAATTAAAAATTGTCTGGGCCTAGCATATATATGGGTACCTTAGCTACCATAAAATGTATGTCTAAATTGAGAACCGCAGTGAAAACGTCTCGCAATGAGGAAACCTGGATAACTTAGAGCACAGGATCATTTTTTAATGCTTAGTAGTTTATAGACTAAAAAACGTGTTATCTGAACCACTTAGCGGATAAGCGATGGTGTATAGAAAGAGAGAAACATACAGTAATGGAGAACCATCTGATGACAATTTGTTTAGGAATACAACCGTATTTGGTAGAGGTACAGAGTAGTTTCTGTCGTATGTTAGTAACTCGTTTTCGATGTGGTTCTTTTTTTAGGTTGATTACTTTCCCAGAAACTAACGATTGGTCGAAAAACTTGCCTCTATACCCGTGTGATGATACTTCAATACAATCGACTATGCACTGTACACTGTTTTGTAAATACTATGTTTTACCAAGGAAAAAGTTTTTAATATCAATTCTAAGAAGTTGGGGCCTAAGACAATGTAGAATTGCTTTTTTAAGACTACAACTCTTAGAAAATGAACAAATTATTATGGCCATCTCTGCCTTTTTAAGAGCTGTGATCAGATACAGGAATACAATGTAAAGTTCTTTTTTAGAGTAATGTTACATTCATGGTCATGAGAATAGATATGTATTGTTTTAATATTCTGTATCATGGTGCAAATTGTGTCTTTCGTTCTATTTTATTGTGCTTTTATGATTTTTACTGCATCAAAAATCGAATAAAGCTTATTTTGATTTGATTTGATTTGACTAATAGGCTCCTTGCAACAAGTGCTTTGGAAGCCGAATGTTCTCCTCTTTATAGTTCGGCATTTTGGCAGAATTGTCAGTTTGCTTTTTTAAATTGTAAAACAGCATCCCGAACTGTTAATATTAAGGAGTTTAAAATTCTTTTTAGATGTATGTTCTTATTTTTCTGTGCCCTTTGTTTGCACTCTGCAGATGCATTGTTCAGGGATGATGTGGCACCCAGAAGTTCCAACTCAGCTGGTTCTCTCATCTGAAGATGATCGTATGCCCGTCATCCAGATGTGGGACCTCCGATTTGCGACCTCTCCTCTGAAGGTCCTTGAGAGCCACACAAGGTAAGAAATGCTGGACTCAGTCCTTACCTTTGGGAGATACTCAGGCAGTTGAAAGTAGGCCGGCACATTGTTGACGACCTTTCGGTTGGTTCCAACTGCCAGAGCCTATTTTGGGCACATTCTGAACACCATTAAAACTGAGTTTTTTTTGCAAATGTAAGCTTTATGGTTTGAGATGTTATTATGTGCGTTGCGTAGAATGGCATGCTATTTATGGGAATGCTTTCAATATGCCTTTCTTTCTTTGAAAGTTAAATGTGGATCAAAGAAGTTGTTTTTGCACTAATGTGCCTGAAAATAAGTCATTTGCAGTTCAGTTATTGGGAGTAGGATCTTAATATTAGTTGATATGCGTATAAATGTTGTACTATACAGAGAAACATGCATTTATTTAAATATACAACAGAATCGGAGTTAAGTTTCTGTTTAAGAAATGTTTTGAGTTGACCAATGTTCCTTTCCTCTTTTTTTCAAGGGGAGTTTTATCAATTTCTTGGTGCCAAGCAGACCCAGAGCTGCTTCTTAGTAGTGCCAAAGACAACCGCATCCTGTGTTGGAACCCAAACATTGGTGAAGTAAGTTACATGTTAGGACACCATTATTTGACTGTAAAATCCTCTGCATGGTAATGGACGTGCATCCCTGCCCCGAATTCCCCACTGTACACATGTCTGGATCCCTAATGCTGATTATCTGATAGAGACATCTAGCTGTAGATCCCTTACCTTAGAATCCTCCCCAGGCTCTAGAATGGATCCGTAAATAATTTTCAGCAGTACCTCTGCGCGTCGCTAGAGGTTGTGACGCGACTCCGTAGTGACGTTGACCATGGGATGTGACGTCGACAGAGTCCATATATAGCCCCTCCCAACGTGCTGGTGTCAGTTTCTTCTTTTCTGCGCTTTCAACACGGTTCCTCAAGCTGTTTTTAGGCCTACCCGACATTTTCGTCGAACGGAACAGTGTGCTTTTAAACAATCTCTTGTGTCCTCAGGGTTCAAGTCTTGTGAGTCGTGTGGTCAACAAATGTCTGCCACAGACCCTCACTCTATTTGTATGTGGTGCCTGTGTGAGCACCATGACTCTGAGGAGTGTGACTCCTGTTGCCAACTTCGCCCAAAGGCGCTGAGGGAATGTTGAATGAAGCTCCTAGCAGAGCTGATGTTGCAGTCTTCCGAGGCATCTTGCTAATCTCTGTCTCCTACACAGGGCCGGACTGGCCGTAGCGGGCACCGGGCGTTTCCCCGGTGGGCCGCTAGGGTGGGGGCCGGTTTTGTTACCGGGGGTCGGCAATATCGGCCCCCTGTAACAAAATCGGCCGAAACCGGCCCTCGCAAACTGCTCGGCTGCACCCCCCCTCACCCCAGGGGGGGCCAGCCGAGCAGTTTGCCAGGGCCGGTTTCGGTTCCCAGTCCGGCCCTGCTCCTTCACGCTCTGCGGACCACCAGTGGGCATGTTCCAGGAGCCGTTCTCGTGGACGTCACTCTCCATCGACGTCCCGAGGTAAGTCACAACGCAGGCAGTCGAAGTTGCGGCACCCACATAAGGCCTCTTCCCGATCTTCGGTTGAAGAGTTGATGCGCGAGTTTACCCTGCGCCTCCCTACCTTCCTTGGAGCCAGTGACTCTGACCCAGATACAAAAATATTACAATTCTCTTCGTACTATCTTTGGGTCTTCACCTTACCCTGGAGTGCCCTTTGAGGTGTGAGGAGCCGTGACTGTGTCCACGCCAGTAGGTTCGCACTCAGCCTCAGTTTGGCCTTCGGATGTCAAATCTGTTTTGATGACGATGCACAGCCCTTCGTGGTTATCACATTCGGTGCCTGGGTCCGATCATCTGACTTTGAGGACGGCGCCATCAGCACCGCTCGATGCCACCCCACTTCCTCTTCCGTACGCTGAGACGTCACCACTTCGGCGTCGGATGCGGCGCTGGTGGAGCCGCCTGTCTCAGACACCTTTTCTCAGCTCTCTGTGGCGCCTCTCCTGTTTTTTCCTTCTGAGGAACACGATTTTGGAGGTGAGGGAGAGGAATTGGGGTTTCACCACCCCTGACACTGCCCAACCTCCTCTGGAGGACAGCTGGCTCACTGAGTTGGGTGAAGCTAGTGGATTGGAGTCCTACCGAGCCTCGGAACTCCTTTCCTCGCCTGGCCTCGCTCCAGAGGCGAGCTCCTCTCTGGCTGACATGCTTAGGTGAGTTTCTGTGGTTTTGGATTTGCCACTTCCTTCTGTGGAAATGAGAACTGATCCCTTACTTGGCTTCCTCCATCAGGGCCAAACAGTGGTACAGCTGGTGCTTCCTTATAGTGAAAATCTATTTGACATTCTGTTGGGGGCTTGGGCTTAACCCGATGCACACACTGTAATGCCTCAGGTGATCAACCCTGTCTTCTCCAGCATCCTACTCATCACAGTTTTGTGGTAGAGGCCGCTTCGGCCGCCCAAAATCTCAACTCCCTTCCTACTGTCCCTCCAGACAGAGAACACAGAAGACTAGACACTTGTGGCATGCATATTTTCTCCTCTCTACTATATTTTCTCCACTCTCTGCGATCCCTCAATACTACTTGCGTTCTCGGACGCTTCTCCCATACATTGTGGGATTCATTGGCATGTCTGCTGCCCTCCCTTCCGGATGAGACCCGTAACGATCTTGCCCCGTTATTACGGAATGGGTAACAAGCAGCTAAATTAATCATTTGATCTGGTATAGATACCACTAACTCTGTAGGTCGGGCTATGGCTTCTTCAGTGGCACTACGTTGGCGTGCCTGGTTGCGCACCTCAGGGTTTTCGGAGGCTGTGCAAGCCACTTTGATTGACATGCTCTTTGATGACGCCCGTCTATTCAGTGTGCATGCTGACTCTGCATTACAGCGGTTTTGGAACAGTCAGGGCTGTGCAGCCTCTTAATTCTGTTTACTCTGTACGTCGGCCTACCCTGCAGACTTTTTTTCCTAGCTCCCCACAGACTTAGTTAGTCGGGGTACTCTATTCTTTCTTTCCGTTGAGCCATAGGCAGGCTTCTGGTTTCCATTTCATTTTAACCATTCCACTTTCGGGGGGGCACCCGGTGAAGTGTTCCTGCCTTCCGCAGGTGTTATTTTTTCTTTCCTAACTCTCAAAGACTGATTGTAGATCCCGCTCTCCGAGCAATTTTTTGTTTTGTGGCCCTGAGTGGGTTTCAATCCCTGATGGTATAGGGGTTTATCTTCTTGCTAGGCTTCATGCAAGTAATTATTATCCTGGTAAGTTGCTCGCTTTGTGCAGATGCACTGTTGCCTTGTTCTCCGTTCCTCGTGGAAAACTTCTGTATGCCTCATAGATGTTCTGGGGGTATACTTAAGGTATTTTAGTTCCCCTTATAGGGAATTTTCTTTTGTAACACTGGATTGTGCTTGCCGCTTTTTGCCTTGCACTTATGCCCGATTGGGGTGTATCGCTCATCCAAGCTTCCTTTGTTCAATGGAGTTTCCTTCTGCTCTATGATGGCTTTATTCAGTATTGCCTGACACACTCTTCTTTTCCTGCCAGAGTTTTGGGACGCGTAGTATAGTCCATTTCCTACGGTATCTTGTGTCCTCTCAGTGCGTCTTGCACTTCTTTAGCGGGCTGCTGTTGATATTCTGGACGGGATGACATTGCCCCTCCCTTTTTGGGTACCCATGGTGCTTGTTTGTTATAAATTTAAAAAAGATAAAAAACAAACAGGAACATTAACCTCAAATGTAATACAATGCTATATTTATATATAGTAAGTTATATTTATATATCACTTCATACGTGAACATGGGACAACGTTATTTCCTCCCTTTTTAGGTCTCGCCTAGCGTCGCAGCGCATGCGCTGCTCGCTCTGTGAGATCTATTGTCGTCGGGTTGCTTTCGGAAGTGGGGTGAAAGCTCCACCCATGCTTTTGATTGGCGCGCGTCTCAATTTATGCTGAACGCTCGCTTTTCATTGCAAGTGAGGCTTGTTTGTTCCCTCCCTGTCTCCTTTTCGGCTCGCCCACCCGGACTGGATATTTTGCTCGCGCACGGCGTCTCTTCCGCCTTGTTTTTATTAGGCATCCCGCTTTTCATTTTCTTTATCTACCATTGGCTGTGCATGTGGAAGGGCTGGGGCAACAGGTCACAGCGGCGGGTGGTTTCACCGTGCAGAGGGGCCTCCTTACATAAAGCGAGCATGTTGTCCAAGGTATTGGACCGCGGTATATTATTTAAGCACCAGTCCATTTTAAACAAGGTAGTGCTATTTTTAGGCCCAGGGAGATGGAGTGATTTGCACAGATTCACAGGATGTCGAGCCCACGCCTGGACTCGAACCTTCGTTTCCTCCGCTGCGCTTTGTTTTATTACCCCCACCTACCCCAAGATGCGCTGTTCCTTTACTTTCAAATCTACTTTACCGGGAAGCATGAGGCATTGTAGCCCCTCATACTCCCACTTCCTAGGCATGGAGGGGGCTTCAGAGTGCTCGGGGGTAAGGGGGAGGGGCTGCATGCCTTTCTTATTTTCTACATGAGCCCGCTTTCATGTAGCTCCCCCACCCGTCACCGTCATGTTTCCTCACTGCGTGTTAGTGTTGGTTTATGTGTTTTTATTCAATGCAGCCCTGCCCCACCCCCTATCAGCACAGGGGGAGAATGTAATGCTTACCCACCAACCAGCTTTCTTTCATTTCTTATCTAGTATTGCCAGACCCCCGACTCACCCCCATGACATCAGTTACATTTTCCTCCTACCATTAAACCCCACGAAAAATAAAATACTGTGCAGAATTCTGCTCGTTAAAAAACGGACCCTCCGTTAGTCCCCATTCTGCGGGAATTAACTTGTAACTGCATTTACTTGTGAAGTATTATGGCATTATACCAGTGTTTACGGGTGTACAGTTACCAACCCGCCAGCACCGTCACCGTCTAAAGAGGAGCTTACTGGGAACGAAGGCAGTGCTCTTCTGCATCCCCTTCCCTAATTAGCATTTTTCTTCCTTTCGCTGCATTGTCTACCAGAGTTTTGGACTTCTTCTCAGTAATAGTGTCCCTGTGAAGTCAATGTCTGGATCCACATCATTAAAACCAATAAATGCTTTGGAGCACGTTTGGGCCTAGGTTTATTTTTCGCCATCTCTCTCCTCCACACTACGCCCCGCGAAGGGTTTGAATGAACATTGTTTCTGTTGAGGAAGGCCACATGAGCACTCTCTGGAACACCCTATCCCCTCAACACACGTGCATATCTCCCGGAAGTCTGCTGCTTCAACACAGGCCAACACTCCCTGCCATACATTCCTTGCCCCTCACCTCCGAAAGAATTTAAAATGGCATGTTTGACCTCCAACCTTGCTTATCCATACCAGTTCTTAAATTCAGTTTCCATGTCCCTGAACATCAACCGTTTTAAAACCACACAGGGTATACTTATACTGGACAGTAACCTGCCACGTCTGGAATTGGTTGATGTGGTCTGGGGCGGGTGGGGCGTTGTGCAGGGACCCTTCAGAGCCTTATTGCATCCTTGTGGCTTCATATGTACAATTCTGGGTTTAATAGTTGCATAATATGGGTTGATATAAATTAAGTGTTCGAGGCATATGAGCTGCAGAATTCATACTTTTGCATAGATCGCCATCTGGTGTTGGGCTCGGATGCTTGCACCTTGTTGTTGTCTTGGAAGAAGTCTTTTGTAGTCACGAGATAGGTGACTCCTCCCTTGGACGATAGTGCGCATGGGCATTGACTCCATCTTCAGATTGTTTTATTTCCGCCATCGGGTTCGGATGTAACTTCAGTGCTCCAGTTCGGTACCGTGTTTTCTAAACCTTTTCGACGCGCAATCCATCGCAAACTCGACTGTATTGTTTTCGTTCGCGTGCCTTTCCATGCGCTAACTCAAAACTCGATTCCGGTCGTCGACGCAGGCCGCTGGGCCTATCGGCGCCTTTCGGGCCTACGGCTAATGGAAAGGACTCCATTCAAAAAATGCCCCCAGTGTGGAGGTAAATTCCCACACAACGACCAACACAAGGTTTGTAACCTTTGTCTCTCGCCCCAACATGAAGAAAAATCATTGCCAAGCCTGCGCCTCCTTCCGGTCCAAGAAGACTATCCGTGATCGCTGGGCTCGACGACACGTTCTGGCGCAACAGGCTGCATCGGTGCCAGAAGACATCTTCAATGAAGGCCCGACGTTCCAGAGGCAGAGGATTCGGAGGATCTCGACATCTTATCCGAAGCAGATGACTCCGACTCCGATGACCACTTCACTCCAGGTCAACGAGTGAGTACAACTGCCCCTGCCCCAACCCCCACCCGAAAAAAAGAAGGCTCCGGTCAAGACTTCGCCTGAAGGCCTTAGTCGTGACCCAAAGAAAACTTCAGAAGCCCCGCCTCCAGGCCCGGCTCCGAAGACAAAGGAGAAGACTTCCGGCGGCTCGGGACCGAGCAAGCCGCACGTCGGTGCCCCAAAAACACCGTCGGTGCAGAAAGCGGGAACACATCCTACTCCCGCTGTCTTCAAAAAGACCTCGGCACTGAGCACTTCGGCACCGAAAGAACACAAGGCCTCGGATCCGAAGAAACCTCGACAACCTTCAGATCCGAAAAAGATTTCGGTCTCCACACCGAAGCCGAAGGACCCAAAAACCCCTTCAAAGGATGCAGAGCAGAAATCTAAACCACGTTCGGAACCGAAAAAATCGGTGCCGAAGGGAGACGCCAACGAGGAAGAACTGTTTCTACCGGATCCTATCGATCCGAAACAGAAAACACTGCATGTGAACCCTAAAGCAGGCCATATTGTCAATATCCCGCAGAACAAGAGGAAATTGAACACCCCACACATCCCTGAGGTGCCTGTGAAGAAAAGAGACTGTGCAACTTCACCAATGAGACCCTCTTCTCCTGTTCTTCCTACTAAGCCTTTGTCTCCTCCAAAGTCTCCCATACTTCCTCCATACTCACCACCACCACAGAATGATGATGGCCTAGGGGGTGGGGGTGGACATAATGACCCTTTCGATGATCCTGATGATGACACTAACATACCACAGGACACATGGGACGACTACAATCACCCTGTAGATCCTCCAGACCTTCCTCATCCGGATGCACACCCAACAAGGCCATCTCCCCCAGATGACAGCATTGGGTTTAGTCAGCTCATTGATAGGGCTGCCCAATATCATGGCGTTAAAATGCATTCAGACCCCACAGAGGAAGACTTCCTAGTAGACACTTTTGCACAGTCACAAAAGACAGTACAAACATTACCCATGCTGAAAGGTGTCATCAAACATGCTCCAGACATCTTCTAAGACCCTGTCAGGACCAGGATTCTCAATCCTCGGATTGATAAAAAATATAAACCCGCCTCTAATGATCCCACTTACATTAAAGGACAACTCCCCTTAGATTCCCTGGTAGTGACCAATGCTAGGAAGCGTGCCAACTCTCAGACCTCCAGTGATGCTCCACCTCCAGACAAAGAGTCTAAATTACTAGACGCTTCAGACAAACAAGTTGCCACCCAGGCAGCTAATCACTGGAGGATAGCTAATGCACAAGCAATACTTGCCAGATACGATAGGGCTCACTACGACAAGCTTGAGTGCCTAATGCAGCATTTGCCTGACCAATACAAGGCCAAAGCCAATGATTTGATTCAGGAGGGCAAGTTAATCACAAACGCATCCATTAAATGTACCCTCGATGCAGCAGACACTGCATCTAGATCAATCAACACTAGCGTGTTATTACGAAGACATGCTTGGTTGCGCATTTCTGGGTTCAAACAAGAAGTGCAAACTACTATACTGAATCGCCGTTCAATCAGGAACAACTTTTTGGACCAGCTGTAGACACAGCCTTAGAGAAAATGAAAAAAGACACTGAGACTGCGAAATCTATGGGAGCATTACAGTCCATCTACACGAGGCTCCTTTCGTCACTCCTTTTATAGGGGCGCATCCAAGAACATCAGCACAGACACTGCTTCCTCCTCCTACAAAAGTTCCACACAAACATCCCCCAACAAAGGATATTTCAGTGGTGGGTAAAGGGGAAATAACAACAAAGGGAGAGGCCGAGGTAGCAACACTCGCACCTCCCCCACTTACAAACAATGACTTCCCTCCGCTCCCTCCAGACCATTCCACTCCGGTCGGAGGAAGACTCTCACAGTTCCTACCTGTCTGGAATTCCATCACTACAGACAGGTGGGTAAGACAAATTATCCAGTATGGTTACTGCCTGGAACTTACTGCAACTCCCCCCAACATACCGCCCAAACAGCGTCCAATGTCCACGGAACATCTAACGCTTCTCAAACAGGAAGTTCACTCACTGCTTCAAAAGCACGCAATAGAACCAGTTCCCCTAGAGCATCATGGACAGGGGTTTACTCCCTGTACTTTCTAATCCCCAAGAAGGACGGTACTCTCAGGCCAATACTGGACCTCAGACCTCTCAATTTCTACATGCAGTCAGATCACTTTCACATGATCACTCTCCAACAGGTCCTTCCACTGCTGCAACAAGGCTACTTCCTTGCCACATTAGATCTCAAGGACGCCTACTTCCATATTCCCATACACCCTGCTCACAGGAAATATCTAAGGTTCACAGTGGATGGCCAGCACTATCAGTTCAAGGTTCTCCCATTCGTAGTAACCACAGCACCCAGGGTCTTCACAAAGTGTCTCGCGGTAGTAGCCGCACACTTGCGAAGACAGCAAATCCATGTGTTCCCATACCTGGACGACTGGCTGATAAAAGCCAAGTCACACAGTCAGTGTGTTCATCACACTCACCAAACAATTCAGCTGCTACACCACTTGGGGTTCACAATAAACCACGCCAAGTCACATCTACAGCCCTCCTACCTACATCAGTATCTAGGGGCTACAATAGACACTTCCAAAGCTCTAGCATACCCCAATCCAGCTAGGATAGCCAGTATGCAAACCCTCATCAAAAAATTTCACCCCGAACACTCCCTTCCAGCTTGAGTGTTTATGCAGCTCATAGGAATGATGGCCTCTTGCATTTTCATAGTACCTCACGCAAGACTTCAGATGCGCCCCTTACAAGAATGCTTAGCACGTCAGTGGAATCAAGCTCAAGGTCAACTTACAGATCTGGTATTGGTGGACAGCCGCACACATCGCTCTCTGCAGTGGTGGAACACACAAAACCTTTCCAAAGGGCGGCCGTTCCTAGAGCCAGTTCCACAGATAGTGCTAACAGCGGACGCATCACTCACCGGCTGGGGAGCTCATCTCCTAAGCCACACAATTCAGGGCAGGTGGACCACTCAACAAAAAGTGCTCCACATCAATCGCCTAATATAACTGGCAATATTTCTAGCGCTAAAATCATTCCAAGCACATCTCCTCAACAAGACAGTCCTGGTCCGCACGGACAATATGACAGCAATGTATTACATACAGAAACAAGGAGGAACACATTCTTTGCAGCTATCTCATCTAGCGCAAAGCATATGGAGATGGGCCATTCAGCAAAACATACATCTTCTGGCAGAACATCTTCCAGGAGTGCACAATCAGATTGCGGATCTGCTAAGTCGTCAGACACGGCAGATACACGAATGGGAACTTCATCCTCAAGTTCTTCAACCATTTTTCCACATGTGGGGCCACCCAGACATAGATCTGTTCGCCACACACGCAAACGCAAAATGCCCAACCTTCGCCGCCAGGTTTCCACACCCGTTGTCCAAAGGCAATGCGATATGGATGAACTGGTCAGGCAGATTTGCGTACACTTTTCCGCCAATCCCACTCATTCCGCTAGTAGTACGCAAGCTCAAGCAACAGTCTCTCAAAATGATCCTAGTTGCTCCCACATGGGCACGGCAACCATGGTTCACAACACTCCTAGAACTCTCAGTAATTCCACACCAAAAACTATGTCTCTCCCAAAGCTGCTAACACAGAACCATGGAGAGATAAGGCACCCAGATCCAGCACAACTGAATCTAGCAATCTTGCTCCTGAAGTCCTAGAGTTCGGTTACCTAAACCTCCCACCGGACCGTATGAACAGTATCAAAGAAGCCAGACGCCCTACTACTACAGCTTGCTATGCAGCCAAATGGAAAAGATTTGTCATTTACTGCAATAACAACAAAACTGACCCGCTAGATGCTTCCATTCAGAATATCATTTGCTATTCGCTGCATCTACAAAGATGTAATCTAGCATACTCATCCATAAGATTACATCTGGCTGCCCTTGCCGCCTACCTGCAAAGCAGACAACATTTGTCATTGTTTAGAGTACCCGCTATCAAAGCCTTTATGGAAGGCCTTAAGAGGATAATTCCTCCCACACTGCCACCCTCTCCAGTGTGGAACCTAAACATTGTCCTTACTAGGCTCATGGGTCCCCCATTTGAGCCTTTACACAAATGTGAACTACAGTTTCTTACATGGAAAGTAGCTTTCCTTGTCGCAATCACCTCTCTCAGGAGAGTAAGTGAGATCCAGACTTTAACCATACAAGAACCATTCTTACAAATACATCGTAAGAAGGTGGTTCTTAGAACAAATCCTAAATTCCTTCCCAAAGTAATCTCTGCCTTCCATCTTAATCAATCTGTAGAGTTGCCAGTGTTTTTCCAAAACCCAGATTCCGTAGCAGAGAGAGCTCTTCACACACTTGACGTCAAAAGAGCTTTACTTTATTATATTGACAGGCCTAACCCTTTTAGAAAGACAAACCAACTGTTTGTAGCTTTCTCTCCACCTCATAAAGGCAACGCCATCTCCAAAGCTGGAATTGCCAGGTGGATAGTCAAATGCATTCAAATATGCTACCAGAAAGCAAAACGCACATTAACAATTCCCCCTAGAGAGCACTCAACACGCAAACTAGGGGCTTCCATGGCATTCTTAGGGAACATTCCCTAGAAGACATTTGTAAAGCAGCCACATGGTCTACTACACACACCTTCACCAAACACTATTGTGTAGACGTGCAGGCGAAGCAACAGGCTTCTGTAGGCCAGGCTGTTCTTAAGACACTTTCCCAAACCACTGCAACAGGTACAGGTGACCACCGCTAGGGGAGACACTGCTGTACAGTCTATGCAAAAGTATGAATTCTGCAGCTCATATGCCTCGAACGGAAAATGCTACTTACCAGTATGCATCTGTTCTTGGCATGTAGAGCTGCAGAATATCATACGCCCACCAGCCTCCCCTGTTCCAGTGTTATCTTACTTAGATACCTTCACATGGACATCTTTTCTGTTTCTTACAAACTCCATCATTTCCCATCATGGCGAAAAACAATCTGAAGATGGAGTCGATGCCCATGTGCACTATCGTCCAAGGGAGGAGTCACCTATCTCGTGACTACAAAAGACTTCTTCCAAGACAACAACAAGGTGCAAGCATCCGAGCCCAACACCAGATGGCGATCTATGCAAAGCTTGAATGTTAGTCTTGAGATAAATGAGACTGTTCGCCTTCTTAAGTCTGGCTTGAGGACACGGGTATGTTGATTACTTGTTAATAATTCTTTAAAATAACAGTAAGGGGCTTGCATTCGGGCCAAAGGAACATTTCTCTCACCAGATGTTATTGGCTGTTCTGCATCTCCTCTCCCGCGATTCTACTGTATACACCTATCTGAGCATGCCATTATCTAACCAAACTAGACTGTTAATCTTTAGTCGTGCCAACTTATGATTTAATTATGCATCATGATCATTAGTCTTCCTATCTGGTGCATATTGTTCTCTTTGCTCTGCAGTGCTAGTAACATACATTCGTTGCTTTTTAAACTATCCTTGAATATGTTAGTCTTTAGATGAGTATGCCGCGCTGTTTTGCTTGTGTATATCATAGCCAGTGCTGCCACAACTAGTTCATTATTCTTTACTCCCACTATAATACAGATGCTCATTGAGCGCACTGATGCTCCTAGTACTAGGTCTAATTGTGCTGTATCAAACTACTGTAAATATTAGATGTCCTTAAATATGTCACTCTAGTACTGGTCTTTGCAGATTCCAAACGGTTTCCTCTGCTCCCCCAAGTGTTGGCTTTTCATTTCATTTGATGCACAACTGTACCTTTCCATTGTTTCTGCCTCCTGGGGCAGTTCAATGACCTGTCTCGTTGGTTAGGGATTCCCTGCAGACATTTTTTAATGTTCCTAATGTCTCTGTATACAGTCAAAGTAAATTTATATTTACATTTCTCTAAACTCAGTGTTACCTGATTTTTGCCCCCTCTGGCTTGTCTGTTGTGACCTGCAAGGCAACATGCAACACACCACTTACCTCAAATCCACACCACAGATTTCCACATCGTGCCACAAAATTTAACAGCATACCACATAATGCAACTCCACAACATGCCACTCCACAACACCAATACCATTCCACATAATAAACTCCATAAAACACAAACTCCACATAATTCCAGTACACTCAATACCATTTAATCACTATCCACATAATTCCACAGCACACCGTGCCACATATTTCCACTACACAACTCCATGCCACACAATTTCACAAACAATTACAATACAACCCATCTTTCTCTCGCACTTCCACAAAACCTTGCATTCTCTCCCCCGCACAACCACTGCCCCTCTCATCTTCCCCCTCACACTACCCCCTCTCATCTCGCAATCCCACTACCCCCTCTCATCTCGCAATCCCACTGCTCCCTCTCATCTCGCAATCCCACTGCCCCCTCTCCTCCCTCCCTCACACTCCCTCTCTCCTCTCTATACTGCCTGTTCACACATGCTACCTTGCCGTACCTCCTCATGCGGTGCACTGGTCCACCTCTCGCCCGCATACCTCTAGGTACCCCTCCCACTCATCCCTCCTTCTCATACTCACTCACTCTTCCCGCCTCTCGCATATGGTTAACTTCATGTCTTCCAGCACATTTTCTTTACCGTGCCTTTTCAAGGTTTTGGTCCCTCAAACCCACACTCTCCTCCTCTTGTAGGTTGTTTTCTGCATACACAGCTGCTCCATCAAATGTATCTGTGGCCTGCTCGCCCCTTATTTCTCTCTCTCACACACTCTTTTTGCTCCTCTATATAAAGTTTACCACTTCATGCACAAACTACCTATCCCTCACTATCTAGTCTGTGCAGCTCTCACTGCTATCTATTCACCATACCACATAATTCCACTACACAAATAGACTACACACCACTCAATTCCAATCTAACCCACATAATTCCACTCCACACCACATACATCTGCTCCACTTCAAACCAAAACACATAGGTAAA
This sequence comes from Calotriton arnoldi, assembly GCA_963921515.1. Classification (NCBI taxonomy): domain Eukaryota; kingdom Metazoa; phylum Chordata; class Amphibia; order Caudata; family Salamandridae; genus Calotriton; species Calotriton arnoldi. Next base: position 1,377,992 of record CAWUFW010001310.1, read on the forward strand.
AGACATTGGCATTTACAACGCCAAAAGCTCTAACTCTCGCAAATGCAAGACCTATTGCATTGCAAATGCTTGTTTCTACTGGTGTGTTTTCAGATTGTGGCAGTTGCTCCGACTCTCCATGTGAGTCCATCATCTCAAGGGCCTGCTCTCTTGTACCGCCACCCTTGGTCTCTTGGCTGCTTATGTTTGCAGACCAATGTCTGTCTTTTCGCTTTGGAGATCTAGCTTGTCCCTTCTTGTTACCACACAGCTCTTCAAGGTCAGCTATCGCCCATGGCCTTTACCCGCCTGTCTGCTTATTCTTCTGTCCTCACCATATATTCCTGGTTCTGTGGGGTGACTGTTGTTTAACTCTTTGACCCTTGGCTTTTTTTCTCTTAAAGTGGTTCGCCAGGGACTTGGGGCCAGATGTACGACCCACCAATTTGCGTCTCAGACACTGTTAGCGATTCCTAATGGGGTCGCAAATTGCATGCCTCATGAATATTAATGAGGCTGTCTCAATTTGCGACCCCATTAGGAATGGCTAGCACTCCCAAGGATGGTGACCTGCTGGGGTCAGCAGACCACCATGTCTGGACTGCTTTTAAATAAAGCAGTCTTTTTTTTTTTTTTTTTAAATGCAGCACGTTTTCCTTAAAGGAAAACGGGATTCATTTAAAAAAAGAAAAATGAAACTTTTCAGTTTCATTTTTTTAAGGGCAGGCAGTGGTCCCTCGGACCACTGCCTGCTCTTAAAAATATTTTCTCACATACTCACAAAGCGGAAGGGGTCCCCTGGGGACCCCTTCCCGTTTGCGAGTAGTTTAACACCTACTTGAAGTAGGTGGTAAACTGCGCGTGTTTTGCGGCCGCAAATGCGGTCGCAAAACAATTGTACATGGCATGGTGACTCGCTATTAAGAAGGGACGCCCCTTCCTACTAGCTGGAGTCGCAAATGCTATTTTGCGAGTCAGTGACTTGCAAAATAGCATTTGTACATGTCATTACCCTTTTTTGCAGTCGCAAACGGGAGGATCTCCCGTTTGCGGCCGCAAAAAAGGATCGTACATCTGGCCCTTGGTTCCTCTTTTCGACCACTCTTTTCTCCGTGGTTTTCTCTTGTTCCTACACGGAACGTACTTATGCGTCTAGCCATTCAGAATTAGTTGTACCAGTCCTTCTTTGATTTTGCTCTCTCTTTTTCCTTCCTTCCTCTTGTATCTTCACTTCCATTGGGAGCTGTGGAGTTGTTTTTTCTTCATATACGGGTGTATATTGAAGACTTTTTGTAATCTCCATTTGTGGTATTCTGCAGGATTTTCTTTCAATACATTTATACTTCCTGCACTTTTTTTCTGTTCCCGGTCTCATATAGAGACGCTCTTTCTTGGACTCCATACCTATGTTCTTGTATGTTCTGTGCCCTATTGGGTCCAGCTTTTCATACATGCTATTATTTGCACTTCTGCTTCTTAGGTACTTTGTCCTTGTTTGAGGATGTACCCTCTCTATCTTCTCCAATACCCCAGCCAGGTCCTCCTCTGTCTGAGTCACTATCAGATGTTTCAGAGGCATTCCTATTCTAATCTTCCCGGTGTTAGGTTTTCATGAACACGGATGCAGGTCTTGAATTCTCTCTAGCGAGGTTTTCATCCTGCAGTCTTCCTTCTATCTAATTCTAAGGTAAGGAATCTGTGGCTAAATGTCTCTATCAGATGAACAAGTTACTTACCTTTGGTAACACCTTATCTGGTAGAGACAGGATCTAGCCGCAGATTCCTTATCGACCCTCCCGTCCTCCCCGTTCTGCGAACTGAATCTGAAAGAAACACATAGTGATAGATTCCTTACCTTAGAATATCCCCAGGCGTCAGACTGGATCCGGAAAGTTTTCGTCAGCAGTACCCCTGCGCGTCGGTAGGTGGCGTCGTGCGGCTCCGCGTCCGTCGTTGGCGTCGTGGTCGCCGAGATGACGTCGCGGGCACTACTTAGACGCTGCCCACGCGCGCTGACGTCAGTTCTTTCTTTTTCCGCGCCAGCAAGCGCAGATCCGGGAAGAGCAGGAACCCCCAGTCAATTTTTGACTGACTTTTTGAGGCTTTTTGTCTCTGTTTTTTCTTGAGTCTTCGACTCCTGGTGCAGTAGGATGCCCGGTTTCAAGTCCTGCGGGGATTGTCGCCGCTTGATGTCGGTGACGGACCCGCACCGTGTGTCTCTTTTCTGCCTGGGGCGCGACCACGACCCCAAGTCGTGCTCCGACTGCCAGGCCATGGCGCCGAAGACTTTGCGGGAGCGGTCCCGAAAGTTGCTGGAAGCCCGGCAGTCGGCTCCGTGCCGTTTGAAGTCCCAGTCCAGAGGGAGGTCGAGGGACCGTGCGCGGAGTCATCATCGATCTTCGGGATCCAAGACTTCGCACTCGGGGTCAGGTAAGACGAAGCACAAGAAGTCGAAGAAACGCCATCATTCTCCGACTTCCCCTCGCCGCCCGACTACCCGCCCTTCCCGGGGTCGTCGGCGACTCCGGCCCAGATACCGGAGTTCCTGTCGGCCATTTCTCACCTCTTTGGGCCGTCGGGTCCCGCCGGTGCGCCTTCGGGCCCCGCGGTCCCGCATGGGTTTCCTCGCCGGCGTCGCTGTCTGCTCCGGCCACGGCGCCGCAGGACACCCTTGGATCCCGGTCGACGCTGGTTGACCTGGTTACGCCTCCACCGACGTCGACTCCACCGGCACCGATCCTGACGCCACCCGCACCTCGGGACAACGTCGACCTCCGTTTCAGCCCCGAAGTGGACACGGCACCGAGCCAGCGTCGATCGATGCCGTTCTCGACCCTGCTTGGGGATTTTTATCCCCATGCCCCTGCTCCTTATTTTCGACCTGTTGAACAGCTTGAGGAGCAAGGGGAGGACTGGGAGGGGTCTGAGGACCCTCTCGCTGCAGCCTGCGAGTCTGAACAGGACTGGGCTGAGGAATTGGGGTACGCCAGTGGTCTGGATACCTCACCAGACATTGGCATGCTGTCTCCTCCTACCGTGGCTACGGAGGAGGGCGCCAGTTATGCAGTGGTGTTGCGTAGGGCGGCCGAGGCCCTACACCTCGAGCTCCCTACTGTGGCCATCAGGACTAACCTCCTGACGGAGGTGCTTCAGCCAGCAGCTACTTCTGCGGAGCCGCTGCTTCCTTTTAATGAAGCCCTCTCTGACGTACTTTTGGGCACTTGGTCCAGGCCCACCACAGGGGCTCCTGTGGATAGGAACGTGGCCCGACGCCATCTCCCGGCTCCGGGTGACCCCATTTTCCTCTCCCAGCACCCCACTCCAGAGAGCTTGGTTGTCCAAGCCTCTGCTTCCCCAACTGCCTTCCCTTCCGCACCACCGGATAGGGAATCCAAGAAGCTGGATCAGTTTGGGAAGAAGATTTTTTCTTCCACCAGCTCTGCGCTGCGGTCCGTGAACACTGCATGCCTCTTGGGCCGTTATTCCCACTCTCTGTGGGATACGGTGGCGAACGTGCTGCCCCAGTGTCCGGAGGAGGCCCGGCCTGCTCTCTCCCAGGCTGTTGCAGAGGGGAGAGACGCAGCAAAGTTCATGATTCGTTGTGGCCTAGACACCGCCGACTCACTGGGCAGATCGATTGCAACGACGGTGGCGGTTCGCCGTCACGCCTGGTTGAGGACCACTGGATTTTCGGGGGATGTCCAAAACACCCTTATGGACATGCCCTTTGATGGCCGTCGCCTCTTCGGCGACAAAGCGGACATCGCGTTGGAGAGGTTTAAGGACTCACGGGCTACGGCCAAGTCCTTGGGACTCTCGGCAGTCCGCCCTCCTCCGCCTTTCGCTCCTTTCGTAGCACAGGAAGGGGCGCCCCGCAGCGTTCGCAACAGAGCCACAAGTCGGCGCACCAATCATCCCAGCGCGGACGCGGGTTCTGCCGTGGCGGACAAAGGGGCCAGCGGGCGGGTCAGTCCACCACCACCCCGGCCACCACTGCCTCCAAATCTTCCTAGTCCGAACTTTCAGGCCCATCAAACGCCAGTGGGCGGCAGGCTCCGCCATCACCTCCCCCACTGGCGCACCATCACTTCGGACAGATGGGTTTTAGAGATAGTCCGGAGGGGCTACTCCCTCCCCTTCGAGACTACCCCCCCCAGCCATGCCACCTCAATACCACCGCATGTCGGGGGATCACTTGGTGCTTCTGCAGCAGGAAGTTGCGGCCCTCTTGGCCAAGGGGGCCATCGAGCGCGTTCCGACGCACGAAGTAGGTCGTGGTTGTTATTCCCACTACTTTGTGGTGCCCAAGAAGGACAAAGGCCTGCGTCCTATCTTAGACCTCCGGAACGTCAATCGTTTCCTCCGCAAAGTGAAGTTCAAGATGCTCACTCTAGCTCAGGTCTTGTCTGCTCTCGACCCACAAGACTGGATGGTGGCGCTGGACTTGCAGGACACCTATTTCCACATCCCGTCCTGTGAGCCCACCGGCGTTGCCTACGGTTCACGGTAGGCCACGAGCACTTTCAGTTCACCATGCTCCCCTTTGGCCTTACCAGCGCCCCTCGGGTGTTCACCAAGGTGATGGCGGTGGTCGCAGCTCATCTGCGCAGATCAGGGGTCTCAGGCTTCCCCTATCTCGACGACTGGTTGTTGAAGGCGGGCTCGCCCCAGACAGTCGTCTCCCACCTCCAGACTACGGCCGACCTCCTGCACTTGCTGGGGTTCTCCACCAATGTGCCGAAGTCGCACCTGATTCCCTCCCAGAAGCTCCTCTTTATCGGAGCGGTTCTGGACACGGCGCAGTTTCGGGTCTATCCTCCCGAACAGCGAGTCCGGGACATTCGTGCTCTGATTCCCATCTTTCAGCCCTTGTCCCGGGTTTCGGTCAGAGTGACTCTGAGGCTGCTGGGCCTCATGGCCTCCTGCATCCTGCTGGTCAATCATGCCAGATGGCGTATGCGGGCTCTGCAGTGGGACCTGAAGTTCCAGTGGGCGCAGCATCAGGGGAACCTGTCCGATCACGTCCAGATCTCGGAGGGCACTGCACGACAGTTGCAGTGGTGGCTCACGAACCGGCATTGGGTCGACGGCAGATCCCTCTCCCTTCCCCAACCGGAGTTTACAGTGGTGACAGATGCGTCCCTCCTGGGATGGGGCGGCCACATGGGAGAGGCGGAGATCAGAGGCCTCTGGTCTCCGGCGGAGTCCCAGCTCCATATCAACCTTTTGGAGCTGCGGGCGATCAGGCTTGCACTAAAGGCATTCCTTCCCTCTGTCAAGGGGAGAGTAGCGCAGGTGTTCACAGACAACACCACCGCCATGTGGTACTGCAACGAACAAGGCGGGGTGGGGTCGTGGACCCTCTGTCAGGAGGCTCTGCGTCTCTGGACATGGCTGGAACATCAGGGCATGTTCCTGATGGTTCAACACCTGGCAGGTTCCCTGAACGCCAGGGCGGACGAACTCAGCCGCAGGTGCATGATGGATCACGAATGGCGTCTTCACTCGGAGGTGGTGCAAGGTTTCTTTCAGCAGTGGGGAGAGCCTTGGTTAGATCTATTCGCCACCGAAGAGAATGCGCAATGTCATCAGTTCTGCGCGTTGGAATTTCCAAGGCGGCACTCGCTCGGCGACGCTTTTCGTCGCGAGTGGAGTTGCGGTCTGTTGTACGCCTTTCCGCCTATACCACTTCTGCCCAGAGTGCTGAAAAAGATCAGGTGCGACCGGGCCCAAGTCATTCTTGTGGCTCTGGACTGGGCTCGAAGAGTATGGTATCCCGAGCTACTCAGTATGAGCATCGATCCTCCGATCAGACTGCCTCTTCGGGAGGATCTTCTGTCGCAGCAGCAGGGGACGGTCCTCCACCCGAACCTGTCCAGCCTCCACCTCTTTGCGTGGAGATTGAGCGGCGGCAGTTGATTCCCTTCGACTTGCCTCCTGAAGTTTGTGACGTTATTCTGTCAGCCAGGCGTCCCTCTACTAAAGTGGTATACGCCTGCAGGTGGAACAAATTTGTGGCATGGTGCACAGCAAAGGCTGTGGATCCCCTTTCTGCCCCTCTTTCTGAAGTACTACTGTTCCTTCTTTCTTTGGCCCAGCAGGGCTCTGCTCTGGGCACTATCAAGGGCTACCTTTCTGCTATTTCGGCCTTTCTCAGGCTCCCTGATCAGCCCTCTTTTCAAGTCCCCTGTAAATAGATTTCTCAAAGGCATTACACACCTTTTTCCTCCTATTCCTTTTGTGATGCCTCAGTGGGACTTGAATCTGGTTCTGACATACTTGATGTGCGCTCCCTTTGAGCCCCTTCACAACTGTCCTCTTCGTCTTTTGACGTTAAAGACTGCCTTCCTGGTGGCCATCACTTCCGCCAGGCAGGTGAGTGAGCTCCAGGCTCTTTCTTGTAAGCCTCCTTTCCTTTCAGTCCATCCGGACAAGGTTGTGCTCAGGCCCCGTCCTTCCTTTTTGCCCAAAGTGGTTACGGCCTTTCACATTGGGCAGACTATTAACTTGCCCACCTTCTTTACGCATCCTTCCATAGAGGAAGAGCGGCTCCACGGTCTGGACCCAAAACGTGCGCTCTCTTTTTATCTCAACCGCACACACCAGTTCCGAGTGGACGACCAGCTTTTTGTTGGCTACGTTGGCACCAAGAAAGGTTGGGCGGTCCATAAGAGAACCATCTCCCGCTGGGTTGTCTTATGTATCAAAGCCTGTTACTCTTTGGCTAAAAAAGAACCTCCAGTGGGGCTGCGGGCTCATTCCACCAGAGCTACTGCAGCCACTACTGCATTGGGACGTGGTGTCCCCCTGCAAGACATCTGTCAGGCAGCCACGTGGGCCTCGCTGCACACGTTTACCAAGCATTATTGCCTAGACAGCCAAGTCCGGAGAGACGGCTTCTTTGGCCGTTCTGTTCTCCGTGACTTTCTGGTGTGATCTTAGTTCGCAGACCCACCACTGGAGTTGGTATTGCTGGAGTGTGGGAGTGCGGGCCGGATAAACAGACGTGGAGGCTGTATGTAGTGGGCCAGTTGGCGTCTTTTATTTAAAGGGTCAGTGATGGGGGATGCGAGTGTCCCTATGGGACTGGTGGTCTTCTTAAGGGTTCTTCTTCTTCTTTCCGCGGGCCCTTCTCCTTCAACGATGTTGTCCTCCTGTTTCTTTCTTTCCTCTGATCCCGGGAGTCTCCCACGGAGGTACATAGGAGGGAAGGACAAAAGGGAGCCGTCAGTTACCCCTAAAGAACACGCCCGTACTTTGTATTACACCCGTCACCACACCCGGTGGGTCTCTGTAGACGCTCTTAATCAGGACAGGGATACCAGTGAGGAAAGGGGGGGGGGGTTTGCGTGAGGGACGGTTGAGGTAAGGGTAATAGTCGGTCGTGCCGGGTTAAGGTTTAATCACACTCTCTGAACGACCGTCGCTCCCGGAATCGGTCACCCTAGCGCTACGTGAGGGGGCAGGTGCTCTTTTTAACAAAACAACGACTTTACTCGTGACCCTTCCCAGCCCTTTAGTCACCCACCTCCCGCCTCCCCCCTTCCTTTCTCTGTTCGTTACTCACCGGCTCCGCCGCAACTCTCCAGAGTTGCGGCCGCTCTCCTGCCTCCTCCTGTGGGGTCCAGCACTCTTTGCACCACGTCTCGTCTTCTTCTCCGTAATCCGCGTCTTCCTCCTTCTCTCTCCGCTCCTCCTGCTCCTCGTCTCCTTCACTCCGTATCTCCTTCCTTCCTCCGGCTTCTTCGCGCCCTTCCTGGTTTTCCTCGGTCCCTTTCACTTCCTCCAGAGAAGTGCTTCCGGTGTCGGTCCCTCCTCCTTCGGTCGCGTCATCAGGAATGAGCAACTCCTGTGTGGACAGAGTACAGGGTGGGGGTGGGGTTATCCTTGTGGATCTCGTAACGGGGCTCATATTCCGTGACGGGATCTCCGCAGGTAAGCTACTTCTGTCATTATGGGGTGTCCTTCTTGGCAAACGAGGTGTCCCACTTCGTGCCCCCTCACATCCCTTTTCACTTGCTGTCCTTCTAGTAGGGTTGGTTTCCTGAGGATAACGGGATAAAAAGTCCACGTTTCCCTGTTTAGTCCCTTTACGATGTTTGGTTTGGAATCTGAAGGGCTGTAGGGACAAAAACCAGCGCAACACCCTTTCATTGTTCCCTCTATTGCGTGCCATCCATTCTAGGGGAGCGTGGTCCGTAAAAAGGGTAAATTCGCGTCCCTCCAGGTAGTACCTCAGGGAGTCAATGGCCCATTTAATAGCCGGTGCTTCTTTCTCGATAACAGCGTAGTTCTTCTCACGGGGATACAATTTCCTACTCCGAAGAGAACAGGCTTTTCTTCCCCTCGTCTATTTCTTTGGGATAGCACTGCCCCCAGTCCCTGCTCTGAGGCATCTGTCTGTCTGGCAGGATGAAGGGTAAGGTATAATCGGGGCTCGCTAACACAGTGTCTGATGTCAGGGCCACCTTCAGTGTTTCAAATGCCTGGGTTACTGCAAGGGTTGGGTTCCTTAAGTGGGCTCCGGTGTTCACTGATTTATGCAAAAGGTCTGTGAGGGGGGGCTGCTATCTGGGAAAACTGGGGTATAAACCTTCGATAGTACCCCAACAACCCCAAAAAGGCACGAAGATCTCTTGCAGACCTGGGAAAGGGTATCTGGGATATTGCCAATAGTTTGGTCTTTTGTGGTCGTATGACTCCTTCCCCCTAATAGGTAACCTAGGTATCTCATGGTTTGGGCGTCCAAATGGCTTTTGGTAGGATTGATTTTCAGACCATGTTCCCCCAGGGCTTGTATGACTTTGTATAAGTGAGCAAGGTGTTGTTCCCATGTTTCGCTATAAATAACGATATCATCAATATATGCCCCTGCATACTTTTCATGGGGTCGTAGGATAAGATTCATGGCTCGCTGAAAGGTAGCGGGTGCCCCGTGTAACCCGAAGGGTAACACAGTGAATTGGAAGAGGCCATCTGGGGTAGAGAACGCTGTTTTTTCTCGGTCTTCGCTTTTCAGGGGGATTTGCCAGTACCCTTTACATAAATCGAGGGTACTGATATATTTGGCTCTTCCTATACGCTCGATCATCTCATCCACCCTCGGGAGGGGGTAGGTGTCTAACTCGGATATTTTATTTACCTCCCGGAAGTCGATGCAGAAACGCACCGAGCCGTCCGGCTTCGGGACAAGGACGATGGGTGAGTTCCACTCACTCAGGGAGGGTTCTATGATACCCATTTGTAGCATCTGTTGTACCTCTTCTCTGATGGTGTTTCTACGAGCCTCTGGTATCCTATAAGGGCGAAGTCGCACTCTCTTCCCTGGAAGGGTTTTAATAGAATGTTCTATCAAGGTGGTCCTCCCTGGTGTGATAGAAAATATATCTTGTGAGGGCAGCAAGGTAACGTTTAGTTCATTTTTGAGAAAGGTTTAATTCATCATCAACACATTGATTGTACAGAGGACTGTGTCCTACCTTTCCTGTTAAGGCTGGAAGAGGTCCCTCCCACTTTTTCAGAAGATTAACATGATAAATCTGGGAGGTTCCCCGATTTTTATCGAGTTCAAGTCTATAGGTGACAGGAGTTACTTGTTCCAATACAATATAAGGGCCTTGCCATTGACCTATCAATTTGTGATCAGAGGAGGCCATCATAAGTAAAACCGCATCCCCCACAGCAAAGGATCTCCCCTTCGTTTTTTTTGTTATATTGGGCTTGTTGGGCTTCCTGAGCTTTTTCCATGTTATTCCGCACTATTGTTCGTACCTGTTCTAGATGTGTTTTTAGATGAGCCACGTACTCTACTAGTGGTTTGGTATTGTCGGGCTCAGCCTCCCAGTTTTCACGAACCATGTCCAGTAAGGACCGGGGCTGATGGCCATGTAGCAACTCAAAAGGCGAGTACCCGGTGCTCTTTTGGATTTTGCATCGGATGGCATACAAGGCTATGGGCAACATATCTTCCCACCGTTTCGCTTCAAGCGAAAGGAGTTTTTAAGGTGGCTTTAAGGGTAGCGTTATATCGTTACGACCAAGCCATCCGTTTGGGGGTGATATGCCGCCGTCCGTATCTGTTTAATACCTAACAGGGTACACACTTGTTTCATTAATTTGGATACGAACGGGGTCCCCTGATCGGTCAATATTTCTTTTGGAAACCCCACCTGCGTAAAGACCGTTACCATAGCTTTGGCGATGTTAGGGGCATTGGGTTGCCTTAATGCAATGGCCTCCGGAAAGCGGGTGGCGTAGACCACTAAGACCAGTACATAACGGCATCCGCTCCGTGAGGGTAACAATGGTCCGATAATATCCATTCCCACTTTACAAAATGGCTCATCTATAATGGGCAGTGGATGTAATGGAGCTCTAGGGGGTCTGTATCGGCTATTTTTTTGACATATGGGGCATTCACTGCAATACGCCTTTACCTGCCTATATATGCCAGGCCAATAGAATTTCCCTAATATCAACTGCTCAGTTTTCTCGTCCCCGAAATGCCCCCCCAATAGGTGACTGTGCGCCATATACAGGACTTTATCCCGGAACGGGGTGGGGACCAACAACTGAGGGATACTAGTGGATTCTGCTTTTCTGTATAATAGCCCGTTGTTAACAAAAAAATAGGGACATACATGTAAAGGGTCTTCAACGTCCAGGGCTCTGTTCCAAGCCTCTTGTAAGACAGGGTCCTCTCTCTGTGCCGCGTGGAAATTTCGATCGTTCTCCCAAGGGCTCTCCTCTATCTGTGCGGGGAAGGCAGCAACGGGTTTTCCTTTTTCCTTCCGTTTTTGGTTTTTCGTTTTCCGGAGCTTGGAGGGCGGCCACTCTGGATTGTCATCTTGTGAAAAAGGGGCGCTGGCCCACAGTCCTTCTCGTCCGGTTTGGTTTCCATAAGTAAGGTAGAGGTGTGAGTAATCGTTTCCAAGTATTACCTGCTCCGGTAACCGAGGGATAAGACCCACCTTTAAATCCGATCCGGGGTCAGTATCATGTTGAATATGTACATGAGTGGTGGGATATTGTTTGGTATCCCCGTGGACTCATTGGATGTTCACAGTCCCATCAACTACTCCCAGCTCACCTTCAAGATCCTGAGGTCTCACCACGCTCTGCCGGCATCCTGTATCGGCTAGAGCGGTCATGGTTTTCCCATTCACTGTTATGCCACAGCGGTAAGGGGTTGAGTTGATAGGGTGCGACAAACAACAGTAATTCCTCGCCAGGCCCACTTCCATGGGTTCCTCCCTCTGTGGGCAAAAGCGTGCTATGTGACCCATTCCCCCACAGTTAAAACATTGTGGCCCAGGAGTAGAAGGTCTAAACACCGAGGGCCCTGGGGTCCGAAACACCGGGGGACCTGGGACAACGGTAACAGGCTCGGGTTTTCGCAGAATCGACGGACGGGGAGGGCGATGAGCTCCGCTTATACCTGCTCTCCAGGGGGTTTCCTCTCGTCCCTTCTGTGTATCTTGTGCTCTATTGTAGGCGTTAGCAATCTCCACAGCTGTCTCGAGGGTGAGATGCGCGTGTTGCCTAACCCATCTCTGAATGGGTGGATGGAGGGAAGACAAATATTGTTCCAAATATACTTTGGCCATGATTTCCTCTTTGGTAGCAGTAGCTGGTTTTAACCAGCGGTCCGCCATGTCTTTTACACGAAAATATAGGGCTCTGGGGGTTTCTTGGGGGCCCTCTTTGATCTGTCTGAACTTCAGTCTATACGTTTCATCGTCGACCCCTAGTCTCTCCATGATGCACTGTTTAATGTCGGCATACGGGGTAACACCCAATATGTTGGCTGCTTGATAAGATGCTTGAAGTTCACCGGACAGTAGGGGTCCTAGATACTGTCCCCATTTGTCGGCTGGCCAGGCTGCGGCCAAAGCCATCCTCTCAAAGTTATTAAAGAAATATTCGGGGTCTTCTCCGCTCACATATTTTTGTAGAATGACTGAGGGCAAGGCGTTCGGGGCCCTCTGTTGTCCGATGGCGTCAGCGATCTTCCCCATCGCAGTGTCATGGGATTGACCTTGGTCCGTAATGACTTGTTGCAGCCGTCCCCGGTCATCTTCGACAATCGAGAGGAACCTCTCCATTACTTTCCCAAGGCTCTCCTGGCTTTCCGCCATTTTCGCGATAGCCGCCTCCATGTCTCCGGCGGATCCCACTTCTGACACCACTTGTGGGAGTGCGGGCCGGATAAACCGACGCAGAGGCTGTATGTAGTGGGCCAGTTGGCGTCTTTTATTTAAAGGGTCAGTGATGGGGGTTGCGAGTGTCCCTATGGGACTGGTGGTCTTCTTAAGGGTTCTTCTTCTTCTTTCCGCGGGCCCTTCTCCTTCAACGATGTTGTCCTCCTGTTTCTTTCTTTCCTCTGATCCTGGGACTCTCCCACGGAGGTACATAGGAGGGAAAGACAAAAGGGAGCCGTCAGTTACCCCTAAAGAACACGCCCGTACTTTGTATTACACCCGTCACCACACCCTGTGGGTCTCTGTAGACGCTCTTAATCAGGACAGGGATACCAGTGAGGAAAGGGGGGGGGGGTTTGCGTGAGGGACGGTTGAGGTAAGGGTAATAGTTGGTCGTGCCGGGTTAAGGTTTAATCACACTCTCTGAACGACCGTCGCTCCCGGAATCGGTCACCCTAGCGCTACGTGAGGGGGCAGGTGCTCTTTTTAACAAAACAACGACTTTACTTGTGACCCTTCCCAGCCCTTTAGTTACCCGCCTCCCCCCTCCCACTTCCTTTCTCTGTTCGTTACTCACCGGCTCCGCCGCAACTCTCCAGAGTTGCGGCCGCTCTCCAGCCTCCTCCTGTGGGGTCCACCACTCTTCGCACCACGTCTCGTCTTCTTCTCCGTAATCTGCGTCTTCCTCCTTCTCTCTCCGCTCCTCCTGCTCCTCGTCTCCTTCACTCCGTATCTCCTTCCTTCCTCCGGCTTTGTCGCGCCCTTCCTGGTTTTCCTCGGTCCCTTTCACTTCCTCCAGAGAAGTGCTTCCGGTGTCGGTCCCTCCTTCGGTCGCGTCATCAGGAATGAGCGACTCCTGTGTGGAAAGAGTACAGGGTGGGGGTGGGGTTATCCTTGTGGATCTCGTAACGGGGCTCATATTCCGTGACGGGATCTCCGCAGGTAAGCTACTTCTGTCATTATGGGGTGTCCTTCTTGGCAAACGAGGTGTCCCGCTTCGTGCCCCCTCACATGGAGTATCTATTCTAAGGTAAGGAATCTATCACTAGGTGTTTCTTTCAGATGAACAAGTTACTTACCTACTGTAACGATATATATCTGTAAGAAGCATTAGTAGTGATAGATTCCTTACCGCCCCACCCATCCTCCCCGTTCTGCGAACTGATTTCTAGGGTTAAGGTCATCCCTTTCAGGGCCCTAGTTTCAATGCACCAGTGGTCAGTATCATGCATGGCTCTGCGTTCCTGGCGCGAAAAGTCGTGTACAGAACTGACGTCAGCGCGCGTGGGCGGCGTCTAAGTAGCTCCCGCAACGTCATCTTGGCGACCACGACGCCAACGACGGACGCGGAGCCGCACTACGCCACCTACCGACGTGCAGGGGTACTGCTGACGAAAACTTTCCGGATCCAGTCTGACGCCTGGGGATATTCTAAGGTAAGGAATCTATCACTACTAATATTTCTTACAGATATACCGTTACCGTAGGTAAGTAACTTGTTCTTTATTCCTACCTACAATATCCTACTTGATATTTGGATATTCCTCCTGCTCGCTATTTGGATACTCCTCCTTGCAGATGCATCTGTATTGACACAGAGAGAGAGAGATCTCTTTATTGGCACATTGTTTCCATGGCCAGTTTCTGTAAGTGGCTTTGCATTTTTGGCGTGGAATGTAGTCACTGAAGAAACTGACGTCTGCATGTCTGGAGGGGCTATATACGGACTCTGTCGACGTCACATCCGATGGTCGACGTCACTATGGAGCAACACGATGCCCTCTACCAATGCACAGAGTTACTGCTGAAAAATGTTTCCAGGTCCAGTCTGGCACCTGGGGAGAGTTCTAAGGTAAGGAATATGCGACTAGATCCTATCTCTACCAGAGAAGGCGTTACCGGAGTTAAGTAAATTGTTCGTTGTCATAGGCAAACAAAGGATCATGTGTGTGTGCACCATGACATAGGCCTGTCTCACCGATTGCGGTCTTGTTGGACTAGGAGGGTTGCCCAAAGCACTACCGTCTTAGTGGTGAAAGGGGGAAGAGTTAAGCAGCACAAGTGCAGTGGTGACAGCATACCGTGTAGTAATTAGTGGGAGTGAACAGGTCCTTTTTAACTTGTCACTGGAGTGATGTCTACAGACTCACTCATTCTAAAGTTCCGCTGCTGTGTTGTTAACTCACCCCTTGGCCTATGTTGGTTTGGTGTATAGTGCTGTGCAGTGCATGAATGGTGTATCTTCGCAGGGTCTATGTGTGCCTGCGATGGGTACAATACAGGGCTCATGCAGTACTGTACATTGCGTGCATGTTGAATGCATGTGCTGGCGTATGTGTGCCTGTGAGCGGTACACTACATGGAGGATGTAATGCTGTGCAGTGCGTTCATGTTAAATGTATGTACTGAGTACTTCAGTACAGGGAGAATACAGTGCGGTGCAGTGTATAGATGCTGTATACATGCACTGGGTGTATGTGTGCCTGTCAATCGTACAATATATGGAGGTGCCTGAGTTCCATTTTGGGAGACTCAGGCCTGCGTGGTAAAACTTGAGGAGGAGGGAGCGGAATCCCCCCGGACAGGTTTGTGTCTTGCTGCATTCCTTTAGGCTGGGTGGGACACGCACTGGAGAGGGGGAGAGCCAGGCTTCCCCCGTAAACTCCAAAGGTTGCTCTTTGATTCAGTGAGAGATCACAGTTAAGGAGCTTGGGCACATCTCAGGAAGGAGATGGGGCTGATAAGGGAATCATAAAGAGTAGGGCTGTGACCCTTGGCTAACCTCTTGATGCAGATATCACTGTGGCTGACATCCAGGGGTGAACTCTAGTCACTTCCATTGCCTGGTCAACTTTGGAGTCGCTCCTGCTGTGGCAGACTGCATTCAGAGGACAGAGGAGTGGGCAGTTCAAAAGAAGCAGACACCCAACATAAACTTTCAAAGACTCAGACTCTAAATCACCTTTGGTTTCTGGCAATGGACTATTAAAAAAGGGAGTTTGAGACCCCAAACATTGTCATCTGCCAGGCAGCCAGCCAGGCTGTGTGAGGAGGGGAAGCTCCACAAGACTTGTGCCTGTGACCAGGACTTGGGGCCCAAGGCCTTTTATTCTCCCTGCTGGGTGAGAGACATCGCCCAGGGAATCCCTGACCACGTGCCCTGGAGCCTGGAGTACCATTGCCTGCTTGCCAAGACCAGTGTGCTCTGTGAGGAAGAGAAGAGTATTGGAAGGAGCAAGATCCAGTGGGCAATACTATTGAGTGGACTCTTGTTGCAAGGTGTGAGGAAACGGCTGCTGCACCAATCGTGTCATTGCCTGTGTGCAGGACAAAGTTGGCGACCCCCCTATGCCAGGGAATGGCCGCTGTGAAATGAGCCTTGGTGAATGCTGTGCTGATGGGGCTGGTGCCCATGTGCAGTTAAGGATCGGAAGCCCTGTATGTCAGGGTGGGCTGCTGTGCAGACACCTGCTGTACCGAGTGGGTGGGTGCCAGTATACAGTAGGGACGCGGTGATCCTGTATGCCAGAGAGGGTCATTGGAACTACCCAGAAATGTGTACTGACCTAGAGCATCATCGGAGTGTGGGTGCTATGGGAACCCCTCGAGGAATCTACCCCGGATAGAAGCTTCTCATAATCTTCTCCCTGTTGTGGGAGAGACCAAAAGACTTGCCTGCAATGAGGAACCGCAAGGAATCTCCGGTCGCTACAGGAGCATGACTGTGTGTGAGTAGATTGGAGATCAGCGAGTGCAGCCTGACTGGACCTCATGCAGTGAACTCGCATAGACCAACCACTGCTGCTCTGACGCCCACAGAGGGGGTGCGCTCAGGAACTCCGGACCCTTCGAGCCTGCAGGTGAAGATAAGACTGAATTCTGGCCAGTCGACCCCAGGGGAACTTGCTGGCTAGATAGTGCTTTAGCACTGGAACACTTTGACTTTAGAACAGAGTCTGAGTGGACTCTTGAGACTCAGATTACTGGTGAGGCATACTGGCGTGGAGCCGATTGACACCACCTACCGGCGCGCAGAGGTACTGCTTGAATGTTTCTGGATCAGGCTGGCGCCTGCAGAGTATTCTACGATAAAGATCCTTCATCTACATAGTCTCTACCAGATAAGACGTTTCCGAAGGTAAGTAACTTTTTCTTTTGAATGCCAAAAATGCCTGATTGGCGTGCCGTACGCTGACCCTAGAAGCAGAATCTGTGTACATTTTTTTTTTTTTTTTACGGAGTTTTATATAGCACGAACTTGACCCGAAGTTATCGGGTATCAGAGCGATTTACACGTGCACCAGTTGGGTTACATGAGGACACATTCATTTTTGTTAGGCACGAAGATATTAAGTGATTTGCTCAGAATCACAGGATGTTGTGCGTCTTTGCCGAGACTCGAACCTGGTTCCCCAGATTTGAGGTTGACCGCCCTAACCGTTAGGCCAACTCCTCTCCCCTAGAGAGTCTATGGGTGTATATCTGATGTATTTGCCATACTTAGGGTTGCAGTGGCAGACAGAAGTGATCATACTTTAATTTTACGGCTGATGAGCCTAGGTGGGAGTTAAATTTCTCCAAGGAAAGGTCACAGATAAGTAACTTCTACTATAGTTTAACACTTCAGAATAAAACCCAATGACAAACTCCCTATAAATGTTGCCCTACTATTTAAAAACTGTCAATTTGTTATGCAGCTATCTTATGACCTAGTTCTACACCCAGTCTCCAATTGAATGCTTGCTACAAAAACTGAAAACCCAAAATGCACAACAGCGCTTAAAATTGAATCTCCAGTAAATAAAAACAGGTCATTTTGCAAATCCACGTTTACCATTTGTGAGAGAAAGTGGATTATTAGTTGGGGGAATGGTAGTACACAACAAATAATAAGGTCACTTGTTGGGTTCAGTAAAGGTTTCAGTAATATAAACCTGAGCTCCAACCCTGGTTGCAATGGCACCAAGCAGACAGGCTTAACTTTAGAAAAATGTGTGAAGCTTTTAGAAGTACAGAAGCAGGTAAAAATCCCACTCTAATTTATAAAAATATAGAATAATTTAATTAACAACATTCTCCCCGAAATGCTAAAAATCATGTAAAGGGACCTAAGATATGAATGTTTAAAGATTTAAAAAAATAGCACCGCAAAGCACAGCTGCAGGCAATTGGTCGCACTAGACCGGGACAAGAGTACGGTTTAAAACCGACCATGATGGAGTGTGGGTTGAATACACGTCTGATCTGTCAGACAGTTACCTTCACACTTAGAACATTTTCAAGAAGGTAGAGTCTTCAGCTGCAGGCTGGATCTGAAGACGGGCTCGTTGACGATGGGTTGACTATGGATGAGGTCTTTGGGAAGCCATTTACAAAGACTGGAAAAGCTCTGAGTGGAAAAAGTCAGGAGTTCGCGCCTAGGAAGTCATTGACATTGGCAGGATGCTGATCGTGTCGGGCCCAGTGAAGATGCCTACCTTTGGACTTAGACTCTTCATCAGCGTGGCAAGGTTGCAGGCTGTAGCCAAAGAGGGTTCAACATCGTCGGCTACTAGTTGGCGTTGGGCCCGCTGAATCTGGTTTGCTGCTGTGGAGAAGAACCTAGCATGAGCATTGGTGATGTCAGGTTTACTGGCAATGCAACCTTCGCGGATCGCCTGACAGGTTGGTCCCAGTCCCACGACTGTTCGTCCAGGCAGAAATTTAACAAAAAGTTTCTAAGTCCCAGCTTTTGGTTTTAGGCTGAAAGAGTACACTCAGACACCAGGTAAGGGTTCTTGGACCTCAGGAACAGTACTTGAGGGTCATGACTCGCACCAATAGAAGACACCAGCAAGGTCCAGGACAGGCCTGGTGGAAACTAGTCAGCTGGGGTCTTCCAGGAAAGTGGGCTTCTTGCACCTTTGTTGTCCCTGTAGCTTAACAGGAGGTCAGCCAACTGCTCCTTGGAGCCCACTTCTTTGTTCTTTATCCTGGATAAAAAGTGTAAGCAGCTTTCAAGTCTCCTCACAGGTCTCAAAAGCAGGTGCAGTCTTTCTTATGGCTTCCACAGGTCCTATAGTGTACTGATGAGCGTGCCAGTGTTCTGACGAGCATGCCAAGAACTGCCACCTATATGCCTGGCACTAGTCTATGCGTGGGGGTGTCTCCTGGTCCCTACCCTAACCAATAGGGAAAGAAATTCCCAGAGGTAACCCTACCCAATTTTGCAGCAGGTACTGTGTGCCCTACTACAAAAAATCGCAGAGTGACCATGTCGACCTACATTTAACATGGCACAACCTTTCTTCCACTGTGTTGCGGTCCTGTGCCCCACCTTAGAGGTGTGGCCAGGTAAATGATCAACAACTCCTCTGTGGTCACTCAAAATCAGTTCTGGGGGCAACCCCTCTCCCACTGGGATCGGTGGCTCGCAGGCTAGAGGGACAAAGGCGGGAACAGGTTGAAGTGTTAACTATATCTGCCTGTGACAGGGTAGGCCTCTTTGAAGGTAACTAAGCTCCTGGGGATTGCCCATGTGGTCATCCTGTTAGCGGTGTGAAGTAAGAAAAACACACAGGGGTAGCTGTTCCTGAAAAAGCTCAGGCCAAGTTGGCGCGAGGAAGAGAAGGGAAGAATGGATGGATGGTATAGGTAAGGAGGGGAAATTCCCTTATTTAGAAATGTTGCCCTCACACACACACGTGAAGGTGTCATGCTTCATCATTGGGTGTTTTTGCTCCTCGTGGGGTCGGCGCTGCAATACCCCATGGGCCCTGCGAGAGGGCTCTTTGGCGAAGATCTTTTAAAGTAAAACACGCCGTAATGGTGAGTTCAAGTGTGTGGCGCTAGGGTATGAGTAAAAAATACCACAATGGTGCCCAATAAAAGAAGGTTTTTATTCGTGGGCCCACCTGATAGAGTAAAAACAGAAGCGAAACTCCTACTTTCCACTAATGAGGAAATTCAGTTTGGTCAGAAGTGTCGGTGAAGTGAATCGGGTCGACATGTTTCACGCCCTATTGGTCCAGAAGGGATCCTTGGCGTTTCATCAGGACCGAGTATAGTGTAAAATGTAAAATCTGTCCATGCCCAGAGTGCTGGGAGGGAAAAATTAGGAAGTGGGTGTCAATAGAAAACCCACCTGTATCTTAGTCGGGGAGAGACTAAGTTGTTAGGTGTGGAAAAAAATATAATTTTTTGGATCATCGGTCACTTAAAAATATATCCAACCCTCTTAAAGTGAAGGAAGATGCCTCTGAGGTAAGAACAGGCATTCACCATGTGTGTTAGTATTCTCTGGTAGCGTTCGGCATAGTCACCTACCCACGTTTTGCTTACCCGGAAGGAACCAGCTCCTAGGAGCAGCAACGTTCAAGTAGTGCCGGCGCTGGCAATCAGTCAGCCGGCACTGGCGTCATCCTGTTAGAGGAACAGAACACTTCCCCACACTCAAGGCCTTTGTCTCAGCTCTAGGAGCAAGTTCACACCTCATCAAGGAACTATTCAGGTCCTGGGTGGCAGTTGGAAGCTAATGGAAATGGTCTTCTGGAGGATTTAGGCGGCAAATAGTGACTTTAAAAAAAGTATCTTTTATAAAGTATTTAGCACAAATCAGACTTTACCAATGAGTTGTGCTTGTAATAAATATTTTAGAAAAATGCAGGAATTAACTTTTTATCTGCTTTCTAGGCATTTAATTTCAATATTCTATCCCAGTGCTTTCTTATGGCACATCTAAATACCTGCTACAGTGAAAATAGCATTTGCGGTCTTGTCACTGTAGGCACATTTTTTACATTAAAGTTTTAGGTCCTACTTTTAAATAACCTGCAACCTCCCATATTGGACATTAAAGCCCAACTTAGGTGTGACTTATTGATAATTAAAAGAAGGGTTTAGCCTTCTCATAAGGGTTTACTTTGACAGGTTGAATTTTCATTTTTAAAACTGCACAAACAGGCTACAATAGTAGGCCTGCAGTCATGTTTTCTACTGTCACTCTCATGGTGGCACAATGTGTGCTGTGGTCCACTGGGATACAGGTCTTAGGTACACTTTGTACTATATACTAGGGACTTATAGATGAGTTAAATATGCCAATTGGGGGTTTATCCAATTTTGACATGTTTTGGAGGTCAGAGCACTCTCATGGGGGTCTGGTCAACTGAGTTCTAGTGTAGAGAGTTGAAAACGGCAATAAAATGTAGCAAACAGTGGGGTGACCACGCCGAAAGGGACATTTTCCTACAATTAGTTAGTAGGAAAATCTATTTCAGAAGATAAACAGTCCATTAAAGCCACTTATTAATGATTGCAAAAATGCAGCCTGGACACCCAAACACTTTCTAATTTCTTTTCCAAAACTCTCTTCTGGAACCTCTTGGAACCATTTCAGGATTTTTTTTCCTGAGGAATGAAACTTTCCTGAGGAGCAAAGAATAATCATGGGAAGTGTTTCACCAAGGAGGCATAGTAGCATCAGCGGTGGCTCCTCCGTTATGACGGAGGAGCCTCGCCCCGCCTGCTGCGAGCGCGGCAGGCACACACATTAATAAAATGGTAATAAATACTGTTGGACCTGGCCCTTTTTGCAGGGTTATCCCAAAATGATAGCCTTCCTCCTGTATTTTTTCTGACCTTTACCACTGCTGATCAGTGCTAAAGTGCATGTGCTCTCTCCTGTACACTTGGTAAGATTGGTCTACACCTGTTTGGTATTTTTAATTTATATCCCATATACCCAGGGCCTGTAAATTAAATGATGCTAGTGGGTCTGCAGCGCTGCTTGCGCCACCCACAGAAGTAGCCTTTCAAACCTTGTTCAGGCCTCTGCCACTGCAGGGCCTGCATGCACAGTTTTCTGCCACAGTGACTTGGCATTTATAGTGCTTGCCAAGTCTGGAACTCCCCTTTTACTGCATAAAGGCCACCCCTAAGGTAGGCCCTAAGTAGCCCTATGGGCAGGGTTCAATGTAGGTAAAAGGTAGGCCATATGCCCTTGTTGTGTGGCCTGCCCTGGTAGTGACAACATCCTATCTGGTTTCTCACTGCTGTGAGGCTGCTCCTCACATAGGTTTGCATTGGGAATTCCCTGATATTTGTTTCAGTGGTAATTTCTGCTATGAAAGGGGGTAGCGTTGCCATCTTTGATATGTTTGGAATAGTGGTGATAAATCCTGCTTATTGGTAAAAGCGGATTTTTTATTACTATTTTAGAAATGGCACTTTTAGAAGTGGGCATTTCTGTGTGCTTATGAATCTTTGTACTTTGCAGCCTGACTCCAATCAACATCTGGTTTAGACTGACAGGGGCCTGTTTTGTGCATTCACTCTAGACAGTCACAAAGGGAGCTGAAATGTGCCCCGCATATCCTGATAAGTCTTCCTGGGCTTGAGTGGTGGTAGGAGTTGTCACCTTCACCTGAATGGGGCTGGGCCTGCCTTTCACAATGCTTTATCTGCCCCCCCTGTAGTGTGTCTGGAGCCAGGGCTGGGGATTGAATGGGGGTGTTGTGCACTTCTAAAGTTGTTTGAAGTTACCACCAGAACAAACACTTTGTGAGTAGAAGTAAAGGGGATCTGACCCCATGATTTTGGACACTGCGTGGACTTGTAACCAGATGCTGCTGGATCTACTGACTGCTCATTTCCAGAAGGAACTGTTATGCTACCAGGAAGGACCTCCATTTGGACTACTTGTTTGCTGGGTTGGCCTGCTGATTGCTGGGTTGCAGGAGGGACTGTCACTTTGCATTACCTTATGAGCTGGCCTACGGCCTGTTTCCCTGTCCTTGTGACCCCAGTGTTCTCCAGGGACCGGGTGGCTGGCCCCCTCCCTAATCATCTTGGCACCTTTAAGGATTCAATTGAACCGGTGCGCGCCAAATGCTTTCACCTCTCACTGTATTTGTATCCCAGGTGTGTGCTGTGCACTTCTTGTGGTGCCCACTCTGCAAGGACCAAGAGTTTGGTGTTTTAACGTAAGTCAGAGCTGCCAGCTTGTCGGCTGGCCTCAGCGCACCGTGAATTTAGTGCCCGCTTTTTTCCATGGAGGCCGTCCTACGTTTGGTGTCACTGAATTTAAGAACGTCTTTTAGGGAGGTGCATGTGGAGCATGTTTCTCTTGAGGGAGAAGTTGCCTGGATCAGCACGTGCAGAGCTGCGCTTCATTTTGCTGATAGCCGGTGCGTGTTTCTGTACACCCCTCTCCAGCTGGAGAAACTCCGCACCAAAGGACGAGACCTCCACTGGGCTGTAGGGGGTCAACCGACGGAGGCTTCGCTCCATATTGCGGTTTATCCTGAAGAGAGCCCGGGGGTGAGAGAGCGGAAGGCTCTACTTCGATGGTGGTGTTCTCCCCGGCGAGGGCCCGTGCCACAACTCTGAACTGCCTGGGGAGCCTGCAAGCGCCACAGTTGCCTTCACGGTCCTGAGGGACCAAGGCTGGCACTCTTGGTTGTCCACATGGAACCCTAGAGCAGGAGGACTTGTTTTCCAGTGCCGTAACTGCCCTAGTGGGAGACCCTGCAGCGTCACTAGCTGCCTTGCACTGGTTAATGCAGCGGACCCAGCGTGGTCTCCCCCGCCCAAGTAGCCAATGGGTGTGTGTCTCCCACCCCACAAGTTTAAAGACATACCTGGGGCAGTATTCATAACTCCCCATAACGGGTGAGGCCCCGATTGAGGTCCTGATTGAGTGCAGTAATTACCGTATTCCCTGTTGTAGGTGGGCCAGTAGCGTACATGTAGAGAAGAGGGGCACCGTATACCATATATCTGAAAGAGGCACGTTTGTGACAGATTCCTTACCTTAGAATATCCCCAGGCGTCAGGCTGGATCCGGAAAGTTTTTGGTTGCAGTACCCTTGCGCGTCGGTAGGAGGCGTCGTGCGGCTCCGCGTCCGTCGTCGGCGTCGTGATCGCCGGGATGACGTCGCGGGCAGTACTTAGACGCCGCCCCTGCGCGCTGACGTCAGTTCTTCTTTTTCCGCGCCAGCAAGCGCAGATCCGGGAAGAGCAGTGCCCTAGTCAATTTTTGACTACTTTTTTGGTGAATTTTTTCACTGTTTCTTTCGAGTCTTCTCGACTCCTAGGTGTCGGTAGGGATGCCCGGCTTCAAGCCATGCGACGTCTGTGGTCGAATGATGTCGATCACAGACCCGCACTTAGAGTGTCTCTACTGCCTCGGCCGAGACCACGACACGAAGTCGTGCCCTGACTGCCGGAAACTTCACCCGAAGGCTTTGCGAGAGCGGTCTCGAAAGCTACTCGAGGTCCGGCAGTCGGCTCCACGCCGCACCAAGCCCCGGTCCCGTGAGAGGTCGAGGGGCCGGTCGCGGAGCCCCCGCCGGTCGTCGGAGTCCAAGTCTTCGCGCTCCTCGGGTAAGTCGAAGCACAAAAAGTCTAAGAAGCATCATCGCTCTAAGACTTCGCCTCGCCGGTCTCGCGACTCGGCTGAGGCCCCTGTCGGCACCGTCCCCGCCCCTGCGGCCCCGGACGTGCCTGTGGAGCCGCCCCCGCATTACCCGTCCTTCCCGGGTTCGGGGGCGACTCCGGCCCAAATACAGGAATTCCTGTCGGCCATGGCCCGCCTCTTCGGGCCTCAAGGTCCCTCCGGTGCGCCTTCGGGCCCCGCGGGCCCTGATGGGGTTGCTCAGGAGCAGCCGACGACTCCGGTCCCGGCGTCGCCTGTCCCGCCAGCCTTGATCCCGGCCCCGGCCTCGATCCCGGCTCCGGTGGTACCGCAACCCCCATCGACGCCGGTTGACCTAACCACGCCTCCGCCGGCGTCGATGTCCCCGGTGCCATTCCTGACGCCGTCCGGGGCTCCGGGCGGCGTCGTTCCCCGGTTCTCTCCGGGTCCGGACATGGAGCCGGACCGGCGTTGCTCGACGCCGGCTCCGGCGCCGATGAGACCTTGGGTCCCAAATTTCCCTCCTCCTCCATATTTTGAACCAGAGGAGGACCAGGAGAGCTGGGAGGGGTCGGAAGACCCTCTCACACAGCAGTGTGAGTATGATCAGGACTGGACAGAGGAACTTGGGGATGCCAGTGGTCTAGACACTTCCCCTGACACTAGCATGCTGTCTCCTCCTGTGGCTACGGAGGAGGGAGCCAATTTCGCAACGGTGTTGCGTAGAGCAGCTGGAGCCTTGCACCTCCAATTGCCTACTGTGGCTGTCAGGACTAACCTCCTGACGGAAGTGCTTCAGCCGGCAGCCTCCTCCGCGGAGACTGTGCTGCCGTTCAATGAAGCACTGTCTGACGTTCTTTTGGGCACCTGGTCCAAGCCCACCACAGGGGCTCCTGTGGATAGGAACGTGGCCCGACGCCATCGCCCTGCTCCGGGCGACCCCTTGTTTCTCTCCCAACATCCCACCCCGAGAGCTTGGTTGTCCAAGCCTCTGCCTCCCAATCCGCCTTCCCTACCGCCCCTCCGGATAGGGAATCCAAACGCCTGGACCAGTTTGGGAAGAAGGCCTTTTCTTCCTCCAGTGCTGGCTTGCGGTCGGTGAACACCGCTTGCCTTTTGGGCCGATATACCCACTCCCTGTGGGATTCGGTGGCGGCCGTTTGCCCCAGTGTTCTGAGGAGGTCCAGACACTGCTTACCCGCACCATTGCAGAAGGTAGGGATGCGGCAAAGTTCTCCATACGATGTGGCCTTGATACCGCCGACTCGCTGGGCAGATCGCTTGCAACGACGGTGGCGCTGCGTCGCCACGCCTGGCTGAGAACAACGGGTTTCTTGGGTGATGTCCAGAATACACTCATGGACATGCCCTTTGATGGAGTCGGTCTTTTTGGTTCCAAAGCAGACCATGCGTTGGAGCGATTTAAGGACTCACGGGCTACTGCCAAGTCCCTGGGCCTTTCTGTTGTACGCCCTCCGCTGACCTCTGCTTTTCGCCCCTTTCGTGGCCACGGAAGGGGCGCCCAGTCACGTCCGCTGCCCAGCCACCGGCCCGCGCAGCAAGCGTCTTCGCGTGGCCGAGGACGTGGATACCGCCGTGGCGGTTCGAGCAACCAGCGTGCGGGTCAGGCCACCAACCCCGCCTCGTCCGCGGCCTCCAAGCCCTCCTAGTCCTTCCTTTCAGGTGCACAGCACGCCAGTTGGGGACAGGGTCCGCCATCACCTTCACCACTGGCGTGCCATCACCTCGGACAGGTGGGTCTTGGACATTGTCCGAAGGGGCTACTCCCTCCCCTTCGAGACCACCCCCCCAGCCATGCCACCTCAATTCCACCGCATGTAAGGGGATCACTTGGTGCTTCTACAGAAGGAAGTCACGGCCCTCTTGGCCAAGAGGGCCGTCGAGCATGTTCCGACCCCAGAAGTAGGACGTGGTTGCTACTCCCACTACTTTCTGGTGCCCAAAAAGGACAAGTAGGACATGCGTCCTATCTTGGACCTCCGGAACGTCAATCGCTTCCTCCGGAAGGAGAAGTTCAAGATGCTCACCCTAGCTCAGGTCTTGACTGCCCTCGACCCTGGAGACTGGTTGGTAGTGTTGGACTTGCAGGACGCTTATTTCCACATCCCCGTCTTGCCGGCCCACCGGCGTTACCTATGGTTCACGGTAGGCCTCGAGCATTTTCAGTTCACCGTGCTCCCCTTTGGCCTTAAAAGTGCCCCTCCGGTGTTCACGAAAGTGATGGCGGTGGTCGCAGCTCATCTGCGCCGGGCAGGGGTTCCAGTCTTCCCCTACCTCGACGACTGGCTGCTGAAGGCGGGCTCGTCCCAGGCAGTCGTCTCCCACCTCCAGACTACGGCCGAACTCCTGCACTCGCTGGGGTTCTCCATCAATGTGCCGAAGTCGCATCTGATTCCTTCTCCACAGCTCCTTTTCATCGGAGCAGTTCTGGACACGACGCAGTTTCGGGCCTATCCTCCCGAACAGCGAGTCCGGGATATTCAGGCTATGATTCCCATCTTTCAGCCTTTATCCTGGGTTTCGGTACGGATGACCCTGAGGCTGCTGGGCCTCATGGCCTCCTGCATCCTGCTGGTCGATCATGCCAGATGGCATATGCGGGCTCTGCAGTGGGACCTGAAGTTCCAGTGGGCGCAGCACCAGGGCAACCTGTCCGATCACGTCCAGATCTCGAAGGGGCTGCAAAACAGTTGCAGTGGTGGCTCTCGAACCGGCAATGGGTCATGGGCAGATCCCTCTCCCTTCCCCAACCAGAGCACACAGTTGTGACGGACGCGTCCCTTCTGGGATGGGGCGGTCACATGGGAGAGGCGGAGATCAGAGGCCTCTGGTCTCCGGCGGAGTCCCGGCTCCATATCAACCTTCTGGAGCTCCGGGCGATCCGACTTGCACTCAAAGCATTCCTTCCCTCTGTCAAAGGGAGGGTAGTGCAGGTGTTCACAGACAACACCACCGCCATGTGGTACTGCAACAAACAAGGCGGGGTGGGGTCGTGGACCCTCTGTCGCCTCTGGACATGGCTGGAACATCAGGGCATGTTCCTGATGGTTCAACACCTGGCAGGTTCCCTGAACGCCAGGGCGGACGAACTCAGCCGCAGGTGCATGATGGATCACGAATGGCGTCTTCACTCGGAAGTGGCGCAAGGACTCTTTCTGCAGTGGGGAGAGCCTTGGTTAGATCTATTCGCCACCGAAGAGAACGCGCAATGTCATCAGTTCTGCGCGTTGGATTTTCCAAGGCGGCACTCGCTCGGCGATGCTTTTCGTCGCGAGTGGAGTTGCGGTCTGTTGTACGCCTTTCCGCCTATACCACTTCTACCCAGAGTGTTGAAGAAGATTCGGCACGACCGGGCCCAAGTCATCCTTGTGGCTCCGGACTGGGCTCGAAGAGTTTGGTATTCCGAGCTACTCAGTATGAGCGTAGATCCCCCGATCCGTCTGCCTCTTCGGGAGGATCTTCTGTCGCAGCAGCAGGGGACGGTCCTCCACCCGAACCTGTCCAGCCTCCACCTGCTTGCGTGGAGATTGAGCGGCGGCAGTTGATTTCTTTCGACTTGCCTCCCGAAGTTTGTGATGTGATTCTGGCAGCCAGGCGTCCCTCCACTAAGGTGGTATACGCCTTCAGGTGGAACAAGTTTGTGGCATGGTGCACAGCAAAGGCTGTGGATCCCCTTCTGCCCCTCTTTCTGAGGTTCTTCTGTTCCTTCTTTCTCTGGCCCAACAGGGTTCTGCCCTGGGTACCATCAAGGGCTATCTTTGTTCCATTTCGGCCTTCCTCAGGCTTCCTGATCAGCCCTCCCTTTTCAAGTCCCCTGTTGTTAACAGATTCCTAAAAGGCATCACACACCTCTTCCCTCCTGTTCCGTTTGTGATGCCTCAGTGGGACTTGAACTTGGTTCTTACCTTTCTCTTGTGCGCTCCCTTTCAGCCTCTACATAACTGTCCTCTTCGTCTTCTCACTCTGAAGACAGCCTTTCTGGTGGCCATCACCTCCGCTCGGCGGGTGAGTGAGCTCCAGGCTCTATCATGCAAACCTCCCTTTCTGTCTGTCCATCCAGACAAGGTTGTTCATAGGACGCGTCCGTCCTTCTTGCCAAAGGTGGTTACTGCCTTCCACATTGGGCAGACCATCACTTTGCCCACCTTCTTTCCGCCTCCGCATCCTTCCAGAGAGGAAGAGCGGCTCCACCGTCTGGATCCAAAATGTGCGCTTTCTTTTTATATCAATCGCACACAACACTTCCGGGTGGATGACCAGCTCTTTGTTGGCTAGGTGGGCGCCAAAAAAGGTCGGGCGGTGCACAAGAGAACCATCTCCCGCTGGGTAACCTTGTGCATCAAAGCCTGCTATTCTTTGGCTAAGAAGGAGCCTCCTGTTGGGCTGCGTGCCCATTCCACCAGGGCAACGGCTGCTACCACGGCTTTGGGCCGCGGTGTTCCGCTGCAGGATATCTGTCAGGCAGCTACGTGGGCCTCGCTGCACACGTTTACAAAGCATTACTGCCTTGACAGTCAGGTCCGGAGGGACGGCTTCTTTGGCCGTTCTGTCCTCCGGGACTTCCTTGTCTGATCTTTGTTCGCAGACCCACCACCGGGGTTGGTATTGCTGGGGTATCTATTCTAAGGTAAGGAATCTGTCACTAACGTGTCTCTTTCAGATGCACAAGTTACTAACTTGTGTAACGATATATCTGTAAGAGACAGTAGTTAGTGACAGATTCCTACCGCCCACCCATCCTCCCCGTTCTGCGAACTGATTTCTAGGGTTAAGGACATCCCTTTCAGGGCCCTAGTATTTTTCAGACACCTATGTCAGCTTCTTGCATGGCTCTGCGTTCCTGGCGCGGAAAATCGTGTACAGAACTGACGTCAGCGCGCAGGGGCGGCGTCTAAGTACTGCCCGTGACGTCATCCCGGCGATGAAGACGGACGCGGAGCCGCACAACGCTGCCTACCGACGCGCAAGGGTACTGCTACGCAAAAACTTTCCGGATCCAGCCTGACGCCTGGGGATATTCTAAGGTAAGGAATCTGTCACAAACTACTGTCTCTTACAGATATATCGTTACACAAGTTAGTAACTTGTGCATTAGGAGCGCAGGTGCTGCTCTTTGTGTGTTTATGGCATGGCTTTGTGATTTCTACGCCGTGGAGGAATTGTGGGGATTCATATGTCACGTGCATTACCCATCTGCTTCATATTTATGCCCTGATGTTGTGATGTATGCTGTGTTTCCTCACATTTCCAGGACTGGCGTAGTATGCCCAGCAGCCATGAATTATGTATGACCTAATCTACATTTTAGGCCCTGATGTGTTCTAATGTATGTCGTTTTTGACTTGCATTGATAGGATAACGAGCATTATTTCAGGATTAGCCTTGTGTGCAGGGATGGTGTTTCTATGACGTGTACAACATAGAAGTATTTACTTTATTGCTCTGACTGTGATGTTATGGCAGTTGGCTAGTTGGTAAAGTGAGCTATGATTTGTTTGATTGTGGTCTATGTGTAATATAAAATATATGATATATTTTTATATAATCCTATGTGGAGTCTCATTTGTGGTGTATTTGTTGTGTTGTGTGTGTGTACATGCGTGTGTTTGGTTTTGCGTTGTGCAAACGCTTTACACATTGCCTCTGGGATAAGCCTGGCTGCTCTACCAAGAGGGTGAGCAGGGGTTATCTTGGGTGTGTAACTCCCTACCCTGACTAGAGTGGTGGGTTCTGCCTGGCTTAGGTGCATACCCTAGCCAACCAGAAACCCCATTTCTAACAAATACCATTTTGTTTTGGTCACAGGCTTGCGCTGTTACAGCGCGAGGGCGGGGCTGATTTGTGCTATTACTGCAGCCCCTGCCAGTGCGCATGTCAGATTGACCGGCTGCCTACAGCTGGCTAATCTGACATGCTCATTTCAGCCTGCACAATCCCAGGGCTGAGAGACAGCTGAGGGGTTGCAGCCAAACAGAGCAGCTCCAGGATTGTTTGGAATCGCGTTGCATAAGGGAGGAAGTCCTTCCCTTTCCTGCTGGAGTCACCGGCGAGAGAGAGAGAGACCGGACGTGACTCCGTGGAACATATATGGTGTGTTTAATTGGGCATCACGGCTCACCGTTTTGTAATGTTGCTGGCTGCCACTGAGCAGCATAATTAACATGGAATCAAACTGAAATGTAGCCCTGTATAGAATTTTACCATTTCTGTGTCTGCCTTCGTGTCGAGAAAAGTTATTGAAATGAGATCCAAGATGGTCATTGTGGAACAAGATCAGCATAGGATTGATCTTTACCAAATAAAAAAAATTAGAAGGATCATGTCCTTTCTGATAGGTAGCCTCTGCATGAATTTCAGAACTAGGGTCCTCACTAGGTTCCATCACTTATGCATATTCAGATGCTTCAAGGGTAATCCAATGCATGAAACCTTGAGTAGGTAGGGCACCTTAACGGCCCAGAAAGTGCACCACTGATGTGGTGATGATGAAGGGTTAGAGAGAGGAACAGCCACATTTTCTGACTTAGGCCAAGATATCTGCCAAAGTTTCTTAGCAAGTATATTGGCCTTTGTGGTTGGAATCCAGTTAATCATACTCTTCTTCCACTTGGTTTGAAACCACTTGAGAGAAGAATATTCAGAGGAATGAGAGGAGTGAGGATGGAAACAAGGTCATGTCTTCTCTTCTTGTTTGGTACTATTGTTGCATCAGTAAACATCCCTTTCCCTGTGGCGAAGTTGAGATACTTTTGCTGGATCTTTTTTTTCATGATAAAGGCAAAACAATACTAACAGCAGGAGAGAACTACACTGTAGTAACCACAAGAAGAAACATGCAGGAATCTCATCTCCAGAGACTTTCAGATTGTAATGCTTTTAAATTGTAAAAACTGAATCCTAGCCCCCTTATTTTTCCTGCTTCTTTTGTGTGTTTTACTTTGATATAAGTACTTCCTAAGAATAATGCACCCCGTCTCATACCATCAGGGTGATTACAATGTATTGGGTTGCTCTAGTGATCAAAGGTCAACATAAGGCCTCCAAGGCTCATCACTCCACCTAAAGAGCAGAGGTGCTAACATTCACACGCATTATCCTGGAGGCACTCAGGAGGGAAGTGTCAGTTGTTACGATGCACACCTCTCCCTTCTGCTTCTCTGTCTTGTTTCTTAGTAGGTACAGGATTTGGAAACTATTCTGTCCTTACTGGCAGGGGAAGGGAAGGAGGCTCTGCAGTAGCATACCGTCTGGAGTTTTGTGCCCTTCATGTCTCCAGCAAATAGAATATAGGCCTGTACTTGCTTTCCATCCTTGAGGGTAACCCTTTATTTGTGTCTCAAAATCACTGCAAACACTCCTTCATACCCAGCATGGAGAAAGCCTCTGTGGAACCTGCGGATGTGTGCTCGGCATTCTGTCCAAAGAAAAGGAAAATAACAATCAAGGCAATACTTTTCTGAAAGATTGGGTGGAGGTTTGTCAGAGACCAACAAAAGCAGTAGTTGGAGAGAGAGCGATCACTGTATCAGGGGGGCACATGTACAAAGTTAGATTTTATATTTGGGCAACAGGCTGCCTGCCTCACAGGCCTGCTCACTCAATTCTAACAAGCACTGAAAGGAAGAAGTAGTGTAGTAAGGAATGGCGCAAAATTCTGCATAATCTCGAATTTGAGTGCATGAACAATGCCATTGACAAAGGTGTAAAGATTAGTTATAATTTAGTTTCATAGCTTCAGGAATGAGAACTTGTCTCTGCAGAGTACACGTGTTTAGTGTGCAGTAGTGACGGATGTAATTTTGGAAGAAAACTATGCATATCAAGTTTGTGATTTTGTACTTTAGGATGAGTTTAAGGAAATTGCATTGAGGTCAAGTCTGTTTTACAACCCCATTTATATAGATACATTTTATTTTATGAATATTTAAATAGACAGCTGATTGACATTGTCACGCCACTGTTACGAACACTGGGTTATAGTGATCTATTTACTTAGAGGTCACATAAAACTTAATTGTCCATTGATCTCTTCACTTACATGTGAGATATATTTATATAGTGACGCTAATTTATATCACAGCTTTAGGGTAGTTTCAACTGATAAAATGAGCTCACAAAATCAGTATATGTGGCACTTGGCTTAGGAAAGTAGCAAACATCGGTGGATCTAGCTAAGAAAGAAAGAAAGGAAGCTGCAAGCCTGCACTAGCGACCTTTGGAGATCCTTAAGAACTTCAGGGATTCGGTTCTCCCGACATTCTTGCAACTAGTGACACACTCTAAGGCTAAGGACCAAACGATCATCATCCAGATTAAGTGTAACTGAAAAAGCAATTAGTCTTCTGACCTAGGAGCAATGATGATCTCTTTTAGGTTAAAGATCTTGTCTCAGATGCTGCTCAGGAGTAGACTTGCTGGTGCTAAAGTCTCATTTCTACACAGATGACGTATCTTGTTATTTGTTCATGCCTCCTTCAAGTACTTTTTGCGGCTTGTGACTACAAACCTTCCACTCCAAAGGACTTAGTCGCCAGTCCAGGAATTTACTAATGATCTTGGTCACCAGCTTTTGTTATATGCTATATTTACAAGCCTCAGTATGCTCTTACACCATTTTGATTCTTGGCTGTGTCCCTGAGAAACGTCAACTTAGTGGAAGGAGTTGCTGCAGGTGCTCTGCACATATGAAGATTTCTTGTCTTGCTGGCACTGTTTTGCAATGCTTCTGTGCTCCTTACTTTTCAGGTGTTGGCAGTACCACTGTGGACACAGAAGGGAATTTAGATGATGTTAGCCTTGAGATCAAAACTAAGTGGAAGCAGTAATTGAACTGGCCGTATAGTACTGGTTTCCCAAATGAATTTACCAAAAGGCGCTCTTGACTGACTTTAGGGGCCTGGAGTATTTTATCATGGGAAATCGGTACCCCATGCTCAGGGGGGGGACTAGCTCTGATTCTTCTGAGCTCCATGAAGTAGACACACATCCCTAAACACAAAGCCCCTCCTGCATTAGCAACAATCAAGTTGTTCTGGAGCTACTTCCAGGTATGTTGTGTTTCAGAAAGGGATGATAGCTTCTTTTCACATCTGCCCTTTCTAATCTGCAGAGTTGATGGAGCTTTGTAGCACTTGTTATGTTATGTTAATATAATTTATATCGCTCATGAATCGCCTCAGGAGGGGTATTTCGCCTCAAAGCAAAAAAACACTGGCAAAAGCGGAAACTGCAGAATTAAAAGAGAACTGTCTTAAGTAGTTTCCTAAATTGGAGATGTTCAGTGCACATTCGGATATGGAGGGGTAGCCTTTTCCAATACAAAGGGCTATGCAAGAAAAAGACCTGTCCACTGTCGGGTCCTTCTGATTTGTGGGGCCATCAACAAAGCTTCATCACTGAATCTAAGAAGTATGGCTGGGTTATAGAAGGTGAGCTTAGAAGATAGGTAGCTGGGACCTTTCCCTATCAGGGAGTTGTGTGTTAAGCAGCAAAATTTAAAATAATTTTTTTTCATACCGGTAACCAATGAAGAGAACGCAGGAGGAAAAAGGATGCCTCTCCAGATGGAAGATTACAAACGAGATGAGCAGCGGTAGGTTGCACAACTTGAAGTTTCAATAATAGCATCTCATTTGAAGAGGCCAGTAAGGCATTGCCATAGTCTAAACAACTTACGACTAACGTTCTTCTCTGTGCCCTAGCTATAGCCTGTTGATAATGTCACCTACATGGACTTTGATGCATTCTTGTGAGGTGAACTTGCCTGAGTGTCAAAGGGGCTTTTGTCATTGGGAATGTGGCAACAAATTACCCCTCATCGAAATACAAAACGGACAGAAATTTCTTGTTTGTAGCCCTCCTTAGCTCTTCAATTGCTCTTGGCAACGGCGTACTGTTAGACCTAGAACACAGCCTGGCCATCGTTTCATTATTCAAGTTAGGGTTTATTGCCCATGAATCAAGCCGAAAGCTTAGCCTCTTTCCTTTGACAGTAAGTATTAACTATGGAGGGTATGATGTTATGGCCTACCAGTTCAGAAGAGGAAAGCACATGATCATTAACTAAAGTATTCCTTTTCCCATTGTGGATTCCCAAACATTTTGAGCATTTAGAGTCAGCGTAGCTTTTGAAATAACCTTTGTGTAATATGTTGCAGACGTTTTTTTAATTCCAGTGGGTGCCTGACAATTTAACATGGTGGGGTCTAGATTAACATCTATTTATGTTAAAGGTTAATGTCTAGGATGCAGTCTCAGAGCAATGTAACATTTTAATTGATATGTATTCTCTCAGCTTCCAACTTTCCAGGGTCTGAGTGGATCCCTGTGTTTTACTTAGTAATATTTGGTTTCTTGAACCACACAGCAGTATACAGAGCTGCCAAGTCTATATTCAAGTCTTCTATAACACACTGCATTGATTTTTTGGTCATTTTCATTTTTAGGCTCAAATAGCCATCATTAGAGCATCAGTAGAGGAGGATGAAATAAGCAGTCCTTCAGCTATGGCAATCTTGTTTACACGAGCATTCCCATTAATCATTTTTACTACACTTCCCTTTGGTTGTTCATAAGATTATGACATGTAGGAGGTCACCTGGTTCTCAAAGATATCACCCTCCCCCACACCTCTTAATGCAGGTGGCATCAGTTTTGTTGATATTGAAAACTCAAGTTTATTACTGTCTTGAAAGTAGAATGGAACTTAAAACAAGCATTTACAATGCAATAGGTCTCGCAATGACATTGTTTTGAGCTATTGGCATTGAAAATGTTATTGTTTTTTTCCCTTCGTGAAGCATTAATCAAATGGTGTAATTGAAAATGGCAATAGCTCACTTTGTTGTAATTGCGAAATCTATTGCATTGCATTTGTACTATAGTACATTCTCTCTCGAAACTCCATATTCTTTTACAACACATCAGCAAATATACCAATATACCTATAGCCGGGGTATCAGTTACACCTGGAGGCAGAATTGTCATGTCTTATTAGGTGTAGGCTGTGTAACCCGAGGGATAGCTCTGATGTGGGAGCCTGCACCACTGGATGAAATGAGGAGCAGTAACCCAAGGGATAGCTCTGCTGTGTGAGCCTGCAAGACTAGCGGAAGAGGCTGTGTAACCCGAGGGATAGCTCTGCTGTGGGAGCCTGCAAGACTGGAGGAAGAGGTTGTGTACCCTGAGGGATAGCTCTGCTGTGGGAGCCTGTAAGGAAGAGGCTGTGTAACCTGAGGGATAGCTCTGCTGTTGGAGCCTGTAAGGAAGAGGCCGTGTAACCAGGTGGCAGGTACCGCAGGCCCTCAGAAGCAGGCTTGAACCTTCACCCCAGCACATCCACCTCCCTGGGGGTATCTGGGGGCAAAACTGACCATTTCAGTATCGATGCCTAGGGATCGGCTGGTTCTGGGTCATATATTAACCTCGGTACACAATGAATGTGTCTGTCTATAACAAAACTGGTTCTTATGTAAAGCGTTCTGATACCGGATATCTTCGGGTCGAGTTTGCGCTATATATAACTGAAAAAAAATTAAAAAAAAAAAAAAAAAATCCAACTTCTGATCTTAAACAGCAGCTAAACACTCTCTTTATTGCTTCCGGGCAGGAGGGCGCAGCAGTGTAATCCCAGGATGCATTCACGGACTTGCGTGCCAAATGGGGCAGTGAACTAAATTAGCATCCTGCATCGAACTTTGGAGTGTGTTGTGTTTCTTTGTCCTTGGTTCACGGGGGTAGTAGGGAGAAGCGGGGATATATCCCTCCAAAAATTCAATCATTAGATTAATTACATTGGCGGCGTTAGAAAGATGGATTTACACCCTTCACCCCCATGTTGATTTTCAGGAAGAAGCGATACAAACTTGTCCGAAAGCAATTCAAACGATGAACAATTGTCCCTTATAATGGTGTTACTGGGTAGGCTCATCTGTATGCGGTGTCTGCTTTAACAGGCAGACAGACCTGAATAATGACATTCTTGATGATGAATTATGACGAAACTGACATATTGTATGGATGCCTAAAAAAACTCATTTTAAGTTCTTACAATTTAAATATCTGCACTATACTTATCTGTCACCAATGTGTCTTGTTAGAAGTTATCCAAGTGGCGACGACGAATGCCCTAAAAGCAGAGAGGAGGCTACAATCCTTTTTCATGTGATACGGGCATGCCTCGGGGTGCCCTCCATATTGCATGAAGTGACTGAGACTCTATCTGCAGTCATGGGTAGAATGGGACTCTTGTTCCCTGAGGTTTGCCCGCTTGGAATAATGCCGCGACCTAGTAGAGCCTGTAGGTTTATGGAGTTAGCGATGGCACCTGCCAATCATAAATAGCAATTGCATGGACACCCAATAAGGCTCCTGCAGTGAAACGCTGGAGTGCTGATTTGACAACCATAGCGAAGGCTGAAAACATCAGAACAGGAAACAAAGAATTGGAGTTGTCCTGGGACACACCATTGATGAAATGGTCCAAAGATGATAAACCCCCTAGACAGTCTCTTTGTGGTATGGCGGTATCACCGATTGGAAACCAGTGATGGGCCTCTCTTGCTTGAAGTGATGGTTTAAAAGTGTAACGGCCTGAGGATTGCCTTCTGATCTTTGCTCCCTTTAAATATTGTGCAAAACCTTCTAAGCCTTAATATTGTTTTGTCACTGATAGATTAAACAAGTGGTATATTTCACGAAATCCTCTTCAGATTTCATACAGACATTTTCTTGTAGAATCTACAATATTAGAATATACTTTCAATGTATTGTTAATGTGATTTGCAAATCAATAGGAATATAGATCTATAAAGAAGGAAAAAACCAATTTTTATATTTTTTGTTCTGTAAAAGCAAATTGTATCTTACCCAGTCAGTGCTTAATTTGAGCCGGTGGTTTTTGGTGCTCAGCACTGGCACTCAATCGTCAACTCCGGTGCTTGAGCACTAGTTAAGGACACATTCATTTTCAGGACGTACAGGGAGAGAAAGTGATTTGCCGAGATTCACAAGATGTTGCCCAAGTGGAGACTCAAACCTAGTTCCCCAAAATGGAAAATATTGGACTAAAAATGATATATGATGGTGTCAAAACAGCTTCCTTGGAGAAATTCGAAATCCCACAGTAAATTCGCCTGTGCGCCGAGACATGGGCACCTGAAACGGGTTTGGTAGCAGATGCCTTCACACTGAAACGCAAGGAACTTAAAACACATTACCAGGCCGACACTGAGAGAATGTACGGAGGAAAATAACGGAATGCTTCCGATGTCTGGACACCATTTTGCTGCCCCAAGCCAGCGCAACCGAGAAATACTTGAAGTGAATCTCTCAACATTTGAGACAGTAAAATAAACCAATTCAAAGCCCATCCTCGCCTGAAAGTGTTTTTCCGAGCAAAAAGACCACTTCATCGTTCACTGACTGTAGGAGAGTAGGATCTGCTTCACATGGGTACCCCCACTTTTTGCTGATGCTTCACTGTTTTTCGACCTTTATTCTGGCTGGGGCCCTGCTAATCAGAACCCCAGCCTAGCTGCTTCCTCTCTAAAATGGTTTCCATGTGCCTTAGGCACATCTCTGATTGGAATCTGGAGTGCCCTTATAAGTCCCTAGTATATGGTATACTATGTACCCAGGGCATAGGTACCTCAGAGGCCTACCAGGGGCTGCAGCATGTATTGTGCCACCCCTGGAAGGCCATCCAAACTGACACCACAGGTCTGCTACTGCAGCCTGGGTAAGGTGGTGCATGCACCCCTTACTGTGATATAGGCTACCTATATCACTGTATACATACACACATATAAACCTATAAGTCACTCCTATGGCAGGCCTTATCAATCAATCAATCAATCACAGAATTTGTAAAGCGCGCTACTTACCCGCGAGGGTCTCAAGGCGCTGGGGAGAAAAAGGGGGGGTGCTGCTACTGGTCGAACAACCAGGTCTTGAGTAGCCTCCTGAAGGTCAGCAGGTCTTGGGTCTGTCGTAGGCTTAGTGGAAGGGTGTTCCAGGTCTTGGCGGCGAGGTGGGAGAAGGATCTGCCGCCGGTGGTAGTTCTTCGAATGCGAGGGACGGTGGCGAGGGAGAGGTCGGCGGAGCGGAGTTGGCGGTTGGGGACGTAGAAGAGGAGTCGTCTGTTGAGGTAGGCTGGGCCAGTCTTGTGGAGTGCCTTGTGTGCGTGGATGAGGAGTTTGAAGGAGATTCTCCTGTCGACGGGGAGCCAGTGCAGGTTCCTCAGGTGGGGGTGATGTGGCTGTGGCGTGGTACATCGAGGATCAGGCGTGCGGAGGCGTTTTGTATGCGTTGCAATCGCTTGATGAGCTTGGCCGGGGCTCCTGCATAGAGGGCGTTCCCATAGTCAAGTCTGCTACTGACGAGGGCCTGGGTGACTGTTCTTCTTGTGTCTGTCGGGATCCACCTGTAGATCTTGCGAAGCATGCGGAGGGTGTTGAAGCAGGAGGATGAGACTGCGTTGACTTGCCTGGCCATGGAGAGCGTTGAGTCGAGGATGACTCCCAGGTTGCGTGCGTGGTCGGTGGGTGTCGGGGCTGCTCCCAGCGTCGTTGGCCACCAGGAGTCGTCCCAGGCTGAGGGGGTTGGAGCCGAGGATGAGGACCTCTGTCTTCTCTGTGTTCAGTTTTAGTCGGCTGATCTTCATCCAATCGGCAATGGCCTTAATTTCTTCATGGAGGTTGGATTTGGCGGCGAGGGGGTCCTTGGTGAGGGAGAGGATTAGTTGAGTGTCGTCGGCGTAGGAGATTATGTTGAGGTCGTGCTGTCTGGCGATGCGTGCGAGCGGGGCCATGTAGATGTTGAACAGTGTTGGGCTGAGGGACGATCCCTGGGGTACGCCGCAGATGATCTCGGAGGCTTCGGATCGGAATGGTGGGAGGCGGACTCTCTGGGTTCTGCCGGTGAGGAAGGAGGTGGCCCATTCCAGGGCCTTGTCTCGG
This sequence comes from Calotriton arnoldi, assembly GCA_963921515.1. Classification (NCBI taxonomy): domain Eukaryota; kingdom Metazoa; phylum Chordata; class Amphibia; order Caudata; family Salamandridae; genus Calotriton; species Calotriton arnoldi. The sequence goes on from CAWUFW010001310.1 coordinate 1,416,544, forward strand.
ATCCCTGCGTCGTGGAGGCGTGCGCGTAGAGTGCGGTGGCAGACAGTGTCGAAGGCGGCGGAGAGGTCCAGCAGGATGAGGGCTGCGGTCTCACCGTTGTCCAGCAGGATCCTGATGTCGTCGGTGGCGGCGATGAGGGCAGTCTCAGTGCTGTGGTTGCTGCGGAACCCCGATTGGGATGGGTCCAGGATACTGTTTTCTTCGAGGTATCGGGTTAGCTGTTTGATGACGATCTTCTCGATGACCTTGGCTGGGAACGGAAGCAGGGAGATGGGCCGGAAGTTCTTGAGGTCTCTCGGGTCCGCCTTGGGTTTTTTGAGTAGGGCGTTGATCTCTGCGTGTTTCCAGCTCTCTGGGAAGGTCGCGGTCTCGAAGGAGAGATTGATGATGTTGCACAGGTGGGGTGCGATGGAGCTGCTGGCTTTTGTTGAAGATGTGGTGCGGGAAAGGGTCTGACGGGGAGCCGGAGTGTATTGTGCTCATGGTCTTGATGGTGTCCTCAATGTTCACGCTGGCCCAGGCTGGCAGGGGGTCGTGGTCGATGGTGTGTGGCGGGTCTGGTGCATCGATCTTAGTTGGGGCTGTCTGGGTGTTGAAGCTGTCGTGGATGTCGGCGATCTTGCGGTGGAAGAAGGTGGCGAGGGAATCGCACAGGGGTTGCGACGGCGGGATGTCGTTGGTGTTGGAGCTGGGGTTGGAGAGTTCCTTCACGATGTTGAAAAGCTCCTTGCTGTTGTGTGCGTTGTTGTCGAGGCGGACTTTGAAGGAGATTCTCTTGGCGGACTTGATGAGGTGGTGGTGGTTACGGATGGCGTCTTTGTGGGCTGCGTGGCTGTCCGGTGTCTTATCACTGTGCCATTTCTTCTCTAGTTTCCGGCAGGTGCGCTTGGAGGCTAGGAGTTCCGAGGTGAACCAGCTGGCTCTTTTGGTGGTGTCACTGTAGGTGAGTTTAATCAGCGGGGCGAGGGTGTTGGCACAGTCGTCCATCCATCGTCTGAGGTTGCAGGCGGCGTCGTCGGTGTTGGATGGGTCGGAGGGAGGGCTGAGAGCGAGGGTTGCCCGTAGTTGGTCTTCGGTGACTTTGCTCCAGCAGCGGCGTGGGATCTGTTGGGTGCGGTGGTGGGTTTCTGGAAGGTGAAATGGATGCAGCGGTGGTCGGTCCAGAGGAGTTCCGTGGTGTGGCTGAAGGAGACGTGGGAGCTTGAGGAGAAGATCGGGTTAAGCGTGTGGCCGGCGGAATGGGTCGGTGTTGTGACGAGCTGGCTCAGACCGAGGTTGGCGAGGTTGTCGATCAGGGTGGTGGAGTTGCTGTCGTTGTTGTTCTCCAGGTGAAAGTTCAGGTCTCCGAGGAGGATGTAGTCGGTAGAGGTCAGGGCGTGCGTGCTGATGAAGTCGGCCATGGAGTCGCTGAACTGGGGTCGGGGCCCAGGGGTCTGTAGACAAGGGTGCCTCTAAGGGTGGTGTTGGGGTCCGTGTGGATCTGGAAGTGCATGTGTTCGGCGGTGCTGAGAGTGTCGTCGGTGCTGGTCGAGACCCTGATGGTGTTCTTGTGGACGATGGCGATTCCTCCTCCTACTGCGTTGACGCGGTCTCTGCGGGTGATCTTATAGCCGTCTGGGATGGCTATGGCGATGTCGGGGGCGGAGGAGTCGTTCATCCAGGTCTCTGTCAGGAAGGCGACGTCTGGTGATGATGTGTCGAGCAGGTCCCAGAGCTCGACGGCGTGTTTGCGTGCGGAGCGGGTGTTCAGTAGGATGCATCGGAGTTGGTTGAGGTCCTTCTTGGCGGGCGTTACGGTGGCTCTGAGGCTGGTGTAGCTGCAGTTCCGGCAGGTGAAGGGACCATGTGTGCGTTTCGGGGCGGCCTTGAAGCAGTTGTGCGTCCGCCCAGGGTTGAGAGCGTGGAGTGTGGTGGCATCGTAGCGGCGTCGGTCCTCGAGGCTGGAGCGGGGGGCGCACGGCCCAGGGGTTCTGGCGCTGGGCGCGGTCCAGGCGCGGACGGGCGCAGACGGGCTTGCCTTAGGTGCGCCTTCGGCGCGCCAGCGGCGCGGCCGCGCAGCGGCTACCATATATGGGGAGGTGGGAGGAGGAGCAGCTGGGAGGCGGGAGGCAGGGGCAGCGAATGGGCAGTCAGGGGGCGGGGCCGCAGGGACGCAGCGGCGGGAGTGGAGAGAGGCAGCGAGGGGTACAGAAGGAAAATGGACACAGTGAAGATGGGGGCAGCGAGGGGGTACAGAAGGAAAATGGACACAGTGAAGATGGGGGCAGCGAGGGGAAACAGAAGGAAAAAAAGGACACAGTTCAGTGGGGGCAGCGAGGGGTACAGAAGGAAGATGGACACAGTGAAGATGGGGGCAGCGAGGGGAAACAGAAGGAAAAAGGACACAATTCAATGGGGGCAGCGAGGGGTACAGAAGGAAAAAAGGACACAATTCAATGGGGGCAGTGAGGGGAAACAGAAGGAAAAAGGACACAATTCAATGGGGGCAGCGAGGGGTATAGAAGGAAAAAAGGACACAATTCAATGGGGGCAGCGAGGGGAAACAGAAGGAAAAAAGGACACAATTCAATGGGGGCAGCGAGGGGAAACAGAAGGAAAAAAGGACACAATTCAATGGGGGCAGCGAGGGGTACAGAAGGAAACAAGCATTGGCATAGCCAATAGGTCTCGCTTTGGGATCTTATAAGTATTTAGTTATGCAGCACAATATCCTTGGTGCAACAACATCAACTGTTGCATGGCTAAACACTTATAAGGTCCCAAAGGCGAGACCTATTGGCTATGCCAATGCTTGTTTGTGAGGTGATCGGCTGACCAGAAGAAGCCAGAGAGTGCTTATGAAGCAGGAGTGCCGGGTATGAAACGCTGTCAGTGACAAAACTAGGAAGAAATGGATTGTCAGAGATTTTGAGGGCTAAAGGGGAGTTAGTTGGTTTCCTGGCAAAGATGTGATGGGAAAATCTTTTACGGGGGCGGGGTCTTATCCCCCCCCTCCTCCCCCAAAAACGGATTCAGTTTTATCGTCTCTCATGAACCACTGTTATGGACGTCCTTAGACTTCTGCATCCCAGCATGTAACCACCCATATAATCAAATAAGAAGCATTGTGGTATTTTATATTTATGTTGTCGATCCCTGTGGAGGTTTAGAGCATGCTTTCTGCCTGTTGAATATCCCATACCAAGATCGGCTGTCACCCTGGACAGAACACTGTTCCATCTCTTCTCTAAAGCGCTGACTGATGGTTAGCTGCCCTTAAAACGCTGATGTCAAACATTTGATGAAAATGACTCAATATTTAAAACTAAGCGTGATGACAATATAAACGTCTCTTTCCTTCCTCGACGACTATTACAACGCTACTTGTATCTACTGAATTATTTGTGAGCTTTTAAAAAACATGAGCATTTTAAATAGTTTCTGTCATGTCTTTGGTGAGATACCCTGAACTACCAAAGCTGCAGACAGCTCGATCATACATAGAGCATGAACGGCGTGGACCCCAATCACTCACTTTCCAACACGTTGAGATATCTTCTTGACGCTCTCAAACCATCCACTGGGTGGCGCTGGTGTCACTTCAACCGCACGCTGAGAATTGCTGCAGAGAACATATTATTTTAACTGTCCCGCATTCAAACTTTTCCATTTTGACATTTACTGCGCTCACTTCACAATTATGACTCATTATGTTGTGGTTGACCTCTCAGTGACAAATCGGGAGCTATCTGCATGCCATCGATTTTATGGAGTAAATGTGCAACAAGGTGCTAGGTATTCTCTTTTAACTATTTTATCAACATCACCACACTTTCGCAGGCAGCATGTAGAGAGCGCTATTATTTTAAATTCAGAAATGCGGAGCTTTGCTTGTGCCATAAAGCATGTGGGCGTTGAAAACAGTTGTTCTCAGGAGAATATGCTGCATTCCATTTGCAAACTCTTACGGGTGTAGTAAGGCACGAGAGGCCGTGAAGAAAGTGCTTCTAATAGAAATTGCCAGTTAGAGCTTAAGTTTTATAATTAAGCCCTGCTCCCTTACCAATAATCTGTGCATTTCCACTACAAAAGCAACAACCCTCGTTTGGCTTTCCACTTGCGCGTGCTTTAAACACAGATCTCTAAGGTAGTATTTCTTCGGCTTTGAGGAAGTCATGTTTTTAGTTGACCTTTTTGATTATTCCCTAAATCTAATTTACTGGCGACTCCTACCCATGTAAAACAAGGACAACAATGGAGGAGCGGGGCGAGCGAGCGCGGCAGCCTGCTCAGCTGACCACTACGCTCGTGCGTCATGGCCTTTTCTCGGCATGTGTTTCCAATTATCGCGCCTGCGTCTGGGCACGATAATGGGAAACAGATGTCGGCCCTGCGCGCGTAACCGCAGGAAAAAGGCCATGACGCACGAGCGTCTGGTCAGCTTTCTGAAGCCCCTTACTATAAGTCTCGCAAGCAGCGCATGCGCTGCTCTAGGCTCGACCTAAAAAGGACACAATTTAATGGGTGCAGCGAGGGGAAACAGAAGGAAAAAGGACACAATTCAATGGGGGCAGCGAGGGGAAACAGAAGGAAAAAAGGACACAATTCAATGGGGGCAGCGAGGGGTACAGAAGGAAAATGGACACAGTGAAGATGGGGGCAGCGAGGGGTACAGAAGGAAAATGGACACAGTGAAGATGGGGGCAGCGAGGGGAAACAGAAGGAAAAAAAGGACACAGTTCAGTGGGGGCAGCGAGGGGTACAGAAGGAAGATGGACACAGTGAAAATGGGGGCAGCGAGGGGAAACAGAAGGAAACCGGGCACCGAGGCCACAGGCAGAGGGGCGAGCTTACCAGCAGCAGCAGTGGGCAGGACACCACAGGCGGAGCTGTGTGGCGGGGGAGCGACCTACCTGGCAAGGTCAAGGGTCGCTCTCCTCACCGCGCAGCGGCCGCCATATATGGGGAGGTGGGAGGGAGGAGCAGCTGGGAGGCGGGAGGCAGGGGCAGCGAATGGGCAGTGAGGGGGGCGGGGCCGCAGGGGACGCAGCGGCGGGTGTGGAGAGAGGCAGCGAGGGGTACAGAAGGAAAAAGGACACAATTCAATGGGGGCAGCGAGGGGTACAGAAGGAAAAAAGGACACAATTCAATGGGGGCAGCGAGGGGAGACAGAAGGAAAAAAGGACACAATTCAATGGGGGCAGCGAGGGGAAACAGAAGGAAAAAAGGACACAATTCAATGGGGGCAGCGAGGGGTACAGAAGGAAAAAAGGACACAATTCAATGGGGGCAGCGAGGGGAAACAGAAGGAAAAAGGACACAATTCAATGGGGGCAGCGAGGGGAAACGGAAGGAAAAAGGACACAATTCAATGGGGGCAGCGAGGGGTACAGAAGGAAAATGGACACAGTGAAGGTGGGGGCAGCGAGGGGTACAGAAGGAAAATGGACACAGTGAAGATGGGGGCAGCGAGGGGAAACAGAAGGAAAAAAGGACACAGTTCAGTGGGGGCAGCGAGGGGTACAGAAGGAAGATGGACACAGTGAAAATGGGGGCAGCGAGGGGAAACAGAAGGAAACCGGGCACCGAGGCCACAGGCAGAGGGGCGAGCTTACCAGCAGCAGCAGCGGGCAGGACACCACAGGCGGAGCTGTGTGGCGGGGGAGCGACCTACCTGGCAAGGTCAAGGGTGAAGGCAGAGTGCGTGGTTCCTATGTGAGAGGGTGCCCCGGCATGAGCAGGGCCCCTCTGCAGCGTTCGGGGGCCCTTCTCTGATGCTGTTTGTAGTGCAGCCTGACCATATACTCTTAAGCGCATTATAACCTCGCGTTAAATGCTAACTTTGGAATGGCTGCACCGAAACATGTCGTGTTTGGTGTCAAACATCTTGGAATACTACCCCCCCCGCCAATTCTGGCGGCGGGGGTAGCATTCCACCCTTCTAGAGGGAGAGACATGTTAACCCTGGCTTGACCGGTAACTTCTTTCTAAAGCCCTGGCATCACAAAATGGATGCTGCTGCCACAGACACAAGTCTGGCCTCCTGCTGCTGACCGAAACTCCGGCAGGGGAGGCCTGGACAATAGGTTTCCTGTCCCAGGGAGGTGTGACCACCTCCCCAGACAGGATAGTGTGTATTGGGGCTGGGCGGGAGCACTCTCGGGTGCTTTGAAGTCCTGCACTGGGGGCACATTTGGTGTCCCTGTGCATACCCCAGTTCAAACCGGATCAGGGGCTTGCAGCCCCTGCTTTGGCGCGAACTGGACAAAGGGAAAGGGGTGTAGCCACCCCTCTGCCCTGACCCACCCATAGGTGGGGCCACAGAGTAAGTCCAACCCCTAAACTTAGTATAAGTATAGGAACCCAGTCCTTAGGACTTTAGATTATCCCTGGACGAAACTCTGACACAGAATCCTGGACCTTCGACGCTCTACTTAAAGATTAGAGGACAGAAGAATCTCCCTTGGGGTCAAAGAGTGACTCCCCTGCTTGGCAGGCACCAAAGAAGCAATTGTCCGGTCTGCATCGCCGAAGCTCCCGTCGGACGCCGAAGTCTTTGCATCACCAGAGGTGGATTTCCAGACTTCCCCGAGGCTGCCCTGAGTCCCCAGCAAAGCTGAGGCCCGTAGCTGTCGTGGGTAACGTGGAACCGTGACCCCTGGACACCGCACGCATTTGCAAGTGCATCCTCTTCTGGGTCTCCCACGAAGTCGTGCTTTGGGCTCCGAGTAGCCCTAGCCTCCAGCACCAACTGCACCGAAGATCACTGGCCTCCACTCCACGAGTGTCCTGTGAGCCAGCTCCACGTGCACCGTCTCGAGGCTCCTTCGCAGTCGCTAGCCCGTTGGCTAGTAGCCCTTCACGAAGGCCAATCTTTTTCTACTTGGGCTCCCTGGTTGCTCCAGGCTCGCCCTCACTTACCCTTGCTGGGTGAGTTCCTCAGACCTTGCTGGTCTGCACAATCGTCAATCTTCATCTTCATCGAGACTTGCCGTTGCCAAGGCTTGTTGGGTCCAATCCGGTCGCCGACACCTCAGCACTCGACAGACATCGTGTACCAGCCCGAATCCTGCTCCTGGTCGCCGACAACGCCTCCTGGACCTCGTGGCTGAAGAGTCAAGACGACCGTCAACCTACCTGAAGCACTCGACATCGGTGGGCATCTGCTCATCGCCTTCCTGGTCACTGGCTAGTGACCCAGACTCTGTCCCCTCTGCTTTCAGGTTCTTCAGATCTCCGATCCACCTTTGGATCCACCCGGACACTTTTCACTTGGTCGCCAGCAGCACTTTGCAGCAGATCGCCATTCAAATCGACGACGAAACCCGACCCCGAAAGGCACCTATGCACCCGGCTTCCCTGGGTGAGGTAACAAGAGTACTCTGGTGCTCCCGTGGGTAGAGACTCTAGAACAACCTAGTTCTCAAAGGGTTTGCTCCAAGTCCTTCCTTAAGTGTCCCTTTTCTTTAAATTCCCAACCGCGACTTTCTCCATAGAAGTTAACGGCGATTCGCGGCTGTGTTACTACACTGCACGCGTCCCCCGTGGGTCCCCTGTGTCACTAACTTGGGTGGTTCCTTGTGGTCCAAGCACTTCTAGAGGCTCTAGGCCTAGTGTCTAGCTCAGTCGTGGTTCTTATACCACTTTATTGGTATATGGTTTGGTACGCCCCTAGGGCCCAAACGTGTATTTGTGCTATTACTGTGTTTAAATAACTTATAACTTATGTACTTCGAACTCTAGCCTCATAAAGAGACTAGAGGGGTGTGTTTAGTAATAAATACATATATTTTGAATATATACCTGGTGTGGTGCTCTTTCATTTGGTCACTCAAGAGATTATAGACTGGTAAAACAAGCTGCTTTACATTCCTTCAAGACTTAGCCTGAAGGCTGCTCTCCATAGCTACCACTAGGATAGCTTTCAATAAAGGTTGTCTTTAACCTATCTCCAATAAGGGGTTGTTTGGACTGGTGCAAGGTGCCCACTATAATTAGTGGACAGCATATACCAGGCCAACTTCTCACACTGACCCCATCAGTAAAACGTCAGGACGGCAAACTTGAGTCTGTCTCTGTTCTTAGCAGAAGTTGTGGCGTCTCTAACCCTGCCGATTTCCCAAGTCTCAGCACTGGTGTCCAGATGCTGATTTGGAAACCGCAGTTTTTAAACCCGATTTATACATCTTGTGTTATTGTTCTGTTTGTAGGTTTATAAGGGGTGGATGTTTGGAGGGATCAGTAACAGTACTGTACATATGAAACAGTGTCTTTTTGGGGAGATTTTTTTAAACTTCTGATGTTTAAAAAGAGTGTTGACGTTGTGCGAGCCCGCCTAGAATGCACAGGAGTGCGCTAGCTCCCAGAAGCCGGAGAGTTCACTCGGTGCAAGGCGCTATCTGGTCTTCCCTGGCAGGTGAGCCAGCAGCAGGGTGCGGTGCCGTCAGGCCCCTGATTCAGTGACGAAGAGAGGAAAAACCTCATAGATTCCGCCCTGGAGGGGGAGCCTGGGAGTTTGTACAGAGTGCGATTTACTGGTAACTGTCTGACGGCCGGTGTCCGCACTGCCGATGTTACACGGTCTGCATTTATCGTCTGCGCCTGGCAGCACTCAGTAAAAACGTATTACCAACCCACAAATAACTTTCCCTTGGACACCCTTGCATCCTGTGATTCTGGGCAAATCACTTCATCTCCCCGTGCCCAACAAAAACGAGAGAGGTGCGTAGAAGGTAAGAGAACGTAAAAAATAGACGCACATCACGCAAAAGAGAGAGAAGTAGGGAGGAAGAGAGAGTGGAGGGAATACAAACTATAGAATAAAGTTATTGATACTGAGAAAGAGACGCTGGAGAGAGGAGAGAGAGGCGACGAGTTGCAGAATGCACTTTGAGGTATTTCCAAGAAGCATGCCTAACGTCTCAGTATCTCTTGGCTGGATCGCAGAGCAGGGGCTGCGGGTGTGGGGCAGCAGGGAGCTGGGGTGGCCGGTGCTGTGCTGCTCCACTGGAATTGGTCTCATTCGTTCTCCAAACGCGGCAGTGTGACAGTTCTGACTCCTTGCCAGCCACTTAGGTTACTTCGAAGCTCACCCTTCCCAGCACATTTCAGCACCGATCAGCCGCAGGACTGCTCTCTGCAAAGGAAAACAGAGAGCACATGTGGAGAAAATTACCAAGACGGCTGGTATCCATCGAATTTTCTCTCGTTTACCGCCTGACCCTTCGGTGCCATGACTTGGAAGGGCTGCTGGAAAGTCTCTGGAACCGTGTTCAGGAAATAAAACGTAATAATTAAAAAGAAAACTCTCGTCGCTCAAAGAGAGGACAGTCAGAGGAGGAGAAGAAAGAATAACAAGCATTGCGGGAAGGCAGGGGGGCCATCTGTTTTCACTCAGCCGCGTGTTTATATTTGCATCGCTCTTTCACTTTAAGTGAAAGCGCGATGCAAAAATAAACACGCGGCTGAGTGAAAACAGATGGCCCCCTACTAAAGATAAGAAATTGCTTTGCGACAGCCGCAAAGCAGACGAGCCAGTCCGGATGGGCCGGACGAAAAAGCGAAAGGGCGGCAACAAAAATACCCCATTTCCAATGGCAGGCCACCGTTTAGCATAAACTGTGACGCAAGCCAATTAAAATGAGGGGCGGGGCTTCGAGTCCCCTTCTGAAAACCCCTCATCCACAATATCTCTCGCCGAGCAGCGCATGCGCTGCAACGCTAGGCAAAACCTAAAAACCAATTGTGAATCCCTCTAAATAAACCAGCTCTCGATCAGAATGATTTACACAACTTCTGCTATATTTTCGAACAAACATTCATGACCCAACTACTGAAACAGTAGCTAGTTCTCCCACTTCACAGCCTGTGTGTTGTAGTAAGATGGTGGATGTCTACAAAGTTCCTATAACTTAATCCTACAATGATTGAAATATTGTTGACATCTACAGATTGTCCTTTGGGGATCACTCCTAAATTTCTGGATAGGTTTGCACATCTGTCTCCAGAAATTCAGATGACTTCCTTGTCAAATAACTTTATTTCCACCTGAAGAAAGACTGGAAAATCTTGCCCTTCATGGACTCTTGTCTTGGAATGTGACCACTGTTTTGCAAGCCTTTAATTATTCCTGGCTTGTGCATCGCAATAGCATCCACTTAAATGGTGCTGGATAAAAAGCTTGATCGTCTGCAACAAATCCAAATTGAGAACGCAGCGCTGCTTTTTAGTGTACCAAAAAAATCCTTTCTTCCCATTGTTTTTTTTTCCCTGGCTGCCCACGGAGAAAAAAAGCCAGCTGAAGCATTATCAGTCCTAAGGCTCTATATGAGAAGGGTCCTGACCTAATGGTGGTTGTGTTCAGCTGTTACGCCTTCAAGAGATCATTGCGCTTGACCAGGTTGATGTGGAGGTTGTCCTTTGCATGACATTTGTATGTGGTAGTCAGGTTTGTCGTGAGAAAAGGACCCAGACAGACCTTCATAAATTATTAGTGGGTCGTTATTTTGCTCTGAATGATCAGTTAGGTTGCAAGATGTACCTCACGCTAACTCACGCGTATTGCACCATAGGTGTATGCTAACAGGCTTTCATCTTCTTATATTTAATTGTAAAATTGCATTCCCTAGGAAAGCAGGGTGGGTACCATTACTCGAAAATGTCCCTGTGATAATTGGTTGGAGCAATCAACCCAACACATTGCACTTTTTTGCAGGTTTTATTTAACTGCGAGAAAACTATATCTTAAACCCTTTTTTACAGGAAAGGATTATCCACTATCGTGAGGCTTTTAAGCTCTTGTATAATTTAAGTAATGCGGCAGTTTGATACAGGGTCGCCATGTTCCTTTCCAAAGTGGTCCGAATTAGAGATTCACTGACCGATTTGGGGGGATGTATTGAATTAGCCTAAGTGAGGCTGTAACCCTGTTATACCGAGTTAGTCCCTAACAAAGTTTTAAGATGGGTGTTTTCTCAGAATTTTAACAATTTTTTTGTTTTGGTATCATTTTGAGTTTTATTCTCTGAAGACGTACTATGTAATGGATGTCTTTATACAATTTCATCATGTATTGTTGTGATACGGTTTGTATTATATGAACCGAATACAGTTTTGAATCGAGTCGTATGTGGTAGTCCGACCCTGGAAATATCTCTGGGTGTTCTCTTTGGTAGCTGCCAAGCATTACAACGCACTTCCTCTATACCCCTTAAGACTTGGCTCAATCCGCAGCAAGCTGGTCTCTTGTGGATAGTTTTGTGTTTTTCGGATGTTTAATCCGAGTGCCATGAAGCTCTATTAATAACCTGCGCAACTATTAACCCACAACAGAACTTTCTTGATTCGTTATTTTGCAGTCTTTTCTCATGATTTTGTCCCCTCCAATCGTCTGGCTTAAAACCCTGCAAGATATCAGTCAGATGTCTGTCACTGATCTGCGCTCTGAATGTTTGTGGTGGCTGGTGAATATGTGAGACTCATAGGGGCACAAGAGCACCCTCAGGCCTTTTGGCGGTTAGATGCTAAACTTTAATGGTCTCTCTTTAAAGACCATGAAACGCCTTGTAATTTTACACACATTCCTTCGCAGGCTCAGTTATTTCATCACAATGAGAACTGTTCTATTTTCCGTCTAGTTATTTAGTGCTCCTGTTGATGTAAGAGCATTAATTAAACCAAATCAAAAACTTGAAAGCAAAAATAAAGAAAAGTAAACGGGGGATGAATTAATGCACATAATAAATGAGCAATGAGTGATTAAATAAACGTCGCAGCACCCATGCCTCATATAGACTTAAATACATTTAAACAAAAAAAAACGTTGCCTCCAATTTATTCTTTAACTATGCCTCATGCATCTGCAGATTCATACCGGACTGTCGAGCGTGGACCTCAATACAAAACCATTGAATTCCCCAGTTTTTATGACATGCCTTGTCCTTCAAGGCGCACATAAGCGTCCTGTCCAGAATCAGATTCATCTTTCTCCCAACAATTTCCGTTGTACTTTGTCCTGTCGCACACACATGGTGGCGATGTCCAGCTGGCAGGCCTCTCGGACATTACTCTGTTTCCATTTGTCACAACACATTCAATATCTCTGTTTTATTATATTGTAATTTTTTTTTGGGGGGGGGCTTGAGAAAAGCACGTTAATATTTAAATGTTCTTTTGTTTACCCCCCTCCCCCCCCCCCCCAAAAAAATGGCGATCTTTCCTCTGTCTAGCACAGTGAGTTTTTGAAAGCATGCATTTCTCAGCACGATGCTGAAAAGGGAAAACTGTTGCGACATGTAATAGTAATACTTTAGTATGTTTTCTGCGCCTTGTGCACAAATGCAGTATTTTTCTCTTTTTGCAGGTTATATACGAGTTGCCCACTAGAAGCCAGTGGTGTTTTGATGTGCAGTGGTGTCCTCGCAACCCATCCGTTTTCTCAGCTGCTTCTTTTGATGGCTGGATCAATGTCTATTCTATCATGGGTGGAAGCCTCGAAGCTCAACAGAAGAACCACACTGCAAAGGTATTTGTTAGTTAAGTAGCATGTCTATTATTGGCGCGCCTTGCCCAAATCTGGAACTACATTAATTGGCTTTATTCATTAGGAATTTACTCTGTAGGAACTATACTTGTATTTTAGAGCAGCTGCTATAGTAATTATATAAAAGCTACTGTAAGCTTGATATGGTGTAGGTGCCCTTTTGGATAAGGTTTGCACGCGGGCAACATTTTTACTAATTTCGAGAGCTCCTGCACCTTTTCGTTTCTAGTCATGGTATTCATAGTAAATTAATTTTTTTGGCTCAAAATAGCTTTAGTTATACTGGTCTAAAAACCTATGTAATGAATATAAGGAAACCGGCTTTTTGCAGGTTTTTGTTTAAGAAAACAGGCTTTTTGCAGGATTACCCCCACTTTTTACCCACATTCTGACTACTAGGTACTGGTGTAATGGTTCCTAGATGCCCTGAGCCCTGCTAAACAGGACTCAGTGCATGTGCTCTGACCCTTAAAATGGTGCATGTTTATTTGTCTTGTCCCCAATTGACATACCCTAACTTACTTGTAAGTGCCTACTTTATGGTACCAGGAGTGCCCAGGGCCAGTAAGTGAGATTGTACCCCCAGGGACTGCAGCACTTGTTGTGCCCCGTGAGTCTGGCAAGGTAAAACATGGCTCTTAGGCTGCCACTGCAGACTGTAAGGGCAGGTTAAAATGCTAACTCGACTTTGCCATTTAAACTAATGGCAAAGTCCAAATCTCCCTTTTAATATATGTAAGTCACTCCTAAGGTAGGCCTAACTAGCAGTGAGGCAGGGTGCTGTATAGTAAAAAATGGGACATGTACTTCTACATGATCCAGCAGTATAAACCCTAACTTGTCGTTTTTACTGTGGAAAGGCTAGTAACCCCATTGGCAAGTAGAAAGTTACAGGCTGATTCCTCTACCCTGCTAACTTCTGAATGGGACAACTAAAGTTGGTACTGTAAGGTATCAAAAGAATCAGTGCATTAAATCCAATTTAATGGTTGAATTGAATTTAATGTCACTGGTGTGGAAAGTGCAACTTTAGAAGTTCACGCTTTATCTGCCTAAGCTTTCCACTGCCTGTTTACTGTTGTACTCGGGGTCTGTCCTGCGGAAAGATATTTTGGCCTCCTGGGGATATGTGGTAACGACTCCCAGGGAAGATAACCATAGAGGCCTGCCACTGAAGGAGGTGTTACCTCCCCCAAGCAGGGAGCCAGATGAGTGTTAGTCCAAAAGGTGAGCTTCAAAGGTGAAGCCGCCTTTGAAGGGCAAATAAGGAACACGTGGGAGAGACTGCTCTATTGTTTAGGTAGACATACTGGCACTAGGGATAGGGAAGGGAAAGCCAGTTGTCACACTGGTTTTCTAGGGGCGTGTAGCTCCCTTGGCAGCTACACCTCTAGGTTGGGTTAGGGAGCCCCACACGCCGGGAGAGGGGTCGTGCCATATTGGAAGTGAGCAGAATGATGCGTCCTTGGATACCCAGATGCCTCACTTTGCAGGCAGTGGTCACCAGGTGGGAGGGAACCTGGTAGTCCATTGGCTACCAACTGCATCCTGCCTTGAGGGCATTTTCTGAGCAGAAGTAGGGCACCCCTGGCACCCCATACTCAGATCTCGACTGGACTGGAAGAAGGGCCAAAGAAAGCCTGGCCTGCTCCACCGTGGAACCAGCAAAGAGAGGCTGCACCGGTGTGGACTGCATCTACTGAACCTGGTGACTAGCAAAGAAGATGGACTGTGCCTGCTGTGTCCTGCTCGAGGAGAAGCCGTCTCCAGAGCCCAGCCCAAGCCAAGAGACTCCAAGGCTCAGTGAGCTGGCCTCCTGCTTACAGCAATGGGACAGAACAGTTGAGAAGCCTGCTGGGGCAAATTGGTAGGACCAGGACCTGATGCACAAAGTTGCACCAAGTTCGCTGAGTCTAGGAGTGTTGTCGAGGTCCAACTGGTACCCCCAGAGTGCAAGTTGTCGAACACAGAAGGATTGGCCTTTGACCGCGATACTGGGAAAACAGTAGTCCAGTGGTGACAGGACCCTTGTGACCAGGACCGCCTCACCCCCTTCTTGGACTGCGGAGTAGTCGCAGCAAGACCCAGTCGACCGCATCGCACCCACTGCATCCTTTGAGCATCTTCAGCATCCTTCATCCCTTGCATCAGAACCACTTCCATAGGAAAGCCCTGCAATGGATAAAAGTGCCTGGAACTGACCGAGGACTGCTTCACCTACTGAGGTAATTGTCTCTGAGTACCTTACTGGTCCCACTGACTGACTCCCCAATGGAGTTGGCTGCCTAAAGTGACTCTAAGTGACCGCATTTCAACAAGCCAAACTTTTTAGTGAACAAGTTTCTAAGTGTCAAATTCCTTGATTTTGCCAGCGCTTGTTCGCGGTTAAGTGAAATAATCTGATTTATTATACCTTTTAAATTCAATCTCTGGAACCCTCCGGTATATCTTTTTTGTTGTGCTGTCTAAAAATGCATAAAAATACAGTGTGTTTTTATAAATTGGCGCCTGATTTCTTTGGTGTCTTGTTCATTTCTTCTTCAATTGTTTTGGTGCTGTTTAAATGCTTTACACTTGCTCCTTTGTGTAAGCCTTGCTGCTCAGAGCCACCGCTACCCAGGGTTGAGCTGAATCTTTGACAAATGAAACCTAAGGGTCCTGAAGGGGGCTGGTAAGTGTATTGCACGTTGAGTTTGCACAACCACACCATATAATACACCCCATTTCCTCACAATGATTGTGCTACAAAGTCAAATAAATTGCCAGTGATGTATTGAGTGAGAATATAAAGTGGTGTGAGCAGGGTTATATCGAGGTCTGGCAAAGGGCTCTTGTTATACATTAAATTTAAAACATGGGTTTCGATGCACAAAGACCAATTTGGAAACCAAGGTGTGCAATTTGGATGACTTTTTTACAAATTGGTATGCAGTTTACGATGCGACTTATATAGTAATAGGTCGCATCACAAGAAGCACATTCGCTAGCGGTTCCCAAAACAACATGCCTAGTGAATATCAATTAGGAAGGCAATAATTTGCAACCCTGTGTAAACGGCTGCCAGTGCAGGGATGTGGCCTGCAAGAAACAGCAGACCTGCTATCCTTGCATTTGCTTTCCCAAACAGGAAACATTTTTTTTTTTTTTAAAAGAGCAGCACATATTCATTAAAGTGACAGGTGCTACTATACAAAAAAGATTCTCATTTGGGCACACATTAGAAAGGAGGTGCAGGCATTGGTCTCTCGGACCACGCTCTCAGGCCTGAGATTGCTCAACCCAATTCCAAAAGAGAAAGCTGTTCCACTGGGAGCAGCTAAAGCAATTGCAACAGTAAGAATATGTTCTGATAGGGTCTGTTCTGCAGGGCTCATTGGCAGTGTGTGCAGCAGAGTAGTAAACATTGACAAAGTCATAGATAAAGATTGAATGGTTCTTCGCAGGAAAGTAACTCTTACTTATTAATGGAAACAATTTTGTTGATCTTTTACTCCTGACTTCAGATAGCCTCATCTTTTAATACAATGGACCCTTTTGGGACAAGCCAGCCTCTCCCGCAGTTGCCGCTGCCACACCAAGTGACCCAGACCACCTCAATCCCGCCACTAAAGAAACCACCCAGATGGATTTGTAGACCAGTGGGTGTTTCGTTTGCGGTAAGTGTTCTCTGAAGTTTGTCAAACAAATGTGCTTTCTGTTTTCTTGTATGCTATAAAAAATGGACGCAAAAAGAACAAATGAATGGAATGCTGAACAATGCAAACTTTCACCCTCAGTCACAAAGATCTGGGTTTAATCCATCGTTCTTTTGCTCACCACGCCGCCCCAGTTTGGACCATTCTGTAGGAAAGTGCTCCTTTTTGCATGGTTACCCCCACTTTTTGCCTGAAATCTGATGCTACCTGCCTTGATGTGCCCTGGGTCCCTGCCAATAAGGTTCCCAGGGCCTGTGTTCTTTCCCAAGACTGTACCTTTGTATCCACAATTGGCACATCCCTAGCCACAGGTAAGCCCCTTGTAAATGATACCATGGGTACCAAGGGCACTGTGACCAGGGAAGGGCCCCTAAGGGCTGCAGCACCTATTGTGCCACTCTTAGAGGCCCTGCACCTTCACACACACACACACACACTGCCACTGCTGGCTGCTTGGGTTGGTGCAGGGAAAAGCGAAGAGTCGACATGGCACACATCCCTGTGTGCCATGCCTGCAATCCACTGCCTGAGGCCTAGGTAAGTCACCTCTCTAGCAGGGTGCACTAGCCCTAAGATGAGGGTACAGAGGCATGAGCCCTGTACCCCTACAATGTCTAAGTCCATTCTTAGACATTGTAAGTGTAGTAAAGCCATAAAGAGTACATGGTCTGGGAGTTGGTCATTACGAACTCCACAGCTCCATAATGGCTTTACTAAAAACTGGGAAGTTTTGTAGCAAACTTCTCAGCACATTAAACCCACACTGATGCCAGTGTGGGATTTAATGTAAAATGCACTCAGAGGGCATCTTAGAGAGGCCCCCTGAAAGTCAACCTGCCCTGGTGTTGTTCCTGAATGGCTGCCCGCCATTTGCCACCACCAGACAGGTTTCTGGACCCCTCCGCTCTCTGGGTCCAGAAACAAAGCCCATCCTGGGCAGAGGTGTCATTCCTCCTCACCCCGGATGGGCTGGGTCCACGAAAGGGGAAGCTTCAAACGTCTGCCATCTTTGGAAGCTGTCCCTGCCTTTTGCTGCCCCCAGCAACTGGCTCCCACCTGTTCTGAACCCCACTTTGGGCGGGAGAATCGGCAGGAAAACCAAGCTAGGTAGATAGGTGTGCCCACCTTGCCAACCCCACCCCTCAGGTAGGGGAGGGGAGGTGAATCAATCATCTCCGCCCGCTCCATCTTGAAGTTGAGGGGACTCAGCCAGTTAGGGAGAGGCTCATGCCCCCTCCCACTGGAGGGTGGCATAATAGGGGATGTACCCACCCCAAGAAAGGGACCCATTGGTCCCGACCCACACACCCCTTTAACGCCCCTAAATTTAGTATTTAGGGGCTACCCTGAACCTTGCCGCCTCAGATTCGAGGAAGAAAGAAGATATACCAAAGAGCCGTCCGTGCTTACCCAGGAAGGAGAAGAGGACACCAACTGCCTTTGTCCCAGCCCTACTGGCCTGTCCCGTCTACGACCTGCCTACAGCAAGAACCACAGCGAGTTCAGCAGCCAGCAACCCCCAGAGCCTGGAGGATCTGCCCTGCGACCTTCCAACAGACTCTGTATACCTTGAGCACCGGATTTGCTCAAACAAAAACTCGCCTCCAGAATCCGGATTCCTGTAACTCCACGATTCAGCACCACTCTGCACCCAACGCCTGAGTTTGAGTGGCCCAACACCCCAATGAGGTTTCCCCAGGGATCCTGACCTGGGATCTGGTGATTCTCGACCTCACTCAAGCCAAAGCCTGCAGCCTCAACCTGAAGGGTCCCCCCCGACCGCGACCTGAGCTGGTAAGAAAACCAGACGCAAGAAGACACCCATGCACCCGACGCCCCACGGCCTTGGGTGGCCCAACCGACAGTGTCCAGGCATCCCCCCAGATCCCAACTTACCTCTCCAGCTGGTGGTCGCCTTCAGGATGCCTCCCTGTCTGAGCCTGCAGCATCTTTGCGAAACCGAAGGTCTCCATTGGAAAGCACAGGGTCCCGACGTCTGCTTTGCACCCTGTACCCGGCCGCTGGTCGTTGTCCCCTGCAGTGTTGACCTTAACCCTAGGAGCTTTGCTCCCACATTCGAGTGGCCTGACCGTAAGCAGTCCCTGACCGAAGGCCCCCTTAGCCCCATTGGCTAACATTGTGCCCCTGCACTCTGCACCCGGCCGCCCCAGTGCCGCTGGTGGTGCAACTCAAGTGCCCATATAGACCTTGGGGAACCTTGGTCCTAACCCCCAAACTCACCCTCGTAAGTAGTGTACTTACCTGTGGAACCGCTAACACTTTTTCCCCATAGGGACCCATGTAAAGAGATTTTGGGCCTAAAAACATGACTGTTGTATGAAGAAAAGAGAATTCTATTGCAAAGTATAAAACGTCGTACTTACCTTGTATGTAGAGATCTTAAGGTGTGCTATCTAGGCATACCACCCCCAGTACTCAAAGTAATCCAAAAGTAATCCAAGAGTAATGAAAAGTAATTACTCAGTAATTTAAACTGTTTCCAAAGCATCCACAATCCCGTAACAATTGCAATTTCAAGTACAACTGCATTTCCTTGAACAGACTTGCATTTGAAAGTATATTTTACTCACCTGTGCCAAGTCCTGCTTTGTTCTAATAATAAAAGATAAGTAGATCTTTTTTTTATACTTACCTCATTGGTCTGGGTTCTGTCTCTGAGTGTGTGTATCAGTCCTTGATTGAGTGAATACAATAAATGCTTAACACACCCTCTGGATAAGCCTAATTGCTCGCCCACACTACCACAAAGAGAGCTGTTAGTACTTACCTAATTTAGCCTCTGCTATACCTCTGGGGACTCCCTGGAGTCTGAGCACACTATACCTTACTTTGGTATAGTATCTACAGAACCAGCTTCCTATGTCAGACATGCAAATCAGTCTTGACCCTGCTCCTCATGGGAATAGACCAGCCCGAACTGCCAAGCCAGGTCCTCCCTGGACCGGAAACGAGCATTCTGGTACCAGTTTCGGTGCATCACCATTCATCAGCTAGGCTAGCTTGAATCCAATGGTGCAATGAGCACAGGACCCACGTCTGGGCATACCCTTCCCACTTAGGGCGAATAAAGCAAAAAGTACAATTGATGGATGGAATGCTGAACAATGCAAACATTCACCCCCAGTCACAAAAATCTGGGCTCACTGCGCCACAGAACAGCAGGGACACTCTTGGTGTAGGCATCATTGATCCTGTAATCCTTTATCGGGAGGTCGGCATTGTCGTCGGTGGTGCCTGGGCTGGACACTCAACTAACCTTTGGTTGCTGCAAATGCTCCGGTGTCCAGGGTATTTGGTGTAGTGAGGCGTCTGGAGTGTCTAGCATCTCAAAACTCACTGGAGAGATGGGGCTGATCTCCTAGAACCACGATGACCTCTCCTGGCGTGATGCTCCCTCGGTGGACCCAATGGACAGCAAAACGGAGTTCTAGACAAGTGCTGTTGGCACCTACAGTTGCAGGGGAGTGGCTCCTCCACCGCAAATGATAGGCTGCAAGGTTGTTGAAGCACTGGACAATCCTCCAAGACTTTAGGAGGATGCACAGCTTCTGGACTAGTTCGGTCTTTGCAGTTGTCAGGACAGCAGCAACCAGGCAGGGTTTGATGCCAATTTCGGAGCTGGTCCACGGTTGTTGCGAATAATTGGATAAATAAAGCAAGATTAAAACAACAATAATTCCATCAGTAGAAGTCGAGGTATGAATTTTTAAAGATTAAATGAAATATAGCACTTAGAAGCAGTAAGCGCTTAAAGAGTTAATTGGTTGCACTGGACCGGGACAAAGTAAAGAGTTCAGGCCATCTCCAATGGAGTGTGGGCCGGATACAGGACCTACGCATGGCCCACTGAGCAAAAGTACCTTGATCCTGGTCACCAGCAATGAGGTGCGTTGCTGATCCTCACACAGTTGGGGTGATGTGCCGGATGTCTCCATGCAACTGCAGTGATGAGTTGGTTCCGTGAGCGATGCGCCGGGTCCGAGGTGCAGCGGTTCCGAATGCGATGCGCCGGGTTTCCCCACGTTGTAGAGGCGATGCGTCAAGCTTTTCCACGCTGTGGCGGTTGTTCCAAGTGCGATGCGTCAATTTGGTTCCCTCTACAGCAGGAATGCATCAGTTTTGATTGGCGCAACAATGACGATGCATGGGTTCTGGCAGATGCAGCACTTTATACTCACTTCCAAGGGCCCAGGACTGCATTGGCACCACTTGGCAGAGCAAGACTCACAGCAGACAGAGTCCAGGTGCTGTTTGCAGGCTGGCTAACGAGTGAATTTTCTGATATCCCTAAGACTTCAGAAAACAGGTGGCAACCTAACAAACCCTTGGAGGTACTGGGATGTAGAGATGCAGGTGCAGTCCTTGTTACTCACAGGCAGGAGGGCAGCAGGCAGCAGGCCAGCACAACAAATCAGTTCAGCAATGTGGCAGTCCCTTCAGCAGCACTGCAGTCTTTCTTCCTTGTAGAATTTCCTCAGTTCCAGAAGTGTTCTGATCTGGTGGTGTCAGAGGTCTAGTACTTATACCTACTTAGGGCCTTGAAGTGGAGGAGACTTCGAAGAGATGCTTTGAAGTGCACAGAATCCTTTTCTTTCCTTCCCTGGCTCCAGACTCAGTACAAGGGGGTTTACAACCCTTTGCGTGGGGACAGGACATAGCCCTTTTAGGCGTAAGTGTCAGCTCTCCCCTCCCATCCTGCTCCATCAGTCCATGACCCATCAGCATGCATATGGCCACTCCGTCAAACCTACACTTCCTTTGTGTGTGGCTGTCTAGAGAGAATGCAGGAAGCCACTCTCACCCATCCCAGACAACTATTCCAGAGACAGGCAGAAGGCACCAAATGGTTATAGTAAGAAAATGCCAACTTTCTAAAAGTGCCATTTTCAGAATTGCAATTTAAAAAAAAAGACGACGCCATAAGTTGTTTTTTTAACTTGTGATTCCAGAGACACCAAATTTAGGAGTCCTATCTTTTCCCAATGGAAATTACACTTATAAAATGTAATAAGGCAGACCCAATGCTATCCTATGGGAGAGATAGGCCTTGCAATTGTGAAAAATGAAATCTGAAAGAGACTATTAGTTATAGATTCCTTACCTTAGAATTACCACCAGGCGTCAGACTGGATCAGAAGAAATTTTTTCATAGCAGTACCCTTGCGTGTCGGTAGGTGGAGTCGGTCGACTCCGCGTCCGTCATCGGCGTCATGGTAGCCGGGATGACGTCGCAGTGTCTACTTAGACGCCGCCCCTGCGCGCTGACGTCAGTTCTTCTTTTTCCGCGCTAGCCAGCTCAGATTCGGAGAGAGCAGTGCCCTTAGTCACTTTTTGACTATCTCTTTTTGACTTTTTGTCGACATCTTTTTTGAGTCTCTCGACTCCTGGTGCGCGAGGGATGTTTAACCGTCGACCCGGCTTCAAACCTTGTGACTCTTGTCACAAGTTGATGTCGGTGACCGATCCGCACCTCGTGTGCCTTTGGTGCCTGGAGCACGACCACGACCCAAAGTCGTGCTCCGACTGCCGGGCCCTGAACCCAAAGTCTTTGCGGGAGCGTTCCCGAAAGCTTTTGGAGGCCCGGCAGTCCGCTTTGCACCTCTCGAGGTCCTGGTCGAGGGGAAGGTCTAGGGGAAGGTCGCGGGACCGGTCGCGGAGCCATCACCATTCATCATCAAAGTCTTTGCACTCCTCGGGTAAGTCGAAGCACAAGAAGAAGTTGAAGAAGCACCGTGGCTCTTTGCCTCCTTCCCGTCAGTCGGCCGACGCGATGCGGGACCCGGAGCGTCGTCGCTCTCCGGTTCCTTCTTCGGAGCCCGCTGGGACGGCTCCACGCTTCCCTCCCTTTCCCAGGGCCGAAGCGTCCCCTGCCCAGCTCCGTCAGTTCTACGAAGCGCTGCACAGCATTTTTTAGCAGCCCGACTCCGCAGGCGCGCCTTCGGACCCCACGGACTCGGCTGGGGGCCCTAGGCCTTCGATGCCTGCGGCTCTGGCCCCGGTGCCGCAGGGCCCCCATGGATCCAGGCCTGGAACGGGATCGGTGCCTGTCGACCTCACGGTACCTTCCCTGGCACCGATTCTAGTGACGACGCCCCAGGCGCCGGTTGCGCCCCTAACCAGCGTCGACCCCAGCCTCACCCCCGATATGGACACGGGGCCGGACCGACATCGGTACCAGCACCAGTGGGTACTTTTGTCCCACTGTTCATTCCTGGCGTTCCCTCTCGCCCTGACTGGCAGCCAGAGGTGGGTGAGGAAGACTGGGAGGGGTCTGGTGACCCTCTAACTGACCAACTTGAGGAGCAGGACTGGCGAGAGTAGTTGGGTGATGCCAGTGGTTTGGATACCTCCCCAGACCTTGGCGTGCTGTCTACCCCTACCGTGGCCACGGAGGAGGGAGCATCCTACGCTCTGGTGTTGCGTAGGGCGGCTGAGGCCTTGGGCCTTGAGCTTCCTATGGTGGCAATCAGGACTAACCTCCTGACTGAGGTGCTTCAGCCGGCAGCGGCCTCTTCGGAGCCCCTGCTGCCGTTCAATGAGGCCCTCACAGACATCCTTCTGGGCACTTGGTCCAAGCCCAGCACAGGGGCTCCTGTGGATAGGATGATTGCCCGACGCCACTGCCCGGCCCCGGGCGACCCACTTGACCTCTCCCAACACCCTACCCCGAGAGCTTGGTAGTCCAAGCCTCTACCTCCAAAGGCGCGTTCCCTACTGCTCCCCCAGATAGGAAATCCAAGAAGCTGGACCATCTCGGGAAGAAGATGTTTTCTTCCGCCAGCTTAGGACTGCGGTCGGTGAACACCACTTGTCTCTTGGGCCGTTACACCCACTCTGTGTGGGACACGGTTGCGCAAGTGCTGCCACAGTGCCCGGAGGAGGCCACGGGCCGTACTGTCCTGTGCGGTTGCAGAGGGTAGAGACGCAGCAAAGTTCGCCATCCGATGTGGGCTGGATACCGCCGACTTACTGGGTAGAACGATTTCTACATCAGTAGCCCTGAGGCGCTACACCTGGCTGAGATCCACTGGCTTCTCTGGGGATGTCCAATCGACCCTTTTGGACAAGCCCTTTGATGGCCGTCGCCTGTTTGGCGACAAGGCGGACAATGCGCTTCAAGGATTCTAGGGCTACGGCCAGATCCTTGGGCCTCGCTGCCACTTCTTGTCCTGTCCAGTGTGCCTTTCGCCCCTTCGTGTCTACGGAAGGGGTGCCCCACCACGTTCCACCAAGGGCCACAGGCCTGCGCAAGCTGCCCAGCGTCTGCACGGCCGGGGACGTGGGACCCAGCGCCGTGGGTCTGGGGGCCAGCGGGCGGGCCAGTCCACCAGTGCCCCCTCTGCAGCATCCTCCAAACCTTCCTAGTCCGACTTTTCAGGGCCTCCAATTGCCAGTTGGCGGCAGGATCCGCCATCACCTTCCCCACTGGCGCACCATCACGTGGGACAGGTGGGTTTTGCAAATAGTCCGAAGGGGCTACTCCCTCCCCTTCGAGACTACCCCTCCCTCCATGCCACCTACACTCCATAGCATGTCGGAGGATCATCTGGCCCTTCTCCGTCAGGAAGTTCTGGCTCTCTTGGCCAAGGGTGCCATTGAACGCGTCCCTGTGCCAGAGTAGGTCGTGGTTGCTATTCCCACTACTTTCTGGTACCCAAGAAGGACAAAGGTCTGCGTCCTATCTTAGTCCTCAGGTACGTCAACCTCTTCCTCCGCAAGGAGAAGTTCAAAATGCTAACTTTAGCTCAGGTCTTGTCTGCCCTCGACCCTGGGGACTGGATGGTA
The DNA here is from genome assembly GCA_963921515.1 of Calotriton arnoldi. Classification (NCBI taxonomy): domain Eukaryota; kingdom Metazoa; phylum Chordata; class Amphibia; order Caudata; family Salamandridae; genus Calotriton; species Calotriton arnoldi. The sequence continues at coordinate 1,440,565 of CAWUFW010001310.1, forward strand.
GCGTTGGACTTGCAGGATGCTTATTTCCACATCCCCGTCCTGCCTGCCCACCGGCGTTACCTACGGTTCACGGTAGGCCACAAGCATTTTCAGCTTACCGTACTCCCCTTTAGCCTTACCAGCGCCCCTCGGGTGTTCACGAAAGTGATAAGGGTGGTCGCAGCTCATCTGCGCAGATCAGGGATTCCAGTCTTCCCTTATTTCGACGACTGGCTGCTGAAGGCGGGCTCGCCCCAGGCGGTCTTCTCCCACCTCCAGACTACGGCGGACCTCCTGCATTTGCTGGGGTTCACTATCAGCGCACCTGATTCCCTCTTAGAAGCTCCTTTTTATCGGAGCAGTTCTGGATACAGCGCAGTTTCGGGCTTATCCTCCCGAGCAGCGAGTCCAGGATATTTGGGCTATGATACCGATGTTTCAGCCTCTATCCCGGATTTCGGTGAGAATGACCCTGAGGTTGCTGGGCCTCATGGCCTGCTGCATCCTGCTGGTAGATCATGCCAGATGGCATATGCGGGTTCTGCAGTGGGACCTGAAGTCCCAGTGAGCGCAGCATCAGGGGAATCTTTCCAATGTCGTCCAGATCTCAGAGGGGGCTGCAAGTCAGTTGCAGTGGTGGCTCACGAACCAGGATTGGGTCAACAGCAGATCCCTCTCCCTTCCCCAACCTGACTCCACAGTAGTGATGGACGCGCCACTCCTGGGATGGGGCGGCCACTTGGGAGAGGCGGAGATCAGAGGCCTCTGGTCTCCGGCAGAGTTCGGGCTCCACATCAACCTTCTGGAGCTCCGGGCGATTCGTCTTGCACTGAAGGCATTCCTTCCTTCTATCAAGGGAAGAGTAGTGCAGTTGTTCACGGACAACACCACCGCCATGTGGTACTGCAACAAACAGGGCGGGTGGGGTCGTGGACCCTATGTCAAGAGGCTCTTCGCCTTTGGACATGGCTGGAACATCAGGGCAGGTCTCTGTTGGTTCAACACCTGGCAGGTTCCCTGAACGCCAGGGCAGACGAGCTCAGTCACCGATGCATGATCGTTCACGAATGTCGTCTTCACTCGGAGGTGGTGCAAGATCTCTTTCAGCAGTGGGGAGAGCCTTGGTTAGATCTGGTCGCCACCGAAGAGAACGCGCAATGTAAGCAGTTCTGCACGTTGGACTTTCCAAGGTGGCACTCGCTAGGTGAGTGGAGTTGCGGCCTCCTGTACGCCTTTCCGCCTGTACCACTTCTACCCAGAGTGCTGAAGAAGATCAAGCGCAACCGGGCCCAAGTCATTCTTGTGGCTCCGGACTGGGCACGAAGAGTCTGGTACCCTGAGCTCTTGACCCTCCGATCAGACTGCCTCTTCGGGAGGATCGTCTGTCGCAGCAGCAGGGGACGGTCCTCAACCCGAACCTGCCAGCCTCCACCTCCTTGCGTGGAGATTGAGCGGCGACAGTTGACAGCTTTCGACCTTCCTCCCGAAGTCTGTAATGTAATCTTGGCAGCCAGGCGTCCCTCCACTAAAATGGTATACGCCTGTAGATGGAACAGATTTGTGGCATGGTGCACAGCAAAGGCTGTGGATCCCCTTTCTGCCCCTCTTTCAGAGGTTCTCCTCTTTTTTAGGTCTCTCCTACGCAGCGCTGCATAGGAGGGCCTTTAGCCATCGCTCTGCTCATTTTCAAGCACACACTCGTGCTTATGCTGGCATCCACCTTGCGGGAGCGAGCAGCGGCGCGCGTGGTAATTAAAAACATATGGCTCTCACGCCGCTGCTGCTCGCTCCCGCAATGCTGATGCCAGCACAAGCACGAGTGTGCTTGAAAACAGCTGCTGCTTGTTCTCTCTCCTGCCGCGTGTGCTGACGCCAAACCTTAGCTCTCTCCTTTTCTCGCTATTGATACTTTCTCTCATGTTTCTCCCCTTTCTCTAGGTATTTTCCTGCCTCTTACCAGCATCCTCTATCCAGTCACTTCCATGTTCACATTTTCTCTCTCCGAACATGCCTCTCTTTCCTAGAAAACGATCCAGCCTCGTCCCTTCCCGCTGTCTGGTCTCAGCTTCAATCTTATTTATTTTCTTCTCTTTCACCTGCCCCTCTCACTCTCCGACCTTTCACAGACGTCCAGCTTTCGTTTCCTCTCTAGCGGCCTCTTGCTTCACCTCATGTTCTCCCACCCTCTTACTTCCACCATCGTTCCCTTATTATCACTTTCTACTTTTTTTTTTTTATCTCCATATATATTCTTGTTTTATCCCGGCTATTTTTATCTTGCGTGCCTGCTTCCATCTCTCTCCTCCCGTCGTTCTCTCATTATCACCTTCTACTCTTTTATCTTTCCATAGTTATCATTGTTTACTTTCTCCTTTCTGTTTTTATCGCGTGTTCCTTCTTCGATCTCTCCCCTTCCTTATTTTCCTCTCGTCCCTTCGCATTTCCCTTTTGTTTGTTTCCCATTCTCCTTTAGCTCTAATTTCTTCTCCATTCCTTCTTTCATCTTTACCGATTTTGCTTTTATCTTCGGTGCCAACATTTTTTTTGCAAATTCATTTCTGCTCGAGAGTTCATGCAGTGTTTCGTAGCCATGGAAACTACTTACTCCCTGCAGATGTCTGCTTCTATAGTCGTCCCCATGAACACTGCTTCGTCCTGCCATGACAGTTTATAGTGCCTTTTGAAGATGGAAAAACCTACGGGTGCCCCTTTTTCAGGCACGATTAAAAATTAATAATTATAATAAAACAATTTACAACCAGAGGGGAGTTTCAATAGCTAGAGCAGACTGCTTGGATAAAAAATACATTTACAAATAAACCAGGCTGCTATGGAGCAGATTTGTTTTGTGTGCATGGACAAGCCACCCTTGTAGATGTCCGCTACGAATGAGCATAGTTTATCCATGTTTAACCGTGTATTTCGCAGCACATTTCACCGTTGTAACCCATGTGTGCAGCACCAGTACTATGAGCCTCTGGTGCTCAGTGCCACAAAGGCTGCAGCACAGTAACTTGCTACAGTACAGAAAGCCAAGCTTGTGAGCACGATGCTGCCGTCCAGTCCTAGATATTCTTACCAGCCTGCCAGTCCTCTTCAGACTGCAGCTCCTTTCCTCCCCCACTGGAGATCTAATGTAATTATCGCGCCTGCCGCTGCTCGCTCCCGCAAGGTAAAGGCTGTCCATGGACTTCCGGCCGCGCTTGCCTTCACCCCTGCCCTCTCGCCCCCCTGGCAAACCTGTTAATTACCCTTTACACATACAAATCTCACCCCCTGGCCAACCAAACGCCTCTTTGTGCTCAGTAATTCATCGCACCAGCCCCCTGCCTGGAATTCGCTCCCCTCCCCGCGCAGGCACATTTAAATGCTTATTGTCTGTGGAGCTCGCGACCATGACTGAACTCCTGACTAAAGTAAAACCCTCCCTCAAGCTTCAGAGGTTTCCAGGGTCGGTGCACCATCTCCCTGGTGAAAAATTGAAGTCCGAAATCCCATCCTAATATTGACAAGAGTACACAATGAAAGTGAGTTTTAACACTGACAACACTGCCCATTATTATAGCGCTCACCGCCCTCTTGGCGCTTGAATAATGCACGTCATTCGCGTCCGCTGGTATGTGCCTTGCAGTGATCTCAGAAGGATGCTTGCACCCATTTAAATAGTTGTTCGTGTTCCATTGACCCTCCCACTTCATTTCCCCCTCCCCATTAGCCACCCTTTCTACCTCCTCCGCTCTCTCCTTCCCTGCTTTACCACCCCCGATTGTTTGCCCCTACCCCCTCCTCCTGCTGCCCTGCTCCACCGTCATAATGCCTCCTAAATACTGCTCATCTCCTCTCTCCTCTTCTCCTTCTCCCCCTCCTCCTCCCCTACCCCTCCCCTTCCGTTCCTCCTCCATCTTCTTCTTCCTCTTCTCTTCTACCCCACTGCTACCATGCCCTCTCCACTCCTGCCCCACTTCTGCCCTTCACTGTCCTCTCCCCTGGTAAACTGCCCCTAAGATCCCTCCCCATCTGCCCCGATGTTGCTATGTCCTCAGATCCCTCTTCTCCTAACTTGCTCCCCTGTTCTCCCCCCCTGTCCTGCTCCACTGATGCACTGCTCCCTCCTCTCCTTCTGCCTGATTATTTGCTCTCACTCTCTCTCTCACTAACTCACTCTCTCACTAACTAACTTACTCTTTCACTAACTAACTAATTATCTCAATCCCTCTCACTAACTCTCTCACTATCTAACTCTCTTTAAAAACACTAATTCAAACTATCTCTCTCTCACGGACTCTCTCTCTCTCCAAACTAACTCTCTAACTCTCTCTCTCATAGACTCTCTCTCTCAATAACTAACTCTCTAACTATCTCTCGCTCCCACTAAATAACTCTCTCTCACTAACTAACTCTCTCTCTCTCCTCTCACTAACTCACTCACTCACTAACTTACTAACTTTCTCACTCTCTCACTAACTAACTCTCTCATTAACAAACTAACTAACTCACTAACTATCACATTAACTGTTACACAGGTACTATTTCCCAAGCTTCAGCCTCCTGTTATTTATGCCCCCCCATAACAAAACAAGCATTGGCATAGCCAATAGGTCTCGCCTATAGGACCTTATAAGTGTTTAGTTATCCAGCACAATATCCTTGGTGCAACAACATCAACTGTTACATGGCTAAACACTTATAAGGTCCCAAAGGCGAGACCTATTGGCTATGCCAATGCTTGTTCTTTCTTTGGCCCAGCAGGACTCTACTCTGGGCACTCTTCAAGGATATCTTTCAGCCATTTCGGTCTTTCTTCGCCTTCCTGATCAGCCTTCTCTTTTCAAGTCCCCTATTGTTAACCGATTTCTGAAGGGCATTACTCATCTCTTCCCTCCTTCTCCCTTCGTAAGGCCCCAGTGGGACTTGAACCTTGTTCTCACTTTTCTTATGTGTGCTCCCTTTGAGCCACTACATAATTGTCCTCTTCGTCTCCTCACTTTGAAAACTGCTTTCTTGCATGCTATCACCTCTACTCGAAGGGTGAGTGAGCTGCAGGCCTTATCTTCAAAGCCTTTTTTTCTTTCTGTCCATCCGGACAAAGTTGTCCTCCGTACTAGGCCTTCTTTTCCGCCCAAAGTGGTTACCTCTTTCTATATAGGTGAGACCATCACATTGCCCATCTTCTTTCCGCCTCCACATCCCTCCAAAGAGGAGGAGAGACTCCACCGTCTGGACCCAAAACGTGCGCTGTCTTTCTCTCTTGACCGCACTAAAGAATTCCTGGTGGACGATCAACTCTTCGTGGGTTATGTGGGTGCCAAGAAGGGTCGTGCAGTGCACAAACGTACCATCTCTCGATGGGTTGTCCTATGCATTAAAATCTGCTATTCTTTAGCTAAAAAGGAACCTCCAGTAGGACTGCCTGCCCACTCTACCAGGGCGACGGCGACCACTACTGCTTTGGGACATGGAGTTCCCTTGCTGGACATCTGCCAGGCTGTCACGTGGGCATCCTTTCACACTTTTACACAGCATTACTGCCTGGACAGCCAAATCCAGAGGGACGGCTTTTTCGGCCGTTCTATTCTCCAGGATTTTCTGGTGTGAGCTTGGTTTGCAGACCCATCTCTGGGGTTGGTATTGCTGGGGTATTCATTCTAAGGTAGGGAATCTATAACTAATAGTCTCTTTCAGATGAACAAGTTACTTACCTTTGGTAACGATATATCTGTAAGAGACATATATTAGTTAGAGATTCCTTACCACCCCACCCATCCTCCCCGTTCTGTGAACTGACTTCTAGGGATAGGGACTCCCTTCCAGGGCCCTAGTTTTCTGCACCAGTGGTCAGTGTCTTGCATGGCTCTGCGCTTCTGGCATGGAAAGTCGTGTCCGAACTGATGTCAGCGCGCAGGGGCGGCGTCTCTGTAGACACCGCGATGTCAACCCGGCAACCAAGACGCCGACGTCGGACGCGGAGTCGACCGACGCTACCTACCAACACGCAAGGGTACTGCTATGAAAAAATTGCTCCGGATCCAGTCTGACACCTGGGTGTAATTCTAAGGTAAGGAATCTATAACTAATATATGTCTCTGAGAGATATATCGTTACCGAAGGTAAGTAACTTGTCCTTTAAGAATATTTCACTACCAGGACATGCAAAACTTTTTTTTTTTTTAAATCTTTTTATTAAACAGCTTGTAGACAAGTGAGTGTACATCACCCCAACATGAGGTCCAAGAGGCACATTGCATCGGATATCAATACAGGCTGTGTGTTTTCTCGTATAATTGAAGAACAACAACCCGCCCTGAACAAACCCTCCACCCAATCTCCCCCCCCCCCCCCCCCAGTCACGGCACTGTACTTAGCGATCTGATATACCTGGGTAGTCCTACAGAGTGTAGTGCGTCAGTTCACAATAGTCGTCCCATAAGCCCCCACATGTACAATAACATTACATTACAGAAGATCATCTCAGGTCTGGTTTCCCAAGCAAATACCCCGTGAGCGGAGCCCAAACATCTTTAGGGCGAGAGGCCTCCGGTATTTCCTGCGCATAAATTTCCAATTGATCCCTACAATAAAGTAAGTCTCGGATCCATTTCTTCACCGTCGGGACAGTCCTGGCCCCCCAATTTTGCGCCACTGCCCGCTTGGCGAATAAAGTAGAGATGGCCACCAGCCGCCTATTGCACGGTTTAGGCTTTTTCACCCAGCCCAGCAGACAAACAGCAGGCAGACACTCCACTGGTTCCATCACAACGTCCGTAAGTACTTGCGTAACATTCACCCAGGAATTATATATACCAGCACACATCCATGCTAAGTGCAGGAAATCAGCATCTGCCTGTCCACAACGCGCACAGCATCTACTCTCCCTGAGGCCATATCGGTGCAGTTGCATCGGGGTGTAATAGAGTTGGTGTAGGTATTTGAAGTGGATGATACGGAGATTGCAGTTCGCCATCAGCCGCCCCGTTAGCACACAGCAGAAGTTCCAGTCATCCAACGTCAGTGTGGTGCCCAGTACTGTCACCCACATGGTATAGGAGGGGGATTCCTCAAGGTCATTCTCGCTGAGGGACGCGTTATACAATTTGGTTATCAAACCTCCACGTTCAGCCCCCACGAGCACCGCCCGCAGAGCGCGCGGCTCGGCCGGATACCCAGGGTAAATATCTCGGATTGCTTGCTGCACCCGCACATAAGTGAAACCGAGCATCAGACCCGCCCCATGGCGACCCTGCAGCTCAGAAAGTGTCAGAAAACGACCTTGTTTATAGAGATTCCCAAGGTGTGTAATCCCCACTTGACGTAGCGCTTTCAAGGCAGCGGGGTCCCGCGCAGCAGATATGTCCGGGTGCGCCGCAAGAGGCAACACAGAGGCATAGAGATAGTCCACCCCGGCTCTTTTTGCCAGTGCGCTCCACGCCCACGCCATACAATGAACCAGGCTAATTTCCCCCCGCGGTCCCCCGCCTCCCAACAGGGCAGCTGCTGCCAGCGGCACCGGAAGCACAGAGTCTGCTTCTATAGCCGTGTGTGGTTGATATTTCTGCGGGTAGTACCAATAGTGCGCGAATTGCGCCTGGGCACATAAATAATATAGACGAAAATCAGGGGCCTCGAACCCGCCGCGCTCAAACGGCTGTGTTAACACCTTCCAGCTGCACCGGGGTTTCCTGCCCCCCCAAACAAACGTGAGCAGTACCGATTGCAGTGTATTAAACAATGCAATGTTCAATCTAATGGGGATGTTGACAAACAAATAGAGAAGTTTGGGTAAAAAGGACATTTTTATGACTGCGATGCGATCTGCGAGTGAAAGGGGCAGCTTAGCCCAGCGTGCCGTCTGATCTGTAATTGTGTGAACAGCCCGGCCATAATTAGCCGTAATCACTACTTCAGGGCCTCTATGGAGCCAGACTCCCAAATACTTTACCGGGTCATACGACCACTGCAGGGGGAAGTCCAACTCGATCTCCTTGGTGCCAGCAGTTAGTGGAAAGACTGTGGACTTGGCCCAATTAATGCCTAAGCCAGAGAAGCATTCAAACCTGACATATTCTCTCAATAGTTCCGGCAAATATGTGGCGGGCTCGCGTACGTAAAGTAACATATCATCCGCGTAGAGGGACACCATTAAAGGCCGCTGCCGGAACCGCAGTGCCGCCTGAGCGTGTCGCTGACGCAGTTTGCAGGCCAAAGGTTCGAGTGCAAGTGCAAAAAGCATTGGCGACAAGGGGCAGCCCTGCCGCGTGCCACGTTGGATGGAAAAGGCGGCAGATACCTATCCATTTACACGAACCCGCGCAACAGGAGCGGTGTATAGAACATGGATCCATTTCAGGAAGAATGGGGGTAGTTTCATACGCAGCAAGACGACAAACATGTACTCCCACTGTAGGGAATCGAACGCCTTAGCCGCATCGAGAAGCACCGCCACCGCCTGAAAGTCGCTCTCAAAATAATGCAACGTGGAAAAGATAGTGCGAAGGTTATGGGATGTGGATCAAGAGGGCATGAAGCCCGACTAGTCTGGGAGGACCAAGTTTGGAACTAGGGGTTGGAGCCTCGTGGCAATCATTTTTGCCAAGAATTTGGCATCTATATTAATTATTGACAGGGGTCTATAGGAATCGCAAACGTTTGACGCCTTATCCGGTTTCAGTAACATCACGATTAAGGCTTCCTTAAGTGAGGGGGGCAGAGTGCCGAACTCGTACGCCTCAGCATACACCTCCAGCAGCCTTGGCGCCAGAGCATCCGCAAATGCCTTATAGAACTCGCTGGGGAGGCCGTCTAGACCCGCCGCTTTACAAGTGGGGAGTGACATAATCGCCTGTTTCACATCATCGACATCGAATGGCTGCGTGAGGTACTCCCGTTGGTTTAGAGACAACCAGCCCAGGGCGACGTCATCTAAATAAGCATGAATTTCATCTGCATGAGGCTGATCACATTCCCCATACAATTTAGAGTAGTAGTCCAGCACCACCCCGCTAATATCTGAATTACCGTAGTGCGCCTTATCCCCGGCATCCAATAGCTCAGTTATGTAAACCTGACTAAGCGGCGCCGCTAATTTCTGAGCCAGGGAGCAACTAGGCCGACCCCCCTCTCCATAATAGCGGGCAATACGGGGGGCATGGCCGGCTGCCGACAGGAATGGCCGCTCTCTAAAGCGGCTCCGCAGCCCTCGCCGACTTATCCGCACATTTCTTCGTCTTATCCCAGGTAGATTTCCCATCCAAATCTGGAATATCCTCACTATTCACTCCAGCACTACGGCGCCGCTCAAGGAGGCGTCCAGCCGGCTGTTTCAGCGGGGGGAGCTGCGGACTCGGGCCGCCCCGTGAAAACCAACATGGCGGCCTGAACAGTGGACTCGGCTGCCACAGACTGCACCTACGGAGCTCGGACGGGAGGTCCCTGGTCGAGGCGTCGGCGCAGCAAGGGACTGCTGCAGCCCCATAGCCGAACGGGGTGAGTGAGAAGGTGAGCGGGCACCGGCGTGACGAAGCCGCGCCCCGATCGCCGGGGGAGTTTCGCCCGCTCCGGGCGCGTGCATAAATCGAGGCCCCGGCTTTGGGGCCTGCTCGAGAGACCACTGAAGAAGCCCCATGAGCTGCGGTGCCGGCAGCGCTCCGCCACGATTGTGAGGTGAGAGGGCGCCGACTGAGAGCTGTGGAGTGCAAGGCGGTAGAAGAACCCTATCAACCTGTGGGGCGTGAGTGACGGGACGGGCGGCTGGTGGTAAATCTGGGCCCTGGCGGTGGGGCCTACACCTGGACCTGCAGTAAATAAAAAGGAGGCCACCTTTCCACCGCTGAGGAAGCGGCTCCCACCGGCCACGCGCGGCCCCCTGGACGCCTCCAGAGCCCTAACACACCACAGGCGATAGCGGGGCGAGTAAAAAACCGAGGCGGCCCTTCAGAACGGGGGCCCAGGCTGAGAGGCCTAGTGAGAGCGCGAAGAGGTCGGAGGGCGCGCGGCGAACCTTAGAACGCCCCAGCGATTAATATAGACTCTGGATTACTGGCTCCATTCCCGGATGCAACGATAGGGGGGACCTGGGGGCCTATGCCTCACTACATCTGGGCCGCCATTCATACCCATTTGTGCCACACCACCACAACACAAGCAGCAAAGACCCAGAACCGGACTGACTCCATTGGGGTCCTGAGGGGGGCATTGAGGGGGATCCTCCCGGATAGACTGAACAGCAATACGCCTTGTCAAGTCGCAGATCGCACACAACCTGTGCCTAAAGTGAAGTGGTCCGAACCTGCAGGGGGTGACAGCCTAATTCTCTTCTTCGTTGGTAGACCCCCCTGGAAAGCTGACAGGCCGGCGGCGGATAGCCCTTTCCCCTGCGCAGGCGGCGGTTACTACAGGGGTGTCTCCCCACTGGGGTGCTCTTGTGTCTCCCCACCCACCAAATGGCTACCTCCAAGGGACTTAAGTCCCAAACCCAAAAACAACTGGCCAAGTTCGCCTGGACTAAACATGGGGAGGACACCGACCCCGCGACGGCCGACGACCCCAAAACCTCACAATCTTGCCCACCGGCTAAAAGCCCTACCCTGGAGGACGTCATGGAGGCCATAGCGGGAGTGCGGACATCGCTTGAGACGCGTATAGACTCAGTGAATATCGAAGTGACACTCCTGCGGGCGGACCTAAAGAAAATGGACACCAGGGTCAGAGACGTGGAGACAACTACTACTGCCCTCGTATCTGACACCTCCACCCTGCAGCAACATGTGGCTCAGCTCCAAGACCAGCAAAAAAGGATGGCAGAGCTCCTGGACGACTATGAAGGGAGGGCGAGACGGAATAGCGTCCGTATACTGGGAGTACCTGAGCAAATGGAGGGACCGGCTGTGGACCTCTTTGTGGAGGACCTGGTGCTCAACAAACTCCAACCCAAACGCCTCTCTAGCTATTTTTCGATTGAGCGGGCCCACAGAGTTCCCGGCGGGCGTCCACTGCCTGGAGCTCCTCCCAGGCCAATCATAGCGAGAGTTTTTAACTTTCGCGATAGAGATGTTATCTTACAGACAGCGCGGACAGGACCTCCACTGAAACTGGACAATGCAGAAGTAACGTTCTTCCCGGACTTCACTGTTAAAGTCCAGGCACAAAGACGCAGTTTCACAGCAATTAAAAAAGCCCAACGTGATAAGGACATTAAATACTCGATGCTGTTCCCGGCTAAACTCCGGGTGGAATCCGAGGGCAAAACGTGGTTCTTTCTATCCCCGGAGGAGGCTTGGGAATGGTTGGAGGGCTGGCGTCGAGTGGGAAAATCAGCGGAGGGAAGCAATGGAAAGGGCCCTGGCGGCAACCGGCGGGGCCCCCCTGCGCAAAGAGAGCATCATTCTGGAGGAGATCTAGAAGGGGCACACTGACTCAGATGGCTGGAATAAGCTTGCCCTTCTTAATAGCTCTGGAGCATGGGGGTATCTCCCGGGTCTGCTGCCGGGGACCTGGATGCGACGATTCCGTAAATGACTGTTGATACTGTGTCTGCGACGGAGTGCACAGACTGGGCCTAAGCCGTAAGTCCAAAGTGACCACTAATCTACATGAGGATGGACAAAAATGACTGCCTACAAGTCTACTATGAAGAAGTAAGGCGGGGGCTGGAGACGGTTGGCCAGGCACCTCACACCTGAAGGGGTGGGCGACAGGCACTCTGCCTTGTTGGGGAGTGGATAGTTCAAATTCCACTGGCAGGGGGGGGGTTGGAGGGGGGAGGGTAGTTGGGGTTCTCAATGTTATAGTTTTTGTTGCACAGTACATCCAAGTGAATGAGGCTCCGATGGGTCAAAACACCAGACCAAAACAGTCGCTTCTGTACAAAGAGGGGTGGGACAGGGAACTTTCCGTCTACACCGTGCTACTCTGCCGTTCTTCGCACTGGGGTCCAACACTCGACTCACTAACATTTGCAGGGTGTTCCCCCCTGGCACTATTTCAGTACTCGTTATGGCAAGCTCAATGGATGTCAAGCTATCAGTAATGACATGGAATGTCAATGGCCTAGGTAGCAAAATAAAGAGGGGAGTGGTCCTGCAGTACCTCAAGAGGCAATCGCCGGACGTGGTATTACTGCAGGAAACCCATCTGGTAGGCAACAATTGCAAGGCTCTCCACAGATGGGGATATAAGCTTGTGGTCCACGCAGGGTTTACCTCGGGATCCCGGGGCACAGGAATTCTCATTCGTCAAAATCTAGCTCTTACTACTACCCGTACCTGGGCCGATCCGCAAGGCAGAATTGCAGTGTTAGAGGCGCTCTGGGAGGGTAAGCCCTTGAACATAATCTCGGTCTATCTTCCACCCGCGTTAGGGAAGACAGCACTTCAAGACCTGGGTAAGATATTAATAGACCTCCCCCCGGGCACTCTCATACTAGGTGGGGGACTTCAACATGGTAATAGACGATACGCTTGACAGAAACCCCCAGACACTGGCCCCCAGACGCAGCAAGGACATGTCTGACTTCATCCAAGCAATGGGACTCGCTGATATCTGGCATACGCTGGATCCCACCTCAGTTCACTACACACATTATTCCTACGCACATAAAAGCATGTCTCGCATTGATTATTTTCTCACTTCCCTTGCGGACATAGGTCACTTTCGACATCCCCAGGGGCTTCCACGGGGTATCTCCGACCATTCCCCCATTAGGGTTGAACTCACCTTTCACCAACACTCTGTTCGAGGCCCCATAATCATTAATCCATGGCTTCTTAAAATCCCTGACATTAAAGAGGACCTGGCAGAGCACACGGACCATTACTTTACTGAAAATATTGGCTGTCGATTCGGCTAATATCATATGGGAGGCCTATAAGACGGTGATCAAGGGGCGGGCCCTGGCATTGAAGGTCGGACATATCCGGAATCAAAACGAGCGGCTGACTCAACTTGAAACTGACTTGCTTCTCTTAGAAACAGAACTTAATACTTCTCCCTCGGAGGACACGGCCCACAAGCTACGTCATAAATAACTAGAATACAAAGCCCTAACGCGTGAAAAAGCCCAGGCGAGACTCCTCCACACGTGCCATAGAGTTTATGAGATGGGTGAGCGGGCTGGTAAAATGCTCGCATGGCTAGAGAGGCGGGATCAGGCGGATCGGTGGGTCCTGGAAATCATACTTGAAGATGGGAGGAGGGTTACGAACCCCCGGGAAATTGCGGATACATTCGCGGACCACCTGGAGGCGGTGTACACATCCAGGACCACCACATCCTCCGAAGACTCACGTCAACTTCTGGGAGAAATGGGCCTACCTACTCTCTCAGACAGCGACAGAGACGCTCTAGAAGCCGAAATAACGGCAGAGGAGATCGGTAAAGCCATCTTTGCAGTCAGCTCAGGGAAAGCAATGGGCCCAACGGTATCCCGATTGAATTCCTTAAGGGCATGGCCCTTAAAGTGGCGCCACACCTTAAAAATATGTACGACGAGAGTCTGGAACGAGGTATCCTCCCCCTGGATCAAAGGTTGGCTTCCATAGTGGTCATACGCAAACCGGGTAAAACAGCAACCAATTGTGGCTCATACAGGCCTATCTCTTTAATCAGCTCAGAAGCCAAAGTGTTGGCTAAACTACTGGCATCCCGCCTGATCGCAGTCCTCCCATCTCTGGTCCATGAGGACCAATCAGGATTTATACCAGGTCGAAACACTGCGTTAAACATCCGTCGTGTCCATAATGTCTTAAGTAGACAGCCATATCTACAGGAAGATGCGGCAATACTGTCATTAGATGCCACTATGGCGTTTGACTCGATTGAATGGACTTACCTTTTTGAGGTCTTGATGAGGCTTGGTTTTGGCCCACGTTTCAGACAACAGGTGGAGTTACTTTACACCCAGCCACTAGGCCAAGTTAGAGTAAACAATCGCACTTCCCGTACATTTGCCTTGCAGAGAGGGACTCGGCAGGGTTGTCCCCTGTCCCCCCTCCTGTTCGCATTAACTCTTGAGCCACTAGCCCATTGGGTACGGCAGGATGTTGCGATACGTGGTCTGCAGTGGAGTGAAGACAAGGTAGATAAAATATCATTATACGCTGATGATATCTTAATATACCTGGCATCCCCCAGAGCCTCCATTAATAGATTGCTTAATGTCATCACAAACTTTGGGAAGTACGCGGGATACACTATTAATTGGTCCAAGTCAGTATTATATGTTCTGCACGGACCCCCACCTAGACTACCTCGCGGGTACACGATCGAACTGGCTACTGATGGATTCAAGTATTTAGGCATTTTTATTACCCCTGACCCCCAAACATTTTACGATCGGAATCTTTTGGGCCCTCTCAAGCGGCTACAAGCAGATGTTAAACACTGGAGGTCGCTGCCCCTGTCCCTTCTAGGAAGGGCAGCTCTATTCAAAATGCTGGCACTTCCCAGATTTTTATATGTAATTCAAAACTGCCCATTCCCGATAGCCGACAACTACTTCACCACCATTGAAGGGGAACTTCGTACCCTGTTATGGGACGGGGGGCCCCCGCATTGCTCTCCAGAAGTTGACAAAGGGGTGGTACGATGGGGGTATCGCTCTCCCGGACCTACGCCTCTATTACTGGGCCTCGCAACTGGTGGCCATCAATCACTGGATCTTTGGTTCCCGCTTCACCCGTCATACCACCTAGAACGCTATCAAACAGGGCGAGAGGGATATTTGGGGGCCCTCTACTGCAAGGTCCGAAGGGGGCGATATCTGGGTCCCATGTCCCAAACAGTGGCCATTTGGCATAAAGCCACCAAGCGCCTGGGTTGGGCGGATACACTCACGAAAGCAACATCGCTGTGGCCCTCGCAGAGGTTGGGTTCGCTCTGCAACCACAAGGGGTTTGACAAGTGGGACACAATTGGCATAACTAACATTGGGGACCTGATCGGCAAAGGGAAGCTTCTTACATTTCAGGAGCTGCAAACTAAATACGCCCTCGCACCGGGAGAGGTTTTTCGGTATTTACAAATCAGACACGCTCTCCTCACAAATATTCCAGACCTACCTTACCTGCCTGACTCGTCGCCCCTGGAGGACCGTCTGCTCACAGAACAACTTTCAAGAAAAGCTATTTCTTGCACGTACCGCAAACTCTGTAATAGCATGCCGGACTCACTCCAGACTCTCCGAGACCGTTGGCAGGCAGATATAGGGCCAATAGAGGACGAGGACTGGCAAACGGCTCTAATGTCCCCCAAAGAAACGGCGATAAATCACCGCTTTCGCCTTATACAGTTAAAAATACTCCACCGGTCCTATTTATCTGGGGTGCTCCTGGCCAAAATAGGTAGTCGGGTTAATGTTCTGTGCCTCAGGGGATGTGGCCAAGACATCACATTTTACCATACCTTGTGGGAATGCCCCAACATACGTCCCTTGTGGAGCGGTGCGACCCAAAAAATGAGAGACACACTAGGCAAACACCTTCAATTGTCACCACAAACCGGGATCCTGAATATATGGGAGGCCACGGACCTGACGGACATGGAGCAGCAATGGGTGGCACTGGGGTATTTACTGGTGAAACGGGCCATAGCAATGCACTGGGGGTCCGACAAACGGCCATTGACAGTTGGGTGGGTGGCAGAGATGGATAGATGCATGATTGCGGAAAAGGAGGTTTACAAACAGCGGGGCTGCCCAAAGAAGTGGGACAAGAAGTGGGCTGGGTGGAACGTCTTCAGGGGGGGAATTTGTACCTCTCCAGTAGAAGATATGGCGATGAGCAGCCGAAACAGTGACTTTTAAATCATTAAGGACTTCTAAACTATGAATGTTGTTATATCAATGTGCATGAAAATCGAAATGTGAATGGTAATATGGTCTGTACTGATGACTCTGTGCTTTAACTTTAATAAATTTGTTATAAAATAAAAAAATATAGCGGGCAATACACCGACGTGATCTATGTGCCATCTCCTGGTCCACTGTCGCATTATGTTCCGACACTCGCTCCCGAATAGCCGCCTGCGTTTCGGTGGCAGGGCAGCGGGCACAGTCACGCTCCAGAGCCGCTATTTCATCCACTAGTTTCCGGATTCGATGGCGCAGGTCTCGGAGGACACCCGCCTGTGCCCCGATACACACCCCCCCGGATAGTCACCTTAAACGCCTCCCAGAGAATTCCAGCACTGTTCACAGAGCCAGAATTTTCCCGGAAATAATTCTGAATGGCTTCGCTCACTGTGTGCTTAAACACCGAATCAGTCAAGGAGGACGGCTGCAATCTCCAAGAGAACGGGGGCCTCTCAAGGCCAGCAGTACCGGACAATGGTCAGAGATAGTTTTAGCCAAGTGTTGAACGTCTACAGCCCACGTACATACAGCTTCAGAGACGAGCCAATAGTCCAGGCGAGACCATGTGCGATGAACAGTAGAGACAAAAGTGCTTTCCCTGACCCCTGGGTGCCTTACGCGCCAGACATCCTGCAAAAACCCAGCATCCAAGAGCCCTAGAAGAACGTCTGTGGACTGTCTGTGTCGTGGTGCCCCACTACCCTCCCTATCCATATCCACATCCAAACACGTATTGAAGTCCCCCCCCAGATGATTTCAGCATGAGGGAAAGCTGAGATTCTACGCCATACATCCACATAAAACGATTGATCATCCACGTTCGGGCCATATACATTAATCAGGAGGATACTCGTGCCGCCAAGCGTCCCATGCACCATAGCCAGCCGACCTTGCTCATCCACATCCGTACCATGCACCTGGAAGGGCACGCCCTTCTTGACAAGAATCATCACGCCTCGGGAATAGGAGGAGTACGACGAGGCCACTCTCACTCCAGCCCATCGAGCACCCACATTCTTCTCTGATAGCTTGGTGAGATGGGTCTTCTGCAAAAAGGCCACATTGACATTCAACCTATCTAATGAAGCTAAAACAGTACGGATTTTCCTGGGACTGTTGAGGCCACGTACGTTCCAAGTGAGGAATTTAACGTCACTACACATGTACAAGGTTACGCATCAAAGATAGTTATACGGGATCTGAATTTCAGAGCATGCTGCCCAGGTACAAGTTTAGTACAACACACCAGTGCCAACTGTGCCCATCTTATCCCTCCCCCCCAATCCCCCCACCCACTTCGGCGTGCCCAACGTGCCAATGCCATCCCAATGTGAACAAAACAACTCCCAAATCCCAAATAGTGCATAGCGTGGGGATCTCCCATATTGGAGGTACCAGAGGGCAACTGTCCTCCCGCAATGCAGGAGGTGGCTGATCAGGACTAATACCTGTGCAAAAATCAACAAGACATATAAAAACAAAAAGCATCCAGCAGATGCAGCTTTAGGTGTTATCCCCCCTCAGGTCAACATTATACAACAACCGTGAACCTAGGGGCTAAGTATAGAATGAGAGTCCCACCAAAGAAAGAGTTGATTCGTGCCTCCCTATCTAACATCATTGTTCCTCCTCATCCGTGGCAGCTTTGTCCTCCTGTCGTCTCCGTTTCAGCTGCTTGGCGTAGTCCATCGCCGCCCTGGGGGCTGTGAAGATCTTAAAGTTACCCTCCGACCCGACACGCAGGCGCGCAGGATATAACATCGCATATGGGATACTTTCAGACTGGAGGAATTTTTTTACTGAACCGAACTCCCGGCGCGCAGTCTGGACCGCCACCGTAAAGTCCGGGAAGAAAGACAATGCGTTCCCCTGATGACAAATATTGCCCTTATCCCTCGCCAGCCTCAAAATGGTATCTCAATCCCGATAGTTCAGAACCCGGGCAATTATAGGACGGGGCGGAGCGCCCGGAACAGGGCGAGCAGCCAGAGAGCGATGGGCGCGCTCTATAATAAGCATGTTGGATAAGTTCTCAGGGCCAAAGATTTCCTTGATCAGGCTCTCAATAAACGTCTCCATCCGTCCAGTATTCGTAGATTCGGGAAGACCCGTGATGCGAATGTTGTTCCTTCGTGACCTTGCCGCCAAATCCTCATTCTTAGCCTGAATAAGTGCTAGGACCTTTTCCATATCAAGCGACTTACGGGCAACCTCGCTGAGACCATCCTCTGTGGAGGAGACCCGCTGCTCCACTTCCCCCATTCGTGCATTTTGTTTTTCCAGCTGCGCAGCCATGTGGTCCAGCCTGCGCGTAATAGTGGACACGTCGCCTTCTATAGACTGGAGGCTTTTTTGCATGGCCATTAGCGTGACCTCGAGCGTGGACGGTCCCTCCCCCTGAGCATCCACCTCGGAGTCCGATGCCGCTTTTTGCTGGGTCCTTCCAGACTTACGCGCTTTGAAAGTGAGGCGAGGTTGCGACTTATCAGGCTTCCCCATGATGACTGCCGGGAGGCACAGGCCACAGACAGTAAGTCGTGCAATTCAATAGCCCACCCCCAGAGACGCGGGGAGCGCCAGCAGGGCACCCACACCCAAGAGCACCCGAAGCAAAGAGTGCACCGGAACGGCAGAGTGGAGCAAGGCACCAGTGTCCGTAGGAACTCCCTGCAGCGCGCCAAGGTGCATGCAACACCGTTAGCCAACTGTAGAAAGCGAGTCTTTATTAATGCAGCTCAGTAGGCCGCGGGGACCGGCAGAAATGAGGGAACCGCAGCAGGATAGATGTGCACAGGTCCAGAGCACAACAGCGCAAGGTATACCTCCAGGACAAGCAGGGGCAGCGTCCACCCAAGACAAACCCACACGTGCTCCACCACCACCCCCCGTGCCACAGGCCGCAGCTGGCAGAGCATGGCGCACCACTCAGGCCCGCACCCACCTACGCAGCTACAGGCCCAAGCAAGGCCGCACCCCACTCACCACTGCCCCGCAACCCGAGTCAATGGCGGCACTCAGCGATGTCCCAGGCTCTCCAGGGGGCCAAGCAATCTTGAGGCGCCACCGTACCACAGTGCAGTCTGTAGGGCTACTGCACCGATGTGTGCAGCGATGTAGGCAGGAGCTTACGGGAGGCCGCCCAACGTGCCGTCACTCTCCCGCCCGCTCACTCACGGGGCCAGCCAAATTGTCCTCAGCTCACCGACGCGGGATCATACAGCAGCTCACACTCAGGGCTCACCAGATCAGTTCCTCGGCTCTCCCGCGCTGTCGGTGTTAGCGGGACAGCGCGGGCGGCAATTTCTATGGTGCCGACCCAACCGCCACCGGGGACTCAGAGAATGCACACGCGGCCGTGCTGGGCTGGGCCAGTCGCGCCGGCCCTCCGCAGCTTCACACCCGCAGAGCCGCTCCGGGTGCAGCGCGGCGGGAATCAGCAGCAGCCAGCTACCGGCACACACAGGGTGCTACGCGCCGCTCCAGCCCCAGCAGCAGGGTCAGTGCAGACAGGATCGGATGGGTGCACCACCACCAGCTCCCGGGCGATACCATCAAACACCTGCAGCAATCGGAGCGGGAGCAACAGGTCAGGTCAGTCACGGGCACAGACCGCCGCCATTTTATCTCTAGGCCGCTGCAGCTTCCTCAGCAGTCTTTCGCCGTTACCGTGCCCCCAGGCGCTCCAATATTGCGCCAGTAGCTGCGAGGGGGGTCACTCCTTGTCCAGCGGTCGATTGTCACTTGGGATGCGTCGTCATAGTGCGGATTTTGGGTGGATTATGGATCAGCCGGGCGGAGCAGCACTAGTGTGCGGCCATTTCGCCTGGCGCCCTCTAGCGCCTCCGGACATGCAAAAATTAAAAGTACATGTCCTACATTTCATAATACACTGCCCCCTGCCCATGGGCTGTCCAGGGCCTACCTTAGGGGTGACCTATATGTATTAAAAAAGGAAGGTTTGGGCTTGGCAAGTAGGTTAACTTGCCAGGTCGACATAGCAGTTTAAACCTGCACACACAGGCTCTACAGTGTTAGGCATGAGGCATGTTTAAATTGCTACTTAAGTGGGTGGCACAATCAGTGCTGCAGGCCCACTAGTAGCATTTAATTTCAGGCCCTGGGCACATGTAGTGCACTTTACTAGGGTTTTAAAGGTAAATTAAATATGCCAATTGTGGATAAGCCAATCTTACCTTGTTTTAAGCATAGAGTACCACTGGTTAGCAGTGTTAACATGCCCAGATTCCTAAAGCCATAAAAACAGTCAGCAAAACAGGAGGTCAGAAGGCAAAAAGTCAGGGGAAACCACACCAAGAATAGGAAGTCTAACACTGTGAATAAATAATTTCCAGACTTCTTGAGCTACCCCCTTTCCATAAATGAAGTTTTAAGTGCAGATTTATCAGTGTAGGTGCACTGTTCAGAATGCTTGCTTCTCAACTATTTATTACAGAGGCATCTGGATGTTGCAGTGCTACCCCTCACTTTCTACTGATGAATATTTATGTTTAGAGTCTTATACCTTTTGCCTATTCTACAAAGTGTGCTTTAAATTACAGCACTGTAATGGTAGGGCCACTTCTTGACTATCTACAACTTTGTGGCCACCTCAGTGCATTTTTCTACTAGCAGAGATTGAGTTGACGTTCTGTTGGTAAGACCTGAGTAAAGATTAGCCTATGGTTGTATTGTCAGAAGTCATTGTGGCACCAAGTTCATGAGTCTTTACCAGTTAGTTGAACCAGCAGAGAGAGTTTGTGGCAGTGGGAGGGGTCCTGTCAATGAGGGTGAATGTGGTTTTTGAAGATGGTTGTATTCAAGTTATGACTCAGTATACTCCCCTTCATTACTGCTTTCTTCATGGCCGTGGTACATTTACAGCTCGATTAAGACACTAGCTATGATATCCCAAAATCGCCACACTTTTTTTGTGCAAGCTTAATAATCTTACTTTCCACTTAGTCTCTTCCAGATGATTGTGCCCTACATTCATGCTGTTGCTCTACGTACTAAACCTAAGCAGTCTCTCCCGTACCTTGATTTCGGCTATTCAAATTTGAGCTAAGGAAGATAGGGCCATATGTATGAAGCCAATTTGCAATCGCAAAAGCCAAAATTCGCAGAATTTCGGCGTTTGCAATCGCAAATTTTGCAGTGTGCAATGTATCACACTGAAACCCCCTCGCAAAATAAGGAATCGCAAAATCTGCCCGCATCCTAGAGGAGGCAACTTGGCTTCCTCACTGAATATCAAAGAGTGTAAATGGATACATTATTTGAAAACGATCACACTGGGTCTGAACGAAATGGAGGAAACACACAAACAAATGGGACAGCTGAGCAATAGATGACATTAGTTCTCTTAATCCATGTCGGCCAGATCGTATCTGTTACCATATACACCAATACATTGTGGCCCATTCACTTATGGCACTATAAGAGACCATTTTGGTTTTGAAACATTGATGAGTGTTCTTTACGAGCTAATATTTGTGCATGTGTGTCTCGTTTCCTTCCTCCTCCCCCTTTCTTAAGCCATAATGTTGAAATGTTCATTGACTTTAATTCTCTACGAGTTACTATTGCGCTAGTGTGTCTTGTTCCCCCCTTTATGTCAAATCGTCAAAATGTTCGTTTACTTTAATTGTGACGATATCTTATCTGGTATTGTGTATTGACAACAATCAAATGTTGAACAATGTGAAATGTTCTCTTTGAAGGCCAAAATGTCATCTACCTTTATTATAGCGATGGGGTCCATACACGGCGACAGGCTACTTTGCCATATTTTGAGGAGTGATTACCGCTCACATGTTTTCTGACACTGGCATGTGTCCCATTTATTAGAAATTTAGGATGTCTATAGGAGGAACCATCTGAGACCAGAGTCTTTCCTCTCTGTCACCCGGACCGACTGCTGTCGGATCTAGCTGCTGCACAGAACCGTGCACGCTAGATGCCGACGTTGGTCTGACGCGCCTGGTGTCATCGCCCTTAAAGTCAGTTCTTCCCGCGGCCGCTTGAGACTGCTTCAGA
The DNA here is from genome assembly GCA_963921515.1 of Calotriton arnoldi. Classification (NCBI taxonomy): domain Eukaryota; kingdom Metazoa; phylum Chordata; class Amphibia; order Caudata; family Salamandridae; genus Calotriton; species Calotriton arnoldi. Next base: position 1,462,421 of record CAWUFW010001310.1, read on the forward strand.
TGGACAGCCATCTCGCGGTTCGCATTTAAAGGTACGTTTATGCTAGAGTACCACTATGGTTCTTTCACGTTAATGACCAAATGCAAGTTCTGCAACTTATCGTCCTTTTCTCCCCGACAGTAACTGATCATTATTACGATTAGCGCGTGACCTAAGCGATGCTGCCGAATCGAATCCCTTACAGACAAGATTTTTTTCTGAACTGTGCGGGGACGTGCGCATCCGCTTTACATAACGACCAGCCTTTCTATCGAAGTACTTGCCTTACAGTTCCACAAGTACCCTTTCAAAGATCCAGGTACGCTTTGCTCATATCCGTTATTTTTTAGTCTTTACCCCCTTGCCAGACCGGGGTGCTCATCTCATTCAATTGGTCCCCCCTCTTCTAATCCTAGGTATTTCACCACCACAACGCCCTTATTCCAAAGATGATAAGCCGGAATCATCCAGCCCAGGTATGATTTTCCACCCGCTCTGTGATGTCAGTGACTGACCTTGGTGGAGTATATATTAATTAGGTCCCCCCTTTTTTCCTTTCCTTACCAAGGGCCCACCGTAAGGATTCTCATATCTACCTGAATTACTGAGTGGCCAAGCAATATTCGTTTGACACCTTGACGGTTACAATTGTCCATATACCCATAGGTCTCGCTGCTCTCGAATTATTAAGCAATCGGTGCTTGGGCTAGAGATACTTAAAGGATACCGTGTTTGGACTTACTTCAAATCCCTTCCCTTGTGTAAATGTATTATCAACGTATTGTTTCTTCACTTCCATGTACAATACACGGAGTCACCTTCTGTCACTTGGGCACTTTTTAGTCACTGTAAATATCTGTCACTTGCGCAGTTTCATTTAATGAATTACATGACAGCCTGTGTTGTTTGAAGTTTTGTGGTGTCATTTAAAAATTTAAAAAAAGAAAAAGTAAAAATCTTTTTGATACCGCCAATCACATTGTCACTTCATATGTGTTCCAGTGTCAACTTAGGAATCACCGATTTTCATAAGTGTTTTGAATTGCAAAGAAATTGTCTTACCCGACAGAACCTACCGTTACTGATATGATACGTTCTAAAAGTGGCATTTTCAAACACTCAATTTAAAACTCACCTTCGCTAAAAGATGTGTGTTAGACCTGGTGTCTTTTGGCGTGTTTCCCCTGTCTTTTTGCTTTCTGACCTCCTGGTTTTGATGGTGTGCTGGACTTCGTTTTTGCTGGTTTAGTGTCTGTGCAAACTTTTTCACTGCTATTCAGTGCTAAAGTGCAATTGCCCCAACTGTAAATTGGGTTTTTGGATTGTGTTTCCATGATTGGCTTATTTGATTTACGACCAAGTCCCTAGTACCGTCCACTATGTGTGCCCGGGGCCTGTAAATCATATGCTACTAGTGGGCCTGCAGCACTGATTGTGCCACCCACACCAGTAGCCTTTCAAAGGGTTCTCAGACCTGCCACTGGATTATCTGCGCACAGTTTGTACTTCCATGTCGACCTGGCAAGTGCACCCACTTGCCAGGCCCTAACCTTTCCTTTCCTTACATGTAAGACACCCCTAAGGTAGGCCCAAGGTACCCATGTGGGCAGTTTTGAAGGATAGTTAAGTCAGTCAGTGCCTGGTGAACATGGGCTAACAACAGCACATGGCTACGTTGTTCTGGCCTTTTGCCCCTTTTACTCTTTTTTGATTGTATTGTGTCTGGGAGCTAACCTAGCCCAGACGTAAAAACATTTTCCCTGAGTAATTAAACCAGAATAATTTGATTAAAATTTACACCATCTCATCAGGTCATTTATGAGGTCTGTGTACTTGACTTTTTGAAACTGAGGTAGTTACTCAGGAAATGCTTGGGATGAGGCATGACTGCGGCCAAGAAGGGTTCATATTTACATTAGAAACGACATTATGGTCTTAGTAAGAAATGTGTTTGGGCGACAGTACAGACATAGACCATAAGAGTAACAGTAAAGGTAACATTTCCTATCCAAATCGAGGGCAGAGTCCATAATGGTCATAGGTCTTGAAACCTGTATTGAATGCAGTTCTGGTTTTTAATGCAGTTTTGTCATTTTTAAGAGCTGCAGGTAATAGGAGTCACTATTACCCATTGTAATGGTACTCAATTTATCTAATCTTGAAGGAAGAATAAGCCTCCGTTTTGTGAGAAAAAAGTCGTTCATAACAGAGTAGATTGATACCATTATGTATTACTAAGGGCAAAATCCTATCCATGGCTTTGAAGCTTTATATTTACCATTAGGATTTAATATACATCATTTTTACCTTGCTGTTTCCAACATTTTCTAAACTGTTCCTCGTTGTTTCTCTGGGTATGCCTGTGTAATATTATTCACTGTCAAAGTCCTTATAACTCCTTGTTCCTTATTCATGTAAAAATTTACGTCTTTGATTTGTTTTTTCGTTTTTCGTAGTTTGGAGGGAAATTAATCACCTTCCAATCCCCAAAGCCTATTCCGCAACAAACACTGCAGCCTTTCCGTCAAGTGTTTATCAGCCAAGTGGTCACTGAGGAAGAGTTCCTGTCGCGGTCAAGAGAACTACAGACTGCTCTGGTATCGGGAAACCTTCTCCGGTACTGCCAGAACAAAATCCAGAATGCACAACTGCTGCTTGACAAGAACATTTGGAACTTTTTGAAGGTAGTTCCTAGGATCGTTACAAAGTTCTGACATTTGTTCACTGTCTGAAACTTGATTATTTTTTATCTGCGTTTAACTAATTATATGTGTTGCATTGAAATGTATGCAGTGGCGTTAAATTTGGTATGCACAAGTATTCTGTACTTTTTATTTTAATTTCTTTTAATGTGTCTTACCACAGCAAGCAGTTTGACCCACGAAAAGTAAATCAAAACTAATTTTTCACCTATAACTCTGTTATGATCTTTGCCTGCCAGGTTGAAATGTTGTCCAGCCTTCTAGAAGTGTATGTGTCATCTGGAATGTGGGGTTGTAGTGATTCCAGTTGAGTCGGTTGTTGACTGGTGCGGTGAACTGCCCCTGTCAGTTGGTGTCGACCTGTAACCAATAAACCTTCTGGACACTTACCTTTTCGTGTGTGTCTTCTTGGATGGACTATCACAACACTGGCGACGAACTGCATTGGAGGAGACAGGCACGCTGGGCTACCAACCTCTCCTGAAACCCACAAGTCTCAGCTCTCGCTCTGTTGGTTTGAAGAAAAACTCAATGGAGTTTCTGTTTAGCCCGCATTGGCGGAGCGGGTATGTACTGTAACTTTGGGGGCAGTTCAATTATTGTCTCTGGCACTGCTTTGGCCAGGCACCGCGGCCCCAACAAGGCACACGACTCGGAGGTTGAAGAAGCATCAGCATTTCCTTTATCAGGGACACACAGCACTTATGTAAAGCTGCCAGGTATGACGTCGAGGGAGCCATTTCGACATGCAACATGGGCTGCCATTTTGAAGTGGGGTGCACCAACAATTGTTTTGTAAGCGTCAGAGGCACACAGTTTAGACATCGCCAAGGCAGCCATTTTGTCTTCGACATTCACGTCAGGAACGAGCCAGGCACGCAGTGTTGACATTCACTTCATCGTCGAGGGAGCCATTTTGGTTTGGGCATACATCGTATTTGTCACCATTTCTTTTATTGAGAATTGCGTCACATGTGACGCGCGATTTGATTGAATTAATACAGAGGTTACATATGGTTTGTGGTGCGCACCTTGGATCCTTATTTCTTTTTGTATTTTTTTTTTTTTTTTTTTGCAACTGATTTCGCTTGTGGTGGGATTATTTTACATACTGCTGATATTGCTTTTAACCATACTCCCCAGCACTATATACAGGTATTTCAGCCTGTCGGAATGTGTTGTGACTGTATTATTCTGGTACTATAGATGGACATTTCAGGCTGTACTTCTCTATTGGATTTCCTCCATAGTTTAATTCTTGCAGATCCTGTGAATTATTATCTGAAGGATGACTGCAGCTAACATGCCTCCACCTTTTCTATCTGACAAGCGAGAACCTCTTCTGCCATGGAGGAGATGGAAAAACCGAAGGCTGAAATATCTATGACAGCTTGGAAATTAACCTTTAGGGAATGCCGAAGGTGATCCACGGGATGTTTTTGATATGTCTGTACAGATGTTAGAGAAACATTCTGAAGCAAAGATCAGTGTTGTACTGGAACGACACAAGTTCTTTACAAGGTGAGGGTTCAAGAAAAGTTTTTGTCAAAGAATCCTGATCTTAGGGAAGCAATTGCTGTTGTTGAGGGTGTTAAAAGCACAAGTTCTTGGGTGCGTGAAATGCGTGATGTTCCGTCTTATTTGTCAAGTGATCCTATCGCGGAAGTGACCAATGTGAGTTGAGGGTACGATGATGTACAGATTTCAAGGGTGAAGTCTGAAGGGAAATTACTGGTGGGTAATCGAAATAACATTGTTAAGATGAAATGTTTTGGTTGTGGCAATCCTGGTCATGCTGGAAGTAATGTAGTGCCAAAAATTCTGTGTGTAGGAAGTATGGGAATAATGGTTTTTATGCCCGATTTTGCAAGGGTGACAAGGATAAAGTAGTAGATATATGGTGTCTAATGATGTAAATAAATCGTATTTGAATATCGACCCAAATTCCGGGTGATGTAGATGTGGGCCCCATTGTCATACCAGAGTGTCGCGTCACACTGAATGGTAAGGATGTTGTGGTGTTGGCTGACTGTGGTTCGCCCTAAGCAGTGGTGGGGTACAGGAATTGGGAAAAAGTGTTTGTAGGTGAAGACAGTTCCCTTCCTTCCCCAGATATCAACCTGGTGAGTTATGAGGGTACCAAGATTGATGTTTTGGGGTGTATTGTCATGAAAGTTGAATTAAAAGGTAAAGAGACAGTAGGGAAGGTATATGTGGCCAGGATGGTGGACAACTTGTTGGGATGGCGTCACCAGCGAGACATGGGTATCACGCTTAATCCCAACGCCTTGCAGCAGGTTATGACTGTGACAGAAGTGAGTGGACATGAAGATATAATGTTACAATTTTCTGAAGTATTTAGCGGAAGGTAGGGTCTCTTTAAAGACTTGGAGCATAAGATTGTTTTAATGAATAATGCTGTATCCTGTGTACATAAGGTCAGTAGGGTTCCCAATGTCATGTTGGAACCCTTGAAAAATAAAATTCAGAGGTTGACAGCTGATGGTATAATTGAGGAAATGGAGTCCTTGGAGTGGCCGGCCCTGGTAGTGTTGGCACCAAAAGATGGTGGCAAGCAAATCCAGATGTGCATGGATCTTGGGGATTTGAACAAACATATATGGGTCGATAGTCAACCTCTTTTAAATATCTTAGAGGCTTTGACTATGCGTGATGGTGCATAAAGTTACCGTCAGCGTCCCGTCAAGTTGCATGATGATTCAAAATATCAGCTGCAGCATGTTTTCTTTTTTTTTAAATATATTTTTATTGATGATTTCATTTCAACAATTCATGTTATAATATAAAAGATCATAATTTTCTCCCCCCAGAATTTACACCCCTTCCACCCCCGATGCTACACATTTACAAACGAACATTTCATAACAGTAGTACAGATCACATTACTGACTTGATAACACACTATACATAAATGGAGAATAAGAGCTCAGAACTAGTAAATGGGATAAAAAAAACAGAACCACATGTTACAAAGTGTTTCGTGCATGACTATCTCAGTTCCTAGATTCTATCCAATCGGTAAGCGGCCTCCACCTCCTGAGACCCGTCCTCTTACTGCGCAACCCTTTTTTTGAAAATATTGCTTTTTCCAGGTTGCAAGTTGCTAACACCCGGGTTAACCATTGTTGAAAAACTGGCGGGTTCTTATCTAGCCACGCCGAAGCAATGCATAATAGAAATATAGTCATGGCAATAAAAACCAATTCCCTTCCTCTTGACAATCTTTCTCCAGTTGCAACTCCCAGAAGTATCACGGCGGGGGTCAGGGATATTTGAATATTTAATTTATCCTTAAAAAATTCAGTGATCTGGCTTTTGATAAACATTAACGACATGCAAGTAGCGAAAATATGTACAATGTCAGCTCCCCTTAATTGACACCTGGGGCATCGTGTGCCTTTGCCGTCTCCCCCACTTGATAATCCTGCTAGGTGTGTAATAAAGATTAAAACAAGTTTTATAATACTGTACAAACAACTTTGAGGATAAAAGCGATGTTTGAGCCAGAGAAAAGGATTCCCGAAAACTGGATTCAGGGATAACTAGTCGTTCTTGCAACTTTAGAGAGTGTTTATCTATATCATCCTTCGTTCGCTTATTAAGCAGGGAGTAAATAAAACCAATGGTGGGTTTATGCCCAACTACCAGTGCATCAGCCAGATTGCACCTTTGAAAACCAATCAGGCCCCCTCCCTTGCGGGATAGGAAGTCCCTGACCTGGAGGTATTTAAAACAATCTTTCTGGGTGATATCAAATTCGTTCCTGATCTCTTGGAATGATCTAACACCCATAGGGGAAAAAAAGGCCTAGCCTATTTAGACCAACATTAACCCATCGTAAGATGTATTGATCCCTGAAGATTTCTGGAAGATAATTATTGTTACTTAACGGGGTTTAGAAATTTAATCTCCCCAAGCCATTAGTTTTCGAGCCGATAACCATACTCTAAAGGAATTCAGTAAAGTCTTAAAGCGGACTCTCTTGAAGTAATTGAGATCGATTTGCCTCCATAAGTTTCCCCACACCCCTTCACCTATCAATAGCTCAAATGGGGAGGGGAAGTGCTCACCACCTGATTGCGAGGATGGTTTCTCTTGGAGCAGAGGTCCTAAATTCTGTAGCATAGATGCCCAATAATATAGCTTTAAATTTGGCAGCTCCAGCTCACCTCTATCTTTAGGGAGGGTGAGGGATTTTAAGGCTCTCCTCGGTTTTTCGTATGCCCAAACAAATCGGGAGATCAAATCATCGAGTTTTTTTAACCAAGAATTTCCTATCTCTAATGGGATGGCCCGAAACAAATAAAGAATTTTAGGAAAAAAAATCATTTTAATAACATTACATCGGCCGACTAAAGACAAATACAGGTTAGTTAACCTGTATAATTCTTTTTTGGATTTTTCGATAAAAGAATCAAGGTTTTCTTTAATGATCCCGTCCAAGTCTGGGGTGATAGAAATTCCTAGATATACCGCCCTTGTAGCTTCTCGGGGGTCCACAAAGGAGATCTTATTATTGATAAAGATTACAGTTTTTTCGCTATTTAGCGAATAGCCCGAGGTAAGCCCAAACTCGCCCGCTACCTTTTCTATCTCTACTAGAGCTGTCGATGGATTGGGCATAACTAGGGCTATATCATCAGCATAAGCGAGTGTTTTTGTCGCCCAGCCATTACACACCATGGGAGGAATGCTGACATTAAGCTTGAGCCTGTGAATAAAGGGGTCAATATAAAGGGCGAATAGGAGTGGAGAGCATTGACACCCCTGTCTTGCCCCCCTTGAAATCTCAAATGGTTCCGACAACTCCCCTGCCACCAACACACTCGCTTCTGGCTTAAAGTAAAAGGGCTTTAATAGCTAGCCGAAACTCGGGCCCTATGTTTACCCTCTCTAGTACAGACCACATATAGTACCAAGAGACCCTATCGAAAGCTTTCTCCGCGTCCAGCAGGATCAAAGCCATAGGGTCTCCTGTCACCTGGGCTGCATCGAATAGAGTAATTACCTGTCTGATGTGATCTGTGGTGCTTCTCCCGGGTAAAAACCCATGTTGCCATCTGGATACCACATTACTGATAACGGGGGACAGTCGAGAAGCAAGAATCTTTGAGTATATTTTATAATCCCCATTAATCAGGGTAATTGGTCTATAGGACCCAAGTTCGGTTGCCAGTTTTTTTTGGGGAGAGAAAGACCACAATCTTAGCTTGTGACCATGAAGGTGGAGGATTGTTACCTTCAAAAATATGAGTGAACAGTCTGATTAGGCAGTCTTTTAATTCTGGCGCGAATACCCTGTAGAATTCTGGTGGATACCATCGACCCCTGCCGCTTTCCCAGCGGACAGCGAGGAGATAGCGGTTAAAATCTCTTCCCAGCCGGGACTCCCCTCTAGACCCTGCCGCTCTTCTTCACTAAATTTCGGGAGTTGAGTTAGTTCCAAAAAATTGCTTATATCCATGTACTCCACTTTGCTGGTTTCAAAATATAATGCCTGATAAAAGTTTTTAAACGCCAGCCTTATTCCTGCCGGATCAGAAATAATACCTTGTACTGGGTCCCGTACTTCTCTAACTTCATTTTGGCCACCCTTTTGTTTCGCCCTTATGGCAAGAGTACGTCCTACTTGCTCGCTATACTCATAGGCTTGCTCCCTCCCGATTGTAAATTCATCTGCAATTGTTGCTGACATAATCTCATTAATGGCCGCCTTTGGTATCATGACCCCCATATGAGCCTATTGAGTATTCTTTCCCTGTTGGGTAGCACTTATTAAATTCTTCTCTGCGAGTGCTAGCGTGGGATATAACTCTTGCACTCGCTGTTTTTCCTTCTTCGCTCGCGTTAAGGTAAGCTGGAGAGTTTCCCCCCGGATCCCCACTTTCAATGTGTCCCACACAAAATCCAGAGAAGTGCTACCTAAATTTTCCTTCAGAAATAGTGGTATCCAGTTCCTCATGTGGCATAAGTAATCTTTAACTAGTAAAGCTCGCTCAAAGTTCCAATTATTGCCTCTTTTAGGGAGCCCGCCCCTTTTGATTGTCAATACAAGAGGGTTATGGTCAGACATGACCCGGGGATAGATCTCAATAGTGCAATCTTGGATTATAGATTGTGATGTAAAGAAGAAATCTAATCAGGTGTGGTGTGTGTCTGGTGAGGATTAGCAAAAAAAGTATAACCCAGTTCGGTCGGTCTCTTGACTTGCCATACATCCTTACAAAGGTTTTTTAAGGACTGAAAAACTTTAGGTTTCCTTCCGCAATATTTATACAATTGCTCACAAGACCAGCTAGTTGGTAAATTAATATTTAAGTCCCCACAAACAACTATAGGAGTTGGCCGGGATACCAGCTCATTAGTCAGCCAGTCATATAGCCCCGGATCATCTAAGATAGGTCAATTTATTGAACACAGAGTGAATCTACTAGCGGGAGAGCGGAATTCGGCGATGACCCATCTTCCAAATCTATCTCTATGCGTCTGTGTGAAAAACTGAAGAAGATGCCTTTTAGCTAAGACTGCCACCCCACAGGTCTGTGTACCTTGAAGAGTGCCTCCAACCAATTTAAATCACAGTGTATCTAATAAGGCCAGTTAAGGTCCCTCTATTTGTGTCTCCTGGAGACAGATAATATCGGCCTCTAAAACTTGTAATTCTAGAGCTACCATGGCCCTCTTTCTTTTATCGTTGAGCCCACAAATATTCACAGAGGCGATTCTTTTTGAGAGGTTCCTTCCCACCATATTGACACTGGCCACCCACAAGAACCTGCCCTTCCATGATTCCACATCCCTCTCCAATAGATCTGTACCATTTACCCTTTTGTGTAGCATCCACCCAACCCTGCAACCCTTGCCCCCCTTCTTATTTCCCCCCCACTCTCCCACCAAATGAGCAATCCGGCAGCAAGCCTGAATGATGACGCAGTAAGAGCAAGCATCCCCTTGTCGCTCCCATACCGTAACCCCCCTAAAGGCAGGACCAAAAAGCGGCCTCAACATCCCAGACAGTGATAGTGCCTACATTCAGAGGAAGAGAAAACACAGAGAGAGGAAAATACTTTCAGCTAACTTGACAGCAAATTTCCTAGTTTGACGACCCGCAAAAGGGGCCAGTTACAATCGCACATTAAATGTTTACGGTTTTTCTTCTGGACCCCCACTAATTTTTTTTAGGTATTCCTGGGCCCCAATCTCCGATGTAAAACTACAGTTACGCCCTTTATATATCACCTTTAGATGGGCAGGATTCTGCAGATAGACTTCGGCCCCAATTTGCTGGAAAGGATTAAACAATTGACGCAGCCGCCATCGCCTTTCTACCGTGGCATGTGCAAAATCAGGCCTAACAAAAAAGGTAATGCCATCAAACACCTTTCTTGCATTAGGTCGGGCTTGTTAGAATATTTCTTGACGCAGCAAGAAATTCCCTAAATAAATCAAAATGGCCCTAGGTCTTTCAACTTCATTTGGCCGCATTTTCTTTAGCATTAAGGGGAATCTATGGGCACGTTGTATCTCTGCCTCCCAGGCCCATTTTCCTTTATCTGGGAAGGCGCCCCTAAACAACTTAATAATATATGCCCTGGTGTCCACGCCTTCAACCCCCTCAGGAACTCCCAGAACTCTCAGGTTGTTACGTCTGTCTGTTCTCCTGATCTTCAAGCTTCCAGAGGACATCGGCCATAGCTGCTTCATGCGAGGATTCCTGCAGTTTCAGTGCATTCACTTTGGTTTCCAAGCTTTCAAATTGTTCTTTGACCATTGTAATCCTGCAGGCGATAACTGAACAAGCTTTGTTAATCTTTTTGATAGTTCCAAGTAGTTTTTTTGTGGCTTGTCTAGCCCGTCGTCTTGAATTTCTAGCTCTTTCCCGTACCTGTTTAATTGTTTGGAGAATTACTGCCAACGATCCCTCGACGGTAGGAGGTTGAAGAGGAATAGCCGCATCTGCGCCATTACGATCTTTTGGAGTATCTCCAGGATCCTCTCCGGAGAAGGCTAGCTGTGTTGCCGAATAGTCCCAATGTAGGTTTTCCGTAGAGGTCTCTTTTCTACTGGTGTTAGACTCTTCATCTCTAGCTCCCTTTCTATTCTTCTTCTTTTTCCTCCTTGGCTCGCCCTTCATCTAGATTCTACTTTGGGTTAAGCAGGTGGTGTTATCCTCACTGGAGGATGAGAGTGAAGCTAGCTCATCCAACCGGGAAGATGATGACTCCTCCATATTAGACAGATCTGATTCGTCTGTGAGTGAGAAGAACTTCTCCCCGATGTCGGGAGATTTAGATATAGCGGTAGGGAGCTTCTCTGTAGTGGATAAACCCGGGCCTGGAGTGGTTTCGCGTTCCCCTGCTGTGGCGCAATTAGTTGGTATTTCTTCATGCGCGATTATCGCCGGTTGGGCAGCTGGCAAAGATTCTGAACATTGAACATTTAGCTGAACCTGTGACCTGTTCGAGCCTCGGACCCTTACCACGAGGACCGACTCCCATGTCTCCTTCAAGAATAATCGTTGAGGGCTGGTTGGCGCTCTTTGTCAGGGTATTACTTGGCTCAGCAGATAAATGGGGTTCCCCAAATTGCAGTGGCCCTTCACCCTGAGCTATATTAAGATTGTGTGGCCCCTTTGTCTGCCTGTATAGCAGAGGGGGGGAAACATCCACCCTTCCACTTTGAAAGATGGTAGCATTTGCATGCCCAGAGCTGTTTGGAATCTGACCATTAAAATCAGTGCCACTTCCAGAAAAGAGAGTTGATGTCAGGGGCTGGGACCCTTTAAGATCACCTAGTAACCCAGTCTTTCCCGACTGTTTGGGGTTCCTTGTTCCACTGATGCCGCTGTCCCAACTATTGGCCTTAGCTTTAGCCCTGTCTTGTGTCCCTTCTGGGTACCCCCCCCTCCCTCATCACCTTACCAGAGTCAAGTGAAGGGGGAGGGAGTCCACTCGTCGGGCCGGCTGCGGCGGCCGTTTTCCTGGTTCCGCGGCCCGGCATTCTGTGTTTCAGGTTCTTCGCCGCGATAAACCAGACCCGCGGCAGGATGCGGGAAATCCACCAAAGCGGCCACGGGGTACTTCCGATAGAGCCTGCCGCTGTTTGAAGCAGCCGATGGATCCGCGACTTGGCTCTGTAAGCAGCCCGTAAGCAATGATCGTGGAGATAGAGACCAGACTGCATACTCCGGCGTCCGCTATGAGGCCTCGTTCCACCTCAGGAGGGGTCACCTCAGGGAGCAACGCGAGCCTGCATCGTACGCTGGCGCCATCTTGCTCTGAACCCGGTGCTGCAGCATGTTTTCAAAGAGTATTGAAGAAAGTGTTGGAGGGTGTACCCGATGTCTTATTTCAGGACGATATTTTGGTCTATAAGAAGAATTTGGATGAACATGATGTAACGCTGAGATTGGTCTTGAGGAAATTGGCAGAAGCTAGTCTTACACTAAAAAGGAAGAAATAGAAGTTCTGTCTTACCTCTGTGTCTTATTTGGGCCACACCATCTCGACCGTTGGGTTTTAAGTCCAAATTAAAGTTTGCTGATTTCATCTTGAAGGTGCCAGCTCCACAGGATAAAGATCAAGTTTTCCTCCAAATTTGTCCAAAATATTTAAAGCGTGGCTCAACCCATTAGGTCCTTCCTTAAAAAAAGGAAGAAAATGATTGGTCCGAAGAATATGAGACGGCTTTTGAGATTATTAAGCAAAGCATAAGCAAAATTCCTACTTCTGGACATTTTTCGGTAAGGAAAAAAAACAAACCATCTTGACTTCTGACGCTAGTCTCATAGGTCTTGGTGCTGTTTTATCGCAGATTGAGAGTGGTGTGGAAAATGTTGTCGCATTTGCTTCACGTTCACTCAAAGTTGCTGTAGAACCTTATTCTGTGGTTGTGGGCTATCAGACATTTCAAATTTTATCTGTGGGTATGCCCTTTGTGGTTCGTTCTGACCATAGACCCGTGACACAGATTTTTGCCACCCGCAAATATGATGAAGTCTCTCCGAGGATCAAGAGATGGGTGAAAGGTGTTAGTGATTTTTAATTCCTTTTTGAGCATATTCCGTGCACCAGAAGGAATGTTGCAAACTGCTTGTTCAGATTGTCCCTCGATAGTGAGGTTGGGGAGCTGGATTTGTGTCAGATCAATTGAGTTTGCAAAAGCGCTATTCAAAAGAATGAACGGAGAGTGACAAAAAAGGAAGACACATAGGCCCAGAACCTCAGGGAATTTATTGTGAAAGGTTGACCAGAATATGAAACCTTTCCAGAAAATTAGAAGCGTTTTTGCAATGGGAAGGAAGAGTTGAATTGGACTGGAGATGAATTGTTCAGAAGGGGAAGAGTTATATCACCAAAAACCTTGAGGGATAAAGTAGTACATTTTGCTCATGATGGTCATCTTGGGAGGAGTCTCACCAAGGCTACAGTAAGAGAACTGTACTGGTGGCCAGGGTTGTATGGGCAAGTTGAAGAGGTTGTCAAGGATTATGTTGCTTGTGCCAAGAATGATGAGAGTAAAGTGATGTTGAGTGCGCCCATGTCTCCTGTTGAAATTCGAGTTGAACCCTGGAAGAAGTTGGATTTGGAGTTTGCTGTTCCTTTCCATCACTTACTTTCGAGAGAGCGTTATGTCATACACTTTGTGGACTACATGCCTAAATGGGTTGTCACGAAATGTGTAGGCTCCTTGTATACTAGAGTGGTGGTGGAATTTTTAAAGGAGGAATTTGCCCAGGAGGGTACGCCCAGTTACATTGTGACGGACAATGGGGTCCAACTAATCTCTCAAGAAACGCAAGAATTCAAAAAATAATCTCTCCATAGTTCATCTCAAATGTTTATTCTCCACAGGTGAATTGGTCAAGTCGAGTGTGCGAAAATTGATTTAAGGATGCCTTTGTGTAGAGTTTTGGATGAATTATGGTGAGCACAACGTAACACTCCAAATCTTGTAACTTTTGAATGAGAGGAAGAATGGGGAGTACCAAGTTCAATCCTGCTTCGGATCAATGAAGGTGTTCAGAATCTGGGACATTTGTGTGACAACAAGTACTTGAGTGATTGTGAGAGGAGGTGAAAATGTTTGAGAGAGGGGTATCACCACAGAGACAAGCGGAGGTATAACCAGAGGAAGTGTGTGGAATTGGTGCCCTGGTTCGTTGGTAATTTTGTGTTGGTGAAAAAACCAGGGTTTATGAAGAAAGGCAGTTCGAATTTCATGGGTCCTTTTGTAATCAAAAAAGTAATGAGAAATGTGGAGTTGGAAAAATATGAAGTGTGGAGCATCTCCCGATTGGTTAAGTGGATGGAGAACAGTTCTGATTCCACTATTGTCCTATCATTGAATAGTGACAATAGGACTCAGACTGGCTGTGGACTCAAGACAAGATTTTCTTGCAGACCATTTTGGTGGAAAGATTATGAAATGTCCTGATTTTGTAATTGCATTAACTGACCTTTAGTTATTTTTATACTCTTGTATACAAGGCTTCTTGTGAAGAGCTTTTTTGGGCCCCAATATCTTAACAAGCATGATCATCACTGTGGTGGCACAAACAGCTCTCTATCATCAAAGTAGCACACACTCCAAAGGCCAAACCCCTAAGAAACAGATAGAGGGCATCACATGGGTGAGACGTGGAAGGCCTGAAAAAAACACTAATGAAGTCAATCGAAAACTGGAGGTCCTGCAAGACCTTGCCAGTAATTTTAGAAGCAGGCCCTTCTTAACCCCTGCCCTTAAAGGAAAGGCACTTTCACTTGAGCACATACCCCCCATGCATGTACAAAAACAGAGCAGGGGCCTACGCCGTCTCGTACCTGGTCCCTAAAGCTTGGAACGACCTCCTACAACACATCAGAGCCTCCTCCTCTCTTCTTGACTTGTGCAAGAAGCTGAAGACCTTGCTTTTCAAGTAAGCCCCCAGGGCTGACCTCACAACCTGCTACAAAGCTCCTGGATCCCCCCACAGGTGATTACATGCTATAAAAACACCAGCAATATATCACTCCACCACTCAGTATAGACAGTGGTCTTTACGTCCTGATTCAAGCACCCCTTCTTCATCAAAACCAATCTACCAAGATAAAGTTGAGGTTAGGGCTTTGTCTTAGCACTTCAAATGCCTTCCCAGGGTTTCTATGCATTGGAATGCACAACTGTGCACCATTACACTGCACTAATACATTCCAATGCATCAAGCTGCAAAGTTGCAGTCTAAGATTGCATTAGTGCATAGGCACAACTGCTCGGCACTATAGCACTTAACAAGTATTTCAGCGCACCACAAGTTCAAGAATCTGCAATGCTTGACTGTTGGTAGAGCAACTACAGTAACAGAAAGAGTCCTTACTGAGTGGACTTTGAGTCTGTAAGTTATGTAGACACATCATATGAAACGTTCACAGGACAGCTAGAACTTTGAGGCAACAGTGCCCTTCACAGAAGAGCCAGGTATTCCGTTCCTTAGGTAATGACCATAGAGAATATTAGGGTTCATGCAGAGGGGTGTTAAGATTCATAGGTATTTGAACCTAGGACTGACTTACCCTATTCTTTCTATAAGACACCAGTATGTCTGCTGACGAATCAAGCTAAAGCAGCAGTTTAATTCATCGAAACCACCTTTACCTCCAACCCATGCAATCACTCGCCTGTTCGAGGCTAGGTGAATTTCACGGTTTGTGAGAACTGTATGAGCCAGCCTTGGTTATGCCCCTTTAGTGCCCGCATGTTATTGCCAATAGGAAACTGGAGAAGATGGCTTTCTGGCGTTCATACTTCTGTAAATTCTAGATACTTCCGTTAGTATTTTAGAAACAGAAATGACATTTTAGGGCTGGCCGTAGGTATTTTATTCAAGAGATACATTTTCACAAGATAAAGAACTGC